>CM020216.1:105889482-107208767 GCA_009819775.1 Phoenicopterus ruber ruber
TGCTGGGGCGTTCCAATGAACTGAGCACTAACTACTGAAGAAGCTACATTACGGTAATACATTTGATGCAAGTAAAATTGGACACAAAAAAACCCCAGACGCCCCAACAGATTGATTCAGCAGTCAATTCTTATAGATTAAATTCGTTTAAAATTGAGGGCATTCCAACAACTTACAGTTAAAAGGTATAAAACATAAATCAGAGTCTAGTTTTTCCATTTTTGGGTAACATCCTGCTTCTCTTACCGAACCCTGTCGTACCTGGGAAGAGATATTCATTGATAAAGATTAGGCTCAGTTATTTATCCTCTAAATTTTAAAGTAAAATTACTAAAAGCACGAAGGAAAATCACAACTGAATCAGGAGCTTGATGCAATTTCTACGCATAAATGATTAAAACCAAAAATAAAGCAAATGTAAACCTTCGGAATTCTGGATATAAATCCAAACTATGCAACTTAAGCCTATCAACAAAACAACCAAATTTTTAATCAAGCAAACCTCTCTCCCTGTCAGTACCAACCACCCGCACCGAGAACTTTCAGGCTCCCTTCTCATGGTAACCAAAACCAAGCCAACTTTTTTGCCATCTTCTTCTGCCAACAGAAGGCAATTTTTAATAGTGTCTTTCTCAACACTTAGGCAATTCCTTCCGAACAATGGATTATACAGACAGAAGTCTCTTTTTCAGTAGGTATACTGAATTTTAGGACTGCCACTTGCCTTAGCACTGACTGCCAAACCCCAATTTTTGCACCATCGGCCCGTTTCCCGTTAGTCACAACTCCTGCCTCCTCAGGCAGGGCTCAAACCCCCCCTGCGCGGGCACGCAAGGCGCTGGCTCTCGGAGGACGCGTTCAGCGCGAGGTGCCTACGGCCTAACAGAAACGCACACAGCCTGGACATCAGAGCAATCTACAGTAAAGTAAAAAATTAAAAATGCATGTCTGTAAAAGCACTAGTTACACGTGCCGCACATACCACAGTCACACCGCTGTGCATCTTGATAATTACCACTTGGGAGTGCATTGGACGGGATTGCGTGCAGCACGGGTACTAGTCTGAATCACTGTCTATCTCCAATTCAAATACAAACATACACTCTCACGAGTATGTCCCTTATATACATATTGTCTCTTCAGCAAGTACAACTAAATCATTATTATAACCCAATTTAGCATACAAATTGCTAAAAACACATTTTATTAAGTCAGAAAGTTGGTCTTGACTTTTCTGCGTCAACTGTAATACCAGTCTCAAACAGAAGAGTCCTTCCACCGCCTGTACCCGAGTCTCCCACTCACTCGCTTTAACTCCAGCCAACTCCATGGCAGACTTCCAGGCCAAGAGAGTCTCGCACAACACTCCGTAGGATCCGTACCAGCTGTTTAAAGATGCTGGGAGCTTTTCTGTATAGAAGTAAATTGCTTCCATTTCAAGTAGTTTTCTTAAATGGTAAAAATAGAGACTATGTACTGAAGGTCAGCTTTGCAAATCTAATAAAATGATAGATAACTGAACAAAAATTGGCAAGATAATATAACACATATGTTACCTTACTCTACATATTTTTCTAGTATTTTCTTATTAATTTGTTTAAAAGCGTGTGCAAGTTTGGAAAGCTGTTACATAGGTTCACCTCATTTTCTTTACTGAGGTAACCGTAGACACAGGCATATGATGGGACCAAACGGCAAAACGCAGATAGAGAAACTCTGAGTATCTGGATCTGCAACAGTCATTTCACGCGCACTTATCTCTGATCTAAACAGCTGAACCAAATACATATTTTTTGTTTGGACACATCTGCAGGTATGATGTGTGTAATTAATTGTTCATTCAAAAATGCAGTTCCATGATGCATTTGATGATTTAGGTATACAACAGTTTTAGTTCTCAGAGCTGACTAAAAATAGTGATTTTAATTTATTCCTGCTGCCTACAATTACCCACAACCATGTATTTTTAAATATTTCCAGCCTATAAAAATTACTAATTTTTGCCACTTGTGTTTATCTGCATTTAGACTTTGATTTGGATAAATTAAGCTCTCAAGTGTTCCTTGCTTTATGAAACTCTGCATGTTGTACACTTCAACACAAATAAATGACTTCTACCATTAGAGGTTTAAATAATGTAATGTATTTCATGCTCAGCCTGAAGCTGGATTCCAATGAAGTTGCTAATGCACGTAATGATTAAGTGTAACTCAAATACTAACTGTGTTGTTGAAAACATGACAGGCAATAATTTGGTCTATTATATTCTGCCATTTAATTGCCTAGTACAGACATTCTCTGACACGTTATGAAGCAATGATTTACAATTATTCAAGCTGCAAAGGTCAGAAAGTGACATTATAATCATCTACACAGAGATCCCTTCTAATGCACAAAAACTAGGTAATACCACACAAAAATAGTTTTACTAGAGTAGCAACTTTCTATTTAAGATTTCCCAAACTGCACAAGTATAAATAATTAATTTACATTACAGTACATTAAGGCATCCTTGAAAATATAATGTTTTTCCTGCTCCTACCAATAAATTTATGAATAAGTCTTTTTTGCTTGCTAAAAGCAATCTTAAGAGCAGGCTTTCACTAAAAGTAGCCTGACATTAACAGTAATCAGTTAAAAAAAATCTGAAAATCTAAAAGAATTTTTAGAACACAACACACGGGAGTACAGCCATTTTTTTTTAATGCAGCTGGTCAAAGCACATTCTTATCTACAAAGTATGAAGATCTATTAGCCACTATACTCAATGTAGGCGAGTATTTTTCTCTAGACATTCTCAAAGCAACCAGTGTCATTAAAATACTGAACTTTATACAGATTAAGATCTCTGAACTATTCTTAGCATTAACAATAGCAGTAAAAGTGAAGTTATTTCCATGCTTGGGACACTATAACTCTCCTCAAAGCTTGTTTATATGAGGCTTTAAAAAATAACCGAATTTAGCAAAACACTTGTTTAGCAGAACATCTTATAACATCTCCAGAATTAATTGGGAAAAGGAGTTTCAAAGCAAATAGAGAACTGAGGAGCAGAAAATAAAAAAGATTAATAGCTCCATCCACCAAAAGATCAAAACAAAGAAAAAATAAAAAACACCACCAACAACAAAAAACCCTCACAAGAAAGAACTACTTCAGCAAAATATAGAAAAAACCCCAACCTTTTACACCTCCCTCCAAATTCCTTTGTGTATACAAATACGTACTTTTGTTCCTTAAAACATTTGACTGCTATATATGGAATAAACATAATAAAGACATTGCTACGGATGTCCTTTTAATTTTTAGGAAGGTAGCAAAAAATGTTTATGTCCATGTTTGAAATATTGAAAATTTTCCTAAAAATCCAAACCTACCTTATACCCATATTCCTCAGTAGATTTTTAATAAGTCATAAAGGAGAGAAAAAAAAAAAGAAAGAACCAGCCACTCTTACTTGAAACATGTAACTACATCCCCAAAAAATCTGTTTCTGAAAGCAAAGGCAAGAAAAAGGCAAAGGAATAGTAGGTGCATTTTTAAATCAAACATTGCCTATAAATTCTGTTCAAAATCTCAAGTGCAGAACAATGCATTTTTCATGTTCTTCCTGAGGCATAAAATTTGAAAAGTACACGATAAGTCTTTTCACTGCATTTCACCAGGCAAACGAAACAAAAATTTTAAATGCTGGGCAACCAAGATTTGCTCATCTAACCCAGGGTATCAGCCAATTTCAGAGCCAGACTTTCAAAAATTCAATGCAAATATGCAGCAGTTCGCTACCCGCAGAAAATAGATACTACCTCTGAAATAATGGGATATATTTTACAGCCATGGGTATGGAAAAGAAAACAATTAACACACATCTGCGATAAGGAAATGAGTAGCAGACGGTTTATTCCAAATGTTAAAACATTAGCGGTGTCCAATTTCTGTGTCATGTAGTTTCTGCTGTGCAGCTGAAGAAAAACAAACCCTGAACTTCAATTAAAAAAAAATAAAACAACACAGCAAAATTACTGCCTTTTTCAACAACTATGTGAATTATATATTGTGTACTTTGTACCATGTAAATATGAGGATCATTTGGAAAATTGAGACATAGCAAACCCTTCCTAAAACAACACCACAGATACAGCTTTTTGCTTTTGTTTTAAGACAAAAATTTCCAGAGAATTTTTGTATTTAAAAAAAAAAAAAAAAAAGTGGTATTTCGAGACCATGCTACACCACGATGTTGCACTGACATTTCACCTTTAAAAAGTACCCGAGCAGATTCAAAAGCTTTTGAAACACAATTTATCCTCGCAACTAGCAGAGGGCTTATTACTATGAATCTAAAAGTCAGAGGATAGAATATTAACTACTGTAGAAAAGAAAACATAGTGCAGGACCTTCTGTTTGTGACAAAATTACAGAGTTAATGTTCCTGAAAGATCACTTCACCTTTTAAAGCATGATTTTTAAAAAGGTAAAATTTATAGCAATTAAAGCTAATGAAGAAATGCAGCATGAGCTGCTTATGTTCAGGAACTAATAGGTCCACTGAGCATTTCTAAGATTATTTAGCCATCAATGATAATGAATTGACATTGTCAGTGGTGTTAATGTACCAATGCTCTATAGTGCCACTAATCCGATAGCCAATCCTAGCAATTTTATTTTTTTTTATGTTGCTACTTTATTTTTTTAACCTACGTACTACCCAATCCTTTCAATTAAAATAGCAGAAATACAGCACAAGCTATTACACTTTTTTCTCTTCTTCCACATTTAAGGATGGCATATTCATTATTTGGACTACAGTTCAAACTGCTCTGGTCATTCCTTGTCTTCAAATCCTGCTCAATTCTTCAGGACTGTTAGCTACAGTATAAAAATGTCTTTTCCAATTAAATCACCGTTAATGTATAATTCTTAAAATACATTTTTGGTGCGCATTCAGTGAAATGTGATGATTATTTAAACAGGTATATAAATCAGATTTTTGTGAGCACAGGGTATTGTGGTGTATGTCTCTTCGGCTGATCGTTTTGTCATATCTAAATAGCACAGCTTCACATTGTTGATGAAAATTACCTATACAATACTACACAGAAATGGAAAACGAGTACCTGCTTGGCTACCAGGTATGACATGTCAGCAACATACAGTAAGCAATCAGCTTAGCAAAGCAAGTAACATTCAAGTCCACAGTTTAAATCATTCCTACATGTTTTTCTCTCTCTTGCATAACCGTCATGGATTGCAACTGAGAGTTGTGTAATTCCTGAGATGGATTCTAAGAACATGTCAATCCTGAAGTGAAGGAATGAGTTTTTGAAAAAATGAGGAACTGTGCCGAATCCTAATCGTTTTAATTCTCTTTTTATAAAAGATACGGTATTAACTATTTTGAGGGTTTTTTACTTTTCCTCTCACAATAACATAGTTAAATAATATGATGATTTTTCAGTTTAAGTTAAAAGGGAATTGAATAAAGAACCATTGTCAAGTTTGCTGACAACTTCTAAAGAACAGAGCTTAGCCTTAGCTAAACAGTTTTGTGGATCTGTAGTTGTTAACTATCTTCCATAACGAATTCTCAGCAATTCATATAGCAGAGATAGTAAATAAGATTTTTCAAACAACATAAAATAGCCTACCACGAATACGTTCATTTTAAACATGCTACAAAATAAAGAGTAGCACAAGTTATTCTACTACTGATATTCAGTGGACTTAAGAATTAGGCTCATACGTTTTTATTTCTTGTTTCAAGAAGTCAGCAATTAATTTTCTTAAGTGAGTAAAAACATCCAAAGTATCTCATAATGCTGCATGCAAAATTATTTGAAAAACAGAGAGATGAATCAGTGAAAATCACTCAGCTGCATCTTCAGCTGAAGATTCACTTGTCCTTTAAAATGTGTAGCTCACTTTGTCCTGCAGTAGATCGGTACACTGAGGCTAAAAAACCCCCTCCTGCTGAATATTATCCCCAACATCACACCACACCATTCATGTGTGCAGTGCCTCATCTAATTGAACCTGTGCTGTTCTACACATTAGCCATAAGACTGCTAAAGCAGGTTACATAGGTTTGAGTAAAATGTTTTTATATGATGCATATATTAGTTAATTTCTCCAGCATAATAACATTAAAATATATTTTTAATCAGAACTAGGGTACTAAAATCCAACTTTGAATGTCCTATGATGTACCATATATGCCATGGCATTTTAAAACCTTTTAAACATTTCTGCTAAATTAATTAGTTTTGCATTAAGGAGTCTCAATGCCTCCTATTAAACGCAACACATTTGAAGGACAATTAAACATTATGAACGATCCTTCTGAGGAAATAACGATTAAGTAAAAAAGAAAAACAAGATTTTTTGGGTAACAAACAAGAACACAAGCACACATAAAAGACTTCAATTTATTTTTAAAGTCTTATGCCTGCAATATTTTAGATCCGTTTGTTTGAAAAATCAGTCTTCTGTTTTGTTTTCGTAAAGAATGAAAAGCCTAATGGAGTCCAGAAATCTGTTAATGGTACTAAAATTATAACAGTATAGCAAAAGAAAAAACCCCACACAGTAAAGTCTATATTATATATTTTTTATGTCTTTAAATGGAATTTACAGTTCTCCCTGGCAATGTGAATGAACATCCTATAATTTAGTCAATTTACAGATTACAGGTTCAAATTGACCTTGTAGCCCATAAAATTGCTCATCTTCAGTGCAGGATTAGAAGTGGGAAAAGAATGTCATAACTGTATTTAAGGAATTTACCATAACAATGGAAAGGAGGATATGCATGCATAATTTTAGCCACTCTTGCTCACATCACAGTTTTCAATTCTGAAACAATGCATATCCTGCACTCTTCTCCTGGTTAACCATGGTGGAGACTGTTTCAATTTACTCACCCACAGACATGACACTTGTATTCCCTCATCCCAAGGTGCCTCTTGACATGGTTTCTGGCATCTCCGAGCTGAGCTGTTGCAAAGTGGCATATCTTGCACTTGAATGGCTTTGATCCTAAGTAAAATTTAGCATAAGATATGAGTTGAATTAGAATAATATATCACCCACGGTTAAAGAAATAAAAAATCCTGGGAAAAAATAACCTTTAAAAAAGCCTACCCCACGTTTAACCTGTTTGAGATTTTTGCCTAACAAAAAAAGTATCTCGTACATAAATTTATAGCTCCCAGGACACAGACAGCATATACTACACACTACTTGTTAAAGTTTCCTTAAGCTCAAGATAACGGAAACTACTCTCTTAACTTTTCATAATAATTTACTCCTTTTTTTTTTTTTTAAATTAAAAAGCCCCACAAAATATTAAAACAAGAAGACAATATAGTAGGTAGGATAACCTTTCAACAAGACAGCAAAAGTTGTTCTACACCTTTCCCCATTTCCAAATGCTGAAACTCAGGTAATGGTCTTAAAGTGGCTTGATAGTGGTGTAAACTGCAAAATGTACTTGTTTTTTAAGCAAATATACGTAAAGTAAAGTAATTTTACAAGTCTTCCGACTTTGAATAGATTTCACATTAGCATTGGTATTTCAGATTTGTTCTGTCACACACAGAAAATGATTCATCACCTAGCTATTGTAATGACATGCAATGTATGAATATACAGTGGATAAAATATTATGCCTTTATGACTGTTTTATGGTCAAGAATTTATGATTATTCTGCAAACCAGAAGTATTGACATTTTGGCTATTATTTATTTCAAGAACAAACTTTAATATTAAATGTCTACTGCAGACCAAAGAACTCTGAAATTATTTCTCCAAGGAAGAAGTACCAGCCTGTTTCTTGTATCACACCAGTTCAGCAAAAAGTCAAATTATTTGTCTGTCTTAATTAACAGTGATCCTCTCTCAAGGATGGAAAACCTTTTTTTTTTTTCCACTGAAATAGTTAAATCGGGAACATGTCAGTCCCCATATTATTACACAGCAATGCCATTCTAAAGCATGCTGTAGCATTTTCCAATTTTCTGACCACTAAATCCTTAAATCAATAAATCAAAATCATAGAATTGCAGTTAAAAGTAAGTACAATATGGTCACAGAGTCTCCATATTATATTTAGTATATGTTTTGTGAAGTACTTCTTCCAATACAGTTAAGCATAATATGAAATATGAGATCTTTAATAAATATACATAAAGAGCTCTGATAAGAAAAATGTTGCACTATATCATACTTGATCAATGAACCTTTTTGCTTTGCCCTTGAAAACAGAATATCCTCCAGGAATCCACTGGTGAAATTGAGGATCTTAGTAAAAATTTTTAGAGTCTTAAATTTCAATTTAATTCCCAAAAGCTGACGAAAAATGAAGCATTTAATTTTAATCTTCTAACTGAAATAAAAAAGTCAACAGTACTAAGCACGGGCAGACAAGGTTGAATATTTCACAGTTCAATGACAATGAAGCCAGATCTCTTAATACTTCCATTTCTACTGTTGGAAGTAGATGTAAAATATATTTAGCACCTGAATGGTTATATCTAGTCAGCTTTATATGTTTAAATGTCAAAAGCAGGTTGAGACTGCAGCTAACAGCAATCACATTCTATCAATCACACTGAAAAACCCCAGTTTATTTAAATGATCCTGATAAAACTAAATTAATCATTAATTTGGTGACATTTCAAATCAACACTGCATTCTATAAAGAGACCCATGCAAATAAAAAAGCACCTATCTTTGCATTAAATAAGAGAGTATTAAAAGTTGATGTTTTAACTTATGATCTTAAAGACTAATTGCACAATTAATAACATCAAGGCCACAGTTGGAGAGGATTTTTTAAAATCTATTGGTGTTTATACTGCTCTTTTTTGTCATAAAATTCAAATACCATGTGGATTCAATCCTATGTTCCCTTAGTTTCTCTCCTACTGATTAAATTGTAAATTTGTTCCTCATTCTGTTACTGCAGGTGTCCCGCAGGGCTTCCATACAAGACCTTTGCTGTTTTCCATTTACATGACTCCTTTGTGAAAAACTCGAGTTCAGGCCAATTGTAGCTACAGTGTGCTGACAATACAGAAATGTATTATTCTGTTGACTGCTCTCATCCAAAAATCACTGAGGCCTTGAGGTTTTTTAATTTATTTCTCAGATCCAGAGCTGAATATCTGTTAACATCTCCATTTAAACTCCATGAAAATTCAAGTGCTGGCAGGCTCCAGTCAGTACTTATCACCTGAAACAAAAGCAGCGCATCTCGCTTTGAGGTTGCTGGTGCCAAATTTGTTCCAGTACGTTCTTGGATGGAACCACCCAACATTTTATACTTAAGATGAAGACATTAGACTAAGGGCAACTAATAGGGAACAGAATCTGTATTTACCACAAAGCTATCTGAAATGATGTTGAAGCAATTAACCATTTCTTAGCCATACTTATATTATCACAAATTTTAATGGTTCATATATGCTGTGTTAAATGTGATACTACTGGATTTACACCTGGCTTTTAGTTAATAGAAAAATGAGACAAAGACTTTCAATATAGCATCTTTCCAACTGAATTACTTCAAAAAAAAAAAAAAAAAGCGCCACAGAATTACTTTACCCACAAGTTATGGCATGGAAACAAAGTGTACATTTTCTGATGGTAGCAGCAAACAAGAAGGCTCTTAACAAGAGAATTGCAGGGCGGGAACACAAAAAAACACCAAATTGAAAACAGACTAAATTTAAGAGTTCAGGTCAGACACAAACCATGCTACTGTTCTACAGAGAAGACCGGAGTTCATAGTCCCTATTTTACATTAAGACAATAGAGACCCAAAACTATACGAAAAAATCACTGCCTCAGCTTTAAACCAGCTGAAGGCAACATCACCTGCACCCGCCGGCATGGCTGTGTCCCTAGCTCAGGCCCAAAGTGAGCAGAGCCGCATGAAGTACCATCATACCGATTCCCCCTAGGTTCAGGACATGGGGAGTAAGATACCACACTTACATTGAGCAAACCTTCCATTAACCAAGAAATCTGATGAGAAACAAAACAAAGATGATGTAGTTGCAGGTATTTTTCCTCAGATGTTGATTGTTAATTAAGTTTATGGGATTTGCATCAATTGTGACCTAAAAAGTCTTCCACCTCCACTACTCCTTTTATTTCTCTTTACAGTTCCTCATTTTCACTTGTCAACGTGTGATGGACTTACTTGTTATCTCCTCTCTAGCAAAGCTTCCCTTTCATTTGCAATGTGAAAATCTCCTACATTATTTAACGGTATTTTGAAACATTATTTTTCTATTAATGGAAATCATTAGTTGTATCTTTCTACAACTTTCCCTTCCCTTCCCCCCCCTCCCCACATCCCAAGCCATCACCAATTACTCAATAAAAAAAAAAGGCAAGGAGTTGGATATGGTTACACATACATACATACACATATAAACATATATGCACATCTGGGTGCTGAAGAAAGATTTTTTTTAAAAGCACATAATCAGAACAATAAATGGGAAAATGTGCAGCTCTGCTCCTATTATGTTCCTGGTGTTACTCCGGAACAGATGAGAAGCTAGAAATCCTATACTTTGCCTCACCAACGTTATAAGCCAGTGTATATACAGTTGGTGGAGTAGGTTGGTTCCCTCTGCCGCCACTTCCAATAACCCAAAAATACTTGTTTCTTATTCAACTGCATCCATTGTGATACAGATTGGAAGAAAAGGTTCTATAACACACAAAGGAAATCACAAATATGAAAATACAGATTGGAAGAGAAAGCCTTCTTCCCATTAACTATTAATAAAAGTCTGCGCATTACTATTTATGTGAATAAGCAAAGCAAAAGAAAAGCATTTCATGTAAAGGTGCTGTGAGAAAGAGGGCAGATAAAACTGTACTCTGTAACCCTTCTATACCCCCTCCCCTCCGCAAGCACCACCGAAAAATGACTTGCAAAATGAAATGTATTCTTTTACTGCTTTGCATATTTAGGGCCATCCCAAAGCACAATAAAAATACACTTCATGATAAGACCTACACACAAGATGTTAAAAAGTACACTAACTTTTACTAAATGTTACAATCAATGATGTAACTTATGTAAGTAGGGTTGCTTTGTCATATATTGATAGTTACCTCACTTTCACATCCACATTAACTTGATTTTAAATGCAATTAATACATATAGTCAAGGAAGACTAATGGACTACATTCTGCACTTAACCTGGTGGACATTTTCAAATGGCACAAGTGACCAGTGCAAACCTATTTTGCATTGTAAACGACTAAATAAATCTTAATGGATTAAGAATGATCAGCTATCAACACACAAGGGAAATTAAGTGCTGAAATGCCTACATTGATTATTTTAAATTATTAGCCTTACTCTGTTCTTGAATTTGTATGCTTTTAGTGAGCTTTAACACATTTACAAGACTTATTGACTATAATTACAAGAGAATTCAAGTAATGGACACATCAATTATAAGCAACATGTCTTGACCAGACAGTTGCATAAAGAATTCTAAAGAGAGCTCCATTAGCATCCTCCCCCTTAGTTTTATTCAGTTTTATCTGCCGTAAGAGGGCATATTAAGGGCTTATACAGCTGTTCTGACCATGTGAACACGAGCGTCCCTCTAAAGACTTAACACTGCATTCGAAGTTGGATATTAGCTGAAGCAATACAGATAACTACGTTATTGACAGGATAGAAGTAATGCTGAAAGTATTAAGTATGTGAGTTATCGGCATACATGAATACTGCAGTTATAGTAAAATACTTTGAAAGGTTTGAAATACAATGTCCGTGTTTCCCAAGATTAATTTTAAACTTTGTTGTCCAGTCATGCCCTTGCCTTTTCATAAAAAACCTTGCAAAACTATTTTAGGATTATGCCAGGAATTACCATTCTTTTATGTTTCGTTTTTCTTACCTTTTTGTTCTCTTCCTTGTAACCATGCACTAAGTTTCAAATACTGCATGAATTTAAACTATAGCTTCCATAATAAGCCATTATTTAAAAGTACAGTAAAATAAACCTTACAGTTTTAATGAAAATATGTTCATTGAAATGTGAATTTATTATTCAAATCCACTCATAAATTCAACCATGGAGACACCACTTGTCTAAGCAGAGCTCAGTGATTTAGAAAAGCTGTCTATTTAAAATAAAGAATGTATGGCAGGTTTATAGAAACATCGCAGTGAATTTTTACATAAATTTAGAACTGCAGCTTATGCATTTTTCTACAAAAATGTTTTTAAATTTTCCACTTAAAATTAAACATAAAAATGAATTGAAAGTGTGATCAGCACAGAAACTAAATCAGATGCTACATCCCTGTGCATCACATCAGCATTACACACTACCTTCCAAAAAGGCTGACCAATTCCAATTCACGTAACTTATTTCTGCAAAAACCTCTTACTGCTTCTTATTGGTTTTTATTTAGGAATGATGTAATATCAAATGTCTATCTGAAGCATTATGTAATGCTGAAAGTGTAACTGAACTGAGCTGAAATAAACAATTTGGATATTAAACAACTGCGAGGAAGAGGATGTTAGAAGCACAGCTAATTGTTCTCTCAAACCACCACTGCTTCATTATATAACTTTAAGAAGCAATTAATAGTTACAATTTAGATTAAAGGAAAGGAAATCTCTCTATAGGAAACAAAAAGCAGAAGGGTGAGTGCGCTTAAAATGTTCTTACATTTTCTGCCCTTTGATCACTGTATTTTCATACCCCTCTAGGTAATTTCGAATTTCATCGGGGGCTCATCAGGCGATATTAACGCTAGTTCATAAGAAATGTTAAAGAGATTAACAAGCAGAAAAAGACCAATGGTATAAATTCACTCTGTTTGAACGAGACCACTTGCAAAGAGAGCGTTTCCATACCTGTATGGGTACGGATGTGAGCTAGGAAGGCCATGGAATTGCTACTTCTACACATCTTCCCACAATACTTGCAGACGTTGCCTTGGTTCTCTTCCCTCTCCCTGTTTATTTGCTCCGTGTCTTCCACAATGTACTTATTCACTTCCCGCAACAGCTCTTCGTGTTGCTCTTTGATGTGGAGGAACAAGCTCTGCTCCGAATCGAAGGGCTCCGTGCACTTCACACACTTAAAGGTAGCGCCTCCTTCGGGCAGCTCCTCCACGCTTGCCTGCTCATTTCGCATGTGCCCGGCACTGGCCAAGTGCTGGTGAAGGTTGCTCTCTGTGTAAAATGATTTTCCACAGAGTAAACAATGAAAATGTTTTTCTTTTGAAGGATGTTTCATGGCTATGTGAACATTTAGTCCGCTCAAACCATCTGCTAGAAAACCACAGTCATCGCAGCGAATACGCGTCGATTCCCCAAGGGAAATTCCTTCCGACTTCTTCTTTTTCCCACCACTTGGTGAAGAGTCTGCTTTCACTGTGAGCTCGCTAGCTTTCACTCCACCTGACATCTGTCCTTCAGCAGAATGGTCAGTGGCCTCCCCATCTTGATGGCTTTTTAACCTCACTATAGAAGAATCAAACTTGCCAAAATTTTGCATTGCCTTTCCTTTATCATCAGCACCGATAACTGTTCCTAAAGCCTCATTACTACTTTCTTGCATGCCCTCAGCTGTTGAGCCATCTGCCTCCCAAACATTGTTATTTATAGTTACTTCTGCTTCACGTTGTGCTTCCATAAGGGCTTCTTCCTCCTCCCCAGTAGGATCCTCTTTGAAACTTCTGTCACCCTCTAAACTATGTATATTTTGTACCATTTCTCCAATGTTTCCAGCAAAATTGGATTGCTCTACTGCACTACTTGTTTCTGGAAGAGTTAGCATAAGTGGGTTATTTTTTTTCAGTGATATTTTTTTGAGAATGTCTGTGTTTCTACACTCTACTTCAAGGTTTTCTCTATTTGCTTCCAAGCTTTCCTCGCCTTTTCCTGAACTCAAGTTTGTGCTGCTCAATCTATTTTGATTTTCTGCAGTGCAATCGCCATCTGAGTTGAGCAGCTCCTGACCATGCCTACTTTTCTGCAACTCACAAGTACTTGTTTCTTTAACTGATACTTCCTTGTCAAGTTTAACAACTTCATCTTTCTGAGGAGTTTGCTGGAATCCTTCACAAAAAAGGTTTTCTCCTCCATTTTTAGACTCCTCTTCAAGTTCACCTTCTACTGCATTTTGGGAACTGCCGCCTTTAGGCATTCCTGGAGATGCATTTTCATCTAAGGCAGTACACTCAGTTAAGCTTTTACTCATATGATCACCTTCTGCTGTGTCATCGGCACATTTTGTTTCACCTAAAACAGTCTTCGATTCTTCCGCACTATGATGGTGCTCCTCTTCAGACAAAGCAGTGCCTTCTTTAGTGATATTTGCTGTGATTGCTTCCTCCCCAGAAGAATAAACGTAAGATTCTCTTCTAATTTTATGTTTCTCTGTTGCTGCATGCCTAATCATCTCTCTGCGAGTAACAGCATAGTAGTCACAAGCCATGCAGTAGTATTCAAATTGTTTTGTATGTTTTCGCTTCACATGCAGCACTAAAGAAGAAGAAGAATGAGCAATGAAGCTGCAGTGTACGCACTTGTTGTCGTTTGCACCCACTGCTCTTCTCTGGAAGCATGGGTCACCATCTTGAGTAACCCTTTCTGGTTCCAGAAATACACGTTGGTTTATATTTAATGGATTGCTAGTATGCTCCAAATCTGGCAGCCTACTGGCATTTACAACTTTTAGCTCAGCATCTCCTTGCTCAACTTCCTGATTGTCTACCACAGAATTTTCCAAATCTGATGACTGGCTAACATCCTCAACATGTTCATACAAGGCAGTCATGGGGCTGTTAACCTTCTTGCTCATGGATTCAAAATTACCTCCTTCGGGGCTAACGATGATCTCGGAGTTCTGTTTTCCACATCCTTCCATTTCAACACGACTTTTGTGTTTTTTGGTTGCACAATGGCGTTCCATATCTCCTTTGGTTACAGTGTAATAATTGCAAACCTTACACAAATAGCTGTACTGATGACTGTGCTTTCGTCTGATGTGAACAGTCAAATTTGTAACACTGGAGGCCAAAAGACCACAATGGGTACACGTCCTAGAAATAGTGCCTTTGGGTTTCCCTCTTTTGGGTGCGTTAGCTAAAACCAATTCATTTTCACCAATCCTTTGATCAAGTGGAACAAATTCCTTATTTCTCGATATGTTTTCCACAGAAGAGGATGAAACATGTATAATTTCTTTATCTAACTCTGTATTCCCACTCACAGAAATGGAAGGATCCACCACTGTTTTAATACCACCAACACCAACACAAACCTTTTCAATACATTCTTCAAAACGTAGTCCAATGTTGTTTTTCCTGGCATTTTCAAGGTGCTTGCTTCTTTTGATATGCTTCTCCATTCCTTCCTTACTCAATGAGTAGAGATTACATGCTTTGCAAAGGAAGTGATACTCCTGTGCATGTCGGAGTTTTATGTGCCTTGTAAGAACTGTGGAAGATCTTGTCTTATAAAAACATTTTTTACATTGAAATTGGGTTTTATTCAGAACAGAATGCTTTAGTTCATTTCTGTGATTTATGAAAGAAGAGTCTGGAGTTTTTGGTTTCATTGATACTTCCATTTCCTTTGCAAGATTTTGACTATTGTTTGATACTGAGTCAGCGTAAGTTACCACTTGCAAGGTCCGGTCACTGTTACTCAATGGAGTAGCTTGCTGAAATAATGAACCATCATGTTTCTCATTTTTTTGATGATTTATCAGCTCTTCTTCCGTTTGAAAAAAAAGAATGCAGGTTGGACAACTATGAGACATATTATGCGCTTCACTCATATGGCTTCGAAGGCTGCTCACATTCAAGCTGGTGAATGAACAGAGTTGACAATTAAAGCTACAACCACCCATCTGGTGTTTACTGTCCTGACAGTGTTGCTTCATGTCTTCCCTGACTCCAGAGGAATAACTACACGTCTGACAATGAAACTGGATCCTTTTTGTATGAAGCTTTGCAACATGAATTTCCAAACTTTTTCTGTCCTGAAAAACATGACCACAATGAATGCAAGCATGAAGAACGCCATGATCAGCACTAAGTTTAACATCAGAATCTTTAGTAACTGTAGTGCTGGAAGAAAGGGTATTTGGCTTCTCTTCAGTAAGATCTTGAACTTCTGAAGTACTATTACTTTTAGCATCTGTTTCTAATTCTGTATGTGACATTGGGCTTGAATCACCAGGTTTAAGCTGTGTGCTAGAGATATGCCTCATGTGTACTCTCTGAGTTTGAGACTTGCTTCTCTTATTATTACCCAACAAACTGTACCTTCTTTTAACCTGCCTTTTTAATCTAAAAGACCTACTCTGTCCAAATGAAGACCTTAACAAGAAAACATTTCTTTTATGTTCCAGTCTATCAAATCTCCTTGTCATGTTTAAACTGCTAACTAGCTTTTTGGTAGTTGGAGGGAGTTCTGTTTTCTGCAAGATATTTTCTGAGGGTCCTGGTATTTCTAGTTTTTCAGTACAGACTTCATAATTTCCTTCTACATCGGAAGAAAGCAACGTTTCTTCTGTCACAGTATCTGTTTTTTCAGTGGGAACATTTGAAGATGGTATCATTTCAACAAGTTCAGTGCCATCATTTTGTTTAGACAAGCTTACTTTTGAGCCTTTCAGTGCACTGCAAACACTTAATTCTTTTGCATCAGCAGTTCTTGCCATTAATCTACCGGTCCCAGGTTTTGCTCTGACATTCCTCTCTTTGGTTGCAGTAGATTGCTGGGTTTTAAAGGGTTTTTTTGTCAATATCTGTACAAATCCTCCCCGTGCAGCAAGATTTTGGCGTCGAAGGTGCGTCTTGCCAAGGAAATGAGAATTTAGGAGATTTTCCTCAGCACTCTGAAAACCACACAGATCACAGCAAAATATCTTGGATTTCTCATGATCTTGCTTAACATGCAAATGTAATGTTGAACTACATTCAGCTATGCAACTACAGTGAGGGCATGTTTGCTCTTTGGATTGTTCTGAGGGGCTTTCTCGTTTATGTTTTTCCATATCAGAGCAGGAAGGTAAACACTGGCCACTCATTTTGCCTTTAAGACCTTTGTCTATGTTTCCAACTGTATAGCCAACACTAATTTCTTCTGGAGAAGATAACTTATCAGGAACAGCAGCTGGCATCTCTTCTGAGTGTTTATTTTCCTTGTGAATTTTCAATATGGCACCATCAGCACATTTGAAATCACAATGTAGGCACAGGAAATTTGAATTAAATATGTCATCACCAAGACAACTTGTGACTGCTTCTTTCTTTACAGCTCCAGCTACTATACTACCTGCTTCTCCAGCTACGACTTTGTGCAATTTCCTTTCACTATCTTTCGTGTCTTCTGAAGAACTCCGCTTTCTTTTTCTGGAGACATTTTCAGGTTTGTCTGCTTCAACAACATCCAGGTTTGGTGATCCTGACAGTGCTCTTTTGTTTGTGCCGTTCTCTTTTCTTTTCTTTTCAAGGTCCCTGAACACTTCATCTGATATAAGCCTTGTTTTCTGCTGAGATGAAGAGTCACATCCAGCATTTTCTCCTGATGTATTTCTCCGGGATTCTTCTGTCAACTCAGTTTGTAAACTTGCATCAACGTCATCTCTCTTCTTATTTTCCTCCCCATCCATTCTTAACATTGATGTTATCAATTGTAGATCATTTGGCTTAGTACCTATAAAACAAAAGAGTTATTATTAGTCTTTTATGCACAACTGAAAGTTAAAAGACTCAAGTAAAAAAAAAGCAACATAGCAAATTAAAATCATGGCAGGAAGACAGACACAATGAAAGATACGAGGCTACATTTTCAGTATGGTGTCTAATCTTATGAGATCTAAAAATCAAACCAACTTCTAGGCACTCGGTTACAGAGCTCTCACTGTGATGAGCACCATGTGAGTGAGCACTAGCTTCAATAGTTTTTGTGTAATCAAGTAATTCACTACATGCTTAAATTTGGGCAGACAAGCCTAACCTTTGTTTCTGGAAGCATTTTTAGGACACAAAACACTAACAGCTTTCAGGGAACTGGCCATGGGATGTTCAACTTTTCCTGAACTAGAAATCCAGATTCCCAAATTTAAAAACTCCAAGGAGGAAATGACCATGACTGCAACAACAAGCAAAACAAAGCCAACATAAATGTTAAACATCGTAAGTATGAAGCTTTCTTTCCTTCCTCTGCTTAGATTACCTGCTAAAGAGGGAAAACACAAATAGAACCATGTTCTTAAAGAATATGCCACAAGTATAGTTCCTCATCGTTCCTAAAATATCCTCTAAAACTTCATTTCCCGGGGTGGGGGTGGGAGTAATGAAATAGCAGTGCAGAGAAGGGCAACATCTTTGAACCCCAGCACAAACTCTAACCATCCAAATCCAGTTACCAAAAGCTTTTGCTCAACTGCCCAGCGTGACCTTCCTGCTCCCAAAAAGATGTCACCACTAGAAAACTGATGCTACCAACACAGTTTATAAGAGAGATAGGGGTGGGAAATCAAATCTTGACATTTATTACCTTTTCATTTTGATATGAAGCGATTGAGACTTGAAAATGCATTTCATTTTAACAGATGATTAAATACTAAATGTTTATCTATGTGCTTTACACTATGATTTAAACATCAATTTGCTGCAGATCCAAGTATCCAGTTTTTTGTTCAGTTACCCATTGAATGAGGCCATGACCACAATTGTAAGTACTTCCTGACAAGATTAAGTAATTGCAATGTTGATGCAGACAATGCAGGGTACAAAAAACTATTCAAGTACATGCTAAAAAAAAAGCTTATTTTTGAGGACAAAGTAAGAAAGTATTAAACTGGAGAAACATACTCAAATGAGTTGGACTTACTACCTATGGCAGTAAAAAAATGCTTTTCGGCATAATAATAATTTACAGAAGACCTATAAGGAATTGAGTGCATAGTAGTTGCATACGTTGAACAGTTGTTCAACTGTAGGTCTCTCATGGAGCTAAAGTACTGGCCAAACTTATACCGAGCTAGCTATACCTAAATAACGAGAGAATAACCACCTCTAGATCGCAACATCCCTTTGGAGGATCCAGATATTGCGTCTCTAACTGTGGGTTTCTGACTCTTACACACTATTATTTTTCTTTGTTCATGATAGAAACTATCACAATTAGTCAGAAGTAAAACAATCAGGTCTATATTCTCAGCTGGTGTAAGTCAGCATATTGTCAGTATGTTCAAAAACGCTACAGCAATTAATAGCAGAGGAGGATGAAGCCTTTGAAGTGCAAGCTTACCCTGAAAAGGTTTATGAGCACTGTTTGGGATACAGAAAAAAAGATCAGATGAAAATTATGTTGTTTAACTGCAGTACAGCTTTATTTATATAACTTGGGAAATATCAAGAAATTACTTCAGTGATGAGTGCCACAAGTCCATCCTTAACTGTTTGCACGCAGCAGCCGTGGGTCCTTTGCCTCGCTGCACCTCCAACAGCAGGTTCCCAGCCCACCACTGAGGCCTGACCGCTCTTCCCTTGCATGCCCTGGGGAAGAACTGCAGGTTTTTTCTTTGCTGTACGAGGCAATTTGCAATCTCAAGCCAATTCTCCATCTTCTTTGTAGGATACTTTCCCCTCAGACCATCTGATTTATCAGAGAACCTGTCCAGCAGTGAACTAATACCTGCATTGGAAATTTCCACTATCAAAGGTTGTATCGAGATAATTAGAGGTTTCTCCATCGACAAAAATTCATACATTCAAGACATATTAATAAGTAGGGGACTGGTGGCTCCACACCATACTCTCTTCTGACACACTTCGTGCCCATTAAAGCCATCCTATAATTTGATTTAAACCTTAAAATACTGTCACACCTAGATCAACCTCTAACAGAAATCGCAAGCCACTTTCAGCCAGAGATACAGGAATCACCGGAGGTGGATGCTTCCCAGCTGTCACAGGCAGGTATCAGCAGCCTCAGAACATGCTTTTTCTGCCACACCAGTGCAGATTCAGCTCATCCCCACTAGCCACCCGCACACCTCAAAAGATGGGTGATTATTTGCACACAGTATCTGCAGGCTCAGCCTTAGTTCTCAGCATTTGTTCGCTAACTCTCCAATAGAAGCTCATCCTGCTCTGCGCTCTACCAAAAATCCTGGATCGCAATCCCAGTTCTGGTGTCCAACCTTGTCTTCAAACCTTGTATTGCATCAATTAAGGATTTTTTCAAGTGCTTAGGGGAAAAAAAAAAATGTATTTCCCTTATTTTATCCTTGTAAACTGTTAGTAGTCACAACTACAAACTAGTTGCTAGGCAAGTGAAAAATGCAAAACACAAATGCAAAGCACAGATCTCATAGATGCTGCCAATAATTTCAGTATGAAATTAAAATAGTCACATATGTAATACAAATTTGCAAAGGAGCCTTACGCCGCAGCCGCCTTGCCTAATTCCTCCACTTCTCCAAGTCAACAGTAAATGGAGACACTTATCTCTGCCTTCATTTCATGATAAACTTCTAGCACGCAGACAGGGGATACACTCCGCTTCATTTACAGGCAGCAACCCTAATGAAGTCAACAGCCTCACGTCTATCCCCACGACTAATAACAAGTATTATCAAGGCAATAGCTCCTCGGCTGCACAGCATAAGTTAGGTGTAGCAACAATTAATGATATGCCTTTACCAGTTTCATCTCTACCTCACATCTGAGTTTTCATGAAAATAATCTCCCGCTGCACACCCTTCCCAGAGTTAGATTTGTCTCTGTCCTACCTCCATATAAACTGTGTCAAAATATCACTACATGGGAGTATGCACCTGCATGAAACCATAATCCAGAAAGAATTCTCTACGAAAGAAAACAACTATGAGGTGATTGCTGTTGTTTCTCTAAAATTAGCCCTATATTAATTAATCTAAGGAATTAAATTGCCTTCAATTTCTTTTAGTTGTTTCTTTTAGTTCTTAAAGTTGCCTTTAGGACAAGAGCACATCTTCTGAGGTAGACACTTAATAGCTACTGTCACTACTTTTTGCTGGGACCATAGTCAGCGATTTGCTGAGCTGTGGTCAGCTCTCCACACCTCAGACAAGACCTAGACCACAACACTGAACCGTGTCTCTGTTTCTCCCTGCTATGATCTTTGCTCAGATAACACAGCTGTGTCTCTAACACAATTTCAGTAGCGCAGGCCTCAGCTCCCTGGATGGGAGAGTAGTGCCTCACGCCCAAAGGGAGCTGTGGGCAGACCTCTTCTCAGCATTTACTGCACAAGTGACTATCAGCACTTGAAGGGTGCATTCAGCATACCATAAACCTCCTATAGGCAAAAGGAGCCTATAGTGCTGCTTCTCCTGTAAGCTTCTCTCCTGAAAGCCCCTTCTCAGATTTGCCACAGGACAGGAGGACAATGGCAAAGCAACAAACTGGTCACAAATCTGGGTGGTCCTAATCCTCAACCTGCATAAGCCAATCCACCTTCGCTCTCATCAAAGCCACTACACTAATTAAGCGCTAGCCTACAGTTGGTATCAATATGGAAAGCCACGCATCAGAGAAGGCATCAGCAGCACCCTGAGTTTGTACAGTTCCAGTGACCACAAGATACATAAGGTTAAATGAGTTTCTTTTCGCAAAATTAATCTTGGATCAAACCTTAGTCTGGCACAGGGATCGTCATCAGGAGCAAAGAATCAGCATCTGGAATTTGATTAAGTCAACTGGTAACCAAAAACACATTCTAGGTGTAACAAGTAACCCTCTGCAGCCACGGCAGCTTAAGCACATGCTTAAGTCTAACTCCTGCCGACTAGTATGACTGAGTAAGCCTTTTGATATCAATGTAGTGCTGGCAAACTCATATAGCAGTAGAAGTGGGGGACTACCTTATTCATGGGCCAACAAGACTAAAACCAATGCAAGGTGCAAGCTCTCGTGCTTTTCCTTCTACCTTCACCTTTTACAGATTCCGGTTACGTAAAGTGTAACAATATGTAACCACGTAATGTATTGCATAAATAAACCAGAAAGGATTTACCTAGGCTCCGAGACTGCACCGATGGTATCGCCAGGTACAACACAGCAGACCACCAGAGCACAGGATCAAGCCCAAGCTAAGCAGACAGCAGTCAAATCTTCAGTACTTCTGTGGTTTAAAACCCGGTTCTGTCAAACCGCTCTCTCTTAACATCATATTTGATGTTCAAAATGAAGCTGTTCTAACTCAAAAGTGGGTTGACTTTTTGTAACATAAATCTTTTGTTAATGTTCATATAAATCAAGTATAGCTGAACAGATTCTTAAAGGATATGACCAAAAATTAATTTGCCACATTAGCTTCAGGTTAACAAATTCTTCTGCTTGGAGACAGTCATACATTACCTAACACATTTTAACGTTCTTTGCAGCACACTGCTGTTCCTAAGTTTTGGAAAGAAACCTGTTGTGACCTCACCATTTGTGCACAGAAAAAGCTAAGCTCAGTAATTCTACTGGAAATATTAGCTAAGTCTTTAACGTAGTGCTTTTCTTCAATAATTTTCCAAGTATCCGAAAGAAGTGAAACATGTTTTTAAGATCTTCAAAAGCAAAATGTTTATGTTACATATGCTACATCTCCATAGGCCAAATATTCAAATCTTTACAAAATATATGAGGAGACACATATATTTTTAAATTACAAGTGCATAATACACAATACTTCGGCAGCGTCACAGAAACCAATATAGCTGAAGATTCTCCTCTTTCATGCATTGGGATTTCCAAATGGTCAGAATCATAGAGGTTTTGTTTCAATATTTAATCTAATTTAAAAGACATCCCACAGTCACAATTCAGCACCATCTCACTACCTATAAAGAAGAAAACAAATTCAAAACATGAGAAAAATACCACTTCTTGAGCTGCCACCACCATTTTTTACCAGATAACAACACAGATTTTTGTATTCTTCCTACAATGCTTTTTTGTATATTGATATAGTATCTGCTACAGTTCTATACAAAAGCATCGGTCATTTGCGAACAGAAGATCTTTTCTTTGATGGAAATAGAGAACACTTTGGTTGAGCGTCTTCTCTATTTTCTTTCCTCTGGTCCAAAAAATCATATATAATTCCTCTATGCAAAAAGATGGAGACAGTGCAATTAAGATTTTCAATGTAAGACTTGCATTGCCCTCATTCTCAGATGAAATTTAGAAAGTAGTGCTCTTAAATTAAGATCAGAAGGACAAGCAATTTAGTGATGATCCATAAACCTGTAATGAACTGCAAAGTTCCTTAACTTGATGCTCAATACATTTTTATTTACTTCTCATTTTGGTCATATGCCAGCTCTTTAAGGGAATGGGTATGGATGTGTACAGAACAACCCAAAGAATCTATATTTACCAGTACTAAATTCCACTTTGGTTTTTATTTTTTATGCTAATCCTGGAATTAGAATTCCCAAAGCACTTCTTAGTCAGCATATTATCATCTCCAAGTATTCAATATCCAATCTGCAGCGTTTGTAAAGGCTGTGACATATGGAAAACACTGTTTCTTTTTTTTTCCAGTAAAAATTCCCCTTTTTCAGACAATTAATTCTTTCAATGAAATCATGGATAGAACGAAGCAGCAAAATCATTTTAAGGAGCTCCTTAAATAGCCTGCACAAAACTGAATGTGAACAACTCAAGTCAACATACGACCTTTGTGTCAAATAAACATCTTCTCATTTTCAAGGGCACAACATCCTTCCTAAATCAAATCATAGGTCTGTCTTATGGCCTTACAAAGTTACCTCACTTCCTTCAGAGAGACTAATCCAAGAGAATAGTCTCCTCAGTAATGGAATACAGAAGACAATAGGGTTGTTAGTTCAAATGGAAGAAAAATCACCTTTATTTTGAGGAATATTTGATGCTAACCATTACAAACACACGTGTTCCCTTGCAGCTCAAGAATACCGGAACTTTGAGCTTTGTATCGTGAGCCTGTTCTTCATGTAAAGCCATTTTGCTAGGGCACCAGAACCTCCACAGGAGACTTCCAAACAAGCTACAGGCTTTCAAAGACTAAAGACTTTGAAACTTCCACACTGATGGGAGTGTTAAAGTTACTTTAACAATAGTTAAAGTAACAGAATAAAAAGCCCACTGATAGTCATCACTCAAGTATCACTGAAAACGGCAAGTTATCTGCACCCATTAACTTTATTTTCTTGCAGGCACCAGAAAGAACTGTAACGGCATCACGGGGAAATGCACCCTGCATTACGACTCACATCCTTCTTGCTTCTGCTTCCAAATCACTGAAAGTCATTCTGGGGGGGCGGAAATTGCCAACATAAAGGAAGTTCTTATGAATTCCTGACAAAAAGAATATATTCTCTAATGCACACACACACAAAAAAAAAAAAAAGAAGAGAAAAATAGGGAAGGCTCCCTAGTCCACCATCCACTCACTTCAGAAACAACCAAATGCTGCTAAATGCAGCAATGACCACCGATTAGATCAGCTTTGAAGAGGGAGTCTAAAAAGAAAGACATCAATACACACTCCTTTCAAGTGCTGTCAGAATCAATAGGCATGTCCAAGACAGAGAATAAGAGGAAATGCACTAGTATCTCCTAAAAAGTCTTGAATAACTTCCAGATTTTCAATTTTTGAAAATGTAAAAAATTTAAATTGTAAATTCAAAGAATTTTGACTATTTCCAGAGCGAGGCATACATATAACAACAGCAATAAAACTATGCAACAGAAATTTCTGAGGATCCAAGAAAGATCATATTCGTATAGCACTGTGATATTTATGGATGAAAAGCACTGTTTAAGTATTCTCAAAACAGTTTAGAGAGTTTATCAGGTCCATGAAGGAAACTTGCAGGAGAGAAATGTTCTTTTTTCACATACAGTAATGAGTCCCGCGGTTTGTGGGAACTCTCAGAATGACAGGGTTTCATGAGAGATGCAATTGTCACCAACTTCACCAATTAACACTAGAGAAAAGCAAAAATGTAATGCAATTAGAATCTCTTTTCTACCATAGGCTGTAGGACCCTCTTACGTACAGTGGACCACACTGGAATTCATCAGAGGAAGTGCACAGGCACCATCTCACACTGACACCGGAAAAAAAATGTCAGAAGTCTTAACTTTTTCCTGCACTTCGGCAGCAAAAGGTAACACTGAGTTGAAATTGCTGTTACTTGGAAACTGGCTCGTGGAATTTTTACCCTAGAAACCTAGTCCTAAAAGCCCCAACTCCGTTCTCCTTTAAAGTATAAGGAGTATGAATTTCCTAGACTGCTATTCTGGTGTTTCATACTTGCCAAGATTTACTAAATTTTTATCAACTTTTGCTCAAAATTAAACCTAAAAGACAAAAAAAGAGATGCCTTTGTTGGCCCCTTGTTTTATACTACCGTATCACACAAAAAGCAACAAGA
Source organism: Phoenicopterus ruber ruber (assembly GCA_009819775.1). Classification (NCBI taxonomy): domain Eukaryota; kingdom Metazoa; phylum Chordata; class Aves; order Phoenicopteriformes; family Phoenicopteridae; genus Phoenicopterus; species Phoenicopterus ruber. The sequence continues at coordinate 105,914,959 of CM020216.1, forward strand.
AGCCTCCAACATCACAGCCTGGGACACATTTGCTTACTAACACAGCATGAGCAGGCTCGAGGAGGTAGCAGCAGCAGCACAGGTAAAAAGGCCAACACAAATGGCCAGCTCTCCACCAGCTGACCGCCCAGAACACTGGGGTTTTTCTTTTTAGCAAGTTGAACCAAGATGCAGAACGGAAGGAGGAACTAGAAAAAACTGCAGGGAAGTAGGGAAAAAAAAAAAGCAAAAAAAAAAGCATTTTTTGCATTGAAATGTTCTCTTCATTTTTTCATATAACAAAAAAATTAAAAAGAAGATATTGAGCATTTTTCAGTTATTTATTACACAGCTATTCACTGAGCAATAGCTCACTTAAGATAAAAAAAACCCTAGTCAATACCATTTTAAATTAAAGGTAGGCTGATAATAGTTTGGATGTGTTTTATCCACAACTAATGCCAAGTATGCTAAACATCCAGAGCTAAATAAGTAAATAATTTAAAAACAAAAACAAAACACATTTAATGTGAAGTTAGGACACCAAAACTGTAGAAAAGGCATAAAAAGGAGGAAGGATGGCAGAAGACAGAAAGGGAAATCCAACATGCTTTAAATATTAGTATTTTCTGAGTAATCATTTTAATTGCCTTGCCTGTAGCTCTTTAATGACATTCTACTAAGGCAAAGTAGGCCCACATGGTTTAGCTTACTGTATCTTTTGAATGACTAGGGCAAAGAATGCATGTAATAATTTGTGTGTGTATATGTACACACTTCTCAGGGTTATTGTACGTCTTGTTTTCCTCCCATCAGCAGCGTATTCAAGTAGCTCAGCTGAAAAAAGCGGCATGAGTTTTTGGCTGAACAGGTAACATGAGGAGTTCGGATTATTGGTGTGGTAGGTTAACAAAGTTTCCAGAGAAGAATACAACATGTACATAGGCTTCTAAAGAAAAGGCGAAATTAATAAAAATAAAAGCATTCTGATGACACCTGGTGGCCACTGCACACAAGGAAGTAATTGCGTTTCAGCTGAGAAAAGCAGATCAAACAGAAATGTGTTACATGTTTCTTCGGCAAGCGTATCTATAGAAATGACAGCTGATATTATTATCAATTAGAATATATACTCATTGGAACATGTATGTTCACATATCTGTATATATTTATATTATCAGTATTAATGCACATAGACATACTCAACAGCCTGAACTATTAGCTTATTATATAAAGACAAAACCTGGTTTTCTGTACAATAAAATAGACATGAGCACACTGGAAGTATTTCAGCTCAATCCTGTAAGACATATGAAACCCAGACTTTCTTTTCAGTTTTTATTTTGCAGCTCGGTTGCTTAAATAAGGCAGAGGGCGATGGGGGAGAAGCACGGTGGAGGCAGGGGGCTGCCTCGCACCGGGGTACGCTTGGAAGGTCTCTGTGCTATAGATGCTGCCCCAAATCCCTGCCACAACACATTAGTCCTCCAGCACACTTCAGCAAAGCACAAGCAGCAGCCTTCGCTTCTTTGTGTCACTGGATCTCTATCAAAAAGAAATTAATATCCATCATTAGAAATCAGTATAAAAAGGCAACAGCTGTACACAGTTCTCAGCTACAGAGGGGATAAACCCTTAACGTGCAGGGGAAAAGCTGCACGTGACATCACACCGTTTCTCAATGGTTTCTTATAATACGTGCAAGCAATCACAATAGCGCTGCCATCTCCTCCGCAACACACAGGGGGATCTTCTTCCCTGATAACCTTAGATGATCATCACTATGACTTAAACCATGCATAGCTGTGCAAAGCTTGGCTTCCTCCATAATAACTGTTACTTGCTTTCAGGTGAACAAACCCATGGTTTAGCTGAAGTCACTGAACGCCTTCTAAAGCTACGTACTTCTGCACTCTGAACAGTTCAGGGGCTTACCATTGAATTTTACTCTAATTTCCATCACTGTCCCTGTTAAGATGGAAACCAATGCAAGACAGCAATGGGAGGCGTACAGTGTGACAGGGGCATCATGAGTCCAAGCACTGGCAACTGTACAAAAATTATTCATGACTTCTGTGGTGCCTGTGATACCAGTCAAGAGCTACTATTATGGCATAACGTGGAGCCTCTTCTGTTCCCCATCCCCAAGCCCTTCGCCAGAGCTAAGCCATGTAGCTACAAAAGGTGCCTTCACTCCAGCAGACGACAGAAGAGAGGCTGAAAGCCGAGCAGGCTCCCACTTCTCCCCAGCACACTCTTGGTCAGCGGATGGGGAGCAGGGGTGAACGAAGGAGGAGGCAGTGCTATAGCAAAGGGCTCTGTACACCCAGCAGAGAAGGACCAGGGGATGCCCCAGCAGCATCCATCTTGGACCGCAGCCCGTACAGTGAAACCACATCTCCCCAGGACAGGTCCTAGCCAGCTAGAATTGAAGGAGGGAAGGAATCGAGGAGGAGAAGGAACAGCCCCTTGCTGACACCACCATCACCTATAAAACCCCTGTTTACCTCTTGTCCAAAGCATTCACAGTACCAGTACTTTGGAAAGAACTACCATGAAGGTTTCAAATGCCACTGCTTATCGATAATACCCGTTTTTCCCCATGTCTATTTGTTTCAATGCAACAAATTTGATGCCTACCTAAATCAGTCCCTGAAATTCAGCTGTCTTCCAGAATTAGCAATATGCCTAAGCATGTGCACAGTGTCAGCAGGAGTCCTCCTAGGCTTGACGTGAGGCACAGTGCGTCCCCAAACAAGGACTCACCTGGCAATTAAAATTTTCATTTCTCCTGCAGGAATGGTGCATGCAGTGCAACGTCAGGAACAGTTGTGCTGAGGAACTGACCGCTTCCCTAATACCTACAAAAATTATGCAGCTTCATTCAGCTATATCTAAGAGCTGCACCTTGCTTACCAGTTGTCTGTTACTTGGGTCTCTAGTGTGTAAAATTTTCACATTATTTTGAAGCACATCATGTAACAGCTACACAAGACTACAGTGCATTTCCTTCAGTTGTTGGTTTATCACAAACCCGAATCTCCGGTTGGCACCCCACGGTATCAAACAGCTCCCCGGGAAATACCAGTGACAGAGCCCAAGGTGAGGGCAGCCTCTTCCTCCACCCGGAGCCCGGCAGCCACACAGAGCCACTGCTAACCTGGCCGTCAGCTGGCGTGACCAGGGTGGCACCGCAGCCCTCCTCCTCCGCAGGCTGGGAAGACATGTGCCGGTCAACTCAGCGGCCACAGCCGTTGCCTCCTGCTCCCCAAATCCCTCCTGGGCAGGGAGTGCAGCATGCCGCCGGGCCCCTCCTGGACACAGCTCCCGGCAGGGCAGGAGGTCGCAGCAGGACCACGCAGCCCTTCCCCGGGCGAGGGGACCTCAAGAGCTGGGTCAGGGCTGCAGCTTGTGCGCGTGGCCTCTCTATTTCCTCAATACATCACTCTCTCTTGGGAACGCGTTAAAGAGAGTGTTATTGCTAAAAATACTACTAATTCCCTGAAAAGCACCGAGTTAAAATCAATCCCACAAACTTTCCTGAGATCAATAGGTTTTAATGAACACAGAAAACATACTCTGTGGCAACCACCGGCAAGTACCCAGAGACTGAGCTAAAGTAAGAAATTACACCTGCTCCAACGCTTTCCCGGGAGAAAAAATTGACATATTACTAAGTAGGCTATCACTCAGCTCAGACGCCCCCAGGATCTGAGGGACCACAAGCTCACCCTTACGGGCGACCCGCGTGGCGATTTATCACGGCAGAGCGCAGCCAGGACACGAAGGCAGTCTTCCCCACCGCAGACAGGGCAGCGTCTCGGCGCTGCGCTCTCAGCCCAAATCGCAGACCCAGCCCGTTCCTCTGATGGAGCACGGTGGGCGCGGAAAGCGGACTGCAAGCCAAACAGGCTGCTTCGCACAGCACAGCACTGGCGTGGCCCCTTTTTCTCTCAGGGGGTAAAAGGCATATTTAGTCCTGTGTTTCAGTCATCAATAGTCATTTTCCTGGTATTCGCCCCATGAAAATACTTTTAACAAGTGCTACAGGACTTCTTTTCCTAGCTGTAATCACCGATGGAAAAGAGACAACAGTCTAAAATTAAAGCTTACAGACAACAGGAGCAGAAATGTTGGTTTATGCCTTTTACAGTGAAACCTAATATTAAGTGTGCTGTTACATCTTGTATTTTCCAGAAGACTCGAGCATTACATCCTATTTTTCCCAAGCACTATGATTCAGATTTTCACTTTCCAGTAAATTCCATAAATATTTGATAATCAAATGCAACTTCTGTTTCGTTGGCTTTGCAGCCTTCCTCATTCTAAAGCACCAAATTCTTTTGCTTATTACGTGAAGCATGAAAGGAATTCACTTCTAACAGTGGCCCTGTAATTCCATTTTACAATTTAAAATATCGTTTTGTAGCACATGCACTGTTTTTCCAGAATCTAATATCCGATAATATTTCTATAAACTAAACACTACAGAAGATTTTACTAGTTAAACCTCTGTAACAGTACAAATCACAGCAATATAAACATGTAAAGGTTCTTATTACAACCATTATACTTTTCTCATCAAACTCATTCTGCATTATCATGCTAAAGAGATCTACGTATTCTTAAATATATGTACAACAGAAAAAAAAAAAAACCTACCCCTTTAATAGCTATGAATTCCTCACAAAATCCTCCCCCCTCCAAATGCATACACTTGGACTTTCAACTGCTTAGTAGGCATCCTAATGCCACTATCTGTGTTTCAAATGACTCGAATACTCACAAACGTCTAAATCCAGCTGGAGTCACTGGGAATAGGGCATTTGAAAGTCAAGATATTTGTTTAGGTGCAGAAAAAGGATTCAGAAAGTAATGTCAGATATCCAGATTTCATTATTTTATCCCCAAAACTTGTTATTCAGAATTGAACAAAATGACATAAAAACACATTTTGGTAACCAAAATTAGTTTTTTTTATTTTGAAAACTCAACAATTAAGAATGCTACATTAATAACTCCTTCTCCAGAATGCTTCAAAAGAAAAATTAAGTTAGATTATTTTTAATAACTTGTAGATTTTAAAAGTGCCCAATTATAAATGAAAAAGGACTACAGAATAAAGGTAGCAAATGCACAAATTCAATGCTATTAAAAGGCAGACACATGAGATCTCATGTATCTTGTGCCATTTGTAAAAAGGTTGTTTTATTATCAGTGTAACTAATCACAATGAAGCCATCTCTTACAACCAAAGACATTATAATGAATTTTCTTTACAGCTACAGAGAAATGGGATTTGCTGTTCCATATCAAACTAGAACAGGCTGTATAAATTCTTCTTCATATTTATTGTTAAATGTAATTTTTATCTATAAAATCAGCCATGAAATATTAAAAACTGAAACAACAGAATTTATATCCTTTACTTAATTTAGTTTAAACGGTCTATTCACTAAAGAGAGGGAAAAAAGGTTACATATGTATTATAGCGCGCCCTCCCCTCTTCCCCCTAAGCATTTCCATTATAAACCCCCTAGTTTTTGGAATTTATAACTCGGTTGTAAAAATTCACTTCATACTTAGAGTTGGTATACTTTTCCTTTTACAAATTTAAAAAAAAAAAGAAAAAAAAAAAAAAAAATCTGTTCCAGGAGGAGGGCAAGAAAGGATATGAGAGAAGAGAAGGAGAAAAGCAATCAGACTAAAAACTTTAATTCTTAGCCACTTAAGTCAGCAAATAAGGGCCATCTACTGTAATTCAGACCCATCTTCCACCCCGAGGAACCGTCGGGAGATGGTCAGCTGCAGTCACTGTCTCAGGGGCGCAAGGGAAGCTGGCAAAGACCTCAAGTCCAGAGATGCTCACGGCTGCCCCAGGTGACGCTGCAATCCTTTGTTTAGAGGAAGCCAACGCCATGAGTTCAAACGTAGCCTTTATTTAGTCCGTAACTAACTTTATTCATCAGAAAAGACTCTCTCTTAGCAATTCTTTAACTACAGTCCACTAGGCCAATGTACATAGGTTGCAACCCATCCCCGGAACAATACAAATGAGTAATGTTTACAAACTCATTGGCTCTCTACGGTAGTTCAGGTTTGGAGGTGGTCATGGTCGAAAAAATAGCCTTCACGAGAAGATGCTTTGCTGAACTAAATTAATCTGGCACACACAGAAAGCAGAGGAGATTTCCAAAATACATATAAATTTTAAAAATGCAGTAGAAAGATATGACCTACACACCCTCCTGCCACACACTCAAAAAAGGTACATGAGCAGAAAGAATTACAAAGAATTTTAAGGATCTAGTAGACATTGATATAATAATTATTTTGATATCGTAATTTGATTTGCAATAGAGATGAATAGTGAGGAGCAAGAGAATGAGAAAGTTGGTGCTCTATGACAAACGTATCCTTAAAACAACCAGCCTCAACAGCAAAGGCTGCAATTGTAAAATCAGTTACCAGTTTATGGCGTTTACGCCAGATCACCAAAAGTAGAAAGATGAAGACAAATGGAAGGCTGAACCAGGCGACAAGGATGCTGTAGGGGTTCAGATGGCCCTATAGAACAAAAATCTGCATTCAATTCCAGAAATTCAACAGTGCAAAATTACTTAAGCCTGTATCCACCAGGGATGTCAGGCACTACTGAACTGCTCAATGCCAAGCTTTAACATGTCTGGAACAGAAAGCGCAATCTGGAGTCCCGAGTTAGGGACTGGTATCTCACATACAATACACAGAGAGAAGAAAAAAACCAGCTCCTGCTCAACCCTCCTCAGCTAGAGGAGAACAACAGCGAGCACAAGTCCTGAACCCAGAAAAGGAGAGCTGTTGGGTCTAGCAGCCTGGACAAAAGGAAGGAAACATGGGCTCTGCTGAGCTACTACGGCACTGTTTACCTCTCACAAATCCGGAGAGCCTTGTTCTCGCACTACAGCGTGCCAGCTGTCCCAGTGTCCCGAAGCAGGCATCTAAGCAAAGCCCCCGCCTCCAAACCTACTGGAGCTGCTCAATAACGTGATGTCCCCTACTTCTGAAAACAGCAGAGCTTCGAGCCTGCACATCTCATGCAGGGATTAGTAAGTTTTCATGATGATTCAGTAAAATATACATTCACTTGAAAAGTATTTTTATTTTTTATGCTAAGAAGTGCGTAGACACTAAGATTTTCTATTAGAATTCATTACATTTATTTATGGTAAAAATGTATTCACTACAAAAACAGGTATTGACCAAACATAAGCAAACACATACTAGTTGTTCTACCCTTCAGCTGCTACTTAGTGGAAAGACATCAAAAGTGCATTAGGGCACTTTGTAGAACTATTCAAACAAATATGTAAAAGAAAAACCTCAACAATATTGCATTTAATAACAAAGCACATTTTACAAAGTATTAGAATTCGGGGGAGTACTAGTCTTGCAAATATTCCTTTAAATTACCCTTATTTGGAATGACTGGCATGACCATATTATCTATACATTTTTACATCGCTTTATCCAGCCAGCTGACTAAATCATTAAAAATATACAGGACTGAGCTTCAGTTTGACCTGCAGTGACTCCTATATGTATTCTCAAAATTAACACAAGCGCTGAATGCTACTAATCTTCAACTTGTAATAACTGATCAAAGAATACTGCCCTGTAATTCACTACAAGCTAAAATCATAGTGCTGAACTGTGCATTTTCAAACAAGTGGTTTATAGCTCTAGATTTAAAATGCAAAGTTTCCATTATATTTAATAATTAAAATGCATGCTGTGTTATGGTTACATTTGGTGACTGGATTAGTAGTACCCCAACTGAGCTAAACAATGCCTTTTTCCTATTAGAGTTCATATTACCATATTATCTATTTGTTTAAGAAAAGGAAGAAAAAAAGCACAGCAAGGAAGAAGAAATAAAAAAAGAAATATGAATATCAAACATACTGAAAGACAGTGAGGACCAAGACAGCCAGAAGGCCTGGTATCAGCAAAATCTACGCTAGCTGAAAGCAGAAAAGCTGAAATACCTGTGCATTTAAAGTATGAAAACTTTTTTAAGAAAAAGAATATTCTCCTTTTGTCAATAAGGGTTCTCGTTCAAAGTAAAGGGTTTAAAGCTCAGCCTGTTTTCCTAGAGGCAGTCTCTACAAATTTAGGGAATAGAGACATCACTGTCAAAGAACGGACTCTCTCAGGCTGTCAACTTCTTAATCAGGGTCTGACTTCACTGGAAAGTGTGAAATTATGTAATTATTTATGCTTGGCAATTCTGATGGTTTAGACAATTCCAGCACTATGAACATCATCTTTTACAAAGCAAAATTCCTACTGCAATTTTATTTTAGGGAATACACCATTCTTTTTCTCTGCACTTTCTAGGTGGCTTATTCAAACAGACTTTAAAGATTACATGAAGTATTTCTCCTCTCTCAAAACAGATACCATTGAGCTTAGAAACATAATTTACAAGGATGAAAAATAATTAAAAAATAAAATCAAAATGAAACCACGGACACAGTGATATCAACTGAAGTCTTCTCGGCACTGTCAGTTAGATCAGATGTCATCCAAAACTCTGTAATTAAAAGTCTAATAACCTTTGAGTATTTGTAACAAATGTATAAATAAAATATTATTTGACCCCATGAAAAGACATACTTCTTACATTTCTCCACTTCCATGCAACATTTAAGTATAAACTTCAGAGGATTAACTTTGTTTTCATTTAAAGTATATTTTAATTATCTTGGTATCAGTAGCAGATTTGAAGACAAGCGTGTGTGCCTGAAAGCTTGCCTACTCCTCCATCTGTAGTAGTTGGTGTAATGCATTACCTCTGCCTGTATGCCGCCTCCTCCGAAATCTACCCCCTGACAGGGTGTTTACCCTTTCCAACCAAAATACAAAGGCACCCGTTCTCTGACAAAAAAAAGTTTATTCAACACTGTACTCCAAAATACACTGCATTGGTACCAGCAACGTCTAAAATCAGGATGGTGTGAACAAAGAAGAGGAGGTATCCCTGCAAATCAACCTCCACCTGCAAAGCTCAGCATGTTTTTCACCTGGAAAGGGAAACTGAGAAGCCCAAACATAGCTGGCAAAATGCATTGTCAGCTTTTTACTTGTCTTCTCCAAAGAGCTGTCTCCTGCACCTAATAACCTTGTACCCAAGGAAGATTCCTTGGTTTTGAGAGAAGGAGCTCCTTATGTCTCATCAGATGTCTGCTTCGGAGCGGCAGAAGGGACACTTCCAACGTCAGACCTACGTCACCTTTCTCTGCAGTCTCTTCCTCTCCTTCCTTCCTCAGGTTGCCATCCCTATTGCAAACTCCTTGGGCAACACAAAGAAAATCAGATATGGAACAAAGCCTGCATACAACCCTCTCCAGATATCATCAGAGGCACACACAAAGAAGTCAAAGAAAATACTTCTCACGAATTTTCAAGCTACCTAGACTTAGAATGGCTCTCAAATTCACAAGTAGTTTTGATAATTAAAATCTTATCAGAAACAACTAAAAAAAAAGAAAAAAAGTTTAAATGTTTCTTCATAAAATACATCTGCCAAGTTCCTGGCACCAACAAGTAACAACACTGTATTACAAAACCTCTGCTCAAAAACCAAGCTGTTTTTTGGGGTAAGATTTGGACCAAAAAAAAAAAAAAAATCCAATTTTATGCCTTTGTTTTTGTATGCAGAAATTATGAGATGGAGAGCTTGTGTCAGGTTCTGATTTTAATCATTTTGACGCAAATTGAAAAAATTCTGTTAAACTAAATGGAGATATTCCGATTTATAGTCAGGTAAATGACATCAAATTCTAGTCCCAGGTTTTCTTTCCTTCCTGATTAAATTACATTAATGTACACTCAAAACAAAGCAACTACTGCTAGTCCTACTATTTTTTTCAGCAGAATAACTTAACTGTTAACAAAACACCACATACACATATACATAAAGTCATCAGGGTTCTTTCTTATGTCTGCCATCAGCCTGAAGCCTTGCAGTAACAAGGCTTATAGCAACATTACAGTATGTGGGCACCAACGTATTGCCCTAAATGTAGCACAGAAGTGAACCTGCTTCCTGTAAGGACCTATACGCCACTGTTTCTCCCTAAAATACTTTTTATTAACCTGATATGTATATGAGATATCAAAAACCACAACACAGTCTTCTTACATGGAATGCACCAAGAAAAGGCCCAAAACCTAAATATCACATCTTCACGTTGCTAAAAGGTTTGACATAGTATTTATTGCCACATTACCCCTAATTAGCAGTTTAAGCTTGTTAACAAGAACAGTTCTTTTCATTTAAGGTAAACAGGAATTATCTTTCCATTGTATAGGTAAAACTTGTAAATAGGACAGCTCATAAATTCTAAGACGAGAGAAATGAGGAAACGATTCATTGGGTTATAAATTCAAAACATGAAGCATAACGTGCTTAAAGAAGGTGGTTTTATTTTTAAAAGCATTCATTAGGCTCTCATCTCCAAGCCTCAGACTTGTAAATAATTTAAAATGAAAATGCGAACAACAGGGAGGAAAAAAACAAATGCAATTCAAATCATTCCATTGTTGTACCAATAAAACTGAAAACAATAGAAAAGAAGTTGGCAGATTTTGAAGACAACATCCAGAAAACATTTTTATGTACTGTATCTTTGAACTTAGATATTATGCTAGCACTGGATCCAATCCAAAAAAAATTAGCTCTGACTTACAACAATCAGGCTGTGCCCAGTAAAGGATACACATGCTAAACTAGTAATTTTTAGTATTCATTGCACTTTGTCCTGCAGCTGCTCAAACAAACAAACAAGCTGCAGCTTATGGTTGCTTTTAGATTTTTTATTTTTCCTTTTGACTTTTCAGAAATGTATATCCTATTAACAATTTATATGGCATAAGGCGAGAATCCCCTTCCCTTTAAAGAGTAAGATAAATTTAGGTTTGCCTCACATGGGGAGCATGAAAAGAAACAGCCTTTACTTCACTGGCATGGAAAACGGGAAGTGAAGAAGACAAAAGTAACAAACCAAACAGAAAACAAAACGCAAGGATCGCTGCTGTCCCTGCTGCCTATCCAGTGTCCCAAATCCAATGTCAATACACCCCTGCAGAAGGTGTGTTACACAGCAAGGAACTAGGAGAGAGCAACACTTTGCCTTTATTGAATTTCTGGAGCGTGCTATCCTTTTCCCAAGTACTTGGAACAATCCAACTTAAATGTAACATATGATTTCACTTAAACATTCAATGGAAGACAAACACGCAACAGGCGTTTCCTTCTCCTTGTTAACAGACCACATGGGACTGAAAAATGCACAAGTGCTGTATTTCTATGCCATGGTTCTTGGGGAGAAAGATGGGCACGTACGCTGGGCACCACATGAACGTCAAGACACGTTCACGCTTTTCCCTCGAGCACAGACGTGGGTGGTGCCAACATGCTACATAACACCAGTACAGGTAAAGTAAGCAAGCCTCCTCCTGCTAAGTCGTGTCTTAAAACCAACTCTGGGTGGACTATCATCTCATGCATTTATAGCAAATGTTTATAGCAAACTTGTTCCACTAACTTCCCAAAAGCAAACAAACCCCACCGCTAACCCACCGAATGGAAACAGGGGCAGGCCACAGGCTCTTCAAGAGCAAGCCCGGGCTTGAAAACCTGCCTTGAGAGAGAACTCGCATGTACAGAAGTATAAAGCCATACCAGAGCCCTTAAGGCCATCCAAATGGCACCAGAACAGTTTGTGTCTGTCTTTGCTTAAATTAGAATTCTTGCCAGGACCTCCACACTTCTCAAACTTCTTGCTGGAATGTTTCCTACAGAAATATTTGTATACCACAGAACTGTACGGATTCCATAATAAAAATATCACACAAAACAATGATTTTTATATAAAATGACTTAGTATTACTGTTTGGATGAGTTTTGTTACACCTTGTAATTGCAGTGAATTTTAACATTAATACGTATTTTTTAAATCTTTGTACCTATATTTTGAGAGAGACTTTTGAAATACCAAAGATGGGGCTAAGGACAGCAAGAAACTTCCTTTTTAACTACAATGAGACAAAGAAATACCAGACAGGAAAGCATCTATATATATGCTTGTAGCAAAACAGTAATCTACAGAGATGTATACATCCAGATCTAGACACTGAAATACTGCATACCGTAACTACTCTGCATGCCTCCTCCTTGGCCATTATATATGCCACACACACATTTAACAGCTTGTATTTTTAGACTCAGAAGGGCAGAGGCAATTAAAATTTATGCCTGTACCACTAAGGACCAAAGGAAACTAAGAACATTCGCAGTCTCCCGGCCCAGTTAAATATAACCCATAACGTTATAGACAGCAGTTCAGTAGTAGGCCAGACTGCTCAGAAAAAAGGTCAGCCTGCTGTAGAACAACCAAACAAAACAAAACAAAGCAAAAAATCAGCAATCAACAACTCTGCTAATGTAGGACTGGAAAGCAGTCATGAGTCTTGCAAACAAGCATTTTACTTTTGGAACACCACTACTGCCTGTTTCTAAATGGCACTTGGGTTACTTCTTTGTAAAGACACGTGTGAATTGGCTAGCACTTACTGTAATTTTCCTTTTCATATTGAGGAAAGAAGGTAACTAGACTTCTTTCTGCTCTAAAGCTATAGATTGCTGCTGTTTTATAAGTTTGGGGCACAACCCTCTTTCATCTTCACACATTGAAGAACTCAAATTAAGTAAAATAAGAAAACTTCCACGTATATTTAACATAAACACCGAGAATGGGCTATAGACTCTTCTGTAACTACAAAGCCTTCACTGGCAGATGGCAGACACAGGATGACCAGAATTCATAGTTGCAGAGCAGGAAGGCGGGTATGGTTCCCCTGTTTTAAACATACAACTTCTTTCTGTGAAGCAAAAGACACCTTTGGAATTTCTGCAGGCAAGAAATTAGAGATTACAAGAACATAATCTTTACATTTTTTGCTTCTTCACTGGTTTTATACACACAGGCTAATAAACACTTCAAGCTTATGTCTTAGCACAGGCCAAAATGACAAAAATAAAAAAGTACCCAGTTTAGCAGAAAAGTAGGTGTAGGTATAGGTATATTTCATTTAAACTTTCATACACTTTTGTGTAATGCCATAAGAATGTCCACTGCAAAGGCAGACAGACCAAAGATTAAACCACTCTGATGTTATTGGAGAGATCTCTCATGATCTCCAACACCCTGGGCCAGGCAACATTTCAGCGGTTTGCAGTGCCACTCCCCGTGCGGCCCTACTCCTCATCCATACTCTCCAAGACCTCCACGGTTAACCCTATGCCTCTTGCTAGCACCAAGCATCAGCAGTGAGGTGTACTGCTTATTTCCTACATACATCTGCGTCCACCAAGGACCACTCTCGTTCATTCTGCTCCTTCCACTCACGTCCTTTCCTGTGGGGGGGAGCGGTGCTTCCACGCCTGCGCTGCAGCTGGCCAGGCACTGTACGCAGCCGCGCCTTCGGCGGCAGCGGCAGCACGGGGCGGCCGTGCTACCCCCAGCTAGCAAGGACAACGTAAAGCAGTACCTTTCTGGGGCAGAAGAACGACCAAGAGCGCTTCGCTGGCCGGCTGCTGACTATTAATCTGTCAAAATGAAAGTATCGTTTCTGTTTGACTCCTTATAGAATACAAAGCACAGAATAGAGACCACTATGCCTAGTGGCTAGTTTTGTGAACTACGGAGCAGCTATTCTTTCCCCGTCACCACAACCCTCGTAAAAAAAAGTCACTGAAAGAACATCAGCCACTACATCTGTTGAATCATGTCATCTTGTCTTCCCCCCCAAGCCCTATTTTTGGCAATGTGCTCACTTCAAAAGAATAAGCCATGCTCTAGGATGTGCAACCTAAAAAGTGAACATTGTGATTTTAACATGCACCGTAATACTGCAGCATTAATTTGAATGAATGACTAGAGCAGACATATCTTAAACTGATGTTTTTATTTGAGTGATGGATCATCCATCCACTGCAGCCTTTCTGTTTCCCCAAGAAAGAGAATATATAATTCTAAATCATCTTAGGAAATTCAAATGTAGGAGCCGCTCAACAATTCCAGCTCAACCGCATTTCATACGCCAATCTGTCTGTACACTTTAACTCATGCACAAAACCACAAGTGTGTATACATTCAGAAAATATTAAGCAAAGCAAAGGTATGTTTTTCTTAGTGTTGTGCGCACCAATACAAAAATGTTCTGCATTACAAAAGGTTGGTTGTAATGGAGTATTGTGACTGACATCTGCTTCACACACATTCTTTCCCCAAGTAATGTTCTTCTATAAAAGGAGACAATACAGCTTAAGTTCTAAAAAAGTTTCTAACAAAGAAAACTTTCGTGCAAGTAAATTAGAAATTTTTTGATGCTGTTACTATACAATAGTTCCTACAGAAGAATGATAGTAAAGGATTGGCTCAATGTTTTTAACTCAGGTCGTTTGAATTACATTTCCCAAAATGCTAATAAAACTGACATGTTTGAACATACTGAAAAAGTCACAGTCCATCATCATGCTGTCACATCAGTGCGTTTGACTTTTTTAAAATGTATGGATTATACAATTACTGCCAGGCTCCATATTTTATATATAAAAGCTACAATCTGATTATATGTCCATGGTGAAATAATTTATGAAATAAGGGTGGAATGACTGTAATGTTACTTCTGTGATGAATGTAACTTGCTGTGAATAGTCTAAGAGATTGCAGGAGAGAGCAAACTGAAGCCTGTAATTGTCTTCATCTTTCATGAAGAGGTGTGACCTGGGGAAAATATACATCCCAACATCCAAAGCTCTAGCCTCATGCAAACATCTTGATTACTCATGTTCTGATATAGGAATGGAAAAAGAAAATTTATAGACTTCACAGGCCACACCTTTAGATTATTAAGGAAAGAATCACAGCAAATTACATCCAATGTTTAAATTATACGTTAGTCTATTATTGTTCTGCACCATCAGCAAATCACTCCTGCCACTATTACCCTTGCACTTGTGGATTCCCATTATTTGCTACTCCCTAGGTGTTACCATCATGCTTAGTATGATATAGATGAACATGCATACATGATAAACCCAAGGTCTTGCAAGTCCGCATCAGGACAACTACACAAAGAAAAGAGGGTACAGGAAAACAAGAATTAAAACTATGCGAATTCTGAGATCACCAATAGCTACATCATACAGATCACAAATTAAATGCTTTTTCCTTTTCCTTAACTAACACTACATTTAAGATGAACATTGTGGTTCACAGGCCACACTAATTATTTCAAGGAGCAACAGGAAACCTGTTGTAACAAGTCAAATTAAACAAGATGATAACCTATCCCTCAAAGGCCACCTAGAACAGTTAGTTTTGGTTTAATGATCTTTCCCACTGAAGATGTACACCTCTTTAGAGATGTATTAAGAAATTGCTACGCTACTTATGGGAACTCGCTTTCCTGAGTGCAATCTGACAGGTCCCCTTAAAGTCCCCAAACTCCCTAGAGATGACAGAACCATGTTGAAAATCACAAGATCGTGAGAATGCAGAAGGTGATCGTGACTCAGAGACTGCTCTGTTTGGTGATTTAAGCAGAGTAAGGGGAAAACGGCTACAATTGGTCTTTTACCACTTGTAAGAACCGCTTACAAAGCTCCGGCAGTCACATGCGTGGTCACTCACTGCCAGCTGCACAACTCCTCAAGCTCATCCACACTTATGCTAAAAGAACCTTCGGGAAAGGAGGGGAAAGTAAGAAAAAGTGGGGTTTGAGCCGCAAAAGGCATTCAAGGCAGAGCTGAACCACGCCAAAAGTCACGTCGTCCTGGCTGCGCGGGGCCAGACCAAGCCACGGCCCCAGCGGGGCATGTCACCGTAACCCCACGGCACCCCACGCCGCAGCTCAGCGCCGCGCTGGGCCGGGGGTGCAGAGCCGGTCCCCACCCCAACTCGCCCCCACCCCGCTGCGCCTGCGCAGACGCCACACTGACGGCAATCACGCACACGCGCAACCGCGCAAGGGTTAAGGGGCGCTGTCCGGTACCGTCCCCGTGGGGTGCCGGCTGACGACGCCAGCGCCCCGCCGGCGTCCCCTCATTTTCCCACCCGGTGAGGGAGGTGCGGGAAGCGGCGGCCGGCGCCACAGCCCCGCCGCAGCCAGCCCCGCCCGCCCTCACGGCCCGCGCATGCGCAGCGGCCCTGGCGAGCCCCGCAACGGGGGGAGGGGGACGCACCCCCACAGCACGCGCCAGCCGGAGCCGCAACGCAGCCGGCCGGGGCGCGTGCCCCCGGCCGCCCCCCGCGGCTCTCCCGCGCACCCCGGCCCCGCCCGGCTCCCTCCGCTCCCCCTGCCCGTCCCGCCGCTCTCCTCTCCCCCCCGCCGGCCGCCTGCGGCAGAGCGGAAGGGAAGAGCCGCGGCCCGGGCCGGCTGAGGCAGCCAATGGGCACGCGGGGCGTTCTTCCCGCCCTCGGCGCTCCGACCACTCGGCGGGCAGCGGGGGCGGAACAAGGGACGGGATTGGCTCGGCGGAGCGCTGCTGGCCGCCCGCCCACCAGGACCAAAAAAACGACGGTAGCACAGAGGCCCAAAAAGCCCGAGGGGAGACGCCGGCCCCACCGCCGGCCAACCACGGCCCCGCGGCCCCATGAGCCTCCCCCGCGAGGGTCCGAACCAGCAGCCCGCCCCGCGCCGCCGAGCGGGGGGGCGAAGCGGCCGCGTCCCGTCCGGCAACGCTTACCGCGCGGGGGGAGCCGTCCGCCTCCGCTTGTGATGATCTTGGTCACAAGTGGCGCGCCGTAGATTCGCCGTTTTGCGTCACGCCCGGAGCGAGGCGCGCAGCGCGCGGAAGGAGGTGGGCGAGGCCCGCTCACGTGACGCGGCGCCGGGGCGGGAGCCGGTGAGGCGCTGCTCGAGCGCCCAGCCTCGCGTGCCGCCGCGGGCGCGAGGGGCTGCGCCCAACGGCCGCCACGCGCGCGGGGCGGGCGGGCGGGAGCCGCCGCCATCTTCCCCTGCCCGGGCCTGGCGGCGGGAGCACTGGCGCCCTGGGGCGCGCCTGTCGCCTGCTGCTCCCTGGTCCGCCCGGTTCCCTCGCCGGGAAGGGCCCGGCAGACAGGCTCCGCGGTGGTGAGCGAAGGAGGGAGCCCCGAGGGGTTGCCTGGGGTTGGCGTTGAGCCTCCTGGCTGAGGGTTTGCGTGCCAGTGAGGCCACAGCTGCGGGCCCCGGGCGGAGGAAGGCAGGCGGCGCTGGCAGGAGCCAGCAGATGCGGCGGTTGCAGTGCTCAAAACTGCACCTCCACTTGTACCTGGCAAAGCCTTGTGTACGTGTGGCCTCTGCCACGGCAGCTCCTGGTGCAGGACTGCACGATTATAAGCTTGTGCCACGCAGAGATGTACATAAAATAAACTTGTGTTTTGCATTCTCACTCGGCATGGCCAGTGCAGTGAGAATTGGCGTTAATCCGTGGGATAGGTGTTCTGAAGGAGTGGGAAGGAAGTAGAAGAAACAGGGCACAGCAATCATTCACGAAGATTATCATTTGAAGATGATAAAAACTCTTCATGCTGTGCTTTCAATATTTTTCAGAGGATGCAGTTCAGAAGGGAAATGGCTGAATAAGGTGGGGGGGGACAATGTGTAAAACATCTTATTTGTAAGCTCATGAAGAAACTAATGTTCTTTCCCCCATTCTTAAGCTAGGTCACATGATTAGTATAATATCAAAACTAAAGAAGCGTGATCTAGAGAGTCCTGACGTGTGGTGGAATGCAGTTGCTTTTTCACAGTTGCTTATGATTTTGAAAATGCAGGTCTACCATTTATGTTCTAATTGCACAGTATTTTTTAGTAGATAGAGTATCTTAGTTAAACAGCATTTAATATTCTTCAGGGCCGTTGGGAGGGGGCGTGTCAGGAGGAGGGAACATGCCATTGTGAATATGTTTGGAGTTCACCGAATTTTTCCAGTCGTACAGTGTATATAAGGCACAGTCAGGCTTACTAATTAGGCCTAACAACTTACAGTTTCATTTAGCCAATTAGTCATTGGGTAATCTGTTAGCCTTATGACACAGCATTGCCAATTCTGGAGTGGGTGGTAAAGACTGTAAGAATGGTTTGGGGACAAAGCAGTCTCTACAGCTTGAGTTTTTCATCGCATGGAAAAGGAGAACCCAGATGAATGACCAGAGTCTTGGTAAAGATTGAAATGAATGACAAACTTTAAAACATAGGAGTATCAGTAGATAAAGTATCACACAGAACATAGGTAAGAGAAGGATATCCCTCTGTCCAGTACGTGAGGATTAGAGTACATATTTTAATTGTCCTCTGTATAATAACAAATCTACACAGAGGAAGACTCCTTAATTTGTAGTAAAGATACCTTCAGTTATGTGGTGTTGGACTAGATGATCTCTAGAGGTCCCTTCCAACCTCATCCATTCTGAGATTCTGAGATTATGTGTACATTTACCTTTATAAGGACATTTAAGAACTTTAATAGCTTACCGAGAGACTATGGAAACCATTGGCAGTTTTAAGAAAGAACGATCTGATTAAGAACAATCTAATTGTTCTTGATATTTTTCAGCGTGGGAAAAATAGGTAAAACAACCTTTTGATGTCCCTCAAGCTCAGTTTCTCTGCAGTTTACAAATTCCTTTCATATGCCTAAGAATTTTCGTAGGTCTGGGCCTCAAGTAACACCTGTATTTAAATATTTGTAGTATCCAGGTCAGCATGCTTGGTCCATCAGTTATTTCATCATCTGTTTAGTGAGAGGGAACATACTGAGGGAGGAGGCATGATCATGAGAGCTGGAGTTTTCTAAATTTGAAATATTTCTAAGAGAAAATGAAGAGAGGCAGCGCTTTTTAGGAATAGCCTGAAGAGGGAGCCATTGGTATAGTAGAAGCAACAATTAAGGCAGAATTGCTATTAATAAAAGAAAAATTATATCTGTAACAAAAATAATTAACTTTTCTAATTTTAAACTCTGTTTATTAAATGTTTATAGACATACGTACATTTCATGTTCTAGCTTAGGTATGTACATAATTTTAAAGTCATGCTGAAAATTTAAATGCTTGTTCTTTGTTCTGAAATATCTATACTAATTAAAATATATTAAAATGCAAACTGAATAAGTCAATAATTAATTAGTAAATCATTAATTAGTTAATAGATTCGTTTATAAATGGATTGTAAACATAGAATGTATTTATTTTCTAATAGGATATGACGTTAGGAATGATTCTGCAGTTGCTATATTTCTTCCACACCAAAATACTGATTTCACTGGAAATGTTGCTCATTTAAAGAGTAGTACCAGCTCTTTACTTAGCTGTGTAACTTAAAACTGTCTGCCTTTCCTACTTAATATTCCATGGTTGTTTATGGAACACACATATCTTTGTGATTATTATTACCAGAAATCAGTCGTTTAGTGGGATAAAGGCAGTCACAGTGATCATACTTACCAACTCTGAATTACAGGTTTTCTTGCACATGGAAGTTGTTTAGAAAAATAACCCCATGACTTGATGATGGTCGTGTAGGTAATGTCTCTGACAGGCCCTCCCAAGGGCACTGCATAGTGTCTATAGGATAGTCAAGTAGTTGACAGTATTGTCCATAAAAGTTTCTTAACCGCCATTGTTTTTTCCCCAAGAGAAGCAAGTTTTTGAAGAAAAGCTGCATATATCTTTATTCTGACAATGCAATTACACCCATAGGAAAACATGAAACAGAATAATTAGGGTGTAAACACTAGGAACTTCTTAAATGTCAATTACCTATGCATATATACACGCATATACCTTCCCTTTTTTAATGCAAAATATTTTTTTTTCCCCCCATAGAAAAGACTATAAACCTTTGAAAAGTCTTATGAGGTGGTGGCTTTTCTTTCAGTAGAAAAGTGGGACTAAATGTTTTTCTCAATGTTGGTTGTTGTGGGTTTTTTGGTTTTTGGGGTTTTTTTTTAATTCACTGCATGAATTATTGAGTGAAATATTATTTCATGTATATTGGTGATTGAACAAAAGGGCCTCACTGTTCCCTTCTGGTCCCCTTAAGCGAACACTAATAAGTTAATGAGATAAATGTATGCATTCTTAGGTAGTCAAATTGAAAGTTGTGCTAGTCTGAATCATGTACTACTGCATCACAAAAAACCTGACAGATTGGCCGCAAGAAATGAAACACTGTGCTTAGGTTTTTGTAAGGTGCTTGGGCAGTGACTGCTGGAAGCGTCGAGGTTTGTGATTCAGGGAGCAAAATGCAGTATTCCCGTTCGGCTGGTCTGCTGCTGCGTGCTGGTCAAACTGACGTCATGTGCCACAGTCGTGTGATCCCTCGCCCACCGCTGGCACCGCGCTGGTGTGATTCCTGGGGGAGCCGGTTCTGGGCTCCGCCTCGGCAGAAAGGCAGCCCGGGCAAAAACACGGGTGGCTTTCTGGCTGGCTCTGTGGATTCACAGAGGGGCCGGGGGCTGGCCAGCATCGTGCTTTGGCTGGGGCTGGCTAAGGCCAGGGCGCAGCCCCTCTGACGTGGGTTTGTCGGAAACCGCCGCGGGGCTGCCCCTGCGGGCACGGGGAGGGAACTGAGCCGGCGTGTCAGTCCCCACTGCCCCTTGCGTAAAAAGGGATGGAGGGCGAGCCTGGTCCGCAGCCTCGTGGCCACGCTAGCGCTGGAAACCAGAGGCAGCGCGGCCATCTCAGGGCGTGACTGTGCCTTTGTGCCGTGGCAGGCCAGCACGGTCACGCCGCTGGTGGCACCCACGCTTCCCCTTTCATTAAAGGTTGCACCTTCTTACTCACTTCATGTCATCCAGTCGTGCCGAGTTACTTGTCTGAAGTACAAATAGTTACCCATTTTCACATAAACAAAATGCTCACCCACTGCTAGGTACCTTTTGCTAAACTTTTCTGTTTTCGTCTAGAGCGCCTTATGCAAACAAGTGAAAATGTCATAAAAATTACGTGGTTTCCCAACTTTTCTTGCTGTTATAACTGTAATATCAATGTTTGAAAAAAATGAGAAAGAATGCACGCAGGCTTTAATGAATGCTTAAAGGGATCTGTTTGAATTTCTTATTACTTCATAAAAATCTAGAAAAAGGGAATTTTTAAGCAGCTTCAAGAGAAGAAAATAGTTTTTTCAATGAAAGATACTATTTATAGCAGTTTAAGTTTGCATGTAGAAGTTACAAGAATTTGGGAAAAAAAAAAAAAAAAAGCACAGGATAATGCTTGAAGTTCCCCCCCCTTATCCTAAGACTAATACTTAAAGTCACAAATTCTGACCACAGAAGGTGACAGTGCCTGTAAATCCTTTCATGTGGCCCACGAGAAGCATCATCAGGGCCTGCTGTTGCGCGTAATGTTACAGGCTTTCTGTTCAGCTCTTGAAGAAATGAAACAACGGGACTTGTTCCACCCTGGTGGATCATGTCAGCCTCTTTTGCAAATGCAAGGAACACAATGTGCCTTAGGAGAAGTGAAGCTGAATTTCTGCAGGCTTAACATCTATCCGCTCTCCTTGTATATTTGGATAACTGAAGACATAACTGTAGCTAAAAAAAAACTTTCCCGTTGCAAAGCAAACGCAATATTTATGTGAACTTTTCAAGGTTGTTTTTTTTTCTAGCAAAATTATTATCTGATGTTATGAAGCTTGGACTGACAACTTAAGAAGTTGCCACTGGAGTGTATTTATCTTTAAAGCGCTGATCCTGCGAATGGCCGCGCAACAGATCCCCGAAGCCTGCAACACAGAAGCACAGGAGCCATGGATATCTGCGTGTGCGCTGAGAGGTGTCTTCACAGAGGCACCTGAGGAGTCAGACGTCAGCTTTAGTCAGATACTGAATAATCTTGAGTTATGTTCCTCTAAAGCCAGGTTACAGTACAGCTGGGAAGTGGTAAGAGAAGTGTGTAACAGTTAAGATACGTAAAAGTCTAGAACAGTAGTCAACCGGCTATCTGCTCGATATCACAGCAGTCAATATCACCAAAATAAACAGTAATAAATGGTCATATAAAGCAATTGTATATAAGTACAGGCAATTAAAATGTTTTGCATACTTAATACAAAACATGCAAACAAGTGACGTGACTTATGTTTCTGTGGGTATGGCTTTCTAGATAAAAACATCAATATGAGTGTACCAATAAATCAGATCTCTCGTTTTTTCCTTGCTGCCAAATATTGAGGTTACTTGGATCAGACAACCAGATTTTTGACCCATGGACACTGTCTTTTAAGTCTTCAGGCTGTTCCATTCAGAAAATCCCATTTTAAGACAGACCACCAAAGAGAATTGCAGTGAAGATTAATTTATTTTTCCTGGGCCCATACGCTTCTGCGTGCACATTACAGTGGCGGCTTGGCAAAGACACCGCAGGCTGTCATTGCTAGCTTGTTCACCGGTAATGAAGCTACCACAACACCTCTTCACCATGGGCTGGTTGGTTGGTTGGTTTAAAGTGTGTTTTCTTTCATTCCACCGCTTTTCAATAAAATGTAGACTATATAACTAACTTTCAGTATCCAGACCCTCCCCCCCCCCCAAAAAAAAACGCTTGAGAAAGGATGCACTTATGAGATCTTACTGGTCCTTCCACTGTGATGACATGAAACTGTCATTTGAAGCAGTCACTGGAATGCCAGAGTTGCTGCCAAACTGGTGGTGTTAACCCTGCATGTAGAACTTGCTGGCTTGTCAGCAAAGCAATAATGCAGAGGAGACGAGTGAAGCAGTACTGACTCTTGAATTTCTAAAAGTGTAAAAAAAGAGTGATGATACAAACTTACATGAAATTCATACATGAGGGCTCTGCCACCACTTGTTTCTTCGCACCAGAAGGCTGCATGTCAGGAGCGCGTCATGTTGAAAATTTTCCAGGTTCCATTACAGAGATTACAGTTTCAATTCTAAGTTCAGGAAGAAAAAAAGAAAAAAAAAGTCCCCTTCAGCCCCACAAATAAAAAGACATGGCTAGCATCTTTGAATTATTCTTACAGATAGAAAAAAACAATTAAAAAAATGTAAATGCATCTAAAGGATGGGGAACATGCAATTGGCTGGCACTTCATGTTATTTCACAGTGAGAGATCACTGAAATGATTTTAAGACAGGTAGCAACATCAGTATTATTCACACATACGTACGCAATGTCTGGTTTCTTTTAAGTGCGGCTATATATAAGTCTGTCTGGAGGCTGACAATGCTAAACCTCCAAGGATTTGATTTTGTGGTACTGTGGGGTTTTTTAATACAGAGGTAATTCATTGCAGTAAAATGAAAGAGATTCATTTATTACACTGTATTATCTGTTATGTGTGAAGATGTCCAGCTTGCCAGTATTTACAGCTCTGCCACTGTATAATTCATCTCTCGCAAACCCACAGAGCAAGTTTTTGAAAGACAAATATCTCAAATACAAACATCAAGTCTGGTACATTATGCATCAATACATTAACTTCAAGATTTAATGTGGGATCAGATCAGATCAGAAAGGAACTTGCAAAGAAAGTCACGCTACATGAAATACAGATTTAATCCTTAGTTTTCATCTTGACTAAGTCAGCATCTTATCCACCTGTCACACGCATCCAAGTCCTGTTAGAGCTGCACCCCCTGACATAAGGACATGTGCAAACTGCCAGCTTTATGGGAAGCATCCACTAGTTGTACACTGAAGTTCTCAAACGCCGCTCGGGTAAGGAACCTGACCGCTTTCCTTTGCTGACAGGATGTGCAGTGTGTACTTTGAAGCTTAAGCAAGGTTCTGTTGGCCTCTTTCCCCTCCCAAGGGTAAAGTTTCTTAGCAAACAGAATCCAAATTCAACGCCTTGTTATGTTTTTGCAAGCACTTTTACACACCTATGTAAGTAAGTCCACAAAGAAACACGGCTGTCGTTCCTGCCTTGAGGAGTAAGTGAACGTGGCAAGTTTCACCCAAAGAACCTGAGAGGAATTCTATAACAAAAATGCAAGCGTGCTTTCAGATAGTATTTGCAATTTTTAAAACTGTGGGAGAGTAAAGTAACTAGGAACCTCCTCTGTCACCCCCCATCTC
This sequence comes from Phoenicopterus ruber ruber, assembly GCA_009819775.1. Lineage (NCBI taxonomy): Eukaryota > Metazoa > Chordata > Aves > Phoenicopteriformes > Phoenicopteridae > Phoenicopterus > Phoenicopterus ruber. The sequence continues at coordinate 105,939,081 of CM020216.1, forward strand.
AAACAGCTCGTTCCGTGTGGGTTGCAGAATCGGCTGAAAAGCTTTGCAGGAACTGCTGATCCTCGGGCAGGGCTGGAAAGCCCCATGACACCAGTCAATGGCTCTTTCACTTACTTCCTTAGAAACCAGTGGAAATATCCAAACGAGGTCTAAGTGTCTTGAGTTCAGTTCAAGCTCATACTTCAGTGGAAAAAAATCTACAAAGAGCTTGCAAAATTGTGTACCACCCTGCTTGCATTGTTAGCAGGTCAGTTTGCATTTCCTGGTCTATTTTTATGTAATCTAATGTAGCAGTATCCCAGGAAAAGCATTTACTACATATTTATTAAAATGACCTGTAATGTGAAGTTGTTCTTCATCCATGTTTCTGAAGAACGCAAGTGAGAAGATCACCGAAATATTTGGCAGTAGAGCTAAGGAGACAAAAATGCACTCTATTAACAAGGAACTGTTCATATTTTTCTATTCATATATTTCTGTTTAAAATATTTATGTAATGATTTACCTCTTAAAGGACATGATGTGTCTGCAGCTCAAAATACAGACATATACAAGGTATAAATTTGAAAATCACTTGTAAAATCAATTAAGCTTCACCTTGGGGCAATAAGTATTGGAGAACTACCACATTTTTTCCGTGTAAGAGTAACTTGCACCAAAACTATGGTAACGTCTGCAGTTCTGACCAATTCCAGAGTCAGCATCTTTCTACAGGAGAAGTCTTCTAAAACCAGATGTGTTTGAGAAAGCAAGGGAAAAGGAGAAGGGATGAGAAACTGCAAGTGTTTTTTAGGATCTTAGAAAATCTTGTGGTAGAAAATAGCTGGCAGTGGGCATTTCTGTTAGCAGAGGGGACAGACTCTGGAGGTAGGCGAGAAAAAGGGCGTGCAGTTACGTACACTTACCCGTGTGCGGGTTTTGCACACACAGGCACCCCTCGCACCCTAGTGATGAGCAGCATGGAGATGAGCCAGGGAGACTAAACAGGATCTGTGAAATGAGAAGATTGTGTTCAGGACTTTTTTCATGCATCACTATTTTAACTTTACGTGTTACTTGCAGGTGGAAGTTGCCAGCAGGAACAAGGGGATTGCAGCTCCTCGCTGGCACTGGCTGCTGTGGGACGGGCTCCCGTGTCACCAGTAAAGGCACACTTGCACAATCTTCCCTGTCCAAACATGGACTATGGACGTCCTTAACTAGCAAGGCATTTTATAACACTTTGGCAAACAAGCTAAATGCCATATTCTGAGAGGAATAACTAGCAGGAGTCAAAGTCAAGCTTCTTGGGAGTAATGTTACTGAAAAGGAAAACCATAACTACATCAGTAAGCCTAATCTTCCACTTTCACAGGTGTCGTGCTTTAACCCCAGCTGGTGGTCAAATACCACTCAGCCGCTCGCTCACTCCCCCCCTCCCCAGTGTGGTGAGGAGGAGAATCGGAAAGAAAGGAAAACTTGTAGGTTGAGTTAAAGACGGTTCACCAGGACAGCAAAGAAAAGGATAATGATTATACCATATATTAATAATGATAATGATAATAAAATACAATGATAATAGAATATACAAAACAAATGATGCATAATTTCTCACTGCCCAACGAGCCGATGACCAATACAGCCTGTCCCGAGTGGCAATCACAGAGCAAAACCAAGAGTAATCTCGGAACGATCCCGAGCAGCGATCTCGGAACAGCGATTTCCCCAGCAGCAATCTCAGAACAACAAGTTCCAGAGAGACGGAGCGAGGGAATGAACAGCGGAACGAATGAACGCCCGAATGAATGAAAGGCACCCGGCCCACCAGCCGACCCCCACTTATGTCCTGGGCATGACATCTATGGTGTGGAATACTTCCTTTGGCCAATTTGGGTCAACTGTACAGGCTATACCCCTCCCAGCTTTTTGCACCTACACGTTAGCAAAACCTGGGAAGCTGGAAAACATCCTTGACGGCTTAGCAGCAACTAGTAACAGCAGTGTATTATCAACATTCTTCACATACCAAATCCCATACTAAATCCAAAACACAGTAGCTACTGGGAAGAAAATTAGCTCCATCCCAGCCGAAATCAGGACAACAGGCTAAGCAGATGGTGACCTGATTAGTTCTTAGTCTCAGGAGGCTGCTCGTGTCTCTATGCCTTCAGCTCCTATTGTCAGCATCTTATTATTTTACGCATTCTCCATGCTTTTCGCTGACTGCCACATTTTTTAGTCTTCCCTTTTGAGACATTACTTAAGGATTAAAACCTGTATTTTATCTAATATAAAAAAGCAACTTTCACACTTAAGCCCGCTGATTTTAAACAGAAATTAAAATATTCCAATTTCTTCTTTCATAATTAATAATCAATGGGAAAATATGATCCCACCCTTGAGCATTTGATTCCCTACAACATGGATATTCAGCCTATGGGAGGGAAGACTTGGGACGATGTACCAGGGAGACAGGCAGACCTTGACCCGCTACGTGTAGGCACCTAGTGCTATTGGAGGTGCTCTGGGGTGCTGCGTTTGGCCGGCTGCCGCTCCTCTGGCGGTGTTCACCCAGGGCTTCTGTTGTGTCTGCCATCCTTGAGGCGTGTTTCTCACGTACCGTAGGACACCCCCAGTGGCATTAGGCATCCAGGTCTTAATATCTGAATTTAGCTGTCAAAGGTATAGATGCTGCTGTTGGACATCCCCACAAAGTTGTTTTCTTTCTGCCTGGGTAGGTTTAATCAGCAAAGCATCCTCTTATATGATTATATGGAACATGATATGTGAAACAAACAGTACTTAGGTTTCACCATGAAGAGGTGCCCTGAAGTAAACACAGATTAACAATAGACCTTTATCACAGTGCAAAAAAATAGTCTAGAATAAAGTTTAAACAGTTCAATTTACACTGGAAAGTCACCTCTTTTTCGTGTCTCTTTTCTGTGACTTTGTGTAAACTGTGCTAATAAACATACTGTAGCATTTGTAGTTTTGCACATAAATGCAAATGGCACCAAAAGCCATTATTCAATTCTTAATAAGAAAAACCTGAATTGGTATGAACAAGAAATTTTTTTTAATAAAGTCAGGATTAGATCTTGTAAGTGTATGCGTATACATATATATATTCAGCTACATACATGCATATGAATATGTACACATAAAAAGTGTACATATTGTTTCTGTAGTTAGCTGGTCAGGATTTGAGAACATCTAATATGCTCTGACGTGGGATATGGCATATCTAGAATAAGGCTAATAAATAGAAGCGAACTTGAATCCTATTTCTAGCACTATTATTTTAGCGTTCTCTTTAACTTACTGGGGCAACAAATAGCTGTTGATGCAACCCAGAAGTAACATTGCTAGAAATCGTGTATAACAGTACAGACCTTAGAAAAATGCACACTTTTTTTTTTTTTTTTTTTTCCAAAAGGCTGATGAGATGCTGCAGAACCTAAAAAAAGGAAAAGACAGGATGACTGGTGGATGCCCTGTCTTGATCTAAGAGGGAAAGAGTAGCTCTGGATACCCCCGTGGGTGGCTTCCCCAGTGCTTGCTTTCATGGCCAGGAGAATCTGAAATTGAAATTTTCTGCTATTTCTCTCTTCTGGGCCTGAAGGAGGTGTGAACATGGTCTGCGTAATTCATTGGTCCCACTGTTTCATACACATGGTTTTAACTTGACAGTAATGGGCTATTTCAGACCAGAACCTTATTTCAGTGCACTGCTCTGATAGTGCCTGTGCTTATAAAATGATGCTGTCTTTGTTGCCTGTATTTTATTTGGCGTTCCAAAGAGCAACAGAAAAAACTATGTATAGTATAAGCCCACCTTCAGTTGCACTTCTCAATATAGTAGAACCCATAAACAGCATGGATTATAGTGATTTTCAGAGCAGTTTTATTCCTAGAAACACAGCCTCCATACCTCTTTCATGGGGAAATCTGTCACCTCCACCATCTCACCGAGCTTTCTACTCTTCTCTTCTGCCAAAAGTGTCATATTTATGAGTAGCTGTTTCTTTCAATGATAGTTGAAGTCACTTCGTAAAGCCACAGCAAAACAGGACATTGCAAATAATGTTTTGTGTCAATTGTATGTCTTCAAATACTTCAGCAAAATTCAGTTATTTACGTTTATGGAGCGATAGCTTTTAAGCGTGGACCGGTCTGCCCCGAGTCCTGTGCAGGCGCTGGAGCGCTCGCCCCTGCAGCGTTCCTTCCCGTGCTGGTTCCTAAGTGGTTTCAGCAGGCGAAGGGAGCTGAGAGGCTGCCGAGGACCTGCTGTGCAAGCTGACGGTGTGCAAACCGGAGCCTTCTGATCTTGGAGGCTTGGTCCTTGTCTTGGAGTCCTCTCTCCTGGCACGGGCGCCAAACGTTACGCTGCAGTTACGCAGTCTGCAGAGCCAACGCAAGTCAGAGAGGCCAAGCTCTGAGCTCCTCTTTTCCCCTTGAACACCGTCAGCAGCCGGCATCCTTACTCGGCTCCTACAGCTGAACTGCGAGCCTCACAGCCCCGGGTGAGGCTGAAAATGGGTGTTTATTGCAAACCTGCTTTGAAACCTAAGTTTCCCGGATTATTACTGTCCCAGATCTCTTAAAAGGCCAGCTACTTTTATGTCCAGCTCCTAGGAATTACAGGGGAGCTACTAAAAATCAGAAGCTGGTTTATTTATGTTTGTTTTTAAATTCAGCCAAGGCTTTTATCCTGATAACTTTCTGCACCAGCTGTTCATAAAAGTTATATCTGTGGTACAATATTCCCTTCTATAGACTCCGCATGCACACCTTATACCCGTAATCACCTTTATTCTTGCAGGATTTTGCAGGGAGGTAGCAGGAGAGAAAGGAAAGACACCAACTACTTTATGTAAGATTTAATTAATGATGTCGTTTGTTTTAACGGTAGGGGTAATACTACTGAGTTTTTGTTTAAGTCTGGTTGAGTTGTTTTGGTTGTGTGTAAATTAACTACATGTTACATTAAAAATCACATTTTGAAATTAAAAAAACTATAGATTTGAATTGTGTGATTTGTGCTAGGTGTTTTGCCTAAGCAGCAAACAGAGCTTTCAACTGATGTTTTCATTTCAAAATACATCATTTGCCTTTGATTTAATGATTAGTGTAAATTGATGCTTTAAAAGTAATTAACAACAACCAGTTGCTAACTGGGTGGAAAAACACCCTTCTGATGACAGACTTTGTACAAAAAGAAAGTCACATGAAGGAAACGTATTATGTCGTGATTCTTAAAACTGTGCTCACAGCACAATAAAAGGAGATTTGGATTAAATGGGGGGAAAAGGCAGAATTCAGACCTGGAAAAGTTTATTTACTATTGCAGTTCTGTTGACCTCAGTGATTATTCCCATAAATAAATGTTCATAAGCAAATCTTCGCATCAGATTCAGCAAGCTAATTGTATTGCATTTCCTATTTACAGCCTTCTGTGAAGGACAGGGAAGAGATTAACTTGATAGTGGATCTTTCGTCAAACAATTGCATAATGAAATTTTGTATATAGTTAGGAGGAAGCTACAGTGTCGTGTAACATGGTGACACTACAAAACAGAAATAAAGTAATTTTAATTAAATAAATGTTAAGATTTCCTTTGCCATAAATTTTAAAACTAAAAATGTAACATATTTCACTCAGCAAGAATGAATTATCTCTAACCCTATTCTATAGCATTAGGAATAAGATCACTTGATTGGCCGGATCACAAATGCATGCCATTTAGTAGTATGCCAAGTAATAGCATGGCATTTATTTTTTCCACCAATTCAGACCCACTGAATATGTGATTTATATGTTTTTCCAGATCAGGAAGTTAGAAAGCTTAAAACTAAAAAAGTGCTTTGCTGATTTTCTTGTGATGGACTATCAGTTGTTAGTCTCTGTGTTGGAAGTTTCGTGTAAGTGCCGATGTAACTTTGATAGCTCCAGGAAAAAGGCTGCAAACACTTTGGTTCCTTCAATGTAGTTGTGTCTGTGAAGAAGAAAAGAAAGAGAATGAAGCCCTGTCAGGCTGTTCTGCTGTCCAAATTAGTGGCATAGTTCGGTGAAGTTTTCAGTGTCTTCAGAGGAATTTGCAAGACTGGTCACCAAAAAGAACCTTCAGAAACAACCCTCAGTATTACAAAAATCACTGGGTTATTAACGACAAATTTAGCATGTGAAATAGCTCTGTCAGGTCTTTCATACTGTCTTGTAATGTGACTTATTCTCATTCAGGAGAGGGGTAAGAGGAAAACCACCTCTCCAAGGATGAGAAAAGGATTGCCATGTTTTAGCTCTCTATTCATGCCTGCTGTAATGGCAAATCTGAGTCATGACCATAACTGACCCAGCCAAAATAAATGGCCAGAGAGGGGACTTAATTTTCCTCTCCCGTGTGAAAGGCACAGATTTGGCTTACTTTCACTCATTTACATTGCAAAGAACAGCAGGAAGAAACAGCTTCCCAAAAAAAGGACCAAGTGCTAGTGGTGTTCCCCAGGGGTCAGTACTGGGGCCAGTCTTGTTCAATTTATTCATCAATGAGCTGGATGAAGGGACAGAGTGCACCCTCAGCAAGTTTGCCAATGACACGAAACTGGGAGGAGTGGCTGATACACCAGAAGGCCGTGCTGCCATTCAGCGGGACCTGGACAGGCTGGAGCATTGGGCAGAGAGGAACCTCATGAGGTTCAACGTGGGCAAGTGCAGGGTCCTGCACCCGGGGAGGAACAACCCCATGCACCGGTACAGGTTGGGGGTTGACCTCCTGGAAAGCAGCTCTGTGGAGAAGGACCTGGGAGTCCTGGTAGATGACAAGTTCACCATGAGCCAGCAATGTGCCCTTGCAGCCAGGAAGGCCAAGGGCAGCCTGGGGTGCATCAAGAAGAGTGTGGCCAGCAGGTCGAGGGGGGTTATCCTCTCCCTCTACTCTGCCCTAGTGAGGCCCCATCTGGAGGACTGTGTCCAGTTCTGGGCTCCCCAGTTCAAGAAAGATGAGGAACTACTGGAGAGAGTCCAGCAGAGGGCTACTAAGATGATGAGGGGACTGGAGCATCTCTCCTATGGGGAAAGGCTGAGGGGGCTGGGGCTGTTCAGCCTGAGGAAGAGAAGACTGAGAGGGCTTCATCAATGCTTATCAATATCTCAAGGGCGGCTGTCAAGAGGATGGGACCAAACTCTTTTCAGTGGTGCCCAGCGACAGGGCAAGGGGCAATGGGCACAAACTGGAACATGGGAAGTTCCATCTGAACATGAGGAAAAACTTCTTCACTGTGAGGGTGACAGAGCCCTGGCACAGGCTGCCCAGGGAGGGTGTGGAGTCTCCTTCTCTGGAGATATTCAAAACCCGCCTGGACGCAGTCCTGTGCAGCCTGCTCTAGGTGACCCTGCTCTGGCAGGGGGGGTGGACTAGATGATCTCCAGAGGTCCCTTCCAACCCCTACCGTTCTGTGACATCCTGCAATTGGCATTCCTCTGATGGATCCACTGAGAAAACTTTTTCCAGTGTTCTGTCCCCTAATTACTATTGTCTGTAGCCACAAGGGTTGAGGCTATACTGAGAGGAAACAGAAAATGATTTGAGAATTATTGTAAGATCTTCCAGTTTCTCGAGCTCGGCATGACTTGACTCAGAAGCTGCACAAATGTTCAGGCAGCATGCTGAACAGTGTCTTACCATGGCTCTTCAAAGAATGAACACAAGTGGCAAGTTTAAGCTCATTTTGATATAATTATGCTATTTTTGGTCCCTGTAAATATGAATACACCTTTATATCCATTTATAGCGAAAATCATCAGTATTGTTATCTAACCATTAGTCTGCATGCATCCGACTGGGATACTTCAAAATGGATGCTGTGATGGAAGAGTGCCCACCTACATCATCATCTTTCAGATCAGAGGCAAATTGCGTTGGCAGCGAAATGAAAATTTCTAGTATGTGATGTGTTTAAAGACTGAGTAAACACTTCATGAAAAGTATATACTGGTAGGCGATAGATTGGGAATTTTGCTTTCTGCTTGGCACAGCAACAGGTTTGCCAGGGACAGCAGTTTGGGGTTGTCCACTGGAGAGCAAAGCTTCCCATCTGGTAGTGCTTATGCATGGGTACCCGGGGACTTCGGTTTTCCCCCCTTCTCTTATAGCGCAAATGGACAAATAAAAGAAACCTGCTTATTTTCTCATTCTGGGAGTGCTCCCCGTCATCGGCTGCTCCGATCGGAAACATCATCACGCTTTTCTGCGTTATAGTCTGAAACATTCTGGCAACAGGAATTGTTGAACCATCCTGAATAAAATCTGGGTCTTCTCCAAAAACTGAAATCCATGGAAAGAATGAATTCATTAAGTGAAATAAAGGTGCTTTCTTCTGCTACCAAATATTGGCTATCTGCTCAAACATCAAGAGGTTCTGAGTAGAAATTCATTTGAGTGTGTAGCCAATTGATTTCATGAATCAGTTGAACTCTACAAACCTCTGGCTTTGCATCAGTACATGAAAGAACTACATGAGGTCTTCTGGCTACTCCTCTTAAATACACCCCAACTCAACAAGGTGTGGAGCAAGGTGTGGTTCTATCAAAACTAATGAGATGCATAGGGGTAAGTGACTGTAGCACCGAATCAGGAAATCCCTTTTGCTCTATGGATGAGCACAGTTCCCCTGCGCCCTTGCAGGCACATCAAGAACTGAAAAAAAGAAGGAACATACCTGTTTTTATTGCCCTTCTTGCCGCTTTATATAGTGGATCATTAACGTCAGCGAGCCAGGGCTTCGCACCCAAAGGCATAGACACCCTCAGTTTGTTTGGGCTGTTCCTCTTGGAAAAGACGCTCTCCAAGTGCTCCACCACCTGCGAGGAAAACACGTTGCAGTCAGAAGCGTTCAGCCTCTTGCAGCTCAAGCTTACACCCACATTCCCACTTCTGCTCGCCGAAACAGAGAAATGCTAGAAACCATTAAGTTTACTACTTTGGTTGTAAATTTGTGAGCTGCTAAGAGGGACTTAGTTTACACAGTAGAGGCCAAAGAAAAGTTTTTCCTCTTACCTGTTGTTTCACAACCGAAAGGTCCATGTTGGGGACCTGGCGGATTGAGAATTTGCCAATGACTTTTGCCGGAATGACGGTTTTAATCCCCGGTTCATGAAAAGCTCCTTCAATCCCATGAATAGAGAGAGAAGGGTAACGCCACAGGTGTAGAAGTATTTCTTCCTGCAAAAAAGTAACATCATGGAAAATACAAGGGATGACACTGGAGCCATTCACAATTGATATGTGAAGAAATAAGCTTATTCCATCCTAAAGTTTGTATTTGGAGACCTCTGTATTTTAAAGATATTTGATTCGTAATTTAAACCCTTGTGCATGTCTTTTCATTTTAAAAAATACTACTTCTTTCAGTCAGCATTTGTTGACCTTTAGAAATATTTGGATGAGAACAGCTTTTCATGCACAACAAGAAAAGTGAAGCATTATTTTAAAACATCTTGGAAGTAAATTTTTCTAGTGCAAAGAAAAATCAGAACAACTTCTGATCTGACCGTCTGTTGATCTCAGAACTTCTCACAGGAGAAACCTGTGACCAGTTTAGCCAGACCCCTCCCAGATGATACCAGAGAAAAAATTCTACTAATGAGCATTAAATAATACAGTAGGTAAGATGATAATGTTCAGTAACCAAGTTGATATGTTTTTCTGGAGAAGATGGGGCAGGGGGCAGGAGAGAAAATGTTTATTCTAAAAAAGGAGAAATATAAGTTATAAATTGATCTTCGTGTAGAACCCCAGGGCGCTGCTCCTTTCCTTCTACTCCAGTTTTATGAGACTAGAGCTTTATGTACACATAACATTTGCACCACTTCATCCTCATATAGGTAAAGCATCAGAACTTATTTAGTGTAGTTACATTATACTTCTGTATTACTGATTATTGCAGTCTAGCTTAGGCTAATTTGGAAGCTTTTTCATGGAAATAAAAGCATCCATGTTAGAGCTTATACCAGTATAATTACATTAGTGATAAAAAACTGAATCACTCCTCTCCTTTCTCTCAGCTGCCACTCTTGTGCAGAGAGATCTTTCTGAGCCAGCCCTTATCTGTTGTTTTTTATTTAGGATATAATTTTTAAATGCTCACAAAGAGAGGCTTATAGCTTTGGGTGCTTTTTTGGCATACTCGGCAGACATCAAAATCTGAATTGAACAAATAAAAACCTCCCAAAACACATCTGCCTAAAGCTGCCTCCCGTTTTTCAGAGCTGAATACAACTTCTTTCCTGCTATGTAACCTGGACGCAGGGGGTTTAATGCTGCTTTTGTTTGGCTGGTTAGGCATGGGGGGAGAGGATCTGCAGTGCAAGAGAGAGGGAGCAATACTGTTAGTTTTGCATTATTCCTTTTCATTGATTATTCATATTTCGGATCACTTTCCCCAGGTGCAGTAGCTTACATTTTCAGCAGATTAATTTTATTTACCTTTTAATGCTCTGTGCTCCTTTATTTTATTTTGAATTTGCCATTGACTGAAAATATCTTTCTGTTTGGCTTTATACATAAATGCTACGACTGGGTGATTTAAATTCTTTCTGCTGACCATTTATAGAGATTTTATGTTACCTTGGTGCCATAGAGGAATTTTTTCACGCCACTATTATTTTTATGTTCCTCTAGATCAAATTCAATCGATTCATACAATTTCCTCTCCTCCTCCGTCAGGGCAGCGACGCTGTCATAGATTCCAGGGATCTGAATATGACCCGTGGGATCCACAAGGCTGTCTACAAAATAAGATACCAGTGCAAGTGGGACCTATTTCTTCCACTTGGCAATCACAACACCTTTTCCCTTCCACCTAACTCTTTACTGAGTGAGTAAGCCTAACAAGTAACTACTAACAGCTGTTTGCATCCATCAAGTTGTGGCAGCTGACTTGAGGTATTTTCATATTTATGAAGAAAATCATTGAGCTGCTGTTTGTGCGTGGTGTGTGGTGCGTCAGCCCAGCTGCTGACGTGAGATCATCCTACTGAGATACAAATCAGCATTAAAAGGTCAGGTTTCGCTGCCTGTGTATGTACTCAAGTTTCCAGCAATCCTTAAACGGTCTTGATTGACACATGACTGACAACAGCACAACAGGCACATGTCTGAGGTCCCAGCCTTACCGGGGACATTCCCCTCCTCAGCTGCTGCCACCATAACTATGCTGAGATTTGGAAACCTGTGAATCTTGCTTCAGCTAGGCTTGCCTTGCTCAGGTCGATTAAACATGGCACTGATCTTCGCTAGGCTGATTGCTAGGTGCTGCTCCCCGGTTACTCCTGAGCAATGATGCATGTTATTACCCAGCAGAGCTATGAGGTCCGCCAGCGGCTCATGGATGATGCCTCCAAAAGTTCCAGAGTGAAGGTCCTTGTCGCCACATTCAACCTGTACCAAAAACACTGGTTACATTTAGACACTCCCTACCTTATTCTCCTGCGAGTGTTTGTTTTCCACAGCGACTGGCGGCTTCTGTTGTTTAAACGAGGCCACAAATGAATAGAAAATGATTATATGTTTCGATTTATAAAATGGAAAACATCATGTCAGGAACAATCTGCTTCTGGTAAAGAGAAGACAGGGCTCTGTTGTTAACCACTAGAGAGAGAAATTCAGCTGTCTGCAGCACTTACAGGCATTTGAGCGCTAGGGTCCCTCTCCGCTCTCTCCTTTGCTTCAGTAAGATTAAATACATCATAAGTGAAACACTTGCATATTACTGTTTCTAACGTTGCAGAATAAATTCTTCAAGTTCTCTATCCTTTTTATTTAATGAAAAATCTTCATAACAAAGGCAAGAAAGAACCTTACTTGTTTTGCATTGAGAAAATATATGTCCAACCTTAATTCCAGATTGCAACAAATAAGAATTTAGAGGTCTCCTGAATCATACGGCTTTAGAATAGAGAGAGGCATTTGGTTTATTAAATGGGTCCTTTTTCCAGACACATTTTCATACACAGGTTTATCATAAACTATTTTCCTACAACAAACTTGTTTATTCTTCTCAAAACCTCATTACAGCCAACTGTCTGGTAGCAGACAGAGATCATTTCTGATGTTTTAATAGCATAATTTTTCTTAACCAAGACTTAGAAGAATTGAATCAAGGCTGCCAAGGGCTCTTTGGTTAAAAACAAATTTCCTTCTTTTTCAGACATAAAGGTTAATGCAGATTTTTCTTTAGTTCTCTAGTTCTTTAATCTTCTCTCTGAATTCCTTTTATGCTTCATCAGGAAGTTTCCAGATGAGAAATTTCTGCTCTTCATTTCACAGTAGCTCACGTTGGCTGCTAAATACACTGCAGTGCACTATTATTTGCTTCTGCCCGTGGTTACAGAAATCTTGTGTGGCTTTTAAACCCAGGGATCCAACTACATTGAGTCCCTTTAGGCAGATACATTGCACTAAGCAGTATCTGCTGCAAAAAGGGCAGAGCTGCAGGAGAAATGGTTTTGGAGGGAGTGAGTGAGTCAGGGGGTGTAGGGACGATGCTGCAAGAGAACGGAGTTGATGTGCAGATGGGGTGATGAGAAAAGACTTGGAGAGCAGTAGGAGAGAAATGGGATAGGAAAGGGATCAAGGAGAGTGGGGTCACCATCCCTGGAGGTATTCAAAAGATGTTTAGATGAGGCCCTAAGGGATATGATTTAGTGGGGGACTTGGTAATGCTAGGTTGGTGGTTGGACCCGGTGATCTTGGAGGTCTCTTCCAACCAGAACAATTCTATGATTCTATGTGACAATTGAAGAGAAGTTAATGGAAGTAAATAAGGCTAACTGAACTGAAATGAGGGGGGAAATCTGCACAAGCAAAAAAGAATATGGACGAAAGGTCTGTATTTGTAAGTATTGAGCTTGCTCTCAGTTCTCTGCAGGCAGATGTAGACATGATTACAGGTACCTCACTGCTCTCTGGTCAGGGGCTCAGTTCAAATGAACCTGTGTCCTTTACCTCCACAAAGAAGCAGGCATTTCCCCGACTCCCGTATGTAAGGGCAGGCTTCTTGTTGCTGAGCCAGAGGTTGTCCGAAATCACGATATAGTCAACATCAGAGAAAAAGCACTGTTTTTCTTCTTCCAGTAACTTTTCTAGCCCCAAGGACCCTGCTTCTTCCATGCCCTCAATTACAAACTTGAAGTTCACTGGCATAGCCTAAATGAACATTAGAGAAGTCTGGGTAAGGGACAAGCATTTACAAAAATAAAAAAAATCTTTAAAATCAAAAGCAGACTGGCTTGCAGTACACGTTGTGTTAGGAAAAGAAGGGCGTAGGATATATAGCTTGCTTTGGTAGAAAGGGCAGGGATAAATATACACACACAGTTTCCCAGAAAAAACTTGGTTTTCCTCATGTTTTTATCTACTTTTCATTTTTGAAGGAGAATAAGTGATATCTTTTTTCCTTCTTTGTGTTTTCAGAAAACTTGCTGGACTGTGTCATTACATGGGCTTTCTCTCAGTACTATTAAATATTCTAATTGCTTTGGAAAGTCTAACTGTGTAAGAACAGTTGCATTTTCACATAAAATTTCCTGCCTCTTGTATTTCCACTGTTAGTGCCCATGCGGGAACCACTGGCAGAGGTCCACTGCTGTGGTTTTCCCCACGTGTTATCTATCACCAGAGTTACTCACATGGCAGTAAAAATGCTGCTGGTGAGTCTACTATAATTGTCCTTCTAGCACGCACGAATCTGTTTGCCTGCTAGTTCATAAGGATGTATTGCCAAGGGTAATTAAGAGAACTTTTGTTACGGAATAGTGTAAGTTAGAAATGCTGACAAGTCCCATAGGAGAAATAAATTTAAGCTTAATTTCCCATTCCAATTCATTTTCTCATCACAGGTTTTAAGATGTTTTCTGTGTTGATTCAATGCTCAGATTAAACCCAGGAACAAATGTGTAGAATTAAAATGACTGTGTTATGGATGGGTTCACCAATCAAACAACCACAAAAAATTTAGAAACAAACTGTTCATGAATATTGTCTGATGGTCTGTGCTGTTTTCTAGGGAAAGGCTTCAAATGACAAAGATTTCTTTTTGCTTGCTTATTAAAATGCCAAAATAGTTGTTAGTGATTTGAAACACTGGAAGGATGCAGAAAGACAGCTCCATAACCATATGCACTAACAGCAGCTAATCTGCAGGCAAATAACGACGTGTGTGTTTGCTAGCACTTAGGGACACCGAGGTCAATTCAGTACTATTGATGCAAGAAAAACATCAGTTTTCCAGAAGGCTGCAAAAGGACTTTAAAAAGTCAGGACGGACTTACACTCGGTTTGTGCCACAATGTCATAACAGAAGCACAAAACTGTTTCTCAGCAATCTAACAAAATGCATTGTGCCAATTCAACTTAAAGACTGTAAGTTGGTTTAGCATTGCATTGGGGATATACAATTAGCCCAAAATTATTAAATATGCCGACTGATTTAAAGGTAACTATGTTGGTCATTGTAGTAATTTAAGCAAAAGTTTAATTCTTAGAGGTATGTCAGTCTCAGTGAGTATATTTGTACTTGGTTAATGAGCCCATTCAAAGAATTTGCTTTGATGAATCTAATATGTTGTTGAAAGAACAGCCCATTACATATAAGCATTCTTAGATATTTGTTCTCTTCATACATACACATAAATTGAAGGTAACCTGTAGGTAGACAAAACCGAAGGTTGGCAGAATGTAACAGTAGAGATGAGTCTTCATGACCAATCTGTGATGCATGTTATTTTACCATTTTAAAAGCTCTCAAGAGAATAGTGTATCAAAGCTGTATAATGTACATAATATATATTGAATGCTTCCCCCAGTGTGTTTTTCTCTGCAGAGCAATACCAGCAATACCATATTTACATTGCATACAGACTATTCAAAATATAAATGCTCAAGGACAGATTCTTACTGGAGTGGGACCAGTGCCCTGGATACAGCATTAGAAGTAAGCTAATATTTCAAAATGCATGTAGTCTGTTGGGACAGAAACGTATCATCTAATTCACAGGAAGGCAAATGCATCCCTCCAGAGAAATGTAATAATAATAATAATAATAATAGAAGTCCTCACTGATACCTACTAATTTCAAGGCTCTGAACGTTTCCACTGCGTTTATCCAGGCTAAGACAGGTCCTTTATTATCTGTTGCTCCACGCCCATAGAGATTTCCTTAAAAAGAAAAGAGGAAAGTTTTTAAGCAATCTTTGAAACTTCTCTCGTCACTTTAATGCAATTAGCAAATTCCTGTTGCCATAGAAGCTGTAGCGGTGTGTCAAGCGAAGCGTCAAAAGAATCAGGATTTCATTGACTTGTTTTAAAAAAGGTGGTGGGTGTTTCCCCAGTGGACTGGTACACCTTTTTTTTCCTTTTGTATACGTCATATTGAGGTTTCCGTAACATGCCAATTTCTGAGCTTCACTTTTGTTCTTAGGAGGTGTTTGTTCACTCCAGCATGCCTGGAGAGTTTGCACACTATGCAGCTTTTGGACACATCAGCCAGTGCAGGCAACCCCACAGATAAATACCACAGCAGAAGTATGAAGCTACAAGTCTAGGCACATAACTTCCTTTTTTTAAGTGTTTCACTGCACAGTTATATACAGGGACAGATTTCAGTTTTGTGTACAGTGATAAATATCTGTGGCAGTCCCCACTGGAGGCAGAAGAGTTACCCCAGTACGGCTGCTTGTTTGGAACTGGTCCCAACAGATGGGAAAAGGCAACTTAATGGCTATAGGACAGACCTGGGAATCAGGATTTCTGGGTTCTTGGAGTCTTACTCATCCACTGACCCTCTACCCATCATTTTTATTCCTTCAGTGAATGGAGATTTTCATGCTCAGCTGGCTGTAATGGAAGGATGATTACATTAAGGGGGGCCCTCCCATTCTTCCACCACCTTAGCTCCAGCATGGTGGGTGAAGGTACTAAAGGATTATGAAACAAGAACGGGAAGTGTGAGGGAGGATAACGGTTGATCCAACAACCCAAGAAGAATTTTAAAGCAGAAATGGGTTCTCTATTGAATACTCTGTAAAGCAACATTAACCTCATGTGGCTCCTACACCAAATATCAGGCAATCACTGATGGATCTCACTAGTCACAGCGTGGTCATCAAGACTCAAAGCTGCTGGATTTGTCCCACAGATTTCTATGGGAGAAGTCCTCATGCCTTGGTTAAATATACAGGGAACCTCCTTCCACTCAGAATATCAGTCGTGCATTCAAATAACAATACAAAACTTATGACCTGCTACACACCATCGATTTCGGTCAGTGTGTAAGGGTCAGTTTTCCAGCCATCTTCCTTTTTGGCAGGCTGCACATCCACGTGACCATAGAAACATACGGTGGGGTTTTGTGGATCCTTCCCCAGTTCCCCGAGAATCACAGGAGGTAGTGGGAGGTCCTGGCCATCAGGCAACTGTGGAGAAATGTTAAAAAAAAAAAAACTAAGGAAAAAACATCTTTGAAAACCTGCAAGTGTTCTAAAAAAACCTGGAATTCTCAGTATTGAGAATACTTCTGCAGACTCAATTGGCTCTGATTTGATCAGGTCCACAAATCTGACTCAGAGCTCAGCTCTAACCTACCCAGAGAAATTAAGATTTTAATCCCCACTTGTTTAGGTTCTGCAGGGACTTCACGGAGCTCTAAGGTTTTACTGTCATAAATGCACTTGTTACTAAACTCTTACTTCCCAGCACTGGAGAAGACAAAGCTGACTGCGTGCTGTTGTGACCCCAAAATAGTCAAAAGCCACATATTGGGGCTGATTTTGCCACAGACAGATAGCAGAAGGCCTATAACTTCACATATAGAAACAAAATAAAGTTTTGCTGGCAGGAGGCAGCAGCAGCTATTTCAGACTGTTTTCAACACAGGTTAAGGCTCTAAACTAATCCTGTAATGTCCCGCTGTGCAGAACAGATCTCCACATTGGCCAAGAGAGGATGGGTGTCTCACAGGAGGGAGAAATAAGAAGTGAAAGAATGTGTGTACTCCCTTGTACTCACCAATATCATCAGTCTGCACAGGTCTGTTACAAAACAAGAGCGTAGCTGCTTCTTGCCAAACAAAGGAAAAACCCATTTTGTGAAACAATATTTTGGCCCTAGGCAGAGAAAAGTGTCTCTGGACTCTGCTCCAACAACAGGTAATCCATTCCCCACTGTTATCGACACAGACTGTTGCTATATATTTTGGCAATCATAACTGCATGCCAAGTGCATGCTAAGGTTTTAATTTTAAATACAACTACTAAATGGCATAATCTGAAATATTGCTGTGCTGCAAGGTCATTGTGCTAAGACTCTTACGATCCTCCCCAGAAGCCTCAGAGGAAGGAAAAGGGAATCACTATTAGTGAACTGTTGAATTCTTGTTATAATAGAAATCTAACAGCCCAGGGCAGGAGAGAACCCCCAGCTACAATAAGATAAGTAAACCAGAGACAAAGATTCTGAGAGATTAATTCTTGCCTGTTGCTTTCCAACAATCATTAAGAAAATGGCTTGGAGCGTTTGTCAGAAGCTCCCAAAACCAAAGATGGTGCTCAGATAGCTAGCCCTTTCTGTTTGGCAACATTTTCCTTGTAGAAGCTACCTCCCTCATATAGAGACTGTGGTGACGAACGGGTGCATTAACTATCATGCTTCCTTACTCAAAAGAATGTAAAAACGAGCCCTGGTAAAAAACTCAGGCCTTTTATTATTTTTGCAAACTGCTTTCCTTCAGTTAAAATGTCAGTATCTGCTATGCAGATAACATCTGTTTGCATTTGGATTGTCTGTGTGGTCTCCCAAGTCTGTTGGCAGACAGTCTGAGGAGGGCCTGAATTTGGCAGGACTATAGATAAATTATTATCTAGCTACCAAAAATATCAGCAAGTCATAACATACATGTGCATATACATAGCACTGAATGTAATAGGTAGACCACAAGGTACGTGTGCGTATACAATGTTTTAAACATAAGAATGAGACAGGGACCTGATGTGACCCCAGGTTTACTAAATTAACAGTGGCTCCCAGCGTTGCAAGTCTGTCTGCTGCCAACGCCGTCATTCGTATGACTTCTTTCCTCAGATCTGGCTGAACAGAATCGCTTTCCACAGCCACCCACTCCTTAAGGTCCTGCACAGGAAGGAAAGAAGCGCAGTTAAAGCACCCAGGATGCTGCAGTGCTTGGCCTTTGAACACGAGAAGTGACGCATTGGAAGATGGTTTCTTTTCCGTCCCCTCACAGCAACATCATGGATGCTATTTTTTTTTTTTCCAAATGGAAAAGATTTGCCAGGAGCCAAGATCACCTTTCTTGTGCCTGAAACGTGCACCTCCAATTTGGCCCCCAGCACAGGGCCAGGCACCGTCAGCTCTCCTCCGCCGAGCTCCCTGACACAACGGCAACAGGGGCCGTGCGGTTCGGTGCTTTCCTTGTTGGCAGCGTGGTGGCCTGTCCAAGCACTTCACTCCCCACAAAAAAAGGCTTCAGAATGGAGAGGAATTGCTCAGATGGGTCCCCAGGGTTGAGAGTCCTGATTTTCTTTAAACAGGGAGGGTGCTTATGCTTAGGCATTCGCACTGTCAACCACGGGTCTAAAATGTGATGGACTGAGAGGTAGGCTAGATGCTGAGCAACAGTTTCCATTGCAGAAATTGGATTATGTCTGAATTATCTTGGTGATCCTCTTGAGGATTCAGAAGTGCTCATAATTTTAAAGCAGACCTGGTATCAACTGGACTAATTATGCCCCTGTTTCTGCCTTTTCGCAGGGAACTGACAGAAATGGAAACAAACCAGCATGGGACTAAGACTCCTCGCCTTGTCAAGAGCAAACCTACAAAAACCAGTTCTCATGTAAAGCAAGTGAGAGAGCATCCTACCTGGCTTGCTTCTCCCACGTGAGTGCATTTTGGCTCAGTGGAGCCTCTCTACAAACACACACACACTCGAAGGATGCCCACAGCCACCTGGTCTGTGGAGGTCAACGCAAATCCCTCTTCCACCCAGAGAGTCCCCGGCACAGACTGTCCCCTCGCAGCCTTGCTTTGTGAAGCACAAGTGGCACACCTGATGCCAGACCTGGAACCCTGCGCGTTACCTCAGTGGCAAACACTCATCTGGCACGTAGAGCACAGGCCTCCGGGACACCAGTTCTGCACTCGGCATTTCACCGCAATATAGTTCCTACCTCGATGAAATCCCTTTGATGTCCATCAATGTACTGGAAGATCTCCGCCTCCAATGCTGAAGAGGGTGGTAAGGACATTCCTGCCTTAAAGAGCAGCACAGGGCTGAGATGAATGCTGTCTGAAAGTTAAAGATAAAATTCAAGATGTTAGAGACATCCTGCAATATGGACTTCTTTTCAGTGCTAGAAGGCATAGACAACTGCGAAGTACTGAGCCTATTTAAGTCTCATTTAAGTCCTTCAAGCCGGGAGAAAGTATACCTGAATTATTTTATCACATAAAACCTGCAGGCAACTCATAGTCAAGTTTCCAAGGGAAAAAAATGAGTAAATGACCAGAGAGTAAACAGCTTTACAATTTCTGCTTTATAAGTACATTAGGAGAAGCGTTTTCTAAAGAAACATTCATTGCATCAGTTTTCAGTGCACAAACCTCAAATTGTATATTCTGGGAAGACAACCCCAGGGGAAGACTTGCAAACACCAACACACACCAACGGCCCGGGGGACTCATTTTTCTTTTTCTTCATTTCCAGAAGGAGGGAGAAGAATGGATTCACTGACACACATTGTGTATTTCATATGAATAAGGGAGAACAATCCTGACACTGGAGAGTATTAGACAACAAATAGCTTTTGTGGTTGAATAAGAACAGTGTCAATACTGAAACACTTGATAAGTGCAGAAGTAATTTAGTACTTGCAAACTTCTCTGCCATCTTGTTTTTGACAAGATGAGTGAAGATTTAAAAACCGTAAGATTTTAAAAAGTGTTTTTCTTCGTTCCTGCATTTTTCCCTTCCTGTTTCCTTGAAGTTTCTGCTGTAGTGTCTTGAATCGGTGTTAGCAGATCTGACAGGTTTTGACTCCAAGGGCAAAACCCTACACTTTGATTCTAAAAATATTCTATACTGGTGACAAAACATGCAGTTGCAGGTCCATCCATAATTCCTTAACTTTGATACATTGCTAAGGTGATAGGACATAGTAATGATAATAATTTCAATTATGTTTCTCTGACAGAGAAGAAAGATGGAAAACCCATCGCGATGAGCAAGAGGAGGGAAACATTCATTTCCGTGGGACATCCTGGCTGTGTGAAGGATGGGCCCCATTTTCCAACCTTCTCTTGCAAGCAAGGTTGCATCCACATTGCCTGTGTCACAGGCAACTTTCTGAAGTAAAGCTTTGAGAAGGCCTGTGACACTAGACGCAATCCCCAGTGTCCAGTTCCTGCCATCTGACATCCTGACAGGTTGCCCAGAGAGGTGGTAGAAGCCCCATCCCTGGAAACATTCAAGGTGAGGCTGGACGGGGCTCTGGGCAACCTGTTCTAGTTGAGGATGTCCCTGCTCATTGCAGGGGGGTTGGACTAGATGACCTTTAAAGGTCCCTTCTAACCCATTCTATGATTCTGTCTGCTCACACTGGAATCACTGGTATTGGAAGAGACCAAATACCAATTTCGCAGGACAGCAAAGCTGCAAAGCCCTGCTATGGAGATTGTTAACTGAGACAAGAAAAATCCAAATTTGGGTAGGATTTTTTAGGATGGAGAGAATAAATGTAGGCATATTATTTAAATGTCGGAATATTATTTAAATGCTAATACATGCCAGGAAAAAACCCTCGAGTGATGATCAAAGTACCATTTTCTTCTCAGATGGTCTTCTCCAGAAAAAGGTAAAGCCCACCTCCAAGAAGTGGATCTAATCAACCATCCCTTTCAAATATTCCTATCACCAGTTACAGCAGAAGCAATTTGGCCTAAATCAAAAGGGATTATTACAGGAATTTTTGAAGCAAGCATGAAAAAAAAAATCAGGACCTTTCGGAAGAGACAAAGCAGCTTCTGGGATTTAGCAACAAAGAAGTGGAGGAGAATGAGGTTTTGGGGTTTGGTAGCTTAGGTTTATAGTCATCTTTGGGTAGAGCTTCAGCAAGGAAGGATTAACAGGAGTTTCACAACAAGTACCCCAACCTTAACATCCGCAGCCCGGCTATTTCTTCCAGCCTTGGACTGTGCAAATGGCTGCAAATACTTGCAGCTGACGTCCATTTTAGAGAGGGCGATGGCACACAGGAGTGCGATCGCACACACGGTCAGGAGGACTTCCCGGGCTGCAAGGGGCAGACAAGACTGGGACTCCGGGCTGGGGTGGTGGTAACTGTTCCC
Source organism: Phoenicopterus ruber ruber (assembly GCA_009819775.1). Classification (NCBI taxonomy): domain Eukaryota; kingdom Metazoa; phylum Chordata; class Aves; order Phoenicopteriformes; family Phoenicopteridae; genus Phoenicopterus; species Phoenicopterus ruber. The sequence goes on from CM020216.1 coordinate 105,960,480, forward strand.
TGACAAACAGAGTTTCCTGACAAAGGCGAGACGCCGGCACTCGCTGGGGCAGTGCCCGGGTAGATGCAGGAGGGCACCTGAGCTGAGGCAGGTGGTCATGTCCAAAAGAGGCCCAAGGTACAGGAGATGATCAGTGCTGGGTAAGAGCCAAGCACGGAGGCCATTTATGTTGTTTGCTTCTCCTTTTGTTGCTGTGTGCGTTTGGGGGACGAGGCAATGGCTCCGCTTGCATCACGTTGCTCCCCCTCACTTTAGCCATCAGCGAGTCCTGGGAGACCAAAGTTTACCTTCACACTGGTCCTTATTTCAGACACAGGGCTGGGTCTCACAGAGGGGAGCTGGTTCCCATACAGGCTGAGGGGAGGACGGGACCCCGACGGGTACATTTGTGAGGGGCTCCAAAAAAGTGCAAGGCACTGCACCCCCAGAAGAGAGTGATAGGAACAGGCATTGTACAGCGTGGTCCTTCATCTGAAAGTGGGATAAATCCTGGTCTTGCATTGCCAACAGACAGGTCGAGGGATCCCAGCATGTTGGGATTTTAATCGGATGTTCATCTGGAGGGGCTTTAGGGCTGTTACCTTCATTTACCACAAAGCTTGCTAGATGCCTCAGTTTCACACGTATTTAACTCATTCTTTCTACCTTGCCATTTCCAAACCTCGATTTGGAAAACATTTGCAACAGAGGCCACTGAATGCGCCCTCATTTAACCTTACCATAGAAAACCGGACAGGCTTCTCCAGGTTCAGTTACTTACAAAAAATGCCTTTCGGGTATGCTGCACTTGAACAAGGAGGATCAGAGCACAGGTCAGAACACGGCTGCTAGAGTAACGAAGATCATGCAATGGATAAGTATCAGTGTCACCATCATATATGATTTCCCCTCTTTCTGTTCAAATATTCAATTGTGCTGAATTCTATTTTCACTCTAAAAAGAATGAGTATAGATATATAGTTGGCACCTTACGGTGACTTGAAGAAACACACATCTTTTAATATTACATGAAGGTCAGAATCACAAAAGGCCTGCTTATACAGGGGATGTGTGCTGTGGTGATGGTGTATCTTCCTCTCCTGACAAGAGACATATGTGTTCAAGTTATATTTCATTAGCTTTTAACTGCTTATGAAAGGAGAAAACTAAAATCCTGTGGAGGAAAAAAATAAAAACATTCAAACAAGCAAAACATCCTAGGAATATCTGAAATAATTCTGTGGTATTTGCGAAACAGAGACAGTCTTCAATAAAAGCTTACAGAATATCACAAAAATAGTTGCTTTCATAAACAAAAATAAGCATGAACAGTGGCAAAGTTGGGAAAAAGAACGTGAGGAGATACTTACGCAGCCCTCCAGAGCAGCAGAGAGCACCAAACACTAACAATTCAAACAAGAAATGAGGTAGCAACTATGTTGTGCTGTACTTGAGGGAGGGAGGGGAGTAGCAGATGCAACTTCATGTTAATACACTACTAATAGACAGGCAATACTGGTAGAAAGCATTTGGATGACAACTGGGAAAGCTTGTGTAAAAAAGGGAGTCAGGTTCATAAAACAGAAGAAGGATTTCAGGCAAGGCTAAAATAGCTCAGTGTTACGAGGAGGAGAAAAATGATTTGAAAGGATGATAAAGCCTGGAGGGGGGGGAAATATCAAAGACTTCAGTGTTCAATTTCAAGTGTATTTTATTTGATCTCATTTTAAAGAGCAGTTGCTGCTTTATAGAAAAATGTAACGTGACTATTTTTAGAAATAATGCACAACAATCGCGCAGTTTCTGTTCCTTATTACTAAGAACATTTTGTGTCTCACTTCCTCCCATCTCGTTAAGTGCTGTTAAAAGAAAACTTAGCATTCTTAGGTAGTGATTTAACAAGAAATCCAAGTTGATTCTTTAACTAGGATGACTCCAATAAAATATCAACTAAACTTACAACCATTTGAGAAGCAGCTCCTGAAGGTGCTTTGCTGCCCTCCTCGCCGTTCCCGAAGCGCGTGCCTCGTGTGCTTTCCTCCCTGCCACGCAGCATTTGAGTTGTGTGCGGGGTAAGGGGGGGGGGGGGGGCGTGCCAATGAAAACTGAACATTTTGCAACCAACCCAGAAGAAAACAAAGTCAGAAGTTGCCTAGCGTGTGAATAATACAACGAACATTGACAAGAAAGGAGATAAAGATGCGTGTGGCAACAGGAGCTAATTTACCAAACCAATGGTTCCTTTCCATTGAAAGGATCATTCCCTCTAAGCAATCACCATCCAGGAAGATAACCGAGATAATGGAGATAATGGGGTTATTATTTAACTTCAACAACATCCACTGATAAGCGGCCTACCTTTGGTGGAAGCAGTCAATCAAGCCTCAGTTGCCTCTCCAGGTGACTAGGTGAGACCTTTGGAGGAGGAGGAGGAGGAGGACGACGACTCTTCACGTGGCACGTCTCTGGCAAAGCCCTGACCACGTGCAGCCACCGCCGTTGTAAAGACCAGGAGCTGCAGAGATCCAGACATGTGCAGGGGGATGAACGCCCGCTCACAAAGCCAGACCGTATTTGAAGATGGTTAAAGAAATGGCGTTAAATTCAATAAACTGTGTAACAGCAATGAAAACGTTTGGTGGAAAGCGTAGGTAAAATCTGGCGGTTGCTGGCAGGCGACACTGCAACACCCAGTGCTGTTCCCAGCAGTCAGCTCTTAAGAAGTGTTGCAATATGAGCTGCCTTAAGTGCGTTTCGGAGAATGGCAACATCACTGGCCCTGCCCTTCTTGCTCACGCCTTAGAGAAAAAAATGAGACCCTGTTTATCAGTTCTGCTTTGCTATATTACAGATGGTATTAGAAAAGAAAGTCCTTACATCTTTGTGCCCTTGTTTTGCAGCTGCCTTTATATGGCGGGTGATGAAAGTTTGAACTGGAAAGATCTCCTCTTCCACCTGCTAAACAGCGACATTTTCTCTCAGTTCACTGAGATGTTCTGCAGTTATGAAGGGTTACTTTTAGGTTAAAGATTAACTTTTGGTTTAGGTGCTTAAGTCTGCTTCTCTATCATATAATAATCCAAGCAGGATACCCAAATCACTACCACATCAAGCCAGGAGAAGTTTTCCCATCTCCTTTTCCTCTTCCTTTTGTCCCTGGAAGTCCCAGATCCTAGCAGGAATCCCAGCATCAGAAAGCACTTGAGCATTGCTGATAAGCGTTGCTGCTTTACAATGGTATTTTAGAGGACTTAGAGAAAAGAGATGGCTTTTGTTTGTTGCTTGTTGATTTGAAAACCAGAAAAGAAGAGAATACGTTTCTGTTAAGGAGAAGCATTTCTCCCGGGAAGCAGTGTTTCACTCTGTGCCCACTGAGGAGAAGTAATTCACTATTTACCTAAGAAAATTTTCTGAGCTTGACTGCTCGTTGGTTCGCAATCAGATAAACACTGGTATAAAAAGATCCTTCTTGGAAAGACAACTACGCTGTCGTCTGCTCTTTTCATAGCAAAAAGGTTAATAGGAAAGAACTGTGGGAGGTACAGCTAAGTACCAAACTACGTCTGCTAGTATGTACGACTGAGCTGCTAATCTTGTTCATAACACCCTCAGAACACAGTGAGCATCAGAAGGTAAACTACAATATACATAAAGAATATTTACTGTATTCTGACTTGCTGGGTTGGCATTTGACATCCGCATCTAAGTGCGTTGTACTCACTTAGATGTCAATGCCTCATCAGCATCTTGCTGCCAGTTCTTCCATACCAGAGGGCCTCTGAATTTGTAGCAAATTTCTAAATTTAGGTGCTTGTGTTTGTGTACAATTTTCTATCCTTATGGTCCTCTGCCCATTTTGAAAGGGCCACTATTCACATGATCAGATTCAGCAGCAAGCATCAGTCTTCAAAGGGTGGTCAAGGTCCTGCCTCAGAGCCTTATCAAGACCTTTTCTTAAGTTCTTCTTCTTTTGATTAATAATAAACTGTTTTGCAAATGAAAAGCAAAAGATGGGGGGAAATTAAATGTTTATTTGCATTTATTTAAAATAATTCTATTTTTACATGAATCCTGCCTTCCTTTATCCTAACTTTAAATGTTTCACACTGGAGTTACTCCTGAATTACAATTGTAGGAGTGAGATTAGAAATAGGTCTACTAAATTTAGTCATTCAACTATATGCTTAGTTATCACTTTATACTACTGAAACTATACTATTGTGGAAAAAAGAGTGATGATTACTTTGTAGCTTATTATTTCATTGCTAATTGTTCCTTATTTTATAACCTATAACTTGGAACAATGTTTAGAGTCCACAGTGTAAGAGATTTATTTTTTTTTTATGGTCATTATTCCATTTATGGAGTATCATAAACATTGCCAACATTGTTTAGAAGCCTTTTAAAATGCAGTCAGCTTTATCTCCTTAATAAAACACTCTTTGATGGTAGCTTATTAACTACAAGAAAGGCTAACTTATGAGGAAAGATTAAAGAACCAACTTGAATAGTTTGGCTGAGTGCTGGCATGGACAACTCTTTGGAATACAATAAGTGTTTAAGCAGGAGGAAATAGATCAATTCTAGAAAAATAAGAGCAGAACTAAAACAATGGGATAAAGAAAAAAGCATCAATGTCTTTGTTTCTTTTGTCCTTTGAAAACGTAAGCTGTCCAGGGCAGAGATGGTCTCCTACTTGGTGTTTCTATTACTACATCAGGGCAGCAGCCTCAGCTGGTTGCAAAGAGATGATACAAATAAGAGTAACTTAATTTCATTGACACTTCAGCAGAACTAGCATGCCTTAATTGTTAAAAAAATTATCATAAGTATTTACAATGTTAAGTTAGAGTGAGCAAATATGCAAGAAATATGCTGTTGGGAGCAATATTTCATAGACAGAGAAATGATATGATAGTTTTCAATGCTGTCACTCTATTAGCAATTACCTCTAGGTCAAGTCAGCTATTTTTCATTTCTTCAAGGTGTATTTTAGGAAAAGGGGAATGACACTGTAATGTCATAATCAGCAGTACCTGGTTATTATTGCAGCTTACTGGTATTTCTCAATATACAGCCTTCATATAACTAACTTATCATTGTCTCTAGAAGTACGAATGTGGAACAGAGCAGCCCCTTCACACAGGTCCCTACGAGCATTTCTCCTTCTGCGCCCTGCGCAGCAGCACCAAGCCCTTCCACCTCCGCACTCCTTCCCGCTTCACGCTGCGGCCTGAAGAGTATTTCCCAGCCATCATCGTCTGAGACAATCATAACCAGTCCCAAAACCTGGGACCACAAGTTAAGCAATATTGCCCGCTGCAAAAACTTGTCAGGCAGTGGAGCAAGACTGCACTGGTGGAGAGGTGAAGACCCCCAAGACCCTGAGTTAGCAGTTGTTACCTGGACGTTGATAAATCACACGTGGGTATGTCAGTGGAAGGAGATTAATTTAGAAAAGACGCCCTTACCCAGGCAAGGGGTCACACCGTGCTTCGCCAGGGTTGGCGGCTGCAGACTGTCCTCTGCACGCAGCAGCGATGCTCAGCACCTTCCAGGAGCGGGGCCACAAAGATTCAAGATACTCTGTAGAGGAAGAGCAGTAACACGAAGCCTTCTCGCTGCCCAGTGGCTATTTCAGCAAGCTCTTTGTACGTGGATCTCCAAGCACACAGGCTTTAAGTGATACCCCCTGGAGAGGAACAAACAACTTTTTCTCGTCCAGTGCCTTTTCCACTACACTGCACTGGATGCTGAGGTAGGAGACTGTCCTGTTTTTCCAAGAGCAATTCATTTCCAAGTAAATTCATTTGCTTAATGATTAAGCAACAGAATTTTCAGTTATTAATCACACTGAAGCCATGGCAAGATATCTTGATATCTTTCAGACAGCTTTGCTCAGCCAAATAACAGCAGCATTCCCTTAAGGGTGATAAATGCTCTCCCTGCAGGTGAGGTTTTTATCCAGCTGATAACTCAGTCATTCCCAGACAGACATCGGAGACTGGCTTTATGAGTTCACGGGGTGAAGTTGATAGTAACCATGCAGTACTTTGTTTATGCAGCTCTTCACGCTGCCTCCTCCCAACTTTCTGTGAGGCCCAGGAATCGGCAGAGGCAGGGCGCGGGTCGCTGAGGTGGCGGCTCGCACGGTGTCCCTCAAGGCACACGTCTGGAGCGCCGCAAAGCAAGCTCCGTTTGACGCTCCGCTGACATCTGCGTCTCGGCTGGGTGTCCCAGGGCAGCAGCCTCTGAAGAAAGGCTTAGGAGTGTTTTTCCATTGCAGCCCTCCTGACGTTGAACTGTATTTGGGAGAAGGCCAAAGCAAGCAGAGAGGTTCTTCTCTTGACAAATACAAGTCGCTCTTAAAGAGCTTAAAAATAAAGGAACCCACTGTTTATACATACATGAATATATATCCACATATGAATACATATACATATGTATAAACTATATATATATACACACTCACACAGTACTGTTGCATCTCATGGCAACAGATGTTACCGTTGCAAGGTCTTTGTGCTTGTGACCTCCTTGAGGAGTGCGAGATATTTCCTAGCACGTCTCTTCTGTCCAAGTGCCACTGATTACATCAGGGGTAAAGCACATGCTTCGAGAGCCCAGAGCAGATGCTCACTAAGCTGAGGCTCTGCACCACTCCCCTGCTACGCAAGTCGTGCCATCAACGGGCCGTTTTGTGAAAGAGGCGATAGCGTCTCAGCAAAAACAGAGAGGCAGATAAGTACAAGACTGACGCCTTTGGTTAGAAAACTAATGCATATCTGAGCATCTTAAGCGCCTGCACGTAGGCGCTGAGCCTGCTAACAACTGAAGTGGATCCGTGGCTGGTGGATCAGGCTCTTGGGCTGAGATGCTATAAACTTAGTTACAACTTCTGTGGAAAATAGTTCCCTACTCATTCCGCAAGGGTTTAGACTTAAAATACTTTCCCTACAGACAAGTATTTTTACTGTCTTTCGAGCAGAGAAGTTTCTTATATGTTCAAAGGCCTTTCAACAAAAGTGCAGCGTGTGCCTTGACATGGCTTAAAAGGCAATGATGGCTTTGCGGTTTTTTTGTACTATAGGAACCCAAACATTTAGAACTAATGTTTTTATAGCTCTTAACTTCTAAGCAAATGACAGTTCTGAAAATCACTGGTTTGGATATAAGCCGTTAATCCCACACTCTGAGTGCCTAAATCCTTATCTAAGTTATGGAATTTTGGTTGAAATATCTGAGATAATTCATGAAGACGCATAAAGTTTGTATCCCCACACTCACTGCATTTCAGAGGGAATTAAGTTTGAGGGTGAACTAAAAAAGAGAAACAGGTGAAATCTCACGATAATATTAAAAAATGCATTTAAGCCATTAGCTATGAAAGATCAAATGCACAAACAGCTGCTAGAGGAACGGTTCCACCATGTGCTCCTCTCCTCTTGCCTGGAAGCCAGTCTTTAAGGAGAACACAGCTTGACCAGGGAGAAAAGCATCTTCTCCCCATTTACAAGTATGCACTCTTTCCTGCAGGACGGGAAATGGGAAGGCTGGGGAGAGAATCACATCTCAGACACACATTGCATGGACGCATGCTTGAACCACAACACTCTTGCGCTCCAGATGAGCAACACTACCACCAGCTTTGGTTTGCATCTGTTTTTAATGAGGGTTTCCTGCTCAGGCCCCCGAACACAAGGTTATCGTCACCTGCCTTTGAGGGAAGGTGCTGGGCTTTCCCTGCCACACGGAGTTTAGCGTTAGGGCAGGCGACAGCTTGCTCCCTCGGCTTGCAGAGCCGCCTGACAGCACGGATCCATGCCCAATGCATGGCTACAGGCACCGCTCCCCACCGCAGGGCTCCAGGCTCCCCTCCAGGGCTCGTCCCAAGCTGGTCATCATCCAAATCCCCTCCCTAGTAGTGGAGTGCTACTGGGCAGCCTAACCAGACAACTCTAGGTTTCCAAAACATGGCTCTTAACCGCAAACCGCATCAGTCTGACACACCGATAGCTTTTCTTTCCCATTTCTTTGCATGGGACCACGTTGTATTATTTGGTTGTTTCCTACATGCTGGGACAGACATAGTGATGGTACAGCTGGGTATCCTTTGATCATAGAATCATTTAGGTTAGAAAAAAACCTTTAAGATCATCGAGTCCAACCATAAATCTCAATCCATGGCATGCAATTACGTAGGAACTTCCCATAACAAACCACCGAAAGTTTAGAGCTAGCATTTTTTTCACTTCTTCTCTGTCTATGTGGAAAACCCACAATATCCGTGTCTTTTGCTATGCCTCTCTATCAGAATACAAACAAATTTCTTGTTTAGCAGGTTTTTTGTATTTCTTATGCCAGAGGTCAATATCTGAGATTACAGAAAAGCACATAGGAACCAAAAAACATATTCTGGTGTCCCCTTACTTTCCCATGGTGTTTCCCTCATTAAGGCTGTAGAGGTTAGGATAGTTTGTTTTCATGTCGATACCTACGGCGAAACTGGCTGAGCAAGTAGATTCTCACAACAAAAACCTGCACAACAGCTTATGCAGGTAATTTAGCACAAGAAAATGGGGACTGAAGATAATGGCACAATGAAGTGGACCCAGTTTCCCTGTCACATTTAGAGAAGTACAAATATGTTCATAAATTCAGCCTTAGTTTCTCCACTTGCAGTAAGTCTGCTTTCACCTACGTGATCACTCACTGCTGGGGTAAAGGAAAAGTTATTAAAAGTATTGCTAGAGGCAGCACACATGTCCATTTCCAAAGCAGTAATTACATTAAGAACTCATAGAAGAATCTAACTCTGGAACAGGATGGACTTAAGGAGTCCAAACCATCCATTTAGTACCTTGTGAGTGATCTCAGCCGAATACAAAGGGGTCGGAGATGTCAGATCCTTCATCGGTGTGCAGCCTTCCCAGCCACGAGTAAACACGTCTTTTATCTACCTAGACTTGCCCTTTCTTAGCTGGGAGGAGAGAAAATGCTCTGTGGAGATATTAGAAAGATAATGCAACTCACACAGTTGAGGCTTTAGGTGAATCCTGCAAGCAAAGGAAAAAAAGAGTGGGTTTTTTTCTCATAAAGAGTCAGTTTTCAAAGAGCCACATTTCAAGCAAAAAAAAAAAAGTGTCAGCCTGAAGTAGCATGACTGATTCCCTTTGAATTATCTCAGCATGGTGTCACCTTATCTGGAGATTTCATTCGTTCCTGTGACTAGTAATTGGGCCTTAAACCAGCTAACAGATTTAGTAGGATCAAGCTCTCAAATTGAGAGCACTGAAAACATACAAAGAGTTTTTTGATATTTAAACTGAAAGATAAATGGATGTTATCCAGGCAGCATGTGCCACTTTAAGTACTGAAATAAGGGGTTTAGGGAACGGGCTTTTTGGCATTTGGCGTGTTCCTTTGCTAATAGTAAGATGTAAGTCACTCTCTGCTCCTGCCAGTCTTGAAAACTCTCTGAATATTGATAAACCTGTGAAAAATGAGTGACAGACCAAGCTTTAAGTTGGTGCACCATTTGCCAATACACCTGTCTTACCTGAAATAACCGATTCTCCCTAATCACAGACTGCAAGAAAGAGGTTTTTATACCATTTTGCTGTTTGTTAGTTTTGAATCGTAGAATAACTTTGTAGGTTTAAAGGACTCAGGATGACACATTATTTTCTATCAACACAGATATAATCATATGTGGAACAGATTAATTACAATCTGTATTTTTGCATTCTAATCTTATGCAAAGTGTGTGAAATTAAGATTTACTGTCTTGCTCTGTTATAAAGCAAACAAGCTTCTGAAGATTTCACAGTTTGAAATCCCCATATCCTTGACTTTTGATTTAGATCCAAACACAAAGCAGGCTCTCAGATTCATAGACTACTTTGTCATTTTGTCACCCCAAATTCTTACATTCAGTAATCTTAAGATCAATAAATGGTGTGCCAGAATGTTAATTATTTTTGACAGACACACACTCTAGTCATTCACATTCAAAAGCAAACAGGTGCATATATCTAAGTTTACAAGCAGATTACTATTACTCTGGATAAGTTAACCTCGCTTCTGTAGTGATGTCTATGAATGTAAGTGGATGAAAAGACCATTCGATTGCAGACTGTGTGCTATTGAAAAAATAACAATTATTTCCTATTCCAGCCCCCTTTTTCATTTTAGTGCTAAGTCTAATTATTTTCAGAATCTTTCTTCAACATCCTAAAGGCTGCTGGTCTGTTAGTGGCAGGGATTGTGTCATTAAAATTTTCTTCCATATAAATCAAATTATTGGAAGGAGCTAGAGGAGCATTTATGACTGAGGTGCTCTCAGCTCCCTCTAATGAGGTCAGAGAAGCTGAACTTGTTTTACATTTGGAACTGATAACACTAATCAGCTGTTACTGAGCACAGCTTCAAGGTGACTGCTGTGTCCCAGTAAATCTGGGCCATATTTGCAAGTAGATAGATGTGGAACTACATTCCATTCTCTTAATGCATTGTATCATCTTAAATATTAATATTTTATGTTGATGACTCAATTACCTGTCATATCCTATAGGAACACTTCCACAACGCAGGCAATGTATTATAGTTTTCTATTAATTTAGTACTCAGTAAATCTAGCACTCCCATTTTCCATGGAAAAAAAAAACTTTCAGATGTGTTTGCTACTTTTTAGTGTATTTCTATTTTAAACCAATTCTCCAATTTCTCAAATCCCTTCCTCAAAACTCCTATTAACTTTAAAAACCTAAGGACTTCTGAACTGGTCTCAAGGTATTTAAATTCCATCTATGAGCATCAGACAACTCCAAGGAAAGCTTCCAAAAATTATATGCAGCTCCACAAACTTACAGAAGTTCCCAACCAGCCAAATTCCATTAAACATCATTTTCAGATCAGTGGAAAGGAACATTAGCAGGCTAAAGCCTGGAAGCTAATAAACTCTGGCTGTCCATGCTCTAGGAATATGTATTTATACATTCCCTTATACCTTTCTCTTGAGGCCTTTTACTTTATTTCTGAAACCTGCTCTCTACCTGTCTTTCTCCCTAGTCTCTCCACTTTCACATTATTCACGTCTCTTTATATTGTTATTCTGTTGTGTGGTAGGTTGACCCTGGCTGGAGGCCAGGTGCCCACCGAAGCTGCTCTATCACTCCCCTCCTCAGCTGGACAGGGGAGAGAAAATATAACAAAAGGCTCATGGGTCGAGATAAGGACAGGGAGATCACTCAGCAGTTACCGTCACGGGCAAAACAGACTGAACTTGGGGGAAATTAATTTATTACCAATCAAATCAGAGTAATGAGAAATAAAAGTAAGTCTTAAAACCACCTTCTCCCCACCCCTCCCTTCTTCCTGGGCTCAACTTCACTCCTGATTTTCTCTCCCTCCTCCCCCCAAGTGCCACAGGGGGATCACACGTCATCTCTGCTGCTCCTTCCTCCTCAGGGGGAGGACTCCTCACACTCTTCCCCTGCTCCAGTGTGGGGTCCCTCCCACAGGAGACAGTCCTCCACAGACTTCAACATGAGTCCTTCCCACTGGCTGCAGTTCTTCATGAACTGCTCCAGCATGGGTCCCTTCCACAGGGTGCAGTCCTTCAGGAACAGACTGCTCCAGCGTGGGTCCCCCACGGGGTCACAAGTCCTGCCAGCAAACCTGCTCTAGCCTGGGCTCCTTTGTCTCCATGGGGTCACAGGTTCTGCCGGCAAACCTGCTCCAGCATGGGCTCCTCTCTCCACTGGTCCACAGGTCCTGCCAGGAGCCCACTCTCCATTGTGGGCTTCCCACAGGGTCACAGCCTCCTTTGGGCATCCACCTGCTCTGGTCTGGGATCCTCCATGGGCTGCAGGTGGATATCTGCTCCATTGTGGACCGCCCTGGGCTGCAGGGGGACAGCCTGCCTCACCATGGTCTTCACCAGGGGCTGCAGGGGAATCTCTGCTCTGGTGCCTGGGGCACCTCCTCCCCCTCCTTCTTCACTGACCTTGGTGTCTGCAGAGTTGTTGCTCTCCCATCTTCTCACTCCTCTCTCCAGCTGCAATGGTGCAGGTTTTTTTCCCCTTCTTAACTATGCTATCCCAGAGGCGCTACCACCATCACTGGTGTGCTTGGCCTTGGCCAGTGGCAGGTCCATCCTGGAGCCAGCTGGCATTGGCTCTATTGGACACGGGGGAAGCTTCTAGCAGCTGCTCACAGAAGCGACCCCTGTAGCCCCCCACTACCAAAACCTTGCCACGCAAACCCAGTCCATGTTGCTAGATATAACAGAATTGGTAACCAACATGTGCCTGAGCTCATGATGCAGTCTTCCCCCTTCTTGATTTGCACTTCTGAATCCATCTGGTCAGAATTAAAACTGCCTTCAAATAATCACGAGCAGCACTGTGCCTCCTCGCACAAAGGTTTAGGATATGGCTGACAACACATTACAGGATATTTCTGAAATACAAACAAGATTCAAAGCTGTGCAGAAATAAACCTTTTGCTTTCTTTTTATCAATTCTTTGACAACCAATTGCTGAAAATGATGATATGCAGCCTATAGTGTATTTTGAATTTATATTGTATTCTTACAACTTTGAACTTGAGTCTTCCAGCTAAGTGTTCAACACATACAATAGAAAAATCTAAAGAGATTCACCTGGAACCCTTTCTGAGCTTCTTTTCTCTGATGCCTTCAACTTCTGGTATTTCTGCAAATTAAAAAGCATGTTCCAGTGGACTTGAAGAAATAGCTGCTCTTCTGCCAGAATTTTTACAGGTTGCTATTCACTCAAATAGTAAAGAGGTTAATGGAGAGGAATTTGGAAACAAAAAAGTTACCTTCTCCCACTCCATTTAGTGTTACTATACTGTTGTGCCAACTTCCAAAAACAGAACTATTGCAGTGGGAGCTACAGAGTAAAGTTGAAATTAAAGGTCATTGCCTGCTAGCATTTTCCATGTTATCATTAGAAGAATTGCAATCTTAATACAAAAAGTAGACTCAGTCCAGTCAACATACAGCTATCTTACAAAGTGAAAGCCTGGTCATATTCCTAGGAAACTCCATGGATCCCCCTTGCAGGAGTAGCTCCCCTTGTGTGAATGATCAGAAAAAATAGCAGGGGAATGGGAGCAGAAAAAGCAGCAGCAGTAGAGAATAAGGGAGGCAACAAAGGCCAGATATTCTATACTCTGCATGTAACATTAAAAACCCCAAACAAACAGGATTTTTGCATTTTAAAGGTTTCCTGTGATGCACAAGTACACAGTTGATAATGGAAGAGAAAGATGTCAACCTATTACTAATACAGCAAGACAGTCTGAAACAACTTCCCAAAGGCATTTTCATAAACAAACACTATACAGTATTTTAGCTTGCAAGAGTTCTGTGCAGCTGTTCTACTACTATAACACTTCGGCTAGTTTAGTTATATTGTTGCTTTCCAAGTTGCTGCAAGTCTAAGGAAGAGTTTAATAGTTTTTCTTGAAATTAGGAAGCAGAACCTCAGAATTCTCCCTATAGCGTTTAAAACAATCCAAGAGAAGACAGCATTTATTCTCAGATCTCTAACCTTGACTCCACTATTCACTACATGGACATTAAATCCATGAATTGGTTCAGAAACATGAAATTTAATTTCATCCTATATCTTAGCAGCTATCTTGAAATACAGGAATTGGCTACAATTTTACACATATTAATAGCTCAGATTCGCAATTCCATTTACTTACTCTGTCCAAAAGAGGAAGAAAAGTCTTCCAAAGACTCACCTTTACATCCAGACATTTAGCATTTTTATATATGTTTTTATTTATAAAGAGACAGTAACAGCAGCCTTCAAAGGATCCTTCCCTGAATGCTATTCATACACATTGCTCATGAACTCTCAAACGTTATTAAGGCTAGGCTTTCAGTGCAGACCAGTAGATTGTGATTGATGACAGCGGGGCACACGTTTTCACGAGCAACAGCTAACACAAGATGTCTATGCAAAGACTTTGAGTATCTAATAACTGAACATATTTCACTTTCAAATAATATTTGGCACTTTGTGCTGTGGGTCAAATTTGTTGCTGTAGATTATAACTACATAGTTACCCTTAAAGTTATCTTGCTGAAATTAGCTTTACCTTTTTGTGAAGGGACCACACATCCTCTGTGGACGCAACAGGTCTCACGATTCAAACACACTGCATACAGGGATGGCTGCTTTCCCAAAGGAGAGCATAGCACAATAACGATGACAAAAGCAGCTGCTCAGCTGTATTTGTTATCTCATTTCTCAGTCTAAAGGGCAGAAATAAGAGGTCCACGGGCTGTCTCCATGATTGAGAAGAACATAAGCCTGCCCAGACAGGAGGAGGACACTGCATACCAATGTGTGAGCATCAGCTGGCACATTTCATTGGCATGCATTTTAAGCAGTCCTCAAGAAATCTCAGAATTGCTAAGGATATGCAAAATTAATAGAAAGATGAATATTTAAAAGTACTCAGAAAACATGTCTTAGCATTCAGGGTTTGTCATAACCTAACATCATGATGTAGAATGGTATGATCAAGCTAGCAAGGGACTAAGAATCAAGATTACCCACTACTAATCTCTCCTGTGTAGCCTAGGCAGATTCTCTGAAGAGTGATTTAAATCCCCTGCATAGCTTTATTAATTATCAGGAAGGTGATTTATTCAGATTGACTCCTCAATGTAAAAGCATATTTAACACATGAATCTATTCTATTTTAATTGAATGAGTTCAGCTGACACTGAAAAAAATTGTCATGTTTTTAAGCCAGTACTTTAACAGGACGAACAAACTCACATACTCTCTCTAGATTAGCTCTACGTTATCTCCACTCTTCACATTGCTTCAAGGTCAAGATCGCAAAGCTGAAGCTCTTGACATTAAGACAGTCTATCATGTAACCTTATGGAAAAGTAAGTTTTGATTTAGTTAGTACATCCAAACTCATTATGCTAAACCAAATTCTGTTTTGCAAGTTAAAAAGTGGTTTCAAATTAGGAAACATTGTGCTCAATAAGCCTAAAATGGATTGCCACATAGTTGAAAATCAGGACTGTTTTTAATGTGCATGCTATTGTTTCCCAGTGCAGCAAAAATAAAGAAAAGTGACATTTTAAAAGGCAGTTAAGGGCTTATTCATTTAGGGATAATAGCTTGTAATAACTCCAGCTGCTCTTTGAAGTGCATATTCCATATCAAGATGCACTAGCATGAATTCTGCTAAAACACAGGAAATCTAGTGAGCAACGAGGTATTACAAGGCAGAAGTCTGCATTCTCAATTTTGCAGGAGTTT
Organism: Phoenicopterus ruber ruber; assembly: GCA_009819775.1. Lineage (NCBI taxonomy): Eukaryota > Metazoa > Chordata > Aves > Phoenicopteriformes > Phoenicopteridae > Phoenicopterus > Phoenicopterus ruber. The sequence continues at coordinate 105,975,785 of CM020216.1, forward strand.
CACCCTGTGGACAAGTGACTAAAGCGCACGTTGTAGATCTCCCTCCATTCTTGGAGTGGGAGAACTGGAAGGACAAGCCATCTGGACTTGAGAACAGCAGCATGCCACTGACTGAGATTTCCTAGTTTCCAGTCAGGAATCAAGCTATTATTCCATATTCAGACACAGGACAGAAGACTTGTTTTGCTTTTGTGGCATATAGATATTCCTTTTTTTCCCCAGCTGCCTATTTACGAAATCACCTTTCCTTCTGCAAGCAATCCTCCCAGGTCCCCAGAATTAGTTTCCAGGAAACTGCTGTTGCTGACCGTAGTTACTTAAGCAAGGGAAAAAATATCTAAGTGAGGATACACAAACCTTCTCACCATCTTGAATAAAACTCCAGCTTTCAAATAAAGCAGAGTTGGGCAGTTCCATCAAGTTTGACTGGAAGGGAATCTGGACAAAAAAGCAAAATTATCTTGGAGTTAGGGGGCACAGACAAGGTGCAAAGGTGATCCATCTACATTTACTTTAGTATTTGAAGGAATTTAGCATACCTTTGACATAACTTAGCTAAACAGAAGCTTGCAAAAAATCTCACCAGTTCACAGCCACATGCCATTTGGGTCAACTGGCAGTAAGCTGGGCTCCTACCTGGTTTACCCCAAGAGGCAAGCAGTAGACAAGAACAATAACGTCTTGAAGCAATAGTCCAAGTAGTAAATAAGTCTAAGATAAACAGGCATGTGTTGGTACCCCTGATAGGCCCAGCCACAATTCAGGCACTTAGCAGATTAGAGAAGTTTGTAACCACATTCCTTTTGATAGCCTTGCTTACGCCTGCTTGTAAACAGAGCTGGCACACCTCTACTCAGGAAAATTGGAGATTGTAGCTGTTCCAGGCATAACTCCACACCAGACAATGGTGACTGTAGGCAAAGACCGCAAGGAAGAAACTGCAAAACCAGCCAGAACGTTTTTCCAGTGCTTACCACCGCATAGGAGTTACTTAGCACAGTAAAAATACATAGCAGCTACCCAGGCTAACCAAAGCCACCCGCGACATCTTGCAGCCTTGCCCTCCTCCTGGCAGTACTTCCCCCTCACCAGAGATCGGTCTGGCTGTTAAGTCAGTTCACTTAGGAGTCTTTTAATGAGCATCAGTTGAGGTATATTAATTACACAAGCTTTCGTGTTATAGATTAACTGGAGCCAGCCAAGACTTTCAGCAAACTGTAACAGGTAAAAACCTATGTGACAAAGCGCTGTGTGGAAAACACCGAGCAGCCGTTGTACACCCAGCAGATGGTGCTGTGAGGTTGGTGCTGATGCAGTTTGCTTTTCAGGTTTAGCTGACGCTCATGTCAGACACCTCTTCTACAACCCCCCTTAACACACTTTCTTCTGGTTTGGGCATGCTTCACAACTCTGCCATGCTGTACTTATTCAGGAAGCACAGGATCTGATGAGTGTCTTCAGTGCAGAACTCCAGACAATTAAGTGATTCTCAAGAAAATAGTTACAAATGAAATAGGACAACTACAGACATGCTCACTTTCTTAACATAATTCATGAAATTATCAGCTTTTCTCCTGCCCAAATAAGCTTTTTCTTTACATTGTGAGAAACTAGTATTATCTCAGTCCAGGAACTAGATCTTTTAAGTTTTGATGCTTTTCAAATTGATAGGTAGAAAATAAGCAATATAAACTCACCAACAGCCAGGGAATTGTCTTTTCATGTAACTTACCCCATTTAGAGAAGTCTGAGGTGTCAATTCAGTAACTGAGGAAGCCAATTTGAACACATTGACTGCTAGGACTAGTTATCCTGTATAACTAATTGAGCTCAGTGTACCAATGAGCTTCAAATACTCAGGCGTGCCAGTCTTGTCCTATGTACCGACTGCACATTGTATCAGAGTAGTTCCACTGTCACCGGAAGGTGAGCGCCTAGCAGCCCACTACCCAGTGTTTGCACAGATGCTTGGTGCTAGCAAGTACTGACACAGGCGTGTGACATGGGTCTCAGCCTGTACCCTGGCTGCAAGTGCAAAGTTTAATGGTACCAGATTATCTCCAGCCATCCACTTCCATGACAAACCAAACAGACCAAACAAGGCAGACAAGCTTTAGAAGCTTCACAGTGAGAACAGGGGACTCCTCCCTGCCCCAACAGCCATCCACTATTAAGACTCCAGATGAAGCAACAGTGAAAACCAGATGGACAAGACCTTCCTGCCTTCTGCCCCCCAAGGGAAGAAGCATCATACACTGCTCACCTATTTGTCAGGCTACAGGACTGCACCATGCTCTCAGGCAGTTCTCAGAGCAAAGCATCATCACCTGAAACACTCACCTAGCTTAGCCCGCTCATGCTGGTCAGGGAACTCAGAAACAGTGAGCCAAATCCAGTTCAGATTAGCACACATTTAAGAGGGTTTGTTTTTTGATGTAATACCAGAAGTGTTGGAGTTGAATGTTTCCAAAAGACAGCTTGAAGTTGGATGTCAGTCAGTAGTTGCAATGAGTGATGCTCTTCTCTCCCCACTTATGCCTACAAATTCCACCCACTCCCTTGCAGTATCATCAGTTGTGCTACAGTGTGATGACCCGGCTGACAGTGCCAAAATGGAACATTTGGAGCTTGTTTTCCCTCAGGAGAGCAGGATTTAGCAACATCTGCTTCAAGTCAACAAGCTGTTACAGAGCCAGAGCCTAAGGAATGAAAATTTGGATTCCCAGGAGGTACAGTCTGTGCAGCCATGTTGCTCATCTGCCTCTACAGCCATAGAAGAGCTCCTCCCAAGTTACCTGAAGTTGCTTCCCCTCCCAAGTCATTCTTTAATCCTTAGAGACCAAGAGCCAAACTCTAGAGCATGATTATTTATTGTCCTTTTTAGGGAACACAAAGGCAGCTTTACAAAGATGGCCAGTAGTCATTACCACAGTGAATTTTGTTATAACCTAATTCACTGTAAATTGAAGCCTGCAAGCAGGTATAAACCTTAAGAGACAAACTGCTCTTCCTAATCACTCAGTTAGCAAGACAGATGCCTCACTACAGCTTGAACACATTCCAGTATAGCCCCATCATCTATCACTTTGACTACTTCCAGGACATATCCAGGAATAAGAACCTTAAACTCAGCTGGCAGTTCTGCAACTGATGTGGCTGCTTTTAAAAAGTTGAGAGCAAACTGTTCCTCCTGCTTTACAGCAAAAGTAGATTAATACAGCAAACCACAACTTTGAAGTGATACAGAGGGGACAGAGATGCAGTTCGGGACTGCTGGCCAGATAAGGAATAGTCTGTGTCATTTGAAGTAAGCATTTAAAGATTTTTGGTATAGTGTTCTCTGTCAAGTGGAACTGTATGCTTCCCTCTCCCCCACCAAAGTGGTGGAGTGTTGGTGGAAAAGGGGAGCCATGTAAGACTTGGTAACTGATGACATTTTAAAAGAAAATTCAGACTTCTGATCCATAACCAGAGGGTAAGGTGTCTTAGCCCTTCAGCTGGGAGACTTCATAGAGGTATGCACCAAGCATCTTCACCCCCTGGATGTAGTTGTACCTGGAAAGAAGAGAGCTTCCATTAGCATTGTCTTAGTTTGAGCTGTATTCCTAGCAGTTGTGCTTTTTGCAGTATCAGTCCTATGCACACAACAGACACTACAGGCATCACTGCTGCAGGCAACAGGCACCACTCCCAACCTTCCTTCATCTCCCCCGGCAAGACAGAAATGCCACCCTTCAGGTACAGGGTAGCCAAGCTTGGAGACCAAAGTACAAAAACTGCTTCTGGTTTCAAGTGTATAAAACTAGAAGCAGTAATGAGATCAAGATTCAGCTACAGACAAGGTACCCAACCAGTCATTCTCTGCAAGGGAAAAACAGCTCTTTGCCTTCCAGAGAATTAAAGAAAAGCAAGAGCTCAATTCTTCTTGGTCCCCTCTCATAATACATGCCAAGACCCACAGTACAACTCAGCCTGGCACAGGCATAAATATTCTCTTACCTATTTAGCTTCTCATTTTGAGAGTGGGCACCGTCATCTGCAGCTCCAACAGGAAGCAGCATGACATTCTTGCCTGTGGCTTCTTGAAAAGTAAGGGTAACAGGAATGCTTCCTCCCTCCCTCGTCAGGTCTGGTTCAACTCCAAAAACTAGAACAGTGATACTCTAGTCAGTCTGGAATTGTATTTGTTTTTCCAACACAGATCCTTACTGCTGCTTAAGCAATCAAGCACGCAACTTCTGTACCATGTGCTGACCAAGTCTTGCTCCGTTTTAATCAGCCAGACTGCAGAGGTTGCAGAATTGTGGCATTTGCCCGCCCAGATGTAGTGCTGGAGTACTGTCACTTTCAGAGTTCAGTTACACAAATAACACTTCATCTGAAAGCCTGTTTGTACTCCAATGCAGAAGTTAGATTTGCTCTAGTTGCCCTACGCAATCTAGTTGCCCTAGCATAACTGATTAAGAAGGATGCTAGGATGACTCAGCTTTGAGGGCTGTGGCTAAGCAAGTGATCTGAACTGACAGTCTCATCCTTATGCAAAAGCAACACTATACCAATGGACTTGTTCCGGTATAGTAGGAATGAGCTTGACATCAAGTTTCTTTCCTTCCTGTACCTCAGATTTGAGTTTAAGGATTGCACATGATGTGCTTCATTACTGAGCCAAACTTATGTAATAAGTGCAGAACACTAAATATTCTGCAAACATGATCTCCTCACTATTTCTTGAGGTGCTGGAACAAGAGCTCCTTAGTCCTCCCAAAGCCAAGCGGAAAACCCACTGACCTGTCTTCATGGCCCTCCTACCAGCCATGTAGTGGGGATGGTTGAAGTCTGACACCCAGGGTTTTCCACCATGGCCTAAGTACACTCTGAATTTGTTGGGGCTCCGCAGCTCTGCAAACTTTTTGCTTATGTAGTCTTCAACCTATAAGAAAGATTGAACAGTCTTATCTACTGTTAGCATTTGTATGAACACTGATAAAGACAGTATACTAAAAGCATCTTAGGGACTTGCAGGTCACTACTACTGTGCAGTAACACTTTTGCCATTACTATTCTTTCATATTATTCCTATATACCTCTGCTCTGAAGTCAGAATATCTCCTTTAGGCAAGTTAACAGCATACTGTAGAACAGTTAGCCAATATGTCAAACTCTTATGCTTTTGAATATGCACTTCTAGTAATCCAAGTGCCCTACAATTAAATTAGCATTTACTCCTGAGCCCTTTCTTCGCATTAGTTGAGAAATTGAATAGCCAGGCCACAACAGTCCAGTGTGCAACCATACAGCAATTCCCTAAATTATCTGAGTCAAGGTGCAGAACAGGGAAGATGGTAGCAAAGTAAATAACCAGAACTGCTTTAGAAACCACAAATACTCTTCCCCCAGGCATGGAGAACTAGAGAAGTTTAGAAAAACTAGCTGTTTTGAGACCATCAATCCATCTCAACTTACACACTTTGTGACTTCTTCAGGAGTCATGTTCGGCACAAGGCGGATTGAGAACTTGCCAATCACTTTCCTAGGAATCACAGTCTTGGCTCCAGAGGCTGAGAAGGCTCCTTCAATTCCATGGAGAGACAAGGAAGGATATCTCCACCTATGCATAAGGATACCTCTCTGCAGAAGCAAAGGGAAAGATGCAAGGTTACATAAAGTTTGACAGAGTTCCCCAAAGTAATAATTTCTTCAATTTAATAAAGACTTTGCAAGAAACAGTGCTTTCTCCCATGGAGAGATGCAGCTCATTCAAGACCACTCAGTTATAAACAGAAGCTGTTACTCCCATTAAGCACGCATTTTGATACAACAGCTGGGTTTTCACCACCTTAAGAGATTCAGTAGCTCTAGCTTGGCTTTCTAGTTCTATGGAACTTAGGGGACATGAACAGTCTGCTTCTGACAAGGACACAAATACCACTTACAAGGTGCTCAAACACAGTGTGTAGGAAGTGCATTGGAAGCTCTGGTCCCCACTGCCTCAAGTCAGGCAGGTGCCTTCATCACTGAGTCACATGCTTATGAAGATCACAAGTTTTCTAAAAGCCTCACCACTGTGCAGACTGAGGCATACAGTGTGCTCCTGCTATTTACATCATCAGTTGTATCAAACTGACTGAACTCTGGGTTGATTAGAGTAAGCACTATTGCCTTTCAGATACACCTGGGCATTTCCTCCTTGTTGCCTTGGACATAGCTGTTCAATACACTGGATACTGCAAACTCAACACGTTTGTGTCCTGTATAGACAGCTACAGTATCTCAGACCTGAAATTCACTGCAGAGATCCAGGACTTAGAAATTTTGTGGCCTTTATGTTAACAGTTTGTTTTGTTCCAGGTATAACCTGCCTCTAACCTTCTCTCAAAGCAAATTTCAGTGTTGCAGTTCAAATCTCTCAAGCACATTGTTTCTCACTTAGAGATTACAGCCTTCTCTCCCATCTCTCTCTTTAGCCCTAAGACCCTTCTTGCAAGCACACAGCTTAGTTAGAATTCCCTTGGTAAGTTAAGCTAGGATTTCAGTCTAGCTAAGACTGAACAGCTTTAGGTCACTATCATACATAAAGAGCATCTTGACAGCTCCTCCTTATATACAAGCTATATTTCATCCATTACTTTATAGGACAAGGCTAAACAAGGAAGTCTGTGTGCTCCCAGTTGATATAAACCTGAGCATGTAAAGACAAGGTTGAGGATATAAAATTGTTACTTATACCTATTTGAGTTGAGCCTGAAGTCGCCTCCTGACAGTACCAGGACAGAAAACAGACCTGCACATGTAAACTTGTCTTTTACAACACTTGTTTCTGCTTTTTACGCTAGGAGATGTATTTACATCTAGGGTTTAATGTTTTAAAATTAGTAGGCAATACCTATACCTTGCAAGATTCAATGCTGTTAAAAGCATTCCTTTGGAGAGCTCCCAGGATGAAGATTTGAGAAGATCAGACACGAGTTTATTGAACTTGAGCCTGTTCAAAGATTTGGGCAGCTGCCTAGTTCATGCCCACAAAACAGTCCTTGCTTGCCAGGTCTAGGAAGATGTTCAGTATGCCAACCTTAAGTTCACCACAGCTAGATCTCAAGCTGTTTTCTTGCCTAATGAGTCATAGAGAAGTCATCTCTATGGGCAACTATCTTATTTCTGATAACCCACTGAACTTCCTACAGATGTAGGAAATCAGATGCTTTGTGTACATTGGTATCTGACCTCTGGAAAAGTGCTCGCAGTTCTTATCTAGCATTAAGAGAACAGCACTAGATAAAGAAAGTTCTATACAAGTTTGAAATGCTGCTTATACATAGACTACGGAGCAAATTTAAAGTTCCCTAGACTGCTTGCCTTAAACATGGGATAACCTAGACTAAGTTTCCAAGCACCTAGCACTTTGCAGAGGAACTGCTAGTGTTAAGTATGCAGTCAACTGTACAGTAGGTAAAATTACCTTCAAGGCAATCTCACCATTTTAAAGACATCAGATGAATTCTCTGCCTACTAAACTACTTGGTAACTACATAAGTATTCACAGAAGCTTGTTTCCATCTTCTACTAATATAGATAGTTTGAACTAACACAGCTAACCAGAGGGAGGAGTACCATATACCTTTGTATCATGCAATAGTTTTGTTGCTCCTACATCTTTTGCATATTCTCCCAGGTCAAAATCAATCTTCTCATATAGTGCCAGCTCCTCATCAGTAACAGGTGCCACTGCTTCATTAATGCCTGGAATGAGGATTTTCCCTTTCTTGTCTATAAGAGAACCTGTAAACAAGAAGCACCTAATATCAGGATTCAATCAGAAGGAACAAGATGTCATTGCTGGGAACACTTTCCATGGGAAATAAAAGTCTCTGCCTTCTCAAAACTCTGTAGAAGTAATGAAATTCTGACCTCTACCTCCCAGAGCCTGTTCCACTAAGCCTGGAAGGCACCTAGGGAATTTGCAGCTAGCCAAAATGTGCACTTCTTTGCAACTGCATTTAATTCTACTGCTACATGTTTGGCTGGCTGTTTGAAGGCAGGATTCCCAAGGAGTTCAATATGGCATCTGTAGAAGAGTTTGCACAAAAGAGCTGATTTAATTAACATACAAGTTTGCAGCAAGATTTTAGGGGAAGCTGAAGTAGACAGACAACTTCTTGGCAAGACCTTCATCCTATTTCTGTATTTAAGTCAGCCTGTCTTACACATACCTGGCAAGCACCATTTCATTGGTCATTGCTTTGCTAGTGTAAGCAGCCCTTAGGAACCTCCCTCACTGCAAAAAAATTCATGCTTTAATGGCTCTTACTCCCATTGTAGATGCATTCAGTGAAACCTGCTTTTTCTTACCCATTAAAGTGATGAGATCTGTCATGGCCTCATGTACTGAACCACCGTAAACTCCAGAGTGAAGGTCTTTGTCACTACATTCCACCTGGTTTGAAGTGAATTAAGATTCAGGTTAATTTTAGCATAAATATACTGTCAAATGCACAGAACAGACTTTTACCCTAGGTTTTTGCTGCACATATTTTGAGAATGCACCTGTTTTTGAAACCACTCAGTTGTAGTACATTGAAGCAGATATGCTTTTTATTGCTCTGTGGAGTACAAGCCCTTAGTACTGACTGTCCCAACCTTGAGGACTTCAGTGGTGACATCTCTTCCTGCACTCAAGGAAATATCTGGATGAAGATATCTACACCATGAGATAATCCTCCAGTGAAGGTGCTGGCTTATCTTGCTTCATACATCTAAAAGCTATCCCTCCCACCCAGTTACCATATAGGATAGTAAAAGGAAGATATTTAGACAATTAGTAGAAACTGTTTACTTAAGTAGTCAGTTTCACCTTTTCTGATGAAAAGCTATTGGCCTGAAAAAGTTAGAGCTACCACTCTTCTCCAGTAGAAAATTCAGTTTAGTAATACTAGTTTTGCAGTGTACTTCAGCACTTACCTCTATGAAGTAGTAGCAGATACCCCTCAAGCCATAGGTGATACAAGGCTTTGTCTTGCCTAGCCAGTAGTTGTCAGAAATGCAAACATAATCCACATCTTTGAAGAAAGTGTCTCGCTGAGCAAAAATCAGTTCATCAAGGCCTTCAGATCCTGATTCTTCCATACCCTCTAGACAGAACTTAACATTTACTGGAAACTCCTTTGAAAATGAAAAACAGATTAAGTATGTGAAAACATTGGACTCCTTCAGCAATCAGTAATTTTTTTTCTGTCATGTACAAAGCAGAAAAATGGACATGAGTAAATTAGTTCCATGACAGTGGAATTTGTTAATTATACACAAAGTATTACAAAGTTTGGACTGCGCTTACATTGAAGGCACTTACACCACCCTTCATTTGATGGAGTTCAAACTCTTCAAAAAAGTTTTAACTAAGCTCTAGAACAACCTGTTCCCAATCCTCTTAACTGTGGGAACACAGCAGAAATCTGTTGCCAAAGGTAAGTCACAGGGCTAGGAAAACTAATATTAACCATGGAAATTGCATGCCACAGTAAGAGAGTCAGAGCTACCCTGTCTATCCAGTCTACCATATTCCATGCCTAGGCAGCACTTGAACTGCTAATTCTTCTCACAAGTAATAGCAACTTGTCTTCCAAGATAAAGCAGACACCCTGAGCTATTTCTGATTTCAATTTTTCTTGAACAGAAGCAGCAAAGCTCCCAGTTTAGTATTACTAAGTTAATCTTAGAGCTCAGTGGCAGTGAGACATTAAGCTTTGCTAAAGGCCAAGCTAATTTAACACCCTTACTTTCATGTAAGTGATCACATTTGATTATTCCTTCTGCTCCAGATGCTTGCATATGTATTTTCCTTCCTACACATTTCGTTAAAGCAAAAATATTTAAAGTGCAATCCAAGCACCTACAAGAGTAACTTGTCAGCAAGTTAAGTCAACCCTACAGGATATCAGGGAATTTACAGGACTACTGCATCATTCCTCTGATCAGCTGAATAAGCAGGCTTGCCTCACAAGGGTTTGTGTCTTGGATAACATTTATTGCTAGACTCAGCTGTACCTAAGAAAGTGGGATACATTTTGGGCACACACCTGGTTGGTTTGTTGATAAGCCTCCAAGGCATTCAGCCAGGCAAGCACTGGACCTTTGTCATCTGTTGATCCTCGCCCATACAGCTTTCCTGTAGAAACAAGATACAAATTAACCAGTGTGGAAAAAAATTAGGATGAAGCTTCAGTCATCTCTTGCCTGCAGGAGAAAATATCTTTTTGGATAAGCTTTTTAGCCCTGCTTATATTAACTTTCATTTCTGATTCTTCTGAAGTAGCGGTTTTACATCCTGCTTCATACAGCCATGCAAGTGGGATAGGTACAGGACTGCAATAGTTCTCCCACCTACAGAGCTACCCCACCTCTTCCCCCAGCTGCTCCCTGGATAGGAGTTGAACATAAGCCTGGAAAAGATGTAACTGCCTTCGGCTACATCATTCCCATATCCTTCACAAGAGTATCATTTTCTACAAACACAGCAGTAAGGGTATAGAAACAAACTGCCTCCTTTTCACAGAAACCTATCCAGTATTAGCTTCAGTTCAATAATTCTTTGTTTGAAGAGTAAGAATTCAGTAGCTAGTGACTAATCACTTCTCTGGATTCTCCAGATAAAAGTGAATCTCCTCAGAAAGGGCTTCAGTCAAAGACAAGTTTTACAGGCTACAGCAAAGTCTCAGGAAACGTAGCACATGGGATCACAGTAGAGGCAGACAGTGCTGCAACTCAGAGCTGTGGCTACAACCGCTAAGCACTAGGTGTAATCACAGTGACAGAACAGCTCAGACAGCTTGCAAGGTAAGGAACCATTGGTAAATACGCCTCTTACACCATCAGGCTGCACAGAGATAAGCCACAGCCTGAGGCTAGTCTAGCTCTTGCTATCCGATGAGATAATCCAACTTGGTAACTTGGACTCTGCTGCCTATGACCAAGCGCCCAAGTAGAAATACTAGTTACCACAGATACTTCTTTTCTTGGCAATGATTAACCCTTAGGCAACAAGAATGGTTAATGTCCTTCTATTCATATGACCTTTGACACTCAACACTGAGCAAATGAAACAAGGAAGAGGCTGTTGGTAGCACCAGCTTCAAACAGAAAAAAAGTTTTAGTCTCCTCTTGGCTACTGGCAATGTGTTGGTTCAACAGGAGTTACTGCACGATTTCTTCATCCCCATTTATGGGAGAGGGACACTTGCCTGGGCACTAGCTCTGTAAAACACAGCCTCTGCAGTACTCATTGTAGCACAGTATGCAAAGACAAAGCAACCCAGGGAGGCTGCTGTACCACTCCCGTCTCCAAGCATAAAGAAGCTGTGTTGAGTGTTTGTCCCCTGTAGTGGTTCAAAATCCCTGCAGTCTCTGACACGACCTTACAGGCTGCAAGTTGTGAACAGCACAAGAAACTAGTTCTAGAAAGCTTTCTGGCAACAACTTGTTACCATGGAAGGCAGCAGTTAAGACTCTGCTGTAGCTACAAGGAAGATAACATGCAAGTACAGCCTAGACTATCAGAAAAGGAAACAAGCCCTGAGAGCAGCTGAGATTTTGCAGCTCCACTTGTTTACCATTTCCCCTCCTGCATATTTTATCTCAACAGTATTAAATAAACACCCATGTCTGTCCTTAGTCTCCCCTTTCAATCAAGGGTACAACTTTATAACAAGTATGCTATTTCTCAGCTGTTCAAGAAGTGCTCATCAGTTTGTGAAGTCCACCACTCTTACCTTCTCTTTCTACCAGTGTGAAGGGCTCGCTATCCCAGCCGTCCTCTAGTGCTGCTGGCTGCACATCCAGGTGGCCATATACACACACCGTCTTTTTGTGTGGATCTGAGCCAAGTGTTCCCAGAACAATTGGTGGTAGAGGGATCTCTGATCCATCAGGCAGCTACAAAGAGGAGGCAAGAAGTTTTACTGAAACGCAGAATGTCAGAGTGGCACATTTTTATCAGATGAATGAATTGCTTTAACACTACGGAGGTTATGAGATTAGGGGCATAGACAGCTAAACAAAACTAAGCTAAACTGACTGTCAGAAGCAGTGTGCCAATGAAGGCATGACAGCACCATGCCAGTAAGTTTCCTGACAAGTCCCGGTAATAGTCAAAGTGTTCCAAGCCACTCAGAACTGTTAGCTTTAAACTAACAATCCTACATCAGATTTTAGCAGAGCAAGCTGTCTGCATGCCAAACTGCCATATCTAACGCTGACCTAAGCATAAGTGATAAACTCCATTCAATATTGCATTCTGCATTGCTTGTCACTGCACTTTCATCCTGTGCTCTCTAGACAGAAAATTTCCTAACAGTGTTATCACCAAGTATAACACGTGCCTACACCCAAATAAGGTCAGCGTAAAAGCTGTATTTCTCTATACCAGCCTACACTGTTAAGCAAAGGGCAGAGTAGCACTGATGAACTTAGTCCAACAGTTCAAGAGCTGAACTTGGCTTAGTCCTTTGGAATACCACATAAGCAATTATCACATCCTATTCTCAGTCAGCATATATTTCCCTTCCAGTGAGCTAACACATAGTCCTAGACACTGTTCAGCAGATCAAGATCAGCTTTGACTTTTTGCTCATACAGGCTCCAAACTCCTATTTTTTTATCAACAGGTTACATGGTCCTCAGCCAGCTGCAGCTCTAAGTGACAAAAGCATTATTGCAAGAATTTACACTTACAGTAATCAGTACACAGTACAAACTGCTGTGCAGCTGTACTCTACATTAGATCAGACAAGTTCCACTTGCTTTACATTGTCCTTCATTGGTATAGCAGCAATGTACATAATACACTGACTAGTTTTGTCTATACTTAGTATAAAAGTAAATACTAAAGTTAACTTTAATCTGGCTGCAAGTTTTCTAAATAGAAATGTCACTTGTAATATCTCTGTAAAATCAGTTCTTGCCCCAAAAAAATTACACTGATGAAAGGAAAAAGTTTGTCTCTGAATCAACTGAAACACTTTTGATGGGATTTTAGGCTGTAGGTAGTAGCAGAGCTAGAATTATCCTATGGACTCCCTCCCAAGAGGGCACATGAAGTCAGCTGCTTCCCTGCTGGGACCTGTAGTGCTTGCTACAAACAAGTGTATTCCAGTTGCCAAAAGCAAGAACTGCTCAGAGGGTCCTGATACACACAGATTTCACCCAGCAGTCATTAGTACCAATTACAATGATGATCTTCTAAAACTAGCAAACACTCCAATACAACAGGATTTTGAATGGCACTATCCAAATGCTAGTCTAAATTTTGTTATGGTCTTATTCTGTGACATGTAGTGACTAGGCACTTCAAAGGAGGAGCATACCAAGTGGATGGCTCCCTAGGACATACATTTCTCAGGTGAAGAAAAGCAGTCTAGATAGCTAAAGTTAAGGAGGGCACTCATCCTGTTAAGGATCCTTCTGTATCTGGTAAGGGAGCAGTGCAATCTTGTGACAAATGTAACACTTCTGGAAGAGCCTAAAAGTCTTTTGGAAGACTTACTGAAACTTCAGTCAGTATCTTTACAGCCTATGGGTCTAAGGTCCAATACCAGTCTGCTGTTAAAAATGTCTAACGTTTTGTTTGCAGGTGCTCTGTTCATGTTCAGTTAGAAAAATATTTAATACACATTTAATACACAGTCCAAAATGTAATACAATATGCTTAACTGATCTGGATCCCAAGGTTTACTATAAACAAGAAAGGTTTTAACAGGAAGCTCAGCCTGTGTGGCAGGAAAGACACTATCCCGCAGCCCAACAGGCTACTGCCTTTCTAGGCCACTACCCACAAGACCCTTGTGTGGTGATCCTGACCAGAAGACCATCAGACATCAAGGAATTAGTGATCCACATCGTTAGCCTGAGTACACCCAAGCCTGTGCAGTGCTATGCTGCATACACAGCTTCACCTTCCTGCCTGGATTGTGCTGTGCATATCCTTGGGCTGCAGGATAAACTTAGTTGAGTGTAGCTTGCAGGCAGTTCCCACTTTGTACTAGCAATTACACCACCTGCATGTCCTTGTCTTTATCTAGAAGTGCTGCAAGAAGTTCTCATGTGAATATCCCTTTGGCAGTGGAATCAAACAGCTTGAATAAATAAAATGGGATAACATTCCCATGAATGGGATCTGCAGAGTGCTGATTGGGTGCCCAATGATGCTGCACAGCTTGGGGTTCCCAGCATCTGAAGGGACATAAGATTATCTGTACTATCCTTTTTCTTTATAGTAGTAGCTCTAATAAACAGCATTTTAAATGCTAATTTATGGAGTCTAAGTGCCTTTCTTACTGGGATCATAAGCAGCCAGCCTGGTGCAAAACACCTTGTCTTCTGAAGAGACTTTTTCTACTAAGCTGACATGGAGATGCTCACATACCTTTTGTTTCCCAATATCCATAAGCTGGGTTGTGCCTCCCAGTCGCTCAATATCCTTGGCAGCAACCTCCATCATGCGTTTAATTTCAGCCCTCTTCTCCGGCCATGCTGACACACTCTGGATTGCCACCCATTGAGCCAGCCGCTATAGAAAGACAGAAAAGCTAAGGTTTTACTACACATGAACTATGGCATGCAAGGCACTATACAAATACAACACCTTGCAATGCAACTAATGCTGTTTTAGTCAAGCTTAAACTTGAGGCAAATCAGTGTTGTCCTCTGCTCAAAGGAGTACTCTAACATTAATAATACACTCAAAAGCTCTCTAAAGCTTCACTTTCCTACAGCTGCCCCTGCAGTGTAGCACAAAGTCTACAGATACATAAGGTAAGCTTAGGAGTATGACAGCTTGCACATATTGTGCCTTTCTGGTTGCTGTTCTTTAAGTATCCAGAACCAGCTAATGCCTTTCAGGCTTCTCAGAAAGGTTGCCTTAGTTCCACCCCCCCACCCCCCAATGTGAGATCAGTGAGAGCAACTGACAGAAATCAAGTTGAACACTTGGCATAGTTCTTACCTGGGACTTTGCAGTGCTATACCACTGATTCCTTCACAGGTGAAAAGGATTGCAATACAAGGTGCAATTAAATAGCAGGTTAAACAAAGTACAGAGGTAACCTCTCCCTCTGTACCACAACATGAACAGTTTCATGTGAGAAAGCTTTATTCCAGCATTGCTTCTCTCTCCCATCTCAGAAGGGGAGAGACAGTATAAACCTACTTTGGCATTCAGGAACCAGTGTCAGAATTCCTGTACCTCTAAATAAGTCACTGCTTGCACTATACAGTAATAGACCATTTCCTAACAAATCTACCATGGAGATTTAGGTCTTTGAACAGAACTATGCCTAAACTTAAGAAACAGTTTCCTGGCTCAACTCAAATCAGTCATACCTGCTACCTGCTCCCTTCTCTCCACAGTTACTTGGCATTGCTCTGTTATTGGGCATATTATACAGGTATAACAACAAGCATGAAGCTGACCACCTAACTTCTAATATCCCATAGCTGTCTGTGCTGCAGGACAAAACTCAAAGAAAACCTACCTGAATATAGAGGTCCTGGTGTTCATCAATGTATTTAAAGAGGGTTTCAAGAGCAGACATTTTCTGACCAGAGTGGTGTTGCTGAAGATTGTGACAGAAAAATAATTTAGCCTTCACAGGTTTAAGCAGCAATAGTCAGTAATCAAGCAGCCACAGAAGACTTTCACCTTTCAAGTGCTAATGACACATACCAAGCTGTGCAAATAAGCAAGGCCACTCCCTCTCACAAAATCACAGTGAAATGGCTAAACAAAAGCAGATTTTATCTCAACACTGTTCCTGACTCTCCCCAAAATAACTTCAGAAGTTAAACTGAGCAAGCTTGTCTATAGAGATACTTCAAGTAATGTACTTCACTTTACTGCAGAATTACAGGCAAAATGTTACTCAAGTGAAATCCACTCTTCGAAGTTGCATTGTAAGAGTTGAGCTAATAGTGTGCCATAGGCTTGAAAGCTAGTAGCTATGTCCAAGAAAGCACCACGCTTTTACTTTGTGATCTGCTAAAGAGGTTAAAAGCAGGCAGCTTAAGAACTGTGGTTTTTTTCAGCTTTAAAGTCCCAACATTACACTCAGCCTTTCCAAAAGTCAGAGTGAAGCAACAGGAACAGAAACCAGCCCCAGGAGGCCATGAGCAAGTGGTCAGTGACTAGTTCAGTGGTACCACTTCCTTATTCTGTTTTAGTTTCAACTGAAGTTCATGTGAAAAAAAAATCCAAGACCTCTCCCCTCCTCAGTTTTCTGTCTTCCTTACCAGTCCAAAGTCCATATTTGAAAGACATACTGTCCACTCAACCAACAAGCTTAAACTTGGTTCTCAAGTTAGAACTGAAAATACAGCACCTCCTTTAAGCCAGGAAAATAATGAGCTTTACAAATATGCCTCTGAAATCCAAGTGCCTGCAGCATGAGAAACTCCAGTGTCCATGTAACACACTGAACAAGCATGTTCAACAGCACCAACTGCTGTGATTCAGTATTTTGTTCAGTCAGCTTTATGACAGAGCCTTTAAGCCTTTCTTCCACTTCTTCATGCAAGTCACAAGACAAGTATGATAGCTGTTAAAACATTTGACTCTTTGTCTGAGGATTTCTTGACCAGCTGACTACTTTACATAGCTGAAAAGAATACTTTCAAGCTGCAGGTTGTCCCACACAACATACTGCAATATAAGCACATCCTACCACCCCAAATCTACAAAAGACTTACAGAAGGCACTTTCTTTCAAGCAGCATTGTACTTACATGGATCACTGATGTCTGACATACAAAAATCCTTTCACTCACTGGGGATGGCTTCTATTTATAGTATCCATCAAGTTTAAATTTGGATAGTGAGTTTTAAGCACCAGTTAGAACAACCCCAAACCACCAGACAGCTCAAGCATTCTCTTTGCTAATCATGAATGGTGAAAACTGAACACCTTCAAAAGGCCTATATAGACATAACCAAGTTAAAGCAATGCATCTCACTGAAGCCTGGTTTCCCTAACAAAGCCACCATCCACACATGCAGGTAGAGCACAGGCACAATTCATCTGGAGTTTTTCAGAGACACCTGCACACAGCCATCAGCCCTGTTTATCTGACACTCCCCTTCAATCAATCAGTTCCTATAGCAACATCAGGGCTTTAGCTTCACAGCACAGACACAAAATACAACATACTACATGGAGGCTGATATTCCGTCCAACACAAACAAGATTCAGACTATTTGCTGTCAGACACTACTTTAAGTATTATCTTAAACAGTTAAATATTCTTAAAAATTAGAGGGGCATTGAATCACTCAAGTCTCACTGTAGACCTGCAAAAAATCTGCCCCAGACAGCTTCAAACTTGGAAAAGCAAACATAGCTTACTGCACAGCATGAGGCTGGATATTACTTCCCCTCCTCTCAAAAACCAGGGCTAGAATTTCCTGTAGGTCCTTCAGACTGAAGAACTGAATCCTTCCTACCTGCACAGAAGAGACTCCAGTTCTACCTTTTCACAGCACTATAACAGTTACATTACAAAATAAGATAACCCAAGGAACTATCAGTGCACTATGACAACTCTGGCTTCCTTATCCACAGGCAAGATGAGTACCCCAGATGAGAGCACTCAATCAGGTCAGGAGAGGTCTGTAGCCACCACAGAGCACTCACCGCCCTCCACAAGCCACTGAAAGCAGCAGCACACAACCCCACGTCCACATTGCAGACTCTGCTCTTTGGGCTGAGGGTGACTTAAAAGGTCAAAATTGAGACTTTACAAGGTTTTGCAGCAAAAGGGAAAGTTCACCGGAGCCCGCAGCTCTGTGGCCGCAGAGAGCAAACCACACGGCGGGAGGCAGGTCGCAGATCTCACGCGGTCGCAGAGGCTCACGGGGAGAGAGCACAACCGTGGGGAAGGGGGCAGCGGCAGCTCCCCCCTCAGGAGCAGCCACAGCGCTGTCACGCCCCGAGAGAGCCGGGAGAGCCGGCCGGGCCGGCGGTCCCTGTCGCGGGACACGGGGCAAGGCCCGGCGGGGACGCCGCGCACCCAGCACCCGCCGGCGCCTCTCCGCAAGGCCGCGGTGCGGAGGCAGCCGCCGGCGGGGCCCCGGAAAGGCCGGGCGCGGCGGGCCACGGCGCCATAACACGAAGGGGACCCGACCCGACCCGGCCCGGCCCCTCCCGCACCTCCGGCGCCGCCACTCACTCCCCCCTCGCTGTCCCGGCTCCCTGTCGCAAGCGCCAGCTGTCGCCGCGGCCCTTTAAATACCCCCGCGCTGGCCAATCCGCGGGCAAGGAGAGGGCAGCCTCGCGCGGCCCCGGGGCGGGGCTTGCTGCAAGACGGGGCGGGGCCGCGCCGCTCTCTTCCTGCCGGGGGCGGGGCGGGGGGGCGCGCGGCTCTCCAGCGCCCCCAGTGGCCACACCGAGATACTGCGCCCCGGGGCCGCCGCGGCGGTGGGCGGGGGTCGGCGGGGGTCGGCCGGTGAAATGGCCGGGGGTAAAGGGTGCCTACCCCGCAAGTGCGTGTCCAGAGCGCCGCAGCGAGCCACCCGCACTTCGCAAAAGGCGTGCATAAAGTGCAGGTTATAGCTGTGGAAGGAAATGCACAATGTGTGGTCGGTTTCAGAGCCCTTGCCTCAAAGGAATGAGGGCATAAACAATACGAGAGAAATGTGAGAAATAATACGGGAGTTAATAAGGGGGAATATAATATGGGGGAATATAATATGGGACAAATTTGGGAGATCTTGGCCATAGTCTGTCTGGAAAACTGAATTATTCCAACCAAAGCCGGGAGCGTCCTTGCGACCTTCGTACATTTGTGGTTTAGATAGATCAGACAGATTTAGATAGATTTACATGTGGTTTAGATAGATTAGATAAGGAAAGTGTAATATGAACAGTAAGATGCAAAAGTGAAGTAAAGATCACCCAGTGAAGAGTTTTCTCAGCTCCTGACAATGGCGGAAAGTCATTCCACATGCAGAAAGATGAAAGTTGGGGTAAGCCTTGCTGTTACCCTGCGCCTGACCGAAATGAAGCGAGTCCTTCTAAGATGGGAACTGCTGAAGCTGCTTCTGTTCGTGAGCAATTGAATAGCTCTGATACATAGAGTTGTTAGCCGTGTATGGATATAACAATTTGGTAACTCATAGTGTTTTATGGATGTTCCTAAAAGAACTGTAAAAACGGTGGTTGGCCCCAGGCTGTAGTAAAAGTATTTGTTACGTGAATTACTGAGGGAGGTTCACCACTCAGTCAAACCTATTGGGCAGTGTGGTTCTCAGTGCCACAAATATCAGGAAACGTGCTGAAAAGAATTGCTGAGAGCATGAGGCCGGTAGATGGAGTCAGGACAGAGAAGGAAAATGGAACAACGTGATGACCCTGAGGATCGCAGAAATAAAAGCAGGATGAAATTCGGTAACTGGGAGCTCATGAGCTGGAAATGAGTGAGAAGGAGCAGGGCATCCTAGCTGGTGACGGGATGTCCGTGAGCTACTAGCAGCTGCCATGGGAGAGAACCACAAAATTTGGGAGCTCGGTGGGTGGTACCTGGGGGGCGAGGTAAGTGCTGGGACCTTGTGCAAGGCTGTGGTGAGTGTTGTCCCACATGGACTGCTGGACACAGCTCCAGTCACCCGCGGACGATGAGCTGAAACCGCAACAGCAGGTCTCGGGGGGGCTGCTCGGATGGTCAGAGAGACAAAGAGTCTCCGAGCATAACAATTGGGCTTAAGTAACCTACAGAAAAGACGGAGGAATGACATGGTTGCAAACACGCTTTACACCAGGGTTAACACACAAGGGGGATGAAAATAGTTTTGGATAGTGGCTGTGAGGGCCTGAGGGCATCCCCTCCCCTGCAGGGCTGGCTGCCAGGGCGAGGGGCCAGCCAGGGATGGAGCAGCGAGGGCTGCCCCGTCCCACTGGTGATGGTGGGGAGAGGCTCGCAGGCAGCCAGCGCGGAGGCTGCGGCCGGGGCTGCCCCCGGCCCGGGGGAGCTGCTTTTGGCTGGGCTGCCGGCACTTGGCCGCACCTGAGCTACAGCTCCCACCCCATGCCCGCCCCGCCTGGCCTGGCCACCGGCCATGTTGAGCTGGGGACTCACAGGTTGGCGCCCGGCCCAGCCTCGGCCCGACCCCATCCCCAGGGAGGTGCCCGATGCCCAGGGCTGGGGCTGCCCCGGTGCCCCCGGCTGCCTGGCTCCTGGCTGGGGGGTGGGACGGGCCCTGGCTGCCAGGCCCGGCCCTGATAGACCCCCACAGGCACCCCCCGCTGCTCCCGGCCCCAGGGAGCCCCCGGCACCGGGACACCCGGCACTGCTCTGTGTTGGTGGAAGAGCAGATGGCCACATCAACCGCACATGGACAAACGTAGCTTAGAAACAGGAATAAGGTTTCTATCCACACTTACATTATGGAAACCCTTAAGCAGGAGCAATAGGAAGGAAAAAGATTAAAAAAAAAAAAAAGAAACTGCTTCTAAAGTGCAGTTTGTTGCATTTATGAAAGGTATTATGTGACATGACATGGGATGATTCCTGGTGACCCCTTTCCATTCCCATGTCCCTACATGGAAGTAATTTTCGGTACTTTTTTCCCACATCCAAAACAAACCTCGCAAACCAAAAATATGAATCAAGGACACAAGCTGCAAAAAAAAAAAAGCAAGCCAACCAAACATTAGGGAAAATATTGTCTACTGTACTATCAGAGTTTTCTGCAAGCCTGTATTGATCTAAAATCCACAAAGGATTAAGTGAAGAACAAACAGGGAAACCACACAGTGGCTTACCCGAGTGAAAACAACAAAAACTCTTTTGAAGGCTAACAGGCCCAATTATCAGCTTTGAGGGCCTTGTAAATTGTCTTTAAGTTTTGTTTTACAAGGCTGGTAATTTGGAGGTGAAAAGAATACGTGCATACATAAAAATCCTTTGGAAAGAGAGGAGAAAGGAAGGGTAGGAAAAGACACATTTGTCAGGAATGGTTTAGGGACAGAGGGTGACAAAGCAAGATACTTTCTAAAGAAAATATAAGGATGTGGAGCCTTCTCTGGTCCAGGCGAAGCTACCTAAACATCTAAGCTGCTCTATTTCTTCTTTTTAATATGTTTTTTTTGGAATAGTTTTGTTCTAAAGAAATAATTCGCAGATAGTTGTGCCATTGCTTTTGAATCACGGGGGTGTAGCGTGTATGAGGCAGCTGAAGCAACAGCAGCTGCGGAGGTGAGGGGACCGAGACCGAAGCACTGGTCTGAGGAGAGGACAGCCGTGTGAACCAGCTCTGCGGGACGGCAGCGGACTGAGAGCCGTGGGCTGTGGGAGGCTGACAGAGATACCATCGCCTTAAGAGCTGTGGCCGTCCTTGCTGAAAAATTCCATGTGAAACCATGAAATGGGACAGAAAGCTTCTGTGGAAGCTACAGTAAACATACATACAAAATCTCACTCTCATTTCTTTTGAAATGAATTTCAAATGGCAGTTGTGTCCCTATATGCAGGTGTATGGCATCTAAAAATCTCATGTTGCTCAATTCCTTTGTCCTTTCTCCTGAGTCAGATAAATACACAACAGTTACTTTACTGCACTTTTGAGGGGAAAAATGAAAAAACATGAAAAGCTGTAAATTAGTTGCCTTCAGCCTCTTTAACTTATCTTGCTATTTCCCACTCTGTCTTCCCCTTTTCCTCTTTATTTTGTATGGTTCTGCTTAGGTGGGTCACAAGCCCAATTTTCTAAACATTGGGCGCTCATACTACATTAGGTGGACTGCAGATGGAAAGGAAAGATTATATATACGGACTTGCAGAACAGTGCTGTTTTGTTGGATTTATTTGCTTTCCTGCACACAATAGGTTTTGGACTGGTGACAGTAAATGTAAAGCATTAGCATAGGCAGGTTGCTACCTATATTTAAGGAATTCCTCACTGATTGCTTTAATCCCTTCTAAACTTCAGTGTGTCCTATTTATATCACACCCACGTACATGCATCTATATGGACATTTTGACTCCATTAACATTGCTTACATTAAATACACTAATCTGGATAATGACTTGAAAGCTTCAAGACAGCATTTTTTGCAGATTTTTCTCTCCTTTTGTATTTTCAAGTACAGAAGGCAGAGTGTGTTGACTTCTGTGGATTGCACACGTGAGTGTGTGGGGGTCAAGCTGGCATGTCCAGGGGATTCCCTGAGGTTTCAGTTCTCTGTTTTCCCAGGTGCTTCACAATATAGGTGGGTGTTTCATACAACCAACCTGCATCATACACCCTCTTTAAATCAACTTAAGGTCCCAGAGCACATTTATGAGGTAAAGGAGCTTTGAGAAGTACATGTTTACCCCCTTCTCTGAGGCCCATGATTCTTGCGTATACCTCATTACCGCTGTGTTAAAAAACATAATTCTCTTCCACTCTTCTGGAGTCTGAAAGCCATTAAGATGTCACCAGACTCTGTTACTGAATGCACATAACTAGCTTGATGTACCTGTAAGATTTATGTAAGATTTATGTAAGTCAACACCTTACACCAATCCTCGTTGGGTTTTGTATGCTCTCTGCAGATGTGTGTATTATCGTATAGACTCTGTGGGATGAAGTCGATAGCCCTCTGAGACACATCAGGTTTTCTTCCAGATTAATTTCTGCCCTCCTCCTGATACAAAAGAGAGATTAGAGACACTGACAAACTGGAGAAAATTAGATATGGACAAACTGGATTGACTGGTGGCAGCAGGCCACCAAGCTGGTTAGGTAGGCTGGAGAACTTGATGTATGGAAATGGCTAAGAGAGATGAGTTTGTTCAGCCTGAAGTTGGAAAGGCCAAGTGGTATCAAATGGCTGTCTACTATTAACTAAAGGAAGAGTATAGAGAAGGAGACAGATCACCCTCAAAGGTACACAGCAAAATGGCAAGAAGCAACGGTCACAGGTTGCAGCAAGAGAAATACTGTGTAGATATAATGTGGAAGTGGCTGAGCACTGGAACAAGTTGTCCAAGAGGCTGTGGAGTTCCACCCATGGAGGTATTTGCCAAGGAACAGCGGGGGCTGGCTGAGGTGACCCAGCGAGGGTGACCCAGTACAGGGGCACAGTCCCACAGCATCTGAACATGGCAGGCAGAGCCAGGGGCTGGTGACAAGGTCCATCGACAGCCCCAGATATGGCAAGCGATGAGCCAGGTCCAGGCTCCAGCCAGACAGTCCTGTGAGGAGCAAAAGCAGATGGGGCCAGAGACTGGACTGGAGGCAAAGGTGCAACATGGGTCCGAGGCCCAGTCAGCGGACGGGGACAGGGACAGGACTGAAAACACACAACAGTGCCCTGAGGCACTGCCAGCCCTGCCCATCACTGCTGTCCCCCGGGGGTGAGCCATGGCCAGGACCCCATCTCAGACCCCCAGAGCCATCAGCCCCTGCCCCGGCAGGGCTGGTCTCCAGCTCTCCACGGCCCTGCCCTGCCCAACCATGGGTCTCCCAAGCCCAGCCCACCCCGGTCCCACATGCTGGCCCGGCCTCAGCCCATCCAGAGGGGTGGTGGGACAGGCCCTGGCTGGGGAGGACATGGCCTGCTGGACAACCTCAGGAGTACCCACTGCTCCCGGCCCCCAGGGCCCACAGAGAGCCCCTGGCCCACCCAGTGCCCTGACAGTGGGGTCACCGAGAGACAACCTATCTACAAACATAGGTCTAAGGTCCATCCAGGAGGCAGGGCCAGAGCTTTGGGCACGGTGCTGGACTGGGTGATCTTCAAAAATCCCTTCCAACCAAAAGTAATCTGTTATTCCAAGAATCTACAGTCTGACCAGGCTTGAACAAAGAGTCTTAGAAGGCTTAGAAGAGATATCAGTCAACATTTATTTTGGGTTTTTTTTGGCTTGTTTGCACTGATACTTGAAGGAAAACTTGGGGTAAAGGGAGAATCCCAAGTGAAAGCATGAGACTAAATTAAATGTTTTGAAATTTAAAGGTAATTCATTTGAAATGTTTAAAGAGCTGTTGCAGCAAGCAAAAGGGATCATTTCTCCATAATGGACATAACAAGAAGAACAGGTTTACATCACACCAAAAAAGTTGAAACTGGGAATCCAGAAACATTTTCTAGCAGTAAGGATTATGAAGCATTGTGTACTGGGTCTGGCTGGGATGGAGTTAACGTTCTTCATAGCAGTCCACACAGTGCTGTGTTTTAGACGGGTGACCAAAACAGTGTTGATAACACACCAGTGTTTTAGCTATTGCTGACCAGAGCTTGCACAGTGTCAAGGCTTTCTCTGTTTCCCACTCTGCCACCCCCAATAGGCTGGGAAGGGACACAGGTGGGACAGCTGACCCTAGCTGACCAAAGGGATATCCCATACCATATAATGTCATGTTTAGCAATAGAAATGGGGCGGGGGGGGGGGAGTTTTTCCAAAGTAGCTGTTGCTCTGAGACTGGCTGGACATCAGTCTGCTGGTGGGAGGTAGTGAGTGACTGCCTTTGCATCACTTGTTTGGGGTTTGGGTTTTTTTTTTTCCCCTTCACTTATTAAACTGTCTTTATCTTGACCCACAAGTTTTTTCTCACCTTTGCACTTCTGATTCTCTCCCCCATCTTGCTGGAGCGACTGAATGGAGGCTTAGATGCTAGTCGGGGTCAATCCACCACACATTGAAATAGATTGCCTGGGGAAATTGTGGACTTTCCAATGTTGGAAGTGTTGTAAATGTCTTTAGCACAAATTAGACAAGAAACTGTTAGCATAAGATAGATTTAATTAAGGCTGTCTTGGGTGTGGGGGTGGATTAAATGAGCTCTTGAGGTCCCTTTGGGTCATATTTTTCTGTCCTTCAGTCTCCGTCTAGGTGTCATCTGAAATTGGTGACACTGGATCACTTCACCTTTTCTAACTGTTTTGCAGCCATTAGCACTAGAAGCTGTCTGAGGCATGGAGGAAGAGATGTGAAACACAGTTCTGGCATTTAGGAGCGTCAAGAAAAACTCCTCATGTTACCAGACTTCAGATAAAACTCTTCCCAGGAGTTTACAGAATGGCAATTTTCCTTTGTCAGATTTTTCCTCTCTCAATTTTAATGATGGGTTTGTTGCAGAACATCACTCTTTGCATTAAGGCTTCACTTTTCTTCCCCATTATTTTAGACAGATCTGCAATCATGATGGCCACAGTTCTGAAATAAGGCATGTGGAAGCAGTTTACTTTTCCGTGGAGAACTTTGTTGCGGAGTGGAGGCCTGTATAACTAAGCTTGGTTCTTGCTCTGCTAGCTGTTTGTCAGTGAAAAGATGACTAGGCTTTCTGGGTGACTTTACTTCTCTCTCTGCCTTCTGATGACAACATCTATTTTTGGCCAAGTATGAAATCTTCCCTGGGAACAGAGCAGGCTACTATTTGTGTTGGATCCAGCAGAAGGAGATAAAGTTTATGGGGCAAATCCAATGATGGAATTACACCCACTTCTGCCAGGTTTGACTTTGTTGACTAAAGGTGAACAGAGCTGCTTACATCTGGAAATTGCCTTGCTGTTGACATTCCAGCAATGTGAGCCTCATCTATTACCTCTGGCTTTTCAAAACCAAGTGGTAGGAAGAATCTGGCCTCAGAGGCCAACCTCATTTAGAGGAATAGCACTAAACTAAAACAAATCAAATTATCATTTACTGTCCTTCTTTTCCAGTCAGCACTATGTCTCCAGAAGTAACCTTGCTCTGGCCTCCAAAAAAGCAAGGCTGCTTAGGTCATGTATGGAACTGTGGAGTGCTGAATATTTAGGTATGCTCATGGCCTTCCTAATCTACATATGCATGTGTGCCATATGGTAATTAATGAGTTGGTCCTCACAAACTTCCTCCAACAAAAGAAATACCATTTTCTTTTTTAACAGGTAATTAATCAAAGTACAGAGCAGATTACACTTAACCTGTGTAGCAAGTGTTGATGTTTACATGAGAGAGCACAGTGTGGGGTGCCTGTGTGCCCGAGTCCCTGGTCAGCATCCTGTTGGAGTGTGCCGTATCCCTACATTGGACTATGCACCCAGCTTTTGCCATTGTGGACAAAGATGTGGACCCGGAGGAATGCTGCAAGAACTGAATCTAAGTCTAGAGTCCCAGTCCTATGATCCTTCTTCCCGTCCTTGCACAATGGGGCACCAGTACCAAATGGGGCCCATATGGCTTCGCCGCCCAAGTAATAATAAAGACTAAAGGACCCTTCTCCCTCTCTCTGCTCCTTCTCTTCCTCTGCCCCACCATTTGTTAGCTGCTCCTTTTGTCATCTCCAGTGTCCTCTCACTATACTGAGCCCGGCAAGTGAGGGTTTATATTCCCAGGGCACATAGCACCCTGCGGCTCCATGCAATCCAACTCAGAACAGGGACATCTGCATTGATCGCCCATGAGTCCCACAGGCTTGGGCCACTGTGCAGCGGGCAGATGAGCCTGACTGAGCACAGCACTACAGCAGGGTGGCTCTGTGCTGCTGTGCTAGGTTGCCTTCCTGGCTTGGTTGGCACAAGCTTGAGGAGCTCTGCTCTGTGCCCTGCAATGGTGGGTTGGATGCTCAGAATGCCAAGGATTCTCAAGGTTCTTTTCCTTCCTCACTGATTCCTACAAACCTCTTCCTGTCCCCAACCTCCCGGCTCAGTGGTTGATGCATCGAACCTTTCTGCAACCCTGGTAGCCCCTATATTGATAAGGTTGTAACTTTCCTGTTAAAAACCACACTCAAAAGCTAGTTGCAACTTCAAATCATAGAATCACAGAATCATAGAATAGTTTGGGTTGGAAGGGACCTTTAAAGGCCATCTAGTCCAACCCCCCTGCCATGAGCAGGGACATCCTCAACCAGATCAGGTTGCTCAGAGCCCCATCCAGCCTGACCTTGAATGTTTCCAGGGGTGGGGCTTCTACCACCTCTCTGGGCAACCTGTTACAGTGTCTTCACAAAGTACCATAACTTGATTACTCTAAGCCTTCAGTAGTCACTAGCTGCTTAACTAAGCCAATTCAGGACACCATAGATCTTGAAGTCTCTCATCTTAGGCACTAGATTTATCTGCAAACCATAAGAGCACAAAGTAGAATACAAGAGTCTTGCTGTGCACTGCTGGATAACTCTTCACTCCTTTTTTCCTGGCTTTATACAAGGTGGCTTTGCCCCTCCCTGTATGTGCTATTTTGCTGAGTCTGTGCACTATATTGCAAGCTGTATTTTCCATGTCCTCTTGTCAGAATGCAGCAGTGACATGTTGGAAATGTTGCTGTTAGGAACCCAAAATAAACCTGAAGACTGGCTAACCTGTCTAGAGGGCTGGAGGGACTGTCTCTAATTAGAGAGAGTGGCAGAGAGCCAGACAAAAAGAAACTCTTCTAAATTTAATGTGCAGATCGCCCAAATATTAATGTGCGTTTGGCAGCAAGCTCCCCATTGCACTGCCCTCACGTTGCCCAGGAACAGGCAGTCTTTCTATTTTGGGGATCTTGGGCTCAGAGAGCACAGGTACTGTTCTCTCCTCTTCTGATCTTTGGGCACAGATGAAAGAACGGTGGGAGAGGCTGTTAGTAAATTGTTCTTCCCCAGTACCTTGGAGGACTGGCTCGTAAACTGCAGCGCCAACATATCTTGGAAAGTCCTTGAATGGGCATGCCAATTGATTCTTTGTTTGCTGAAGTGTTAGGCCAGCTGTGCCAGTGCTCTAAAAGGAGTAAAAAATGCACCTACGTCCCTTTGTTCAATGTCTGTTCCTCTGCCTAAGAGTCACTGAAGCGCTCTGTGCTTCCGCCTGCTTGTCCTGATACTCTGCATTAATATAACAAGGCAAGGGCTCAAATGGGAACGGTGGGATGTGTGTCACGTAGCAAGCAAGTGTAATAGACAGGCAAGCAAAGGGTCAATAGTCCGGCTAGATGCGGCCTGACTGCAAATGAGAACCACAGCCCTTGGAGACTGCTTCAGTCCAGCACTTCTCTTTGGAATGACCACAGAGCCCAAATGCCAAAACCTTTACCCTTTTGCAACTTAATCTCAACTACCCTGTATTTCATCCCAGCTTTTCAGCCCGACACCATGCCCAGTTTATCCACGCTGAAAGCGCATGGAACATGCCGTGTGCGTGAGTAGATGTCATTTTCAATTTCTCCTTGAATATATTTTGGAGTGTTGGGAGACTTTATTTCGGTCTTTTATAAGTTGCTGATTTGCCAAAGTGAAAGAGAAATATTAAAGAGACTTGGCCAGCGCTGCATGCTCTCCTTGAGGAAATGGAGCTTAAGTGCTTCCCCAGCTGGAATTTTCCTCCAGGGCTGCAGCTCTGCAGGACTGCTCTTCAGCATCTGTTGTGGTTTCACCATGGTTCCTTTCCCCATCCTTTGGTGGATCTCCTCTCTTCCCAGATTGAGGATCACATCCAGAATAATGCAATCCCTGTTTTTAATTTTTGAAAGACTTGCTATGAGTTTGTTTGGTAAGAACATATGTGCGTGCGTCTCGACAGCATGGGCTGAAAGCACGGTTTAGTTATACGCAGGAAACAGGGAGTCACAAATGCAAGGAATATTGAATACAGTCTAGCAATGGCATCTCTGCGCGTTCCTCCTTTTGTGTACCTTCGTGTAAATCAAAAGTAATTCCACTGATATTGGGTCAGAATTAGGTCTCTTCTTGTCTGAAGAAGCCACTTGCTAAGGTAGTGGAAGAAGGACTTCTCTCTGCTTGTCCTCTGAGCAGAGAGATGACTGACAGATGCTGTTGGTGTTAGATAACGAAGGGCTAAGAAGGATAGAAAGGGTAAATTGTTGGAGAATAAGGAGAACTGAAAAAATATAAGTGGGGAGGATAATGAAATTGTACTGAAGAAAAATGTCAGAAAATAGAAGACAGGAAATGATGACAACACGTCACCTCAGAAAAAAACTACGACTAGTAATGCCAATTTAATCATAAGAAGTTCTGGAGCAAAAGCTTCATTACACAGAGGCATTTTTCAAGCTTCTATGAAGTTCTGCTTTTAAGAAAAAAGGCAAAGTTTTGATTATGCATTGTACAAGTGCAGATAGGGACAACCGGGTAGCTAACTTAAGTGGGTATTTTTGTAATCACATACCCTTAAAGCTGAAAGATGCTGCCAAAGCCAACTGAAAACCATGGCCACTAACTGCAGCGGCCATTGGCTCCGGCCCATAACAAATTCAGTTTGTTCAAAAGATACGTTATTGCCTTACAAAGTACTTCTCGGTCAATTTAGTTTCTCATCAAAAGACAGCTCGCAAAAACCAATGTGGCCTGATAGGAAGAGCTGACTCAATGCCAGATTTTAAAATAGCATAGGAAGCGACAGAGAGGAATGTTACATCTCCTGAAAGACCCGTCTACCGAGTAAACTGTACACACCAGCTTGGCTTTGATGAGAAGCAAATCCTCCTCTCTGTCTGTTCTTTTTGTGTGAGGAAGTGCGTTGCCAGTAGGGTACAAAGATTGTGCCTGCGGAAGAAGCTATGGAAATCCGCTTCCGAGGCTTCTCAGCCACAGACAGCTCTGCTCGAAGCAGGAGGCAGCGCCGTGGCACTCCTTGTTTATTGCATTGGCTATTGATGCCTGTGTAGCAATGACCCCCTCACAAATAGGCCTGGCCACCAGACCTACTCAGGTTCCTGGAGGATGCTTCTATGTACCAGGAGGAACGTCGTACAGCAGTGGCACTGCCGCTGCCCAGGCAGCTAGAGAGGATCGCACACGCAGATTTCTTGCTCAGGAGTAACATAGGGGAGTCACTCGCACTAATGGGTATTTAACCTTGGTATAATTATGAGCTATATGTTGTAAGCAGTACAGCAACTAAGTTGTCTGCTCTTCCCTAAACAAGTGTCATACAACATTGGATACGTGCAAACTAACAATACATTACCTAAAGAAAAGCTAATTACTTGCAAAGACTGATAGAAAATTGAATTTCACTAATGGATTGTTTTGCAGTGTGCTCCATGCCCAGCCATTCATCATTCGCAAAGAAACTGCAAAGAACAGCTTCAAGGAAATAACTGAAAGTAATTAAGTTTTACAGAACTGATACTGAAAATCATCCATGCTCTTGCTAAATCCCTATTTTTTTCTCTGTTTCAGATTTGGATTTTTAGAATAGAAATCAAGAAATGGACATACCCACTTGTAAATGAGCTGTGATCTATCATATGTGATGGCGACATTGAATTTGATTTTTAAACATAGAGTACTATAGTACACAGCCCTTGAGCCAAAAGAACAGAGCAAAACAATCATAAAACTGCTATAAATTCAGATTTGCTTATGTGAGTGGAGGAAAGCAGCACAGATTCTCTCTGGAAGGTCTATTTATAGTTTACAAAACCTTTCATGTGCAATATCGAAAGTATCCACTTGGTGGACACTTGTGCCTACAATGGAGATGCCTTTTTCCATCCCCAAGAATCAGTTATTTGCTTTCCATTTCTCGTCTGGTAACAGAGAGCATGCAGGCCTCTGGAAACACCTGGGCTGCATTTCAAACACGGTGGCATAACAAGATGCAAGTGGGTGGGCCTTGGCTACCCTAGATCAGTCTGCCACTGAACCAAATTTAAAATCAGCCTGGTGCAAATTCCTAACATAAACTAATTCCAGAGAGTCTGCAGCCATAGAGCCGGACCGATTTTAATCTATATGACAACACGGTAACTTTTCTGACAGTCTCAGCCATAGAAATGTCTTCTTAATCAATACACTGGAATCTATAATCTAGTCATTGGACTAGAAAAGATGACATTTAACTCTCTTACTCTTTTGAGCTACCACATGCGTAAATGATCAGAGCCCTGTGAAAGTCATATGTATATTGCGTAAAATAATCTGCCTGTTTAAATAACTTCAGATCACTCATGTAAATAACAGCACGATGCCAGAGGCCACAGGGAATTAGCTTATTAGATGGTGGTTTTTTTCTTTCTACATAGTCTTAGTGCAACTTCAAAATATTTCTGGAATTGCTTCAAACTCTCATAAAGGGAGGCTACAAAGAGCCAGATTCACTATTGGTATAATGAGATCACTTGGCCTGAACTTGGTGCACAGAATAGAAACTGCATATAGAAAGACTGGAAAAGAATTGCAGCATTTCCCCTTCTTTGTTCTCCCTTTCACACGCTGCGGACAGACATTTCTCCCTTTCACACGCTGCGGACAGACATACAACACGCCACACAGTAGCAGATTCCATTGGAGAGCATCCTCTTAGGCTGGAAACATTGTTCTGAAGTCGCTGACTCCAATCCCAGACAAAGACAATTCCACTTGTAATTCCACTTGCAAACTGATTAAGCTTCATCTTACAGCCAATTAAGCCATTTTTTTTCCTGTTGGTGACTGGTAGCACAAATAGACAAAGAATGTAGCAGAGAAGCAATAGGCGATGCTGTGTCAGGCATTGTGCTTGATATGTGGACAAAAACTGCAGAATATTTTTACATCTTGATTGTTCCATCTAATCCAAAGAATTCCAAGTAAACCGCAATCTGCCACAGTCGTTGCCAAGGTACCTCACTGGCTTCTCCAGATGACACTGTTTCCAAATGAGAGGGAAAAGTTGGCATGAGCTTAATAAAGAGATTAATTGGAAACAGATATATGAGAAGAGCAAGACAATTAAAATTTGCGGTGTGGAATCTAGAAAGTGGTAAAGAGGAAGAAGAAAATAAATATCTTTGACTTTCATGAGCAACTATACCTAAGAAATATCTGCTGAAAGTAAAAAGCAAACAGGACAAAATATATTACAAATTCTTCATTTTATATATATACATGGGAGAGCTTTTTTCTGTCTAAACACTTTCCTTTATTTAAATCAGTGAATTACTCTAGGCTTTTCCCTTGTCCACATAGCTATACTCTGTATTTTATATTGTGCCATTTTTCTGCTTCTGGTTTGCAATGTGACCCAATAAACTCGGTGCACGCTGATGCAGTAAAACTTCTGTGAGTAGTTTGCAACATATTCTTTTTGATTAATGGCATAAATGAGAAAATGCATTTGGATTCCTCTGGTAGACTCTGTACTCTGCAGGGGAATTTCACTGCCTAAAGGACATGTTCAAATGTATGTCAAACCTTGTGATGTTTTTCAGTAACTCAACTTCGCCACAGGAAATCAGAAAGAAATATTTATATGTTAAAATATATTTTCAAGGTAGATTTGAGCAGCACTTGAAGGTTTCCTGAGCTTCTAGCAGGAAAATAGGAGATTCATTTGTGCCCTGTGAAAGCTTAACAGAAATGTACCCTATTTCCATAGTCAACCTAGTGCTAATGACAGACGGTGATGAAATCAATCAAAGAGAACAATAATTCCTAATGAACCAGTGTTACATTTCATTAACTTGAGTGCCAAGGTAGTTCTTCATGACTGATTTATTTTTTTCTTTTAAACTCTCATAATGAATTATGTAATTAGGAAAATAAGGACTGACAGACTAATACAACTTGAGCCTGTGCAACGCAGTTTGTGTCTGAAAGCGATGAGAAACCCGTGGGCTCAGCAGCTCCTCAGGCTGAGGACTCCTCGCGGTCCTGGCTTGAGGAGCTGCTGAGCCCACACGTGGGTGGAGAACATGGGTGGACACACGCCAGGCTCCTCCACCCTGCTGTGCCGAGGCATCTCGCTCCTGGCCGCTGGAGCCTGTGGTTATTCCAGCTCTGAACCGTCACCGGTCATGCGCAATTTTGTGATGTGCCCAACGTGGCGATGAAGAGGAGACCAACTTGATGTTGTCATCATGCTCTAAGCAGTAATTCAAACGTTTCAGCAATTTAATTGGGTAGGAACTAATACAGTCAGTCCAGGATTATTTTTACTGCCCTTGATGTTGCTTGCTTTAATTCAGCTTCTACTAATTAATTTCCATCAAACTTAATTCTCAGTTAAAATGAGAATAGGAATATAGCTGCTTCTAGGAATACAGGAACGCAATGTGAAATAGTCACATTTTAATATATACAGGAAGCAAAGTTTCTCTGATGCAGAGGGTTTTTTCAAGGGAAAATTGCTATGGGACAGAGGGACACTTAGATACGTATTTTACAGAGGGTGGACTAGAATTAACTCTGTTAGTCTGCAGAATCTTGAAGTTTAGGGAAGTCTAAAACTGGCTTTGAATTTTGCAGCTAGCAACAGATTGCTATTAAAGGCTAACCCCCCTGATCCTAAAGCACCCAGGCTTTTATCTTTTACTGAACCCCAGCTTTCTGGGTCAATTCTTGATCTGTTCTGAAGATGTCTACGTATATATGTGTATGTGTGTACACATACCCTCATGTATGTACCTGTATACATAGAATCATAGAAGGGTTCTATAATTCTGTGTATACAGGTACATACATGAGGGTATGTGTACACACACACACATATATTTACCAGAATTGTCCAGCTTTTCACTCCCACTGAAGTCAGTGGGATATTTGAAAGTTCAGAGACTGAATAACTAGATACAACCCCTTTCCCCTCTCTGAATGCTGTATCAAAATCTTTTGGGAAGACAGGGCTTTATTCCCTGCAAATTCTTCCTGTGGGTCTTACCCTAAAATCAAACTAGTAAACAGTCTAGTGTGAGTGTCATGCAACTTGCATTTGCTTCATCAGATTCCTTTTACCTTGTATTTTCATTTTTTATTAAAACTATTAAAAACTTTATTTAAACTATAATATTAAAATATTGTTTTTTCTTGGTTGATTTCTTCTTATTCCATAATTTCAAAGCAGCAGACACCTGTATGTTAAAGGTAGAATTGCACTTGCTATGTGTAGCAGCTGTTCCCAAACCGAAGAGAAGGATGCGGGCTCCTTACACCCTCCCCAAATCCAGTGAATTTTAGCTGGTACCTTGGGAGGAGACGAAAAGCGCGTACAGGTGCTGCCTGCTGGGCTAACTACCCTGATCCCGCTGCCAAGGAAGCGGTGGAAGTGTATGGCTGGGCTGACAATGGGGACAGGACTGTTCCTTTCGGCAACCGTGTCCACGCAGACCCGTAACACGGCGTTGCGTCCTTGAGGAGCAGGCAGGCGGCACAGCCGAGGCAGCCGGACGGTTCTGCCTCCAGCGTCCCGGAGCGCCCGGCCCTGCCACGCGGCTCCCTGCAGCAGCTCTGCCAGCGCGCCTGCTGGCATCCGCAGCGTTTCTCACCTGGCTGAAAATAACCCCAGCGAAGAACAGCTTTACAGTTTTCTGCCCTGTTAGTGAGTTGGGAAAACGCACCGGGCGGCGAGACATGTCTTTCACTGGGGGAAGGGACTGGACTAGGCAGGCAAGACCACAGGAAAACAGGGAGGCGATGGTGGAGCAGGGGGAGGGAACATGCTTGGTTCTTTCAGTAGCAATTAGAGCAGCTCAGCTGTGACACCTAACCAGACCTGAAGTCTCCATGCTTTGTTCCTAGCTCAAAGTCAGGAGCAATTAAGATTTGTTTTCAGAAGTATCGTTAAAACCTAAATGATACATATACAGAATTTCATGGACATGAAATAATAATACGTAATACCCTTTGGGGAATGCTGACACACAGAGAAGTCAAGATCCACACTTTAAAAAATAAAGTGTAAAATATATATGGTTTTGCTAGTACCTAAACTCTTACCCAGACAGCTTAGGACCAAGCTGTAGGGAGATAACTTGGATGCCTGAGTCTCCCCTACCACCTGCGTCCCTCTTCCACCTGGGACACAGCTCCCTCCATCTCGAGACCACACCAGGCACGGCTGTGGCAGATCCGCAGCTTCCCCTCCTAGGTGGCAGCGGGAGCTGGCGATGGCTGGCTGTGTTCAAGCCTAGCTGGTACTCCCGGCAGGGGAACGGCCCGGTAACTCTCCCTCTTGCCCTTCCCCACTTACTGTCCTAGGAGTTTCAAGATGAACGCCCCAAACTGATCAGAGACAGCTTCTGAAAGACTGTATCAGGCTGAGAAATAGGACTGAAAGTTTTCAGCTCCTGGTTGCCCAGTCAGTCTTTCCTGCTTGCTACGTTCCCAAGAAACAGGCTGTATCGCCAGTGCCTCGAAAGGAAGCGTCCTCTCAGGAAAAGGATTGGGGGGAAAAAAAGCAAATATAAAAAGGATGGCCATAGACAGCCTCTGCAGGTGAAGAAATGAGATGGCGGAGAGAGCGAGCTGAACACGCTAACGACAGAAGATGCGGCTAGTGAACGATTCTGCCTCTGAGACGCTTTGGAGATGAAAGTGGTTTTGCTCTTCTTGCATCCCCCTCCCAACTGCCAGTCTCTAGAAAGCCGTAGTGTTTACAGCAATGTTTTCATCTTTCCATTTTCTTTTCTGCCGTAGTCTGCCATCTACTTAGAAGCTGTGTTTCAAGCCCTGCTCTGCCATGTAGGGGAGAACTGTACCGGCCGTGCGAAAGGTGCGGATAGCAGCAAGTTTGCTGCACCTGTGCTCATCCCCTCCCTGTTCTGAGAGGTAAAATTCGATCATGTCAATAGACACATCTTTCTTTTTAACAACTTGTACAGGGAGATATTTTTCATTAAGCTGGACACGATGGTAGAGAACATATATCCCTGAACTCAGCTCTCCAACAGTGAACTTTCCCCTTGTCACATTAAATTAATTTACTGACAAAATGCACACCAGAGCAACTTACACAAGATGCACATTACAATAAGTCTATTGAATTATTCTGCAGTTCATCCATCCATGGGCCAGATTCTGCTATTCTTAATCATTTTTTGGTAAATAATTTGCCCTCCAATAGGTTTCATTAACTGCAATTCATCTTCCTGCTATGAGAATGCAAGTAGCCTGAGGTAACCATCCATATAAGGGAGAGAAAATTAATCTGGTCCTTTTTCACCATATCTGACAGTAACTTGAATCAGATACCCGTATTATATCGGGCTGTACTTTAGAATACAAATTTTCCCTTTGAAAACTGTGATGGTGAGATGCTATCAAGTGGGAGTCAAGGGAGGAAAAAGTGAATGCCGTGGTCTAAACAGAGACGGGGAATATCTGCACCTGGACTGAGGAAAGGATGCCAGGATCTTGCTTGCCTCACAGGAACAAACATCTGGATCTTTGACCCCTTAGAAACATTAAAAAGTCAAATATAGTAGAGACTGTTGCATGGAGCTGACCCCTCCTCAAAGGGGGACATGGCCGCAGATACTGTCTCTGCGAGAGGGCACGGAGACAATTTACCGTCCCCAGCACCCGGGTACACCCTGCCCTGGTTTGGCGGGGCGCTCAGTGGGGCCGCTCTGCCGCCTTTCTCCGCGGGCTGCCGAGGGAGCCAAGGCACGGGGGGCCGGGCGGGAGCCGGCCCACATCCCCGCGGCCGGGACAGGGGGCGGCCGGGGGGGCTGTGGGAGCTGCTGGAGAGCCAAGGGGTGACCCACCATGGGGGGTGCGGGGGGGGCGTTAGTGAATGGGCACCTGAGTCGCTTCTCTCTCTTCCTCCGTTAGCCCCGGGCGATAAAACTGGAGAAGTTACTCCAGAACAACTTTTTCTTTTTCTTCCCCCGTCTGACGGGAGGCGAAGCTTCCACCGGGAGGAACCGTCCGTCTCCTCCAGGCTGCCTCTTTCGAAGTGCCGGGCAGCCGCCTGGATGGGGCAGGATTCCCACAGCAGCCTCCACCACCCTTCAAAACCCCTTTTATTCTCGGGTGAGAAACTCAGAGGGGGAAGGAGGGGGGGCGCGGGCAGAAGCCGCCAAGTGACTGGGAGGGGGCAGGGGCCGCTTGGCACAGGGGAGAGCAGACAAAAGCCGGCGGCGCTGCCGCAAGGGCAGCACCGGCCCGCGGAGGGGGCGGCAGCAGCGGCGGCGGCGGCGGGGGGGGGAGTCCCCACGCCCCGGGGCCCGGAGCGGCGGCGGGGGGGGAAGGCAGCGGCGGAGCGGGGGGCGCTCGGCGATGGGCGCCGGCGGGGAGCGGGACAAGCGTGCGCGGGGGGGAGCGCGGCGCCCCCCGCCGCCGCCGCTCGCTCGGGGCCGCGGCGGCTGAAGCGGCCGCCCAAGCCCAGCCCGGGCGCGACGATGAGGGGCATCCCGGGCTTAACGCGGCTGCGGCTCAAAATCTGGCGGCGATGCACCCTGGTGCTCCTCCTCCTCTGGGCTGCCTGCTGGGTGGTGGTGAGCGCCTTGCTGTTCCTCCTCCACAGGAGCGTCTTCTCCGAGCGCTGCACGGACGAGAAAAGCCACCGGATCCTGGCGAGGCTGGTACGTGCCCCGGCGGGACGCGGGGCATCCCCCGGGGGCTGCCGGGCAGGATGAGGCGCCGG
Source organism: Phoenicopterus ruber ruber (assembly GCA_009819775.1). NCBI lineage: Eukaryota > Metazoa > Chordata > Aves > Phoenicopteriformes > Phoenicopteridae > Phoenicopterus > Phoenicopterus ruber. The sequence continues at coordinate 106,013,073 of CM020216.1, forward strand.
GAGCCCGTCCGGGCTGCCGGGAGCCCAGCACCCGCGTTCGGCCGCGCCGCCGGGGCGCTCCTGCCCGGCTCCGTCTGGCCGGAGGTGCCGCACCGCCGCCGCGCCCCCGCTGCGCCCGGGCCGGCGGCCCCCGGCGCTGCCTCGGCCGGCGGGCGGGGTGGGGTGGGGTGGGGTGGGGTGGGGGCTGCCCCCTTCCCGGGGCGAGGGCAGGTGCAGGCAGCGGGCCGGCTCCCGGCGTGGGTGCGGGTGCGCTCCCCGGGCGCTTTGGAAAGGGCAGCTCGGCATCCCGCACGCTGCCAAGCGGGAGGAGACCTCCCTCCGGGTTTTTGGTGGTTTCTTGGTTGTTTTTATTATTATTATTATTATTATTATTATTATTATTATTATTATAATATATTTAGCTGAAAAGGTGTTTGTACAAAAGTCGTCTTTCAGAAATGCCAGGCAGCTTGTAACGCCTCCTTTACGTCTGGCAGGGGCTGGCATTTAAGATGTAGTTATTCAAAATTCAAGAAAGGACTTGCAAATACTCATTAAAAAATCTCCCTTAAAAAAAAAAAGAAGAAAAGAAGCAAATTCAGAATTGTGTAGGAAACACTTTGAGAAGAGGAGCAGTATGGGTTAATGCTTTGAGTTTAATTTTGTTTCTTAATTAAGGTATTTGTAGTGCCAATGGTTAGGTGGGAAGGGAGGAATCCTAATGGCAATTAAATCATCTATTACTGCAGCAAGCAAAACCTGATCACAGAGTTTCCCTAAATTCTGTATAATGAAGGAAGAGAAACTGTAGGCATTGGTCCTGACAGTGTGTTTTTAATGGCAGTGAGATTCAGTTTCTTTACCCCAGCAGCCAGCTTGAAGGACAGCTGAGCTCGGGATTGCAGCTGAAGGAGTGAATCCTGCCCGCTCCTTACGTGCCTGGGAAGAGCACAGAGGCGCGGAGCTGCAGGGAACCGCCGAGCTCAGGGAGGTCCAGGCCCCTGCCATCGCACTTGCCGGTAACCAGATGGACAGAGATTTGTTGCTGTTCTTCAGTTCGGAGAACGTTAGGCATGACTTCAAAAGCCCAGGCAGGGATCAGATTTCAGGTGCAAGCTTGGAAAGTTGTCTCTGTCGCTGTGCGATGGTTCAGTTTCAGACCCTCCTTCCAGAGGAAGAGTGGCTGAGATGGCTGTGCTCATCTGTTTCTGTAGGTGAGTCTTCAAGAGTATCGTTAAGGTTGGTAAGCGACAGTTTTTCCCAGATGATGTTAGAAAGGGATGGTCCTTCCGGCGGAGCGATTAGGAAACAAGCTCATCTTCATCAGCCCCAAAATAAGACTTTATACATCTTCTGAGCACAGCATGAGTTGCACAGTTATAGGAAGTGCAACTGATCTACGAAACAAATAATCTGATAGCTTGAGTCTCACGCCTTTTATCAAGCAAAATTCGACTTCCAAGAAAAACTATTTTACCAGTCATCTGTCGTATTTTCAGTAGGAGGTAACATGAGCTACTTTAAGCAGGTGGGTGAAAATTGCATGGTTGTATACCCTTGCAAGTGGTATTTCTGAAGGTTTATTTCCTTCTTCTGAGTAAAACGTACATCTGTGCAGATGTGTACTGCACTGGGAAGGCTGAAGTAGCACTGGGCATTTTGCAGAGACCACCTTTAACTCTCCAAAAAAACACTTACTCTTTCCTAACACCAGTCTCATCTTCATTTACACTGAACACACTAAATCATAGCAATCAATTTCTGTTTTCTCTGGAGAAATCAATTAATTCTGATGCCTTCCAAAACCTTGCTCGGTATTGCATTTACATAGGAGAAGTACTTGATGACAAGGCAGGACTCAGTCTCAGGCCTCATCTACACAAAAGTGATGGTGGTACAGTAAGTTATTTAAATTTATATAAATCCTTAGTCGGGTTTATATTCATTTAAACTTTTACATTAATTTAAACCCATCTTTTTTAACTTATCTTGATAAGTGTACTAGGGATATTAAAAATTCTGTAGCCAATTTTAAACAGAAACACATGAGCGAGTCCAAACCATGCTTGTGTTTGCTTTTTTGTGTAGTATCGCTGCTTTTCTATAAGGCTTAGTATTACTTTCCTATTTTAGTTTAAAAAATCTGGCACTTAGCGGCGTTCAAAGGGCACTCATCAGGTAGATTTAAAACTGTCTCATCGACAGATCTCAAAATGCAGTCATTAAGACAGGGATGGCAGTGTGGAGGACCATTTCTGGAAGATTTCTTTGGGGAATTGATTCTTCTTTTTATCAGCAGTCATCATGATGATATAAAATCTTGTATGGGGAAGTTTGCAGTTAGTGCAAAGGTTCCTGGGTTGGTAAATAATAAACAGACCATCTTTTCATTGCAGGGTAATCTGAATCACCTGGTTAAATGTTTTCAGTCCACCAAAATGTGTTTTAATACAGTAAAATGCAAGCTAGTACGCTGGGGAGCACAAGAGTACAAGCTATGCCAATAGGATGGAAGACTGTCTTGTAAAACTGTATGACTTTGGAAAGGACATAGGGGTCAAATAATTGCTTCAACATGAACTACCAGTGCAGACTGTGCCTAACAGGCTGATATAATCTCTGAACGTCTCCAAAAAGGAGAATTAGGGAAGGGCTGTGGGCTGTCTTTGCAGCGCTGGACAACAGCATTCAGTTCTGATGTCTGTCCTTTTAAGGCTGGTGGAGGGGAAAATGGAGAGAAGAAACAAGGAGGGAATAAAACCACAAAAATCATCTGGGGGCTGAAAAAAAATAAGGATTATAGTGGGAGGGCTGGGGAGCTAAGCTTACTTAGTAGACTATGCTTATGGCAAAACATAAACCACTAAAAGTTGGAATAATGGGGGGGGGGGGGTAGTGAGGATGTGAAGGTTCAGTCAGTCTTTGCTCACCTTCTAGGTTATAATGAACAGGAAACTGAGGAGATTTTTAAAGCCATTGAGTGACTCACAACTCACTACATTCTGTCAGTAGAGAGAAACACCTTGAAAATTGTTGAAACTTCTCGATTGCTTATTTGAGAAAACCTTTTTGAAATTCTCGCTTGCATTGGTGATCAGCAGAGAATGTTACTTCTGGAAGGCTGATCTGTGTTTCGTCACTGTGAGACCAGGAACTCCTTGGTCAAGTCCTCTTTCACAGATCCCACTTTGCAAAACACTGCACAAGTTCGGTGTAAGAAGAATTCGTTTCAGAGACTGGCAGATACTGGGTTAATGAGCAAAGATTTATGGGTCCAACTGGAACAGTGGACAAGTCCTAAGCAGCAGCCAGGTTCAAAAATGCCTCATCTCCTATGTCTGGGAAATGTAAGTGAGACTGCTTTTTCCACAGCTATTTTTTCTCATTAATGCCATTAAGAGTGATGGCAACACAAGAAAATAAGCTGCACGTTCACATGTTTGACTGCAGCTCCTCGAGGCATGTGTTCTTCTAGATGCAAGAGGTCCATGCGTACAGATCGTCTAAGAGTGAACTTGATGGACCACAGTAAAATTGTCCACAGGGGCAAGTGTTCACCCGCGTGGACCCAGTTACAGGACTAAGTCCTATATTCTCTTACTGTAGCAGAAGAGGAGTTAGGTTGTGGTCTTCTCAACAGGAAAGCGATGATTTTAAATATGATTATACTTACGCTCTAAAGAAAACCTCAAAAATTCCTTCTGTTTGTAATCTGCTTTCTAAAATCGCTTAGCGTTCCAGAGGGTAAGAACTGCTAAACTACTTGTGTTAAGAAAATTACATTTCCTACTTAAAAAGGGAAAATAAATTTGTATTACATTCATAGGAGTAGATTTTCAAAGGCAAGAACATTGATCTGCGTGCTCTGAAGTCTGCGGACAGCCCACTGAGTCTGCTTAACCATCCTGACGTGGATGTGGATGCAGATGTGTGTGTTTCACATGTGTACGTCACCCTGGACTCAGGGTCAGGACATTCATGCTAGAGTTTGCCTACCTGGCTCTCCTTGCTGGCATTGAATGTTCTCATTTGGGCTGCGAGAACATCAGAGTATAAATAAATTTTATGCCTGTCTGAACCGCCTTCAGTGAGCTGTTTTAGTCGATTTATCACCATTCCTGGATTTTGGACTTAATCCTCCACCCATTCCCCAGTGTGTTGTTTAAGGTTGAACTCTGAATGTTGCCTGGCATCAGAACATATTCCGCCGGTGCACACCTCAGAGACTGTCCTAAGAAGACGCATCACTTGAATGTTACGATCGTGTTTCTTGTGTATGTAACAGCAAGTCACAAATGAGGTGGGGGTCACGCAGCCGTTGCGAGTACTCCACATGTAGGGGGAGCTGCCAACTTGTTTAAATGAAGGTTCAAATGCCAGAAAGCAATGAAGAAGGCTGACACTGTCAAGCCGCCTCCCAGATGTTTGGCTTTCTACACCACCACAGTCTATTCCCCTTTCACCAGAGATCTCTGATCATCCCCTCTACTGATTCGCCCAAAGCAGTCCCTGCAGCTGCACTTCTGAATGCCCATAGGAATATGTTGACTGCCTACACTTTTGGAAACAATGGTATGGAAACAATTATGGGTTGAGGGAAGGACTGGTGAGGGAATCCTTGCAGTTCTTGTATGAATTTGCAGTGACCACATAACTATCAAGCAGCGGTTCCCATGTTTCCACAGGCTGATATTTTTTCCAATTAAAAAAAATTGTTTAAGCAATTAATATTAAAATGCCACTTCTGATAATTACATATAAAAACTGGAAAAGTAATTTTGTCCTACAGCATTTACATATTTAAAAATTCTGAAAGTTTTCGGTCCAAGAGGCATTGAGCGCAACCTCTGTGTTTCCTGGTAGTGCAGAAGGAGGTTCTTACACCTTCATTCAGGGCATGCTGAGCGCAAGGCTGAAACATGCAGGGCTGTGGAAAGTCCCAGCAATTGAGCTACCCATGGATTTTCCTGTAGTTTAAGTGGGGATGTCTAAGTTTCGCTGCCCTGAACCTTCCAGAGAAGTCCTGCGCTACACTGGAAGTTATCATGTCCTGTGCCCTAAAGTGTTACAGCCCGGAGTCTCACATAGTGCAGCCAAGTGTGTTCAAAGCTTGTCTCACTGAATTCGTATGTGGTAAGAACTTAAGAGTAACAGGTCGTCTAGTCCATCTCCTTGCCCCCAAAAAGCCTGTCCTTTACCACCCCAAGAATCCCTGTTTTGAAGCAAGACTCCCCCTAGTAAAAGGTCTCTAGAGACTTCTGAAAAACCATTGAATAACCCAGTGGTTGTAGAAGGCGTGTGCTTGTGGTACCACAACTGCTGCAAGCCTCTCGAGCTTAGGACTGTTGCTGATTCTTTGCCTTTCTTCTACGTGGTCCATGGGGGTATGATCCTGCTATAAATATTCTGCTCTTTCACTCCAGTGTCTTGACTACAGCAGCGGAGCCCTGACTGGCGACCTCTGTGAAGACCTGTGTGTGGCACAGAAGCTGGTGTACAAACACTGCCTTTACTATGACAGAGGTAAAAAGGTCATCCAGGCTGACTGGAGAGGCCAGCCCATCATCCTGAAATCCAAAATGGAAATCTTCTCCAGCTACCAGCATCTCAGTATGCTAGAGGAGGTGGAAACACAGGATATTCCTGAAACAGAGCTTCTGCTGATGGTAGCCTTGGAGGTCAAAAACGTCCTGGGGCTAGAACTATCTAACAATACCATGGGCCCCCTGTGGACAAGGAAGAAGGGACCACACTGGAAAGCACAAGTGGCCAGCATGTGGTCCTTGCTCCAGCAGGAAGAATATATCTACTTCAGTTTGCTGCAGGACTTCAGCAAACACGTGCTACGAATTATTGGCTCTTGTGGACACTTTTATGCTGTGGAGTATCTCACAGCTGGACATGCCTGGCACAAAACTCTTTTTCCCTTGGAGAATGTGGTTGGTCCCTCCCTTGCTGGCCACAGAAGCAGGGTGAGAGCCATCGTTGACATTGCACTCAGCTTTCTGGACATGGTGCAGCATTTCGATAATGATTTCTCTCACCGACTTCACCTGTGTGACATCAAACCAGAAAACTTCGCTATCAGGCACGATCTCACGGTAAGTTGGGTCTTTGGGGTGGTGTTGCAGCAATTTGAGGTCAAATTCTAGTCTGAAAGTGGCTGTGTAAAAAATGACGCTTCCCTCCTCATACAGCTTTTGGCCAAGTTTTTGCAAAACCAATGCATTTACAAGTGACAGGGGAGCTTCTCTACTGCTTTTCCTCTTTGTAATATGTGGAGCCACGTTTCAGAGCGCTAGATCCTGCTGCTTGTTTTGAGAACTACGTGCTCAGTTCTGATTTATTTCACCTCCGCAAAGGCACCGGCACCAACAGGGTGCCTTGGATGTGGTGAGGGATACCTCCCGGTGGCAAGGAGATCTCAAAAGCTGTAAATGAAGCTGTAATTTGAGTCACGGCAACTACTTCTGCTAGTGATGCTGAAGGGAAAAGCTGTTTGAATTTGAAAGCTAAGGCTGAATTCACTGACCTGGCACAAGGGGAACTCCCCACATCCAAACACGCACACCTTTGTGCTTTAGTGTTCAGCTTATCTGGTCTGGAAATGATCCAAGGACAGTGACGTGCAACTCCCTGGTACTGTTACTGTTTGACTTTTCTTTGTACGGCTGTAACTCAGACCTGAATAGCTGTGTATGTTTTCTAAGTAGCGATGTAGCTCAGCAGCACACTGCTGAATGTATCTTGCATTCATTCTGCGGACAGAAATTCCACCGGTTTCGGTGGGAATTGCGTGTGTGGGCTGGAGGCACTGTGCAATAAGTAAGTGTTTGAACCAGAGTCACAATTTACAGTGACATCAGTGGAGTTTCTGCAGTCTGAGTGAACATAAAGCATTTTCAGGGACTTGAATGCTATTTTCAGTACTCACTGACCATTAATAGAACACTTACATCTTCAGAGTACTAGACAAACATTGCCTAAACATGTAGCCATTAAGAGCAATTAGAGTGCTTCCCCTTCAGCCTTCCCTTCCCTTGTTTATTCAGGTGCAATACAGCAGCCGAACAGGGAATGGGTGAGGAGCTACAGCAAGACACTAAAAAAGCGCACCAGTGCTTAGGCCAAGGGAGGCACGGCAGGGATTCCTCAAGGCAGGCTTTGCCCATCTTTTTCAGCTACGCAGGGCTGTGACTGTGCGTGGCTGAGCACGCACCAGAGCATCTGTTTTACAGCCTACTTACAGGAAAAGAGATTCCATTTAGGAAAAGAGAAAGAATATTGGATGTGTCTTCCCTTCCTTTTGGTGAGGCTTGCTCCTCCAGGATCCTCCCGTGACTTCTGGGGTCCAAAGAGACAGCAGCCACCTCCTGGTATAGGAAAGTACTCTAATTTAGTATTTTCTAGGAGAATTAATTAAAAAACAAAAAGTGAGCTGCTCACTTATGGCTCTTCCAGTTGTACGTTACCTACCGCCTGTTGGTATCACCTGTTTTCACCCCACTGGGCTGGGAGACGGGAGATAGATACACACAGACAGAAAGCTGCCGGGGGGGATGGACAACAAAGAGACCTTCTGATCCTTCTGAAGGAGAGTGAGAAGCAGAAACTCTAGGCGATTTTAGCAACCAGTTCCAGAACAGGGACACAGCAAGGCACCCCCTTTTTTTGTCCCTCATGTTTGTTTTAAGCAATTTTTTCACTTGCTTGTTTCTTGTGCTCTGTATGGGATAATAATGAACACCCACGATAGCACCACTATTCCTCATCCCAGCAACGAGACTGCTAATGCCCAAGGAAATGTGCCTGGAGTGCAATAGTTTTGAGGATTATTTTCAAATGGTGGGGATAAGCCTCCGGCCCTTGCTCCAGCCTTCACGTGCTGTTCCTGCAGCCCGGAGGGGAGAGATCACTGCCTGGTGGGTCATCCAGGGGAATGTTAAGCTGCCATGGAGCTACATAAGGGGCAGAGTTGGAAGGAGGTCTGGGTGAATATACAGTGCTCCGAGAGGACTTCCTATTTTACCAGCACCTCAGAGAGAACTAGAAATATTACAGCACCTTAAATACGACTTTAAATCAGGTCAGGAGCGACGTTGGGTCCTTCCTGCATTTCCTTAGGTACCTTCATCGTCAATTACAACCATAACAAACCCCACCAAAATGTAGCTGTTTATAGGTAGAGTGTCACCCAGATCTATCTTCACAGGCTCTGGCTGGATGCCCACGCATTTTTGTACCAGATGAACTTCAGTGAAACCACTGAACCCTTTGGCAGCCACACGTTTGGTAACCGGGGCTGTTTTTCCTCGTGGAGCAATTGATCAGGTTGTCAAAGGTGCTCAGTGCTGGCAGAGACCCCGCCAGGGAGCTGATGCAGCGACCCTAGGACTGGGGAAACCCTGCACCGCTTTTACTGTCTCTTCTCCAAAGAAGCGGACAGCAAAACTGCAGAAAGCTTAAGGAAGTAAAGAGGAAAAGAAAAAAAATTTGCCTGTCCAAACGTGTGAAATTCCTTAGGCTACATCATCATTATCAAGCTCTCCGAGGAGCTTAAAAGTACTTGAGTTTTTAAGCTATGCCTCATCTCTTTAAGATTTTCCCTGGGGAAAAAGAAGTAGACTAAAATGAAGATTAGACCTTGTTCTTTCCTTTGCCTGGGGAAGGTTTATTTGGCCTTCTACCAGACCAGACATCTTTAGTTCCTGGGGTTGATCCAGCTGCTGCTCCAGCCACGCAGTTCAGCTTCCCCTGTTGTTTGGGAGGTCGAATCTTAGAAATGAGACTATCGTTTGAGCCCAAGTAACTCTGCTTTGCCCAGGTCCCAGACGTTTCCCTCCGTGAAAGCGCGTGTCAGCCGCTGCAAGGGAGAGCCTCTGACCCTGACTGTCAAGTGTCACGCACAGCTCTGACCACACGCTGATCGCCGCATCCGTGGCGCGTAGGCAGGCTGCGTTCCCCGTGGTCACCCGCAGTTTGTCTCACGTCAAGCGGCTGCCATCCTGTTACTCCCTTCCTTCCTTTCCCTGTTTATTGCTGTGGGTTTTTTAAGTGAAGTATTCTGGGGTGGAGTGCTACTGGCAGAAACTGAGCCTGCAGCGCTTCGCTCCCGGAGCGGTCTCAAACCTAGCACGGGCAGCAGCCCTGCAGACCTCTTGGTGCTGCATATTCGCTGTTTTGCAAGGCTTGTGTCAGGGCGAGAAAATTGATTGATCCCTTCAGTCCTTGCTTTTTCTGCTGAGACCAACTGCTGGCTGGACTCTGTCATGGACCATATTTCTGGACAAGCAGAATAAGAGCCATGCACAATAAATGACTAAAACCACAGCAAACAGAACCGGGCAAAGCCAGTCGTGACTTTCAACAACCTCAGGGATCTCTTTCTGCAGCTGAGCAAACTCAAATCCACTGAATGCAACAGCAGGTTTGCAGGAGCTGTAGCAGGTGCAGGTAATTCTGCGCATCCCACTGCTCCTCTCCACAACGATAAAGTCAGGGCTTTAGTCTGAAAGGCAAATTGTGAAATGATACCATCTGTCCTGTGGGTAATTTTGCACCATCATATAATTAAAAGGTTGAGGTGCCATCTGCATATGCTGCAACAACAAGTAAATCAATCTTCAAGTTGGATAGTCCCCGTTTAAGGCAAATCAATCCAGTTGACCCCAGGGACGCATATTGGCCACAAACAATTTTCCCTTTCTTGGTGTCGTAAGCACTGGCTGGTTTTGTTTAAAAGTGGTATTCATAAGACTCCTGCAGCTCAGTTAAGCGAAATAAAGCCCTTTCACTGTGATCCCAGTTCCCCACTGGCAGATGCTCTCAGGACAGCATTTCCAAAAGCAAGCAGCAAAGAACGCTTGCTCAGCCCTGTCCCGCAGGCTGCGCCGGGCCAGATCTGATGGGTTGTTTTGATCCGCAGGTGGTGGCCATCGATGTGGATATGGCCTTTTTTGAACCCAAAATGAGGGACATTCTCGAACAGAACTGCACAGGAGATGAAGACTGTAATTTTTTTGATTGCTTTTCAAAATGCAATCTGAAAATCAGAAAATGTGGAGCACAGAGAGCCAATAACAACTTGCAAGTGAGTAGACACAGCTGCTTTATGCATCCACTTCTTTTAAAATCACATTGACTATAAAATGCATGGTATGTACTAGGCAACTGTGGGATGAAGACAGTCAGGTTTTTAAACGTGGCCGCATAAGTGCCAGTCCTGTTCAGAAACCCCATCTTGGGGCACGCAAACAGATCTTTATATTCACTAGTGTTTATTTGCCATGTTTTTGTGTAGCTGTTAGCCCAATGCCTCAGATAGGAGAGTGGAGTAAGCAGGGGCAGGGGATTAGCACTACTCCGCTCTGGTGAGACCCCACCTGGAGTCCTGCGTCCAGCTCTGGAGCCCCCAACACAAGAGGGACATGGAGCTGCTGGAGCGGGTCCAGAGGAGGCCACAAACATGATCAGGGGGCTGGAGCACCTCTCCTATGAAGACAGGCTGAGAGAGTTGGGCTTGTTCAGCCTGGAGAAGAGAAGGCTCTGGGGAGACCTTATTGCAGCCTTTCAACACTTAAAGGGGGCTTATAGAAAAGATGGGGCAAAACTTTTTAGCAGGGCCTGTTGTGATAGAACAAGGGGTAATGGTTTTAAACTAAAGGAGGGGAGATTTAGACTAGATATAAGGAAGAAGTTTTTCACAATGAGGGTGGTGAAGCACTGGCACAGGTTGCCCAGAGAGGTGGTAGAAGCCCCATCCCTGGAAACATTCAAGGTGAGGCTGGACGGGGCTCTGGGCAACCTGTTCTAGTTGAGGATGTCCCTGCTCATTGCAGGGGGGTTGGACTAGCTGACCTTTAAAGGTCCCTTCCAACCCAAACTATTCTATGATTCTATATCTCCACTAAAGTTGTGGCTGTCCACATGTAAGCAGTGGGGGGCTATGGCTGCGATTCTCCACGCTTCAGATGTAGTATGTGGATGTAGTGGAGAGAAGAGTCTTGGCCCTGGGGTGAGGTGTCTTATAGCTCACGTGGCTTGTGCTGGTGCGAGGCACTAGCGCAGCAGAGAGGCTGGGGGAGCGTAGCTCGGTGGCCTTTTGGCTGCTTCTCCCACCACCTCACCCTCACCGCTTGTTATGCAGAAGTGCAAGAGCAGCCTGAGAAGCAGGGGGGTTCCTCAGCTAGAGCTAGAGCGTGGCCTTTGTGGATGCTCCCGTTCTATCCCTTCCTCTTTGAATGGCTGGAGGCATTTTGGATTCAGATGACATTTTGCTACAGTCCCAGAGAAGCAGCAGGGCATTAGTTGTAGCTCCTGAAAGACAATAATCTGCTCGTTTCCCTTTCCTCAGGTAATTTGTGACAAAATATTCCGTCGCTGGTTTTCCCCAAATCTCAGAGGACCGTTGGTTTCCTTCCCCCTGCAGCTGCAGCTGCAGAAGGCTGTGCAGGAGTGTGCCGAGCCGGGGCACGTGGACGCTGCCGGGCACCAGAGGACTCTGAAATCTCTCTCCGAGTTATACCACCTGCTTCGGGTCACTCAGCGAGAACTGCAAAGGGCAGAGTAGACACAAAAGGCAGAACTGCAAAGGCCACATCCCCGGCGCTGCCAAGGGATGCTGTATGCAAGGCAGCCTGTGTTTTCTTTTTCTCTCGCTCTTTCATCCCTCCTACCTGTTGTGTTACATTCGCAGCGCAGAGATTGTTTTTCTCCTGTGCAAAAGAAATTCACGGCTGCAGGTGCAGCATGTCCTGTTAATATCCTCTCAAGTGCGAAATCGTTTTACGTTACCTGGATTCTGTTCTTTCTTATTTTCCTGAGCGAGCGCTAGCCCTCTCCATCAGCATTCAGCACATGGTTTGCTTACCAAGAGCTGTAGTCACTGCTCAGATAGCATCTGTCTGAGTGCGGTGGTTGGAGTGAGGATGCTTTTACGGAGTGAGGATGCTTTTACGGAGTGAGGATGCTTTTAAGGAGTGAGGATGCTTTTACAGAGTGAGGATGCATTTACGTATGGATGGTGCTTTAAAGAGGAAAGGTTTAAGTGCTGCAAGACTAGTATCAAGAATTAAAATGGTGGGTGGGTGCGGATAAGAACATGCATGGTGTTTGTTTTAATTTCTCTGTAGAATGACGTTTTTTAAAGTAGGGACAGAGTGTTCTGTATGAAAAAACCCACCTTAAATAGGAAAATGTATTGTCACACAAGCGAGGAGTTGCTCTTTGACAAAGCAGTCCTGTCTGATGTCCCCAAATGAATTTTCCCTGATGTGTTGCATTACCTGTGCCATAGCTAACTTTCTGGGGAGAAATTCTATGAAGGTACTTAGGACTTTTCTAGAGCACAATAATTATACCCTTGTTGAGTTCCCATGTGGGTACTCATAATCTGCAGTGGAGAGGTATGAATAATGCCACTGAATTTTCCCATGTGAACAAGCCCTCAGGCACTTGAACATCAGAGCACTTGATAAGAAGCACTCCTTTGCCAGAGAGCAGATTTACCCAGGAATGCCAACAATCTGTCCTTTGCACTGCACAGAACAATATCCAGACCCAGAGTTTTCTTACACAGTATTTTTTAATGAACAAAGTGAAATTTTTCATAGGAATTCATTATCTTGTAACCAGTTACATAAATAAAAATCATTAACTTTGCCTTTCAAACATGTGTAGCTGTGGCTGGAGAATCTTAACACGTGAGTTCAGAAGACATGGCATGTATTTAGGCCCAATACTGGGCAATATACCTGTAAGCTGATTTTGGCATGAAGACATTAAAAAACCCACAAACAAAAATATAGCAACAGCCTGTGACAGCCCTCAGCTCGGAAGGACTCTTCAATATTACGACTGACAATACTGGTTTGTGGATGTGAGACACGTAACAGCACCTAATCTTTTTCGTCTTTATATCCCTCAGCCTTAGGACAGCCCTGAAGTCTGTGAGCACTAATTATACTTAAACTTTCCATTTCTGGAGTGGTTCTTTAAAGTGATGTTAAAGACTGCCTGTGACTAGAAAAATGTGAGCTGCTTAGGAGACCTTGACACTTATCCAAAACTAGCTAAAATTTTCAGACTAGTGCTATTTTTTTTTCCCTATTTCTTGCAATAAACCACTGTAATTTTAAAAATTACTCAAATCCTCAAGAAGTTGAAAGGGAGGGCAAGGTCGGCTGCCTTGCCTGGGGCTGTACTGAAGACAAGCTGCTGCTAAGCCAGAGCTACAGCTTAGGAGCTCCTGACTGGTAAAGTTGTGCTCAGTCCACGCTTCTCCTCCAACCAGGGAGGCAGACAATGTTTCAATACTTTAAGATCATCCTTTGCAAAGGCAGGAAGGCAAAACAGAGTAAGAAGAAACCCAAACTGCGGAACAAGTCCTGTTACAAAGTTATGAAATTGCTAGAGGAGAAAATAAATAAGGATAGGATCAGATCATGGTAAAGGGTTGGGGAACAGTCCTTCTGCCTGATAGGTAGAGAGAAAATGAGGAAAAAGAGACAAAGGAGCAACAGGAAAAATGAAGTAAAAAATATGGCCCACTTTATCAAGTCAACTTGATTTGTGATGTAAGATTGAATAAACTGGCATTTAGTCTGAGGAAGAAGAGATTGAAGAGAGGCACTGTAACACTCTTCAGAAACAGAGAGAGGTTGATAAAAAGAGAATAGGAGAGGACTGCCCAGTCCATATCTCCTGCCGTGATTTTTAACTACAGGTAAGAGTGAGTGCCTGTCAGGAATGATGGACACACAGTTACATCGATGATCCTGCCTTGAGGTAGCCTTTTATCCCCAAGTCCTGTGATTCTGTTATTACCAGCTTATATTTGTGCTCTTGCTACTCCCTCGCAACAAAATCCACCCTTCTGAGACTGGGATAGGTCCTTTACAACGCATGTGCAAATCCCTGGGCTGCCCCAGGAGGGGAAGGCCCGGAGATCTCCAGCTGTGCAAATGATGCTGCGGAGCCTGGTGGTGCGATCAGGGTTCGTGTGTTCCCCACGCGACCTCCCTCCTGCAGGCACTGATCCTTGGCAGATCGCGAGCAGCTCAGTACATACCCCAAACGCTGCTGGGGAACCTGAAGATCTTACATATTATCGCTCTCCCGTTTCCCTGGTGTCATTAGTTCTTTCCTGCTTCCCGTGCCCGGCGGGTTCCATCAGGGAAAAGCAAGCATCGTGCAGACACTCGGCGCTTTGCCGCAGTGTTACACTCCACCATGGCAGAGCCCCCTCCCCAGTTTCACGTTTTGCTTTTCAAACAGTCAGGTTAAATTTCTGTTGGATGTGATGCTTCTGTTTTAAAACAGGCGGAAAAAACACAGCGAAATGAAACCCGTTGGCAGCCAAACGCTGGTGGAATGTCACTCTGCTCAGAAGGTCCTTCTCCTTGGCAGGATTTAGGAAGGGAAGCTGCCTTTGACAGATTTCTCCAAACCCCCCAGGGCCTGGCTGCAGCCACCTCCACCTGGCAGAGACCTCCTTCCCCCGCACCACACACTTTCCCAGGTCATTAGGTTTCACTTCTTTTCAGGATACAGAGAATAATTCTCAGAAACCTCTCAAGAGCGACACAAATGGGTTATTTGTACTTGGCTGGGCTGTGAGATTGCGTATCACTGATGCAGCCAGCTCCGGCTGGCTCTGGTGCACCTTCACCCGTGAGTGGAAAGACAAGGAGAATCTGAGAGGCTGTGTGAACACAGGGCTTGATTCTTCACTGCCCCCCGTGCACCTTGTAAAGTCACTTGAACCTGGGAAATGGGAGAGAAAAATACTACCAGTGAAGCAAATGGTATTTAGCATTTATTATTTATTAGCAACTTATTTAGCACAGGTACCAATGACCGAAAGAGGAATAAAACAGTAGTCGTGCCTTTATCTCCCTGGGACGGAAAGAAAAGGAAGACACTGGTTTAGTTGCCATTTACGTTAAGGAGGCAAGCGCAAACCGCGTTATTTTACACCCATGTTTTATGGTGGAAATATCTATACAGGTGTTCGACAATGAAGAGCCAGGCTCACATGTCCCGGCGCTCCCTTCCGACAAAGCCCTTTTCATACTGTCTTGGCAGCACTGCCCACCAAAAATAGCCCTGGCATGAAGAGATGCCCAGCGGGCACGTACTTCAGGGCACGGCCAGCTCAGGCGGGTATTGAAGGAGAGCCCCGTGTGCTGCTGAAGCCGGGCTGCTGGCACCGCCTGCTGCAATACAGCACCCAGCAGCGACAGCCGGGAAATTCTGCAGTGGAACGGTCCTGGGCCACGGTCAGAAAACGAAAAGTTCTCCGAAATGATGTCATGCACTACAAGAGTGTTTCATTTCTTTTTAAACACCCAAACCCTCCATTTAAAATGCTTTTAAGACAATTTTGAAAGTGTGTAACATACTCAGTTTTGACAGTTTCTGTCTGGAAAAATTTACAAGTTATTTTTTCAATTTTAGTTAGTTCATACTAAAAAGGTTTGCAAAGCGAAAAGACAAAGGTTGAAATGAACAACAATTTTAAAACCAGTGTTTTGTCTGGTCTATGCAGTGAAGCTTGTTAGCACCTGCAGCATTTTCTGATGTTTACTTTTCATCCCGATTCGGATGAGAAATTTTATGAAAGCTCAAAATCTTTTGCAGAGACTTTCTCACCTAGCCCCAGCGGTCAGATCTGGAAAAGAGGAGGTCCACAAATCATCTTTGAAGTCACCTTTGCTTCCCACTTCATTTCTGCGTACTGGTTGTGCTGTTAACTCGGGCTGCGATGGCTTCTGCTCGGTGTCTCTCACTTCCAGGTGTCTCCAAAGCAGCTGCCTACTGGCATCCCTCTTCGGTATCTAGTTCACCGCATC
Source organism: Phoenicopterus ruber ruber (assembly GCA_009819775.1). NCBI lineage: Eukaryota > Metazoa > Chordata > Aves > Phoenicopteriformes > Phoenicopteridae > Phoenicopterus > Phoenicopterus ruber. The sequence goes on from CM020216.1 coordinate 106,028,903, forward strand.
TTTGCGAAATCATAGATTACATAAGATTCTTCACACTGTTCATCCCCTCCATATAAAAGATGACTCCTCTTATATAGGTTCACTTGCAGCACTTGGCTGCACTGGGAATGGCCACTTAATCCAAGGCGGCTGTTCCCGTTCAATTGATCTCAGCCCCATCTCTTTGCTCGATCAGTCTGTTCCTGAATCCTTTTCGCCCTATAAAAGTGGCACTACCTCTTGATTAATTTCTACCACTTGCTGCATTAGTGCCTTACTCAGCAACTTTCTCCCCATATTTATGGCTCTCTGTGAGACGGGAATGGCATTAAGACATTGTTTATTCCTTCTTTGCATCTCGGTTAGCAGCACGTGCTTCAACTCTGCAATAATCTAAATACGCTATCTATTCCCACATTTTACGAGAAGTGAATCCGGTTGCAGGTCTAGTTCATAATCTTTAGGAAAGATAAATTCAACGCTTTGCTCAAGATTTTCACAGAACGACTACTTCTTAAATGCAGATTTTTCTCCAGTTGGCATTGTGTGCTCTGCAAAAACAGCTGCAGGGAATAGTCCTGCATGAGGGTGATGTGAAACAGAGCAAAACTCCTTGCCCCAAAGGATTTACGTGGTCTCCCTTGTGTTCTGAGGTTGACTTAATGGTGACTAACCCAGAACAGCAGGTCATTGCTATAGCCACAGTTTTTCATATAGAGGCTACTAGTCCCTAGCGTGAATTCCCCCCCCTGCACTGAGAGCATTCAGATACATCGCTGGAGGCAGCACTCGAGATAACAACAGATACTTGGGACCGGGGGAGAAGAGAGGGAAGGGTTTGTTTTCTTTTGATTAGAAACATTGACTGAACGAAACACTTCCTACAGGTGAAAAATGGGATCGGGAAGTTGAAGGAGTTAGAGACTCCTCACTGATTTTTTTTTTCCTTCATTAAAAAGTGTAGACCCAAGCTGCCCTATTTTTTTTTTTTTTATGTAGTTTTACAAAGAAAAAAAAAGAATTAAAGAAGCCACACACCACGTTGCCTGTCTTTCAGCAGATCATATTGCTGTATGTAATGGGCAGGAAGGTGATAAATTGCAGCTTTTAATGAGTATCAGGCTGTGAAATCGGAGCCTTGTGGTTATAATATCAGTTTACACATCTGGACAACCAACTGTAAAAAAACCTCATAACCAGTATCAGTGGCAGCACACAATCACATTAGCCGTCTTGGCAGATGCTCTCGGAAGCCTAGTACAGACGAGTGATGGAATCCCTCTGTCGGGGCTGACCCGCAGTGAGTCCAAGCCGTAAGCAGAGTCGCTCTGCAGGACCCTCAGTCGCTGCCACTTTCCAGGACCCTCAGCGAAATCCGGAGAACGGCTACTAGGCTTTCAGTAGCAGAAAAAAGGAGCAACACGTAGAGAGGGAAAGAATGAGTTGCTTGGAAGAATGAAAATCCAGGGCAACTGAACTCAGGACAGAAGCTAATAAGAGACCCCATACTGAAAAATCAGAGAACGTCAGTAAATTGCTCGGAAAAAAAAAAATCCCTAACGCTCCTGTTGTAGTCCTTTAAATTAAAAAAAGAACAACAGCACAGGGGATATAGTACAGGCATCTCCAAAGCCATTTGTTGCATGTGTCTAAGGATCTGTCAAGTAGATTGCTGAGCTGAATAATGACATCTGCAGCCTAAAGGCTAGACAGAATAAAATAACTTAGCAAAAGCTTTTAGAACTACTGTTTACATAAATGCAGAAAACTGCCCTAATTAGTAACAGCCCATGTCGGCCAAAAAAGGAGAAAAGAGTGCTTTTCTCAATAAAAGTGTTATCATGTCTATAAATTAAAGTATGGCAACACGTTGACGTCCCTGAAAGGCTATGATCCATAGCCCTGTGGTTTGTTTAAAGTTTTGATCCTGCAGGCTTGGGCCCCTAAGCAGCAGAGCGATTGCTGAGCTCCTTTAAACTCCGTGACTATTGGTGCCTCCTGCAATATACTTTGAGCTCCTTTTTCTGTAAACTGGAGGGGCTTTTTCCTACGCTACAAATGTGCCTGAGTGGTGACGGCAGCCAGAAGGATGTGCATATGATCCAGTGCATAATCACTTCCACAAGCATCTGCTGCTGGTGCTTTCAAGACGCATGTAATCCAAGCCGGAGACTATTGTGAATACCTCTCATTTTCCCTTGCTGGTTCCTTAGCGGTTTGCTTGTAGCTAGTTAGAAACAGAATCCCCCATCCTGCTTAAATTGGTTATAATCTCTCCAAGATCCGTGCTACGGCAGGAAAAGACCAAACTGCATCGAGTTCAGGGCGGGTTCATTCTCTTAAAGGTACGACATGCAAAGCTGCAGGAAAGAGCAGAGGTTAGTATTTGTTTCTAAAGAAGACGTTCTCCGGCTAAATGTAAGTAGCTGAAAAAATAGATGTTTCAACCAATTTCCCAGGTGCATTTATGAATTAACGTTTGTCTGTATTTGCATAACCTAAAGCCCTCTGCTTCTTTCTCACTCAAAAGAAAATTAAAAAAGCAGAACATGTTTACTACTCCATATTTCACAGGTATGCCGATTACTTCTGTCCCATTTCTATGTCAGACATTTCAGGTTGTATCTTTGTCCTTAGGAAATGGATTTTTTTCCATTATCCCTAGAAAGTGAATATCTGGAAAAATACAGTTTCCAAAAATTTTTTTTTCTCTTGTTCAAGGGTTATTAAGCACTATTCTAATCTTGCAGAGAGTTATCAGCGGCTAAATATTTATGACGTGAAACCAGGGCCTGATTAATGGACACAATGTCTAACAATAACTAAATAAATATCCATGTAATTACTCCAGTGTTCAGAATTTCGCTTTTAATGGAACGATACCAGTATTATCCTATCTGATTCTAGATTACATGTGTACAAGTAGGTGCTTTGCCAGACTTATGTTCAGATATGCTTTCACATGGATTAAGACTACAACTGACTCTTGGCAAAACTGTGTATCTGGACCGGAGCATACAGGAACAAAAAATAACCCTTACAAACTTGTATTCATGGTCTTTCTTTTAGTCATCATACTCAATTGTTTGGGGAGTAAAGGCAGCGTATGTGCACACAGATACTCACGCATCTGTTTGTTGAACTGTAACTTCATGTAACAAATGCTCAGCAAATAGTCCACAAACGCCCGGTATTTTTATTTTTCCTATTATATTCTATATCAATTGGGAAAATGCAAGAGTAATTAGCAACACGAATGAGCATCACACAGTGTAGAGAAATAATGAAAAATTAATGGAATGCTTAATCAAATCCTGCATTTTTACCCATTGATTTCACTGAGCTTTCTTAAGAGATTAAAGAGTTAAATTTGTTGGATCACATTCTAGTCTCCAACTCTTAGAAAATATCGGATGAACAACATCATATTAGCCAAAGCAGTATCACTGAAGAGGCATTAGATAATGCAAGTATACTGCGTGAACTTCCATTGCCATTTCAGTAGGTATCTCTCAAAAGGGAAGAAATGAAGCCAAGAGCCGGACAGGACAGTGATAAGCACTGCTGAAATGCTTGCAAATGGACTCTACATTAAATAGCGGGGACAGATCTTCAGTCCCACCTCATTCTTTTTGCGTTTGTTTTCCCTTGCATACGCACTTACGTGAATTCACATGTGATATTAGCACGTTTCAAGGCTCAGGCTGGATTTACACCAGCATAACTCACTGGCATTTCGGTGTGTGCTCTTGAGTCACGTCAGCAGGAGAGGGGGAGCTCCTTGCATTTTGAATGGGCGGAGGTAGGAGTAGTAAGAGCAATAAGCTCACTTAATAAATGTAAGGATATAGAAGTTTCACTATAGCCCAGAGCTTTTTTCCTTTCCCTAGCTGTAATCTCTGTGGAGAGGGCGACGCACGGCCGCGCCGCCTCAGAAGCGATCCAGGGGTGCTCCTCAAGGACCACGGCACAGTCCGTCGCTGTCACTCCACCGACGCTGGCTCAGCGATGGTGCCTGGCACGCTGGCGACGGGCTGCGGCTCCACTCGCGCCTCAGCCGCCTCCTCTTGGCTCCAGGGCAGGGCAGGGAGCTCAGGGGCATGGGTTCTTCTTCCCTCCTTCTCCTGGACGATGAGCGGGGAGACCAGGCTGACCTGCTGGCTGGAGGCTGTAGCTCAGCCCCTCTCCGCCGATAGCGCTGATCGTTAGGCAACGAGTTCTGAGCGCTCACTCTCCCAGTCCTTGAGCGCAAGCCCGCTGGGCAGCAAAAGCCACTTCTCTAAGGGATCTTCGCAGGCTGCTGGGGGGGCGAGTCTCTAGCACCGCTCCCAGTGCTGAGGTGTCTCCTCCAGGAAAGTCTCTCTCGGAACTGGGGCCCTTCCCGGTTGGGGCACCACGGCGGGGCGCTGCGTGGGGAGCTCACCCCACCGCTCGCCGTCCTGCTCCTCCGGCGCGGGCTGCAACAGCCTTTCCCATGCTGAGACTGGCGCCTCAGAGAAATGCCGCATTCATGTCAAGGGCAGTGAAAGAAAACAAAACAAACGCGGCACCATGGAAGTTCCTCGTCTATTGATTTCACCCCGTTCCCACAGCTCCAGGATTTTGACAGCCTCACACACGCTTTGCTGAGAAAGACCTACTCTCGTAACATAGCCTGCTGCAAAAAGATTGCAGGGCTGAATTTAATACTATCATCTGCTTTTCCACGTGGGAAACAGATAAGAATTGTCTGAATAATCACTACAAAATAAGGCAGCTTTTCTGGAAAGCGTAAAGGAAGAGAAAGAATTTGTTAGGCTCCATCCTTTCATATTATAGACCGCAAAGCACAGCAAGGCTGTGTCTAATCTGTAGTCCAGGAGTTCACAAAGCTGTCAGCCAGGTCAGATGCCGTCTCTGGAAGCAACAGGGATTTCAGTGCAGGCGCACACACCTGCTAGGGCATTTGGATAAAGGTCTGGTAGCTGGAGTGTGCAACTCCACGGCTATAAATATTTAAAGTAGCTGCTCTGAGTGCGTGTTCTCAAGCTGCAATGATGCTGGAGCGCAGAGCAGAACCGGATCAGTGCCAGATCGATAGGTATGGGTTTTTAAAGGGTGCTTGTATGTATCTCTGTGGACACTTCTGGTACTATGAAGTGCTATTAAAAGCAGAAGATAACGGTGCCTTTTCAGTAGAAGAAGAAAGCCGTACCAAAAGAATACAGCCTCTCTCTTGCATAAGAATAGGGAACATTGTTATGAGAAGAGACTGAGAGAACTGGGCTTGTTTAGCCTTAAGAAGTGACCGCTGTCTACAGCTAACGGGAGCGTGTAAAGAAGATGGAGCCAAACTCTTCTCGGAAGCTCACGGTGGCAGGACGAGACACAACAGGCCCAAGCTGAAACATGGGAAATTGTAATACAGTATTAAGAAAAAGTTTTATACTGTGAAGAGGGTCAAGCACTGGAACAGGGTCCCAGAGAGGTTGCGGAGTATCCATCCTTGGAGATATTCAAGCTTGACAGGACAAAGCCCTGAGAAATCTGGTCTAATTGGGCGTCCTTTGAGCAGGGGGTTGGACTAGGTGACCTCCATGTCTCAGAGGCTGCCAGCATGCAGCCTTTCAAAAACATCAACCACAGTTTAAAAATCAGAGAAATATAATGGTCTTTCTTAACTGTTATTACTCAAAGTGCCCAAATGTTTCTTGCAACTGTGAATATTCTTTATGTGAAGGAGCCAAAAGCACGTATTTGCTCTCTATCTAACAAGTGCCCCATCCGGTTGTTTGCAGGCATCTTCTACTCTGAACCGAAGCACAAATTTCACACTGGCCTCGCCAAAGCCAACTCAGGCGCTGGGGAAGCTGAGGCATGGGGAGAACAGGAGTTTTACGAATGCCAAGGAACTGCAGAGTTGCATTGCCAACAGGATGAATCCTCTGCAAAATTCCTGAATCCCAAGACTTAATCTCCATCTGAACATCTAGGACAACATGATCATGGTTTCAACATTTTGTTGTCTCTGTTAGGCTAAGTGGATAAGGGCCTCGTCGCGCCCCGTGCTGGGCAGGACCAGAGTAATAAACCATGCCTGAGCTTGCGTTCACATTTGGACCCCACTGGCCTGCTCTGTAAAACACCTTCAGGGGCAAGAGTGGATATCAGCATAATCTATGTCCACTGCAAGACCTCAACGTGAGAAAAAAATCAGAATCAAGCCCAATAGTTTGATGCCCTTTGGTGTGACTTAGATTCTTCCTCCCAAACAGAACCTCAGTGCTGAGAAAGCCCCACTGCTCCTCCATTACCTTAGGCAGAATTGCAAGATTAAGGACAAAAAGAGAACAGCCAAGCACTGGAGGTCCAAAGATTTTAAAAAGTAGCTGTCAAGTAACTAGCAGAGAATTATAAAAGAAATTCTGCAGAAATATGAAAATAAATGCCTTTTAGTTGTTCAGATAAATAAGACATAGCAAGATTCTAAATAATGTATCACTATTGTTAGAAGCTTGAATATTATCGCTTTTTCACCCCAAAGAAGTAGTATATGAGGCAGATGATACAAAAGGGTTGTTGTTTTGCGTTTAGTTTGGAGGGTTTTTTTGGTTAGGTTTTTTTTTTTTTTTTAAAGCATTATGCCAAGTTGCTGTTTTCAAACACATGTTGATGCTGGGAGGAAATGGGCATGTATCCATCTTGCCTTCAGGCCAAACCATTTAACCAGAACTGGGAATACTGACAGACTTTCTCAACCTCTCTCTCTCTCCCCAGTGCAATTGTATAAAGCAGCCCTTTGCAGGTCTCTCTATGGAAACGACCAGTAAAAGCATCGTGCTGCGTGCTTCCATTTATCAAGTGGAAAATTATTTTTAATGTACTCCTGAAGAAAGGTAACAGGTAAGGAGCAAACATTCTCACGGTCATTATAAAGGGGTATGTGTCAGTCTATAAATCAGTAGCTGGCTCGATGCCATTCACTTCTGAATGGAAACCGACTATTTTTGCAGAGCTCTGCTCAGAGCAGCTGAGCATCAATGCTAAGTAGTGTGTAGCTATTAGGGAAAAACCAAGCATGACAACACAAATCATGGAGCTCCCGATGAACATCTCTGCACATGGCTGCTGCTTCTAATCACCAGCAGAATTTAATGAGACACCTGCAGTTTATAGACAGTCTTGTTCCAACATCAATTGCCCTGAGAACACAAAGTCCTCTTTTAAAAAATATTCTTCAGTCAATCATAAACCACAAAGAGTTCATTGTCACTAATAACATACTCCTCATTAATTTATAATTGTATGAAACCATGTTCCCCCATACATGACCTATGACAGATCTGAAGATTAAGTCAAAGGCTGTTAGGATCTCCTAATTAGCACAGTTTTCAACCGTTTTAGTTTTCATTAATAAAACAGTGCTGGAGACCTTGAAATCCATCTCTTGCAATGCTGCAAAAATAGTAGTTCTTTACAAATCTGACCCGTATCAGGTGGAGGAGAGGGCTGAATGCATCCCGTGGGTCTTTAGGTAGGAACAAGCTCAGGCAGGCTGGGATTCCTCCTCTGCTTGAAGCTGCAATGGCATCCAGCTGACTGCAGCCACGTATGCTCCTGCCTCACCTTCCACTTCCATCTCACTGAGTCAAAAAAACGTAGAGGCAGTTCATTAGAATGCCAGAAATGATAAAGGTAACACATCCTTTGTCATACCTTATCACATTTGCAGAGAGGAGGCAATAAAAACCTTTCTTTTCTAATCAGCAATGTGTTCTTGGCTGCATGGCAGAAGAAGTAGAGAATGGCATCTGCTAAAACAAACCCCAAACCATCTCCTTTGAATCAGCGAGCTTAGAGAGAGAGAAAAGGCTTGTTGCTGAGAATTAGGGATGTTGTCATCCACCAAGTAAGCAGCTGGCAATCACTGGCATGAATTGCTGCATCTATGGTGCGCCCCGGGGCTTTGTTGTCTTGGACCAGAACATGGTGTGGCCACAGCAAAGCCGCCTATCAAACTCGCTTCAGAAGGTGCACAGGCTTCCCAGGATTTGGCTATGAGCTGTTTTGTTCCCATTGACAACAGCATTTTGGCTTTTTAACATCTGGGATGAATACTTGAGGATCTTTGGTCTAATTTTGTTGCAATCTGCAAGTATCTGATAGTTACCTTAAGACTTTCCTTAGAAGGGTCCTCAAAAATTGTCAGGACATTGTAAATCATGATCTGTGCTAACACAAGCCTGCCGCTTGTAGGAGGAAAAAGAAGATCTGTGTCATTAGTTAGTGGAAGAGCATTTAATAGCAGCATTGAAAAAAGTAATGGAGATTTCATTCTGCTCCTCTTTTGTTGTCAAAGATAATCTATTTGTCGGTGGCTGCCTCTCCGACATTTCATATCCTCTGCCCTCCACGGACGATAGCTGCGTGTCACACTACGCCAGCTGGTGTACACAGACACATCTCCAGTGAAGTTAATGGAGTCGGGGCTTTTTACACAGTCTGAGGATCTGGCGCTGAACATTTTAAGCTGGCTGAGCAGTCTCATCAGTTATCACACGGGACATGTCAGGGAGCCACTCCCAGTCAGACAAAATAGTTGTCTAACAGCCCTGCCATCAGGAAAGCCACAAATGCTCTCACCAAAACAGTTCTGGTGGAGCTGGTAAGCATCTTTTGCAATATATTCCTTACGGGAGAAAAAGGGGCAGCACATTTTTATTCCTGTAGCATTATTCAGAGATTTTCTCAGCATCAGAACACGAAAACATCAGAATAAGTTTATTTGAAAAGTGATTTTTTAATAAAGTAAATGAAACCTTCTCAGCTAACGGTAGTAAAAGGGAATAACGTTAATGGAATTTTCATTAAAGAAAATTTCTTTTCAAAATAGTACAGACCATTGGGAGAGGAAAATTAGCAGTCAGATCCTCACTGGCTGCAATCTGGCATCGTTCTAGTGACAGACTAACATCTCATCTAGCGTCGCAAGTGAAATTACAGTCAAGTTGTGCTCTGACACATGCATTTGTTATGCACTACCTCATATTTATTACTTGTTACCTCAGGGCGGAGAAGTAAATTTATTTTTAATAATGAGAAATAAACAGGTGACATCTAACAGCAAACTTCTGGCAGGTTTGGCCTTCCATAAAAAAAAAAATCAAAATAGTCTACACATTTCAGGCTTTAATCAAGCCTCAGGGGTTCAAAACCTCATTCCTATGGCCCAGGGGAGTTTTTACATGCTCAGTTCTTACTAAGCACAGCGTCATGTCTGTATCTCCTACACCCCAGGGCCAACCCAGCGAGCCCCCTTTACCGCCACAACTGAGTCTATAGCTGTGCAAAGGGTTAGTTGTGTCATCGGCTGGGCTATCCTGATTAAAAAGTTCACAGTCAACTTCGAAAAGATGCAACAAACATAGAATTATAGAATCATAGAATTGTTTTGGTTGGAAGAGACCTCTGAGATCATCGGGTCCAACCATTAACTTATCACTACCAAATCCCCCACTGAATCATATCCCTTAGGGCCTCATCTAAACGTCTTTTGAATACCCCCAGAGGTAATCATCCTGCCTCCAAATTACATGAAGGTAACATATTGATTTGTATTTTTTTCTCGCTTTAGTATTTTCCCGTGCTTGACTTGCCAGTGGCCTCTGTCACTGTTACAGCCTCCAGGGCACAGAGGCCGAGAACCCCACAAACGTTAATGCATTTAAACTCGAGCAATACCTCTACAAAGCAGGGCTTCGCTACTGTTGCATGTATATCTCAAACAGTTCTCATTTGTAATGACTTTTAGAGAGAAAAAGGAGTAGCTAGACTGCTATTTGGATTATTAACAGTCATAGGGAGCTAGGTACGTTGCAGGTAGATACTCCAGCTAAGTACTTCCATGCACCCCCGCGGCACGAGTATCTTTAAAGCCTAGCCTGAACTCACATGCCGAAGGACAGAAGATGCTTGGAGGAAAGGTAAGAGCGAAACCCTGACCTTTGGCATCGGAGGCCGGCACTTCCAGCCCGAAGGCTCCGGCTCCTGCGCGTGCCTGGCGTTGCCGCCCCGGGTAGCCCTGAAGCCCGAGGTAGTGCCAGGGTTGGCGGCTCCAAAGCACCAACCGCCTCCGTGGTCTGCAGCGCTGGGAACAAAAAATCAGGCGTCGGGATCTCCGTGGAGATGTCTGCGCCTCTCTCCTTGGGTCCTTTCAGCAGGGAGGAGAGGAGCTGCGGCGGCGGCTGCGCGAGAGCTGCAGAGGCTGGAGGCGGCAGGAAGGTTGGCTCGGGCACCGCAGCCAGCCCCGCCGCGCTCGGGAGCAAGCCCGGCGCAAGCTCATCCACTTTCCTTTGCAGGCGGTAAAGGTGAGGTGGAATTTGGCAACGTTTCAGAAGAAAGCAGGTGATGAAATGTGTGTGCAGCAGGCATGAACAGAGAATCAGGTGAACAAACACCAAATGTAGAGCCCAGAGAACAGAAACCCTTTTTCCTATCAGTCAAATCCCAGCTGAGGGGCCCAAACTAATTCCGTTAGGAAACCCAGAATACCTGAGGGGCACAAGAAAAATTTTAAACTTAGCAGGAAATCTGTTCACGGTAAAGCCACCGAGTGAGCTGGTGAGAGAAATTACTCGAAGGCATGGAGCAGAGCCAGGGAAAACAGGCAACAATCGACCAGGCATTATAGAAGATTCTGGGGTTAAAGTGCTCTGGAGAAGTGCAGCGCTGCTTAGGATTGGATCCAAGGGTACTTAAGTATTATTTCTTGTGTAAAGCCTCCACAGCCAGCTGCTTTTGATTTTTTTTTAGCGACTTTTTAAAGACTGAGAAATACCAATTAATCAAAGCAAATATTTGGGGGGGGGGGGGGGGGGCGCGGGGAAAGAAGTATCTGCTTTGAGAAATACAGGAACACAAAAATGGCACTGGACTAGTGTATGGCTTTGCCAAGTTACCTACTAGGCTTAATGCCTAGGATCTGCTGTTCGGTGGCTGCTCAGCGAAAGGGGTGGTCCTGCAGATGCCAAAATTTTCATACCTAGGAGTAGCCCTAATTTGTGTGCTGCCTCAAAGCCTGGGACCCTGCATTTTCCAGAACCCTTTTGCAAAACCAGCACCGTAGAAGCCCCAACTCAAAGGGTGATTTTTAGAGAACAGACTTACCGTTTGGGAACCAGGGACTTTGAGCAAAAGGGGACTTTGAGATGCAGAACTCCCCATAACGTTCGGGATTGTTCTGTTGCTGTGAATGATGCTCACTATGCTGCATAAAACAAACTCCCAATTTTAGTGTCACTCTTTGTAGTATTTATAAATATGGGCATGCCCTCCATTAACAGACAGTTTAATAGCGTTGAAGTATTTTCTAATAAACAAAATCTTCACATTTTTCAGTACTGAGATCAAAGCATACGCAATTCTTATAAACATTTTATTTGAACCAGCATTAAAAATCAATTTGGCATTTGTTGTATCATTTGGCCCATTCTTATGTAAAAGCTTCCTATTCTGTTTTGTATATAATTTTATTTCGATTACTGTAATTTTGGTTGCAACTAAACACACACATTAAAAATCAGCTAGCCTTGAATAGGCCTTTATAAAAAGCTCGACACTCTGTGCTGCTCATTCGTGATAATTGATGCATTAATGTGCACCTGATTTAAAATGCATAGTACAAATACAAAGTGCAAATTACAGCGAACCAAACCGCAATCAACGTCTTCACGGCGCCGCAGAGCGCGGCGTGCTATTCACCAGCTGTAGCCCAGGGGCCAGCGGGCCACATTTAAGCCCTCGTTCTTTAATTTATTCCCAGCGACCGGCTTTCCTGGGAGCAGGGCAGAAGGCTTAGTATGTAAACTGGGAGCAAATAGCACTACAAGACTGTCTGAACACAAAAAAGACCTGAATCCTGAGGTCTAGTTCCTCACTGACCCGATTCCCAAACGGCTCTGCACGATGAGTACATCCTCCCATCCAAAACCCATCAGGCCATATTATCGTTAAATGATATTAGACGGCGCTAATTTTTTTCTAAAATTGATGCAGTAACATTTTTTTATTTTTACAGTTACAATTAGATATGGGCCGTATTTGCAGATTCAAGGTCTCTTTATTTCTCTGAGACGCGCGATCCCCAGTGTCCTTAGGGAAGTGCTCTGCAGGCTTTGAATCCAGCCTGCGATTCCCCACCGCAGCCGGCACGGCTCCGTAAGACCGCATTCGGAAGCAATTGCTAGATCAGATCCTTAATTTGTACTTGACAATGTTCAACTCATACGCGCGGTAGGTGGGCGGGGGAATTTGATGGCTTTCGGATTGTGTGGGAGAAAGGAAAAAACAGACTTTGTTCTGTATTTGGCGTGAAAATGATTAATCTCTTTTATATTCTTTTAAGTTACAATATGGATGTGGAGCGAGAGAGACTTAGATGTTAATCTTTTCACTGAAGTAAAATAATTAAAAGGGTTTCACAAACTCATTTATTTCCACATGAAATATTCTATTCCAGGCATGTTTGAAAAAGTGTTTCAGAAGTTAGCGATTTAAAGCAAGCAGCTGCATACTGATAACAGGGGAAATATCTCACTGCGGCTTTAGATCACAGGAATCCACTCAGCAAAGGAACCGATTTTTCTTTCCAATTTTGAAAAAAAACCCCACTGGTTAGAGCGCTAGCCTGAAATTAAAACATTCTCTTGCTTATTTTGCAAGAGAAACATTATAAAAAAGGGTTGAAAGAGCTGCAGCTCTTTTAGTATCTCACAAACAATAATTTACTGTGAAGACAAAAGCTACTGAATTCTTCTTCCAGTAATTACTACTCATTTGTTGTGTATGGACAGATGTGCCGCTGTTCATACGGGTATTTTAAATACTGACTGACGATGAACTCTGTGCTTGCTCGCGAAGTTATGGTCACGGAGAGGCGATTGCAGCGGGTTGCGTGTGCTCCCGGCGCTCGCTGCAGCGCAGCCCGAGCCGTCCCGAGCGGCGTCTGCCTGCTGGTCTCACAGCGGAGACTCTGTCACCACAAATACCTAATGCGGTAAGTGCTTGTAAGGATTTGTTTCCCCTGTAATAGCCTGTTCTTGTACCTTAACTCCCGACAGCTCAGTTTTATCAAATGACAAAATGTTTTATCACATCAGTCAATGCTTAGATGGAAAATGCGTCGTGGGAGAACTGGCGATGACTTACAAAGCCGGCTTGCTCAATACGTTTTTCTGCCCTTGGACTTGGCAAGCATGAAGACAATCAAATCCTGGCAGTGTTTACATTTGATATCCATCTAGAATAACTCACCAGGTCAAAGAATTATCTCAGTCTGACACTTGGGGTCACCAAGGGGTTTTCTGGGCCAAAGAGTGCCAGTGGCGGGCAGACAGTCTCTAGTGGGACTCCTTGATGGCCCATCAGGATAAAAACTGCTTCTCCCTGCTGTGAGGAGTTTTGACCTACAGATGTCTCCTGTGACATGTGGGCCCATGGTTTTCTTGGCAACTTTTCAAAAGTGTTTTTTTTTTAAATTATTTCCATACTCACTCAATAGTTGGATGTTCGGAGTCTGGCAGACTTGGAGAAACAGATCTGCAAGGGAATTCAGGGTTCAGAAAGTCACGCTCGCGTTATCAGTATTTTAATTTGCCCTGAACTCAGACTTAAGCCCAGAAGGAATCACTAAATATTGTAATCTTCTGTAGATCACAGGCCATTAACTTTCATACAGTCAGCCTTTGTTGAGGCCCCCAAAATGTTTGTTTGATTACTCATTTCTTCCATGTGAGATTTGATTGTTGAAGACATCCAGACATGGAAAGCCCTCCACGTCTCTTCGTAGTTTGTTCCAATGGCTAATCACTCTCACTTGCTTCTCAATTAAATCTCTCTGACGCTGGCTTCCAGCCACCTATTCTTACAATGGCTTTCTCATGAAGTAAGAGAGCTTTGGCTACGTCAGGGTCAGGCACTGGCAAGCTATGTCCACTCTAGCAAAATACTCTGCAAGGATAGTTGTTAGCATTTTTAATTATAAACTCTTTATAAATTTACTTAAATGAATTGAAATTTAAAAACCACAGTGAATTAGTGGTTTATACAGTATTTTAAAAGGCACTGAGCATTATATGAGCATATGTTTTTATTTTAATATTTCTCTAGGCAGGTGTATTATTGAGAATTGGCAAAACACAAAAAACTACATATTTCTTCTTCTGCTTTGTATAACAAACATCTGCATTCTTGTCTACCTCAAGTCTCTGTTTATGACGTTAGAGAAATCCACCGTCTAGGGAGTAGGCCAGAACAGCACTGGAAACTCAAAAGAAATATCAGCCGACGGTCTGGTTGACTACAGACAGTGAAATAAAAGTCAAAGCTTCACCTGTCTCTAACGAAACTCATAGGGAAAAACCTCAAAGACCCAACCGTGGCATTCAATAGCTGTGTTTTCAGTAGAAAGCTGTTTCTTCTCTGCCAACTCTGCCCTGAAACCAAGATGGACAGAGAAACTGAGGCCTCAGATGCCTAGAAGGAACAGGAATAACTCAAAAATGCAGAAAACACAGCAGAGAGAATAAGAAAAAAATCTGGATCTGCATCCATTGAAACATATGGAAGTTTTGCTCTCAATGCTAATGTATGTTTTACTGCTTTGACTGAAATATTTCTTCTACACAGTCCCCTCAGTCTCAAGAACTGTTAATGCCACTCCCCACGTTAATGTCGCTGCGCTGGGGCGGGTGCATCTGCCGTCTGTTTACGGGCTGGGTTCGGAAGGATGGCACCGCAAGGACATACTGAAAACCTGCGACAAGCATGAGAATGCTTTGTAAATCCACCAACCTCGAAGCCCAGCGATGTAAAATCAGGCAGAGAGCCCAGGGGCGAGGGCAGGAAAAGTAAAAATATATCTTAAAAAAAATAATCAACCTGCAAAGTACCACTCTAGACAGTTACTGTCATCTTTCTAATATGAGTTTCCAAGTAGACTCCTACAAAACAAACTAGCTAAGATGTATTTTAATAACTGAGAGAATGGTCTAACTTCTTGTTGTTGTTCTCCGCCACGGAAGAACGACACTGCACTTAACTAATGGTTGTGAATGAATTGATTACACAATTACCATTAGTGCAGTTATCCGCTTATGGCCTTTCACGCAGCTAAAGGAAATCAAAGACAATCCACGTACATTAATGTGCTGCACCTTTTCTGCAGGATATGCTGGCATCGCATTAAGTGCTATTTCTAGAGACCGCCTGCAGCGGATTTAAATTCTGCTTGGGTTGAATAAATGAAAGATAAAGTTACTTCAATCTCTTCGAGTCATCTGGGGGTTTTTTTGACCATATTTCAGGAATATTCACATGATTCCCATACATACTGTAAGAGTGTTTTTGTAACATAATGTTCTCTTTTCTACGGTCATTTATTTTAGTTTCAACACAGCCGTGCTGATAAATGGGAGATGAAGGGGCATGAGAACTTACTTCTCCTTTAATCACAAAAATGTACTCCCCAAGTACTAAGAGTAGTTTTGGGCCAAATCTTACATATGGGAACTCTGAGGCCACCTCTGTACCCCTTTATTAGGTTATTCCTGAGGGCGGCTGAGGCTGAAGCGCTCCTGCATCCGTACTGCAGCCCTTTAGGGCACGCTGGCAGACCCTGAGCGTGGGGTCTGCCCCCCAGCCCCTGCAGCTCTCTCCCAGCTGGTTTACATTATGCACATCCGGGGCCCTAACTATCTGGCCCCACATAAATGGCTCTGCTTGGCTGACGTTACTATTTGCCACTGCCACTTAACACAAAAAAAGGAAGAGTTGGGGAAACCCAGCCCTGAACTCCCTGCGCTAGCCACCGGCAGCCAGAAGCTGGGGCTGAATGGAGCAAGCAGCATGTGCACCCTCCGGTTTCCCTGATCGCCTGCACGGGTGTAGACTTTATTCCATTGCAAAGGTCAAAGTCCCTTGGTATTGCCTCAGTTAAAAACACCGTTGCTTTCCTCATTCGCATGCTTTGCGCCGACCTACGCAACAGGGCTACAAAGAAGTGCACTCTCGTGGCCTCGATGCCCTGTGAAATCTCAGTCCAGCGTGGGATGTCCTGGAAGCCACTGTGGAGCCAGGCCTGCCACGAAGACTGGGATAAGATTTGCCATGGCAGGAGAAGCACAAACAAGGCTATATCTCTCTGTTTTTCTAAAAAGGCAAAAGAAACCATGCTGAACCCGAGGAAACTCACTGCAGGGCATTTTATGATGGGGGGTGTCACTAAGAGTGAGTCTGAGGGATGGCCCCTTTAAGAGGGCAAGGAGGGAAGAATAAAAGCTTGAAAACAGAGAAATCAGCTGCTTGTAGAGCTGTGCAGGGCTAGTGATTAGTGTCAGTCATGGATCCACCTTCTTTGTGTTTTCTTAGCCTTTATATATCCACCCTACACCTACTAATTGGGTAGTTCTGGTAGCGCCTAATGGGAGCCAAGATGCGCAGTAGGCACAGCCATCACAAACTTTCCTGTTACATGGTTTCTGTGTCAACACTACCTCTGGCAGGGATGCGGTGGTTTTCCTGGTACATCCATCCCCCCATTTTGGGATGCTATAGGATCACTTTCCAGATATCCATATACACAACTGGAGGAATATACTTCTTGGCAGTGACCACTGATCTTTGGGCAGAAAAGGATGGAGGAGCTAGAAGAAAAACAGTGGTGCAGTCAGGTGAAGAGCATCATCCATCTGAAACCAGCAGCACGTTCCCTCACCCCCTGGAAAAGGCACTACTCTGGAGGACAAGACTCAAGGTCCCTCTCTCAAAGGTCCCTTCAAAGCAAATCTTGCAAGAAAAGAGAACTGGAAAACTTCTTGGCCCTCCCCGGATCTTTGCTTGTGCTGACACATGTGTGCAAGCCAAGGCAGGGGTAAGAAAACACTGACTAGTGACAGAGATTTCTGGCTGGGAAACTAAGAAAACATCAGAGCGGGGTAAGACTGTGGGAGAAAGCGAGCCGTGTGGGAGAGGCTGATGCTGCCTGACTTTCTGGGGCATGTCAGGCTGCTCAGAAATAGGTTTCTGGCATGTACTCATGGACAGAATTAGCTGGTGCCTGGCCCAGGAGGGAACCAGCTCCGTGTGGCTCATGTAGCACCATCAACCAACCTGGACAAACGTTGCAAGCCTGGGACAGGGAAATAGAGGGGTGTGTGTTGGGGTGCCAGGGGAGGCAGCCAGCCAGGGCCTGGGTACCGAGCAGGGTCAGCCCCTTACAGCAAATAGTTTGCATCCAAATGAAGACCATTCCTGTTAAGGTCTTTTCTGATGTTGTATAAAGTGGCTTTGGGAAGCACTGGCTTGCTCAAAAATGGCTTGGGGGCTGAGTCTGAGGACAGGAGCATGGCAGGTGCCTTCTGCAGCTGCAGGCGTGGGAGCATTGGGCACAGACAAGCCGCATCGCCCTGCCACCCGCCTCTCCTGCCGCCGCTGACGGCGGAGATCCGGGTTCGCTGGCCGTCCGACCACCGGTGCAGGAACGAGGAACCGCATTCGAGTGTGAGGGGGGAGGCTGAGGGACGGGAGAGAGGGTCCTGCTGTCCGACTGGGGCTGCAGGCGTATCGTCCTGCCTGGGAGCCCTGCCACCGCGGGGACACCTGCCCGCAGGCAAAGCCGGTCCTGGCACCGCTCGGCTGGGCTGGCACTCCCGGCCAGGGAGATGCTGGCAGGGATAGAGACACCCCGGGGCAGGGACACCCTGAGGGACTGCAGCCGTGGGTGACCCACTCGGGAACGGAGCAGGAGGAAAAGCAGTAAGCGGCACAGAGCAGCAAGACATCACCACAAACGGGGGCGTGCAGCTTTGTGAGACAACACATTGTAAGCACAAGCAAGAAGCAATGGAAGCTGATGTGGAAAGGACAAGGGTGAAAAAGACACGAGCAAGCATTGAGCAGAATACCTATGCTCACAGTCTTATTTTAAGTCAAAATATTTTTTTCCCCCAAGAATAAAAGAAGGAAAAGGTAAAAGAAATCTAATGTTTTAGGCTGTGAATGAAGTACCTCAATCTCAAAAGACCAAAATGGGAAAAATAAAGCTTATTTCAATTCTCGTTAGCTTCCCTTTTCAAAAGATACCTGGCTCTGACACTCTGAATGCATTTAATCACATCCGTCCTATTAAGCAAGAGTGAACAACCTAAACTGTATGAAAATTGTTGCTGGCCCAAACGTGACTCACTAGGAATGAAAGCCAGCCCCATTAATTACTTTCTGTAGAGCATTCCCAAAAGTGCATTATTCACACTGAAGTTCTAAGCACGTTGTAGTTCGTGAGGCAGAGGCGGGAAGACACTCATTCGGATGCAGGCAGAGAGCTACGCATAAACTTGTGGGAGAGGGGAGTGACAAAAGTGACACAGAATTCAATATGATTAATTAACTAGCTTTAATAGAAATGCCACCATAATCATAAAGGGAGACACAACTAAATGTACAAAGAACTCGATGGGAATCAGGTGACCTATAATCAGTTAAAAATTTTGATACTTACTGGCTCTCTGTTCCTACCCGTAGCCTGTGCCTCCGACAAAATGTCTCTCCTGTCCGGTTGCGTATAAGCTCATCAGAACAGCAAGTGTCATATCCAGTGATGCTATGCGACTTCCAAATTTTTACAGACCTTCTGAGCTTATGTGACTGTTATATCTAAAAGTGATAATAAAACATATTATATCTTAATGAAATAGTGACTTACTGCATAAATATTTTATCCTATGTTCACAAAAATATGAAAAAACCCCACTTGGTGCATTCTATGCTAAACTTTTTTTTTGTAATGAACATGTTAAAAGGCTGCTGTGTTATTATTCTGAATTATTCTGAAAATACTTGCCCTGATTATGCAGTAATAGGCATATGCAGTTGATCTGAAGGAGCTAAACTTTGCATCAAATTTCCCCTGGGTACTGTGTGAAACTGCACAATAAATGAGTGTTGCCGTAACTTAAACAGATACTGATTCTTTGGAGACATGAAAATAAAAACGTTGTGGTGTTAAAATGTAGCCCTGACAGGTCTATTACACTCTTCACAGAGTCTGATAGTTTTCTTCTAACAGTAGCTGTCTTAAAAATTAATGATGCATACTTTCAATGTTATCTCATTACTGATGCACAACTCAGGAGGTTCCGATGAGATTCCAGCTCATCAGGTATGCCCTCGATGTATAGGGGAATGAGCTCAGTTCACCAAAAGCTTTCCTTCTGTGTATCTTTATTTTTCTACTTAATCTACAGAGGCTTCCTGTGAGATCTTCCATTCTGCGTTCTCCTTTCCAGTTGCCAATAAGACTGCTTTAGATCTCCATCTTGGGTTAAAAATTCTGTATGATAGTATAAAAATAGGGTTTTTTTGACTGCAGTTCGGAAAAATCCCAAATATTTTAAGCTGTGAAGCAGAAAAAACACCTTCTTCTATAGCACCTTTTAAATATTCCAGTAACATTTGAAAAGATCCAAGGAGACGAGAACTTTCCTCCATAAAGATGCAAAGGTATACAGTATTCAAACTCCCAGCGTAATTGTTATGATAAATTCCTGCTGGCTTATTATCACCGACTAACAATGCAGAAAGTAAGTAGCTTTTAGCCTTTTAATTTGTACTAATTTAAAATTAATTAATCTCTGTAGTCGCATGTCAAACATGTAACCCAGCTTTCTAAAGGAGTGTCTCTGTGATTTAACGCAACTTCTTGCCCACTCCCACCCAGCCGGCTCCCTCCAGCCCACAAAAAGCCTGGGAAAGTGGGTAAAATCGGCATTCTGACCCAAGGGCCAGCAGATTTGGCTCTGCCGGGGGAGCGCAGGATGTGAGGGAGTTCAGCTCCGCATCCCTCACCCAGCTGGGGCCTCAGATTTCAGGAGGCACTCACATGCCAATAGCCGATGGATGATATATGCACATCCAGTGTTCCCAGTGCGGGTGAAATCCCGAAACGGATGTTGTTTTTTCCTTTACATCAGAGTGGTGGCTCACACGACTTGAGCTTACGCTGCTAACATCAATCGATTCGTCTCTAAATGAGAATTAATGAAGATGTATGCTTAATACCGAGCTGGGCTGGCCGGGGGCCCAGGTATCGGGAGCTATGCGTTTTCCATTACTGGAACGCCTTTACTCTCACTGAGGCACAGAATTCAGATTTTATTGTTATTCTTTCTGAATTAGAAAAGCGACAGAGGCAGAATATCCAATTAGTACTACAAGTCTGAAAAATAATAACCCAAGTTTGGTCAGCAGGACAAAGTGCTCACTTTGTCTGGGTGGCATTTTAGTGAGGGCATTCCTAAAGGAGTTGGGTGATTTGATATGAAATGAAATGCTTTCATCAGCCTTCAAAGCGTCTGATCTCCCAGGAAATAAAACCTTATGGAACTGAGTCTTACTCAAGTCTTTCTTTCAATAGAAAGAGCATTATGGAAATCTCCTGGTTAACACATGTTTGAATTTACGCAAATTTCAGTTCTTTACAATGCTGGTCACATATGTTAAAAGATGCACGGCAAGCTGCAGAACGCTATCTGCTTTACAGAGGGTCCGTTTTTCTTTTTTCCATAGTATTTTCCATTATATGAATGGTAGAAGAAGAACTGAAGTTAATTTTCTGATAAGTTTTTCTTTTGAAGACTGAAAACTACACATTATCATTTTGAATTATGACTTATCACCCTTTTTTTCCCCCCTTTTCAGCAGAGGTTGAATTTTGTTTCATCTACCTCATCTGCTTTGAAATATCCCAGAGCCGTGCAGCTCCAGTTGCAATAAAAATATTGCTACTGCATAATACAATCAAAAATGTAACATAAAAAGTTAAATAGGTATCTGCATCTCTTTTGGCTGTGTAAGCATAAGTGTCGTTTGCTAGCACCTCCCAGTGGAATAACCCTTTTTATTTCTATTCCGGAAAGCACTCGGGCAGCGAGCACTTAGCTGCTTTCCCTGGTACTGTTCACGGGTTGAAGTGAGACAGGTGGCCAGCTGCTTTCTAAGGCGAATGTGTAGTCTTGCTAAAATCTGTGCTGCCATATCATGCATAATTAAGGGAAATGCGTTTTACTGGACCGTGGAAGCCGAAAAGCACATAATCACGTGCTTTATGTTTCTTTGGCGTTATTTATGTTAAGGTTCAACTTTGGATCATCTACCCAGGTGACCGCTTCAACTCCCAGGCACGCCTGCAGCGCGCAGACCGATGCGTTGGAACAGGTAGGCCCTGGCATGGAGAAAAGAGTGACAGTTTTACCTTCATTACTAAGCTGGCATCACCCAAGATTTCATACCACAGCCGCACTGCAAGCTGCAACTATCGGTGCGCTTGGCTAACTCTTGATTTATTTAAATAGTAGTTGATGGTTTAATAGTATTTAATTAAACTCATATACTGATAGAGACAGCTCAGCTGAAACCAGCTAAGCTTTGGTAGCCGGTTCCCTTCGATGTAAAGAGAGTTTTGTGTCGTGGGAACAAAGGGACAAGGGAACCAGGATGACAAAATGAAAATTACCCCTCGCACGTCATCCCGTGGTACCTGGCAACAGGGACCTGCCAAACGCTGCTGCCCAATCTGAACCGTCTGTACTAGAACACCGCTTTTCACATTACACATACTCTTCATGTTTTTTAAACGTCTGTAATGAAACATAGCTATATGTATGTACGTGTGTATACACGCACACATGCTCTAACACATACACATATGTGTATACATATATATTTATTTACACACATATTGGGCTGCTCTCACACTGGAACAAAACTGTATCTGTTCCCGAAAGTGATTATTTGATCCCAGACAAGGAGCTTCATCCTGCAAGAAGATCAGATGTATTAGCTTCCAATACTTTTGAACTTCTCTTGCTGGAGCAAGCTTAAATCCCTTTTACATACTGGGTTTAATAAGAAATTTGCTGTCACTGTTTTGAACAATAAAAAAATCATTGCAAGAAGCTATGTGTGTTCCTGATGGAGTTGTAAGCTCTTTGGGAACAATTTTCACATATTTTCCAGCAAAGTTAGACTGCTTTGTCCCAGATCCTAATGCTACCCTGGGGGGATTAAGCTGTTCAGAGGTTGCATCAAGTACTCCACAAGTCCCAGGGAAAACATACTTGCTCATCCTGGCTGCAAATTTTTAGGTGAGAGGTTGAGCCGCTGCTCTGTGCTGTCCACAGGCCAGCAGAACTACATAGTTTTGTGACGAGACAGAACACTGTATTGTTGCAGGGCCACAACGAATCGTTCTCCTGAACTAGTGCAAGAGATGCCACAATTCTCCAATTCATGGCTCTCCATGAAGCCGGGATGAGCATGTTGATGCAAATCAGCACGCAGCCCAAAGCCTTTAAACTGCTATATTTACTAAATTTACTTTGCTATATTTACTAAATTTACTTTGTGATATAGTGACATAGTACTTCCAGAGGTCTTAATCTGACTATTTTTAAACCAACTATTAACCACAAGCTGGTAGGAAACCAGCACCAAAGGAACTAAACAGCAAGCTTCCCTGCTGTTATAAGCACCTATAAAATAATCTGTAAACTTCTAAGTTCAGATTTGACAGAGCGCTTGAGTATATGCCAATTTAAAGTACGTAAGAAGTCCCTTCGGCTTACATCTGTGAAGACTAGGGAGGAAAAGAACACTGTCAACTTATGAAAATATTTGGGAAAAGATCACTCTCTGGGAGTGCATATTTAGTAAATAGAATCATACAATCATACAATCGTTTAGGCTGGAAGAGGCCTTTAAGATCATCGAGTCCAACTGTTAACCTAGCACTGCCAAGTCCACCACTAAAGCGTGTCCCTAAGCACCACATCTACACGTCTTTTAAATACCTCCAGGGATGGGGACTCCACCACTTCCCTGGGCAGCCTGTTCCAATGCCTGACAACCCTTTCAGTGAAGAAAAGTTTCCTGATATCCAAACTAAACCTCCCCTGGCGCAACTTGAGGCCATTTCCCCTTGTCCTATCGCCTGTTACTTGGGAGAAGAGACTGACACTCACCTCGCTACAACCTCCTTTCAGGTAGTTGTAGAGAGCGATAAGGTCTCCCCTCAGCCTCCTTTTCTCCAGGCTAAACATCCCCAGTTCCCTCAGCCGCTCCTCATAGGACTTGTGTTCCAGACCCTTCACCATCTTCGTTGCCTGTCTCTGGACGTGCTCCAGCACCTCAATGTCTTTCTTGTAGTGAGGGGCCCAAAACTGAACACAGTACTTGAGGTGCAGCCTCACCAGGGCCGAGTACAGGGGGACAATCACCTCCCTACTCCTGCTGGCCACACTATTTCTGATACAAGCCAGGATGCTGTTGGCCTTCTTGGCCACCTGGGCACACTGCTGGCTCACATTCAGCCGGCTGTCGACCAACACCCCCAGGTCCTTTTCCACTGGGCAGCTTTCCAGCCACTCTTCTCCAAGCCTGTAGCATTGCCTGGGGTTGTTGTGACCCAAGTGCAGGACCCGGCACTTGGCCTTGTTGAACCTCACACAGTTGGCCTTGGCCCATCGATCCAGCCTGTCCAGATCCCTCTGTAGCACCTTCCTACCCTCGAGCAGATCAACACTCCTGCCCAGCTTGGTGTCGCCTGCAAACTTACTGAGGGTGCACTCGATCCCCTCGTCCAGATCACTGAATAAAGACATTAAAGAGAACTGGCCCCAGTACTGAGCTCCGGGGAACACCACTTGTGACCCAAATAGTGTAAACTCATTACGAATACTTCAAGTGAAGCTTTCTGAATCCTCTAATACAGTGGCCAAAGAAAGCTTTCTCTAATGTAAATCTGAATTGACTTAGACATAGAATGAGATCATTTGAAAAGTGATGAAAAAGCTATAAAACGCTATAAAACCCAGCAGGTGTCAAAGGGCAAATGATATCTTCTGCCAGTTGACCTCTTAGCAGTTTTTCACACCTGGGCATTGTTTTAACCTTTTACATTTCCACTTGTTCCTGATGTACATTTATATATTCTGGGGCAGGTGGGTGGGTCTGTTCCTTTGATCCTGAGAAATCAAGCCTGCCGACATCGCACGTAGAGGCCCCAGGTGATCCTAGACGTCAAGGGCTCCTCGTGTGCCTGCCAGAAGCGAGGGTATTCTGCCCAGTTAGTGAGAACTGATTAAAAGGAGAAACTGAGATGGGCTCTTACAACCCCTCCATATAAACAGTGAAGGGTAAGGCACCAGCGACTGTCCCTTCAGCATCGCCAAATCCTCCAAAGGCAGCCACAGCACTAATCCTTCCTCCCCTTCAGTGGCGCTTCCACCACCACTCCTGCAGCCAGCACCTTTCCACTCACGGTCGACATCTTAATATACATTTACAAGGAGCGGGTGGGTGGGGTAGAACAACAGGGTCCTCCCCCACAGCATAGACTGGGAAGTATTCGGCAATTTAGCACGAATGAATAATTCAATAGTTTATTTTAAATGGAAGAAATTGGATCTGCAGTAATTACATTTTCTGCATTTTGAGTACTAGAATAGATAACGCAAAATGGTGTAAACATTTTAAAATGCAGGAATAATGCAAAATGACTTCTGTTACAATACGAGGCAAATGTTGGCAACTGGCAGCTTTTAAAAAGCAACAATAGGAAATAGATCAGATGAAGCACTAATTTATATAGCATAGTAGAAATGCAACTGCTCTGCAGGCTACTTCATATTGTAAGACAAGAAAAAGATCAATTACATATAGTCAAACCTATGAAAGAAAAACTAATCCACAGCATTTGAAAAGTAGCTTTGTATATCAGTTTCCAGACAAAATGTAAATATGATTTGATTTCTTGCTGAGCATATTGCTCTAATTTTTGTAGTATTTCTGTTGGTTTGTATTTTTTATATTATGTATGAGCAAATTACATGCTGTTGAAGCGCCCACTTCCTTTTAAAAACTGGCTATTTAATTAGAGCTATGTTAACAGCCACCATCCGAGAAAAAAAAAAACCACAACAAACCAAAAGTTGTCATTGTAGTAGGGCAAAATCCTGCTTTGAAAAATGAGGTAAATAAAAATACAACTATGGCAATATAAACCTTAAAAGGTTTTCATAAAGCGCATAAAGTTCCACTGTACCAATTCCTTTAGGAAAAAAAGTTTTGCAAATGTATATCCAAAGCAAGTGTTAAACTACAGTTCTACAGTGTTTGAGTTTAGGAGCTAGTGTTGTGACATTTGATTCTTATTTTCCAGGTAACACAATAATATTCACTTAAAACCAGTGATTATGGGGCAACAATCATGTATTCATATATATTTGTAACTACACCTTCAAGTAGGTCATTGAAGATACATTTATGCTGATAAAATTACTCAAAGGGCAGCTATACACATTCTGTATGAACTGCTGAAGAATGGCATTATCAATTAGACTTAAAAAACTTTTACAGAGCAGTTTCATTTCATTAAAAATTATAACAAGAATTAAACAAGCTGAAATCAAATCCAGACTGATACTGTAGCAAAGAATTAAATATATCATAAAAAGACAGACTTGAAACTTCAAAATAACTTGGAAGAATGATTAAGTGTGTAAGCAAGTACCAGCACAGACATAATGTGATTCAAAAACTAAGCAATTAGCTAAATTTTCAAACTCATTACAGGCTTATTAACCTAAACTGTCTGGAGAAGTTCTTGATACATGGATTCACTTGGCTATATGTATTTAACCCTCAGTTTTTCATCCAGAAACAGGTACCAATGATGTGAAATAAACAGAGCAAAATTCACAAAGCTCAGAGATCCTCAAGTATGTTAATGCCCTCCTGGGAACCTGAATGGAGGAAAACACAGAAAAGGTTTAGGTCACAAAAGAAACTGAAAGACAACTCAGAACTGTACGGCTAATAAGCAGACAAAAGTTGCTGTATTTCCACATTTGTATTTTCATTCTGTTTACAACGTTTGGATTTAGGGCATTCAAGTTAAATGTTTGCATTTTTATACAGAACAAGAAAGAATTCTCTCCTTGATAAATCTATGGTACTATTTTTTGGAGTATGTCTCAAGTATTTAGGTACTAACAACCTACTCATGAACACAGTCCAAAGGTTATTTCTGATACTAGATTTGGTTTGATTGGGAAATGAATTTTCCTCCATCATAAAAGAAGTTGCTTTTTCATTGAAAGACTAAACATTTTCAGAATCTTTTTTCAATGAAAACCCAAATATTTTCACCACATACAATTTCCATGAAAATATTTTCAAATTTAAGTTAAATCTGTTTCTTCATAAAACCAGCTCAAGCTATTATATTTATATGATATCTCAAAAGGTCTTATTTTAGCCTAATATTTCGCATTTGAAAGACGGCTTTGTTGAAATTTGTGTACCATAGCTTTCTAATGAGAGGAGAAATTCCTAAATGTTGGCTTGGGGCAAACGACCTTTTAGAAGAAACAGTCCAATAGATCTCTAGCCCTTCTATACAAAACTGCTGAGAATTTTTACCTAATTCCAGTTGTGTGGATTCCCTGCCTTCAACTTGTCTTCATACAATAATCTTACAGCAATGGTAGCAATTACTTTCATGTAAAATAGTACTATTATTACTATATGCGATGAATTTGTAGCTTCTCATTTGCTAGATGAAATTTGGCATCTAAAACCAAAGGTCAGTATCATATGACAACACAGGAGCAGAGCAATAGGAAGAGTTCTGCAGAACAGTGGAAGAGGCTTGGGAACTTCATTGCTGCTATTTTGAATACGTCTGTTCTAGCACCAGTGTTTGCAATGATGCAAATCCTTCTTTTAAATCATTTTTCTGTACTAGTGTATACACCCCTTTGGAAGCTCTGCTCTTCTGATTGGTCTTAGAAGTCAAACTTCCCTTTCACAGTAGTTTTTGACCTTGGAAATGATAGGATGACTTTCATTAATAAAAGACTAAGCATGAAGACTTTTTTTTTAATTTGACAGCAAATATAAGCTAGCTAAATAGTCTTTATTTAAACTGAATAACTGTTCAAGTCTAACTCTTGGGAAGGTTTTGAGCTCCAGATTTAGACCACCTACACTTAGGTGTCTATATATGTGTTAGATGTCAAAACTCCTGTTAAATTCAATGGAAATGTAGTAGACATACCCAACAGACTCTACAGAGCTCACTCAGCAGTAGATATCCTGCCCCCACCGCACGGGCTGGGCACCTCAGCAGCCTTGGAGGTTCCACTGGCCCAATCTGCATGGCCTTGAAAAAGAACAATGTACCCAGCATAGTCCAGACCCCTAAACAGGCGGACGGGAGGGGGTTATCTCAAACTCATGCTTAGTATCTAGCTACTCTTTTTATGCCAAAGAAAAGCCCGAGTCCTTCCCCAAAGAGTAGGGGATTGTCTACATATGGGTAAAACCAGAATGAATGAGAATGATTTAGTATTAGAATCAAATGTTCAACTTCTTAAAATGTTAAATACTTCTCTCACGTTGCTTTATTAACATACCCACTATTTTCACCAGCAAAATAAAGAATAAAATTAGGATTATGTTGTGATTTCCTGGACAACTTAAGAGGCTGTGCAACTTGGCACGTTAGTCATAAAAACTGACCCTTTTTGCAAAATAATTGTAAAAAAATGTTTTTATTGTCATGAATTATAGATTCAAGTCCTTCCTGTTGACTACATCATTGAATTCCATTGTAAGACCTTCTCACCCATAAATCTTGCTACACAGTAAATTTGAAAACTTACAAGTAATTCTCAAGTGTTCAAATGAAAACATGCACTCTGAATGCATGTGTAGTAATACATAATAAAGAAATTCAGAGCAAAGCTTTTCAGA
The DNA here is from genome assembly GCA_009819775.1 of Phoenicopterus ruber ruber. Lineage (NCBI taxonomy): Eukaryota > Metazoa > Chordata > Aves > Phoenicopteriformes > Phoenicopteridae > Phoenicopterus > Phoenicopterus ruber. Next base: position 106,056,728 of record CM020216.1, read on the forward strand.
ATCAACATTGTAGGCACTGATCCAATAGCAGAAGTTACTTTAGCTCTAGTTTTCTTTTTAAATCATCAACACCAATGAAGAACCCATACCAATGGGATTCTTAGAAATGATATTTTAAACACTTTATGGAAGACACTGTTTCCTCTCCAGGGTTTAAGCATTGTCTACCACAATCAACTTGATCCTGTGGCATTTAACTCATAGATAAGAAAAAAATCAGATTGTTTTTTTATTTAAGTAAAAAAAGTAAAGTTCTGGCCATTCTCAGAGACACCATTTGTGTCCATCAGTCTGCAGTGAAAGTCACAGACTTTGGACCTACAGATACCTACGCTGAATTGCTAAAATAGATCACCTCTGAAGAAGGACCATGCCTGAACTGCCTGGCTTGAAGCAGGAGAAATGAAGCGCTAGACCCAGGAACAGGAGATGCTGAATACTTGAAGTATGAAGGCCCTATATGGAAAGCTTCCATCCATACAAAGGACTTTCTTTAGGGAAAGCAGGCAACTGATATATATGTTCACTGGAGGAAATTTATCCACGCAAAGAAAGGAAGGACATAAAGTGCATCTCTGAGACAAAATGCACATTTGGCTACTTGTTATCACTTACGCTGAAGCCAAAAGCCAGATTAAAAGATGCACAGTTTATATTTTGCTTCTTTATTGCTATGTTTTTCTACTGTTTTGTATAATACACATTTTTGTGCTGTTGTGTTTGTGTGACCATCTTGCTTACATCCTTCTTTTGAATAAATATACTTCTATTTATCTCTGAAACAGTTAACTGTATAGGCTACTCCTTCCTGCATGTTTTACTAATGACAACTTGTGATAGGCATTAGGTCAATAAAACTGGTGGGCTTCATATGCCATATGTATCCTTAATATTCAAAGGAATATTGAAATGAAAGGCTTGTTCTATCCTGCAAGACTATTATCGACAACCACCCATGATGTGGGTTGAAATATCTGGTCACAAAACTAAATTTATTCATTTTGTATCACAGACCATTTTGCCCTTGGGTTAGATCTTAGCATCACAAAAGCATTTAGCCACCCCATTTCATATAATGATATTAAAAAATATACACAGCTTCACTTCAGTGGTTTATGGTTTTAACTTCAGCTCAGATTCAAATGCAACTCAGCCGCACAAAAAGCAGGTTTATGTTAGTCTGAAAGGAAATGAGCCAATCAAAATACAAATTTAAGCCAAATTATAAGTTCTATGAAGTACAAGATGCCTTTATATTTAATGTTGCTTGTTTCACAAAAAAAGCAAAGCTTTATTTGGTAGTGTCCAATAAAACCAAGAATCTTCGCTACTGTTACCTCGTTATTGTGCTCTAGAAGCCATTTGTTTAGTAAAGTGATTTATTTGGAGACAGCCGATATAATTATCATGATCCAAAAGAGTAGGAACTATTATAGACATGGGATATTATTTTAATAAAGAAAAATATTTAAAATTTGTAATGAGCATACCCAGAGTTTTCTTTCAGTAGTCCAGAACATCCTAAATAGAAGGCTTACTTCTTTTGGCTCTCTTTAACTTTGAATAACCTTCTTCTTTCTGTTAACAAAAAAACCCCAAACAAACAAAAGGCAAAAAACAGTAAAGCAAACAAAGCAGTAATACTAAGCTAACGCTCAACTAAAAAGTTGCTTTTGAGTGAAATGCTTAGTTGAATGGTATGAGAAGTAATCAACAAAAGTTTATATTTACAATGTAAATATAATTTAAAGTATGTTTGTATGCACAGCGGGTAAATAATTAAAACCAGAGCTATTCTGAAAATACCCTTTTACATGCTGGCAGCCAAGACTTTCAAAACCAACTCATTTCTGGTGTCCAAACTTGAGATAATGACAAAGGCTTACTCTTCAGAGAAGGGTTAAGCAGCGTCCCCAGTCAGCACCATCGTATTTTAATCTGGAGAGAGGAGGAATCAGACTAATGAGCATTGGAGAGTCCATCCCTACCCCAGTTAATAGACAAGTCCCTCTCCTATTCCTGAGACTCCAGCTGAAGCTTCCCTAGAGCTGTGTATCCACCTCGCTTGGCTCCAGCAGTGGCAGTGCTGCACTGGCAGTGCGGCAGGCAGACAGCGAGAACTTGCTGTCTCCTGACGCTTCCCAAAAGTAGCTTGCAGGGCTCAGGCTGGTACCCGTGCTACTCACAGCCTGCCTGGAAAGAGAGGAATGGCATGGGGCACTTGTGACTCGTGACTAGTACAGGACAGTGCCCCTTCCCCATCCCAGCAGTGCTGCCAGACCAGCTACAAGCTCTCGGCTTGTTCAGTCTGCCCAAGCTGTAGAAGTAGCTCCACGCTCACAAGCTCTAGAGTGGCTGAGTCATTCCTAGTGGCAGGCAAAGGACTTCAGCACTTAATTCGTATTATTGTAGAAGTTTCTCTTCAGTACACAGGCCCCTGGGGTTGCTATTCTTATAACCACACTTATTTTTAGTTGCTGGTTTTTTTCTTCTTCGTGAAAATGACTCCTCACTCTACTGCCGTAGCATCGCTGTGCTGGGCCTGTAACTAGTGACTCAGTCGTGGCCCTGTGGAAGGGCCTTTCCCAGGTGCAGTTGGATGGGGCCAGCTCAGAGCAGCTGGGCTGGCGTTTCCCACACCAACTCCTCTCTTCCCTGCTGCAGCCTGAGCTCCAGGGCAGGAGTGTGCTCCTGCAGCAGGCCCCTGAGGATGTTCTACTGGCCCTTTCTGAACTGCACGGATAGCACAGACTGTGCTCTTTTAATTACCATTAAATATTACAGAATTGTCTTGTATTTGGCTTTAAAAACGTAACAAAATGAAAAGATGACAAATAAAATGTTTAAAAATGCAAATTAAGGGGAAGAGTCTGAATTATGGATACATACTCTTAAGTTCTTAGTCAACAGTTAATGATTATGTTTGACATGGGAAGTTTATATATTGCAACATGTGACCAGGCAAAGGCATTTCAGATTGAGCATAGGTAATGAGACCTCAAATGGTCACGTAGTTGAGATGAAATATAAAAAGCAAGAGAACCTGGGTGAAAAGGGAATTAAGTGCGTGCAACTTTTCTTCCTTCTGGCTTATTTTGTAGAGTTATTGCACAGTATTTTCAGTTAGCTATTACCACAAATAATACATACATATCTATGTAAGAAAACAGACTTGTACTGAGCATTGGAGACTTGGGACCTGTTCTTTCTAATCTGCCTAATTTCTAGGTAGTAAAACCATTAAGAATGTGGTTGTAAGGAGAAGGAGACGGAAGATACAGCTCAGTTTTAAAGATCTGATATTTAGAAACAGAAGAGTAGCCCAGTGGTAGGTGAAAGCAATATTAAGAATCATGAAAAAATATTTTGAAGAGGATTTTAAAAGTACACATTACTATCACTAGAACAGAATTCAGAGGAAAAAAGTATTAAAAAACCCAAATGGTATTAGTAACCCATATAATTGCTGCTGTTCACTCCTTCTAGTAAAAGAATAACAACTGAAATATATTAAATAATTAAGAGACTATACCTTTTTAAAAGGCAGAATGAATTACAAATAGCCTTTTGGAACTCATTTCTACAGAACGCTGCTGAATTCAAACACTTAAGATGAGACACTTACAGAGGCAATGAGAATGCCCACAGTTATATTAGGATAAAACTGGTTTCTGTAGAATTTGAAAATCTGCTTCAGAAACATATTTACTTTAGGTAACATCATTAAACATTTTCATTTTAGCACTATCTTTTGCAGGAGACAAACATTTTAATGCACACTTGAAGTAACAGTAATATAGCCAATGGTTAAGGTTAATTTTATCCAGAGTGGTCTCAATAAGATTTCTGGTTTCCCCATTTTAACTGGAACATGCTAAAATGAAAACAATTTTTCCTTTTTATCTCTTAACTCAGGTCCTTGTAGACTGGATTATGGGGTGTATGTGTGGGTTTTTTTACCTGTCTTCTTCTGGCAGAACCTTTCTTTACAGATGCTTCCATGTTGCTCTCCTTGATTGAGGAAGACGGTTTTGAGGTCAAGGCTTCACATGTCAGATACTCGTTCCCTGTAATCATCTTAAAGTATAGAAGTTTATACTTTCATTAGAAAAAAACACTCAGTATTTTTCTACTTGTTAAAATGACCTACTTTTTAAAAGGTGCCCTCATAACACGAAGTTGAAATAACCTACCAAATTACATTTTATACGTGAAAAAAGTGATAAGCACAACACATTTCATCCATGTGCCCAATCTGTGGGTTATCATCCTCATAAAAATTGCACTGAAATCAGCTCGGCTATTTATTTTATTGAAATGCAGACAGAATTATAGAAAATTTAGGTTGTAAAGTACCTCTAGCGGTCACCTAATCATAACTTTTACTCAAAACAGAGCTACCTTCAAAGTTAGATCACATTGCTTTGGGCCTCATCCAGTCAGGTTTTGAGAATCCGAGCGGACAACAGCTCTACAACCTTCTCTGTGCAACTTGTTCCAGTACTTAACCACTCTCACTCTCAAGATTTTTTTTTTCCTTATGCCCAGTAGGAATTTTTTCCTGTTGCAACTTGTGCTTTTAGTGAAATTGTAACGAAACTTGTATTTGCAAAACTCCCACGTCTGTCTAACAGCACAATGCCTTACACACACTACAGTCAGCACTACACAACTGATGAGGTTTGAGATTCTTTCCAGGAGCTGTGCATTAATATGGTTTCATATGAAGACAGACTGAACACCAAAAATTTCACCATGTTAACCTCACACAAATCTTGATAGACTGATAAACTGTCTTAAAGAAAGGAAAACTAATTACCCCACCTTAAAAGTCCCAAATTAAAAAAGTGCGTAGCTCAGACAAAAAAGTAAGTCATCTGTCCTTTCAGAAAAAAAAGCAGCAGTGGCTGAAAACATTAACTTATATTGTAGAAACTTCAGAAAACTATATTGAGAGTGATGGTAGAACATGATGAAAGTCATGCTCTTTATTGCTTAACCTTGTTTTAGAATATACTAAATTTGTGAGAACCAGTGAGAATGAGCCCTGTTATTTACCATACCTGTTCAAAGTTAGATTTGGAATGAGAACTGGTTGTCTTAGTGATATAGTCCTTAGAATGGCATGCTGCTTTATTTCCTTCATTTTTGGCGATGCACACTGTATCATTTAAGACAGATTCATGAATATTTAACCCTGCTCCTTCATTTGATCTCTTTGTTTGATGCTGTGATAAACCAGAATTTGTCATTTCATTGTCTAATTTACAAATCTGCAAATGTACTTTCTTTGACTGGTGTTGTTTCTCAAGAACTTGCGTGGTATTTTGACTTGCAAACTTTTTTCCCCTTCTTGCACTGGAAGTAGGACGTGCGTATGTATTCAGACTCAGGTTGATGTTCGATTTCTGAAGCACTGACCCAACATTCTTAAGAAAGGAAGGAGAATTTGCCTGTTTGTGATTGACTTCACTTGAATTCACACCTGAAGTTGAGTTATCAGAAAAATCAGAATTAGTCATTTGTCCGCCAGACTCTGTTTTCCATCGAAATACAGGTATACCATGTTTTGCATATGTTTTCATGTTCGTTACCTGAAGTACGCTGCTATGAGCAGGATTTTTGACTGAGGTATTTTGAATGGGTTTGTAAACCTGAGTTATGCTGGACTTGCACACAGTCAGCACAGAAGATGAAACACCCATAATTTTTGTTGGTGCATTTTCTCTTTTCTTCCCATCCATTTGATTTGTGGTCTTGCCATTCATTTGCATCAATTTTCCTTTGAAAATTGGTATAATTTTGCTGACTTTTCGGGGGGGGAGTTTAAAGGCTGAATTTACAGGCATTCCTAAAGACTTCACAAGTGGTAACTCTGATACTCCTGGTATTTCCCTATTATTCATTGATTTCTCTGTTGCTTCAATGCTAACCTTTTCTGTACCCTTACGGCTACTCGAAGAAGTATGTGTTTCTGGCTCTTTGATCAAACGCTCCATCCAGTGGCTGTTTTCCATACTGCAAGGTGAAGAAATTCTAGGCAAAGTCTGTTTCCTTGGAGGAGTCTGCGTCAGAGATACTACACAAACCATCTCACCAGCCAATTCCATACGCTTAGATTTTATTTCCTGCAATACAACAAGACTTGCTAAATTGAATGAATCGGATTTAAAGATCTGATAGTGCCACCTAATGCATCACTGTATGATATCTACCTAATATACATCACAATATAGAACCATACATTTTCCTGTTTTGAATTAGAATTAACTATATTTTTAAACAATATTTTGTTGTCACTATAAATGAAGATTTGTTTTCTCCTCCCCCCAGTTCTTTGTTTATAAACTCTGCTGGAATATTGTATTTCTCAGAAGGAAAGACTTCAATTACAGTCATTATCTGGGTTTAGTGCTTTCCAACTGGGTAATGCCTACCCCTTTTGAGGGGGTCTGCAGACAGCTTGACTGACAGGGCTCCTCATCTCTTAAGACTTCTAAGGGCATCCATATTCTGAGCAAAAGACAGTTTGGATGTCTATAAAAACTGCAGATGACAAAGAGGAGCCATTCTAGCTTTGATCACTGAAGAGACGTAAACAGAAACTGCTTTCTGAAAGAGGATTATAGTAATTTAGAATCTCTGCAATTTCTGTCACTATTCTTTGTTCAGAACTAATTACTTCATTTCTCCTTTCGCACACTTACTACCAAAGAAATTTGAGTCTCAGCCTTTGTCACAACCTCAAACTAAAGGAGTTTTGATTGCTTGCCTCCCTTCCGTCACTAGCCATGGAGCAAATCTTACACTAAATCTTGAGTGTTTTTAAATGTGTAAGTCCACAGAACTTTGGTTTTTTCTTGGTTTGTTTTTTAAAAAATAAATTTTTAAATTATTATTATTATTATTATTATTATTATTATTATTATTATTGAAGAGGTGCAAGAAAGTTCTGGTTATTCAACTGTAAAATAAGGTCTGTGGAATTGCAAATATTGATAGCAACTAATTAACACTAAGTCAAATTTTTTAATGTGTTTGTGATGTCAACAACAACATAACAATGGCAAATAGCAATATAATATTTAATTACACGTTTAATGAAAAGTTACATGATCAATAGTTGTTTGCTGTGAAAAGCATAGTTTTATGCTTTTACTGTGTTCTGAGTATGATAAAGACCACTTCATACCATGCACAAAGTACACGCTATTAATATGTTTATAAAACACCCTTACACGCACCGGAGCCCTGGAGAGTTCCTGTGTGGCATAAAGTGCTTTACTTGTCATCTTTACTGGAAATCCACATAGACGTGAAAGGTTACACTTCATGTCAGAAAGAAAAGCGTTCAACACACTTTCTGAATCTGTTCTAGGGAAATACTGCACTGGCTGACTTCGAATGCAACTTAAAGGGTACCTGAATAAGCGTTCAGTGATACGTAACAAATTTCTTTACATTTCTATAATTATGAATCATCTTTGTTGAGAAGAAAGCATGAACACGTCTAAAGCTTTTTCAAAAAGGTGAACAAAAGCGCTTACTTTCTTAAGGGACTGAAGCTTATAAAGTTACAGGACTTCAACATGTTTATATCATGCTAATCTACCATAGTAAAGATGACTCAATACAAGTAATCCTTAGTCTAGTCTTTCCTAGCAGAAAACTTCTCTTTAAAACAAATCTTTGTTGGCCATATTTTTACAGGAATTTAACTCTTCCTTTTACATCACCACTTAGAGTGGCATTATGATGTTTACAGAAGCTGTGAAGCAAACTGATCTATTTGACTTACTATTATTCAATACTAGGACAAGGAGACTTGACTCAGTATTTCGTTCCAATTTGTCTAGTGAAACAATTCTCCACCGAATTCTATGAAATTATGGAAGAAGAAAATGTGGCACAATCAAAAATGAAAATTTAGATCTTTGCTAGAAGTGTAGTAGAGGAAATGTAACAAAAATATTCTGAAAGGATACGTAAAGAACCTTTCCCCTATTGGCTTGAAGTAAATACTGAAGTATATTTTTGTCTCTTCAAGATCCTCCGGAAGAATATATCCATACTTAAAAAAAACCACAGATGTGTATTACAAAAACAAATTCAACACGTACAAAAAAGGGAGGGAAAAATTAAAGCAGTGTATATTGTTTCTTACCAGATTCTTCCAGTGCACCTGAAATTCTTTATATGAACGGAAAGGAGATTCTGGAGGAATTATGTGGCTGATGTTTATGATCTGACCCATTTTCATGCTGTGCACAGGTAAAGAAGGGATGCTTAGAAAGGATGTCATAAAACTCAGCTGAAAATATACTAGACTTTTGGAAAAAAAAGTAAATCTTATTTTTGGCATTGAAACTACTTATGGATTATTTTTATGTTTTGAGGACTAATACCTTTAGCTCATAAGTTTATGACAGAACAATAGCAATATTTCCTAAAGTATGGAAAAGAACTTGGCACCTACAAGTCTAATTTCTCTTGTCTGTAATACTCACTACTAGTGAATGTAGAACAAAACCAAATATATCATTACTTCTCATATTTTTATGATGAAAATCATAGGTGAAAGTACAGATAGCTTGTGGCAAAGGTGGAAATTTTTTTTTCTTTAACTTGATACTTTCTGCTAAAATTGTATTTGAGAAAAAATAATGCTCTTGCATATCACAAAAGTAGCAGAGAGATTACTAAAATTTAAACAATAATTTAAATGTGTAATTTATGATTCACTGACTAACTTATCTTTCTCATTTTCCATAACATTGAGACCATAAACGTAAAAAAGAAAGATTCCTGAATATAAACCAGACCGTAAAACGGAAGTGTTCTTATCACTTGTATCAAATTCACAATTTGTATGGCAAACATTCCAGGAAATGTTTGTTTGTGCTGAAACGTAAACAGACTCCTACCTTGGCAAAACATAGCACCAGTTACTTAATATGGAATGTTGATGAATAACTGTATTTTCATTGTTGTCAAACACCTTTATGGTGTTTGCTGAAATATCAAAATCTGCCAGCTTAAAACAGAAAAAAATTTATTTGCAAATATTTCTACAGCAGTACAAAATTAAAATTTTCAAAAATAATTGTGTATCACAATACACTGAAGCTTAGACATTATTATTATCCGCTTATTTCAGAAGATATTCCCATTATCAAATTGCACACTATCTTATGTTAGAGCCTACACTTCCAACAGTTACGCAAGCACAAGGTTTAAAGGTTATTTAAATCAGTGAGATTTAAATTTTATTTGAAGTGTTTTAATAAGTAAGAGTACAGAAGGAATTTCTCAAACTAAGAACTGTCTCAGTTCCATACACATTTTTTAAAATTCAAATCAGAAACCTATGTTTGACAGTCTAGTAACTGCGTATGCCACCTTGCCTAATCAAGTGCAAAGATCCCAGAAACAGAATTATAGTTTCACCCTGTGAGAAGTCAAAAAACACCACACATTTTGACAATGTGAAAATATTTGACTGTAGGGACCAATCAAACACTGAGATCTGACAGTGACACATGACACAGAGTGACACATTTCCTCTCTCTATGGTCTACCAGGGTTTGCATTTATTCACTGACAAAAAAAAATGTGGGTATTTCTATTTCAGAAAAATATTAAAACGATCAAACTGATAATGAAGCCACACCATGATTGCTTCCATCATTGCTTTGTGTCATTCTGGAATTGGATTCCTAAAGATAGCTTTAATGTTTATGCTGTCCAACAAGGTCACAGAACAAATCCTATTCTTCTATTGTAAGACAGAAGTGTTTGGATCAGAAATACTTATTTTGAAAGAAATCAGCAAGCCTGACAAATATGCTCCTGTATGTATGGACATATTCAACAAAGGTGACATGGCTGTCAGAAAGGATGGTAATTTTTCAACCTCAACCATGATTTCTTAAACAATTTATTAATTATGCTTACAAGCAGCATAGTCCAGGCTGCTCCAGCATTTTGGAAGCTGCATAGAAAATGAAGCAGGTTCCGGAGTAATTATATACAGGGACTTTAAACATAGTGCTGACAACTTACCTGTAGCTTCACTTTTAAGATGTTACTCAAAACTGTCTATGTATTACAGTGAGATAGTGAGTGCCTTCTAGAAAACACTGCTACAAGGAAATCTGGAATCATAAAGACACTTCACTACTATATTCTGTTGGTATTTTTTGAAAGGTCTCTTAATTAGTCTAGAATCTCAATTTTACAACACTCGCTAGAATGCATCAATATAGATACAATAGGGCTGTTATGCACGTGTAACAGATGCAGATAGTCAATGAATATGATTACTTTCTTAATACAATCAGAAATAAGCACTTCTATCCCCATCATGCTAATTGCAAGTCACTTAACAGAAAAGAAGATAAAGATTAATAAGACAAATACAGACATAGAAAATAACAACTGTTTTATACCTCAGGGGGTGGCAACCGAATTGAGCAAGCCTCCACACTGATGCAAAGCTGTCTCTCTGATACATTGAGGTCTATAACTAAAATAAAAAATAAAGCACAAAGCCCTGTTTTGAACTACAGTTCATCTGTTAGAATGCTAAACCAAATGTTTATTTAAAGTAATTGTTAGTCAAAATGCTGCCTTTGAAAATCAAAAGGCTAGACTTCCTCAGCATGGAAATTAAAATTAATTGCATTTTAAGTGTGAAAAGTTTAAATAATAATGAATTACCATCCATACAGTACATGTCCCTAGGAACTCATGGCTGTCCATGCTTGATACTCATATCCTTGATACACAAACACCCATTTTCAAAGCAAATGTAGTTATTGTAACCATTGGCTGTACTGAGTCATCCAGCCCAGTATTATGCATCCAGAAGTGGTCAATAGGAAAGACTATACGAGCGAGACAAGCATTTATTGACACAAGTCATAGAATCATAGAATCATAGAATTGTTCTGGTTGGAAGAGACCTCCAAGATCATCGGGTCCAACCATTAACCTAGCATTACTAAGTCCCCCACTAAATCATATCCCTTAGGGCCTCATCTAAACGCTTTTTGAATACCCCCAGAGATGGGGACTCCACCACCTCCCTGGGCAGCCTGTTCCAATGCCTGACAACCCTTTCGGTAAAGAAATTTTTACGAATGTCCAATCTAAACCTCCCCTGGCGCAACTTGAGGCCATTTCCTCTTGTTTTGTTGTCTGTTACTAGGGAGAAGATACCGACCCCCATCTCTCTACAACCTCCTTTCAGGTAGTTGTAGAGAGCAATAAGGTCTCCCCTCAGCCTCCTTTTCTCCAGGCTAAACATCCCCAGTTCCCTCAGCCGCTCCTCATAGGACTTGTGTTCCAGACCCTTCACCAGCCTCGTTGCCCGTCTCTGGACATGCTCCAGCCCCTCAATGTCTGTCTTGTAGGGAGGGGCCCAAAACTGAACACAGCACTCGAGGTGCGGCCTCACCAGGGCCGAGTACAGGGGGACGATCACCTCCCTACTCCTGCTGGCCACACTATTTCTGATACAGGCCAGGATGCCGTTGGCCTTCTTGGCCACCTGGGCACACTGCTGGCTCTTATTCAGCCAGCCGTCAACCAACACCCCCAGGTCCTTTTCTGCCGGGCAGCTTTCCAGCCACTCCCCCCCAAGCCTGTAGTGTTGCCTGGGGTTGTTGTGACCTGAGTGCAGGACCCGGCACTTGGCCTTGTTGAACCTCATACAATTGGCCTCCGCCCATTGATCCAGCCTGTCCAGGTCCCGCTGCAGCACCTGCCTGCCCTCCAGCAGATCAACACTCCCTCCCAATTTGGTGTCATCTGCAAACTTACTGAGGATGCACTCGATCCCCTCGTCCAGATCATTGATAAAGATACTGAACAGAACTGGCCCCAGTACTGAGCCCTGGGGAACACCACTTGTGACCGGCCTCCAACCGGATTTAACTCCATTCACCACAACTCTTTGGGCCCGGCCATCCAGCCAGTTTCCTACCCAGCGCAGAGTACGCCCATCCAAGCCATGGGTAGCCAGCTTCTCCAAGAACATTCACCCAGCTCTGAGCAATCTGTAGCACAGGGACTGAATGTCTTATGTTCCTCAACATGTGTCCCTGTTGCAAATTCAGGCTTCAATATCTCCAAATGTAATCTTTAACTTTTATACTGGAATAAAAATATTACTTTGTAATTTTTGCAACAGCTAAGCAGCATGCTTTGTGACTTAACTTTTGTGAACAGCAAATGTAGTACATACAGGACAGTCACTTTAGCTCATTTTCCTATCTATTATCATGGAACTTTCACATTACTTGCAAGACTCATAATGTGAGGCAAGTGCATTTAATTGTAATAAATGTAACTTTTAAATGGTAAATTTCAATCTATGGCTGTAGATTAATAGTAGAAAAATTACCTTTTTTGTGGGTAATTTTTCAGAGGTGCAGTTGAGCTGACTATTACATACAGAGAATCATCTGCCATCAAGTGTATTTTGACTGAGGTTATTTCAGAATGAAAAATGAAAAGACATTGTGTTGGTAATACCAAGATCATCGCAGTATGAAAGCACATAATTCTATCTTGCTCTCACAAGTTTACCATTAACAGAGTATTGTACTTACCAACAGCATTTTGCCTTCCTGAACGAGACAAAAAATCTTTTCCTTAATAAATAAAATAAATAGACATTATTTTCTAAACCATATACCTAATGTCTTTATGCAAAAAAAAGGAGAAATCACACATTTTTGCTTGTGTGTGTCATGAATGCCGAAAGGTTTGTTCCTTTTAAGGAGAGAAAAACCCCTCTATCAATTAACTTTTCACTAATTCATTAACTTCTTATACAAAAAAGAAAGATACATGAAAGTATATTAGTGGACAGCAATTTATACATTATTTTTTCCTCCTAGTAAGGAATTTATACATAGAACTATTTTTAATTGACTAACAGTTAATAAATTGCTCAGGTTCAAAAGCAAATCTGTATAGCATTACTACATATTTTACCATCTACCATCAGTTCTTCCCAGCTTTAGCAACATATATGATTAGAAAAGCTGCATGTACCAGGGTCACATTGCTGTTTGTTAATGTCTTTCATTGAAACCAGTTTTATATCAGCTACTATCTAGCCCTCTACTTCTAGCTGCTGTTCCTGAATAAGTTGATTTCATTCAGAGCGCTATATATTTTGAAGATACCGAAAACAAGATACTGTTAACATTGTGGCTGGAAATAAGACAATAACATATACATTTTTCTCAGTGTATACTTGGAATGATCTATACAATTGCTCTACTTAACAAGAGCACACCACAGTATCTGAAACACATCTGTCTTTCCACGCGTAGGTAATTCACATTTACCCCACACACGAGTTAGTAGAGAGATGTCAGGCAAAGGAACTACCATCTAAAAAGACAGAGCTTGGTAGAAGGAGAAGGTCTGACAGAAAAACACTTCTGTAATAGAAAAGCGTGCAAACCATGTGCAGAAATGCCACTGATGAAAGCAGGAATCTGAAAAATAGGCCAAATTTTTAGAAGATATTTACTATCCACGATATTTGGTTTGGAAATTATTCATCTGGTATGTTGCATTTAGTTGAAATGATTATTTGATCTACTACGAAGATGAGGAGGAAGATGAAAAGTAAATGATATGTCTATTCAGACTGTTAACTTGAATCATTGAACTTGGATAAAGGAACAACAAAAATGCAATCAAAGAAAAAAAGTCACAGGATAAATGAATGAGATAATTGAATATAATGAATGAAATAATGATGGAAATGAAATAATGACAGAAATTAAATTATGGAAAATAAATGCAACAATAAAGAACCAAAAACTAAATGCTTGATCCCTGACCCAGGTGAGTCAAATACCTTGCACCAAGAGATGACCAGCCTTGTTCCATCTGGGTGCAAGTCTGGCTGTAAGTGTGTAGGAGAGACAGGTTTGGAGAATGGCTGGACTAACTGGTTGTGGTGCTTCCAGCTAATGACATCAGTGAGAAAAGAAAAATACATTATTAATAAATTAATGGATTTTTTTTAAAGGCTTCAGTCAAAATTTAATCAAAGATACTGCTTCTGCATCTTGGAGCCAAATCCTAGTATATGTTACACATCTTTACTTTTCATCTACTTAGCTACAAGAGGAAGTTAGCACGATATTCGATGTAGGCATTTAGATTTCATGTGTCACCAAAGTAAGGTGCCCTACAATTCATTTAAAGTTTTCACAGGGCTGATAACAGACTTGAGGAAAAGATTAATTTAACTATATGGAGTACTTCACTAGATATGCATCTCTTTCCAGACAATAGGTGCAACATCCAAAATTTACATATATTAACTCTGCTGCCAAACTCAAGACCAGAGGCACTTTCTTGCAATCACAAGAACAATAGATAAATGCAGCTTTGTTCCCCCAGCAGTACTACTTGCCTGCCTGCCTGCCTGTCCTGCATAGCCTTCTGTTGACAGTTAGCATTAGGCAAGAAAAATAAACTAATTACATGTGCTAAAAAGAGCTAACTAATCCTCCTCCAAGAGGATGTTTCTAATGAGATCCTGCAAGGATCTGCTTGCAGCTCATGGTTATTAAATATACTTCACACTACTAATCTGCTCGTGTTGGAAAATCTAATGATGACAGGTCAGTTACACATATCAACATAAAGCAGTTTTGTAAGGTAAGCATATTTGAACAGTATATGTCTTACTAATCCAGATATGCATTTACACTTCTTGGAACAAAGAAGAATACACCCAACTGGCTGTGCAAATGAATCATGAGAGAGACTGGCTTTGATTACAATCAGTCTTTTGACTCAGCAATTTTTGTGCATCCACACATGCATTCATAAAACCCACAAACATCGCATACTATAAGACAGTAAAGCATATGCATAATGGTCTAAAAATATATCAGCTGTTAAGTTCAATTTCTTCTCTATGTCTTTGTTTTGTTTCTCTGAGACTGTCCTATATGGATAAACCCAAAACGTGAATGGGGAGACAGTTCAGCTGTCCAAACACCCCCACCTGTGGAACCTATAGGGCACACGCAGAAGGGGTGACACCAGCAAGGGAGCTGCAGGTCTTGAGCCCGAAGGGCAGGTCTGTCATTGCCCTGAGGTCAAACCCAACACCCTTGAACAGGACCAGGATCCCACTGCAGCAGAGAAATCTAGTGAAATTGCTCAGGAACTTCTTAAAACTTTTGACTCTGACAAAGTATACTTACTCTGCCCACATTTGTAGGAGACATTTTGCCTGTGGGACAGACTTTTTTACCCTGAAACTTGGCTTCTGTAGTGCAAATTGCATGCCCTACGAAAAATACTCATCTCTGGCAAAAGCAATTGCAGACAAGCATAACAATCTTAAGAACTGTGACATCTTTCAGCACTTACGGTAGCTCCTTGATTCTCTATGTAGGCTTGACATATTCCTGACTTGTAAAATGCTATCTAAAAATTAAAAAAAAAATCAAGTGTCTGAAATTAAGGGGTGTTTTAGAAAATCATAAATTAAATTCTGGTCCATCAGTGACTTTGCCTAAGAAAAGCATACTAAGGAATTGCTAAAGCAAACACCATATCCTGTATTTTAAAGGAGAATGATAACTAAAATTAGTTCAGGCATTTGTCATAGCGTAATCTCATTTCCAGCTAAACATACATTAACAAGCAAGCAAAAGACTGCCCAAAACAAAATTGCAGAACTCTGCCCCTGCTGCTCTCATTGTGAATTGGGTGGCATCTTACTAACCAAACCCATTCTGTTCCACAAAAGGTTTCCCATCTGAAAAGGCCATTTCATCAAAAGAGTAGAAGACATAAGCTGCCATCTGCATTACTAATGCACAAAAATAAAAGTTTAAATGACATAATTCTACTTATCCTTGATCCTCAAACAAAACACTTCTTAGAGAAACATGCATGTATGTGTGATGGATACACTTGACTCCGTGTCAAGTACTTTGGTTCAGGCTGACCAAGAAGCAACAGGCCTCACATCCTTGGGGTGAACTTGTGAGCTGGAAAGTCCCTGGGTCACGTACAAGGGATTGAAGGTGTCTTGAAAAATATTTCGAAAGGTGGTTTCAAAACCAAAAGTACAAGATAACCAAAGTACAGTACAAGATACAGAGCTAAACCAAAGACATCTGTCTTGTCTATACTATTGACTAGCAGCCACCTACTTCACCCTATAAATATTAAAATCAGGATGGGCCCAATTTGAGCTCTCCCTGAACGGCAGCTGGCCTGCACACCAGGTGACTCTGCCCTTGAGCAGAGACGCCTCTCAAGATTAGAGATTCCTTACGTGAGACGAAATCCTTCCTTACCCAAGGCAGAGAGATCCCTTACCCGCTAGTGATCCTCAGTAAGTGACTGATAGCATGCTGAATTAATACTATGAAGCATTACTAATCCATGTAGCTACTCAGATATTATAAACATTTGAGGGATAATTCCATGAGACATGAATCATTGACCAAGTCTGGGGCTAAGATTGGATCCAGCTGCACCTAGGCTCCAAGAAGGAGTTTAGAAAGCAAGGGGGTCCACTCTGAACCTCGTGACTCAGCGGGAGGGTCCTCTTTACTCTTCGTGCCCCCGGTCTCTGTATGAGTCATTCTAACTCAATTTTCCTTTCTATGTTTCTTCCATGCAGTAATTAATAAGGTGAACCTTGCCATCGAACTTATTAAACCTTGTCAAACCACTGTTAAAACTTTGTTAAATTCCATCAAACTTACTGAACTCAGTCAAACTATTATTTTACCTCACTAAAACATATTGCTGCTTCTCTCTTTTGAGTGAGGTGCATTCTGCTCATCCGCAACAGTATGTAACTACATATACTTATTTACACAGTGATACTGACCGCCATTACAACTGAAATTCGATTTAATGTTCCAATAACAGGTGCAGAAAGGATGTCTTGATACAGGAATAGTAACTGCCTACCAAAAAAAAAAAGTTAGAAAAAAATTCAAAAATAATTTTCCCTACTTGATTTTCTCAGCTTAAATTTATTTTCCTCACCTTCTGCAAATGTAATACATTCCATTTTTAATCAGTTTCCAGTGGTTCAGTATAATATATTGGACTAGTCCATGTTATTTGCTCTTAACCCACCCACAGTGGTCTAAGACAAAGACTACAGGCCTTTGGCACATGAACAGAACTCTCCAAGAGTGTTCCTTTTGGCAGAATTTCTCGTTTCTGCCCTTTCCTATTAAAGGGAATGACATAATTCTTGGTGAGCACTAAGGAGCGTACATATGCTTTCCAAGTATTCTTTTCACTCAGTCTCAACCTACATGAAGCAAAACAATAGCTCAAAAGATGTACCTAAAGCATTCCAACTTTGCAAGTGAACACAGATTAACTATTTATTAATTTGAAGTAGGTGGCCTTGTTAGTTTTAGCTGATGACATTTAAAACATAATAGAAATGAGTTTTTTTCCTCAACAGCCAGCAAGTCCCCTACTAAAAAAAATGCCGTTTTGAACAATTTTATACTGTTTGATGCTGATAAGAATTTTGCTGATGTTATTACAGTTAATCCTAGTACTGCTAATAAAATCTTTGAATAACAACCACCAACAGCTTCTGAAAATGATAACCCTCAGAATTCTTTACCTGCAAATCTTTATCTGTGTACTCCTTGCCTCAGTTTCTGGTATCTGAGAACTCAGTGTTACTGTAGTGGCACAGAGTTCTTGTAGCTCCGGCAGACTAACAAAGAACAGAGACTGATGCCTGGTGTCATTCATGGTATATTGTTGATTGCCCCAAAGCAGCACCTGGGTCTTAAAAGAAAAATGTTAACTCATTTTCATAAGGCAGATATTTGTGTACAGAACTTTATAAGTATATGGTATCAGGTAAATGAATAATCAATTATCTTCTGATTAAGATTAGGTAGGCAATGTAACATAATTTGATAAACTAAAACTGACAGCTCAATATACTTTTGCTATAAATAATGCATTATACTTGAAAAAATAATTATTTACAAGAGTCAAAATATCCAGAGTAAAGACAAGGACAAAAGTATCCTTTCTATCTTCTTCTCAGTCTATGTTGGGGCTGGAATCTATCTGGGATCCAAGAGCTGAGGAAACCCTCTGTGATGTTGGTCCCCTCCTGTCTGGCAAGAAAGTTTAATTCCCAGGAGCTCAACAGCAATCTCCTCAGTAAGTCACACAAAGACCGTGGCTGGCCTGCCAGAGAGAATGAAAGTCACAGAAACATGGAGGCACACTGGAGATCTTTTCCTTTTTCCCCACATCAGGCTCCCTTCCTAGTGGTACAGGCACCTTGTATGCTCCCTGCTTAGATCTACCTCTCTTCTCAAGCAACAGGTGAATACCATATTCTAACCTATGCAGAACTGAGTCAGAAGCGCATTCAGCTATAGGATTAATTATGAACAGACAACTTGTTCTCCCATTCTTGCTCTCAAAGGAGAAATGTATGTGTTGTGGTTTAACCCCAGATGGTAACCAAATACCACGCACCCACTTGCTCACTCCCTCTCTCCCCAGTGGGGTGGGGAGGAGAATCGGAGAGAAATGAAAACTTGTGGGTTGAGATAAAAGCAGTTCACCAGGACAGCAAAGAAAAATATATTATTATTATTAATAATATATGAGGATAACAATATATAAAACAAACGATGCACAATTTCTCACCACCCGACGACCGATACAGCCCGTCCCGAGCAGCAGGCAGGGAGCAGGGGTATCCCCCCCCAGCTATCCCAGAACAGCAAGTTCCAGAGAGAGCAGGTGAGGGAACAAACAGCCGAACGAACGAACGAAAAGGCCTGAACAAAAAAAAAAAAAAAAAAAAAAAAAAAAAAAGGAAAAACAGGGAAACAAAAAGCAACCGGAAGGGAAGCTTAAGGATTAAGGCACTAAGAGAAGTGGCCCACTGTCCGACCCTCACTTATACCAGGCATGATGTCTATGGTATGGAATACTCTCTTTGGCCCGTTTGGATCAACTATTCTGGGTATTCCCCTCCCAAGTTTTTGCACCTGCGCATTAGCAAAACCTGGGAAACTGCAAAATGTCCTTGGTCGTTTAGCAGCAACCAACAACATCGGGGTACTATCACCATTCTTCACACACTAAATCCAAAACACAGGACCTGCTGGAGACAAAACTAGCTCCATCCTGGCCGAAACCAGGACAGTATGAAGGACAGCATTTTGTCTTGGTGGGAAATTTGAATAGGCACACTGAAAAATATTTATCAAAAGATGAAGAAAACATAGCTGGCATTTGGAGTGGAATGTGATATATATACATAGTGGTTCTACCAAAGCTGTCTCTCGCATCCTAAGCTTTGCCTTATAATAGAAACTATTGACTATATTTTGTGTTCAAGTGTATGAGGTAGTTTTGGGCTCAGTATGAGGCTGTTTTTGGGCTAACACAATCATTATCCTGACGTGCACATGACCTGATATTTCACGCGAAGTTAGAATACAGAGCACATGTATGGTCATTGCCATACCACTGAGCAGATGTGCTGCAACTCCATCATTTTTGGAACTTCCCAAAAAGCACCAAAAAGAAGAACCGAAAGAACCAGAATTTCAGGCTGAGAATGTGATTCTTTGATACAATACTAGCAAATTTCATGTGAGTGGGAGTAATACGAACTTATGGCTGTTACCTGGCCTGTCAGATGCCTGTCAGATGCTCCTATGTATTGCAGCACAGGTCAGGCTCAGTGTAAAGGAGCTAGAATATTTATGACAAAAAAGAACATCTAACATTTAATTAATTAAAGAAAACACACCTTTTAACTATAGTACCTTTCTCAATCAAAGTGTTTCAAAGAAAAACAGGCAGGTAGAAAGTCTGCTTGTTATGAAATGCCAGGAACAAACACTGCACACCAGAAAAAGCTGTTTTAATAGTTCTACCCCCTCCAAACCTTAAAACCATTTTGGGAAATGGTCTTACCAGCGCAGTGAAGATAGCAATAAATATTTTGTTTCCAAATTGTATGAAGTCACCAGGTATTCATCACTTCATATGCAGTGAAGATAGCAATAAATATTTTGTTTCCAAATTGTATGAAGTCACCAGGTATTCATCTGAAAAGCAATTTTGCAAATCGTGATCCAAGAATGACGAACTGGAAACATTTTTTGCGGAACAATGTCAAAGATGACTTTACTGTTCTGGTTTTGCTTTGCCTTGTTTACAGTGTAACACATTAAAAAGATTAACCTCGGTCATATCCTAGAAAAATCACAAGATCAGTGTTTTATAACTGTAATTTTAAAGAAAATAACACGTTTCCTTGTTTCTTACCTTTAAAGGAAAACACATTTCAAGTTTTTTCTAGCAATCATGAAAAGTAGATTTTTTTTAAAATGTCAGCCAAGATTATCACTTCAGCAGAGAATTCCAAAAGCTACAGCTTAAGGGAAAGGACCATTTTAAACAAACAAGAAAAAAATCTTGTCTGTTTGCGAACACAGAAAAGAAAGGCTGGGTCCTCAGCTTTCATAATGTTTAAAAGAATTATAAATAGCCAACTGGGGATTTTTGTGGCAAAGATGTTGTAAAACACAGGCTGCAATGCTCCAGTGATCCGCTTGCTGTTTGAGGCCAACTCCCCTGTGGGAACCACTCTCTCTATTCAGCCTAAGTTCAATCTTCCCAGTCATTTTAAAAGCTAATGGGACAGAGTGCTTGCAAATGGCTTCTCCCTTCAGGGGAGAGGATAAAGAGAGAACTACCAGTTAACACAGAACTACCAGTTATAAATCACAGGAAATAAACCCAACTGCCTTCTGTACAAGTAGGAGAACTTAACGCGTGTGGGAGAAATTACATCTTTAGATGCTGATAATCACAACACATGAACTTGAAACCACCACAGAGCTCCTGCTAAGCTGAACAGGACATCAGACGGAGAATGGCTATCGCTGGTTTTCTGTCAGAACAGACAGCTAAAGCACAGAGCTTGGCAGTGATATTTGTTATTTTCAGTAAGGACCTTATCAAAGCTGAGAACAACACCAAGCTGTGCAGGACAGTAGCTACTCGTTAGGCTGACTGTAATGAGCTAGAGATGAAATCTGAAGATCGTGGTGGCATTCAGTGAGGAAGTATGAAGCTGTCCTGCACACTGATAACCAACAGCACACGCACAGGGTACAAAACAACTACCTAAGCACCAGCTTCAAGGAAAGGGGTCTCAACAGGTCACGTTGGGTAAATTCTGTGTCACTGAAGTTATGCTGTAAACAAACCCCACAAAAAAATCCCAGCCTGTAATCACACCGGAGGTGTACATGGGGCTTTTGCTGTTGAGGGACCCAAGTAGCGTATGGGCATGACCCAGCACCGATAGCGCAGCACAGGGTGCTGCCCTGACTATGACGGGGGGAACCCATTCTGGCCCAACAAGCAAAGCCGTCAAACGGCTCTGAAGCCACAGCAAAGGAGCCAGACTTCAGTTTAAACAAAACTGAAGGAAAACAGGGTGGCGGGTGGGTGAAAGGGCGTCCCCAAGAGCAGGGGAAGGCGCTGCTCCCCGTGCCCTCAGCCCACCCGGCAGCAAGGCAGGTGGGGCGAAGAGGTGTCACAGGGAAGCCTCGGCTCAAGGCCCCCGGCAGAGCTCTCCCAAGGCCGGGCGAGGGGCTCCTGCGACAGCCGGGAGGCTTTGAGGAGCTGTAAGGAAGCACCTCTGGCGGGGAGGGACGCTCCTCAAGCCGCCTCCGCCGGGCTCCCTCAGGGGCTGCGCGGGACGCCAAGGCAGCCGCGCGCCTCCCGCCTTCGGCGCGAGCAACCGCCGCGCGCGGGGGGTGGGGTGGGGGGGGCCCCGCGCAGGGCCCTATCGGCAGGCGCTCAGGGTCACTGCGGGCGGGTGCGCGTGTGGCCACCCCGGCCAGCCCCGGGCGTGAAGGAAAAGCGGACAGGAGAGGGCAGGGTGCTCCCTCCCTCCTGCGCAGAAAACCGGCGGCAGCCGCGAGGATCAAAGGGAGGCGAAAGCAAGCGGCCAGCTCGTCGCTACGCGGCCCGGCATTCACCGCGGCCGAAGGTGACAAGGGTAACCTCCCCTCGCGGCACGTTTCGCCCGCCGTGCGGGGGGAAGCTGCGGGTTCGGAGCCCGGCGGCGGCCTGGAAGCCGCCCGCGGCCGCCGCTCGCCCCTCACCCGCCCGCCGCGGCCTCGCGCAGCACGTGACCGGTGGCTCGTCACGTGGAGGGCCCCGCTCCCCCCGGCAGCGGGGGGAGAGGGCGGGGCACGAGGTCGCCAACCCACCCCACAAGTCCCGCCCCCGCGGCCACCTCAGTCGCCTGCCTGACGCCTTCTTTGAAAGGCATTTCGCTCCGCCAATGAGAAGCCGGCAGGAAGGGGGCGAGCGGAGGGGAGGGGCGGTGGCGGGTGGTGATAGGCTCGCGGCTCGGCTGCTGTCGGCGTGCGCGCGGGGGAGCGGGGCTATAGCCTGTTGCGGGGCCGGTGCGGCTGGGGGTAGCGTGGTGCCGCGGGGGACATGGTGGGCTCCAACGAGGCCGGGAGCGAGTCCGGGGGCGAGTCGTGGCGGGGCCGGTACTACCGGCTGGAGGAGGTGCAGAAGCACAACAACAGCCAGAGCACCTGGATCATCCTGCACCACCGCATCTACGATGTCACCAAGTTCCTGGACGAGGTCGGTGCCCGGGGAGGGTGAAGGAGAGGCGGGGAGCCCGGCGCCGCGCTGCCGGGACGCTGCGGGTACCCGAGCCCCGCGGGGCGGTGCGGGCTCGCCGGCTGGCTCCCCGCGCTGGGGCGGGGCGGGGGCTGCCCCGCGCGGACTCTCGTCGGTCTCCCCCGGACGGGAGCCGGCCGCTGGGGGTGCGGCGCAGCAAGGTGCCGCCCTCGGTCTGCCGCCGTAGTGCTCTTGAGAAACTGTCGTGTGGTGGCCCCGGGCCTTGGCGGTAGCGCCCGAGGGTGCCGTGGGGCTGGCGGCCGGCGGGGGCGGGCTCCGGGCGCCCCGGCAGGGCAGCGGCCGCCCCTCGGGCTGCTCTCGGGCAGGAGAAAGCCGAGTGCGCCGAACACGCCGGCCCGCACTCGCGTGTAATCCGCGGCTCGGAACTGCCTTCTCTCGCCTCTGAACTCCCAGCCTTTGTAGAAACCCGCGTTGCTCAGAGGCTTCGTGCTCCTACTGCTGTCCTCGTGCCCGCAGCGTGCGCACGTACGCGGCGCTGCGGAGCTGCAGGAGTTCGGACTCGGAGTGCAGCGGGCGGGCTGAACGCCTTTGGTGTCGTGGCGGCCCCCTCAGTTAACGATTGGTGTTCTTGATCACTTGCTGATGATGAATCATTGATAGTCATGGTTAATAAAGAAGCATTTTAGCTACCGGACTAAAACATTCTTCTGTGGAGATGCAGAAATGCAACTACTGAGCAATTTTTTTCAGTATTAAATGTAGCTAGGATTTATTTGTGATATTTTCAGTTTTCTCCCTCACTCCTATTATTCCCCATCTGCAAAGACCTAGCATCCAAATAAAAATTGTTATGGTAGATTTACATTAATTTCTTTGAGAACACAGCTCAGATTGCTTGAGACATGACAGAGTTCAAGCCTTAGTAGTTCTGTAGTCCCATCTTGATTTTTTTTTTTGTGGTTGTAAACACTTGAAATCTAAAGTATAAATTGAGCATTCTGCAAATAAGAGGTTGACAAGCAATTTTTGAAAGGCAGTGTTGACAAAAGTAGTATTTGGTTCTCAAGCTGTGTGCCAGTACAAATTGTTTGGCTTTTCAGCAAGACAGATTGTGAAACTGATCTACTGACTTTTTTCATTATTTTTCATCTAGCTCTGTCCCTGATCTGGTTCATCCTTCAGTTATGGAAATGGTTTTTTGGTTATGCAGGCACGGCCAATTTAATCATAGAAGCCCTGGAGGAAAATGCAGTTTTTTGCAGACTGAGAAATTGAAGTAGCTGTTCTGGGAAACTTGGATCAGTTTTAGTTGGTACATAATTGTAACTCTTCCTTCAGTATATGTGACAAAATTGGTAAATATGGAGAGGCACTACCTTGTGCAAATTTGTCCAAGAAGGTCTTAATTTCAGTCTTCAGGACAACGCTGCTAAATCAGTGGCATATCAAAAGAATTCAGCTTGTCTGTAAGCAGTTAAATAGTTGTTTCAAGGACAATTGTGGGATGTCTGATGCACTCTGGTACACGTGGATCAAAATTTAGCCTCACACTGAACAGCTTTCAATAGAATATGACTGGATTTGTAGCTGGAATTTCTGGGTCATATTCTGAGATAATAAATGAATGGGATTGGACAACTATTTTCAACAAAGGATCTAAATGAAACTACACTGCTTAGGAAAGCGCCTGGATATTGTCATGTTCACTGTGTTGGTGATTTTTGGGCTAGAACCCTTGGATTAAAATATTTCATAGGACACTCTTTTACCTTTTTTTGAATGCTTTTGATACCTGGTTAATTTATCAAGTGATGTGCTAATTCTTTCGACACTGTCAGACACCCTGAGGCATTTACATGTGACAGATGAGGAGAAGTTGGAGCTAGCCTCTTGCTGGTTTGTTCCAGAGTATGGTAAGCACTTATCAGTGAAGTGGGGATTACTTTAGCTGTTTCAATAGCATTATTGATCAAACTCGGTTTTACTTTTTGCAGTTCCTTGCAGGAGTAGAAAACCTTAAAATATTTCAAGAATTAAATGTAGGCTACTAAAGTCCAGTAGTACTTCAGAAGGGAGTACTGCTAAAGCATCACCTCATTCCTGCTCTTACCAAGTAGTAGATAAGTAAAAATACTAGTTTAATAGGGAGTGACGAACTGGGAACAGAAGCTGACTTCACCAGTCCCATTTCTTAATTCAACAAGCAATCTTTCCAGCCACTGCATTAACCTATGGAAATATTTTCTTATTGGTTATGAAGTTGAAAACTTTACAGTGCTTCTGTGTTAAAGACACCCTGGATGCTCTCATGCCTAATAAGTGAAAGTATGCTACTGCCTTTCACTCCATTACAGTATTTAAAGGGTATATTTCCTCTGTCCAGCTGTTGTCTCTTCATAAAGTTTGCAGATGTTTAGTGAAACTTGCTTGGTTCTGGGAACCACCAGGCTTTGTGAACACTTGATTGAGGTTAGGCAGTAAATGGTCTGGAGGTGGTGATGTATATATGTTGGGAGTGGTGAGGCTGAGTAGGAGTGGAGGCAACATATATTAGCTTGGTGTTCTAAGGACAAGGCTTAAAAAAGATCCTTTGAAATATGGATGAAGTGCTGGAGGAGAAAAGGATTGTGCACTTTGACGTCTTATCCTAGAGGTTACTGAAGATGAAAATTCCAGCAACTGTTTTGGGTTTTTTGTTTGGTTTTTTTTTTCCCCTGAGATCTGCCATTGAAAAAACTTTAACTTGAATAACTTTATATCTTTGAATTTTCTTTGATTATCAAAGTATATCCTCTAGGAGAGGAAATCAAGACACCTCAACTTTTGGAGTGCAGTATTTGAAAGCTCTTGGCATGAAAGACTATTCTTTAGACCAGAAGCTTGTATATCATCTGTTTCATTTAAAGGCTGTTGGACCTGTATTACAGAAAATTTGGGAAACCTTTTCATAGTTTCAGGTCCTACATCATTTAAGGGAAAATAGCTACTAGAAATGCATGTGTACTCACAGCAGGATCTTAAGGCTATATCTTTATTACACATAATTACATGTATGAATAATATTAAATGTCAATTAATGGATTAAGTATGTTGGTAATGCTTAATAGAATTTCTCCATAGTTTAATAAAGTAATCCCACTAGTCAGACTTTGACATCAGTCTAATGAGCTAAACAAGAGTAGCTGGGCCTATAAAAATAAGAATGAAATGATCAGTGTCCTGATCTACTGCCCATTGTGGTGAGAGTCCTCCCTATGGCTTTTGTGGGAACTTGGTCAGATTCCTTAAGCTAGGCGGAGAAGCTAAC
Source organism: Phoenicopterus ruber ruber (assembly GCA_009819775.1). Classification (NCBI taxonomy): domain Eukaryota; kingdom Metazoa; phylum Chordata; class Aves; order Phoenicopteriformes; family Phoenicopteridae; genus Phoenicopterus; species Phoenicopterus ruber. The sequence goes on from CM020216.1 coordinate 106,082,736, forward strand.
AAGAATAGGAACATCTCTACCTGAGAGAAATTCCTTGTCCTGGAAACTAACTATGGTATGTATTTAATCTAATACAGACTTTGTTTAGGTGACTTCAATTGTTGGTGGTCTCAAAAACTAGCGAAAATATGAAAATGGGGTTTTCATAAGGTGTGAACGTGTGCTTTCATAGCACTGTTTCTAAACGGAATGGACAGCTCCCACAGAATGTGTTTTGGAATGCTGATCAAATAAAGTACAGAAAAACAAATATTGTTTTATTCTGTCAGAATGAAAAATGTTCTCTCCACTATGTGATGATAAGTTATATTCATCCAGTATGATGATATGGTGGAGGAGTAGCATAATACCTTCCATGTTTAAGGTAATGAATAGCTTACATTGAAAGGTGCTGGTACTAGCGCATTTTGAAGTCTGCCAATGTACCGTGTGAATTTTTATTGCAAAACCTTGCAATCTAAGGATTAAAACCAGTGTTATCACTTCCTTAAGCTCTGATGAAGCTTGCAAGAAGATTTGAAAATGCTTTGAAAAATATCGCTTCTTGGCACCCTTATGCAAGACACTGCAAGCTGTAATTGTTTTGTAAGTAGGGAAATGGGCACCTAGCTACCGGGCATTTATTTTGCACTTCATCAAAAAACCTAATGATGGTTTTCAAAAATACATTCTCGGAGATCTACTCTCGTAGGCTTCTAAAATCTTACATGAGTACAGAATTTCTGTCCTGTAACTTAAATAGGTGATGGAAATAATTTGGAGGACTCTTCAGACTACATGAAAGTGCCCTTAAACAAGTGTTAGCCTGTCTTGCAAAATAAAGTTGAGGGTCTCTGGATCTTTCTGGCTCTGTTGCTGCTCCTTTCTGCTTCTCATTCCCTGTAGTGCAGAAAGCAAAACTTGAATGATAAGGCTGCAACTGGTGGAGACCTTTGTTAATATCCCCGAAAGTTAAATTGGACCCTAGATTTGATTCTCCCAGTATGAGAAGGGGGAGTGGGCAGAAATTGTGAATTAGTTACACTTTAATAGAGTCTTGAACTATGACACTGAGACCGTTGCATGACTGTAGTGAGGGGGAGAAGAGGTGATAGGTGTTCAGGATGAAGTAATCAGACTTCTGACCCAGATGAGAACAGTGAGTTTAACTGCTTATTTGCTTTATCTAAAACTTTCTAATGTGCTGCTGTTAGGAGTTAGTCTATGCTATGTACTAGTACTGGCATTGTATACGCTTCTGTTATGCATGTAACTTAAATATCTGACATTCCCACTATAATGAGCTAGACTAGCTTAACTTATCAGCAAAATTACAATTTAACCTGCAAAACACTTTAGTTATTTGTATCAGCAGGAGTTTGGTTTAGGAGTCATTATCTGTATAGTCTTCTGGCTTCCAGTTCCAGGGTCTATCCAGAGGCTCTTCATTAAAGTAGACATTCTGGTAGCAAGCTTTGTTTACCATGTGAAAGTGTGAACAAAGGCTCTGTATAAACAACCTTTGACAGAACTCATCGAACCATGGAAAATGCTTGGCTTTTGATAGAAAAGTCACTCCTTGCCCTTTGAGGCGTTACAGTTGCTCCCTTTCATTAGGGGAGGTGAAGTCTTTTTAATTAGTTACTTGTATTATGTGCTAGTTGGTTGCAAGTTTTCATCTCTAAGCAGAGGTGCCATCTAAAAGAAAAGTGTTTGGTTTCAGAGTACTTTTATGTATGTCTACTAGGTTACTAGTAACATCATCTGCTAGATGGCTTAAGTTGGGAACTCTGTGTGTGATTCTCTCTACCTTAGTCTTGCTGATGTGAGGAAAAAATACTATCAGTTGTCCAGGTACGGTAGCAGAGGTCAGGGTGAGTTTGTCCCCTTCAGCTGATGTGTGGTAGCCACTGAAAGGGTTGGTCGCAGTCACTGTGGTGACACCAATACTGTGGTTTTGTAGCCAGAGGGATCAGTTACTACTTAGACCAAAACCTCATTCTCCAGAGAAAAGCTGGAGTGCCTCAGTGAAGCTGCCCATATATCTACACGATTGCTCTGTAGGGGCACAAGGGAGGGATTTGGGAACAGATTACTGTATGATCATTCTGTAGTCAGCAACCTGCAGATAGTTTGTCAAAGCAGTCTGTGGAATAGTTCTAATGTAGATGCAGTTACACTGGTAGGTATCCACTTGTTTGGCTGGTGGTTTTTTTGGGGGAACGAGTGTAAACCATGTGATCTTGACAACTTGCTGAAGTAACTAGTGTTTTATCTACCTGTATGACTAGGCATGCTGCTCGTGCTACTAGTGCTTTATGGGTAGTTTAACTTTGGTGCCTTTTGCTACTTGTTAATGTCTTGTTTGGTAAGAATGTTTTTCAAGGAGTTTTGCTGTCTTTTCTGCTGAAGATACTATGTATACTTTTTCTATTTTGGGGAGTGCAATTCTTTAGCATGGTATTAGAAAAACAAACCCCCAAACCGCATGTTGCTGAAGGAATTCTTTGAACACTTAGTTGTGGTAGTATCTAGGAGAGCCTGTTAGACCAAGTTCAGCTTCTTAAATGTGTTATACATTTCAAGGCACTGAACTTGAGTGATCCCTCAGCTTTTGTTCAGTCCTTTTCCTGAATACTTATCAGAATGGATTCAAGGGCAGGATTTTGGAAGCATGCCATATTAGCACATCTGCTTGTGTAATCTTTACTCTGCATGCACTCTTTTAACCTTTTTTGGCTCAGCTGCTGTGCCTAATCTCTCTATCAATTGCTTAATCTTGCTTTTGCTTAGTCATGGTAGGGATCCCTTACCCTTCTAGCTGTGGTATATTGGCTCTTTAAAAAAAGTGGTAGGTGGTTTTGTGGTTGGTGTTGTGTGTTTGTGTGGTTTTTTTTTTTTTTTTAAAAAGCAACTTCCTTAAAGGCAGACATTTATTTTAATAGATAAATGCAAAGGTTCAAGTTTTGGAGTTCTGGTACTGCTGGAAACTGTTGGTAATAGTATCTTCCTGATCCATATGAACAAGTCTTATTTTTGTTGGAAGGGGATTGATAGGAAGTTTACATGGTGGATTTGAAGTAAATGCTAACCTGAATTGCCTAGACTAGCAGAAATGTTTATGCCATTTCCTTCATCTACTGTCTAAGCATGGCCTTTCTGTTCAGCTATGTGCCAGGCAACATGGCCCTAAATAGTAGAACTTTAGCCTATTTTCATCATTTTAGATCCTGTAGTCAGAAGCATTAAAGATGTAATTGAGGCTTCAAAGCCTTATTACCTCTGTCATTGGTAAAGTGTTAGAATTTATTTCATGGTTGCCTTAATCCAAGGCAGTAGTAATAAAGTGTTTTCAGCTTGCTTACGTAATCATTCCTGGTGTTTATGTAGTAGTTGCCTGCTTAGAAGTTGAGTGGTGAATTTTTGTCATGTTAGTTATCTGCTATATAAATGAGTAACTTGAAGCTGAGAAATTCACTGAACTAGAAGATGTGATATATCTTGCAGTATGTATAGACAGAGTTATTTGATGGATGGAAGTGTGGAACTGCATGCAATCACAAAAGTGCATCCTGGGGAAGAGTAAAAGTCAATGGAGTACAGGGATTTAGGTTAAGGGAATGGTGATGGGTTGAGGTATTAGAGAAGCCATCTCCCAGTATCTCCTAACATCTCAAGGGTTTTATCAGCAATGTGGTTTTGGGATTCCATAGTCTGCTAAAACCAAATTTCCATTCTGGTGTCTTGTATGAGTTTTCAGTTGTGCTTAAGCAGTTCCAAAGTAGCTGGCTTACTAGATAATCATACAATAATTTATTTTGGAAAGGACCCTTGAAGGTTATCTGGTCCAACCCCCAGCTCAAACTAGGATTAACCTGAAGGTCAGGTTCCTTAGTGCCTTGTCTAGCAACCTCGAAGGATGGAGATCCTGTGTGCTCCCTTGCCAGCTTGTTTCAGGACTTGATTGCTCTTCTTGTGAATAGCCTTTTTGTTATTTCTGCCTGAAGCAAGAACACTTTCTTGCTGCAGCTTACACATTTTGGCTTTTATCCTTTTGCTGTATAAAGAGTTGTTTGCATAAAAAAAAAATACATTTCCTGCAGAAGTGAGAACATAGAACATAACTTTAGATAATAGTTGGGCTATTAAGACTGACTGATTCCCATAAAGTTCTAAATACTTTAGTTGCTAGGGGTAATGCCTCTTACTGCTCTGTTGCTGATGGAGTAGAGACTTAGCTGTTTTGGTTTTGGCTTCAGAGAGTACCTAAAGCACTCTAGTTATTCAGAGAGGCTTATATTTGCTCTAAGAAGTCTAGCAGCTGATTTTAGAAATGTAGAATTTCCATTTTTAGAATGTGGAATGGTTTTCAGTAACAAATTCAAACTCATTAAAAATTGCAGCACCCGGGTGGTGAAGAGGTCCTCAGGGAGCAAGCTGGGGGAGATGCTACTGAGAACTTTGAAGATGTTGGCCATTCAACAGATGCAAGGACACTCTCAGAAACCTTTATTGTTGGGGAACTGCACCCGGTGAGTATGTGGGAGTACCAGTACTTGCTGTTTACCATAGTGTTTTTGTGTCTGGTTATTTCTCTGCTAGTTTGGTTGGATGCCAGCCCTGCAGCTGTTTGTGGATGGACCTGGACTGGAGATAGGTTCACCCAATGTGAAGGGATTTGATTAGTGCAGCGTAAGAATGGTTATATCTATAAGTTTGCTGCTTTGGAATATTTTACAGCTTAATTCTTGAATAAACTGAATATGGAATAATGCAATTTCTGGTGTACCCTGTGAGCTTTATAATGAGACTCCATAACCCCTGAGGGTGCTATGTTGGAATGTCTAAACCTTTTCTTATGTCAATATGTAGAGTGATTACTAACAGCCGCTTTCATTCTTTCATCATTGTAAATATATATGCCAGGCTTCCACCTGGATCTAAAAGTAGAATCCTGGCTCTTCATATGCGTTTAGAAAACAGCTACTGGAAGCATCTTACTTCTAGTTTGATGCTCTGTCTTCCTCCTCTCTGTCTCCCCCCATCTGAGCTTTATCAGTGTTCCCTAGTTGCAGTTGTCAGGATTGTTTATGATCAGTTCTCACTGTGTCATCTGTCATCCTCTTTTCTATACTGTCCTTACCGTTTCCTGTACCTTTAAGAAGTACCTTTCTGCTGCCTCGAGTTTTGAGGGATTTATTTCTAGTTACACAGCTGCTGCCTTGGCTTGCTTCAGACAACCTTATTTAAGCTCTCCTGCATCTTGATAGTTGAAAACCACTTGTTGGACGTTGAGGCTGCTAGTGTGCCCGTCTGCTCTACTCTACTGCCCGTCCCTGCCTCTTCTCTTTTCCTCTGTCTATTTTGTGTATGTCTTGTCTTGTATTTGGGGTAAATACGACTGTCTTGAGTAGCATATTTCACAGTCAGATTCCTGATCTTGTATCTGTCTTAAGTCCTTTCTTGAAAAATATTAATAGTGTAGCTTCTAATACAAAATAATTCGGCTCTGATGCACATTTGTAACCTTGCAGGCTTGTCATCTATTTCAGATGGCAGTTGATGCCAGTAAAGTTGTTCTTAACCTGGCTACCAGTCCAGTTCCTCCTTGTTTGACAAGTGCTTGTTTTCATTTGATATGAAACAAACAACTTGATAGATGTACAAATACAGCACTGTCAAGGTTATATACTGTTGGGCTTTTTTGCAACAAATGTGACTCTTTCAAGTAAAACTTCATGAGTTTATGAAGGATCCATAGAGTTTGGTACCTTTGTGCTGGTTATTGGACCAAAACTAGTTAGATGACTTCGCCCGATAATACGGGTAGAAGTAAACTAATATGATTGTAATCACTGTATAAGCTAAGATTATGTGTACTGTTTAGAGACAAAGGAAATGCAAAAACATGGACACAAGAAACAATGAAATATGTTGTAGACTCAGGTTTCACTTCTTTATTGTATACTGGGAAGTATGGTTTAAGGAAGTGATCTTGTTTATGGTAGCTCAAAATCGTACACTGACACCTGCTCTCTTGCAAGTCTGTTTCCTAGGTGAAAGTGGGTACACATTAACAGAACAGAATTGCAAACTGAATTTAGTGATAACTGTTATTTGAATGCTTTGGGGTTTTGCCTAAATGGTGTTTTGCTTGTTTTCTTGCAGGATGATAGAGGGAAGCTTCAGAAACCAACAGTAAGTGTGTTTCTTGAAATGCTACGTTGTTTCTTTTGGGCATTAGGGACAGTGTCTCTCTGTAAATGGTATACCCCCATAGGCAAAATAATTCGGTTTAAGTGTAGTGTTTCAGGTCATAAATCTCTTAAACCTGTTGATCTGGCTTCAACTTATTCTTCTTGTTAGCTGTTCTTTTCTTTAATATGTGTGGCTTTGAACCAAGAGGTTACTAAGTGTGATGGCATTACACTATAGCAAAAAGGTGAGCCTAGAATCAGTCAATAGTTTTCTAGTATTCAGTTGAAGAAAAAAAATCTGTTTATAGACAGAATGGATTAAACTGATAAGTGTTTGTGGGGGGAAAAAATGTGATGCTTAAATATATTGGTAACACTAGTAAATAAAGAATGTAAAGAAATTTGATTGCTGTATTAGATCAGTTAAATTGTAATTGTGAACCCTTTTCAAGGCAAAGGTATCCTGCTTGCTTCCTGACTATTTCAGTAGATTTTGCTGAGTGTCCTGTCAATGCAGTATTGCACTTCTTTTCTTTTTTTTTTTTTTTTTTTTGATCTTTAATAGAATAAAGTTGTGTTGGCACTCAACTATCAAACTCATAAAATTCAGATGTCCCTTAAAGGAGCAAGTGTGTCAGGGTTTAATTTGTACAGTTGCTGCTGCTGTGTGTATGGAGGATGTTTGCTCAGGGCTGGCTTAACAGTACAGCAGTGCACTTAGGAAATAGTTAATTATTTTTTAAATGAAGTATAGTAGGAATAGTATATTACTGTTTTGAGAGATTACTTTTAACAAATCAGTTACAGTAACAAATTTTAATCACTTTTGTAAGATCTTCCAATAATATGAAAAAGTTAAAGGAAAGAAAGTAAAAAAATGTATACACACTATATATACATTTGCTATAGTGATTATTAATTTTATTATTAATTAAGGACTGGAACTAGTATACTAATAAAAATAAGAAATGGAGTGGTGACTGGAATTCAGAGCTTCTTCCCACCGGGAATAACATCTGCTGTTCAGACTTCTTTTGAAATTCAGGGCAATTTACACTTAGGCTGTAAGAGCAGCAACCATAAACGCAACTGAGAAACAAACTGCCTGGTGCAACTTGTAGTAATACAATCCCTTGGTTGCGCTCACAGGGACTTACTAAACTGAAGTACTCTAGAATATTAGTCTGGCCAAAGTGTGGTCAGTTGGGAGTGAAGATGTATCCAAATGACTTTTTACTACACTCCTATTTGGCTTATTCACTTGTTTTAGTGCTGTTTGTAGTTATCTACGCTACGTGCGTGTGTTCCATCCTTCCAGAAGGAAGCTGGGGCACCTTCCTCCAGCAGGACGTGTGGGCATAGCTGATAAGACAGTTTCGCTTCGCACTGTGGGCTGAGTGGGCAACGTGACAGGTTAAGCCCTGTGCCCTGGTGCTCTAGGAGCCATCAGAAGGCCTTGTGCTTTCTCAAATGCCCTTCTCATCCCTATGCTGAATTTAAAGTACCCTCAGTGTAGGCGTCCAGTGTCAGTGTTTAAAAACGGGTTTTTGATGAGCTGGGCCATATTCCTCTTGTCTTGGCGTGGGGGGAACCGTCCCCTGGCCCTGGAAGTGGCAAGTCTGTTGTAGAAGGTGTTAGCCTTGATAGTGTGGGCACTGTTTGGCTTTGGGCTTAGTTTTCCATGGAGGCGTTCACAAAACCAATATAGATGTAATCAGAGTCTTATTCTTTTAAACATGGTGTTTGTCACGTGTAAACTTGCAATGATTTGGTTGCTTGAAAAAGTAGCCTGTTTGAACCTATGAGAGGATGTTAGGAATCTTTCACTCTTTAAATGAATTGCAAATATTCTGATACTGAAGCAATTGGTTTTTCAGTGACGGATCTTGTACCACTAAATTTAAGTACAGTTTTAATGCTTGGATCTTTGCACATGGCCCTAAGTGCATTTAAATTAGTAGTATTCAAATTAATAGGTCTTCATGTAAACTGTGCACATTTACCCAACTGGGATTTGATGTTGTAGCGCTTCTTTTTCTGTAGAAACTGAACAAGAAGTCCAAATCAGCATTGGAAACAACTATAAACTTGACTGATTCTTACGCAATCTGAAACACCACGCTAAAAACAATGAGTGAAATTAGCTTTCTTCATGTAGATTCCATATAAGAAATATTTGTGTATTCAGAGTCTTTTCAATTAGATTTTAGGCAAGTAAGGGATCTTTGCCTTTTAGGCACCTAAAACTTTTCAAATGTAACATGAGGTTGAAGTTAGCTTCATGGAAAACTTGCAGCAAAATTCCTTGTGATGGTATTTTTTTAATAACTTTTGATGCAATGTTGACTACAGAAACTGCTGCTAGCTAGCTTCTAACACAACAGTCTGTTACAGGAATTCTGAGGAAGTGCTTTCCAAGTGCAATGCACTGAGTTGTTTTTAAATTAGTCCCAGTTAATGAGTTTTGAGAAATTGAGGGGCTAGTTAAGATGGAGAGGGGTGTCTGCCTGATATAAGTATCTTTTTATGTTTTGCTTTCCAGGAAACTCTTATTACCACTGTTCAATCTAATTCCAGGTATAGTATGACACTTGATGTCAAACTTGAAGTTCCTCACGATTATGTTTCTGAAGCTTAAAGCTGAGTAGCTTCTATCTGGTGGAAGCTTAGATGCCAGAGGATGGTGCATGAAAACTTCTATTCTACCTAAAGTCCAAGTTGGCATCTATGTACCACTTCACAAGCATGTTTGCTTACTGCTATATTTTTTTCTTGCATTGATATGTATCAGTCTCTACCAAATGGTTTGTTGCACAAGCCTTCCTTCCGGGAGGCTATCAGATGAATAGAAGACACTTGGTACCATTGCTGACTTTTTTTTTTTACTGACATGGGTGCCTCGCTTTTAAAATTTGCTACAACTATTGCATCTACGGGAAATAAGAGGATTGTGGCTATAAGAAGGAATATCTGTCAGAATTTGGGGGGGGGGGGGGACGGGACGGGACACACCACTTTGGAACGCTGTTGAATTGAACTTTATAAAGTTTTATCTTGCTGACAATTGCCTATTGCTGAAACCTCAGAGGACTGTTCTGTGTCCCTCTGAGTTGCAGAGCTTGGGTGCTTGAAAGTGTCATGTGATGCTGCTACTTCAATGGCTTCTGAATGCATGATGTTCTGGGCAGCACACCATGGCTTTTAACATGTTTAGCGTCTTAGTCTTCTCTAGTAAGCAAACTTCTTGTAAGCTCTAGTACAAAGCCTTAACAGTACAAGCTTTTTTTACTTGGCTAGAGTATTACTGGCCAGCCCAGCTGTTCTGTTGCCCTCACTTTGAAGTATTTGTTGGAGTGGGGAGGAAGGACTTCTTTAAGCAATGACTTTTTTTTTTAAGCTTGCTGGTTATCACTTCCTAAACTGCTGTTTCAAAAACTTCCTTCTAGTTCATGGTCCAACTGGGTGATCCCGGCAATAGCAGCAATTATCGTAGCCCTGATGTATCGTTCCTACATGTCGGAGTAAGCGCCTTACTGACAACTAATGCAAGAAGAGACTGATCTGGGAGAGAATATAAGCAATCCTAACCCAATATGTCTCCAGACAAAAGCCTGATGTCTGAAGAAAAATTCAACTTTTTCAGAAAGCTGAACAATTCTTTTCTGCTGTGCACTTTTCTTAATGTTGCCTTCTTATTTGCTGTTCTGAAGTGATAAAAAGGTAGCATTTCTCTTTTTGTATAACAATTTTATTCTCTAATGAATTATTTGATAACTGTATTGGTTTCTGTGTTAGAATATTGTTTTGTATGTAACGCTCTGATTCTGGTTATTTCTCTTTAATCTGTAATGGGGTCCTTAGGACTCTCTTTACCTAAAAATTTTACAGCTTTAAATGACTACCAAAACTATGTACATGTATTTCTCCATGTACACAATTTCACTTAACTTAAAAAAAAATCATGTTGTCTTCTTAATTGTAGTATGTTTGAATGAAATGCTAATTAACCATAATGGAAAAAGCTGAGTGGAGTAGTGGGTATAGGTGCCTGTAAGCGGTTGGGCCCTACCGATCAGGCTATAATGAGCTGATTTTTTTTCGTCTTTTCCTCTTGACATCTGCTCTTATAGTTGTTGTAGGTACTCCTACTAGCAAACTGTTCTGTTTGGCTCCCGTTGAAAAATTCAGGCAAAATACAAAACCCAATGTTTGGCCCAGTTAGATCTGTCTCAGTTTTTGTGAAAAGTAGCTCTGTTTTTGCAAAAAAAGGCAGAAAAAAGTGCTATGTAAATTCCACTACAGGTAATGTAACTGCTACTAAATAGTACTGTTCCTGCCAAGCACTCAGGTGGCTCTAGAATTTGTTCTGGAACTTTTAGACTTTTTTATAAAAAACCTTCAACTTTGTCATGTACATTGTGAGGAAAAAACTGATAAATGAAATCTGTTTCTAACTGTTCCGTGATGTGCTCCTTGGTGCTTTACTATGAAGAGATGACTATTTTCACTGATAAATACAAAATAACTGAAAGTTTGCATTTTGTGGTGAACATTTTTAGTCATACGTAAATGATCATGAATAAAAGTTCAATTGCTTATTCTTGCTGGCTCAAATAGATTCATTTCAAACTTTTTTTGAAGGCCTTGGAGGGGGTGCTCTTGCGTATTGGGACACTTATCAGAAGTACCTGTTTGATGGTGCCTTCTGAAAGTCAAGATATGTCCCTTATGCAGGGAAGTCGCACGTAAAAAGTGGGAAGGTGTGCTATGGAGCAGTTAGCATAGGTAAATGTTTTCATCAGCATGACCTCAAAACCAGCTAGTGACTTAGCAGTGGTTTGGCGCTGCAAGCTCTGCCTCCCTGACATTCATCAGGACTTTAAAGGCTATTCCAAGGGCTGGCTTTTGGGAGCACCAGGGAAGATGCGTGCAGTTTAGGCCCTGTGTCAAGGCAAATTGAATGATAGTATGCTCTAAACACCAGTGTCAAAGAAAAAAAGCGGGGGGGGGCGGGGGGTGGTGGGGGTGGTTGAGAAGTGCTGTGACTTCAGGAGATTGTCTTGTGCATATGTAGGAATATGTCAATACAGGGATCCTGTAAGAATCCCTTATTGTGGGATTCCTTTTGTGGGAGTTCCTTTACTGTTATAGCAAATAAGGATAGCTCGTATAGCTTCAACTGTGAAAGCGTATAGTATCTTACATTTGTGTTCATGTGTTCTGTCAGACTTGGTTTATAGATACAGACACGTGCACACTTAGAGTAGATACCATCAGCTGCTTTACCTTGGAAATTTTAACCTGCAGTATAAATGGCAGTATTTGGGGTTGTGTCTAGCACTAACTTATTTTGTCCTGTTCTTGCCCTAGCTCTTCCTCTGAATGCGGTGAAGCAGAGTTTAAAAAATTCAGGCTTTACTGACTTTTTTTTTTTACAGGTAACTTTTAAAAAGGTTGTATTACCTCTGAGTTGGTATTTAGACTCATAAATCAAGCTTCAAGTACTGAATTTTCTGTTCATTTTTAAAATAACATTTAAGTTCACATCTAGGTGAAGCAAAAAAAAAAAAACCAAACCCACACAGCAACTTTAGAAAGCTTAACCTTTCATATATTTTTTTCTTTTTCAAGAATTTCAGACTGGGATAGTTATGTCCACATCAGCAGACAGGGTAGTGCAATCAAAGTAGATCCAAAAGGCAAAACACTTGCTGCAAAAGGCCTTTTATTCCATGCTGTGTATGTTTTGGGAGTTCTAGTATGGTATAGCTCTGTTTGGGTCCCATATAGTGGGTGTTTATTTGTGCAATCTCCTAGAGCACCTATGCAAGCTCAGTCTCATCTAAAAGCAGTCGAGCTGGCGTGTGCAGGGGATTTCCACAACGTGAACTAAAAGTGCGGTGAGTGGAGATGAGTAGGCAATGCTTCGAACACCGATACAAGTTGACATGCTGATGTAGATGTACACAGCTCATTCCCTGTAGCTGGTCTGTTCATACTCCCTTCCACCAGTGCTGATGCAAGTTGTTCCTCAGAGATGGACATGACTGTTTCAGGTTTTTAAATGTAAACTGATAAAACTGTAAACTAAACAAAATGACCAGGCTTATAATTTTCCTTTTTAATACTCTTAAGGTTAGAGCTGCTTTCCATAGGGAGTCATACAGGAGTGTTTATGTGGCTTTAGCTTTTGATTAAGAATATGAGAGGATTAAAAAAGGTACATGGGTGTGGAGAGGAAAGAATCACTATGCTAATGAAAAACTAGTCGAGTGAATTAAGGGTAGTCAATGTTTTTACAGTCTGACAGCAAAAAGACAAGAATGGACAGTCTGCTTTCTTAGAACAAAATCCTTTGTCCCTGGATACAATCTGAAGGTATTTGCTCTAATTGTCTGGCAATTTGCTTTAATACTAACTTTTGTTTGGAGGAGCTGGTTTTGCTGGCTGATGCTTTAAATCAGATGCCATCTTATGTTGTTTACTTGTACAACCTCACAATGTTTTTACTACCTTTGTATCTTGAAATAAATTACTTGGGCATTGCATTTTTGGCCTTCATTTGCCTGTCCTGTTGTTCACAAGAATGCATAGTGGCAGAGAGCTCCCTTAAATGGGGATGGCCTTGGATTCCTCTTGGTGTCTGGAGTAAAGCCAGCACAACTTGTTCGCTTGCTCCCTCTGCTATGACAAGAAAAAAAGAGTACGCTGTCCCTTTCTCTGGCTCGCTCGCTTCGGCACCGTGGTCCAATGCCTTTCTCTAGGTCTGAATGCTGAGCTGCAGTCAGCATTTTGCAGAATGCTAGAGAGGAACTGGCCAGGGGGATAAAAGTAAATGGAAGTTTACAACTTTGTATATCTTTCTTCAGAGGCAAAAAAAATGCAAAGGTGCTACTGGTTTTATTTTCTAAATGTTTGACTAGTGAGGGTAAATGAATGCTTTTAAATGCTTGGCCATTTTGAGCAAAACTTACCGAATTTTCTGCGAGGCTGGCAATGAAGATTATTAAGCGAAACTCAGTGAGAACAAATGAGCTGTATCAAAGTATCATACAAAACATGGAGAACATTAATAGTATTACAGCATTTTCTCCTGGACATAGAAAAGAATTTCGGAAACAGCATAGAAGGAACAAGGAGGGGGAGGAAGCTCGTACTGCTGTATGCTTAGCTCTAACACCTGGCCAGATCAGAAGTGAAGCTAGTAAATAATGGATCATATATTTGAATTTTATTTTCCTTTCATGCTACATTACATTCCTTCTCATGAATAATTCATTATGTGTTGAAATACTTCAAGTTTTCAATGACCTGACTTGCATGTAGGTGGGCAGGCAAGCACATGAATTCGTGAGAAACGTTGGACCATTGGCTCTCGGTAGATTATTAATGCTGGATTTTTCTGTTCTTTCTGGAAACTAGTTAGACTTGTTCTTAATCATCTTACATGTAAGAGTGTGCATAAACCAATCCTTGACATTTTCTTTGCCAGCTTTCTAAAATTGGGGGCATAAAATGCGACGACTGGTCTCTATTGCTGGTTGCTAAAACAGAGCTTAGAATGGACTCAATTGCACTGCAGAGTCTCGTGTAAGGAATAGATTTTTGACTTTTATACTGTCTAGTATAATTTCCGTGCCTGTGTCTTACAGTTTACTGCACTTAGGCAGAGAGTGTACTGCCAAGAGTTGTCAGTTCTGTTCACTGAGAGAAAAGTAGCGCTGTAAGGCAAGAAGAGTTATACACAGGAAAACCTTAGGGAAGGGTTTTTGGTATCTCCAGACAAAACACCACAGAAATCATGCGGGACCCCAGAGTCCAGGAACAGTACCCAGCAGCACAGTTACTACAGAATCATAGAATGATAGAATGATTTAGGTTGGAAAGGCCCTTTAAGATTGAGTCCAACTGTTAACCTAAACCATTAACACTGCTAAACCATGTCCCTAAATGCCACATCTACATGTCTTTTAAATACCTCCAGGGATGGGGACCCCACTAATTCCCTGGGCAGCCTGTTCCAATACCCGACAACCCTTCCTGTGAAGAAATTTTTCCGAATATCCAATCTCTACCTCCCCTGGAGCAGCTTGAGGCCATTTCCTCTTGTCCTATTGCCTGATACTTGGGAGAAGAGACTGACCCCCATCTCTCTACAACCTCCTTTCAGGTAGTTGTAGAGAGCAATAAGGTCTCCCCTCAGCCTCCTTTGCTCCAGACTAAACCACCCCAGTTCCCTCAGCCGCTCCTCATGGGACTTGTGCTCTAGACCCTTCACCAGCTTCGTTGCCCTTCTCTGGACACGCTCCAGCACCTCAATGTCTTTTTTGTAGTGAGGGGCCCAAAACTGAACACAGTATTCGAGGTGCGGCCTCACCAGGGCTGAGTCCAGGGGAACGATCACCTCCCTACTCCTGCTGGCCACACTATTTCTGATACAGGCCAGGATGCCGTTGGCCTTCTTGGCCACCTGGGCACACTGCTGGCTCATATTCAGCCAGCCGTCAACCAACACCCCCAGGCAGCTTTCCAGCCACTCCCCCCCAAGCCTGTAGCGTTGCCTGGGGTTGTTGTGACCCAAGTGCAGGACCCGGCACTTGGCCTTGTCGAACCTCATACAGTTGACCTCAGCCCACTGACTCAGCCCGTCCATATCCCTCTGTAGAGCCTTTCTACCCTCAAGCAGATCAACAGTCCCGCCCAGCTTGGTGTCACCTGCAAACTTACTGAGGGTGCACTCGATCCCCTTGTCCAGATCATTGATAAAGATGCTAAACAGAACTGGCACCAGTAGTGAGCCCTGGGGAACACCACTTGTGACCGGCCGCCAACTGGATTTATCTCCATTCACCACTACCCTTAGTGCTCGGCCATCCAGCCAGTTTTTTACCCAGCGAAGAGTACGCCTGTCCAAGCCATGAGCAGCCAGTTTCTCCAGGAGAATGCTGTTGGAAATGGTGTCAAAGGCTTTACTAAAGTCCAGGTAAACATCTTGCCTTTTTCCATAGCCCCTGACCTATAGATAAAGCTGATTGACTGATCCTATTGCAGGGTGAGAGTGCTTTACAGCATCTCTGGAGTTACACCTACTTAGGTCCTGGATAAATGCAGCCTTGTATTGTTTGAAATTACAAGGCTTTTACCTGTCAGCTGAAAATGTTTCTTTAAATAGAATGTGTTCTGGAAACAGCTTCAAGGTCTAGGAGGGGGTGGTTAGCATGGAAAAAGGTAAGCCAAGCAAAGGGAGTGCTTTCCTAAATGACATCCTGAAAATAAGGAAGAATCGTTCTCCTCTCACATTCAGTTGTCACAGATTTCTGAAACCTGTTGATGCTTTTAGTGTCACTCATCTAGTCTTAACATGGCTTGCAGGGATGTACCTAAGAGCATGATAGGTGTGTTGTCCGATAGGCGTTGAGGGTGGACATGAAAGAAGAGCTTATCCTGCTTAGAAGCCCGCAGGATGGTGGGCTGCTAACGGAAAATAAGCAAAATGGCCTTTCATTTGTAAACTGAATGGATTCCCAACTTGTATTTATTTGGATGCGTTTTCAGAGTAGTGTTTCAATGAGTAACATTCTCTGCATCAGGCTAAGGAGGACAAGAAATTTATGAATAATAAAGGGAAGTTGGTATTTGAGCAGTCACAGCTTCTGGGATTACAATGAGAAAACCTTGTTTTATTTTTAGGTGATTCTGCAGAACTATTTTTTGACCCTATTGAAGTAACAAAGACACTTGAGTAATACAGGTTATTATATACTTAGTTGTCATGGTGAGATCTTCAGACCTGAGGATATGCGTGAACAAGTTACTAGAATACAAGCTGAGGTGTGTAGATTTAAAGGTAACTAGCTATTCCCTGGCAGCTCTGGTGGCGGGCTGCTCTTAGTCTTATTGCGCGCAAGGTAATTTATTCCATCTTTGCTGAAGCATGACCACATACTTGAAAAGCTCAACATCTAGTAGATGTGTAAGTCTGATCAAACAAGACCTTCATACCTCAAGGTCCCATGCGAGTGTTGATCCAGGATGGTGTCTCAGATGACATATAACACACATCGACAGGATCAGACTCCTCACAACAGATTATGCTTTTTCATACAGTAAGTTGATGCCTGCAAATAAGTGTCAGCAGGTTAGAAAGAGTGGGAACAGTTGCTGGAAAAAACAGAAATAGCCTGTGAAGCAAGGACTATCATCCAAGATTTTATTTCTGACCTCTGTGCCCTAACTGCTAAGCTACAGGGAGTCCTACTCTCTTCTCTCCGCTATGAATCCGGCATTGTTTTTTCTACTGGAACAGATGAACTGCGTGAATATTTACTCCGGTTCTTGGACAAAGTTTTACAGCCTGGGTGAACTCTGGCCTAGTTTAGAGCGAGTTTGGATGCGTCTGCATCATTCCCGTAGGCGTGACCCTGCTGGTTTCCGCTGGGCCTCGCTGCTGGTTTGCATCAAGCACGAGAATACAGCTCCAGACTTGTCGCACGCTTCCACGTGGGAACCTTTCGGTTTCTTCTTGAAGTCGGTGCGAGTTCATGATGGATCCCTTAAAAACAGATGGCCTTCTTACTTCCAGCTGCTAATTTGAATTAACACCCCCCCCCCCCCCCCAAACAATAGGGTTAACATTAACAACAAATCATCAAACTACATTGTTTTTGTACTTTAAAAATGCACATATTTTAAACCCGTCGGTGCAGGGGCTTCACTCTCTTGTGTAAAACACCTAGTGCAAACATATTCTGCTCTTGTTTGGAGTGCTCAGTAGTTCTAATAACACTGCTGAAAAGGGTATCAGTAACGGGGCTTGCAGGCAAGCGGATGAGTCTAAATTCCCTTATAAATACAAATTTGTACATGTTAGCGTTAGATTTTTTGTTTACTATGTAAACTACCAGAACAATTAAAAATCTGAAGTGTGGAATGAATTAAGACCACAAACTTTGTCTTGAAACTGGGCACAAAATGAGACACCACGTGTGAATGTTGTGATGAACTGCGGTTGCGTGTCGTGCTATGGAGTGTTATTTAAAAGTAAGCAAGGGGAGTACCTGTGTCACTCAGCATGCTATTTCTTCTGCATACTGCACTCTAGTCATTCTGTCTTTTGGGTAAACCTTCCCTTAATAATCTCATCTTGAATCCACTCGTACAATGCTATTAGGGGAAGGCTAAATTTACTTTAATACTTGTTTTATTAACACAATGAAAAAGGACTTCTAGGTTTTTAAAGTGTCATGTAAGTGTTATGAGTTCTCGTATTCATTGATCGTATCCTGGCTGTGATGTTACCTTTGGAGATCAGTGACCAGGAATATCATGAAGAAAACAGGATTTCCACAGAAATTAGATTGCTATATCATTAAAATGTTTTCTTTTTTAATTTAAAACTTTAAATAAACTTTAAAGTGAGGCAACAGTGTTCATTTTAGAAGGATCAACCCAGTCTGTGCAACAAAGTGTTGTCAAAATGCTCTGGAATAAGGATAGCCCTCTTCCAGAAACGTGTTCGCTTAGGTCTATGTATTTTTTAGCATCTTGTTGCATAAATCAGCTATGTGTAGGCAACAAATCCATTCAACTAGCTACTCAGCATATGACAGATTTTGTCTCCTACGAGTATAATAAAACAGGCATCATCGTTATCAATGTGTTGCACTATAAACAATATAAATAGAAAGTAGTATCAAAACAAGTTTTAGTGACTTTTGACTAAGTGGCTGACATTAGTGAAAGATATACTGTATACCCTGGTTATCATCCTTGTCCCAATTTCTCCATTTCATGAAATAGTTTGAGTCTTATTATTACAATTTAATGTGCCCAAGCCAGAGTGCAGGCATTTCATATCTCAGCCCTAGTAATAAAAATTTCATAGGGTACATTTGATGACTTCACAAGGTCAGAACTTGATTTGATTTCCACTCTAAAAGACAAAGGAAAGGTTTGCCAACATACTACTTTTTTTTTTCCCAAACTGTAGTATTTCAAATACTGACATTTACATCCAAAAGTTCCTCCAGTTTCTAATGATACTGTGAGTTACCATGTCACCAAGCAGTTCAGAGATTAGAAGTATCATAGTAAAATAGAAATAGTGTATGGGACTCATCAGGGCTCTTTAAATTGCTGGCAATAGAAAAGAAGAAGGAAGGTAAGTGCAAATTTAACAAGTTTTAATTGGTAAAATAAAAGTGTGGTTTGCTCCAGGCAGTGGTCATCAAAGACAAAGCACATGGATTTGAAAACTCTGAGAAGCTATTCTCAATAAGTAAGAGTTGCTTTTCTTATGCCACTTTCCGAGTGTCCTGCAACACTTCGCCGGTGCTGATTTTCAAAAGCAGAGGATTTCTAGAGCTATCTTTGGGTAGTGACAGCCTTCCTGCCCCACTCCTCGCACGTTGCAGCTCCTGTACTCTGCTAAGCCACCACGCTCCGGCTGCCGAAGCCTCCTCAGGTGTCAGAGGGTATCCTTACTCCAGCACGTTTCGGCAGTGCCTTGTTGCATTGACCAGGCTGATCCCTCTCAAATGGGCGCCGTTGCCTCCGTTTAAAGATGCTTTATACCAGTGAAGCTGCATTCACAAGCGGGCTTGTGTTGGTAGAACAAGGCCATCTTCACCCACTTGTTCCACCTATACTCCAAGCCTCGTGCACCCTAGTGCCGAGGTAGCTGCACTTCTCAGAGGCCCAACCATTTACACATTTATTCGAAATACTTGAGCAAAGCAAACAGCTTTACTAAGCTAAGGTATCATGGTCTTAAGGTTGCTTAACGCCAAAAACTAGTTGGATTATTGCTCTGTGCTGCTGAACGGACCTAGGTATCTTCCTAATTGTTTATCTAGCTGCATATATGTAGATATATGTTAATAACAGAAACAGGGAAAGCTCTCACAGAAAAAACAATTCTGAAGCTTATCTGCTTATCTATAAGAACTGAGCACTGAAAAATTCTTTTCTTTTTGAAAATGTCTGTTCAAATTTTTACCTAAGAATGAATAGCGCTCTTCTGCCTTCTCTCTCAAGTCCTTAACGCCACCTTCTGTGGGGCAAAACCTGTGTCTGGATTTTGTAGCTGTTCCGAAACACAGCCGGGACAGAGGTCTCAGCCCAAACACAGAGCTGCTCTGTTGCCAGACAACACGACCAGTGAGGAACAAAAGGTTTTCTAAGAGGCTGAGGTGACCTATTAATCTTTTTCCTTGTCAAGATAAAATTACAGAAATACGTGCCATGTGGGGTTACCTGGCTTTTGTAAGCGCTGCTGCTGTGTTTTCTGCCTTCAGAGCTTTTCCCTCCCCAGCATGGATGATGCAGAGCATGCCACAGGCAGGGGTGGCTGGGGCATCGATATAAATACCCCGCTCAGTCCCACTCCCCCAGGTTTACTATGCCTTTAATTAAAAGTTAGGCAGAGGCAGAAGAAAACTCAGCGCCTTTAAAAAAAACATTGGGCCAAATGCTGCTTGACCGTAAGTTCAGGCTAACTCCCACTGACCTTGCTGAAATAACAGGGCTCTGAGTCGTGGAGACGCTTGGTCTGTGCCCAGGGGAGTTTTTGGATGATCCCTCATTCTTAGTGGATTTTATTTTTTTTAAGTACTCGAGGTTCGGAGGAAGAAGAAATACCGCACACGCACCACAGAAGCGGAGATTTTATATTCATGTGTGTTTGTTTTCTCAATGCTTGCCAGTGCTGGCTTGTTGGCTGAAGGCATTTGCTGGCTCACTCTGTGGCCAAGGGTTTAATTAGCTATAGCTGAGGGTTCTTCAAACCAATGTCCAGCTGTAGAGGAGCTGGGTCACAGAGGTGGTGTTTTAGGGCTGCCTATTGTGTTTCCATAATTCTCTTTTCTGTCAGTATGGTTTTATTTGCAAGACTCCTTTCACAGGCACCTCTGACGACCGCTAAGCTCTCAGAGCAAACATTTCTCTGGGGGGTTGCGAGAGGCTGTTGAGGAGTTTCTTTTGAAGGTGTGCCAGGACCAGCTGTGTCACGCAAGCGCGTGTTAATGAAAAGAAATTCAGTGACCTTAGAAGCGAAGCATCATAAAGTTGCGCTAAGGGAACAGCATATGCTGGGATGCTTGCAGGAACCTTGTTAAGTCAATTAACTGTCAAAAAGGTTTTCTACGGTGATGAGGAATATAGTTATGTCAGGCTGTGGGCTTAACTGGAGAGACATAATGAAGCTGACATCTTGAATGAGAGTAGCGTTGTCTTTTCTTCTGTAAAAATTACCATTTACTAAAACATCCAAAGACAAAAGAAGAGTGGAAAACCCCCCCTTAGGATCTATTTTTTTTTTCGGTGTAATGATAGGTCAAAATATATTTTAGTCTTAGTAAATTATTTGTAAACATGAAGTGTATAAACATAAAAGAATATAAGCTGATTTTTTTTTTTTTAAAGTAAGCAAGGTCTTTACATTTGGGTTTGATTCCTTTTAAAAAAGAAGAGAAATGATAAAAAGCTTTTCCTTCCTACTCATTCAGTATTTTTTTTAACTCAGTGTCTGTGTGTAGAATAATTTTCATGTAAGTGCGAAAGGCTTTGTTCTTGATGTTTTTTCTGTCTTTTGTCACTGCAAAACTTGGATAAACCTCTTATCTTCTATCGTTGCCCTGCACTAGTAACGACAATCAATCTTTTTATGGTTATCCAGGCAGTTTAATTTATCGTTCCTCTTCTTCCCAGTTGCCCAAGCAGACCAATAATCCTTTGTTTACTTGAACTTTGACTGCGTCCTTCTGGACTGTGTGGAGGCAGCAGTTCTAGGACAGAGTCCAAGGCAAAAGAGTTAAATTGACCCTGTTGCATGACAACTCCATTCAGAGGTTTACTGCTTAATTAACTATTTCTGTTGCCTAAGAGCCATTGTCATGGTCCAGTATCCAAACTGGAAGGAAAAACATCCCAAGTAATGCATTCCCTGAGACCTAAGCCAAGTCCAGAGACACCAGAGAGCAGGGAGCTCAAGGGAAAGGTGAGGCTGTCCTGGGGACAGTGAACTGATTTGGGCTCTCCCTGGGCAGCCTCTCTCCTTTTCCCCTCCTATTGGCACAGCATGACCCTTTGCTGAGCTTCAGGCCCCCAAATTTGGGCAGCAGCAGTAGAGAGGGCAGGAAGCTGCAGGAGTGCTGGTGGTACCAGCCAGGCTCACCTCCAGCCTACTCCTGCTCATGGGTGTATGCAAGCCCGCGCCATCATCCTTGCCCGCAACCTGGTCACAGCTGGGATTTGGGACGCACCAAGGCAACTGGTAGGTTAAAAAAGGTGGTGGCAGGTTAAGCTGTCAGCTGATGCCTGCATGGGTCACTGAGCTCTGCTTCTGCTCGGGGTCACTCAACAGGGATTGATGCTTTTGTTAGAGTTGAGTTAAGGATGCCTGCAAAAATGTAGCTGCAGATGTGAAGGGATCGCAGTGAATGACATCATTGGTTTAGCTCAGCCACACCTGACACACCTTGTGGAGCCCAAGCTCTGTGCTTTCTGGAAGAGCCCTTCAGACCTGAGCTATGAACCCAACCTTAAACCAAACTCTGACTCCAGCCTTAGCCAGCGTCTAGCAACCCTTGCTGCCCTTTGCCTAAATACATCCGTGCTTGTACAAGCCTTGTGACATTCAAAATCTTCTTATGGGTGGAGGGCAGGGGACGCCGAGAATTTAGTGTTAGTATAGCTGAAGTCTTAGCAGTCTAATAAAAAAATTGTTACTATACAGATTGATTTTTTTGTTTGTTTTACAAAACAGGAAGAAGGAGGAGAAAAATTAGAAATATTATTATTTATGGAAAGCCTCAGTAATAATAACAATAATACAGCCAAAACTGTTATGCACACACTGTCTAGGCTCTACCCCTTTCCCCTGGTGTCCCACTCACCCTTCCACTGCTCCTCTGGGTCAATGGCTTCAGCCTGGGGGGGAGCGGGTATGGCAAGGCAACAGCATCCCGAGTCCTTCGCTGGGAGGAGCATGGTGGTGGTGGTTTCTTCCTCCTCCTCTAGGATCCACTTAAGGTCGTATTCCTGTTTCCCAATGCCTTTTGTGCTTTGTTCTTTCTTCATCGGTCTGCAATTCAACTTTACATCTGAATTTACCATATATGGTGCATTTTACCTATGTTAGAAACTTGTTCTTTATTCTTTTTGTTACTTTTTGTCACTCCTAAGATGGATTTTGTTCAGCTCCGAAGTCTGTACTTCTCTAGCTGACCACTGGTGTGTGGGTTATAGCCCTGCAGCCCTCAGCATTATCCCATGCCCTGTCTCCATCATCCTGTGCCTGTACTCCCCTACACCACCTCTTGCAAGCCCGTCTCCAGCGCCTCCTCTCTCATATGAGGCCTGCGTTACATCATTCTGCTACGGTCGTAAATATTTCACGCTACATAGAACAGCTGCGTTTTACTACTACCTACATAAAAGCTATGGTTATACTGTATGAAGATAAGCAAAGCAAGTTAGGCGTAGCTACCTGCTCATTAGAAAAATGACTGTTACAGCAACAAATCAAACCAAACAAAAGGAAAGCTCTGGGCAGGTCTAGACAAATTCAGGCAAAGCTAGCCTGATAAACCGCCGTGCCAAGGCTCTGCAAAGTCAAAGCAAAGCCTGTGCCCTGTTACCTGCAACAGCTGTGCTGTCTTTACAAGACTGCAGCCTACAGTGCGTCCTGGACAACCCATTTTTTAAACCTGGGTACTCATGCCGTCCTGAAAAGTTATCCCAAACCTAACCCTGGTCTAGGCATCCCGAGAAGCCTCCAGTGCTGAAACGTCTTGGTGCTGAACATGGACAGTAGCCCTCAGTTCAGCCCAGCGAGCCCTTGCCAGCTCAGTCACCTTCTTGCGTTGGGCTTCACAGGGTCTGAAACCCCACCTTGAGCCCATGGCCCGACATGCATGTGGCCTTGAAATTAGTCCCAGGCCTCCACCTTATTCTTGGGATGAGCTCATAACCCAGGACAACCGTCTGCCATGGGACAGGGTGCTGGTGCAGGTGGAGAAAGCAAGTTCAGGCTTATCCAGAGACCCATGTAGGCATTAGCCTGCCAGTCCACCCCTGGTGCTTTCTCAATCTCCTTGGGTTATGGCAGTGTACCCTCGTCCCTTGCCCTGTCCTTGGCACTGGGACAGTGGCCTCCCATGGTGGTGCGGACCCTGCCTGAAGCCAGACCTTTGCCTTGGCCTGAGGTCCATGCCTGAAGCCCCAAAGCCTTCAGCTCTCCTGTGCCAGGAGCCACCAACTCATGGTCGCCTCTAAGAGAGGTGGAGGGGGCTGGAAGTGTTTGGAAGAATGCTGGTCTCAGACAAAGGTAGCAAGGTGAATTTTGGTTTGGCAGTACCAGAGGAGGCTCTTTTCTCTCTGTTGTGGCCTAAGTTCAACATGGGTCATGTGCTGGGATCCCCTTGCCATGTCAACTTTGCAAGGAAGCATGGGATCCTTTATGGATTTGGTGGCCCAGTTTTTGCAGATGCTAATTTTTAATCCTGTTGGGCGGGAGGGGAGGATTCATTTATTTCGTAATGAACATATAACAATATCTTGGCTATTGTTTTGGTATCTTGTATTCCTAACTTTATCCTCAGTCTCATTCCTTGATCAGCCTGATTTCTAAGCAGGAGATATTTTGGAGGGCATTTATGGTTTGGAGCCATTTAGAATAAATAAGACTTATTTGGGGGTTTGTTCTGGGATTTGACAACTTGAGGGGAGGGTGATGCAGGTAGAAATAGTTTTTATGTTAGGGCTCTGGGTTGAGGTCTGAGGAAGCTTTGAATTTATTGCTGTATGTTTAGGACTCCGGGTTTTCTGAAATGAGGTGTGATAGAGTGCTTCTGATGGAAGTTCATTGCTTTTAAAGAAATGGCTATCTTGGGCTACCGTGAGTTCAGGCTAACTCCTGGGGCTGCTCCTCTGAGTCTCTTCTAGAAGGATTGCTTTTTTCTGTAGTGGAGCAGGGTGGTGTGAAGGGCAGCTACACCAAGCTATGGGTGTGCACTGGCATGGTCTGAGGGCATGTTTTTAAGTCTTCACCTTCAAGAGGCCTGTTATCCAGGGCTCAGATTAGCATTTGTGCATTTTGGGCTTACAAAGCACCTGTTTTCCTAGTAATAAGTACAGTTTGATTGGGCTTTGCAGCAGTAGGGTTTTTTCAGTGGTTTAAATATAGAGGTAGGTCTTGCATTCAGAAGAAATGCCCAGTTTTGTTGAATGTGTCCTAGCGTGATTTTCCTCTTGAGCTGATAGGAGTTACCTTGGATAATTTGTAGTTAGAGTTAATTACACATTTCAGTGAAAGAAGTGAGGAGTTAGGGAAATAAAATAAATGTTTAAGACATAATTTTCTAATTTCTGTATTGAGCTATTGGTTATTTATTTTTGAGTTGTAAGTCTGGAGTCCCAGAATATCTTGAGTGAAATGTGTTGAGGAGGAGAACTAGATCAGGTTTGCCTCTTTAAGCATGTGTAAAGGATTAGGGCTATGGTTTAGATGCATTTGATTTGTTGGAAGTTGATGTGAACAGGTAACGTTTTGTTTTGGAGGGAACTGCAGCTTTTTGCTTTTGGGCTGCAATGATGGGACATTTGACGGGAATGAGGGCTGGAACAGACAGGGAGCTGATTTGGAAATCAGCATAGGTTGATTTGGGGGTGTGGGTGTAAGACGTGTACTTGAGTTCACTGAACAAGAATAAGGCCTCAGTTAGAAGAAGCCCCGAGGGATCAAGTTTGGGACTTCTTGCCATGCTCTGTCGTACAACTGATGGGGTAAGATTATGGCTGATGCTGCAGTTGCGGTTTTAGCTTTTGGAGGCTGGAGACTGAGCTCAGGACAAGTGTCCTGGTGGGTCGTGGCAGCCTTCTGATGTCCAAACAGGGAAATGCATGCAAACAACTTGGGGACAGTATGGCACAGGCTGCGCTCGGGCTTGGGATAGGCTCACAGTAAAGGCTGCCTTTGCTCAGGCAATGAGAAATGATGCCTCGTTAAGGGATGGATTTAGGATCACGATTCTCAGCCTACTATAGGTTGACGTGCTGGATACTCTGCCTGGAAGTGAGGACAAGAGGAGCCGATGGCAATCCCAATTTAGCAGAGGCTGAGGCTAGCAGAGGGCTGTCAGCTGGGGTTACAGCAAGTGACTTTCCTGGTTTGTGGTCATGAATGCATGAGGCTGTCTCACTTGCCTGCTGCTCCGTGGAGCAATGGTGCTACCTGGGCAAGCAGGGACCAACCTCCTCGGGTGCACTCATCCTCTGCGGGCAGTCTGCCTGCCGCCGCGCGTGTTGGGCCACCCGCAACCCTCCTGGCTGTGTAGGGCTGCCCGGGCTAGGTCCGTACTGTGGCGACCTGTGCCCCGGTCCTCTTCTGTTTCCTACTGTTGATGTGCTGTTGCTGATGGTGCTAGAAGCCGGATGAAAGTATTGCCCTATGTCCAAAATAAAGGTCCTGAAAATCATGCTTGGGCTTTGCTTAACCCTGGAGTCTCTTAGTATCCAGAGAAAAACCTTTCTGTCTGACTTAAGTTTCCCCCATGACTACAGTAGCATTTGTATGTGCATCCAGAGATGTCCCAGCATTAACCAGGCTGAGCAAATTGATACCTTGATCATGTGAACCATAAAATAGATGTTCTTCTACTTAAAGTTCCTGAGGGCTTGATGTGAGAGGAATGGCTTTGGTGTCCTCTGAGAACATGGACAGGCTGAGGCTCAGCATGCTACACAGGTGGGGCTAAAATTTTCTTCTAAGAGATGAGGGGTAGGTAAAGGGAGAAGGAATCTGGAGTCTGTTCTTCATTTGAGGTGAAATGCTCTAATGATGTTGTGTACTGCTGAGCCTAATAGCTCTGACTGACAGACAGGTAGTGGTGCATTTAGCCCCATTCTGCTGGAGGCTGCAGCTCTGTGCCAGTGGCAGCCGGCGTATATCCCAGTTTACAAATCAGCTTATTAGTACAAACCCATCTTCATAAGAGAGAGGTTTGCAGTGGCCATGACTGTGACGCATGAAGAATGGAGACAGGGATGGAGTCAGCAACCTTCGGCGGTGAAGAGAGACCTTCAGTGGGGTCAAGAATATCTGAAATGACTTTGGCTTAAGCTACAGCAGCCCTAATTTTCTAGTCTGGTCCTGTATTTCACCTGGGTCCTACCTAGCTGAAAAATTTCATGTTGCGATTCAGTATTTTGTGAATTTAAAACATTGTCTGTGATAATTTTTTCCAAAAAAAATTTGTATTTTGAAGCAATTACATTTTATAATGCAAAATATCAACATTTTGCATAGCTTTTCAAAATAAATGTGGAACACATCAAATGCCACAACATTTTGAAACTTATCTTGAAATGGACCTATTTTTTTGCCAATTGATTTTATTATTTTCCTTACTGACAACTCTAAGCTGTCAAAAAGGAATTTTTTTTCCCTAGATAATTTATTAAAAAGCCTAACTAATTACTTTTACAGCTCTTGGAAAAGGTTTATCATCGATAAAGAGCAAAAGAGTTCAGTCCTGCCAGTAAAACTTTGGACTGTTTGATTGCCAGAAGTCTATTAATCAGTAAAGGAAGTTTTCCAGAGTCTGTGTGTGAGAGAGAACATAAAAGGAAACATCTTGATACAATTTTAATTTTAGCCCTTAAATTGCATGCTTGTATATAATGTAATTATTTTTTCCCCTAAGGGGAAAAATACCCATGATTTTTGTGATATTAGAATGAGAGTAGAACAGTGGAAATGGAAAAGTGAAATTAATCACAGAACAGTAGATTATAATCCAAGTCCAGATCTGAGTCTAGTGAATGGGACAAAGTGTCTTTGCTTTCACATGATCCCTTCCGTTAGTGTTCTGAATTTATTTTGCAGATAAATTTCAAAAGTTTAAGTCCTTGAGCTGCCTGTGCTCGAGGTCTAAGCCACTTAGATAAACATCATGGAAAGAGCATATATCTCCATCGTTGGAGATGATCAGAACTTGACTAGACGTGACCTTGAGCAATCCAATCTAATTTTAACGTTGAATCTAACTTCAAGGTTGGCCCTGCTTTGAGCAGGGATCGGACTAGACGAGATCAGGAGGATCCTTCCAACCGAGGTTTTTCTATGAGTTTATCTGTACGTGTGTATACAAATGTATGCAAACAAGTACTGAAAGAAGGTTACTCCTTGGCTCCAGCCTAAGGATATAATTTTCCCTGAAAACATCAGTATGAAATTTGTCATAAGGCACTCTGGCTAAATCAGTGAGTAAAGAAAATGATTGTCATTTATCTTGCTATTCTAAAGCATGTAAGTATAGAAAATCAGCTATAGGACAACCAACCCATGTGAGTAAGGGGCTACTATTTATGGATTTCTGCAAGTTAAATTTCTTTTTCCCAAGATGTTTGTTTCTTGGAGGAAAAGAATCTAGAAACAGGCCTGACTCCTGAGTGTTTTGGCATTTCTAGCTCCAAAGCAGGCAAATCTAGAAGTCCTGCCTGTCTGCACAGCAAAAAGTGACCTGCAGCAACTGGACGGAGGTGGTGTCCTAACCTGTTTGCGATTTCCCTAGTTTTTTCTTTTCCTCCCTCTATTCCTGCTCTCCTTCATCTTCTTCTTTTCTCTGCCAGTTGCTATTATCTAGGAATAGCACTTAAATCCCATATAAGTCCTATTTAAATGGCCATAATATGTGTGTGAAAATATGTGTTCATAGGAGAAGAAAATACTGTTAGGAGAAAAAGCCTCCTAGGACACATGATGTATCACTGTGTCTTGGTTTTTCAGCTGTTCAATATGCAAACACAGAGCTACTCCAGTTTTTGGAACAGAATCAGAAACTTTGGAAGTTAAATGGATTTTGACAGCTATTTGAAACTAGAATTACAGCAAGTATTTCTTCAGTTTGATCTCCGAGGGTTTGGTGATTCTCAGGTTCAGGCATTCATCTGTGAAGCCTGAAAATCTTGTAATCTAATGCTAAGCTGCATTCAAAGAAAGTTGTGTAAGAAGATGAAAATTGCTTTGCAGTCGGTTAAAGGAACAATATAATTGAGAAATTTATATAGAAGGCTGATCAGTGCTTAGTACGTTGCCAATATAAGTCAACGTAACCCTGTGCCAATCCAAAGATTTACTCCGTCTTTCAGTGTCTGTGTGTAGGACGCCAGAGCAGCAAAATAGTTACTAGTGTTTACCACTGCAGTGGAGAGAAAAGTTAAAAATCAGAAAGCATGGACAGAAAAGTGAGGATCAGTCTATGAAGAAATAACTCAGAAATCTCTTTATTGTTTCTTTTGTTCACAGCATGAAGTTCAGGGCTTAGAATGTCCTGATATTTAGATGCAATATTTGAATGGTAAGGAACATAACACTATTTAAAAAGGAAAATAAAAGTAGTAAGAATTGAATTGTGGCAACTATGTTTCATTAAAAATGAGGTTTTCATTAAAAAGAGCATAATTAATGCCAGCTACACATGCAATACCGATTTCTGTAGTGCTTTGCCACAGAAGGTCACTGCAAAACCAGTGTGAAATGGTGTTTCTGGAGACAAATTTGATTTATTATCTTGAAATGAAATGTTTAAGATAGAAATGGACAAACTGTCATGCAAAATGGCAGTGGCTCATGCACTCCTCTTCTATTCTCTCTTGCTTTGACTCCTACTAAATGAGGTCAAAGATAAAATGTGCTATAAAATCCCTAAGACCCAGCACTGAAACCCAGGTTTGCTCCCTCATTAGCTTTTCTCTTTCATTTCTTTCTTTCTCTCAGTGATGCAGACGATGCCCAGCGGTGGGAGGGCTGGAGCAGCGCCCGGGGCAGGTGCCGGCGGGGACCCTGCCCTTGGGGGCCGGGCGAGGGGGGTGCTGCGCTTGCACCGGGGTGTGCGGCAGGAGCCGGAGCGAGCGGCTGCCCCGGGCGGCAGTGCTGGCAGCCAGCGGGGCCGAGGTCCTCCTGGGGACGTACGTGCCCTGCGTGGTCATGTCCTCAAAGCTTGCAGTGTGTGTGGCAGACAGGGATCAGGAATATGTAAGGGGACATCGAGGCTATGAGGCAGAGTGCAATACGTTTGCCTTCGCAGCACTCCAGCTCTCTGCTTGCCATACTTTTCATCTATGACCATTAATTTCCAAATTGGCTTTTTGGTCTCAGGACAAAACTGAACAGAACAAGGTGTCTTACATATCTTGTTTGATGGTCAACAGCCACGTGAGCTCTGATGGAGACTAGCTAGAGAAAGAGCAGCTGGAAGTGGTTTTTACAAGTGTCTCAAAATGCTGCTCTTTCTTCCAAATGTCCGTGGTTCGAGGGCTGATGGCACAAATAGGCTTCACTGTTTCCTTTCCTGTACTCCCCTCGGGGAGATTCTGCCCTGGTTTTGGCTTGGAGACACTGTTGCAGGATGATTGGACTGGAGGGGTTGTAACAGGGTGGATGACGGTCTCTTCTCCCAAGTGACAAGCGATAGGACGAGAGGAAACGGCCTCAAGTTGCGCCAGGGGAGGTGTAGATTGGATATTAGGAAAAATTTCTTCACCGAAAGGCCTGCCAAGCATTGGAACAGGCTGCCCAGGGAAGTGGTTGAGTCACCATCCCTGGAGATATTTAAAAGACGTGTAGATGCGGAGCTTAGGGACATGGTTTAGTGGTAGACTTGGCAGTGCTAGGTTAATGGTTGGACTCAATGGTCTTAAAGGTCTTTTCCAACCTAAACGATTCTGTGATTCTGTGACTGCTAAGATTTGCTCAATTTGGGGATTTCTCTTTCCTGGGAACTCTTGTGCTCCAGCATCTTCCTTGTTATTTTCTGATGTGATGTGATAACACTAGGGACAATTCCCCTGGGCACCCTTCTGAGAAAGGGAAAACCAATCTTCCCTATGTCATACTCAGTTGCTACAACTTTTGCATCCAAACTCAAGCCTGTTGCACATTTTGCAGCTCTGGAGAATAGTGTGCCTACCAGCGTTACTGAGAGGAGCACTGTAATGGATTTCCCTCTAGTGATGAAATATGTCAACTACAGATTATTCCACATATCTGAAGTACCAGTGCAGCAAGAGTAGTTATTTCTCCTTTCCTTTCAAACAGCCAGTTTGAGAGGGGAGGAAAAGAGAAACAGAACTTTATTGGATCTGGAATACTATGATGTCAAAGTATAAACAACAGGACTCTTTACCATTAAAAAACCCAACAATAAAAAACTCTTCTTCAAATTAAAAACAAAAAGTTGTGCACTAAATACACATTCACACTAGGTTTGTTATTCTAGATAAAAACCCTCTACCTCTGAAAGCAAGATGAGTATCATGATGTATTTTCTGGTGGAACAGGTAACTCTTTCATCTGTTCTTTTCTTAGTGTTTAGAAAATATCTCATCTTCTCCAGGCCTGAGACTGTCACTGTTTTAAGAGTTGTCGTCCTGTGCTAGGATCTTAAAATTATAGCAGAAATAGGTGCTCCAGGGCTGAAAATGCTAGATTCAGGTGTGGATTCATCTAATTCTGCTCAGTCAATGAAGAAATTATTTACTTAACGTGAGTGCAAAATGCATTAACCCATTGTTTGCTTTTATTATTTTCAAAAGAACTGTCACTTTTGGAATCAAAAGTGTGTATTATTTCCCCTGAAAAACTTTGAAATTGTTGGCTATTGTCAAATAAACTTGGCAATAGGAAAAAGGTTTTAGAGATATTAAATTTTGACACTGCTTGTAAAAATACCTAGCCACCTACAAAGGAAAAGCCATTAATGCCCGCCCTGAGGGACAGCAGTGCAGGAGCAGAGTCTGTGTGGACACGAAGTGCCCATGGGAGGCCGAGGTGGAGAGCACCCAGCCACACCTTCACTAGTTGCTGATCAGAGAGCAGGTAATTCGCTCCTTGCTTGACATGTCTCTTGTGCAGAATTTCTTGGATACAAGAAGGTGTGAACACAGGGGAACAAGGTTAGAATTAAAAAATGTTGAGAAACTGGAGGTATGGATCATTTTTATCACGGAGATAGATAGAAGCAAGGTGGTTACAGTTGGGCAGGAATCACCGAGTACCGACACCGCACAGGGAACAGCCGTTTCTCTTCGGCAGGAAAAGATCAGAGGACATTTGGGGATTGCAGGCACCGTGCAACAGGGCTGCAATAACATAACAAGGGTAGGAAGCAATGGGAGAGGCAGCCTGGGTGGTTGCGGAGCTGCCACAGCCAAAGGTCTTTAGGTTAGACCGTTTATTTTCAGGTGTAATTTTCCCTGGCCTTGAAGCTGGGCCTGGACTAGCTGACCTCTTGTGGTCTTCTGCTGCCTTATGGCTACATGAATGATGTTTCCTGTGGTTAAATCGTAATGTCTGATGCCTGAGGAAGAGCTGTTGGCATTGCAGTCCTACCTAGAGTGATTCATGTAAAGAGTCAATCAAAAATGAAACGTAAGGAAATGGGGCATTTCTAGTCCTGGTTAATTTGATGAGTGCAGAGAACTGAGTGATTAAATGATTAGGTACCAAAATTTTAATGAGTTAAGAAATAGTCACAAGTTACTAAATGTTGAAACGCTGGCTAGGCAGCCTGATTTGCATAAATGGCTTGTATCCTGATTAAAACCACTTTTTTCTATATTATCCTTAGTTCTATAGGAAAGGCTTGATGCAAAGTGCTAAAGGGGGGTTAGTTGCTGTCCTGGTTTTGGCCAGGATGGAGCTAATTTTCTGTAAAAGGACTGTCATGGTTTAACCCCAGATGGTAAGTGAATACCATGCAGCCGCTCGCTCACTCCCCCCTCCCCAGTGGGGTGGGGAGCAGAATTGGAGAGAAAGGAAAACTTGTGGGCTGAGATAAAAACAGTTCAGCAGGACAGTAAAGAAAAAAAAATTATTATATATTAAAAATTATAATAATAATAATTAAAAAAACACATAAGGATAACAAAATACATAAAACGAACGATGCACAATTTCCCACCACCTGACAACCGATACAGCCCGTCCCAAGCAGCAGTCAGGGAACAGGAATATTCCCCTGCAGCTATCCCAGAACAGCAAGTTCCAGAGAGAATGAACGAGGGAACGAGCAGCCGAACGAATGAATGGAAAAGCCTGAACAAACAAAAAAAGTGAAAAAGAAGGGAACTGGCCCATTGGCTGACCTCCACTTATACTGTGCATGACATCTATGGTATGGAATACTCTTTTTTGCAAGTTTGGATCAACTATTCTGGCTATTCCCCTCCCAAGTTTTTGCACCTGCGCATTAGCAAAACCTGGGAAACTTGGACTGAGACCTCCTGAGGTCCCTTCCAGCCTGAACGGTCCTGTGATCCTGTGACCAAGTGCTGGGCTGCTCTGTAAGTACCTCCAGACTGCCCAGATCACATCGTTTGTATACCTTTTCTTCCTTTTTCCTATTTCTTGATCACCTTTTTAGCTGCCCTTTTACATCCCTTTCTCCACCTCCCCCTCTCTCCACCCAGGTAAACAGCCTGCCCCTAATCGCTTTTTCCTCATTTCTCCCAGTTTTGCTGCATCCCACCTCAATTTTGCTGTCATCTGTGATACCATTACTGAGATCAGCTCAGCCTTGGAGGACTTTACTGAGGTGGATCCCCAGGCCTTGTTGGCCTTGCAAGGTACAAAAGTCCCCCACGCAACCTTCAGCTGTCTCCTTTGGACCTTTCTCACACACCTTCCCTGTAGCCCCCTGTGAAATCCAGCCGTCCCTCCCGGCTCTCCCCCTAACTTTTGCCAGTTTCTCCCACTGTCATTTGTCACCTCCAGCAATTTCTCGTGTCACCTCCAGCAATTTCTCATGTCACCTCCAGCAATTTCTCCATGTCCTGCTGAGGCAGCATCAGCTTGGGCCGGGGACCAGCTGTCTACCTGCAGCAAGGATGCATCATCTCATTTCTTCCTTCCCGCTTGCTCCTTCAGTGACCTGCCTCTCCTCCAGCCCCCAACTCTCTCCACACACATTGTACTCTTATTATTTAATGTGTTTTCATCCACAGAATACTCAGCATGTGCAGAAAGACAGGGTTAACAAATATTGCCAGACACTATGCACGTCCTGTGCACTGTGGTCATTACAATTAGAAAAAAACCCACCACCCTGATAATTTTGGTCTCAGTGGTCAGGAGATATTTATGCAAACACCTAACACTCATAGCAAAAACATCTCCCAAAGCTGGAAGGGTGCAGAATCTGAAAAACAATCATCAGCATCACTTTAGGAAGACCTGAAAATCATTAAATATTTAAACTTCTCTCCCTGAGGATTTTAATTAGATTTAAAGAACAATTCTTCTCTTGCACATGACAACAAGAATGGTGTTTTCTGTGTCAGTAAATTTGCATCCAGGCTGTATGTGAAGTCAATTATGCATATTTTAGAAATGAAAATAAATTATTTTTGTCTTTTAGAGCTGTTAGCATCACAATACTGATGTAAAAAGACCCATCTGTAATTAGATCTTTTTCATACCCTCTGATGAGATCACATCTTCAAACGTTAATTTTGGATATATTACCATACAAAACTTCAGGGCACCTCGCATTTTTTTCAGCAGCACATTAAGTGTGTATCTCCTCAGCTTTACTTGCAACAACTGGGGATTTTTGTGTAAAAAATCCCTAATGCAGGCAAGACCATAGCCCAAGAGCTCAGAACAAATTATTTTTCTCCTGCAGGTTCACTCGGGACCGGAATTGATGTTATACTGCAATCAGGCGGCCAGTCAAAAACTCTCAAGCCACTTCACAGTTTTCAGTGTAGTTTAAATAGCTTAATGAAGAGTAGGATACAATTGCTGCTGCTGGAACACGGAAACCTTCTCTCCTGTGAGACCTTAATTAATGAAGATGGGAAAAAAAACCAAACCCAAGAAAACACCCTAATTTGACAGCTGTCTGGCAGGCTTTGCAGGACTGACTATGTAAGAACTGTTTGACCTTGTAAACTCAGCGGATTTCAAATGCATCTGAGAGAGAGCGTAGGTACCCAACATCATTCCCATACTTGCTTAAAACCTGTCTGTTCAAAACAAACTTGCATCTTCAGGTATATTTAAACCTTCATTAAAAACTGTATCAGAGGTTATATTTGAGTAGATTTTGATCAAATAAATTGTTTTGCTGAATTGTATCCAAAATGCCCAGTTTATGTCTATACCTTTTTTTTAAGTACTTCTACGCAATGCTGTATGATTTGGGTTTCTGGAAGGCAAGAATTGTTCTCTTATAACCATTTTGACTTAAGGCACACAGTAGCATTCCTTAAATCGGGAAACTCAAACTTCTAAGTGCTTTACAGCTTTACGTTTTAGCAGCAAGATGCCAAAGCAGTTTTGCTTGGTGCGTCGATAACTCCTGTGTTAGGGAACAACAACAAGAACAGACCACAAAAGGTATAGATAAATACAAGCAGAGGAAAGCTGTTAAATGCATTTCAGTGGACATTCACATGTGTCAGAGTACCGCAAGGCAAGGCATACACGGCTGACTGTACAAAATAAGCAGGTCCCAGATATGAGTGGCGTGTCACTGCATGTGTTTTGGAGAAGGGTGTAAAACACAACCGGGCTGAAATGTCCCAAAAGAATTAATCATGATTTATTCAGCTAAAGAATAGGATCCAAACTGCTTCTCATCTAAACTCATTCCTGATAAATAAGCTGAGAAACAGGACAGACTCCTCTAGGCAAGCAGCTATCGGTGTTGCTCTTGTAGCAAAAAGAAAGGGGCTATTGACTTTCTGCTGGTAACATACAAAGGAATAACATGTTTCTCTGCCCTGAACTGTCAAATCAGTCACATATAAAACAGACCAGCAATTCTGTTTTCTTTGGGATTGATTCTCTTCTGTTATTTGCAGGTAGGAAACTGCCATCCCAGGCCTTGGCAGGAGCTAGGAGTGAACCAGGGCAACCCATCACCTCCACGGGACACGGCCGAGATAAACGCTATCAAACTTTCCTTGCAGTATGCCAGTAGATGTGGCAGCAGTTCAACCTCATGAGTGGCCCACCTATAAGCTGCTGATCAATATGAGTTAATGGCAAAGTTGAGAGAGTTTTCTCTCAAACCCAGGGAAAAAAAAGTCCATACCTGCAGCTGAAAAATATTTAAGGTAACAGCAATACAAATACATGGATTTTGCAGCCAGAATGAGTTACCCTAACTATTGGGTCTTAATTTTCAGAAATAAAAAACGTTTTTGTAAGCATTTTTTAGTAGATCAGAAGCTGATATCCTCCATGAAACTAAAGCAAGCAAAGTGAGCTTGTTCACATTTGCACCAGGTGGATTCTGAGATGTCTGCTCCACACTGTGAATGCCCTAGGGAAGGTACCAAACAGCACAGCTGTTGCACAGTTCCCTACAGGTTTCTGGGCGGACCTCTCTTGTGGCCGTCAAAAGTACCTATTTTACATTGCTGGGGGCCTTTGCTGTTCAGTGATGAATTTTAAATTAGTAGCATTTTCAGGCTAAAATGCTCCCTTTTCCTGTTCAACATGGCAGTTTAGATTTTTCTGGAAGACAAATTTAGTATAAAATCATGTAAAGTTACTCTAGTATGAATGTTCATTCCTAGAATTTTATCTTTTGGGAAAAAAGTAGTTGTTCGATGTGTTCCTTTCAGGCAAACTTCTCACCCAGAAGGTCATACAAGAACCTGTATTTTGCTAGACCTATGTTATTTTCTGTTAGGCAATGATTTGGCTGCTCTTAATCAGATCATGTTTGAATATGTCCTTTCTGTCATATTTGAAATCTCAGACACGGGGTACTGTTGGTCTATGGGTTCATTAGTGTACATTTTTTTATTAAATAACAGAAGAAACGGAACAATCCAGGAAAGGAAAGGAGGAAATTCTGGTGTTGTAGCTCCTTATGGGTATAAAATCGTGGCTGGTACGACGAGGTTAGAGAGGGAGGAACCATCCTGCCTCCCAGTACAGCACTGGGGCATGAGGTGACGCTGCCTGGGGCCACGTGCGAAGGACACGAAGGAGGCAGCCCCTGATGCCCCAGCTGGGGCAGCACCGCTGGAGATGAGACCCTGGCCTCGGGGGTTCCTTGGTTTGAATCGGTACAGCTTCTTCTCATGCTTTTCTCTTTCCTTACTTTGAAGGGGAAAGAAATCCATTGAGGTAAGAAGTGGATGAAGCGGACAAAGCCCTGAGCAACCTGGTCTGAGCTCAAAGCTGGCCCCGCTGCGAGCAGGAGGTTCAACTGAGGCACCCTGAGCTCCCGTCCAGCTGGAATTATCCTGTGATCCCAAATGGCATTTTTTTTTCATGTGAAAGTACTGTTCAGCCACTTATTCAATGTTATGCTGTGTGATGCAAAATTTTGTAAGGGTAACTTACAGTCAACTGTATTCAGTGGTTGTTTAAGAACTTTCCCACTGTTTATGAAAATGAATTTTTCTTTCAATTTTAATTAAATAACTTCTGGTGACCTTGTAGTGTATCTCGGGTACAAGAATCCCCTAACATTTATCTGCCTTTGTTTATTAGTTTCTTCAGGGAAAAGATGATTCTGTTTTACATTTCTGGAAAGTCCCTAGCTGTTGTTGATAGACATGCTGCAGATATTTTAGTTACAACATATTTTCGACTTTGTTTCCGTTTCATTTATTTCCATTTACGATTTGTTTGGATATTGGCAGTGCTGGCTGTAGGTGTGGAATGTGTTAGCTTCAGATTACTTTCATACGAGTAGTCTGTCTCTCCCATGACTTCTCAGGTCTAAAAGCACAGTTTGCAATTTTGGGGTACAGTTGAAGCTGAACCGGTGGGGTATGTGCCCCGGCCTTCTGCAACAAACGCTCTGTTGTGCAACACAGTGAAAGGTCTTTGGATTTTAAATTCTTGGCAACCTGCAAAGCTAAATATGCACTGAGAACAGCTGCTCAGAAGAGACTGAGTAATTGCCTTAATCAGGCTTGAGCGGAGCTGTGGCTGGTGCCTGCAAAGCAGGGGGGAGCGTCAGCATAGGGGCATAGGGGCGAGGGCGTAGGGGCAAAGGCGTCACTGTTGCCTTCCCTGGGGCACCGAGCGGTGTATGATAACCTAATGTGTGTGGGGGGGTAGGACCTATGCATTTCCAGATTGTGTTGTGGGGCTACACATCCTGGTGAGTGCAAAGGTGCGGTAGGTGGTTTTGCATGTGTGGTTCTGACACAGTCCGGTTGCACTGACTTTCTGGTGGCCTACGTGTACTTTACCTATAATGCTGAGGAGTTTAGCAAATGGAGGTCTAAGCATTAAGGTCAAAGGCAATGTGAACAGCATAGTCCAGCAAAAGTCTTTGATGAAATAGAGACAGGTTGTAGCCATGGGGGATTTGAATCACAGATGTGCAGGTCGTGTGGCCTGTGGATTCAGAAAGCATTGCCGAGTGTCCTCCCTGCCTCGTGCAAAATCGTGCAGATCCCACACGGGGTCTGCATGGGCTTTTGGGCAAAGCTGGAGGAAAGCTGTTGAGCATAGATTCTGTGGGTGCTGATGACTTCTTAAACTGAAGTCCATTTTTATTTCATATGAGCTTTTGTCTGTATAGTACAAAGTGTTCGTGGGCTGAGAGAGCATGATATCTGGCGTGAGCCACAGCATGATTCAACACTGGCATGGCATCATGCTAACACATCCGTGCTGCTCGGCTGTCTCAGCTTTGGCAAATATCTCCCCAGTACTGTGTTGTACAGTGAAGACATATTCTTAGTTTTACACGCTGCCACAATACTCCTGGAGGTATATGCCTTCAGCATATATGTGCCTTATGTTCTTTTTAACCCCTTTTGGGTGTACAGAAGTGGGGCTTGCTGGTTTCAGTACTTGCTTGTTGCAACTTTCTGCACAACCGTGTTTCAGTGAAACACCAATTTAGATTTGCCAAACACTCTGGTTCCGTGTTCTAGTAGCAAAGCAAAGCAAATCTTGCAAGCGTTGCATCATAAAAGGGTAGGGTATTCCCAGCTACTGCTTTGGAAAACAGGCATAACACGTCAGCCACAATTGTAAATAAAACATTGAACCTTATGGTATAAAAGTAATCAGATGCCTGTTCAGTAACCGGTAGTATAGAGCTTTCATTTATTATGACTGCCAGGCAGGAGTTGTGAAAATCTTAGTCTGAGTAAGCCCCTTAGTAACGAACTCTCATTAAAAAAATTGTTTTTATAAGGCTGCCATCTAATAACCTTCAATCTCTGTGTATTTATACAATGCCCATTTAAAGACTTAAAGGACGAGAGAAGTTTGAATTTAATCTTTTTCCTTTGCTCTTCTTTGTGAAAGAGGGAAGAGCGTGGAGCTGTACTCCCAGGTCAGCGGCCCACACGATCCCGGTGCCTGGGGGGGTCTGAACAGCAGCAGGAGACCAAGCGCTTCACCTGCCTGGGTGCGAACTCCCTCTCCCCTCAGCCGTGCAGAGGTACACAGCGTCACCAGTAAGGGCAAGGGACTGCTGCCAGCAGGGCTTCATTGTGGGAAACAATGATAGTTGTGGGTGACAAATAGAGTTGTGTTGGTGGAAATACTCTAGCTTTAACAAGGTATTTACTGGTTGAAAAAAATGGATGACTGCATTTCAGGAAATTTGCAGAGGAGTGGATGAGTGCTAAAAGCTACTGTCATTTCATTTAATAGTCTTAACATTTTCTCCTTCCTGACTAAGAACTGCATTAAGAAATATCGCATAGGTTGTACATTCAGTATATGGTCATGTAAACTAGTGTGCACTTTCTCTTGAATTTTGCCATGGCATGCTAAAACATTTTGCATCTACACTAGAAAAAAAGGGACGTGTTTTGAACTAATAGGCTACTTCTGCTTTAATGGCAGCACAACAGAGAAGGATTAAAAGTTATTATCTCTCAATAGTTACTATGGTTTCATGTGTATGTTGTTGATGGTTATTGTACGATGCAACACATTTTAATTATTTTGTTTGCAGTACATCACATGTACTGCATAGCCGATGTAGCTATTTCAAGTTCTTTCCTCCTGTGTTACTCAGGATCGGTGCCTGCAGGCTGACCTGCCAGGATGAGTTCCAGGCCACTCTGCAGTTAAATATCTGGGAAGATACATGCAGTCAGACGTAGGAGTTTTGCCATTGGCTTACTGACTCTAAGGTACTATCCACGGGCTCTGAAAGACATTTCTTCAGTTCTCAGAAACCATTAGGTGTATCCAACTCAACAGCTCATTCCTTTGCCTGCTGTGGCCCCTTCGTCGCTATGTTAATCTCAGTTATAACAGAAGATTTGTGCTGAATCTGTTTCCCTCTCACACACAAAAACTTTGAGTTATTTGGCTTTAGCCAGAGTTAATATTATCCTCTTAGGGTCTATGCGAATTTGGTATGAGTCATAGTTTGTTGACATACAGCATGGAAAGAAAAATACTAAAGGTCTAGCCAAGTCTGCTGGTCATCAGGAAAAGTTTGTAAACTTGTCAGACTTGTTTGGAAGCTATCTTCCCATTTTATAGTACGTAACTAACTGTAGCTATGTAAAAAAAATTGATGCATGATGTAGACAAAAGCACTACGAAATCCTATACCTGCTTTTTGTAAAGGTCAGCTGAACAAGTTAAGTTATGAATAGAGAAAAAATATTGGTCTTGTTCAGAAAAAAACAAAGAAACTGCGTTTCCAGCTACCTTTCATCTACTTTTCATTTAGGATAAAATGCCTGTCACTGCAACACTGCAATGTAGTGTGATGCATTAGATAACCACAAAGCAGTTTCGAAGCAAAGACATAATTCACAAGTCTGATTTTTATGTGGTGATGAATCCCCCCAAAATGGAGCATCAGCAGATCTGAGGCAGCAGACATCATTGTGTAGAGTCAGTTGATGTGAACCCTCCTGGTGTCAATAAACTTCAAGCCGCCTTCTGCATGTCATAAATTCTACAGAAACCACCAAGGAGAAGAGATTTTTCCATTTCTAGAGAAGAAATGAACTTGGAAATTTTCTGTACTTCTATAAGGAAGGAGAAGCCTAGCTCTACTTCTTTAGGAATTGCCATACAATTTTCATTGCTCTGTGCAGCCTCAAAGACACCCATGTTCCATGGCCAACTCATGTGATGAAGCACTCTTAGTGGAATGAAACCAATGAAGATTAAACAATTAAATTATACTTTCAGTTATAAATGATCCTCATCTTTTCTACCAAGAGTTCTTATATCAAAAAGAAAGACTTAAAGTATCCAATCTACTTTATTTTCTTGTCTACTTCTTGAATTTGATTAAAATCGGGTAATAAAAATTAACTTTTCTTTCCCTTTTGTTTATAGACTTTTACTTGCAGTGCTACTAGACTTGCAGTGCTACTCTTTTTTTGAAGAGATGTGCATAAATCTTCTGTTTCTGGAGTCAAACGATTGATCCAAGATTCTCAGTTTACAGATTTGTAGGCCCTGTGACTGTGATGAATATCAGAGCATATTAAAATTTAATTCAAAGCCTAAGGAGATAAATAAGGAAAATAAAAGGATAAGAAATGTTTTTCAAGAGGCTTGATTCATGATTTGCAAATAGGTGGTGTTAGCATCACAGTTTGGTTGCGACAAATCAAAACAATCACTTCATAAAAGCTATGGTTGATAAAACTCCATTTTGTTAGAAGTGTAGTATTTTTTCAGTCTTAAATTCTGGGCTTGCAAAATCTAGAAATGTCCTTTGAAATATAGCCTTTATTCCTTATGGAGAATCTTCTTTTTCAGA
Source organism: Phoenicopterus ruber ruber (assembly GCA_009819775.1). Lineage (NCBI taxonomy): Eukaryota > Metazoa > Chordata > Aves > Phoenicopteriformes > Phoenicopteridae > Phoenicopterus > Phoenicopterus ruber. Next base: position 106,123,648 of record CM020216.1, read on the forward strand.
GTTTTCAGTGAAACAACTGAAGACAAGAAGAGTTCTTATGTGGATCATGGGGAACTCGAAGAGACATCAAGGCCCCAAATAAGACAGACAGACCTACAGAGACACATGGATTTTTGGAACAGATGAGGCTGGACCTGAGAATTCTACTGACACTTTCAAAGTCTGAGGATAGCAGATAATGAGAGATCCTGAAACCATTTACTTTTGCAAATAGGCCACTGAATTACTGGTCTTCCAGTGTAGACAGATAATAGAAAAGTTTAGAAGTGTTATGTTTCACAGCTCTTCACTAAGCTCTGGAGCGCTAGAGCTAATAACTGTAAAAATAATAATGTAATGATTAATAATTTTAATAACTATTAAGAATATTATTTTCAGAAGTCTGAAAATAAGTTGTCATAGGCCACAGAAGTTGAGGTAGTAGCAGAGAGACAGTTACAGAATCATAGAATTGTTCTGGTTGGAAGAGACCTCCGAGATCATCGGGTCCAACCATTAACGTAGCACTACCAAGTCCACCACTAAATCATATCCCTTAGGGCCTCATCTAAATGCCTTTTGAATACCTCCAGGGATGGGGACTCCACCACCTCCCTGGGCAGCTTGTTCCAATGCCCGACAACCCTTTCGGTGAAGAAATTTTTAGAAATGTCCAATCTAAACCTCCCCTGGCACAACTTGAGGCCATTTCCTCTTGTCCTGTCATCTGTTACTAGGGAGAAGAGTCCAACCCCCATCTCTCTACAACCTCCTTTCAGGTAGTTGTAGAGAGCAATAAGGTCTCCCCTCAGCTTCCTTCTCTCCAGACCAAACATCCCCAGTTCCCTCAGCTGCTCCTCATAGGACTTGTGTTCCAGACCCTTCACCAGCTTCGTTGCCCGTCTCTGGACACGCTCCAGCACCTCAATGTCTTTCTTGTAGTGAGGGGCCCAAAACTGAACACAGTACTCGAGGTGCGGCCTCACCAGGGCCGAGTACAGGGGGACGATCACCTCCCTACTCCTGCTGGCCACACTATTTCTGATACAGGCCAGGATGCCGTTGGCCTTCTTGGCCACCTGGGCACACTGCTGGCTCATATTCAGCCGGCCGTCAACCAACACCCCCAGGTCCTTTTCCGCCGGGCAGCTTTCCAGCCACTCCCCCCCAAGCCTGTAGCGTTGCCTGGGGTTGTTGTGACCCAAGTGCAGGACCCGGCACTTGGCCTTGTTGAATCTCATACCATTGGCCTCGGCCCATCGATGCAGCCTGTCCAGATGCCGCTGTAGCACCTGCCTGCCCTCCGGCAGTTGTATCGCTGGAATCATTAATGAACACACATGTGAGTATGTCAGGTGCTGAATATTGCCATTGACTACCCAGGCAGGGAAACCTGGCTCCTTCCAGTTCTGCATGGAAGTGGTAACAGGGCAAGTCAGAGCAGAAGACAGAGAAGAACAGGAAAACCAGTTTCTCAGGGTGAGTGGTAGAGTATTTCGAATTTACAGCAAAAAATGTTCACTCTTTTCAGCATTGGCGGGTGAAGAAATCAGTAATACATACAGCATACAACAGCTGCTGCTCATGAGGGATAAATGCTGAATACAGCTGGACCTGCTTCCAGTAAAGCAATTGACTGTATTTTTTTGTTCACCGCTCAATTGCAGACTGGCATCAGGAGGACCAAAAAGAGATAGAGCCTGACAGAATATACCGTGGGGGATAAAAAGTCTCACTCTTTACTCTTAAGTAACTTCGCTCTAATATCTGTACTTGTGCATCTCACTGCTACTGTCTCCTCTCTGATGGATGTCATTTTCTGATGCTTGCTTTATAGCTGTTCAGCACTTTTATTGCCCTACCATCTGTTCTAAACAGTTAAAGACACTTTTATTCTCAATTTTTCTTCAGGGATGTAGAAAAGGCATCTGTCTCCAAACACTTAAAATCTCCCAATATACATTTGCAAATTATTTATGCAAAATAACTCAGGTACATTTTCAGTAGGATTTACAGATGTCTGACAAAAATGTAATTTGCTTACACCTTTAAATAAAACATTGTTGAAATCTGGCGTACATACCCACATGGAAAACTGCTCATTTTGTGTAAGAAATTAATAAAGTTAGGCTTGAAATTAGTGGCATTCTTAACCCAAATCCTTAGCTTTAAACGTGTTCTTAAGTATTTTGCTGAATGAGGACCCTTAAATAAGTTCATATTGCAATTTTTGAATCTGCAGTCAGAACAGTGCTAAATCTACAAAACAGGTTTTACCAAGACTTTCCATCACAAAGCTCTGTGTAAACACCGATTAATCCAGTTACCACATTGGGAACTCTGAAGTGGAAAAAGAGACTTGTTAAAGGCATCAGAGTGGATTTAGGAAGTCTGAGCTGGGTTTAAAACTAAGGAGTTTCAGTCGTTAGGCCATGGAAATAAATCCTCTCCTGACCCAAGTGTATCAAGGGAAGAGATGATGGATCCCAGTGGGTCCCCACCGCTGTCTGCTGGCAGCCTCCTCCCCAGCATACCTGCAGAGTGCAATTTGTACGAGCTAAACTGTTTATACAGGTGACCTAAGACAATTCGATCATTTTTTTCAAATTTTTCAATTGCTAGCAGTGCATGGTTGTTTGCAAACATTCAATAAGACCTGTTGCTAAACACCTGGGGAAAAACATCCTCTTCCATTGCTATAGACCTCTGCTCCAGCCTCTGCTTATCACCTTTCCTACGGCAATAGGAAAAACCTAAGGGCTTATGGACAAGACTGGGTGTAGCTGAGACATGGTGGCTGAAGGAGCCACCTGTCCCCAGGGTGAGGTGGGATGTGATAATTAAACCAGATCTGCCAGTCCCTGCCAGGGACGGCTGCTGGGGCTGCTGCAATTACTGAGAATAAGTGGCAGGTGCTATCAACGTACAGGAGGATAAAAAAGAACAAATCCATGTCGGAGTAATTTTCTAAATAATTTTTTTTTAGTTACTGATATTCTTCTCTATGGCAGAATCTCACAGCTCTGCTTTAATCAGAAGTCACCCCTTGGGTGCCCAAGTAGATGTCCCAGGCTCCCCGCAGCAGCTGCACTGGGTCTGCTGAATGGATTTTGCAGCTGCGCAACTCCGATTCAGCAGCGAGCTGCTCACCTTCCTGAGCGTGCAGCATGCAAGGATTTGTTAGCACACAGAAAAGTTTCAGTCAAGAATAAGTAAGATGTTACCTTTTAAAAATATGATGAAAAAAATTTCCAAGAAAGTTATTCCCTGTTACTTGCCATAAATCCCACAGGAAAGGGTGAGATGCTGGGAAAAGGCTGTTTGCGAGGCTCCAGGGGATTTCCTGCTGCCCAGCAGGATATTTGCATGGATACGACCCAGCAGCCATGGCAGGGTGGGGTATGATCACCCTGGGGTGCCCAGGCTTGGGTGCCCCAAAGCATTTGATGGTGCCATGACCCAGGAAGGGCTGCCCCATCCCGGTTACTGGGGGATAACGGCAGGCAGAGGGCATTGGCCTCGGTCTGCGGGAAGCAGACAAGGGTAATTACCACTTTTTTGTGTATTGGCAAAGTTTGTCTGGGTTTTCATGGGAATAAAAGGCCACATTTCTGCTGCAGAAGCTGTCCACAGGCAAATCTGAAATCCTTGCTTCAAAGCTGCCGGAAGAGGATCTTGGTGTTCTACATCAGGCAGAGGAGAAATTTTTTGTTCAGCCTTGGCCCCAGAAACAGGCAGACTATCTTGGCTGAAGCTTTTGGTGAAGGAGTGTGGGGGAAAATCGACAGATAACAGATGCTCATTGTGTAAAATTTAATTCCAAGTTGTTAAAGAACTGTAAGCAGGACTTTTCTAGCTTTTATAGTTGGCACTATCGCTTTGTATTTATCAAACAATAATTGCTAATACTGTGTGCCTTCTGTTCTCTCTGTATGCCCTTCGTTCTGTTCAAATTTCTAACAACACAGCAATGCCATCAAATTTGAAGTGCAGCAGCTGGAGACAAAGAGAGCGTCCTTAATGGCATGATTTTCATGCAAATACCGTGCTCGGGGAGCTAATCGCAAAGTTCGCTTACCTGAAAGACGGAAACCCGCTTGGCAAACAAATGTCTTCAGCAGGCCAGTACATTCAAGGTAGAAATATCTTACTGCCCACAATACTTTGAGTTACTTATCGGTCGTTCATGAGGGAAGATGGATTACACTGAAGAAAAGCATTAAATCAAAGTGACTGAGTCCATAACTCCCGCTCACGGGGAGCCCACAGAGCCTTCTCCAGCCCCCAGTTTCGCAAGGCCCAAAAGTCCCCGAGTGCTGCTTTCCCATTTGTGTGGACATCCAGGCCGTGGCCTCTGCCACTGCCAGCGACGCCGAGGGCGATGGAGAGGAAGATGGAGACTTACCGCCAGCCCAGGGCAGACGCCGCTCTGTGGGCTGCGCTTTCCAGGACCATGGCTTTTGATGGGCCGGAGCTGTAAAGGGCTCGCTATTCAGCTTTAACACCCCTGAGGAACCTGCTGGCTCAACTACAGTGATAATGTTCTACAAAGAGAAGTCACAGCCTGCCCAAATCAATTTAATGAACTGGGGATATTAACATTATGAGTGGAAAATGCCACAACGCTTGAGTCCTTCCCATGGCTTTCGCGACGGAGCTACCTGTCCCACACTGTGGCCGGTCTGGATCTGATACTGAGGAATCTGAGAGGGGTTTTAGAGATAACAACTGGTGTCTGCGAAGGTCTGGAAAGCCAAGGGAAGTACAGACACCTAAAAATAGTTTCCCTGCTAAGCAGGAGTTAATCTGTTTACACTGGGCATGTCTGTATGAAAACCACTAATTTCTGCAAGTGCAAATGTCATATACAGTTGAAAGAGCTCTCTGATACAATACATTTTCTACGCAAATTCCAGGTACAATTAAGGTGAAATTCAAATTTTAACAGAAGCATCAAAAATATGTGCCATGTGAGCACGCAGATCTGTTTATGTAGTTGCCTCTATTGAGTAGCAATGTCTATGGAAATATTTATACACTCCATTAACTGGGACAAGAAAATAATCTATATCTGTTTAGCATGGCATGCTATCGTGACATTCTTCAAAGAGTAATGCATTTGGTGTTTGTCTTCTCAGGGCCACGCTGGAAATGCAGTCCAAACGAACTAAAGATGTGAATTGAAACGGCATGAAACAAACTGCATTACACAGTATTGTGTGGACACTGTTAGCCAGAATTACAGTGTCCTTAATTCAATCTGCTTTAGTTCTCCTTGGAAATTAAGTAAACAGAATTAAGGCCACTTTAGGCTTTTTAATTCTCAATGAGAATATCCACACAAAAGTGTAAAGAAATTAAATTAATTCACCTTAAAAGACTCATTCACATGCATTTTCTTCAGGCTGCCTCCAGAAAACATTCCTGATTCACATGTGGAGTTCAGGGAAGATTTTAAAGGCTGATACCTACCGCTCCTCTCTTCTCATTTATCATCTTCTCTCTGTGTTGTTGCCCAGAGGCAGCAGATGTAAACATGTGTCCATTCCTTAGCTCACTGCCATAACTAAAATCACTGTTGATTGCCACTGGGATTCTGATTTTGGGAAATTAAGTATGTGATAGCAGGGTGGAGACCTAGCAGGGAAAGTGCGATGGTTGCTTAATATGCAATATCACTATTTTTTTCTTCCCTCAAAGAGACAAAAACGAGGGGTTGCATTATATTCACAGTCAGATTACACTTGAGTAATTGCATAAGCAAAGAAACTAAGACACAAAATGCCTAAGAGGTTTCTTCCATATTAAAAGCGTTTTCTAGGTGGGGAATAATAATTTTACAACTGGAGAGGGAAGCAAAGGCTTAAAAGGGGATGCAGCTTCAGCATCCAACATGGCAGTGAGTGGCTGAGCCTCCGGGCTGTCCCGAGAAACACAGGCAGGACCGCCACAACGTGTCACCCAGAATTTTGTGACCACATCTTGGGGAGCACCTGCTGTGAGTCTCTGATAGAGTGCTGCAGTGAAGCACCAAGCCAAGCAAAAGTACACAGAGGTCTTTCTTTTTCTGAAGTATCATCAACACGTGAGACTTTTGTAAAACAGGTCATGTCATGGGGGGTATATGCAGCTTCTGGGTCACAAGATAAGGAGATCAGCCTAGAAGGAGGTTTTGCAGAGGGTGAATGTAAGGTAATTTTGTGATTAAGCTTATTCTTGGTTAGCTGATCCTGGACATGCCCCATGCAAGTAAGGGCATGCTGGGGAACATGCAGGAGGGCAAAACTGAAGAGTGCATTAAAAAAACCCATCTAGATGCTTCACCTGAATTTTCTTTGAGGTATGGGCTTGCCTTTTATGCTTATGTAGGTCAGTTACTCCTATGTCTGTCACCTTTACTGTTTTTCTTATCATCTCCTTGAATTATGGAAGAAAATATTTATAATGTGGACTATGAGGCTGCCACCTACCGTTGGCAATTCTGTTTGTTTTTCAAGGAATCATTGAAACTCTTTCTATAACAGTTGTTTATGATGAAGTGTAGAAAATAGGTTGAAACTTATTGCCTAGAATGTTGAGCAAACGTACCATGTTCAGATCAAGTACTCACAATCTCCTTTTCAGTACTAAAATATTCTATATTCAGCATAAACTACAGCTTGCATTAGAAACTTCAGTTTTCATGCCTTGGAAACATAAGCCATGGGCCTTAAAACCATGACAGCCCAGATCCACAGCTATCGATAGACCGATCAGAACTGAAGTGCTACAGGGAGCACTAGTCTGGGGGATGGTTTCTGAAAACTGCTGAGGTCTAAAAATTGCTGAGGATGGAGAACTCCATCTCATTACTAAAAATGTCTAGTACTTAAAACAGATTGGGAAATAACAACTCTTTGTTGTACTTTCCTTTTTCTTGGCTTTTGTACGAAGGCTTCAAGGCAAAAGAGCTGGCAGTGCAAAGCTGTCATTCTTTCATGTCTAGGAAGGTGGTGCTAAACTACAAATTACAGCAAAAGCCGAGGGAGCGTGCATTCTTTGCAGGTAAGGAAGGACTTAATGATGGTAGTTACCGTTTCTTGAAATCCAGAAGGAGCGTAGCAGGAATGTTGTAGGGAGTCAAAAAAAAAGGTGAATGGGCTTAGGGTAATATTATTTATCTTCTCCTAATAAAGTTACCAGTTCAGTGTTAGGAAAGCTCAGTCCTTGCTGCAACATCTGTTACTTTCGTCACGTGAGAAGAATCAATCTCAGAATTGAGATCTGCTCCCAGCTTTGTGGCTTTTTTCCATGATCGGTGAGAATCTATTATGAAAACTCCTAGAAAGCTTAATTAATGTGCACGGGTATGAAATCATGTAAAACTTTCAAGTGTTGACTAAAAAGTTATTTGAAGTTGTAAGTATTCCCACTTACTTCCACCAGCTTTTTAAGCAAATATTCAATGAGAGCCAGGTATGATGCGGCTGGACCTGCTATTTACAGTGAAGGGATATTCATCAATTATCGCCGTCCTTTTTGCTTGTGAGCTACAGATGGGCAGATTAGTGTTTTATTTTTCCATGTATTTGTTCGCTCTTGCAAATAATTTACTCACTGCCAACACACTTGAGTTTGTGGATTGTTCGCCGGTTGTTTGCTGCAATGTGCTGGTTAGTTTGGAGGCACAGGGAGAGACAGGAGTTTCTGAACAGGGATCATCTGCATAATCCTGGAGTCGAAGCAGCTGTAGATTAAGGTCTATGAGACGCACGTTCGAGACACAAACCTGGAAATTTCTTTTTGCAAATGTTTCACCATATCCACCAGAAGTCAGCCGAGGGAGCAAAATCTTGCCCCATCTACCTGTTAGACCACTTGCAGCGTAAGATAATACACCCGTGTTCAGCTGGATCTTGTCTCCAGACCTGCTTTTGCTCCCTCCCTCTCACCTCGGGCAGTTGCGCTCATAAGGGCCCCCTGCTCACAGGCTCCGCACCCTGTCCCTGTGCCCGGAGATGAGGGGCTGCGCTCCAGCCTCGCCTGCTCCTCCCCAGCCAGACCCGTTGGGTTAGTGGAAGAAAACTTTCCCAGGGGTTAAGCTATAAAGAGGCAAAAAGACAACCCTGCATTACCACGCGATGGTTAGGCTTAAAATGGTCTTCCAGATCACATTTTGTAAGTGACAGCATTGTCATTTACAGTAGGTGGCAGTTCAATGGCTTTTAATTGCTATTAGTCATGCAGCCCATTATATCGTGGAGCGACGCGTGTGCTCCCACTCACGGCGTGCAGTGCTATGGCTCCTGTTCCCATCGGAAGAAAGCTGCACCCAGCTCAGAGAAATGGATTTTTTTCTTTATACGCATAAAGAAGTTCACGCTATCCTTGAGTGATGGGTTTAGTTCTGCTACGCATAAAACTCTTTGGTTTGCTCTGTTTTTTCTAATCTGAGCTTAGAGGTGAGCTTCTGCTTCTTGTCACATTCTTTTTCAATTCTGAAGAGCTTTTCACTGAAACCAGGGATGAACTGCAGCGCAGGGATGTGGGATGTCCAGGAATACCAGGCTTGGGCTACTGGACACTTTGGCCCTTCATTATCAGCGCTAATATTACCAGTTTCCTATGAAACTTCCTGCATAATCATGGATTTCTTGAGGTATGGCCTAAGAGAAAGGTTGATATTGTGGGTTTTTCTCTATGTCGTGACATATTATGTAATCATTTCTTTACTCATCACTTTAATAGACAGAAGTGATGAGATCTTCCTTCTGGAAAAAGGCTTTTGAGTACCTGACTTGAAATGAGTTTAGGAAATGTGCTCAAGAGTTTCTGTAAACCCGTCCCTCTGGGTTTCTCAGGAAACTCATTGCTCAGTTCTGAGGGCTCCTGCCTACCTGCCCAGGCGTTTTGCAGCTTCAGTTCGTTACCTGATTCTCACAACGCTCATTTGGGACAGGTGATTATTATAGCAGAGAGAAAGACAAAAATACTCATTCCAGGCCCATAGAAGAGATGAATGACAGAATTTAGTTTAGAATCAGTATTTCCTGAGTCCCAGCCCTGTGCTCATTACTGGTTTATGTGATGCAGAAAATATGTGTCATTACTGACAAGTCCTTATTTCTACTAAGTAAATTATTTCTGTGTGAAAGTGTGCTTCTCATGTAACTTTGTACGTTGCAGCAGTGATATATAGGCAGCTCCAAAAATATCCACGTTGTTTCTCGTCTTTAAAGTCCCAGTGAGATCTGCACAGAGTCACACAGTGCATGGCTGCCGAAAGCATGGCCTGAAGAACGTGCGTGGTACGCAGAGGTCTGAAAGACCGGCCTGCAGCTGACCTCCAGCAAACCTCCTCTTATTCCCAGGGAAGAGATGAAGGACCCTTGAATTAGAGACAGGAAACTTCCCCGGGGCTCCAAGACTGAATAGAATACGTTTTTTAGAAAGCCATCAAATGCCTGCCATTTGAAAGGTGGAGACTCCCACGAGTATGGAACCAGTGGGCACAGCAGCAAAACCCTTTATAAGCCATCGCGGTGACCTCAACGTGGATATGTATGTGCTGGTTGCTCCTGAACTCTATCACAAGGTACTGCAGTGAAACTGCAGCAGATTGAGCATATAGCAAAAGTATATCTCACAGAGCAAGGTTGCTCACTGATTATAGCATTGCCTGACAACGTTCATGCAAGTGTGTTAAATCTAAAAACATAACCTTCACTCCATGGAACACATACTCATTTTTTTGACATTATGATGGTTTCATTTTTTAGAGTATTACTTTTTCTTTGATTTTGCGCATGTATATGTTGATATTTATGTTGTGGTTGATAATTGCTTTGGAGACGTCATGTAGCACACTTCGCTTAGGAAGCACAAGGGCAGTTCTCCATGGAAAGGAAGTCACATCGCTCGTGCGGGCGGCACAGCTCGATGGCTAGCCTGTGGGTAAAAGGGGCTGCCTGTGACATCGGCGGTTGGTTTAGAATTAATACTTTCGACATGAAAAATGCGTGTTTTTACAAACCACAAAAACCAAATCTATATACTTTCATTCTAGTGTTCCATCCCAAAGGCTGACAACCACCAGCGAATGCAGCACTATTTTTCTGGCCTTTACCATTACAATGCAGGATGGAGTGAGGGATTATCAAGGCGAAACTGCCATCACGATTCACTCAGTGAAGGAGAGAAGATTAGAGCTGACTGGCTCTAATCTCAGCACAAGTCACATCTTTGTGCTTATTTGATTTCTTCTTTTTAATTCCCCTTGAAGTATTTGCCACTGAGAGATGTCTGGAGCTTTTGTAGATGTCAGTCATTGAGTATCTGGATGGGTGCTGGACATCAGTTAAAAAATGAAGGGGTTGATCTGACCCACCATCCAGAATTCACCACTTGTGAGTTCCACGTGGCTTACGTGGATCACAGTGATCTCAGGAACATCACTGGAGACCTGCTTTCTGATACGACTTGGTCAGTAATGGTAGGTGTCTGGTTTTGAGTGGCCTCAGAAGCTGGTTTACTTTGATGTTACATGAAAAGTTTACCAAGGTGAGGTCAAGAACATATATACATATATGTATATAGATAGGTATTTCTATTTTATATACATAATATACATTATATAACATATATGCTCTACATTATATATTGATATATGTTTACATGTATATGCATATATATGTATTTATGTAGAGACAAATGCCACATTAAAATGCACATAGTTGCAGAATGTAGCAAAGGGCTGGTTTGGATGACATTGTTCTTTGGGATTAATTGTTCAGTTTTTGATGGGGCAGGAATGAATTCCTTGACTTTTATTTTGGATATAAACCATTGTGTATCATATGGTATACTGAAATAATCATACCTCCAGATTTTCATAGGCACTACATTGAATGTTATACTGCCGCTGTTCCATGTAGAAATCAGACACTCAGTAAAATTAAAATGATTTCCCTGAAATTATTTCACTTTGTTTACCTTAACACATGGTAAAATATTTGGTAGCTATAAGATTACTTATCATCCAGATGATGCTGAATTACAGGCTGTAGACATTGACTTCATACCACCTTTTAAGTGAGTCAGCATGATGGAAAAGTTGCAGAAAGCCACAGGAGAAAAGCCGCCAGCTCTAGAAACCTTGGAAACTGAAGGTGTAATATTTCTTCCTCAGCTTTCATTCTGCTAAATTAAATATAGGTAAAGAAGAGAAATGCAGACATGGAAGTTAGGCATAATATTTTGAAGGAAAAGAGAAATATATGTAGAGGCTGGCAAGACTCCCAAAAAAAGTGTTAAAAGAGAAATTCAGGGAAAAGAAGTGGGAAGAATACAAAAAGATTAGTAAAGTAGGACATCTTTCACGGATGTTTTCAGGAAAAATAGTTGTGGTTTATTACAAGGCTTTTATGCCGAAGATGGTTGATAGAAGGCAACTTTCTGTTTTAAATCTTGAGATGTCTCAGCTATTTTTCTCTGCCACTTTTACCCTTACCGGTGTCACACACTTGAACACGCTGGCTTTGCAGCAACGTGACGAGGAGAGGGTGCCTGGACCTCGCCAGGTATCATGCCAAAAAGCAGCTAGTGCCATTCTGTAAACCTGCGCTCCGCCATTGGCTTCGTGGTGTTAAACGTAGGGTAATGCATGGCCCCAGGCAGCATACAAAATAGCAATTCACTTCCAGCTCCTCTACGGATGTTGTAGCGCTAATGAAGCAAATCAGATCTCGGGGAATATAGCCACGTATTTAGCATGTGTATATAACAGCTGTAATAAGACATTGTTATGGCTGATACTGTTATGTTTTTAGTGGAAAAAAAAAATTAGGATTGAAATTGCAAACCAACCTCATTCCTATAAAAAGTGAAAACGCACTTGGATAAATGAAGGTTAATAGAGTTAATTGCGGGGAGTAATACAAGAAGGCAACTCATGCTAGAGAACGTAATTGCGATTCAGATAAAGGGGAATTGTAATTAAATGGAGGCTGGACAAACATGATTATCCTGGAAAGGTTTCCCAGCACAGGAGCGGGAGGTTTTAAGATGCGGAGGCAGAGGCGTGTACGTGATCTGGAAGCAGAGACGCCACTGCCACCAGCCTCCCTGGGTGCTCCACCGCTGCGGCAGGTTGCCCACGCTGCCGTCTCGCGTGGAAACGCAGACAGCAACGGCAATAACTGCAGATAAATTGAGTTCATTTTGAAGTCTATTTTGCCTGCAACTGCAACTGGTGAGCGATCTCCCTGTCTTCATCCCAGCCCCTGAGATTTCTCATTCCTGCTGTTCCCCATTTTCAGTGCCCTCCGGCTGCGGGGGGAGCAGCTGGGTGGGAGTCTGGGTGCTGGCCAAGGCGAACCTACGGCTCTGGGCCGGCGAAGGCGAGGGCATCCCGCCCCCAGCCCGAGGGAGAGGGGTGCCTGTGCGCTCCCCACACTGCCACCTCGGGCAAAAGCCTGTACCAAAGTATATATGGCAAACTTTTATACAGGCAGGTAAATATTTGTACTTGCCATACATGACGACTAAACCTGACATTTTCTATTATTTTAAAATCCCTGGTACTTTATTTCAGATGTACTGTGTCATCTCCTTCATGTAGATAATTATAAGCTTACTACTACTTTTTTTCCTTAACTGGTATTATTTCTTATGTGGATATTTAAAATGAAATGCAGTAGTTTGATACTGAACACTGAGAGGATATAAATCTTTATCTGATCCACAGCAAACAGAGGCTTTGCAAACTGAACTGCTTTACTGAAACAGGTAGCGTGCGTATTTCTTTTATTTTCTTTTATTCCTCCTAGGACAACCACAAGACTTCCAAACAAGCTTTTTAAATTTTTTCCCTTTTCTTTCCTTTTACTTGCAAAATATTTTTGCTACATTTTCAACTTTGTCTGGTTTCAGCCAGGATGGAGCTAATTTTCTTTCCAGTGGCTGCTGTGTTTTGGATTTAGTATGTGAGAAATGTTGATGATATGCTGATGTTGTTGGTTGCTGCTAAATGATCAAGGAGATTTTACAGCTTCCCAGGTTTTGCTAATGTGCAGGTGCAAAAACTTGGGAGTGGTATAGCCACTATAGCTGATCCAAACTGGCCAAAGAGAGTATTCCATACCATAGACATCATGCCCAGTATAAGTGAGGGTCGGCCGGTGGGCCACTTCCCTTCTTGTTCCCTTTTTTTGTTTGTTCGGGCCTTTTCGTTCATTCGTTCGGCTGCTCGTTCCCTTGCTCGCTCTCTCTGGAACTTGCTGTTCTGGGATAGGTGGGGGGAGATACCCCTGCTCCCTGCCTGCTGCTCGGGACGGGCTGCATCGGTCGTTGGGCGGTGAGAAACTGTGCATTGTTCATTTTATATACTCTATTATGCTTATATTTTTATTATTATTATCATTTTAATATATTTATTACTATTATTATCATTATCATTTTAATATATAATAATTATTATCTTTTTCTTTGCTGTCCTGGTAAACTGTTTTTACCTCAACCCATTTGTTTTCCTTTCTCTCCGATTCTCCTCCCCACCCCACTGGGGAGGGGGGGAGTGAGCAAGCGGCTGCGTGGTATTTGGTTACTCTCTGGGGTTAAACCACGACAAACTTATAACTATATATCATTATTAAGGAAATCTAAATATAACGAATATGAATACAGGATGGTATTAATTCACATTCTTCTGTAATTCCTATAGATTATTCTACGTCACACAAACAGAATAAAAAACCTGAGAATTTACGAAGAAAAACTATCAAATACTTCTGCTGTTCAATTATTTACAGTACAGTTTGGAATCATTGTTTTACAATCCTTGGTATATTATATCATAATGATGTATATTCCCAGCTGCCTAAGGAGAACATGCACTGGAGTTTTATTATTTTCTATTCTGAGCATGTGAACATCGCTTTAGGGACTAAGCCTTTTTTTTTCCCCAAAAAAGAGGGGGGGGATCTTTTTGCTTTCAAATTTCTCTGCTTTTCCAGTGCCAACTGCATTCTAGATCTTCAAGCAGACCTTACAACCTCATATACAGAGGCCAGTTATAAGCCCTTACTGTCATCTTTAAGTTTGCTCCTTGAAAATTTTATCTTTTTTTTTTTTTTTAAATCTTTGTGCTTTCCTTATGTATTTCCATTATCTTACAGGCTGTAATGAATCCTAAACGTGGGCTTTGACTCAAAATGTGCCCCCAATGTTTTTTGGACCTAATCTTTAACAGGTTAGGTTGCTGACAATTTACACATTGGAATAATCCCATGAGTATTAGGATGGATGGCATCCCTTGTGATAGTGAGATGAAGCCAAGAACAAAGCGAATTGAAATGAATTGTGAAAATCCCCAGCACATCTTCTCTGTCTTTTTATTTCTGCAGCCGGCATGTGATACAATAATTGTCTTATTCACATTCTTGTCTTCTCTGCTTTTTAAGTGAGTTTGTTGAAGTTTCTCGTATCAGACACACATTTATTTGCAACCATTCCCAAGATCATGACTCCATTGCCTAAATCGGTTGTTGAAACTTGATTTCCATGCTGGAATTATTTATGTATCAAGGTCATTTTTAAACTCAATCAGTCATGCACAACAACATTTTTCTTTCCCAGTCTAAAATCCTATTTTCTTTGCGCAACCTTCTGTTTACTGAAGCTTAGTAAAAGAGTAGTCATTTTTTGATACTGTCAAGTTTTCACAAAATTAATTTCCTGAAGGTATATTTCTTTTTGTCATGATGTAACGAGTACACACTGGACCTAGACTCTAATAGAGGTCATGTAGATGACAGAGTAACATTATTATTCCCACAAACCAGCTCTAAGGATGTTGGCTGCCTATACTATATACACAAGTTTCGGCATCCACAAAAATGAGGGCAGAGATGGGAAAGTTAAGAGCAAGTTGCACACCTACCTCAAATACATTTTGAGCAGTCTGCCATATAACATTTCTGGAAAAACGGTGTTTCACTGGTGAGTAACATATTTTCATTTCCTAAAGGAGAACGCGGTTTTGAGGATATACATTTTTATTAATTCTGCAACAATCAAAACTTAACTCTGGAAAATGTATTTAATTTCCATGAAAATGTCATTGTTTTGGCTCTGACTTCCTGGCAGTTATTTTTTTCCACAGCTTTAGTAACAGTAACATGACAGTTTTACATCAGAAAGTTACTGGCATACGCTATAATTTTGTGCTTTCCCAGAGAAAAAGAGGAAAGAGCTTTAAAAAGGAAACACAGAAATGTTTATTGCTTGGATGCACCAAAAAGCGAAGCTGAACCTTCCAGTTACTTTGCTTTCTCCCCAGCCAAGCATCACCCAGCGAGAGGACGGAGCGCTCCGAGCAGCTTGCCATGCAGAAGGAGCTCTGCACGGCTTACCGGTAGCACGATGATCCAGCAAAGCAGGGACAGCTTTTTAAGGAACAATCTAGGCTAACAGTCTTCACAATTACAACAGGGGAGTTCTAAAACGTTATGTTTAAACTCGGTGGACACAGTTGTTCTCCTCCAGTGCAAAACTACCACCAGGTAAAGCGGTACTGCAGAAGAGATCAATGTTCTCTAAACCGCATTTCTTGCTGGACTAATCTTCTTCACCAAATTTTGACGAAGGTGTCCCCATATATTTGCTTGCTTTAAACAGGATTTGAGAAAATAGTTTTTTAAACATGAATCCCGGCTCTGTCCATAGGGACTGACAGAACTTCAGCCTCACAGGGAATATGGAAAGAAGTAACTAGTTCCCACAGATTTCTACGTTAGCAAGAGCCTAACTTATTTTTCTGCAGCCAAACTACATACGTATAAAACTTTAATACCCTTGAAATCTCATGGACCTTAAATAATCTCACTGGTGATAGGTATCTAGCTAGGAGGAGGACAATAAATCAAGCCTTGAAGTTCCTTTTTTTTTTTCTTCACTGAAGAGATTTTACTAGAAAAAGGATTTCCAAAAGCTTTCCTCCACTGAGATTTGAAAGCATTTGAGCCTTGTATTTGTCATCTGTCCAAATGAAGAACACTAATATATCTAAGCCCAGGTAAAGGTGGATTTCTTCTGCTACTTTTTATTTTGCCTTCATTTATCAAGTATATTGTCAGCTTTTTCACAAAGCAGGAAAAGTGATTTCCTTTGGAGCTGTGTCCCCCCATTCCAGAAATATAAAGAAAAAACACCCTTGTATATCTGTTTAGCTCGTGAGGTGATGCAGGCGGTAAAACAAAAATCACGAGGAGCACTTTACAGACTGAGGACATATCCTGATAAATACTACTTCTAGACATAGACAAGATGGGAAGGAGAGGTTTAAATGGAATATTGTTTTCCAGTACGTTTTTGAAGGTAATGATATTTAGGATGAAAGAGTTTTCTTAAAAAGACACCAGTGAGGATCTCACTACCATTTGGCTTCATGAACATTCTGTATGCGTATGCCCATCCCTCTTACTGTTGCATTTAGCTGGCATTTTGGTAACAGGGCTTCAAAGCAAAAAGTGTACTGTTGGAGTACACTACTTATTGGGCACTTTGGTTATTTCACAGAAAAGGCAGCTTTAAAGGAAATATCAAAATGTTCTCCTGAACAGGAAAAAATCCTATTTATGTGGCTTTTGCAAACAGAAGAGTAACTAGCACTGCATAGTAGAAAGACCACCTGTGTTACACAATTCATCCAGCCAATGTCACTGATTACAAATATGTGAATGTCAGAAGCTAATTACAGATACTGAGTTCTTTTCCCCTTTTCTCTGTGGGAGTGATGATGTTGAAGGAGGCAGCCAAGAGGAAAGCAGATTGTCAGATATAAGGCTGCAAGTACTATAGCTCCCCTCGTCTGTGAATAAGTTTTAGACCTAACCATGACAGGGTGTGTAATGCAACCTCGGCAAAGAGGATGACCGAAGGCACCCTGAAAGGGCTCTGTACCCCTTCCTACCGGGGGGAGACTCACTGACTTGCTATGTTCCTTGGACTCCAACAAAATAAAAGTGGGTTAAGCTTTAGTTAGGAGAGAGCAATTAGCAGTTCATGGACATAATTATAATTTATGTGTATAATGGCTATTTTATTTTTCCAGTTTTTACAAGCAAAATTTTATCCTGCCTCTCTAGTATTCTGCTATTTACAAAGCAGAATGATATACAAAGATGATTTAGACACAACATACTCCTCCGCTGCAGCCTTTTACCAGCCTGTGAGGTGTTTCTTTTGTTACGAAGTGTGTGGAGGGTGCCACTAAGGCTGTGTATCCTGCTGCTTTGAGCAAGTGTGTTCACCCACCTGCTTTCTTGCAACTCCACAGGAGAAAGATGAGTTGTGAAAATGACAACAGCGCAGTCCATCTAAGGACAGGATGAGAAACGTTTGATTTATAACCCTGTCATATTGGGGCTACCCTAACCAAAAATAAGCTTTAAAGTAATCCCCTGACTTGTTACTCTGGATTCTCCAGTTTCTTGAAATGCACTGCATAAACCAGAGGTTCATACTTTGTTTTTAGACACAAATCGTGAAGGTCAGTTGCACTGTGGACAACTCCATATCCATCTGTGTCTTTTAAATTATACTCATGTCTCTTCCTTATTGCCAGTTATGGCCTCTCTCCATTTTTCTCGTACGGGTCTGACTGGGTGCCAAAGGGACAGACAGAATCATTATATTGACTTTGCTAAGACTTCTTCTGAAACCTGTAATTGTAGCATTTATTCCCAGCCAGGGAGCAAGATATTGAGGCCTGACACAAATGCCAAAGTATGACGAGGGCACTTAGTGCAAGAACTATGGTACTGACAGCTTTACAGATAACTTTAAAAACTTCCATTCTGATGTCTCAAAGGGACCAAACCACCAGGGATCGGATTTCCAAATAGGCAGTTCTTTCACACAACCCTTGAAATACATTGTATTTTCGTGTATGTTAGGAAGTCCTTGCTACTGAAAAAAAAACGTAAATAAATCTGGTTGCAAATAATCAGATTCTTAGTCTGTCTTCTCAAGCTGAAGCCAAACATACACATTAACCCCAATGGCCAATTCTTGCTGTTTTACCACAAGCCTGACATAGAATTTCACATACCTGCACTGTTAGAAAAACATCATTATGTGAGGTCATCTTTTCCTTCCCGGAATGTTTCTAGCCAAGACAGTTTCTTTCTTCAGTGCAAACAAGGCTCTAAAACAAGACAAAAGTAAACCTAGCGGCTGGCCTCTTTGCTGCACTTATACCAGTTACTATAAAAAATGTTTTATACATCTTGCTTTTGGAAGTACTCCTCTCTCCAGCAGTGAAGCCCACTGAAAACAAGCCATGGTTGGACTAATAAGAAAGCAAAACTGGGACACAGAGGTACAGGAAAAAACCTAGCCTGTCAGTTCTGTTGTTGACATGGAGGTTTACAATGGCTTTCAGGCAGCTTGATACGGTAGAAACTCATAAAGGAAGGGCAAAAATAGTATTACATTTCCTAGTTTAAACTGTGTTTTTTTTATATAGTCTTGCTTTGTAAAAGGTGAAGAATTATTACATTTTTATCAAGGTATAGTATGGTCTTAAGGCCAGCAATCAGTATTAGATTATAAACTTACATAGCTTGCACTATTTCTGATGTGCTCTGACAAACCTGCTCCATCTTGCATTCATGACAAAACTTGCAGAGGTGGTTTTCAGCAACCACCATGGTATGATGCAAGCTTATAGCAACTGGACGTAAGTGGTGGCACGTAAACGTGGTATGTAATGCAGCAGGTTACCCTGAAACAATGA
Source organism: Phoenicopterus ruber ruber (assembly GCA_009819775.1). NCBI lineage: Eukaryota > Metazoa > Chordata > Aves > Phoenicopteriformes > Phoenicopteridae > Phoenicopterus > Phoenicopterus ruber. The sequence continues at coordinate 106,142,402 of CM020216.1, forward strand.
GGGCCTCAGATAGTTTCTTTTCTTTTCTTTTTTTTTTTTTTTTTTTAACTGGGTTTAAATCAATTAAGTTGGTTTGAAAATGTCTTCTGAAAAAAAAGTTTTGGCAAGTGTAACGCTAGGAACTGGGAGGAGTCATAACTCAAAAGGTGTTATTGACTCTACTGCTTTCAAGAAAATAACATGAAGAACAATGGCAGTCAATTGCTTTCATTATTTAAAGACACCTTTCCAACTGGACATTAATGATGTCAATAACTGTAGGTAAAAATAAAAGTTTATCACTTACTCCATGGCGATCTATCAACTACCACAATGATTTCTGATACGTACAATAGGGAGCCACTGGCACAGTAGGGAGCCGCCAATACGGACTTCCATAGCTTTTGACTATGTGTAAAACCGTGGGCTTGTTAGTCTTGACAAGTGTCCATTGAGGGATGAAAGAAAGCACGCGAATTTATAACTCTGCTGAAACTAATGGAGACGAAATCACTTCGGTCAGTCTCAACTGGTGTTCAAAGCTCTGTAAGAATCCCTTTGGCCTGCACAGTAGGAGCCAATTGTATTGTTGTGCTGGTTTTGGCTGGGATAGAGTTGGTTTTCTTCGTGGTAGCTGGTGGGGGATGTTTTGGATTTGTGCTGAAAACAGTGTTGATAACACAGAGATGTTTTTGTTATTGCTGAGCAGGGCTTACAGAGAGTCAAGGCCTTTTCTGCTCCTCACACCAGCGAGTGGGCTGGGGGTGCACAAGTTGGGAGGGGACACAGCTGGGACAGCTGATCCCAACTGACCAAAGGCATATTCCATACCATATGACGTCATGCTCAGCATATAAAGCTGAGGGAAGAAGGAAGGGGGGGACGTTCGGAGTGATGGCGTTTGTCTTCCCAAGTAACCATTACACGTGATGGGGCCCTGCTGTCCAGTTGCTGGCTAGGGTTAAACCATGACAATTGTATACAGTGTAAAAACTCCAAAATACCTTGCAGTTTAACACAGATTGACATTGGTGGCTGCTCTGCTCACAAACTGGGATGAATGCGTGATTCCTCTTCATCGAAGTCTCAAACAATATGAGGATCTAACTGAAGTCAAGGTTGTAGTGCTTAATATAAAGCAAAGTTATCCAGGTCTAACAAAGTATTATGTCTAGTTGTTATGAGTATACAAACGAGATTACTGGGACACTGATGAACAGGATGGCTAAAGTCCAGTAAAGTATTACTAAAGGTCTACTTATGATATTTGTGGCACTATATGAAGGAATATTGTATGAACTTTAGAACAGTCCAAATGTACCATTAAATGAACTCATAATAAGGGCTGATAACTGAACATCAGTGTATGCTGAATGTAGGGATAATTAACTAGTGAACTAAAAAGCTCATCACATGACAGGTAACTACAGAAAAATGCATTAGTTGGTGTTTAAGGAAGTGGTTAAATGTAAGAAGCTACAGCTTGAAATTTTTTGGCTGGTGCTGTTTGACAGATGGGCATGACTGATTATTAATTGATTATTAATTAATTAATACACACAGTTATGCTTGCTATCTGCCATGTTGCTCTAAGGAAGAAAGCCAGGTGAGAATTTTGGTCATGAGTTAGGCTTTTGAGTTTGGGTAAACCTGTATGAATCCGATTCCCAGATTTAGATTAGTTAAGTTAACGGAAAAACTGTGGGCAGTGCTGAGCAGCTACAACACTGTCATTAGTTAGCGGAGCAGCATGGCAAGCGTTGGAAGGAGCAGTACTGCTCTTCAGTGTGCTGTTAATCTACCTAGAAGATACCAATACTGAAACCTTTATCTTCACTCATTTGCCAAGGATGTGTGCCTCCACAATCCATATTCTTACATGCCTTTGGGCTAGATCCCCTTTGCATCACTAACATACATTCTTATTTTACCTTCTTATCTACACAAAGGCATCCAGAATGAAAACAGTGAGTTTGTCTACACTTAAATTACCACTTTCTTTATTGCAGTGCTAGTGGGAAATCCAAGCAAAGGAAGACAAAAAACTCCCCATCCAAACCTAAAATCTTGGAAGACTCAGTTTTTGGGCGTGTAGAAGTATTATCCAGCATTAAACTGTTTATTACGAGCCATTATTTTCCTATGTCAAAAGTGTTTGCCATAAGTGACGGCTCTACTATATTTCATTGGCTTCACTTCAAATCCTGTATCTGTTATTACGAAAGACCGGAATGGAGGCCCTGAGAGGCTACTTCCTGCAACACAACCCCAAAGCTGCAAGATACAATCGAGAACACCAAACAATTCATGTGTAGACTGGCTACACCAGTATCATCCAATACTCAGTGAGACGAAGTGGCAACTTTGATCATTGGCTATCTGTTGTCTTCTATGACAATGGTTCTTCTAGGATAGGTGTCAACATCCACAAATATGTAGCGGACCTCAAATCTTCCTCTCTCAGGATTCTGTAAGGAAAACAATACCAGGCTCTATTTTTTTCTCTTTGCTAGTTTAAATTCAAGATTAAGCTTGTCAGCTGTATCAAGCAATTGTACATACCTCTTTGACTTCCACGTGGACTGTTCCCCGCTTCCCTGGTTCAGAGCCCTCAATATAGAACTTCAAACGCATATATTTCAGTCCATCCTTTACGTACTCAATGTGACTAAAACCAGCAAAACAAAAAACCCACCCAGCAAGGATACATATTATATGCTAGTTAAACGTCAAATTTAAACTTATTTAGAGGAGCTGCTTAACTATTTTGTGAGAAAGTGTATTCTGATGCAGTCCTTATGCTACCATGGGTTCCTTCTCTACTACTCTTTCCAAGCTTTACGGTGAGTGTACAAGGAGTAGCTGAGTTGGAAGAATTAATTAGCAGTTGAGAATTAACAGAAGAAGTGCTTAAACATCCTCACCCCAGCCCTCCCCTCAAAACTCAACAGCAATCCAACAGCTGAAGATTCTGGGATTTCCTTGTATTTATTCTAATGAACCCTCAGATTCAGAGCCTGACATCTAGAAAGGAACACCCACATCACCAAGACTTCCAGGGGTTATTTTAGGCACCTGAACTAAGTTACCAAGCCAAACCACACAAAGAATGTTTTGTCAACTTAATTATCAGGTTAGTTAAATCACATTAAAACAAAGAGTTTACTATATGCTTTACTTATTTTGGCGATAATTTTGTTCTACTGCAGTTGTGTAACTTTGGCACTGATATCAGATCTCTAAACTAAATGCTGATATTTAGACTGGAGTTAGGTTATGCTCGAGTATTAGATTAATAGAAAGGTGACATCACTTTCAAGGCGACCACTTCCAGAAACTAATAGTCAAACTAGAGTTCTGGTGCCAGTTTATGTTTCCTACTGAAATTACTAACTGCTGCATACTACCGAGCTCTTACTTCCATCAGTCATGCCCAGATACACACTGTGAATTAAACTTCCAACACAGTTTAAGGTGATGTGATATGATGGGTTACAGAGAACAAAGATGAATGAGGAGCCTTACTGCAGTAAATTCACATTCAAAGTGTTCATACACACAAAAAAATCTGTACGTTTTTGAGACATTTAAGGTCATCCTTATGCTGCAGACACAAACACTACAATCTTACAAAGTCCTCAGCTCAAAAATTTATTTGAAATACTAGACTTTCAAAATGATGGAAATGAAATACTAGGAAATCTGATAGTACATTTACTTATTTACATACTTTGCTTTACAGACAGATGCTTAAAACATACGTGCATATCCTTTTTGTTTAGCAGCTCCACTTTAAAACACTTTTTCCCAGAGTCTGGTGAAAAGATAAACTCCCATCAGTAAAAATCACCTTCCTCCAGAAAAAAAATTTCTCAATTTCATGGTTCAAGTCGTGTATCTGGGCTTATGTGTCCCACCCTATATGAAACCTCCTTGAACAAATTCATGTCAAAGAACCCAATAAAGACAAAGCCCCTATCGGGTTATAGTGCAGGGAGGACTTATATTTTGTAAGAATTAGTTCTGTTGTTTCCCTCAAAAGGAGAATAATAAATAGACACACTCATGAAAGGTTTAGGTGAGAGATGTTCTGTTAAATACACAGAGGAGATGTGGCCTCAAGTACCAAAAAGCAATATAAGAAATGGGCAGTCAATACGGCGTATCAGCTGGGGACAATATGGTCACTGCAGTGACTACAACCTGTACAGTCAGACCCGGCCTAGCTTTAAACAGAGCAAGCTGGATTCTAGAAAGTCTAAAAGTTAGTACTTCCTGCTCTTTCTGGCCTGATAAGGACTACTACTTCAAAAGGAGAAAAACTCTCAAAAACCAATTTTTCAAAGAACAATTTCACTCCATTTGAGGCTTTCAGACTGCAAACTTCAGTCAGATCCCTGGCTCCACGGATGCAGGCCTAGGCCTCTGTACTACTCTCTTCAGACTCATCCTGTTTTTTGGAGAGACCAGCTCTATGTTTACCGTGCTGACCATTGCTTGTTTTGAGGCACTCAGAATTGGCATTTGATGCTGTACGTGCACTGTATTTAGTGGTATGTGCCACACAAGAGGTACTGCAAAAAACTGCTTTCATTTTCACTCAAAAGTGACAGCATACGTCACATATAGTTCATTAACCCAGACCTAACTTGCTATGATGCAACCCAAAATGTCTTTGCTGTGCAAAATCTAGTGTCTGTATGGGGCAAACACCAAAGGGCACCTGACAAACTGTCGTCTTCCTCTTCTTGTTGTCTCCCCATAACCTTTAATAGATTCACCAAAAACACCAATTATCTACAAGAGAAAAGAGGTTTGAGTTGTCAGAAGGTATCACATCCAAACAGATATTCCAGTATCAGCTCACACCCCTGCTGTGAATGTGTTTTCTTTCAACAAAATGCCCCTTGTGAGTCTGATGTGTCAAGAATAGAAGAGTTTATGAAAGAAAACAGTGTAAGGAAAATTCCTCTGTATTTCAGTACTTTTCTTTAGTGTCACATATTAAATGTCTGAAATAAATTGTACTAATATCTTCCATTTGCACCATCCTCTGAAATGATGACATTGTAATCTCTCTTCTTACTGTGTATTTTATACTTTACTGACATTTTGTGTAAAAAGGAAAAAAAGCATAAAATATTTGCTCATGTCTCCTCCAAGAGAATAAGTTTCAAAGTTTAAAATGCAAATGGACTCCCCTTCACGGTATCTAGAAAACAGCACTGTTTAAGAAATTAAATGATTTTTCTTTTTTTTTTTCCAGATCTATAAAGCCAGACCAAGTTTTAAACTTATTTTAAAGTTGGTTAGAAAGGGAGGGTGATTTTTACTGTATAAGTACTGGAGAGAAGTTTTAACTCTACAAACTTGTTCCAAAGCAGTCTTCATTTTTATTCTAGTGACAATTTGTCACTTCATTTCTAGGTTATCCTCAGTGGCACCTGTGGCAACCTTGTTTCAAAGCTATTCCATACATTTCTTGTTTTGCCTGAAGTAGTTGTTTTTAGAATCCAGTTTTAGATTGATTTTTTGTCTACATCTAGCTATCTTATGTGACTGTGTGATCACATGACTGTACTTTTTCTCTTTTCCTGTTAGCCACAGGAACGGTAACCGTATTCCAAATGGAGAGTTTAAATTCCTGGACACTTACGCAGTGCTTTGCAGAGTGACAGAACCCTAGTGAAGTGTCACAACAGAATAACTGTGCTGAGGAAAGGCAGCAGGCTAGATCTACAAAACTTAAGCAGGATCAGTTGCCTCTCTGACCTGTAGAACTCCTTAAGTGCTACATTTAGTAAGCACTCAGGTATGTCTGTACGACTTTCTGTATGGAGACACAAGCACATGCTCTGAAGGGGCAGACATTGTAGTTACATCAGTTGTTGTGCCCTGGTATGCTCACTTTACTTGGCTTTAGCAGGCTAATTCACTCAGGCTCAGTGCTTATATTAACTTGTCCTAACACAGGCTCCAATTTGGAGCTGACCCACCTCTGGCCAGGTGAAAGCCTGGGCAGATCTGCTGGTGTTTGCCTCCTAAGCACCACGTGGGTCTTCCTGTAGCTTTGCCTGTGAGATTCCCTGTGCAAACTTTTGACTCAAAGAGAGACAGTAACTACTGAGAAACATAAACTTATGACCAAGGTTCAAAAACCAACCTCAGGGTGAGATCTGCATTTCTCCAAGGCATCTCCATAGATCTTACTTGGACTAGAAGAAGAGAATAGCTCTTTAAAAATCACATAGAATAAACCACCTGTAACAGAAACAACAGCAAATGGAATGAAACTAATCAAACCAGATGGAATTAATGAAAAGCGTCTTCTGATAAAGAATGTAATTTTTAAAAATAACCTGTAACACCAATTCCAACGAGCACCACAACAAAATAGGTAAAGTCTCTTCCAGCTTCTTTCACTGAAATAGACAGAAAACAATGCAGGAGTTACAATCTTGGATAGTAAGACTTGCATAGCTTTCTCATATAAATGCTCTTCTATTAGTCTACAGCTCAAATAACATTTTGGCAGAAGAAAAAATTCCAGTAACAGCTTCCATAATGCCTCATCACTAAAAGAAAGAGACCCTGGAATGTCTCTTATGTTGTGCAGGGCATATTTATATCTCTGTATTAAGCCTTATTACTTTCTATTTTCCTACTAGGTGTCTTCAAGGCCCAGAATAGCACTTATTATTACTTTTCCTGTAGCATAAGAGCCAGTTTCTTTAAGAACTAATGAGGTATTTAGCACTGTAGTATTCAAGTTACCATATTAAACCCACAATCATTGCGATCCTTATACAAAGAAAGGGAGAAGTAAAAATAAAAAAGCGTAAGCTTATAAATTGCACACATGGAAAATAACTGATTTTATGAATTCTCAATCAAGTGAACAATAAAAAGGAGGGATATTAGACCAAAATATGTGTTTTATTTATTGAGACCATCAACTACACTTTATCTGACTAGTTTTTATCTATTAGTTTTGATCTAATGTACTAGTAAAAGTGTGAGTATAGACTGCAAGAAAAGTCATATGAGAGTCTCTGTTACAAAATATTTTTGAGAACTTGGAAACAGACTACCGATGTAAGCGATAAGGTGGGCCTTTCAGTGAAGTACAAGCTAACGAGGAAACTTCAATAAACATTTTTCCTGCAGCCTTCTAATCAGTTGAGGATGTTTTTCATAAACCTTTCCAAAGCACTTAAAATTTATTTCTGAGGCTAATTACATAGTAACCACTTTTCACGGAAATGAACGAGACCAACCAAAGTAACAGCCACCCTATAGAGAAACTAGTACCGCATGTAGAGCTCTGACAATTCTGCTGGAAGTAAACTTGTTTTAACAGCACCGAGACAGGTTGTGTGTGATAGCTTTTCCTTCTGAAAAGGGAAATGAGAGGCTACTACATCTTATCCCTGATGTGACTTCTACACTAAATCAACAAGCTGTTTGGAAGAAGCCACATAATTTCTGTTCTGCTGGTGCGATACATACACTGAAACGTATCAACTGCTGCAAACAATACGATGTGAAAAGAAACGGGCTTGTTGGTTTTCTGAGAATATGGATTTTTTTTCAATTCCTGAGTTTTGGGGCTCTCAAATCTCAGCTGCAGCAGCAACGTCCTCCGTGCCAGCCTCTCTGAGCAGCGCTCAGCGTTCCCGCTCACGAGTGACCACAGCCCGCCCTACCTTTCTGAGCAGCCGACAGCGGAGCTTCTTCCGTCCGACCCCTCCGCACGGACACACGTTTGCTATCATCGAAAGGTTTCTCAGCTCTCAGCCCCCCCGCTTGCGTCCCGATCCCCCGCCGGGCGGCCCGGAGCGGCGGGGCGGGCTCCCCGCGGGGGGGCTGGTGCCGCCACCTCAGGCAGGGCCCCGGCCCCGGCAGCGCCCAGCCGGGGGGGGCGAGCAGCCTCCGCCCCAGGGCTGCGGGCCCCGGCCGCGCAAGGCAGGCGGGCAGCATGCCGGGGCACGGCTCCGAGCGCCCTCACGGAAGGGCGGCGGAGGCAGCCGAGCTAAACGGAAAGTTTCTGCCGCTCGCCACAGTTCTGCCGGCGGACGCCTCGGGGACGAGTCAGGGCAGCCTCCCGCCCTGAGCGCGGCTCTGCGGCCGGTGCTCCAGGTCAGGAGCCCCCATTACCCTTTACCCGCCGACAGACGCCGCTCGCCATCGCCCCGGCGGAAACCTTGGGGGCGGAGGGGAAGACGGCAGCGGCGGGCCCTGGGAGCGGTAGTTTGAACGGGCTCCCTCTTGCGCCCGCCGCTAGAAACGGCTCCCCGCAAGGTCACTACAGCGACCGCCATGCCGAGCGCCGCCGCCGCCGCCACAGCCCCAGCCCGCCCTCACGGGGCAGGGCCCCGCCGGACGGTAAACGGGGCGGGGAGCGGCTGCCCGCGGCGTCCTGCGCCTGGGGTCGCGGTCCCGCTGTTTAAGATGGTTTTTTTTAATATATATTGTTTTTTGATCTTGCACACAGAGGTGCGTAAAAGCGATGCAGTTGGCGTTTCCACGAATGGAGACCAGAACACCCGAGAAGACCGTGCTCCGGCTTCCCGGGAACGGCGCCCCGGCGCGGAGCTCCCTGTGGGGCGCGGGGGGAAGCTGACAGGACGCCTGTCAGAGGTTCCGACAGGGGCTCACGGCGGGAGCCACTGCGGTTCCCGGGTGTATTAGCGCTTTCCGTGTGCCCCGCACCGGACTGCCTGGGAACCCGACGCCGCCGCGGCGGAGAGGGCAAGGTGCGGCGCTCATCCCCCGGGGCGCCAGGGGCAGCCAGCCCAGCCCCGCAGCCGTCCTACCCCGGGCCCGCCCCGCTGGTGCATTCGGCGCCTGCTCCGGCGCAGGCTGGAAGCTCTCAGGGAGGCGGTGCCCCTTCTTTCCAATTACAAATAAACTTCCCCGGCAGGTTGCCGTTCCCTGGGGCGGCCGCCGTGGCGGGGGCCCGCCTGCTTCCCCGACCGAGCGCTCCCGGGCGCCCCCTCTCCGGGGCATGGCACCGCCCCGCCCCGCCTCGCCGCGTCACGTGGGAGGCGGCAGCGCCCCCTCCCCACCGCCCGGCGCGAAGCCCGTGTCCCGCGGCGGCGCTGGCCATGGCGACGGGCCGCGGCAGGGCCCTGCGGCAGTACGGCCGCGGCGCGGCGCCGGCAGCCGACGTGGCAGCTCCCCCTGGTGCCGCCGAGGTCGGGCCGCCGCGGCCTTTTACCCCTGCTGCTGCCGCCCCTCGGCCCGGCCGGGCCGCCAGGCCCAGGTAACGGTCTCCCTGCCCGGCCTGAGGAGAGGCCGCCGGGGAGCGTTGAGCCGCCCGAGCTCTGCCGCCCCAGAGCTGCCTGCTCTGGCTTTTTCACCTTGTCCGTGGGGGGGTTGCTTGTTGTTTTCCCTTGACTCCCGTCGCTCCTCGGGGAAACCCCTTGCACCTGCCTCACGGCTCTCGTTTCCAGCTCTGAACTTGCCACAGCTCGGGCCTGCTCCCTCACGGCCATGGTGGTCTCCCCTTCCTCCCTCCCTCCCCCTGGCCCTATGGAGGGAGATGTCTGTAAAGGGGATGCACCTTGCGATAGGAAACACAGGCATTTCCAGGTGTACACAAGGTCTGGGTTTAACGCGCTGTGTCCTGTCTGAGTAGTGGGGCTTAAGCTTGCGTATGTGCTTGAGCTTAGAGGAGGTAGTGTAATAAGCAGCAGCCTGTCTACTAAGGACTAGCTGGCTTAGTGGCTAATGTATATGTGTTCAGGGTAGTCAGGCCTTTGTAACAAATGGGAGGATTTCATTGTGGAAGGTGTGATTGGCTTAATTCTTATACTACAGGTTCAGCTTCCGCAAATTGAAAGCACCAATCTTAGAAGCAAAGCTGAGAGAGCGTGTTTTTCTGCTAACCCATTTGTACAAACTTGGGTTTCATAACTGTTTCATTCCCCTCCTTTGTTTTACCCTGTAAGTGGAATGGGTAATACCCACTTTTTTAAAAGACTTAGGAATTGTTAGCTGAGGAAAAAAAAATGGATGTTAAAACATTACTGTCATTTCTGTTTATCCCCAGGTATGCTTTAACGTTTGGAGAAGGAGACAAGTTTTGTCACTACTTATAACTTTCTATACATGCTTTGAAATAGATTTGTTCCCTGACCAGCAAAAACCCGATAGTCACGTTGCAGGTACTACAGGGTATGAAAGTGAAAATACTGGTAGAAAACTGAGTCCCACAAATAGAAAGCTAATGAAATAGCAATTAAGGTTGTTGTGGCTCTAAGCAACAGCATCGCAGTTGTTACTAGAAGTCTCTAAAGAGGGGGAGTAACAGTTGTAGATTTTTAATTTGGGCAGGCAAGCTTTGTCAATGTGTAAAAGCATTTCGTTAATACTAATTTCAAATCTTAGCACACACAAGACTTGGAAAAACAGTTTATGCAATGGATTTGCTGTTGTTTCTTCACACTTTGAGAATATTTTTGTTTTGCAAGATGCAAAAATTCAGAACTTTTTTTTGAAATGAAGCTTACAAAAGTGGTAGGTACTATGTTGAAGTTTTCAAGGCACGTGTAGGCAACATTTCTCTTACTTCAGAAATTCCTTCCTGGGGTGAAGAAGAGGCGGATGCAAGGAGTGGTTAAAAAGAGAGCAAGGACTGAATACAGGCAATGCAGGTTATGCTTGTACCAGGTAAAGTGTGTTGCAAAATCCGGCATCCAGCTCCTGATCTGAGTTACTCCTGTACCTGGAGTCTGTGTAGGTATGTCACTGTATGGTATGCCCAGAGTATGTATCTTTGTGCCTTCAGCATAGATACAGGGCAGAATAGCCTGGGATGTGCTGCCCAGAAAGATAGAGCAGTGGTAGTTCTGCTCCTGTTGAACAGGACTTGTGTTTTGAAATCTCTTTAATGGCTTTTGAAAAATGCAGTTTCTTGCAGCCTCATCTCATCTTCTAAGTGTACTTCTTGATGATAATAATACATGAGTAAAACATTTGCTTAACCTTCAGGGCATATTTGATAATAGGATTACTTTTTTGTAGTTGTTAATTTTGTTAGCCTATTAGAGATTGGTACCCAACGTGCATGTCTTTTCGTGTTGTGCTTATAACAGTTCCCAGTAAAGCTTCAGGGATTTTTTTTTTACATTACACAGTTGACAATGTAGGTCAGAGTTGTTCTTTTCTTCTGATTTTTATTTTTCTTTGAGCATAAACGAATCTTAAGAACAGTGTACATTAAATGCACGTGGTACCCATGTACTTCAAAATTAGATTTTTTTTTTTTTTCCCCCTCAACATTGATTGGTTGCTTAGAAACCCAGAGTGGGATTGACCAGGTGTTGGAAAGTCTGCTGGCAATACAAACCATTGCTAATAGAGCGTATGGGGAGCTCTGCCTGCTCTGTGGCATCAGTGGGTATGGAGTGTAAAGATTTCATTAAGACTGAAACTCCATCTCAGTATTTCTATGTGGTTTAATGATAGTATTTGTAATTACAGTTTACGGCGTTCTTACTGTCAGAAAACTTGGAAAAAATGTGTGGCCAGTTGGATTGTGGGAATTTATTTGTGTTAGAAATATGCAAAGTTGCTTTCTTTAGTAAGAGAAAGTAATTTCTGTCCAAATTGTTACGTGTTTATGGGCAATAAAAACATTGATACCCATTTTGCCTGTTGAACTAACACTTATTTTGCAGAGTTGCGAGTATTTTAGCAGGGGAAAATCTGAAATGAGACTATAGCTTTGTTTCAAATATAGTTCTGTTGTGTAGTCAGGGAATTCTTTTTAAGCCTTGTCGTTTTTTGAGAAAGTTTCAAGGTATTGTTTTATTTGATATCTTTTAATAGCTTGTCAAAGTTGGATGGCTCAGAAGCATCTTCTGTTGCAAAACAGAAGATTAATCAGTGAGTTTGACTTACTGCAGGGGCCTATCTGGAGCTTGATTATGGTGGCCACAGTGGTGCAGCTGTCTAACGTTAATAGATCTCTACCGGATTCAAACTGATTAGGTGGTGCGGCACTGTTCCCTTCTGACTACTGTGAGAAGTTAATCATAGGAGAGACACCGATGAGTTTAAATGATGAGTTTTAATACCTGATGTTAGGTATTTTAACTTGGTGATAATTGTTCAAATTTGTGAACTGATAATAATGAGTCACCATGTGATGTATTCACTGAATCCTGTCTCAGTTGAGACATGGTGTCTAGGTGTGCACAATATGCATACGTCTTCATTTTGTGATGATGTGACTCCTAACAGCTTTTCTTTTTTAGAAATAGGTCAAGGAGCTTTCCTGCCAGGCCTGGGGAATGTTCTGAAACTGTAAATGCTGGAATTAAAAGTCTGAATTTGATGCCTTCCATAAATCTGAAACCTAGTTTGTGCATTGAGAGGTGAGTATGTCTTTAGTTTAGGAATAACAGTGGAAGACCCCCTGCAGTCTATAAGCCGTCTTTTGACTGCTTCCAGTTATTATGTTCATACCTTGGAGATTTCCATGTCAGATGTTCCGAGTCAAAAATAAAAGATTTGCTTTCCTGGTCTACTTTGTGATCATGCATTCACCTTCTAATGTTTTCTGGCATGGTTCTCCCTCACCTCCTTTTTCTAAGTTCATATGAAGTATGTAGGTTTTCCAAGTCATATGAAGCCTTCAGCAACTCCTTTGCAAATCATGGGCTGTGTTGTTCCTTGAGAATAAAAATTGTTATTGTATTACTTCAATAAAAGCCAGTTTGGAGTTAAACTTCAGATGTTTCTCTTAATGCTCGTCGCTTTGTATAGAGAGGCTTAGGATGGTGGAGTGGGATGAGGGGAGAGGAATAAAGTGGCTGCTGTGTATTTGCTGCAAGGTAAACGTTTCCCTTCCTGTTTGACAGTGAAAGGGCACTTTCAATACAATCGTGAGTTGTTTTCTTTTTGAAAATTAGTTATGTTTTTACAAAAAAATCAAAGAATATGTTACATGAAAGATTAATTTTCTTTGTTTTATACATTTTATAGCTTCCTGTATAGTCATTTCTCTGTTTTCCAATGGATGGCCAGTTCAATCCCTTATGCTGTCAGTTCGGTGTGAAAGACAAGAGAGAAAAAAGAAAAAAAAATTCCTTTCTTCCAGCTTCCTTCAAAGAAAAAATAATATGGTTGTAAAAACTACTGTTGAGAACTCTCGATCTAGATCAAGCATATTATTTTAGCTAATTTTCAGCTTTTAAAGGGATTATTTCTAAATTCTCCCTGGAATAAATGCACTAACTGCTTTGGGCTTACAGTGTTTGAATGATTTCACATAATAACCGTGCAAGTTTTGGCACGGTTGCCTCTCTGTTAGTGCAACTAAGATTCTGAGTTTTAATACAAACCTTGCAGTATTGGCGCTATTACCATTCTACGCTTGAAAGCTATGTGCTTGTGGAATAAAGTGTTATAAACCAGCAAGTGTTGTAAATGACACAGCAGTAAATGGACGAGACACAGCTGAGGTGTTGACTTTCACAGCAGTTTGTATTTTCGGTGGTTATTTTAATGTTACCGTACTCTCATGCTCCAAGAAGTTAAAGAGTATAAAATGCATCTTTTGTAAACTCTGTGCAGTTACCAGATACTACTCAAAGGTTATGAAGTTTCTGTCTGTTAATACAAAAATCATGGTGGCTCATCTCCATGTTGTTCTGCTTGTACTTAGGCTGGCACCTGCATTTCATGCAGCCTTACAGATGCACAAAAGCATTAATGTTCTCAAGATGCCACTCAGCTCTTACTTCGAAGTTCACATCTTTCTGTTGACGTAAATGAAAACTGTACGAGACCCCTGAGCACACGTGGTTTGAAGATTGTGATGAAATAGAGCGTGATCTCACTGTTTGACTAGGGCATTTCTGTCCTGGTACGTCCTGAGACCTGACACCACAGTCAGGAGGAGAATGAGTGTACGCAGTTCTGGCAAATGCTGGTGCTTATGGACTAATTGTTAAAATCATGGTGCAAGCAGTGAGAAACTGAAGTTGAACGAGAGAGTTTCATGTCAAACTGGATTAAAGTTAACAAAGTTTACTGAAAATACAAACCCATAACTTTTCACGTAATTGTGCTGTGCCACTTGAATAGGTTGTGGTGAGTTGTTTTAAGCAAGTATTTTAGATCAGAGAGACAAATCAGAACCCAAACTCTGCAAATAACTCTTCAGGTGAGTTTTGATTTGTGTATTTACAAGCTGGTAGTTTCCATCTCTTTTGGTTTGCCCTGGTTTGGGACTAAAATTCTTTGCCGTTGTCATTTCTGGAGTTTGCAGGCAAGTCTAATGGTATTTCTCTCTCTCTTGTTTTCCAGCATGCCGTCAGAAATGCTGATGAAGATATTTTCCTATTTGGATGCTGTATCTCTGTTGTGTGTTGGTTGTGTGAATAAGCACTTCTATCATCTGGCCAATGACAAGTAAGGAAGAGGGAGGCATAAGTGCTAGTCCTTATTGTGCAGCAGTTGAGTTTACCTGAGTTATGAGTTGTTCTAATTTAGTTTCACTGATGCCAGAGCACTGATGCATGTACCTACTGGCAATTACTCTGCTGAAAATGTGCTGCATAGCTCACAGTACAATGTGTTGTATGGAATTCTAGCTGTGCAAGCCCTGTTAAGTTTAATGGGAGTTATGAGGCGGAAACTAAATACAGTGTTTTGAAATGTTGCTATTAACATTTATTTTGTTGTAAAATTTGCATATATTTGTTAGTATTCACATGCACCTGCACAAGCTTTTTGGTTCAGGCAATCCTTAGTCGTGTGTAGCCGGTAGCGTTGTAGAATTGTCATAGCTTTCATAATTTTGAAGTCCTGCTTATTTGGCTCTTTCATCAGTTTTTTTGCAGAGGGTTTGATTTAGTCAAGTGATTCACTAGTGGGTTTTATCTGTTGCTCTTTCTGTCAACTTTTGGTGATTTCTAAATGAAAACAAAAGGGGCAAAGTTAAATACTGACACATTTTTTTGTAAGTAATTGCTTATACAGAATTCACAAATTGCTCCTACCAGTATTATAATTTTGTGAAAGGATCAAGAGGAGAGACCCTAGTTGGTACGTGATAACTAGGACATCTGGGTATCATTTTTTTCTAGGATTCTGCTGCATTAGTGTTGTTTAAATGAGAAAATGTCTTCCTGTATTGAAAGTTGCTGCATCTGGTATTCATCCATTTCTCACTTATTTGCCAAAACTTGCACAGTGGATTGGTTAACATAGGCATTGACAGCTTTAGAACTGATTAATTTAAAGGGAAGGCCAGATTTATTTTTTGAGGCTGTCAGCAGGTGCATGTAGATAAAAATTGCGTACTTGACACAAATTATATATCTTATTATGCGTTTTCCACTTCAGGATAGTAAGGTAGGATAAAATCATTGTGGCTGTTCAAGGGAAGCTGATTCATCTATCTTATTCTCAACAACGTCTGTTTCCATTTTCTAATCTCTACAGAGATTACTGTATGTGCACAAATGGGATTTGAAGAGGAGATACTTTCCCTTATCTAGGAGACTGACTGGTTCAATGGGGCCAGGTCTCTTCTTCCCGTTGGATTTCCGTGGACCTTCTTGAGTCCCTGAATCTTTTGGTGAATTAACAGAGGTTTTAATTGAAGTCTCCACATACCTCTGTGACAAATCTGATCTTGGTTTTTGGGCAGAGTAGGTTTTTGAGGATATTTCTGCTGTCCTGGATGTACAGGATGCTGTCCTTGATGCAACAGGACCATCAGTCTTCCATTGCAATATATCTGTGCTGCCTAACGCTGTGCTTTGTCTTTGGGCTCTTCAAATAATGTCTTGCGCTTTAACAGTTCCTTGGCACTAATGTCTTCAATGTACCAGTTGAAGGCAGGGAAATGTTTCTGACCCCACTTTTTGCATCCCCTTGCCCCAGCATGTGTCATTATTCCAGCCTTCCTGTCATGCAGTGTGGGAAGCTCACCTACATGGTCTGTCTGAAAGGCTGGGGGTTTTGATCACTAGCACAAAGTACTTGTATAAGAGGAAGGGAGAAGCCAGAGCACAGGGGAATATCTTTTTGCTATTGTGGTCAAGTGATGACTGACAGTGGTACATATCTGATTCTGGCTTTTGAGTTAGCAGCAAGAGGCTGGGTTGGCTTGTTGTAGTAACGTCTCATAAGAGGCCTTAAGATGAGTATTATACTTAACACTTTGAGGCAAAAGTGGCACGTATTCTGCTGTGAAAGAGGCAAATTCATGCTTCTCTCTTGGATGCCTTTTTAATTTGTCTGCCCTGAATTCTGCAGAAGTTGAGGATGAAGGGGCAGCGATACCTCCCTAAACTCTTGTGATTCCAAGTTCCCCTTTTTCTCTCCTCCACTTCCCTGCTCTGACTGAATTTTTGAGCTGCTTGAACTGATTTCTCATATGCTTGCACAATGGTGTTTTGGGAAAGGAAGAAGCGGTATGTAACTGAGAGTGAGAAGGTTGGTAGGTATTGGTGGCAAATCTGTCTTCATTCAACTTACATGGCCAGAGACTGTACCTTCAAAATGCAGGAAATGCCTACTATTAACCCCAGCCTTTTCAGCATCATGCTGCCAGATGCTGAGTGTCGCTCCCCATGAAAGAAAGGATGTCTGTCTTGGGAGGGGGTTTCTAGTTAACAGTAGACGGTTATAGGGGGACATTTTACTGGACTTTTTAGGCTGAATAAGACCAGTTGGACGATGCACAGCTCAACTTCCCCGATGATGGTGTGTCAAGGACATTTCTCCTCTGTTTTCATCATCCCCCAATTCTTAGCTACTTTGGAGTTAAATAAGAGTTTCCTTTTTCCATCAGAAATGTTTTATACTGTCTAACTGAGTTGTCTTTTCTGCTCTCAAAATTGAAGTACCTTAAATCTTTGTTTTACTTATAAGATTGTTCTTCATCTCTCTACGTGCCTCACCCTACCCCCACCTGCACCACGCCAGATTCTGGGAAAGGAAAGTTGGAAGCTCATGTTGACTGTGACCTCCCCTTTACCAGTCATAGAAGCTTCTGGGTCTGTGTGTTTTAAACAGATTTGACTTAAAAATGGCAGTGGGAGATTGTACATATATCTGCAGAGCAGCAGGCTGGAAGGTTTTTGCAAAATTCCTGAGTATGTTTGCATCAATAACAAAGAGCCTGGCTCTCGGCATGTGGGGATTTATTCTCAGCAGCTGATGAAGTGAGAGTGGTTTTCATGGGTAGGAGGCAGTGTGGGGAGGATTCAGTCCTTGAATGCTTTAATGCTTTAAGGAGGGGAAAAATGCATTACAAAGCATGTTAGCGTAAGTTTGCCTGGGGATAAGTGAGGATTGGTAAAGGTAATCTTGTTGATAAATAGTAGAGAATTTCTCTTGAGAATTTCTTTTTGTTGCTATTAGTTTTCTTTAGTGCAGTTACGTAGACTGTGTGGCTAGCACTTTAAAATTAGAAAACTTACTGGAAACCTTTATTTACAGATGGTTGTTTGAATTCTTTCAGCTTCTTGTACTCAGTATTCCCTGTACTGTCCTAGAGATACTGGGGTGTGAGGGGTGGAAATGTGACCTCATATTTTTCCTAACAGGAAAGAGGTGAACCCATCATTCCTGTTGCATGTTTCTTTGATCTCTTCAAAAAGACATCTCTTCTCTGAGCTTTTCAAAAGAGAATGCAGAAGGGATTGACATGACAGTGGTACCACCACCAAACATAAGTGATTCTAATTGTTGTCGTCAGCCTTGCTTTCAGCTGGATCTGTGTGAGAAGCTTGAGGGGTCTAGATTGTCTTTGTTGAGTAAGAGGTATTAAACCACTTTTTTTGCAGTACCTAATTTTGTGTGAGAAGGATGCATCATTGTTTTGGGGTGGAATTTTCAAAAGTAATTAATCACCTATATCCTGGATCCTGTATTTTCAGGAAGACAGGCAAGACAACTTTTCTTTGTTTTCTCATGATAGTTTTCTCTCAAATATGTACTAGTGGGTTTGTTTTTTGTTTTTTTTTTGGTTGGTTGGGTTTTTTTAATCTGCTTCAGTGAGTATAAGGGTAGTCTGTGAAGGAAGTAGTAGCATAAGGGGAAGGAAGGCTTTTTAAAAACCACATACTCTAGTGTGCTGTTGAGAGGCATAAAACAGTGGGAAATTCCCAATATCTAATGATCCTACTTTTTAGGGCACTAGTCAAACATTTTCTGCATATGTAGTTGAGATGTTTATCAACCTCATTGACATATTGTAAGAATTAACTGAATAACTTATCTTTTTTTTTTTCTTTTTCTTTCTTTATTCCCCCCTGTGGTAGAGCAGAAAGTCATAAGTGGATTTCATTTGGTATGTATGATCCAGAACAAGCAATGTGTTCAGAGATTCCATATTCTTTGAGATAACCTAGTAAGCCCATGAGAAATGCTGACATCTAGCATCTTTTGGTTCCTGAGCCTTCATGTCTGCACCGGGGGAACTAACCTGATACGAGCTGTTGGAAGGTCAAAATGGGGAAAAGTGTACAACTGTGCCCTTGCGTTTTCTTGACTAGTACCTGGGAGGCTAGAGTTTCTGGTCTTCTATAAACTTAGATTTAGATCAAACCCAATTTGCTGATAATCTAGGACTTGATATTTTTCTGCTAACTTTATGCTCAGTGGTAGCTGAGATCTGCACGTAAGAATAATTAAGTAACTCTTCTTGAAATTTATGCCGTTTTCCTCTTTATTCTGTTTTTATTTTCAGTGGAATCTGGCTGAAAATCTATTCCAGTTGTTTTCAACCAAAAAGGACAATTTGGACAATGAAGTCTGAACAAACAGAAACTGTTTCCTTGGACTGTGCTGCTTTACATGATAGAAAGCCTGGCTACTGGAAGAAAGAATACATCTTCAAACAAATAGCTGCTGTCAAAACTAGAGTAATGCGACTTGTTAAACCTGTAGATCCTTATACAGGTCTTCCATCTAAAAACAAAGACGCTATGAAGTAAGCAATGCCTTGTCACAGAAAATGTTTGTTCAAGACCAATGTACAGAATATTAATGGCTTTGGAAATACTGAGGGGATATAGAAATAGAGCTATAAAATATGTATCATAATGGGAAGATATGATGATAGCCTATAAATGACCTAGCCTGAGAAACATAAGTAGCAGTTAGTAGAAATTTAAAAATTCAGTTGGAAGCATAGTTTAAGTTTTGTCACTTTAGGAATCTTTTTTTTTAAACACCCTTCTCCCCTCTCAATTCTTAACTAACAGAGCCTCTGGCTTGAGTTGGATAATTGTTCTAAAGGACAAAAATGGAAAGGAACATGTAATGGAGAAGGCAAACCTATCATTTAAGGACACATCTGTTACTATACTTTGGTATAGTACAAGTTGGCCATGCTTAGACATCCTGTCAACCCTAAAACTATTTGGAGTTATGCCATTGCTTCCTGACCAAAGCAGACCTCTCAGCAAGAACGGGTGAGTTTTAACATAGGATTTTTGAGGGTTTTTTTGGTGTAACTGGTTGATAAAGTGTCTATAAGAGCTATCTGACCTCGATTGGATTTAACAAGTTAATTCTTTCTCAGAAAGCCTGTCTAGTATTTCTTCCAAAGCCTATGTCCTTCTCTTCATTGGTAGAGCTTTTTAGCAAGAAATAGATATAATCCAGCAAGCTATGACATTAATTCATAGGTTAATGTAGCTACTGGTGTGCAAGATACAGACTGATAGGTCCTGCCTTGGAAAGCTGAATCTAAGGCATAGATACAAATGAGCATGGAACAAACATGTAAATCTAGGAGAATTTAATGTGAGACATTTAGATTGGAACAGTTCATCAATGTGGCTACAATCAGGTAATCTATGTTACTAGTATTTATTTTTTTCTATCTATCTGATAGATGTGTATGTGAGTTTAGGGAACTTGGTGTTTGGCTGTGTGTACAATATAAGTACATGCATATAAATAAAAATAGTCAGCGGCACAATGTGGGATAGCTGTTGTTTTGTAACTTAAGTATGTACAATATTTTTTCTGGCATTATAGTCTGAGAAAAGATGTTTAAATTAAAATTGTGTATTTGAGGTATGTAGGTATTTGGTTGCTGTCAAGGAGTTTTCCATGTCTGTGTCTTACGTGTGGTTTTTGTTTATGCAGTATCAGCTACGTGCTTCTTACACAGAACCCCTAGCAGTAGAGCTCTGAAAAGAGAGTGTTGTTCACCTACAAAAAAACGTGATTCCTCAAGCAGAAGCAAAGTATTTGCCTAAAAAAATTAAGATAGATAACCCTTTTGTGTAAAGTCAGCTGAAAAGCCCAGGCTAGAAATCTTGCAGTCAAATTATGCAGGGAATGTAGTTGTTTCTACTAAGATGAAGATTCATACGTAGAAAATAGTAAAATAAAACTTTCAGGCATTAGTGTATTTATTTCACAGAATTGTAAGTTGTTAGAGCTTGTGAATATACATGAAGGTAATGATTTCACAAATACCAGAATGTTACTCAGAATGTTAAGCCTATAAGGAGCTAGTGCAGGGACTTTGGGACAGTCCCTTCATTTATACCAGCCTGATTGACTTGAAGATGGAAAGAGTTGGTGTCCCATCCCAGCCCCAAATTTTACAGTTCAGGGTAATGTGATGAAGTTCCTGTCTGTTGCTGTCTTCCTAGCAGTGTGTAGTGGTAGGTGATACTAATGTGATACTACTGGGAATTCTAGGAACAGTTTTGAATATAACAAGAGCCTAAATCTGTGAAGCATTTTAGAAAGAGTTATTTCTCCGTTCTGAATACGTAATGCAGACTCCACTTTCTGCCCTTTTCTATGCATCATTAGCCAATAAGAACACCTGTGAATGTGAACTTCAGTTAAAGGGTGTTACAGAGCTAGGTTATTATTAATTTTAATTACAGGCAAAATCTGTAAATAATTTTCTCAAAAAGGAAGGCTTCCTCTAACAGAAGCTTTTAATTTATTATGTGTACAGTTTGATCCTTTCCTTGGAATTTTGATTCTGTGGAGGAAGAATTTACCTTCTTAGTAGCTTGCTTCATACTGACAGATATTCAGTGATTCCATCTAGTAGCAGCATAGTGTTAGAAATAAATTATAAAGTAATTATGTGGCTATTTTGAGATATTGGGCAAGCATGTAAGTTTTTTCTCTTTTAAGTAGTTAAGGCCATCCTATGGTTGCTTTTGTTTCTTTTGCTGTTAGGTGTTGAGATCCTGCTAGTATGCTATATTTGTTCAGAAATAAAGTTTACGGCTGTGCATGTTGAATGCTTTCAAAACCCTTTTCATCATGTGGTGTTGGTCAGGCTTCAGAGTTAAAAATGAAATTAGGCTGAACTTTTACATAAATAAGGAGACATAGTCTTGTTGCTACGTTCTGTATGTTTTTTTCAAAGACCTCGTCGACGTTCCTTAATTGCTGAATACCATCTTGCTAACCTGACTGAAAGTAGTGTGGCAGTTGGTGCTGATAAGCTTGTCCAACTCTTCTGTCTGAATCCAGGACTCTTAGTAGGACTTTGGAAGGTAAGATAACATTTTGTTTCAATACTTTATTATGACTTGAAGAAACAGATTCTTTTGCCTTGATTTGGGTTTTTTTTTTTTCCCATCTTCCTTTTTTCTTTGCATTTTGAAAGATCTTGTCTAAACTAATGACAAGAAAATACAGGTAGGCACAGCTAGTTGATGATTTATTGTATTCTAAAGAGCTGTTGCAGGAATATCTGTACTTTTCAGAAAAATCCACCTCTAATTAAAAGAACAGTTACGTATTATAGTATATTAGATACTGTACTGATCTTATTATTGTGTTCAGTTGTATTTATTTTGCAGTCTTCACATGCCAAAGTCTGTCCTAGAGACATTTTAAATAGAATAGTTTGGGGAGAGATGTGCTTCTTCCCCCAACTCATGCCTTGCCCTGTCCCCATCACTCAAAGTGATGAATTCCCACAAGGCAACTTTGCTGGTTGTTTCCTTTAATCTACATCACCAGGTAGTCGTATCCTGCTCCGGCAGTAGGAGTGCTGTAAGTCATGCCCTTTTGGGGATATTCAGTTCTTGGTATTAAGTGTCTAAGTTAAGGAGTAGTCTCTGTAGGCTGCGTGTAGAGATGGATGTCTTTAGAGAGCAGTGCAGAACATCTAATGTAGACCTCTACTCTAAAGCAATCTGTATCTTTGCACTGAATACACTGGGACCTAGGTGTCTGCCTGAAGTTGCATACGGTTAGGTGCTGTGGAAGCCTATCCCAGGTGTTCTGCTCTTAGACTGAATTCAGAGGTGGCAGCCCTTTCTTCCTCCCCAGGCCATGTTAATGAGGTAAGCTTATAATATTTGGCACTGACAAGGAACTTTCCTCAGGGAGCCTGTGAACAGTCGCTCTAAGCTGTGTCTCATTTCCAGCTGGAAACTCTAAGCTGTGTCTCATTTCCAACTGGAAACCCTTGCTACCTCAAATATGCACAATCACCAGAGGAATTGTTGAAAACCACAGAAGGAGTATATGTTTCGCTCTTAAAGGTGTCCATTTCGTAGAAAACTTGAGACTGGCTGAGCTGCATGAGCCTATTATGGGTTGTCTCAATCTGTGAAAAGCTCCGATAAGTGAACAGCCGTTTCATTTGTATCTTTAGAAGTTTAGTAGATTGATGTCCCTGTGGTGGTGTCCCTATGGTCTTGCTAGCGCATTACCCCTTCCCATGCTTGCAAAGAGAACTCTTTCAGCACCTGGAAATGGTTCAATCATAACTAAGTTCCACAAAGCTGTTAAGCATCGAGTGCCTCACTCTAGTATATTTTTCCTGCTTACTTTTCTGAACAGCTGTTCTTATTCTTTATGTGGGCAGAGTAACATTAGGCAGTTAACTGTAGATGGGTGTAATAATCGTAAATGCCACACATCTTGTCTTTTTATATGTAGCTTAGCTGCATAACGGAAATTGTTGATGCTAGTAGTTCTTACAGCCAAGGACAGGTTATGTGGGCCTTCTGGTATTTGGATAGAGAAAGACTGAGAGACTCTGTGTGATTGATAAATCTCTGTCATTATATCTTTTATAGCTGTAATTTTGCACTACAAAAATACCGGAGTAGCTAAAAAAAAAAAGTTCAAGTAGGGGATGTCATTTTCTGTGAGATAACCCAGAGAGATGAAAACAATAGTTGCCCACTTTTCAGGACAGTAACAGACTGCTGGCAGTGAATAATTTTGCTGTTGACTTACTGTGTTTGTGAATGTAGGACTTAAAAATGCATTTTTCTTTTTTTTTTTTTTTTTTTTAAAAAAAAGAACTGAAATCCTAGCATTCTGTGATCTTGAAGTAAGTAGATAGCTGTGGCTCTGTTTAGTTCTCACATTGACCTCTGAAGTTTTCTTTGAGCTAAATAGGCCTATAGAAGGTATGTCTTATCATTTTCCCAGGAGTACGTAATCTGGTGAAGACATCTGGGGTTTTACTTTGAAATTCAATATTTCTATTGAATATCTCTGTATTTCTCACTGATGTTAGCCCTCTTTGCAAATAGGTCCTTACATATGAAAATAAGCTTGGTGCTTAGGTATTTAGTAGCTGAGGGTAAGGCCTATTTGACTCTCTTTAGCTATCCAGTTTAAAGGGATAAGTAGAAGCTAGAGAAGCACAGTTCATGGATTGCTGCTGATAACTTCTGTCCTGGCATAGCTAATTTCCCTTCCTTTCCCCATAATATAGAAATGTTGTGATCTTTTATGTATATTCTGTACTCTTGTGAAAAGACAGTAGCAGTTATAGGAGTCCAAGTGTTAAAGCAAGCCATTATTAACATTATTACAGTAACTGGCAGAGTAATAAGCAGCAGCATTTATCTGTGAATTTTAATGCTCAGGAAGATCTTGTGAAAAAAAAGTATTTCGAGATGAAAATACATCTACTTTAATTAACTTTTCAGGAGAAAAATGAAATTGCTTTTGTTATGGCGAGTCTTCATTATCATCAACTTCTTGAGAGAAGCACTTTGGGCTCTGCTACTGTGTAAGTTTTGGTTTCTCCTTTGTGGGTAATAAAGATAACCTTTTGAATAAAGCTTTGAGTTTTACAATTAAAATTAGCTGCTTGTAAGAGTTTTATATTTAGGCACTAATTAACCATTCTTGTTCAATATAAACAACAGTTACAGTAACTATATACAAAGCTGTAGAAGTATTTTCATACTAAAATGATGCCATTGTTATGCTATTAAGGAGGTAATGTAGTCATACAAGTGTACTAGTATTTACTGTATTGAGAAAGTTAGAAATACACTGCCCATACTTTCTCCCTTTTCACAAGCAGTCTTTTTATTCCCTCTTTCTATCTGAAAGACCTAGAAAAGAGGGAGACATTTTAGGAAGTAGGAAAATAATTTTTAGCTGTGTAAGAGGGGAGAAAAAAATTCTAGTAAACTGGTAAGGTGCCTGCATTTATCTTTCAGTCCTGTTGAAAAACTAGCTGGATTTCCTATGAGGTATTTGTGTACATGCGTATATTGCAGTGTATGATATAATACCCGTTTATACACTGTAAACTGTTTAAAAGGATGGAGTTTTTTAGCTTTGGGGGATGATTTTGGGGATTTATTTCCCCCCCAGCCCACCTTGTCAGCTTTCTGCTCACATACTGCTGTATCTACTGGTAGTCTTATGTGCCCACTGTAACTTAGTATGGCTCTTTTCACACAGAAGGTTACACTTAACACCATCTCCCTTACTACCAAATAGGATCCTGTGTAGGAGCTGCTTGGTTGCCTCTGGGATTTGGGCTCTTCTGGTCACTTGTGTGTAGTAGTTTCTCTTCTAGGTTAGGCAGAGACAAAATTATTCAGTAACTGCTATTCCAGAGAAGTCTGTAGCTAGTTGGCTTTTAGATTGGTAGTTAAGCTGATGCATTTTTTTGCATAAACAAGTCCATGTTTTGGAGATATGTACCTTTTAAAGTTGACTGTCATATTTTCTGCCTTTGGCTAGACTGGACGGCTTATTCAAAGTGTTAGACACTGTAGTAGACAGCTTAAAAGAAGTATGATGAGCTAGAGATGTTTGACTTTCAAAAGCATTAATAAAGAAGAAAAGTTGTGTCTTCTAATAATTTTTTCTCTTATAACCTCTCCTAAGATGATAGTCTCAGTGTAGGGCTATTTACTATATCTCTTTCTATTAAGTCATCTCCCCTTGCTTAATTCTATTATTATTATTATTATTATTATTATTTTTAAAGTCAATATGTCCTTCCACCTAATAAACCTGTATTGGATGATGTTGACCCAGAATATGGACTGCATGACTATGATCTACATCTTGATATGCACGGTCGAAGCTGCACCTACCTGTGTGGAGCATTCAAGAGCCTTTTCTGCAGAAAAGGTAGAGTTGACAGAACAGTGATGTCTGTTTTTAAAATTATCATCTATGCTGTTATGTTTTCCCTCTTTGTCATGGTTTAGCTCCAGCTGGCAACTCAGCACCACACAGCCACTCACTCTCTGTCCCCCCCCTCGGCCCCCACCCTGCCCCAGTGGGATGGGGGAGAGAATCGGAAGAGTAATAGTGAGAAAACTTGTGGGTTGAGATAGGAACAGTTTAATAATTGAAATAAAATAATAATAATGATAAATTGTAATGAAATGGAAAATAACAAAAAGAGAGAAATAAAACCCAAGAAAGACAAGTGATGCAAATGAAAAACAATTGCTTATCACCAACCGACTGATACCCAGCCTGTCCCCGAGCAGTGATTCCTCCGGGCCAACACCCCCCAGTTTATATGCCGAGTATGATGTCGTATGGTGTGGAACATCCCTTTGGCCAGTTGGGGTCAGCTGTCCTGGCTGTGCCCCCTCCCAGTTTCTTGTGCACCTCCAGCCCACTCGTTGGCAGCCCAGTATGAGAAGTTGAAAAGCCCTTGACTGCTTAACAACAACTGAAACATCAGTGTGTTATCAACATTATTCTCGTCCTGAATCCAAAACACAGCACTATGCCAGCTACTAGAAAGAAAGTTAACTATATCCTAGCTGAAACCAGGACATTCTTATATCCAATACCTCTGTTTTAAGGGGAGAAACTAAAATGGATTTTTAAGAGTAAGCTATCTTTTTGTTCATTGTGCAGTTTCTTTGTATCTGCATTGTGCGTTGTAAGGTATCCTAAGATTGCTCTGTATGAAGTCTGCCTGCTATTACATTGACGTAGTGTCAGGCCTGAGATAAAAGTTCTGCAGATTGTCAGGATATTTTCGTTTGGTTCAGTGCTGAGTTAATAATGCAGTGGCACAGCTTTTGATGCAGGTTGATGTTCCTTCCACTTGTATAATACAAGGGAGAGTGAGTTTGTCCTCATACATTTTGGAGACCTATTTCTGTAGAATTCTTCTCAAGTATACCTTAGGTGCATCGATAGATTGAATTTTCGAATATATTTGTAGAAGATGCTGTGAACGTTAAGATTTACAGCTTTTATTTAGGTCAGCTTAAGGTTGCCTATTCTGACATCCTTTTATTGTGTAATAAACAATTTCAGTGATTGTTTTTAACCGTACTGCTTTTTTCAGTTCTTAGCATTTCTTTCAGTGAGACATGATTAGCCATCCTTGTTATTCATGTACATCCCAACTTAATAATTCTCCTAGGGTTTTGCAAAAAACATAGGTGATGTCTCTTTTGATTTAACTTCAACACAAGCTTTCCTACAGCTACAAAGCTGTCTTTCTGTCAGCAGAGACAAATTAAAATATTAAACTTAAAATTAAACCATTAAAATTAAACACAATAAATTAATTATTACTTCCCACTATTTTTCTGATAAAATTACTAATAAGCCTTCTGTTGATTTGAGAAAATACTGTTTTTGATGAAGACAGTAGAGGGCACTGTTACCAGGCTTGAGTGTTTTTACAGTGTTAGAACAAATTTCCCCATGACTTTTTTTTTTTCTTTAATTTGTATTTAATGACTCGAAGAACTGTCATTTAGACTGTAGGCTTGTGCACAGTGTGGAGTGTTGTGGTCCTTTCAGATTCCCGAAAAGCTCCGAGCTTGAAATAGAGGAATACTTACAAGGGTAAAACTTCAGTGAAATTCTATCCATGTAGCAATAAAAATCTCTCCTGAGGTGTTGTTCAATACAGGACTCCTCTTTATACTCTCAAAAAAAAAATTCTTTTGTAAATTGGCCAAAGGGTTGGGTTTTGTTTTTGTTTTTTTGAGGTGAATGTCATGTTTTGTTTCCTAAAAGGAAAATTTTATGCTCCTAGCAATACAGCTGTACAAAAGAAAGCAGTATGTGGCACACTTTTCTTTTTTTGTATCACTTTTTTGCTGCTTAGAGACTACTTCTGTTAAAGATTAAGCTGATGTTTATGCAAATTGTAGCAAATGTCCAGGAGCTACAGTTGTGATGCCATCTCACTTTGTTAGTTAGAGAATCTGTTTTATGATCACGAGTGTTTTCTGAACTGTTTTGGGTTTGTGTCCTTTAGCTGTGTGACAGTCGCTAGATTCTGCTCTCGCAGACATCAGCCAGCTGAAGCCATGGTTCTGCAGGCAATAAGCTCATTTGTCAGCTAGTCCTTTCCATGTACTTGCACAATAATTCCTTTTGGAAAATGCTTGATTTCCTCCATAATTTGTGTTCAGAAATGATGTTGTGAGGCAGCTTATGGCTATCTGCTGTCACATATCTTCACAGTAATTTGTTGTTCACTTTACTCTTTCTGGTAAACATGGTGTTTCTGAATGTGGCCAACAGTGTAGGTTTGTCCAAACTGTTTGTACTTGATGGTTTGCGCTTTGTTTTTAGGCTCCATTCTAATGACACTCTTTCCCATTCTCTGGGAGGGCTCTGAAGCATGGAGGTCTCCGACATAGTGACAGGTCTTGTTATTTCTTAAAATTCTCTACCCAGTCCAGATTTATTTTAAATTACAGATGTGACATGCCAATGGCAGTTTCCCCAACCCGAGACACAGATCAATTGTCAGCTATTATTATACCGTGGCTTTACTTATTTATTTGTTTCCATTAGGAAACTGTAGACACTCCTAGGTTACCAGGGAATGCCCGTTTGTTGTTCTGCGGAATAACTGATTTATTTGTTCATGTTTAGTTTTATTTTTGTCTGCTTTTTGTTAGTGTTCATTAATGTTGTGCTTCATTTTGCTGCTCTGTTTTCAATTCTTTCTGCAAAATTCTTAATGTTAAATTAAAAAAGTTGTATCACGCTTAATTGAACCAAGTGGATGAAGTATATATGGCTTCAGAGCTTTTTTTTTTCCTGTTATTAATACTTGTACTGCAGTAACTAGCTGTTTTGCCACCCTGTTTTGACTGTTTTTTAGCATTTTATTTTATACTTCCTTCCATTTAAACAGAATTGGTAATATGGTCTTGTTGACAGATACTGTAGGGTGAATATGCTAAATACTTTCAAAGTGAATTGAATGTATTAGAAAACTTTTTGTATTTTCAGGAAGCTGTGACAGGCTTTTTGTATGACTCATAGAAGCCATGAATACTACATCTAGCTTTTTAATAAACATTCTTGAAATGTATTTACCTAGGTTTTCAACATTTTAAGCATAGCTTTGTAGCCATATGGTAGTCTAAGCTTTGGCTTTTCAATTTTATTCCTTGTTGATGTAAGTTGCTGTGTTGTGCTTGCAAAATGTAATGGGGTAATTTTTGTGTGTTTAGAGAAGATTTGCTTGCAAAATATCACGTCATGTATTTGAAATACTTTTGCTTGACCTTGAAGATTGATTTGTAAGTTTAAATGACCATTCAGCATGGTAAGGCTGGTGGTTGCCACCAGAATTAGTGTTAAGCACAGTGTTCCCTGTGAAAATAACAATCAAATTACAACTTGCAACAAAGGCTTGGTTAGCAAAACAAACTTGCTTGTCTTTTAGCTAAAACAAGTGCCTTTGAACTATTGGGCTATTTGTTTCTTTCTCCTGAGGTTTGTCTACATGATATATGTTCTCTATATTGGTATTCTCTTTATTTGGAAATATTTGTTCCCTATAACCTATACTGATTAAAGGGCTGCTTTGCTGCTATACGTGTCTTGCATAAACTTGGGACTGTAGATGTTATAAGAGGACAAGGAGACAAATTCTAGATCAGGCTGAAGAAAGCCGTGTCCAATTTTCTTCCTCTGTATTCCCCTTGGTACATTTAACATCGCTTGCTCTGCCCTTCAGTTTCCTTTTTTTATCTGACTGGGATGAGGAAGGGGAGATTTCAGTACTTAGCGCTTCAGCTTCTTGCTAATTTCTAGGCATACTTTTTCTTTCTTCTGGATATGAGGACTGCAATGGAGCTTTTATATTAAAAAAAAAATATTATAAAGACTGTATTAACTAACCCATGAATAATTAGCCTTCAGGTTCGTGATCTGTGCCACTTCTTTCCATTCTGGCTTAAGGTTAAGAAGTAACTGCAGCAGGGGATTTATAACTTAGCCAGACGACCCATCTAGCAATGCAGCAGTTCATGTTATTATTGTCATGCAATGGTAGTGACATCCTGGGCTTCATTAATTTGTTAGCAGTATGCTTTTTTCAATTTGTCTTTATTCCATTAAAATTTTCATTTGTTTTGAATGAGTGAGAGGATTAGCTGCTTCCATTCAAATCTGAATTGCAGATAACTGAATAGTCCTTTGGAAAAAGTGCTTGTTGGCTCATGTTGTTTAAAGTCTCTTGTATAAAAGCTCAACTTTAGATGCAGGCTTTCAATGTTCACTCAGTAAAGCTTGACTATTTATCTGAAACATTTTTATCTTGAATGAAATCTTGGCTTTGGATTTGATTTACTGAGGTTTGGAACTGAACCATTTGGATAGGTGTCAACTTAATAGCCTTTTTTGCACTTTGAACTGGATCCTGGAAGTGATTTCTGCTTACACTTTCCTCATTGAGTTCTGTGGGACTTCACTGCAAGGATAGTGGGTATCACTGTCTGGAGTGATGCATTTTCCTTCAACTATATAAAATATTTCCTGGGCATAGTCACGTTGGTTCCACTGTATTCACACTCCTATTCCAGACAGTATTTGTATTGAAAAACCTGCTGCTTCTGTCCCCTGTCATGTGTTGGGCTGCTTCCTCCACACAGTAAGCATTCTTTGGACTCCCCATTTGCGAGTGATGTCTTTCCAGCGTTGGTTTGTAGCCAAGCATCTCTTGGGAGTAGCTTGGCCCCAAAATTCAGAGAAGTTTCTGGCTTCTGTGGTAAACTATGGGCTCTCTGTCACTTTGCCTCCAGCTATCTGCCTTCAGCAGCCACCAGGCAAAGGCTTTTGCTGCTCCTTCACACAGGCTTTAGGTTTTTAACTCAAAGCAAGTCTTTCTGATGTTGCTTGTTTTCAGCCTCATGCTGCTACTTGGGCCTGATTGAAGGAGAACCACAGGCAAAACACTTCTCTCTTTTTTTCACTTTTGCTGCTTGTCTTAAACCTCTACAAGCCCCTTCAGTTATCATCCAGGGCCTGCTACTAGATCCTAACAAGCTGTATTTTTCTGGGAATTCCTTGTCTCCCTTCTTATCTATCTCCTGCAAGTACATAGTTCTGTTCCTCCCCCTTTGCGGGCCCTAGTGCCTTCGTTTACTCTTTTAAGAGAGTATCTCTTGTTCAAGGAAATTTGTTTAAGGGATGTCCTGCTAAGAAATCTGCTTGCATCATGATGTGATGCTTTTTTTTTTTTGTAGTCAGAGATCTTGTTGTTACGATGTACCCCAAATTATAATTAAACTGTTGGACTCCCTGGTTAACTTTCCTCCTCCAATAGCAAGGGAAAAAAGAAAAAGTCAGTCTCTTCTGGGAGGACAGGAAGACATACCAAAGCAGTACGAATATGTTTAGGAAAAAAAAAAAATCACAAATCTTAATAATTCTGTCAAAAAATGAAAGTGAGCCTTTGGGAAGCTATTTAAAAAATGAACAAATCCATAATTTAAAAACTTGATTCAAATCAAGGCATACTGCTTGTCAGTTTACATGATGCAACGTCCTTTCCAGGGAGGGAGGACTGATAGTTATCCCTATACCCCGTTATATAGGATTATTTGAGTTACCATACAGAGTAGAGAGAGTTAAAAAAAAAAGGGGGGGGGAGATGGGCATCTCATGATTTGTTTTATGTGTTTCATGTTCACCTTGACTTTTGGGGAGTGGGCAGTGGTGGAGGCACTGGTGGCATGAAATTTGAAATACTGAACATGGAATTTACTTTTTGCATCCTTGTGTGAGTCCTTTATGTGGCATTCAGATTTTTATACTCAAATATACCAAATATTTTTTAGCTGCTGCTTCTACTGTGGATCACAGAATCAAAGCCCTGAACTGTGACTTAAATTCTCTATAATGTGCTGGATATCTAGCTGTTGGTGTATGTCGGGGTTCTTTATTGGTGAGTGGGAGGAAACTAAAGAGACATGGAGAGAAGCAGAGAGAACTTTTACAGTGTACTTGGGCTTAGTTTGGTTTGTAGCAGTATAATGTTATGTGTTGTTAATATTTTCAGGTGACATTGAAAATGGATATTTGAGGCTCACAGTTGTAAGCCTAAAGGATAATACGAAGCACTTACCTCTTATGGGGACAGTTGGCTTATCCTGGGAAACAGATGTGTTTAAAGGCAATGTAAAGGTCAGTCAGAAATATTTTTTGTTTCTGGAAATGCTTATCTCAAAATAGTGATGTTTATGCATCCTGAATACGCTAATGTTAAAAAAAGGTTTTTATTTGTGGAAGGTGTGTGTAACTAGAAAAAGAACTCAATTCAAATATTGCAAAAATGATGTCAATTTTGAGGAAAAATAGTTTTATCATTTCTGTCTTAAGAGTCTAGATTGCATGATAGACCCATGATGCACGTGTGATGACTCCAGTGCTTTCTACTCAACAAAGATGCTGTGACTGACCAGCACTGCTTGGAAATGCTGGACAAAAAATGTACTGCAGATGTGCTTGGGGGGGGGTGTGGGGGTGGGGTGTTGGGTTTGGTTTTGGTTTTTTTTTGCAGGCAATAAGTCTTGAACCCCTGGGGAAATACTCTGCAGTTCTGTTTTAGCATGTACGTGCAATGAAAGTTAGAAACTGTTGGAGAATGTTAAAATGCCGATGGACACAGTCCGAAACTACAATCCACTGTCATGCGGTCGGCATCTAGCTCTTGAGACATGTACATGGGATTAACTGTTTGTGTTTTAGAGGACTTCTCGCTCATTCTCTTGTATAAAATTCCTAAAAGAATTATTTTAAAGAAAGTTTGAGAGTAGTTCTGTAGATTTTGCAATAGTGGTGAAGGCACATATTTTTAAAGGTACATCAGCTGCATGAATATTTCAGAAGTACTAAAAATTCTGATAAATGTTACTTAAGTGCTACTGAAAAATGATCTGCTTCCACACTTGATTTCAATTTTGGCACTTACTTTGAAAAAAGTAAAAATTAATAGAACTGTTGTTTCTGCTAATCCTGTGTAAGTGTGGAATGGAATACTGTTTGATAACAATATTTTACTCATAGACATTAACATACTTCTTTTATAGTTTGCATAGGAAAGCTGGCTGACACTGTAATGAGGAATACAAAATTCATCTTAAAACTTAGTAACCTACTAGTATCTGTTGGGAACATCAGCTACAGTTGAGCTTGGACTACAGTTTCCATTCAGTCCTCCCTCTCTAATTGCTCATAGCAATTTTTTTTTTTTCTTCGGATTGCTTGTTTGCATAGTGTCAAGTTTGTTCATTTGCATTTTTTCTGAGTTTGTACTAAACTTTTTTGAGTTGGGTGTGTGTTTTCAAAAGAACAACAAATCCTTCCACTATGTGTGTTAATAAAAATATCATATGTTGGTAATTAGAGGGGATTCAAGCTAACAAGAAAACACTTTTAAGGCAGTTGTTTGCCATCTTTCTTTAATTGCTGTGAATGTTCATTGAGAACCATAATGCAGAAAAGGTGCTTTTTTGAGGCTTCTGAAAAATTTTAGACTTGAATTAGCTTATTTTATTTTTGTTGTGTATCCCATTAATTTTGTTTGAACTATTTGCATGCTTAAAGTTAGTGGTATCTTAGCACATAATTAAAGAATATGCTTTGTTTGCTTCAAAAGCATACGATAGGAGGTAGGAAATCTTGCTGTTGTGTTGGACAGATATCAGAAAATCAAGGCTCTGGGGAGACCTTATTGTGGCCTTTCAATATATAAAGGGGGCTTATGGGAAAGACTGAGGGAGACTTTTTACCAAGGCCTGTAGCAACAGGACAAGGGACAATGGTTTTAAACTGAAGGAGGGTAGATTTAAATTGGAAATTAGGAAGAATTTTTTTCACTATGAGGGTGGTGAGGCACTGGAACAGGTTGCCCAGAGAAATTGTGAGTACCCCATCCCTGGAAGTGTTCAAGGCCAGGCTGGACAGGGCTTTGAGCAACCTGGTCTAGTGGAAGATGTCCCTGTCCACAGCAGGGGATTTGGACTTGATGATCTTTAAAGGTCCCTTCCAACCTGAACCATTCTGTGATTCTATATGATTTACAGCTGCTTGGCAGAATTTTTTCTTCTATGAAAATAATTGTGAATACCACATAAAAATCTGTGAAATTAACTGTCAGAGGAAACGGAGAGCTATGGCTGTAGTCTTTAGCATAGCTCTGTCCTATGTGCTTACAGCGTAAGTTATACTGAATATTTGTTTCAAGGAAAAAATAAATAATATCAATATTTTTTTTTAAAACCCTCATTTTGTGGTGAGAGATTGCACATGTCAACACATAGCCATGGGCAGAATTCAATTTGGCTTTTAATATAAATCTCTAAAACTCTTAAAACATGTGAAGGCCAAATAAAATCAGCCACAGCAGCAGAACATGCCACTGCTTTGAATCTATTTGAATTTTGTTCTATACTCTGAAGGGAAAAAAAAAAAGCTTTTTTTGGCACTTCTGGGTATTTTTTGTAAAAAATTAATTACTGAAGTACAGATGGTTTGAAATACGTGGGACCAAAAAAACCCCAATTCTCAAGACCACCCTGCTTTACTTTTCATAGTTGGTCTTTGATATGCAAGATGTCAGACCAGAAAATAGTAATTCTTTCTTGTTTCAAGTAGATTTATAGCTCGTATAAGTTATTAAATGATCATCAGATTTGGTTTGAATTTTGTATTTTCAGCGTAGTC
This sequence comes from Phoenicopterus ruber ruber, assembly GCA_009819775.1. Classification (NCBI taxonomy): domain Eukaryota; kingdom Metazoa; phylum Chordata; class Aves; order Phoenicopteriformes; family Phoenicopteridae; genus Phoenicopterus; species Phoenicopterus ruber. Next base: position 106,176,575 of record CM020216.1, read on the forward strand.
TACAGTAACAAATTTATGAAAACTGTATGTATCGCATTACCTCTTACGTTTGTGCCATCTGCTTTGTATTGTTTGATTGAAGTACAGTAATAGTGAAACAAATGTTAAAGCAATAGAAGCACAACTATGTAGTACAGTGAAATAAAGCATTCCAGATTATTGTTTTGGCATGGAATATGTGATGTTGGTTTCATTTAGTGATTCAGAACTCATGAGAATGTTAATATCACCTGTTACCTAATGACACACAACCCGTATACTTTTAAGGCATGTCTGAAACCATCAGTTTGCAAGTGCCCAAGAACTGGCATCCTGACTTTAGCATTAGAAGATGATGTAATTGTGCAGTGTTGTAAAGAAATATTTTCAAGAATTTTTAAAAGGAAGAATTATTGGGGGGGGGGGAGGACACATGCACACCCCCACACCCCCCCCCCTTTCTGGGAACTGAAGCTTGCAGCCATTCAAAAAGTGCTGTATACCTTTCATTTATAGCTAGCATAAAGGGTAATTGTTGTGTGTGTACACTGCCTTGGGGGTGGTCTCTTTGAGTAGCTTTGCAAACATTGCTGCGTTCACACAAGTTTAGCACCTGAGTTTAAGCTCAGGTTTCTTTCTCATATTGAAAGGACTATTATTTGAACGGTAAGGTAACTAATAATTGAGAAACACAGATGTTAAAGGTTTAAAAAATGTTAAAGAAATAATGTCTGATTTAGGTTGGCAGGGCTACCTTTTGTGGCACAGTTTTTGATTTCTGTAGGAAACCTCTAAATATGTATTTGTTGCTTTGCAGTAGTCAGTGGAGCACTGTCAATTATATTTTGAGTTCTTAGCCTTCATACCAAAATTTGCTGTCTGTTGAACCCTTAATATTTCTCCTAAAATCAGAGACGTATCTACTTACTGTGTCATGGCATAGGGAAATAATCTCTTCTGCTTGTGTTTGTAGGACTGCTACGTGATGGATGTTACTCTCTTGGATGAAACTGGAAAGCCCTTCTGGTGTTTCAGTGCCCCAGTCTGCATGGAACTGTCTTCCAAGGCATCCAGCCTTTATGACTACATGGGTCATATCTATACCACAGACTATGCAGATTCAGAGGGTAAAGTCTGTGTTGAGTTGGTATGGTTGGAAGAAACCAAGGAGTATTTTATAGTCAATTTGGTGCTTTATATAAGCACCAAAAAGGTAAATAACTGGTATGGAACAAATTACTGACTTAATTGGGTCACTAATTTCCTTGCTTTGAAAAAACAAAACAAAACACACACTAAACTTCTGATGCCTGAAATTGATACCAGTGAGCAAGACAGTTCCTCCAAGTTTTGTGCCTTTTAGTTTTTCAGTAACAAGTGCAATTGCATGGGTTTTTTTTTTTTTTATTGGCATTGGAGGGATTGAAGAGACATTTTGATATAAATCGACGTTTTTCTTCTCTATTGAACATCACATGGGGTAGTCTGTTTCTGGTACTGGGTATATTGAAATTATTTTTAGGAATATTTTTCTTTATAGATGCTTGTTACTATGGTTAACAAACTGCTTCTTGTAAGAGCCATACTGTGAAGACTCCTTACCTTACGTAAGCTACACTGTTTTTGAGAACATTGACTTTTATGCCTAGTAGTAGAACAGCATGTGTTCTGTTCCCTTCAGATTCGTGAGTGTTATTGGTAAATAACAGGTTTTGACAGGTTTGTTAAGTGCAGAAATACTTTTGTTCAGGAAATAATTCACTTAAATATATTCAAAAGGTAGACGGGAAGTCACAGATCTGAACAATATGGAAGTTAAGGCATTTGTTAAGAAAATTACATATAGTATCTATTACGAAATGTCGTTAAATTCCTGTTTGTTCTGTTTTCCCATGTTCTAGCCTTCTGTCTGATTTGAGACTAGATACTTGCCTCATGTATTGGCCTATGAGTAAGTGTGCCAGTTATCAGCACAGCTGAGCTGATGTCTGCTTTTACTGAATGTACATAACATTCAGTTGTTTTGGAAACAATGCATATCTGATACCGTTTATCTAACAATAAGTATCCATATAAAAATTGAATGTGTGTGCCTGATCTTTCAGGTTCTTTGAAGTAACTTTAGGACTGAACCTTCTACTCCCTGTATAAAGAAAAAGTATATGTGTATGTCATTTTAATGGCATGATATTGGGACTCCAGTGTCATTACATAGCATGTTACAAACCACAGCAAATTTGTGTAGTTTCACAGTACTCTGTTAGCAAAAAAGCACAACTATATTGTTGACTTCTGTGACTTTATTATGGTAGTGATTTCCTTAAAAATAATTTTTGTCTTTATTTGTTTAAGTACATTAATTGGTTCATGCAAGCAATGTTTATGTGTAAGCACTCATGCTCTATACTACAGAGACAGTAGGAGAGCTATACTACAGCGATAGGGTTGTTTCTTAATGTAACTTTCAAAGATAATAAAGTTAAGGCTGATTCAGTTGTAGTTTGACTTGTATAACCTTGTCTAGTGAAGAAAGGGAAACATTTCTGTGTTTGGTGGTTAGCCAGTGTAAAAAGCATTATCAGCTGCATTTTGTCTCCTTTCTTTTTGACTGCTGATGGTGACGGGGATCCCTTCAGGTAATATAAATGTTTTAAGAAGTGGACTGGGTGTGATGAATGCCAGAACAACAGACGCTGAAATTCAAGCTGCACAGACAAGTGGCCAGTCAAGATTTTCTTTTGCCTAAAGTTGGACTTTGAGGCATCACCTTTAGCAAGGAAATGGTAGCTCAGTCCCAAAGTCATCTCAGTTGTTGGCCTCACTACTAAGCCTGTAAATGAAGATGTAGAATTATTCTGGCTGCATTGATCCTTTGAGATGTGCAAGTATGTTCTCTCACCCGTGAAGCTGCCAAAGTCAATGGGCACTCAGCAGCCTTAAAATGGTAGGAGTTCTATCACTACTCATTCTAGCTGAATTTTTGTTGCATTTCCAATGTTTTTTTTTGAAAAAAAAGTACTTCCTCTTCTTTAAAAAGCAATTTCAATTTCTAAAGCATTTGACTGTTTTATACAATTGAATGTTTTATAGCAAATTCTGGTGTCACTATTGGAAATGCGAGAGTGTGCTGTCCCTATCCCCAATACTCGAGTCTAGTAGCCTGGAAGTTTACTAACTGAATTAATGAGAAAGAGGGTAAGTCTTTAGCAGCACTGTCAACCTAAAAGGTGATACAAGGCATAGGAAGAGTTTCCTCAGGCTATTGCTAACTTCTTTCTGCTGTTCATAAGCAAGAATGTGTATATACAGCAGACAAAAGCAAATGGTGGTTCTGAGATCTTCAAAAATGGACATAACTGTTGCAGAGCTATTCTTGTGCGTTTTCACTGAAGTAACTGGACCATAATCTTGTCCTTTCTGAAGATACGAAGACTAAGAATCTGTTTTTACCTCTTCAGATAAGCCTGAGATTGACCTAAACCTGCTGTAGTATTATGCCATCTGTATACTGCTTTAATTTCAGCTGGCAGTTGCTTTTAACTTGCACAGCAGAAGCAAATTCAGTAGTTACCACCTGCATGATCAAACCTGGAAAGTTACACGTGGCTTCACTCAAACTTCTGTTTCTTCAACTCCCATCTTCTTTTCTTTGTATAAGTGAGGACATACACTGAACCTCCACAAAGAAAAAGGATGACATTAGGTAACTGCATTGGCCTTTTTTATGAAAGAAAATATCATCTGTTCCAAAAAACTACATGTTTTGATAAAATCTTCGGGTAATCTTCTGCTATAAGTCTCTTTTTAAATACCTGGTGCAAAAGGCGATAGGATGAGTTGCATGTCCCACTCTGCGATAAAAGATTCTTGCTGTATACAAGACAATTGTTAGAACAAATAGGAAAAATGGAGGCACCAGTTGAAATCTGATCATCAAAATACACAACTGGTCGTGACACTAAACCTTACATTACATTTTTCTCTTAATGCCTGAGGATTTCTTGCAGCTGCTTTTAATGATTTTGTTAGTGTTCCATACTGAAGACAGGACAATGTCTTTGTTGTAATTGCATCATTTATCCAAGTAGTAGGACAGTTTTTGTGAGAGAAAGTATAAGCACTTGTAAGTGGAAAAAAATTAAAAACTGAAAGATTTTACTTGTATTTGTGCGCGCTTCAGGGACCAACTCATCCAAGTAAAAAGAGAGTAACGACCACCAACTTTTAAATGTGTATGTTTAAGTACTCTGCAACAGATAGAACTGTAATATTTTTAAAAGGGTGATTTACCTGAGGCAAGCATAAAAACAGTACTTATATTTATTTTATTGCAAATATAGTAGTGCTCATTTAACATAATGAGTTTAAATTGCATTGAAAAGGAATCAGTATGAAAGAGTGATTTAATGAAAGGGCTTTTATGAGATAATTCCAACAGTGGAGGACTTGTCTTTTTAATAGAACTACATCTAAATGTTAATCCCGCCATTTGTCATTGTTTTGCTAGATGTCTGCTGTGTACCTAAATGCTTCCATGTTGTGTTCTTGATTTTATTGTGGTTTTTTTTTTTTTTTTGAAAGAGGTACCTGAAAATGTCTTCAATGAACAATTAACTAATATTCTTGGGCACTTAATGTGATCTTCCATTGATACAAGCTGGAACTGTGTTGGTTGGTATCATTTTAATTTTAACACTTCCACTCTGGAGTCATTGGTCTTTACTGCAGTTGACTTCTTTTAGTGGGGAACTAATAGCAGCTATGTATTTCTGAAGTCTTTGTAGTGTAGGCCAGTAATCACGGTATTCTTCTTCAGACTGGCCTTTCACTTGTTTTGGTTTTTCTTCCCATCTTTTTGCAATTGCTGTTAGAGAACCAGCTCTGCTTTCATAATGCATTTCTGTTCCAATGTGCTTTTGATACATTGGATTGGATACACAAAGCAGTTGTATGGTGGATAGCCTTATCACAGTTGCCCCCCCCGCCCCGGTCTCTCTCTCCCTATTTAGAAGGCAAGTTTTGATTTGCATTCATCCATTAGATATTTAGGTATGGTCTTGACTTTGTTGAAACTGTTCTCATTGTCATATGCTTGCTTTTTGAGACAAGCACTGTCTCTTTTTTTTTTTTTTTAGTTCAGCTATGTGGCTATCTGATGCTAGTGTTTGATTACTTAGCAAAAATATATGTATAGTATTAAGGATACCATGATCTGAAATGGAATAATACTGTTTCAGATTAAGAATCTAGGCAAGTGATCAAGTTGTACATCTTAAGTGTATCTCGATGTGTGACCATCCAGCAACAGTCATGTATTAGCCTCCTTTGTGTTTACCAGATGTTCCAACACATTCAAACAATTAGAAGGAGATTTAGGTAAAAGCATTCACTCTTCTGCCTGTCTGGCATATTACTATAGCTCAGCTGATACTCAGTGACTCACTAAGTTGTGATAACTGAATCTGAGCTCAAATGTAACTGCATTAGAAACTGCACAGATAAAACAGTGTTTTGAGAAATTAAAATGAGAACAAGCAATGAGTTTTAATCTCTGCTTGTGTGTAGTGGATTGGAAGTACATTAATATGAAAAGTTAAATCCTGTCCTTGTTTCCTGTCTCTTGCTTCCACCATAAATCAGAATGGGAAATGGTGGCAACAAGGATAACTAGTGAGGTGTGTGTGGTGAGGAAAGATTTATTGTACTGAATGTCAAAGCATTGCTCATTCTGTACTTACTTCAAATTTTAAACCATTTAGAAGTCTTTCTCACTGTGTGCTGCATTTGAAATGTCTGTGAAAAAGGAGTAATGTTACTTTGTATTAATGCTACTTCAGTTGTAGAAGTGTTTATAATAAAGTTGAAAACTGTAAGGCTTTTAAACACACCAAAGAAAGCTGAAATGGGAGTTATTCTTTCTAGGTTTAAGTTGTTTATCTCCTTTTGAAGAGAGATGAACCTTTTGAAGGGAAATGCGCTTATGAGTCAGATACTGATCGTATATTAGTAGGTAGAATTACTTTTGTTCTGGATACATGGAATGCATGCTAATAATTTTTTCTCTCCTGAATCAGTCATGCACAAAGTTAAATTCAGCTGTCTTGATGAAATGTTATCCAAAAAAATGCAAGGGAGGAAGAATGTGTAATAGCTAGGTAATGTCCTGTTTATTCACTAAAATACTATAAATCAGTTTAGTCTGCAGGGATTGGAAATTAATACTTAATTATTAAACAAAAAACACCACCATCAAACCCCTCAAGCTAAGGCAAATGCTCAGCTTATCAGAGTTCAGTATCATCAATATTTCTTCTGTACCAAAGATAAAAAAATACATTTCTACAAATATGCTGGAAAAAACCTCTTGATGTTCAAAAAAATCTGAAAATAATGAGTAAAGATAAAAAAAAAATTTAGAAATATACTGAAAACTCTCAATGTTCAGAAAAATCTGGAAATAATGAATAAAGTCAGTATACGTATTCATGATTATCAGTGGTTCTTTGTTCATTGTTATCTCATTTGTTTTATAACACCTTGATTTACAACTTGTTTTTTTTCTGTTAGAAATGTGCAGAGAGAGGTGTCTCAGTGTACCTAGTGAAAACGTTTAACAAAAACCTTAAAAGAGAGGTAAGATAGTCTGAAACTAAATCATTCTATTCCAAGTTTGCTAGCTGCATGAGATGGTAAGTAAAACAATGTTTTGGAGGAAAAAAAAAAAAAAAAAAGGGTCATAGCAATTATACCACGTGTCCACCATGTTTTGTTCTGATTTTTACACACGTATATAAGGATCTTAAAATTTCAGTTTTAATTCTATTGTAGAGTAGATTTGTAAGAGTGGAATATCTGTGCCTGAGGAAAGACAGAACTTTGTAACACTAATGTTATGCTATCCTGAAAAGACATTTAATGAATAAGTAATGGAATAATACAATTACTTAGTCATTTTTTTAATTTCAAGTTTTGCATCTGCTTTCACATATTGTAGGACATATGGTGAAGACTGAATTGGAAATACACTGTCTTTAGCAAGTAGTAGAAGTAATTGACATCCTGCTTCTTTTTTTAATCTCAGCATTTCAATTTTACAGCTTATATACATTCTTAAAAAAAAACCTGATGGCACAAATGTGCTTGCATGGACAAACCATTAAGTTACTGAACATGATCTGTGTTTTGCTCTGGGACCAGCAGATTTATATCTGAATCCTACCTCCTGTTGTGTCTTAAGCAGGTGACATTCTAGTGTTAACAATCCATTTTCTGCGTGGTATCCTGAAGAAATCAGTTATATACATATTTTCAAAGTCCCAAGCCCAATTAAAGATTTGCAACACTTTGCAGAATAAAGATTCATCTGATATGAAATGATTGGTTCAGCTAATTGGAAATTAGGCATGTGACCAGTCTGAGACTGCTGGAAGTGAAGCTTGAGGTTAGGATAGTATAACAAATCTAGCTAGGTGTGGGACTGGGGGGGAGTGACATAGTAGTAGTTAGTCTCCCACAGATAAATTTATGTAAACAGACTTTGATATCTACAAAGCATGAGCAGTTATTTTGGCCTTCAGTTTTCACTCACTTTTGTATCTGTGTAGGAATTTGTGGAACACAAGAATTCTTGTGCAGTTTAGTCAGTATTCCTGAAGGATCAAAGCTCAAGTATTGGACTCCAGTTTTAGGCAGCTGGAGACCTCTACAAGTGGGTTGGTTTAGGATACTCTTTAGAATTGAAGTGCTAGTTAACCTGTCTGTTGTTGAACTGTACATGAAAAAGTTTGCATTGTTTTATTCAGTTCTATTCCATTAAAAGCCAGCCTGCAACAGTGTGTTCTTTCTCAAAAACATGAACTCAAAAACTTATCCATTACTGATGAGTACATTCATACATTGCCTCATTCTCATTAGCCAGCAAACAAAACTGGAAAAAGCCCAGTGCCACAAAGTTTACTGCTTTTGAGAGACAGAGGCTTTTTTCCTGGCATCTCCCCACAATGACTGCAAGTACAGTGTAAGCTCTAATGTACTAGGGGCCTTCCATTTAAGTTACTAAATAAACTTATATGTGGAATTTTAATTTACAGAGTGTCACAGAGGACTCTCTGAGACTCTTCTGCTGTCCCTTGGTCCCTCATTTTGCACCTGCAGTAATTTTGTGCAAATTGTGTACAGTAATATTTCAGTGCAAAGAGGAAGATGTCTGCAAATTTTAAAGTCCAAAGAGAAGCCCATCTGCAAGTCAGACTGCACATCCATATTTGTGTTACATGGGACATTTAATCCAGGATTTATTAAAATCGGAGTTTCAATCAGTGCTTTAGCTCAGCTTTTTATGTTTATTGCTACTAATTCAGCAGTAAAGATTTCCAGTGTAGATGTCCTTTATAATCTCATATCTCTGAGAGCTGAAATAAATTATCTAGCAGTGAAACTGGGCAGAATGACATTCAGTAAGGGGAAGAAGATTTAAGTTTTCAGATTTGTGTTGATAGTTTCACCTTGACTATTAAAAATACGATTTAAGCAAATGACCTGTTTCCAACTAATACTTGGGTATTAACATAAAACTAGTCTTGATTCTTGCTTTTTTTTCCAGAATTTGTATAGAAACCAATTCTTGGATGTTAGCAGACTGCCCCAAATTTATGACTGCTTGATCCAACTGAGCATAATGCACACCGTTTGACTGTTGTAGCAGCTACTTGTTCCTCTGAGACTCTTCTCTGAAAAAGTAATTTCTTCTCTTTTAGACATAAGAATAACAGAAGTTGATTTACCCCTCTTGTCCTTCATTAATAATTTTTGCCAAGCTTTCATTACAGTTATGTTCCTTTAGCGTAGACATACTTAACCTAGGTAGAGAGTACATGTGTAACTGTGTGTGAAAACTTATTTATAACTCCAGGTAATCATAATACATTTTCTAGCTGTGAATAATTTGCTGCCTCCTTTAAATCTGCAATTTGAATCTTTTTCCAAGGACAGGGTTTTTGGAAAGTTGTTTTTCAAGACCCAGAGATGATTTTAAGACACTGGATGTCTGTCTTTCTCCCCCAGCTCCCTGTCCCGTCCCATCCTGCCCCCGCCCCGGCCTATGTTTCATCATTGCAGCAAATTTCTTATTTTACTCCTTTTACTGATTTTTTTTCTAGCCCTATGGAAGCATCCATCACCTTTTACTAACCTTGTGCATTTGGCATTCCAGGCAGCTCCTGTGTAGAGCAGTCTCATTCCTTTCATTTCCTTTTCTTGTTTCAATGTGATATATAAAATAACACACACTAACTTGCACACAAAGTCTTGTTCATAGAGAATGGCCCATGACAGTTCACTCTGATTTTTCATATGGGCAGCAGCTGGCATCGGTGCAAGGTTACCTGCAGTTAAGCATTCATTTTTTCTACCATTAGGGTGCTTCTTCTCAAGGCACCAAAATAGCTGGTAGTCTGGCTGCCCTTGTAATTCATTTTCATTGAATGATTCTGTCTTGTGTATGCTTACCTGCTGTCTCCTTCCCTCTCCTGCTGTATGTATTTCTCGTAAAGCTGTTTGTATGAGGAAGCAAAGAACTTCTTTACTACTAAGGGGATATAGGATAGGCAATAATGATAACTTTTAGGCACTGGTCCCTGCCAGTGTTTCCCATGTAGCAGGTTAAGACTTGAACTGGAGAGCAGCACTGAGTTTTGTTGGCTTAGAGGAAAATGAATGCTTGCACCCCTTGGCTTCCCCCATATACCTCCTTCTTTCCTGTGAAGGTAGCAAAAGACTGTAGTAACAGGATTCCTACCCTAGGTAACTCACTGAGGTGCGTTAGAGGCAGGTGAGATCAATCTAAGGCCTTTGAGTCCAGGACCTTTCTTGCACCAAGGTAGAACAAAGAGCTTGTCAAAGAGCTTGTCATGAGACAAGTCCCAAAAGAGACATGGAGTCTGGGTGGAAGCAGAAAGTCAATGTGGATGGCCGATGGAACCCATTGGTTTGTTGAAATCCTTATGAAAGGTGAATTTATCTTATTTCCAGGATGTCTCTCAGAATGCAAAGTTTACCCATAAGCTGGGCAATTTACTGAGCAGTAGTTTACTGGAGTTTTGGACTAGCCCTTCTGTGATTTAATTGTGTTACTGATGATACCAGTCTCTGGTGCTATGGACCACTGTTGAGGGTTCCGGAAATGCAATGTAAGGCTGGTACAAGAAATGTAGCCAACAAATGGTAATCTTTGCAGCTCCTCCTTGGAAACTGCAGCAGGAGGCTGCAAGAAAAAGGTCACTGTATGTAATGGCACGTACAAGGGTTGCAGCTGAAGTTGAAAAAAAAGTTCTGTACTTCAGGCTTCAACCTCTACGTCTTTTTCTTAGTTTTTTCCTGTTGCTTTTGCTTCTTTACTTGTTTCTTCCCACACTTTTTTACATCAGATACTGCCTCTGTCTTATCTTAATCCAAGTGGTATCCATAAAGGGAACCAGGGGGATGTCCCTTGTTCATTTATCTGCTGAAGATTTGGCAGGTTTGCTGCTGGGAGCGGCCAGGACCTTTTTTAGCTTCATCAGTGTCAGGCACATGTTCTGGCCACATAGTGACTACAATAAATCTTGTTTAATCTCTCCCCACACATATGGAACTGAATGTCTTATAAAGGTGTGGGGTGATTCCTGATGTCCTTGATGCAAACAACAGTAGCTGCCCAGTGGATTAAAGCAACTGAGAGAAGATTCCAGTATAATATAAACTTGTAAACCAGCAAAGTTTATACAGAATATGTCACTCTGGTAGCATCTGCTTACTACTGGCAGAATTGGACAGTTTACAGAACAGAGTTTCAGACATTTGTAAGGAAAATGTGAACTGAAGCATGAATTTAATATGTATGGTAGCTGCAATCTGGCAACAGGGACTTAGTGAACTTTCTAGCCCGCTATTCTGTAAAGGACATAAATCATAAACCAGCACTTTTTCCTGCCACTTTCATTAATGCTTATTTTTACATTACGCTCCTATAACTTTGTGGCAGATGGCGAGAGAAGTCACACAGGCATGTGAGATTTATCTCGGCTAGTAGAATTTTCAGGCTGTAAAACAGGGAGTGGAGGAAAGAGAGGGTGCTTTTGTGAAAATGTGTAGTTTAACTTCTGTGGCAGCTTACTGATTTGGTAGAGGAAATCGTATATTGATCATTTAGCCTTAAGAACGTTAGTACGTAAAGGAGTTTAATGAGTTTAAACTGAAAGGAATTTTGTAATTTGCACTGAAATTGGTTACTCTTATTCATTGGGTTTAAAAACTCCTGTTGATATTATAGGCGATGCTTTTCCTAGTTTTCATTTTAAGTGAATTTAAGGCTGTGGAAAGTGCTTCCTTTAGGCAGAGATGTTATAAGTAGGTCAAGAATGGTGCAGCATGGATGGCACCTAAGGTTCATCAGCAACTTCCCGGGAATGTCACCTCCAGACATAAACAAGTAACTCAGCAGTCATATCCTTTCAGCTTTGCTGCCTTTAGGGATACTAAAGATGATGCAGCAAGTTAGCAGAAATTCCATCCTACAGTAGCATGAACCTGCAGTTTCGTTACAATTTTCAGTTAACTGTGGGGAGAAATAGGTTTTGACATGCAAGCAGTTTATATCTGTGTTACCTGCTTTGCAGTTATGTGGCTGATCTTATCCTGCTGCCTTGAAATAACTGTAAGGTAGCATATCTTATCTGATAATGAAAGAAGGCCATGTTGAATTTCTGTGACTGGATTTTAACCAGTGACTCGAAAGGTACCATCTACTACAAAATCTCACTTTGAGTATCTGTGCATACATCTAGTTTGGCTTTTTGGGAATAAAATCACCACCTGTTTCTCCCATAGTCCCAGATTTTTTTTCAGTGAGAATATTGACAGAAGCGTATCTGCGGGAAAGGGTTTGATCCCAGCAGGATCAAACGTGATAGGCATAAACATGTGAGCGTACGTTTGAAAAGTCTAAAGTTTTGTCACTACATAATTTGCTTTTTGTATTCACATTTTAGAGAGGCCTTACAGAGAGATCTGGATAGACAAGAGAGCTGGGCAATCACCAACCATAGGAAATTTAACAAAAGCAAGTGCTGGATTCTGTACCTGGGACAGGGTAATCCTGGTTATATGTACAAATTGGAGAACGAGAGGCTGGAGAGCAGGCCTGCGGAAAGAGATCTGGGGGTTTGGGTTGATGACAAGTTGAATATGAGTCAACAGTGTGCCGTGGCAGCCAAAAGGGCCAACTGTGTCCTGGGGTGCATCAAGCACAGTGTAGCTAGCCGGTCGCGGGAGGTGGTTGTCCCACTCTACACCGCACTGGTGCGGCCCCACCTCAAGTACTGTGTGCAGTTTTGGGCACCTCAATATAAGAAGGACATCAGACTAATAGAGTGTGTCCAGAGGAGAGTGACCAAGATGGTGAAAGGTCTCAAGGGTGAGACTTAGGAGGAATGGCTGAGGTCACTTGGTTTGTTCAGCTTGGAGAAGAGAAAGGCTGAGGGGTGACCTCATCACTGAGGGGTGACCTCATCACAGTCTACAATTTCCTCACAGGAGGCAGTGGAGGGGGAGGTGCTGATCTCCTCTCTCTGGTGACCAGTGAGAGGACACAAGGAAATGGAACAAAGTTGTGTCAGGGGAAGTTCAAATTGGACATTGGGAAAAGGTTCTTCACTGAGAGAGTGGTCGGTCACTGGAACAGGCTCCCCAGAGAAGTGGTTGCAGCATCAAGCTTGTCAGAGTTCAAGGAGTGTCTGGACAATGCTCTTAGACATATGGTTTAGTTTTAGGTAGTTCTGCGAAGAGCAGGGAGCTGGGATTGATCCTTATGGGTCCCTTCCAACCTGAGATATTCAATGATTTCCCTTATTGACTTTGAGAAGTTTTATTCCTGTGCTCACTGGAAAATTTCTTTCTCTGTCTTTCCAGCATTACATAGGAAGCACTGTTCTTGTGTTGAAGCACCTGTAGTCATGTAATGTAATGGTAAAATGCACCTCCTTGTAGTGGTTCCTAATCCGGTTACTGTGAGAAAGACAATTTTGTAAAGTCTTTCTCAAAAACCACATTTTTTTTTCTAAGAAGTGAAGGTTGACGATTGGAAATGGATGCTGAAAAGAATTCTGTAAGTAGCTGAACTGCTGGGCCAGTTTTGCTGGGCTACCTGAGCAAAATGAAGTTCATGTCCTTTCCCTTTTCCCCCTTCTAGCCAATGTATCTTGAAACTGTGGTAGTAAATCTAGGAGTCGTCATGCAAATATCCTTTCCTAGTAATGCTCTCCCCATGTGGTTACACTGATTAGCAATCTGTAGTTTGTAGGTCAGGATTCATTTGAGTATATGTGCTTGTTTATCACTGCCCTGGAGTCACTCATTGAAGAGTTAGTTACTGAGTGTGCAGTTCTAGTTCGTACTCATGGTTGACCTTTGGGCTTCTGCACATTTTGTCTTGAATAATGTTTTTTCAGTAGCATTCTAGCTACCATCTAGCAGTTCCTGTCTCCTCAGTGAATTCTGTTCCAGGCTCCTTATTTTCATTATGCCTGGGTCAATCCCAGTGTTTCTATATCCTACCTCATTAATTTCTGTAGTATATATGAAGTCACTTTCTTTGTGTGGAAGAGTCAGGATGGTTCCACTGTAAAATGTGCAAGTGAGGTCAGAGTTGGACTTTACCACTAAGGTTTATGTAAAAAATGGGTTATATTTCACCTTCTCTTAGTTAATTTGTGTGGTTGAAACATAATTGTTGTTCTAAGATGAAGCAAGAGATTGTTTTGAAATGATTCTTATGCTAGCAGATCTTTGATCAACAAACCAAGAATCAACAGCCTGTTTAGATTTTAAAACTCCTCACTGCCCATGCTCTGCAAACTTAAATATTTGTCTTTGCTATCATAACAATGTTTTTGTCTAGTGCTCCTTTAGAACTGCTCAGTTTTCTGCACAGCATGAAGTTGGATAGATGCAGAAAATGTTCTATTTTACCTAAAAACTTCAAAACGCAAAGTTTTTAGGAAGTAATCCTAAGTATTATTTTTATTATAGGGTTTGGAAGATCTGATAATTTGTATTATGCCTTTGGCAGTGCAACCTTTGGCAATGTGGTTCCTTAGTGTAGATTTGTAGATCCGTGTGCAGGTTCAAAGAATAGCATAGCTATGGCAACACAGGGTTAATGTGTTCATATAGGGCTGTGTTAATACAGTTCTGGAACTGGAAGCATAGTGTTAGCTTGGGTATTCTTCTGAATTCTTCTGCACAACATGCAACAAAATATTAAATCATTAGATTTTATTTTTTTTAAAAAAAGCAGCCCCAAGGCTGAAAAAACTGTAAGATTTCTGAGTTATTAGAAAGTCTTCTTCCTGACTTAAAAAAAAAAAAAATTAAATACACAGGCTACGCTGCTTCTGGAATTGACGTGCAGCATCTAAAGGTAGCCAAGAGCCAGTCTGTTATGTATGTGATGAGGTTAAATTAGACACAACTGTAATGCGACACAACTGTACAATATTTCTAATACCTGATGGACAAGGATAGTTCAGCTCGTGTTGAATCCCAATAATATGGCAAGTGGATGTTGTTTGCAGGAAGCAGATTGACCTTAAGTAGTATGCAATGCCACAGTGACAGCTGAAAGATGATTCTAGCAGATGTCTCAGAAAAGTGTGTGTTTCTTGCTAAGAAACAAGATGTGCATCATAACAGCAAACTTGTAATAAGATGGAAATTGGAGATCATTCATTATGGTGCTGCGGAAGATACTGAGGTTGCTGAACAGCTTATAAACTATTATTATTATTAGGAGATTATGGTAATGCTTTGACCACAATGCTTCCCAAAAAAATGACACATTTGATATTCTAGTGTTAGGGACTCGTTGCGTGTTGTATACTACACTCAATGGAGATGGTTTTAATCGGGCATTTGCCTGACGTTATTTGTTTCAGATGTTTTCTGTCGTGCATGTGAGAGTAATTTATTTTAGCAGCTGGAAAATGCACTTGAGTCTGTGGTATACATTGACATGTAATTTTCCATTTTCTTACATGCTGATGGCATTTAAAGGCTTTGAATTGTTCACAGCAGTAGATGCTCCTTCTAGGGGAGGTAGAACAACATTCTCGTTGTAGACTCAGTTGGATCTCGTTAGTGCACCCTACTGGTTTTGGTATGTATTTGAATAAATGAATAGATACGGACAATGCAGACTCATACAAACTCATAATTATCTGCACTACATGAGACGTCGTAAACAATATTGTCTCAGAACCCCATTGTCAGGCATTGTAGGACATGGGAATAAAGATAAAACTGCAGCACAAATCAGACTGTCTTTGGCCAACAGGGAAAAGGTGTATTTGCAGTTTGGGGAGAAAAAAAAAATGCATCAGAGATAGGGGGATTACTCAATAGAAATGTAATTATCTGTCAATCAAAATGACTGCTATAAAGGGGGTAATCTAATAATGTAAGTCTCGTATACAGTCTTTGTTTTTCTTTAGTATGTGAATGCATAGTGTATCTTCCTCAGTGTCCTTTGTAGTCTTTTCCCCACCTGGCAAAAACTAGAGAGGGGAAGAGGAACTACCTTCTTATTTTGGACTAATAATACCCCATTTCCACTTTTTGGAAGGCTTTATTTCTGTACGTAGTGCTTACTAATGTTTAAGAGAATAGTGGATGTGCTGTTACCTCACACATTGAATATAGGTAGTATCTCATTTTGCCCCTTGCCTCAAATCCATCTCTGTGTTGGGACCCATGGGAGGAAAGCATCCCTTTGAGAGGAACAATGAAACTGGAGATGACTGGAAATTGTTTTATAAAACCTGATCTGAGGTAAACTCCTAAGAAGGTAGTAATGCGTAGTTATGGAAAGGCTCTGTCCTGGTTTAGGCCGGGATGGAGTTAGTTTTGTTTTCAGCAGCTCCTGTGTTTTGGATTTAGTGTGAGAAGAACGGTGATAGCACACTGATGTTGCTGGTTGCTGCTGAACCACCAAGGACATTTTGCAGTTTCCCAGGTTTTGCTAACGTGCAGGTGCAAAAACTTGGGAGGGGTAGAGACAAGATAGTTGATCCAAACTGGCCAAAGAGAGTATTCCATACCATAGACGTCATGCCCAGTATAAGTGAGGGTCGGTCAGTGGGCCACTAGGCTTTTAGGCTTTTGAGACCCTTAACCTGCTTTAATCTTTAAGCTTCCCTTCGGGTTGCTTTTTGTTTCCCTATTTTTTCTTTTTGTTTTTGGTTCGTTCGGCTGTTCGTTCCCTCGCCTGCTCTCTCTGGAACTTGCTGTTCTGGGATAGCTGGGGGGGATACCCCTGCTCCCTGCCTGCTGCTCGGGACGGGCTGTATTGGTCGTCGGGTGGTGAGAAATTGTGTATCGTTTGTTTTATATATTCTATTATCCTTATATATATTGTTATTATTATAATTATTAATATATTCTTATATTTTTCCTTTGCTGTCCTGGTGAGCTGTTTTTATCTCAACCCGTGAGTTTTCCTTTCTCTCCAATTCTC
Organism: Phoenicopterus ruber ruber; assembly: GCA_009819775.1. NCBI lineage: Eukaryota > Metazoa > Chordata > Aves > Phoenicopteriformes > Phoenicopteridae > Phoenicopterus > Phoenicopterus ruber. The sequence goes on from CM020216.1 coordinate 106,193,100, forward strand.
CTCCCCACCCCAACAGGGAGGAGGGGAGTGAGCGAGCAGCTGCGTGGTATTGGGTTACAATTTGGGGTTAAACCACGACAGGCTCTGATAACTGCAGTGCTTAGATCAGATCACTGTATCAGGTGGCCAGGCTCTGTTGTAGGCTGACTCTTCCTGCATTACAATGCTTTTGATGGTGATGCCTTCAAGATATTCTGGTGACCTCACATAAAACACTCAGTTATCGTAAATTTTTCAAATGGGTAGCTTTGTAAAGAGTAGTTGGTGGTGGTTACTGCTTTTTTAATTTTACCATTTTCTGAAATGTCAAGACAGAAGTTTATATTACAGAGTTTTATTTAACATTTTTCAACCCTGCCTTTTTGTTTTTGCAAGGTGCTTTACAATAAAATGACTAAAATAATTGCTCCCTCACCCATCCAAAAAAAGAAAGCCGTTGTCAAGCAGGTATTTTTTGACATTTTGAAAATCTGTAGCATATAGAGCCATAAAATCTGGGTGGTTAGAATAGAAAAATACTTCCATATAAGTAGCTCAACTTAATTAAGACTTTCAAATAGTTCAGCTGTTAAAAACTGCTTCAGTAAGATGAATTGATTCTAAGGAGTCTGACTTGGAGAGGAAAAAAAAAAAAATCTATGACATCGTCTATGTCTAGTACAAAGTACATGACATCAACGCAACCAGTCTTTTCTTACTGCTTGCATTTGTTAGCTTCTATTTGCATTGCCAATATTTCTCTTCAATTAAAACGAGTATTTTAGCAGAGGCAGGAAGTGAAGTCTTTGTATTGAGATTAGATTTTTTTTAGTGATTAATACCTTGTGGGGTTAGAACCTAATTGCGGGAGTGGTACATTGACAGAGGCAGGTGGCAGATGCCACTCCTGTTTGTCATTCTTGTGACATAATAATTGAGGAGAAAGAGTGAACTTGTGGAAATGCACATTGATAAGAGTTGTATGTTTCAGTCCAGTTTTTTGTGTGAAGCCTTTTAGAATGCAAATATATTAGAAGTAACTGCAATGATTAAAGATGATTGTGCAAATCTTCTTCCTCGTTATGGCAATTACTCACCTTTTCAGAAGGACTTCCATTACTTTCACCTCAGCATTAATACTTTAGCTGAGGGATGTTTTATACTACATTTCCCAGAACGCTTATGTAGCTGACATCTGAATATTCTCAGAATAAATCACAATCTGTCATTTTGATGCCAGATTGATGGCTTATGACTTTCTCATGTAGGAGGATTGATTATGATTGTACAAAACTGCATAATAAGGTATAAACCTGTGTATTATTTATTATTTCCTTCTTGAGGCCTTATTATTTCATTAACTCTCTGACCTTTTCTGTCAGATGTTATTGTTTGAGCAGAATCTTCCTGCAGAATTAGAAGTTTGTTCTGAATATTGAAATGTGTCCCTGCATTATCTTATTATATGCAAATGGCATTCCCTTCAGTATTTTTAGTGGGGACTGGGGTTTTTTTTGCAGTTCTTTCAGTTTCTGATAATATTACCGTGCTCATTTATACCACCGAGACCTACAGGAACTTTTATGTTTAACAAACAAAACTTCTTGCTAAATATCAGCAAGAAGTGAAAGTCTGCTTGAAGTTACCTCTTTAACAGGTGAACAAATTAAAGTAAAATTGTTATAGTTTAGGACTCAAATTCTTCCAGTGTAAAGCAGAATTTTAGTCTCAAAAACTGCAGTTCTAATTCTAGAGGTTACGATTTCTGAGCAGGTTCATTATTTATGCAACATGACTTTTCCCATGAATAATTCTTAGATTCTGCTAATTAGCAGAATATAATAATTTGCATATAAAAGATGTAAGGTGGCACTGATGCATCATTACTTAGGGAAATGTAGGTTATACTGATGAAGAGTAAAAAAGTTTTATGTCTCAGTGCATCAGGATAATGAAGTGCTAGATCGGTGAATTCTTAAGTTCATATACTGCACAAAGGTACTGATGTTACGTGTACTAAATTATCCTTCAGATTTAAATTACAGCTATGATCTGCACCATTCATAGAGTGCTTCAAACAGCTGCTTGTCTATGTTGTATTCTGCTCTTTGCAGTCACTTCTGGAAGTATTTGGAGGCTTTTAGCTGGACTCAAAGCTCACTGGAGCCCCAGTCTGTGAAAAATTACAATGTGTGTTTATGATGAACCTACAGAGTGAAGAAAAATACTATGATGATCCTTGTATTGTGCTGCTTATCTCCCTCCTTGATTTCCCTCTCTTTCCTCAGCCTTCTGTACATCTTTCTTCTGATAGTACCGTTTCCCACAGTCTCATATCTCTCAGGTATAGCAGCTTGTCCTATCTTTCTTGGTTGCTTTCTTGGATGCAAATAGGGATTTGCATCATGACTGTTGCAATTTCAGTTGAGAAATGTGAGCGCTAAAGGAAAGCTTTATCGTATTTTTGTTCCTTTTAGTTTGATGTCAAGTTTTCTGTCCCTTGTTTGGTGGTTTTCCCATTCTTCTTTCCTGGTTTCCTTCTCTGTTGCTATTCCAGCACTGAAAGGGTCTCTCTGTCCCATTACTTCATCAGAGGACTGCTTTTTTTCTGGTTGCAGACCTTTCTTTCACAGCCACTTATTTTACTGAACATTTGGAGTAAATTTTTCCTTATCTGTATCCTCCCTCCACAATGCGCTCTCTTCCTCAAATTTTTCCATGCCGTTTCTTATTAAGAATTCAAATGTTTATAAATAACTGGACACAATTTGATAAAACTGGAAGATATCCCAGTTGTGTATGGTTGTCCTAGACTCTTTTTGGGTTAAGAAGTCACGTATTTTGCTTCTTCCCAGCCCTTCGTATTTTAGAGCTACTTCCCTTTTTTTGTGTGTTTAAAGGCCTATTTGTGCTTGTGAACTGTCAAGATTAAGACCTGTATTTAAGATCTTACATAAGATACCTCTGATACGTCTACTTGTAAGTGGAACAGTGTTGTAGATGAGACCAGAGTTTCATCTGTCCTTTTCTCTGGCTGAGGCTGTTTATAGCAGATGCCTACATAAGATATTTAAGTCTAAGGCAAATTCATGAGGATACTTTTTGCCAAGCAGTCTTCTAAGTTCAAGTGATTTGTCTAATGGGTATCTTGAGACAAATGTGTATGCCTTTGTATTTAGTAGTCCAACCTAGATATACTTTTTCCCCTCCTTCATGAGTTTGTCTACTCTGTTTTTGACTGCAAATTTTTAGTTTTCATAATAGCTTGGGGCAAGAAGCTCCACAGCTGAATCACCACTTCACACGTGTATCCCCTTTATTTGTTTTTGCACTTACCATCTGCTAGTTTCATTTAATGCCTGTAATTGCTATGTTGGAGAGAGTGTGTCCATTCTACTTGCACTTTTATAGACATCTCTCAGATGCCCTTCAGAAGCTAGCCAACATTTGACTTTTTTTTTTTTTTGACTGACAAAAAGAAATGGGCTGATACTTTCATAGAAAACACAAACTCTACTATTTCTGAGCAATAATTGATTCACAGCTCATAACTGTGTATGCAATTTTTTTTTTGTATATGCCTCACTTCAAGTTGAGTAAGTACACTGTGCCAGTAGCACGCCTTTCTTCTTTGGTGGGTCACGCTGATTCATGTGCTTGCTTCTATTCTTGGTTGCTAATACAACGTATTTGATCTCGTGTGAAGGATATTTTGTAGTTTACAGAAGAGCTGATGTGAAATCTCACAAATAGCGTTTATGTGGGATTTTAAAAAAAAACTGTACTGAAACCAGGCTCTGGAATGCCGTGATACTTGCAACTTTCCTCCTGAATTTGGTTCTGTAAACAACATGGTCCAGTCACAGCTAATACTATAGAAGCTACAGTTTCTTCCTTCGGCCTTACTAGGTAAAGTTAATTAACAAAGTGGCGCTGGAAGCAAACACCATGCTCCCTGAAGAAAATACTAAGCTTTACTCATAGAAAAATGGAAAGAACTTTGATTTTTAAATGGGAAAAATATCAGACCTGCGTTTTCTTACAGACTTTGTTTTATCTAAAGTTTTGTTCAAAACAATATACTGCAGTTGCCATTTAAATATTTATTACTTTGCTTGTGTCTCTCATACTTTTCAATGAGAGCATGGCAAACTTTGATTTTTTTTTTTTTTTTTTTTTTTTCCCCAGTGATTGGGAAGATCCACATTTTTAAGCATTAGCAAATGGCAAAACTTTCCAGATCTGTTTGGAAAAACTTGATTGGTACAATAATTCTGTGAAGTGTCTATATTCCGTTATTTTCTGTATCGGGTGAAGGCCTGTGTTACAAGAGTTTATTTGAAACATCTAAAACTTAGAAATATCCTACACGCCCAGCAATATGCTGGCTGCTTAAACATGCATATGTTTTTCTTCTGTGAACTTGACCAGTTGAGTTCCTGTTGGCGTGGCTTGCTTTTTTCAGAGTAAAATGAATTAAAAGTAAAAGCATTCTGAGTGACAATCAACTTGGGCTTGCCAGGATGCTGGAGATGTAGAGGTGATGGAAATGTACTATTCATATCCTTTGTTAATTCCAAAGTCTCAAAATGCAAATTTGTCACAAGCTCTCACGAGAGGTCAGTCATGGAATTTCTTGGGGAGATATTTTCAAAATGGTCAAAGCTGGATTTAAAAAATGAAAGCCAAAATAATAGCCTACAGGATGTGGGGTGTTTTGATGAAAACTTTGTCTATGTTGATCTACTAAGATTTTTCTCATAGGAATATAGTATTACAGTTTTTATAAGTTAAAAGAACTTCCAAAAATCCTGGCCTGCTGCAGTGTGCCCTTACTGAACTGTGATGAGAAGTCTGAACTTGGACTTATAAGCAAGATGAAGTTTTTTCATAGCACAAAATATTTGTCTTGTGAATCTGTTTTAGTATTAGGAAACAGGCAAGCAGGCAGTAAGTTGGAAGGCACCTACAGAGAAGCTGGTAATAGAGATTTTAAAACACGAATGGGAAGAATATATATGGGATGGCTTGTGTGCTGTAGCTGTACTAGTGAAATTACAATTCCTGTCAAATCCTCACAGCTGGAAGTAGTTTTTGAAAGAAGAAACAATTTTCTGCAGGATATGTTTTTTCATTTAATAGATTATTAAAAAAAAAGGCAAAGCTGTTTTGAAAGTACAGGCGCATTCACTTAAAATTTGTGCTTAGAAAGTAACTGCCATGGCTCAGCATGTAGCTAAGATTGCCTACTGGAGCTAAATGTCAAATAATCCATTAATGGGCTTGCATATGCTGAATTGTTAACTCCTGCAGCCCTCGTAAAGTACTCACTGTGATGGCAGCATTTCTGCTGGTTTAAAGTCCTCAAGCACTGCTTGAATGCAAGAGAACCATGGAAGTGAAAGGGATATGTAAGTAGACAGACAGACAGCTCTGAAGTTTGTTTGACGGTACGGTAGGATTTCCTTCAGAGGTGGAAGAAGATTGCAGAAAGGCCATTTATAAAGTTCTAGGTGAGGCTCTGTCAGCTGCTCTCGGCAATAAAACCTGGGTTTGGAAGTGCAGAACTTGGCTGCAAAACCTTGCTTTGGGCTGAATTTTAGTCTGAGTCTGACCTGATCTTAGAGCCCGTAAATATTTATTTTAGAGCCTGTAATACTTAGAGCCCATATATACTTATTTTCTGCTGGTTTCTGTCAGACCTGCATAAATTGCATTGCTGCTTCTTGGTATTAATCCTTTCCTGATCAGTTTGGTTTTTCCATCAGCTTGCGTAAACTTGAACTAGAGTCTAGTGCGAGTTTTGTATTTTTAAAATAGTTTAAGGCAAAAATCCTTTATCTAGTATCTAGACTTTCTGATCTTATAATTAATGTCTTGTTTGTGCTTCACAATGTTGTATTATGCAGTACTATGTCCCCTGTGCTAGTGTAACTTGTTTATTCAGATTTTGTTATAATACCTGATAAATTGTAGTAGCAACCTCTTTGAGCTGACTTACAGCGCTCTCTTCTAATATTGTGCCGTGATATTTAAGGCACAAGTCTAATGTCTTAGAAGGTGGAACCAAAATGCAGAATTTGTATTCCTGCACAGCATTTATTCCAGAAAAAAGTTATCTTTTCTGGTAATAAGAAAATGAAAATAGTTAGATGTGAATTTAAAGACATTAGGGTGGTGGTCATGGGGGAAATTTTGACTACAGTCCAAATCTTTTTCAGCAGGCAGTCTTTGAGAAGTCTTATTTTCTTTTTTTCTTCCTCAGCAGTGGCTAAAAGAAAGCTTTGGGGAGAGCAGAAGGCTAGAGCAAGCCTCTAATGATTATTTGACAGAATATTCTCTCACCTGCTAACCATTTTCACTCTAGGACTTCTAAAGCTGAATTTGGTTTCTATTCATTTAATAGAGCGTCTTTGTGTCAGAGAAGTGTCTGTGGAGGATCTGCTGTCATTGTGCCTTCTGCTGCAGATTTCTTTGGGTCTCTTGCTGTAGTGCAACCTGGGAGTAATTGCTGAAGCAGCACTTCCCACCACCTCTGCTTTCAGGGTTTCTCAGAGGAAAAAGGCACTGAACTGATTTCCTCTGATATTTAAAGCCCTTCTTGCAAGACCTCTGATACCAGTGTATACATGAATGGATGAAAAGAAAGAGATAGATAACAATAATCATACTCAAAAGCATCTTTCCAGTGAATGAACAGTGAAACAGTAAATTATGCAGTGTGTGCAGCACAGTAGAGTATCCTGCTCATGTTCTGTCATTCTTGATTGTAGTAGATAATTGTGTGCATGTGCAAACAGAGCAAGGTTGAAATACTAGGTGTACCTTATGTATGCATTTTCAAGGAGAATGAATCCTGTGTATGTTACTGAACTTAATTCTGTTTCTGGAGGAAAAAGGTGTGGTTTTTTTCTTTGCCCTGTGGGGATGCTTATAAACTTTAAAATGATGGTAGTAAACTAGTGATCTGATCTTACAGCATGCCCATGTCTAAGCACACAGGCTGTCTGTTAAAGTTAATGGCGCTACGCATCTTCTGAAGTTACGTGTGTGCTCTTTGCTGGATGGTTGGCTGGTAGCCTAAATCTTTCTGCTCAGTGGAACCAGGGAAGTGGTGTGGGGTAAGAGGGACAGCTGCAATCTGGCATCTGTGCAGCGCCAGATGTGGGCCCTATGTATCATTCTGGTTAAACCACAAAATGGAAATCTTCCTTGCAAAAGCTTTAAAGTAGAAAGAGTGAGACTTTAAAAGTACTTAGCATCTTTTGAAAGCAATTGTAGATAACCTCACTTACAAGTTAGCAATAATAATTTAGAAGTTTCCTGTCTTCTCTGAGCATAGGATTTTCTGAGCCTTAAGAAACAAGCAGTGAGAGATGGAAGAAGGAAGCATGAGAAATGTAGGTGCATTGTTTTAAAGACAGTGTTGTATTTTTAAGCTTAATTAAACTCAGAATTTCATGTCGCTGTTCTACTAGAAACAATATAAGAACAACTAACATATGTTCTAGTTTAATGGGGTTTCCTTTGAAGACTATTTTGTGTGAGCTGAAGACAACCATGCATTTGCTAGTCAAGAAATAAATGAACCCTCTTTCGCTTGGATTCATTACGCTGCAGATCACTGCCAATTGGTAGGGAAGATAGAAGGCACCAATGCACTTTCTAACTGACCAAAAAAACCTCTGAATCAATTAATTTTTTAGACTAGGCTGTGTTGATTTTTTTCATTATCAGTGGCATGCTAGGGTACTGTGTTTATTTATTTAAATTAAGATGCAAATTTTGCTTGAAGTAGTTTGAGTTCAAATAGTGCAAAGAACAACATTCATCGTAGTGAATTCTGGCCAGTCTTTGTTTAGGCCCATCTATAAAGAAAATAGCATGCACCCCTGTGTCCTGAAACCTCTTAGTTGTGAGAAATTAATGGTTACGAGATCTTTTTTATTTAAAACAAATAAAAACCCTACCCCAAAGGCTACACAGCTGCCTACTTGCTTACTGATTTGGGGGAAGAAAGGGCAATGGAAGGGGTATTAAAATATTTCTTGAAACCGTTGCTGCTGTTTACGGAAATATTTTTTTGAACTATTCTTTTCTCTTTAGAACACAGTTGGTTTAAATGTTTCAAGCAAGTGTTTTAGTTCGGACAGATCTGATATTTACCTCAATTGTTTCTTTCTCGGTTCACCACTAACAGGATCAGACAGCCCTGTTTTTTCCTTGCAAATTAATTGCAATTAAATATGAATTAAAAGGACTTCTATTTTTTTCTACCTGGATATACTCTTCATCAGAACTTGAATCTCTAACTTACACCTATTGGTTTTTTTGCCTGCTAAAGAAAAAGTATTTGGCAGTCCTAGAAACTGAATCAACTAATTAGTCCTAGAAACTAATTAACAAAACACAGACATGGGTGGCAGCGGCAGTCATATATTTCTCCACAACGATCCACCTCTATCTTTGGCCTTCCCACTGTTTGGAGAAGGTAGTTGTCTCTTTGGCCTTTCCGTTCATGGCTTCTTTAGCAAGTTTGCCAGCTTATTTGCCAATTGTTTCCAAGTTTGATGATGATTTTTGTAATGTTAGCACTTGTACATGGGGATTTAATTGTAGTGAGTTCAGCAATCTTGTTTCAAATAGGTTTTTGAGCTCTCCTGCTGCCTCATACAGATGTTTGGGAACTTACAACATGGGCTCAATTTAAACTCTCCATTTATATATTCCCCCAAGGGTTGAAAGAAAACAACACGGATACCTCTCAAAGGAATCAAACGCAGAACCAGCATACCATGTGTGATTGCATTGCTGTTTCTAGAATAGCTAGACACTGCAAACAGCCTTTTCCACTGAGCACAATGTTGGCTGAAACACAGGTTAGGAAACTGAACGGGCAATTTGCAATCAATGGAAAAAAGTAGGATACTAAGCTTCAGTGGGCACTGAGATGATTATGGATCAATTGTGCAGAGAATTTGAGGAAACTTAAACAGCTTTTCATACATTGGCTGTTTACACAGAGTTTAATGCAGTGGATAAGCTGTTGACGACTTTTGCAGATTGCGTTGGGCCTTGTATCCATCCAAGTCGTCTTTGCCTTGCTGCAGGGATCATCTTCTGCAGCACTCATCTTAAAACTGGCAGAGTGTGTGTGTAACGAAGGGAGTGGGGCTGCTGCTGCCCTCGTACAGGGTGGGGCAAGCCTTAACGGGTAACCCAGGTCTGTTGCAACTGGATGTAGCTACAGCAGCACTGTGAATATTTATCCTTTGAGCTACCCAGTAGATTCTGGTTCTCTGAGAGATGGGGAGGGAAGGTAAGCGCTGCTGCTGTTGTAATTGGTTTTCTTTTTTTCATCAGCCTTGGATTTAAGACAGCAGTGACCTGAGCCTTGTATTGGAAATACGTGATCTATTCCAGTAAGGCTTAATTTACACCTTATAATTTAATTAGTGTGTGATTATAAACTCATTTAAATCAGGAGCTTATTTCTTCACAAAATGTATGAGAAACCACAGCCCCTTCCTGGAACCTTATGGAGGATTAATTTCCTAAATTGCATAATCTTACTGATCCTTTTCAGTGAAGATCCTCTACTACCAATAGCAATATTGGGTTTCTTGTGAGAAGACGCGTCATGTTACAGACTGGAAAGGTTTTTGGTTGGTTAGTTTTTAAGCAGCTGTTGTGTTATTGTTGGTTGCTTTTCTCAGTAGTCTTGTGCTGTGACAGCTTTGTTGATATGTATACTTGTGGGGGTTTTTTGTGTCAAAATGCTAACATGCCAGAATACATCCATACTTCTGTTTGCAGGCCTTGTGGCCTATCACGCACCCACAACTCTTGTGCTATTGGGAACGACAGTGCACATAATTGGCAATTAAAACCTTCTGAAAAAGGAGAGACAAAATGTCTCCCAAATACTCTTTGTATTGAAAGCCTTTCTCACAGGAAACAACAAAGCATTGTTCATTGCCTTTTTAATATGCATAGACTTAGTCTAGAATTTGGGCTTTTTCTGCTCGGCTGGACTATAAAGGTCTACGTTTGTATCATCAGTAACAGCATATAGCTTCATGTTGGTGATCACGGTAATGGTGGCCAAGGAAGTTTGTTTCTGAAGAGCAATTTAGTCCTGCTGTGGATATAATACCTTATGATACACAAATGACTGGTATGTTCACCTGCTGTTCTTCCTGGCAGTGTCCCCACAGCCCACCCAGTTTTTCTTTCCATTAAAAAGTTCCTGCCTGCATGCCTGACCTTTACCATTACATTGTAAAACAATACGGGTGAGCCTAGAGAACAGTGAAACATAATAATTGCATGAAACCCTTTTATTCAGTACCCCAGAACTTAAACTGATTTAAACTGTCATTTTTTTTTTTTCCCCCCTGTCAAATTCTGATTGTCGTCTTATTGTCACTGAAGAGTGATTGTCACTGTTCCTTTGAGGCTGTTAAGTTCCAGATGTTTTTCAGGCTTGTTTGTAACATTGTTTGTAACATCTAAGAGCGAGCATCTGAAGAACCGCTTCTGCCTAGATTACAATAGCTAGTGATTTGGACAAAATACATTTGTGCATGTATACAGTCGCACACACCTGCACACACACACACACACACACATATATATAAGTAGTTGATGCTTTTCAGTGAACGTTTAATAATCTTATGTGCCTGGATTATATTGTGAATTTTTTTTAGTTCACGTAAGTTCATGAATAGGACTGTTCTTCATATGAGCAAATATTCCATGGGATTCACTCTGTATTAAGATACAGTACTTGCTTCTCCACTGCTTTGCACCTTACGTTGTTGTTTTATGCTTGCATAGGATGGGTATCAAATGGTATCAGTGCAAAATGGTATAGGCAATGGCAGAAGAATGGACGAAAGCAATATTCAAGATAAGCATGGCCCTGATTGTTTCTTTCAATAGTATCATGCTCATAAATAAAAGTAACAAATCTATGCCCTCTGCTAAACAAAACAGAGGGATGAATTTATTTCTTGGGATGTAGACATGATGGATCACGTCTTGAGGCTTCTGATGCTGCAACGAGCTAGTGATTTATAGTTTGGCATCTATAATTAAGAGTTCCAAGTAGAGGTGTTTATTACTCTTACATAGCACCATGGCAGTAAAGCAACACCTGTACACAGTGGTTGCACAAGTATGTGACTGAGATTCTCAGTTGGCACAAATAAGCTGAAAATCTAGCTCATAACTCTTGACGTTTTTATTGCCTTCACACTGAGCTTGTTTTCTTTGACTGTAGCATGCCAACATCAAATTAGTGTCCTTATCTTACATGGTTCTAAAATGTATTGACACAAACCCACTCCCCCCCGCCCCCCCCCCCCCCCCCCCCCCCCCCCCCCCCCCCCCCCCCCCCCCCCCCCATACTGAATGTGTTAGAAAAAATTTCTAGTAAATTGGGAAAATGCTTTAGGAGTTGAGGTTTCTGTAAGTTCAGATTTTCCTAACTCTGTTATCTGTAGTCTGTATCTTCAGATTTCTGTGTGATTTTCTTACTTGTTTTGACTGCCTTTCCACAAGTACCTAGGTGAAATAAATAAAGTTGATTTATATTGGTACACTACTCTCTGCAGCTACAAATCCAAACTTGAGTGTATGAATTTAAAAATCAGAATATTTTATTGTTTTTCTTTGGTGTCTTTTTTAAAATACATTAACTCTTGCAGTCTTTTTTTTTTTTTTTTTTTTTTTTTTTGGCCAAGTATCAGCCTTCTTAAGTCCTGTGTGACTAATCATAATGATAATTTAAAAGAATTGTTAGCAGCTGGAAAATGTCACTCATCTCTGTTGATCCTTCAATTAAAAGCCTTCCAGTACCTCACTAAACAGTTCGTAGGTTTTCATGTTGCTCTTGATTTTCTTTGTTTGGTCTTGGTCTTTTATTCTTTTGTTTCTTAAGGTCACGCAAACCCCATTTTGACTTAAAATACGAAAACAATGGGATCATGAAGGACAAAGGTACAAGGAAAATGCTATGTAATGAAAGTGTTTTGAATAAGTGGTGGTGTTTGATGGGAGTGAAATTTATTTCCAGATTAGTAGGATAGCATACTGTTGTTTTGATTTAATTATGTATTCACAGCTTGCTACTATTCTTTATTCAGAGTAAATATTTAAAAACCCACTGTTTCAAAATATTTACATTTGCCTTTGCATCCAGCATAAAATGAAATGCTTTTCATGCCTAATAAAATGGATCAATATTTTCCTTTGACTATATAAGTGTTTGCCAGTGGAATCAGATGTAAATATGAATTTATGACTAGGGAAAAACCCAATGTGATTTCTGTAAATACCAAATTTTCACTTTGTAGGAAGAATCAATTATTAGTCTCTCATTTATTGAGTGATAAATGGATTTGTTTGGACTGTATGTGACATTTACCCATGATTATTCAGATTGGTTCCCACTCTTACAAACTTCTAACTTGTTTTCCGCTCTTGGTGAGCAGCCAGAACTGAGGATTTAAGAACAGAATTAAATAATACTTTTAATTTACGAGAGAATTCCTATGTTCTGACTACCTTTTTACACTTTCCAAAATGTCATTGCCGTAACAAATACCTGAGACTTCACCCTGAGACTTTGTAAAGGTTTTCTGTGACTGTCAGTAACTAATATTACTGCACAGCACAGGAGAGATCAGTTACGACATCTTGTTGGAGGGCAAAAAGTCAGTACTTTTTTTTCTCCCTTTAAAGGGAGGAGGTAGGGTAGCAATATAGGGCTCATACAGTCCAGGAGCTAGAGAAGCTTAGTGTTAATTCTGTTGTTTTAAGTAAGGCAATGGTGTAAGCAAAATGCCAAAAACCAGCTTGCAAACGCTGAGCCTGCTCTTCCTCAGTGTTCAATGCAAAGTGTGTAGTCTGTGTGTGTGTGTGTGTGTGTGTGTGTCTCCCCCCACTCCCGCATCGTGTGCCTGCTGGGTTAGGATTTTAAATGATAACATCGTGTAAGTACAGAATCACAGAATGGTAGAGGTTAGAAGGCATCTCTGGAGGTCATCTGGTCCAGCTCTCTCTGCTGAGGTTGGGCCACCTAGAACCAGTTGCCCAGGACCCTGTCCAGACAGCTTTGGAATATCTTCAAGGAGGGAGACTCCACAACCTCTCTGGGTAACCTGTGCCAGTGCTCGGTCACCCTCACAGCAAAGCAATGTTTCCTCATCTTCAGACGGAGCCACCTGTGTTTCAGTGTGTGCCCATTGCCTCTTGTCCTGTCACTGGGCACCACTGAGAAGAGCCTGGCTCCATCCTCTTTGCACCCTCCCTTCAGGTATTTGTGCACATCGATGAGATCCACCCAAGCCTTCTCTTCTTCAGGCTGAACAGTCCCAGCTCCCTCAGCCTTTCCTCCTAGGAGAGATGCTCCTGTCCCTTCATCATCTCTCTCGCCCTTTGCTGGACTCACTCCAAGTACGTCCATGTCTCTCTTGTACTGGGGAGCCCAGAACTGGACCCAGCACTCCAGATGTGGCCTCACCAGTGCTGGGTAGAGGGGAAGGATCACCTCTCTTGACCTACCGGCAGGACTTTTCAAAGGCCTTTTAATATTCTGCTCCCATACTGCAGAAGGCCCCTGTCTCTTATAGTCTCTCATCTTAAGCCACATAAAGCAAAGTTCTCTGATTCACAAATAGTTTTGATGAATTCATATGGCTTTGAGGACTTCTAGGTTCTGATTTCGTATCAAAGCCATATGAACTCAGTTTTACCTTGGCGTTCTGGAGCGGGGAAACTCAAGGAGAAATTCAACCATACAAGTCTCTGTGATCACACTTACTGGCTCCCAGCCCGGCTTTCCAACTTTCTGGGGAGTACAGAGCGGGCACCTCAGAGAGAGCTTCTACTTTGCATCATGGAGAGACTCTCCAACAAGATTTATCAACCAAAGGATTTACCTGGAAAATAAACTTCTTTGGAGTAAGGCCGCAGCCTGTTTGCATTGACAACTCCAAAACATTAACAGTTTTTCTGTTATGAGTTCTGCCCAATGCTGATATTTTGAATGGTCCTTGGCAGGGCTTGTGAAAGGTGCAGGAGCAAGAAAACCCAAAATGTCTACAAGTGAGCTGAGCAAAGTCAAGGAGCAGAGAACATCAGGTTTGTTATAATAGAAACTGAATTTAGAGTTGCTTTTAAAGTTTCAGTAGAGCACTTTTCTACAGAGAAATGCTTATTCAAGTTCAATCTGAAATAATGTGCGGGAAGCTTTGTCTAAGAAAACCTTTTGATAACTAACAGTCATTATATTAGCATTGATATATAACAACAGTGTGTGTCTAAAATATGTATATGAGAGAGTGACTGTTAGATTCAGTATATGAAACAGGCCTTTCAATAGGATTTGGGACAGAAACAAGCGTCAGCATTTTACAGTGATTAAAAGTGCATTTATATATTTCCCATCTCTTGGGAGCTGTTACAACTCTTACAACAGCACTGACTGTCACCTCTGGGAGTGAAAAATTTCACTTTATAAGAAGTATATTTTTTGCTTCATACTCTTGAATAATTTTATGTACTAATTACTTCCAGTGCCTTGGCAAGTGCAACTGTTGTACGTCTCTGCCTTGTTTGTGTCTCTCTGCTCATGGTGCCATTCTGAGCCTCCTGCAAGTTGTTCGAGCTCCCCTTTTTTTATGAGTTATTAGACTGAAAAGCTAGAAAAGGGCAGAGGCCTGTGTTACGGCTAGGTGCAGAATACAAACTGGATAGTGACTGTTTCTTGAAGACACAACTGAATAAAGGAATGTGACCTTCCTAATTTGTTTATTAGCCTTCCTATGAGTAAAATGATACTTAGGGATTGCTGTGTTGGATCAGAATGGGCCCCATCTATTCCAGGGGCTGTTTCTATCAGGGGACACGTATCAGTCATTTCTGGAGGGAGGATCTGTGTTAATGAAATTGTGTAAATCTTAAAGTAATTAGAGATTGGCCAAACTCTGGCAGGTCTGCTCGGTGGCTGCCATTGAGCAGCGCTGCTGTGCAGGGCAGGGTCTCTGCCCCAGCGGCTCCCCGGCACAGCGTGGGCCTTAGGGAGCCCCGGAGGTTGGGCTGAGGCTGGGGCAGGGAGGGGGATGCGGTGGCCTGTCCGCAGGAGGGGTGCGCTGGCTGAGGGGCTGCAGGAGGAGGGAAGCAATCTGTGCTGCGCCAGGCGCGATGGAAAATAGATTCACGCGTCTGTGTAGGGACCCAGCTAGAGGTGGTGTTGTAGACAGAAAGCTGGCCTTTACAACTACAGGACCCTCTTTGAAGCTCAAGGATTGCCAGGGAGAGGAGAATCTACCTGGCCGAACAGGGCGAAAGCATCTTTGCCAACAGGCTGCCGACCTGGTGAGGAGAGCTTAGGTAAGGAACAGCATGGGAAGTAAGGGTACTGTAGGTGAGGATGCAGAGTGACAGGTACAAGAGAAACTTCAGGAATGATAAAACAGGGCAAAAGACACCTGCATGAAACGTACACAAATGTATGCAGCTTGGGAAACAAACAGGAGGAACAAGAACTCTGCTTGTGGTCACGTAACTTACAAGTCAAGCTGCACTGACCGCAGATCAAGAGGAGTGATTATCCCCCTTTACTCATCACTTGTTAGGCCATGACTACTGCAGGCAGCTTTGGACAACCCCCCTCCCAGTGCAAGACAGACATTCAGCAGAGGCCCCCAGGATGGTCAGGGTGGGAGCCCTTGCCCTGTGGGGAGAGGCTGAGGGACCAGGGCTGGTTCAGCCTAGAGCAGGGACACCTTCGGGGGTACCTAGCAGCAGCCCCGCATGCTTGCGGGGAGGTTATCAAGGAGAACCACCAGCCATGCGTGGGCAGGAGGCGAAAGGCAACTTGTAAAAGTTGAAATAAGAGGTTCAGACTGCATGCAAGGAACAAATTTTTCCCCATGAGGACAGCGCAGCAGCGGGGCAGGCTGCCCTCGCTTTGGCACGTTTTACTCAGCAAAACTTAGAGTAGCAGCAGTTTATCACACTTCTACCTTCACAATCTAAGGAAAGCCAGGAATGATTTAAACGTACATAGCTGATCCTATCGTCATGTGTGTATCAAACGTGCGGTGTTATCTGGTGGGCTTTGAGGGTTAACGTTGCAAATGCTTTATGCTTGCTATTACTTTCTTATTCGTATAGGGAATTACCAGGGAACGTAACGCTGGTCTTTCTGAGGTCACGTCACGTTCATTCACAAATCCAGTGGACGTGCTGGCCTCTATTAATACCTTAGAAGTATTCCAGTTTTCTGTTTTAGAAGGAGGATTATAGATGTCCTGATGCTAGTAGAAGTCCATGGAAGCTGGTTCAGCGGAGGGCTCCCTGCAATTTTAATTTGGTTACTAAAGCTGGTCTTTCTTGATTGTTAACCGTAACTGTGGAATTTGGCTCAAATAATAGCTGAATTTGCGTATTTTACCTTTCAAAATGAAGATTTTGATTTTTCTGTAAGTGACACCTATATTCCTGTTCTGGAAACAGTGCCTTGATCATGTACTTCACACACTTAGCATGTCATAAATTATTTAAAAAATTCCATTTTAACGTTAGAGATGTGACAGTTCTAACGAAAACAAAGTTTCAATACAGTCTCTGTCTGGCTTTAGGCTTCTGCCTAAAGCTCTAATTTAAGAGCATGTGATGTTTCAGCTCAATTTGTAGAAGATCCGTAGGACATTTGAAATAAGAGATTATAGGATGGACATCACAGACCGCTCCAACCATGTCCAGTCCTCCCACAGTACTTTTTTGCTCAAGTATAAATTCAAATTCATTTCCTCCTTTCAGAGGAATAGAGTCTTCAGAAACAGCTTCTACCTAGGTTATCGATAACAAATAAATTTGCTGCTGGTCTCCACATACTGATGAACCCCCCCTGGGATATTTTGGGTTACACCTTCCGGTGAGCCAGGGGATGCAATCAAGGTTCCTCTGTTTCCTTGTAGGAAAGTTAGTGTAACAGAATGCCGATTCAATTCATCTCCAAAAGATGGTACATCGTTTCGCTGGTGAATAATTTTCTATATATTCTAATGTATTTCTCTACAGTACGACATCAGTTGTTGCAGACCTATGCCTTGAAGTCCACACTAGTTTGAATTGGCCTTGGGATGTTTCCTTGGGCTGTATTACTTTTCCTTGATCACTTCTTGCAGAGATTTAGTTGCTAATTGCCTGCTTGACAATTGAGTTTGGTATTTGACACTGTGGAATAATCTGAAGCAGACTTACGGAATATTTCAGCCCTCTTTTTATATAGCTTGCACTTGACTGTATGTTTTTCCTGATTTGTCTGAAGAATTGGTTCTGCATTTTTCCACTCCTTTTGGCTGTCTTTTAAGTCATGTCATCTTATATGTGGTAACTGTTGCTCTACTCTGTCTGGAGTGATATATAGGTGAGTATTGTTTTTAAAGGGATTCACACAGTGGTTCACATGTCATTTCTTTTATAAATCTATTTTGGGGTTTAGACTGAGTATATATTTATATTTTTGGTATGAAAGCTGCCTATCCATGCATAGGCAGTTTACATATATACTGTGCTTAGTTTAGGGAAGAGGGCCCTAGGGACCAGATTACGATACTCAGCTTTTTACTGTGCTGGAACATTGGAAATGTCAGATGCAGTAAGGTCACCGATTCACCTGTGGGATGGTCTCTTCATTAAGCTACAACACATGGCTAAGGAATTAAAACCTGGAGCATAGAGGAGGCTGAAGAGCTGAAGCTCCAGTGAACACGGTGGCTGAAGAGCAGTTTCGGGCCCCTTTCTTCCACCCTGCGCAGGCCTCTCTGGAGTTGAAAGAGTTTTGTCAGATCTTCAACAATTCTGGCTTCAGCGTTTCAGGCTTGTATCTGGTAAATGTAATACAAAGGCTTTGGAGGACAAAAAGAGCTGATAATGTAACGAGAATGTTAGAAAACTCAATGAAAAGTGGACCCAACCTTTGTGTAATCAAAGTGCTTTAAAAACTTTATTCCCCAAAAGAATTTGAAACTCTAGGAGCATATTTTATCTTCACGTGTTTAAACGTGTATACTACCCTTATTTGAATGTGCAATCACCTAACAGTGTTATGCATAGTAGATTTTAATAGATTTTTTTTTTTTGCTAGCTAAAGCTTGGTGCAAATGTAGTTTAAATGTTTGAATCAATGTCTAAAATCAGTATTTTGCAGGAGTTTGCCATCTCATTTTGATTGTTCAGCCATCTTGATGTTTTCATTAGTGGACTGAAGATGTTTTCAGTCTAAATATGTCCCTTACTGAATTGGGTGGGCATATGAGTACCTTCACTTTGTTAGGACTGCTGACAGGTTAAGCATGTTCTTGAATAACTTCTGCAATTGTGGCAAAATGTGGACCAACTTTTGGTCTTTGATTTTTTTTTTTTTTTTTTTTTTACCTGCACAGTTGGACAAAGCAAAGATGATCTTCAGTTTCTAAGATGATAGCAGTTTGCCTGATAAAGAAAGTGAGGAAGATGAAATCTGTCATACTGCGGCATATAAAGACCTCTAGATAACCAGCTGTGGATGCTAAAATGCAATATTTCTTATGTGAGAATAGCCTGATGGCTTTGGCGTAGGTCACCTAACACTTTGTTTTCCTGATTTGCAGGTGGAGCTCTGAGAGCGTGAGCTCTGAGAGCGTGAGGTGGAGCTCTGAGAGCTCTGAGAGCGTGAGCACTGCACACACCTTGTCTGCTCCCAAACTCTGTTTAGTGACGTATTTTAAATCATCTGGACTGTTTATGTATGAGTAAGAACAACTGAGTTAGTTGTATTGATTTGTGACCAAGTCATTTAGCTATTCATTTAATATGTTGTTGGCAAGTCATACACCTTGCATTGCAGAATGATATGCCCGTTAGTTGGCTCTGTCACTACTGACCGATTCGTTTTTTCCTTTCTAATGGAAACTAAATCCCTAGCTGGCAAAGGCTGAAAAATTATTCCTGTTGCTATCTCTAAGTTTCTGTTAACTTTGATGCGACACTTGCTGTTGGCCAACCTGTAGTTGGCGTCACAAGTTTCACTTGGCCGACAAAGTTTAGAATAGTTTAGAAACTTCAGAATTTCCTTCTGAGCGAAAGGTCGCGCTGCTGACCAGCTGCGTACTGACAGCTGCTCCGTCCAGCTGGCCCTCATCCGGCGAAGCGCGATGCTTTTGGATTTGCAGGGAGACGGAGTACGTGCGTTAGGGCTGCCTGCCGGTTGTCTGTCTCTGGGTCGATGCTTCGGGGACACTCCCTCTGCAGCTGGGCTGGAATGTGTGGCAGCTTTTTTTCCTGACCTATACAGTTGGATAATAAAATTCATGCAAAAGACAGAGTGGATGTACTATTGTAAACTTGCACTGTGCTGTATTTGTCCGGCTATTCCCGTAGGACTTCTCTTGTACTTTGTTTTTAAGCAGGAAGGGAAAGGGGCAGCCCCCCGCTGAGTCCGTGTGGGTGGCACGGAGGAAGAGGGTTCAGGGAACAGTGATCCCAGCCACAAGCCAAGGGATAAAACTTTCCTGTAGTGCTTTTCCACGTTACTTACGAGGGACCAGAGACTTAAGATAAATGAAGCTTTTTTTTTTTTTTTTTAAGCTGGCACTTTTTTCATGTTTTGCAGTAATTTAGCTCCTATAAAAATAGTTCCGTGTTCTATATTATTGTGTTCAAAGGCTGACTTAGAGAGGCCGTGAGATACCACGCTCCTCTGGCTCCCGTACCAGTGCTTGTCTGAAAGTTCTCTGAATCCTGAAAAGGTTTCATTGGAAGGAGGGACTTGCCCTCAGGCAGTGTGTTTGGCTTTCCCAAAGGCTATTAAGCTGCTAATACCACGTTGAGAGACCAGGGGACGAATCACGGTACATTACCGCAGGCATGTTGCTGCTCTTTTGAATATGGGAAGGCCGCTGCATCACAGACGTACTAAAGACTTTTAAATAAAATGGTGTATTAGGGGTATGATACTAAGCCTGTCCTTGTTTGAGTCTCAGTGATTCTGTGTTGAGTTACAGTTTTAACCATTGCCCTTGCATGTTTCTAATCACCACAAAAAGGGCATATAATAAGGAATTTTAAAAGACTGTTAGCCTGTTTACCTATTCTTAAGGAAGCAAGATGTCTTTTAGGAAACTATAGTGTTTGGGATGAGGCATTTTTGTTCAATGAAGGCTTTGTAAAACACAGATGTGTTTTTTGAAGGACAAGGTTGGCTTTTTCTTCGTTTTTTAGAAACTTGAGATAGGTATTTGATTCAAATAGCTGGACTTCTAGAAATGAAGCAAAGAGGATTTTCATTATGATAAAAATAAATTTAAAAGTGCAAGGTTGTCATATTTTGAGAATATATGTAAGTATGGAATGGTTGAAAGCTTTAGTTCAAGGTATATGTTCTAACTAAAGTACAATTGCATTAGTAACTGGTGGGTATGCAATAGCAATCTAAAGCAGATTTTGATTTTTTTCATGTAAATATTTAATTCTGAATTTGTTCTCCTCCAGATGTGATGAAGATGTGAGCAGCTGAGCAGCAATTACTGCAGTTGACATAAAATTAATCATTAATGTAGGACAGGCAAAGTGAAAATTGCACTTTCAGCACTTTCTCTCTGGACTTACAGATACCCTTCAATTTCTGCTCCTGTCAGTTCGTTAAATATGTTCCCCTTTGCAGTGCTGGATTTTCCACTGGCTTGAAGCAGCAGGCATGAGCTATAGAGTTGCTGCTCACTGGTGGGGGATGCAGAGCTCACAAAGAATTCAGCTTGGCTCTTAGAACAGGACTGTGAAGTTAACTTTTTTTTTGCCTCTGGCAGAGAGGCAAAAAGAACGAGTGCAGTTTTCTTCTTCTGAAAATAAAACATATATAGCTATTCTTTGTAATAATAACTATCTAGGGCAGTTGGTTTTGACCTTATCGATTTATGGAACTAGGAAGAATGAAATTCTCCAGCGAGAGCATTTCAAAAATTTCATTTATGTTGGTGGTTGAGCACACGCAGGTGACTTGCCTCTGGGGGAAACGTTACAGCCTGTGTCTATGTTGGGAAGTAGTGGAGCTCATTTTCAGCAGATCTCAAAGGCAGAACTTTTGGTGCAGAGGATCCAGTACCTGTGGTCCACGTGCAGGGAGTATGCCTGAGACTATTCTAGCCTGATCCTGTGGACTGAGCACCCATAAGCAGTTGTTGCACATCTAGTTTGACTTCACCTGAAAGGAATCCAGCTCATGTGCTCTACAACCATTTCAGGAATTGGACCAAAGCATAGAAAGTGGGGATGACTGGGCTGTCCTGTTCAAAAGTGAATTTCTAGTATGAGCTCAGTGGTGACATTGACTCAGTGTAGTGCAGTGTTGTCTAGGGGTATGTAGACCGCTATCTGAAAACTTGGTCTGGGAGAGAGAGATGGAAAGCAAGCAGATATTTCTGTGAACTCTTCATCTTCACAGAGTCTTTCTGTGACACCACGTGAGTTTAACCTTCTCACCCTCCTTATTTTCATACTTTTATTTGAGCACCTCTTCATTCCGTAAGCACCAACTCAATTTTGGTTGAGGGTTTCCAGAGTTCATTGAGACTTTCTTATGACAGTTAGGATAGCACTGAAGCCCCTGAGATTGAGTGGTCTGGAAAGATCTGCTCTTGTGAGAAATTCATTTTTTTTAAGTTTGAACGGCATCAGCACAACTTGAAACCATTTGTTTTTTAAATCTATGTTTTTGCATGGCAACGTTTTTAGGTTGAGTCATTATTTTTAATTGAAACCAAGTGCTGACTTCAGAATGAAAAAAGTCACATTAGAGTTGACTCGGTGGGAGGAATGACTGAAACACTGAAATCTTTGCACAAAAATGAAAATTCTGTCAAATGGCTGATTGGTTGTTTTGGTTACAATTTTTTTTAAAAAAAAAAAAGTGGCTGGGAAGGGGAAGTGATCAGAGAGAATTTTCTGCTAATCCTGCATTTGGAAAGTCCCTAGCCCCTCCTGCAAAAGGAGGAAAGCTGGCGTGTTACTGTGCTGGGTGTTCTAGGGCCTGCCTGACAGGCGGCAAGAAGTCATTCGGTGATCAGTGAGTTGCTTCTGAAGTGCAAGAACCTGGCTGATTAATAGCTAGGACCATTTTCAGTGATGTGTAACTTCACTGAGGTGCACAGGGATAAATATTTCATAACTGAGTGATGTCTCAGATCTGTGTTTCTTGATTTTTAAGACTGCTATCTCATCCACCAAGCAATCATTTTAATTCATGTCCTTTAAGAACTGCTTGCTGACAAATCTTTGTGCAAGTGTTTGCTTTTAATCTGTTCCACCTGCAGCAGCCTGGTGGAAGTTGGCAGATGCTAATAGAGAGGCTGTGCTCCTTTCCTTTTTGCTTGGTGCTGGGGGTGGGAAGAGAGCTGGCTTAGATGTGGTGTTTTCTAAATGAAGCAGTTTATAGAATTCGTGAGAGCTGGGAGAAGAGATATGTGATGAAAAACAAAAGGGAAAATAAAGGGCAATGGTAACTGTGGAACTAGAAATTAATCTGCTACTATTATTTATTTTACCTAATCTTAGACCAATAAACTATTGTCTGTACCAGACTTTATGCTTTTATAATGATTTTGCAGAAGGTTGGTGGTGGTCTCTCACACTACAAAAGGAATTGACAAATTAACTGGAAGTCTTGACTCTTTCTGAACTGGCTGTCTCCACATGTGATGGATGAAAGCATGTGTCCAATTTAGCTAATGCTCTGGTTTTGTTTGGTTAGGTTTTTTCCCTTTTTTTTTCTTTTTTTTTTTTTCTTTTCTTTTCCAAGATGCTGCTTATCACATTGCATGACAGAATTGCCTGCTTTGGATGTCTGGGAGGTACAGATGCAACCATGTAGTTAATCATCAGGATCATTTTTCCTGTCCTCAGTTATACCTTCAGGAGCATTTGGCAGTTAACAATGTCTACTGATTATTCAGAATAGTTTTGAGAAAAAGAAATGATAAAAGCTACATCTTTCCAATTAGTAATTACAAACTATTTAAGATATAACAGAACTGGGAAAATAGCTTTTTTTCAGTCCTGCACTTTAGGAAGGGTGCAGTAGCGGTTGAAATGATCACCACCATCCCACATAATGCACTTCTTGATTAAAAGCTTCCTGTGTAATTCTGCTCATTTATGAATTAGGAGCCATCAAGAGGATAAGCCAATACCCTGACCTTGAAGTTTAATCATTGGCCAGGCCACTCCTATAGAGTGAAACCAAATTCTTAAGTGCCAAAATTTTTGATATTTCTGTATTGGTTTTAGAGTTAGTCTTGTTCTGCACACCGGTACTTTCAGACATTTTCAAGAATGTTTCTTTATTTTCTTGTGGTACAGGATATTTGGAGAAGAGGTGTGCTTGATTTTTCTTTGGGGGGCAGGGCATGGATTATATGTGTCTGTTTGGAACGGTGTTTAGATAGGGAGAAAGGGAGCAGCCATAGCAAATAGCAGGAAAACTGTTTTTCTCTCTGCTTTATCACCTGGGCTACTATCGTTGACTAGACAGTTCCTTGCTTCATGTTGGTGTTTCGGCAGAGATTTCTAAGAGGTGGGAGAGATAAGGGTAAAACAGAATAGAGCAAATAGAATCTGAAACCATTGTATGTATGTGTGTCTAAGTAGAATCAACCTTGCTTGCCTTTTTTTAAAGGTGGAGAGTATGTACTAGGGAAGCTTTCCATATCTCTTTGCATTTCTTGACCAGGTAGTGATATTTAACTCCCTGAAACAAGCTATTTCCCGGCACAGGATTTACGACACTGTATGTATCTTGGAGCAGTAATTCTATTTAGCATTATCTTATAAGAACCAAATAGAGAGTAATATTTAGTCAGTTTTCTTACTGTATAAGTTATAGCCTTTTGCAAGGCTTCAAAAAAAAACCCCCAAACCCCACTTTTAATCAGATTGGCAGATTAGTTGTTTTCATTGCTCTTCAGGATATTGATATATTTACCCCCTCCACACTCTCAATGTGTCATTTGGAAACAAAGTAAGAAAATCTTCAGGTCATTGTTTCTCTTCCTCCGAATCTCGGCTGCCCAGCCTACAGAATCTGCTCTGCATCAGTGAACTTGGAGGGGTGTATATATGTGGGTAAAATAGTTCCAAAATTCCAACAAACTAGTTTAGCAGTGATTAAAAACGATTTACAGACTTGTCAGTGCTCCCTTGGTAACACTCACTGACATTGCACCTAGATCGGGTTGTGTCTGCTTCACGTGGGAAAACTTGCTGCCTGTGTCTCATCTGAACTTTCAATTTTGTTTATGTAAAGTCTAAGAGCAGACTAACTTCATCGTTCTGTTCAGATCTAACCCTTTATTAGCCATTTTTATAGCAATTTATTCCTTATTCAAACTGTATTTTGTTTTTGTTGTCCAGCAAGTTTCTGAGTTTTCGTTCAATTTCTGAACTGGCTGAATATGTGTGAGTAAGAGCTTTGGTAGAATGTGTAATGTCAGTAAATCCTTGCATTGCAAATCCTTTTGCAAGATCTGCAGATGCACTTCTAGATTTCTTCTCTCCCTCCCTAACTTTTGGAAAGTGTGGCAATCAACTTCTTTCCTGCCTGCTTCATCTGGAAGATGGAGTTGTATGATTTTCTTAACTGTAAGCTGAACAAGAGGTTTGGGCTGTCTTTTGACCAGTCATTCTTTAGGATTGTTGACCTGTCATCATTTACGAGATCAAGCTCTGGGTCACTCTTCTCAATTTGTAATATGAAGGGGTGCAAGGAAAAGGAAGCCTTCTAAGAAGTTCAGAATTTTAAAGATTCCACAAGAATTTATAGATTGCTTGAAGTCAGTGGTTCAAGCTTTTTGGTGTTCAGTCCGTCAATCCTGTATCTTTCTACATGCAGAGGATAAATGCAAAGCAGTTATACATTCCTTGAAATTGTAGTGCTCTTAAAAAAAAAAAAAAAAAAAAAAAAAAGAAAAAGAAAGTGTGGTTTTGGTTTTTGGTGGTTTTTTACACTGAATTGAACATTTTTGAATCACAATGTTTTCCCTGTTGGGACGAATAATTCATACATGAGCCTCTATCCTGTTTTCATTCTAAGATATGAGGTACTAAACGATTAGATATGCAAAGACCTGCTTCTTTTATGCGACTCAGCAGCACGTTGGTCTGCAAGCAGCTCTGCTGATTTAAATTGAGTTGTTTCTGAATAATATTAGAAGAGTTAGAGCATATTTAGAAGGTCATGTTCGATTCTGATGAGGCTACAGCTGCAGGCAAGTGTTCAAAACGTGTACGAGTTGCAGAACACGGCTTTATTACAAATGCTCAATTATGCAAATATGAATGTGGTCTTCCATGTCTGGAGATGTCTTCCTTCAGTAGTGAAACTATACGTTTTAGTGTTGCACCACTTTAGATCAAGGTGGCGTGCACAGCATTTCAGCTATTGTCTGCTTGAGCAACGGACTGTTCTTGCATTTATTTCAAAATCCTGTTCTATGGGTTTGTACCTATAATTCGTTATCTTTTATGAGCCTTTTACAAGTAGCTCATGAGCATCGCCCTAGAGCACAAAACCAGTGGCCTAGTATATAAAAAACTCATTGCTTGTCACTGAAGTAGAAGTATCTCTAGAGAGGGAGATGATGGGTTTATGCTGAACTGGACACCAACACCGTTCTTTTTAGGGGTAAAGTTGTCTTAGCCAATTGAATGTGCTAGCAGAATATTAAATGTGCAGAGTCAAATGATCACATGCATTGATTGAATAATATCAGTGATGCTGGTGTATCTTTTGTATAATAAAAAATGTGGCGGGGTCTGTGATGAGATTGACTTGGGAACCTTGCCTCTTTCCCAAAGGCCTTGATGGTTTTTGTGTGTGTTAAACCATGTAGCAGGATCACTGGTTTAACCATGCTTTTGGCCTAATCCAGACAGACACCTGTACATGTTATTACTTTTAAGCAAGTAAGTATTTTTATCATGTATAGAAGTATTGAAACTCTGCAGAAAATAAGTGACAGCTATTGAATATGTACTGCTGTTTCCCCAACTGGAAAAATCCCCTGAACACTTTCTTCTGAGATCTCGTTGTTCATTAATGTGGAGACACTAGCAAGTCTGTCTTGGGAAATTATACTATATCAAATGTAGGGCATTCTGTAGACGGTGACACCGAAAACAGACTCTGTGACGTGACTGTTTGAAATTTGCTGGGTAACCTTGTTGTGATGTGATGCTTGGGAGGTGGTAGTAAATTCCTATTTTCTTTACACTGTGTCTGTGTCCATTCCTGGGGTAAGCTGACGGCATACATATTTTTGGACTAGATTTGGCCAATGCCTGCAATATTGAGTTTGGCCTGCTGACTAAATTGGTCAGACTATGTGGTTTATGGTCTTCAGTGAAACTGCCAGAAGATGTCAGTACTATGCTGTTTTACCACCATCGCTTGGTTCAGTCAACAGTTGTGAAAAAGAGCTGTAAGAAGTAACACTGGTGTAGTTCTGTCTACTCTAAGTGACTAGAAAGGATGTAAATGAACACCAAATTACTATTTGATCCAAAATATCAAATTATCTAGAGGGATAACTTGTCAAGACTTTTTTTCTGTTAGCATCCTTGCTAAGTTGAATTATAAGGTCAGAATAACCACTGCAGTTACTTGGTGATTCTGAATGTGAGGATATGTAGGCATACATGGTACTCCTTTGCAGTCATCATTTTTCATTTTAAATCATCATTTAATCCCTATTAAAGGGAAGATTTTGAAATAGAAGAGTATATTATGTGAAATAGGCAAAATCACATTTGAAGCATTGTATCCGAAGGAAGCGACACGTAGAATATTATGCATCTGAAAAGTAGAGTTGTTCTAATATAAAAATACATGTAGGTAGAAAAAGTTGCATTAGCCACAAGTATTGAATTGAACCAGTGAATCTGATGAAGCTGTGCTTGCCCCTTTCTCATCAGCACTTCTGTGAAGTTCCTATTCCAAATTTCAGCATGTGGTTGAGGTGTCATTTGAAAATGGCTCCTGTATGAGGAAAGATGTCCAAATACCCTTGTATTTCATGGTATGCAACCTTTAAACGATTGTATTTATGTGCACTTAACACATTTGTTACCAAATTAGGATAGATAAAGACTTAGATGTCTGTTGTTTTGCAGCTGTTTGATTCCTATGAAAATAGGATGAGTTTTGCTTGTAACTGTAAGAGCTGGTATTGCACGGTACCTGGTGGCCAAGGATATGGCTTCAGTTCCTCTCTTTTCTCTCTTTTTTTTCAAACTGATGTGGCAGGGAAGAGCCTGTGGAAAAAGTGAGAATGATAAACAAGGTTCTGTAATACACCAAAGAGTATCCCTGAGTGCAGCCAGAATACAGCTATGTAGGAAATAACACTTGCCTTGCTATTAAGGGAAAAGTATTTGGAATAGCAGCTAATTACGTCCTAGACCTTAAAAAAAAAAAAAAAAAAAAAAAAAAAAATCGAGACAGACACACTTGTGACTTCTGCTTAGAGATAAAAGTAAAGGCTTCTGAGGAAAGCTGGACAAGCTCTCCATTTAAGAATTTGTTGCCTGATTGCAGAATGCCTTACTTGATTAAGAGAATGAACATTAATGAATTGGAGAGAAACCTGGAAGTGCAGCATTTGGTGTATGTGTGTGTGTTTGGAAATGGGGATTGGAAGTCATTAGGAAGAATGCCTCTGCCTGTTCTCTGCCCTATTACTGGGTAATGAACTGTTTGCTGCACAGCAGCGGTGAGCACCTGATGGCCACCAGCAGCTGATTCCCCATGAAAATGATGACACTTTCACAGTAATAAGTATTGATTTCATTTTCCTTCTGCCTTAGGGAATCATACGGTGCTTATTGTTTATTATCTCTTTGGCTAATGGCAGTTGGTAGTGGAAGTACTGACACATAAATTCCTGAGTCTGTCAGGAGCCTGGTGAGATACCCTGTTGGATGAGCCTTCCCAAGACTGAAGGCCTCTGGACGTGGGAAGTAGTGCTGTGTTCAGTGCTCTGGCAGTTGATTTTTTGGTTTGTTTTTTTTTTTTCCTATCTGTGGAGAAACATTGTAAACTTGAATGATGAACTCTCTTAATCCTGACTGGATGAGGAATGTCAGTCTTACTACAATAAACTTTCTGTTGAGGAGGCTTTGCCCATTATGAAATGGTCAGATGGGTCTGTAATATTACTGGTTCTGCACCTATACATGAAAAAGGGATCAGACATCCAGATTACGTGGCTTTTTGATGCTTAAGTAGAAACAAGACAGTCCTTTCCTTCACCACCCCTCAAGTATTGAGCGCAAAACATTCCGGACCTGTTGCTTTTCTCTGCATCTTGACTTCCTCTGACTTGAACTCTGGTTATTTCTAGGAAATTTACCTTTGTTTTATAACTCTTCATGCCAGGATCTGCCCTAAGATGAAGATCTTGCCTCCCACTGGTTTATTCCTCTGGGAGCTCAACGGTAGGTCCTGTACATAGCAGCTGATTTCCACAAAAGCTCAGTCTCATATGATACCTGTTGTACCTGGACAGATTTGGGTTGGTATGTCAAAAATAGTTGGAAAAATGCAGTTTGTAATACTATTCTTTGTTTGTGTCACACAGGAGAAGGCATGCTTCCTGTCAGCTGCAGAGGGAGCTGAACATCAGTCTTCATCTCTTCAGATGAGTAAATAATGAATTATTGCATAGAGGTGAGGGACAATTATTTCTTCTTCATTTGGACCCTTTGCATGTTGCTGTGAATGTGGGCGGGGAGCAAGATAAATGTCACCTGAATTTTGGTTACCCATTGGATATGCAGCAAGGGCCAGGGAGTAGGGTGGGTGTATGGAATAATCAAAACAATAAAGTTTTGAGAACATGGGCTGGAGCTCTGGTTTCCCTTTTAAAGGTCACTTGATCTTGAGGCTGAAGAACTGGTCTCCTGCTTGTTCATTACTTTCCAGATAATGACATTTCTTTCTGTGGAGGGCTGGTGAGTGTTTTTGTCTCCCAGTAGAGTGCTGTCAGAACATCTGAAGACAGTTGAAGGACAGGAAGAAATCTGTGAAGCAACCCTGAGAGTTCTTAGGGGAGAAGAGGGGTTGCTGTGACTGCTAGGTGTGCATTACCTATGAGACAAGAAATACATTGGAAGGCGTAGGTTTTCACAAGAAGTAAATTGACCTAGTGGGCAGGAAGAGAGAGGGTTACATTTTCATAAATAAATTTCTAACCGTAAATGTGATTTTTCTTCATAGAAGTGAAGAGGAAGTGTGAACCAAAACTATGTTAAATAGGATAAATGTTAGTTGGATGCGAACACAAACTCAAGGGGTTTTTTAATACTCCACTGAAACACTGGATTAATGTTTAATCCTGATGACTAAATCCATTAATACATATATTTCTTACTATCTTAGATAAATGAGCTTTTCAGACAATTTTGTTATTCCCTCGGGGCATGGTTTCCACTTGCCTGAGTATTGCTGTAATTAGATGATGACACAGTATCCCAGTAGCTATTTTTAAGATATGGTACCTCTGTCACTAGACAGTAAGTTTAGTTTGGATTCTTTGTTTTTAATTAATGAAAAAGAGGTCTTTTATTTGAAGGAATCAGATGACACCCTTTGGGGATATGAAATATTTAGTATCATACCAGGCAGGGTAGAACAGAAGAACTTGTGGGAACTGCCTTTTGCAGCAAAGATCTTTTATACCTCTGAAGTTCAGTCTATCTCCTCCATTTTCTTGGCTCTTGAAATAATTAAATTCTTATTTTACCAAAATAGAAACTACCATACTTTCTAACTGGCTTTCAAACAAAAGTTATTGTTTGAAGTTATGTCACACAAATCAAGGGGCACTGGGGAAGCTGAACTTCTCCGTTCAAACAGTTTGACAGGTGCAGTTAACTGAAACCTATAGAATGGGTGAGTTGATGGTGCAGCCTGTTGTCCATATTCTGTGTGATAGCTCGTGATGGGAATGTGTACTACCAGTGCATGGCTGACATTGGAGGACGCAGTCTGGCTATAGATAACAAATCTGAAGTAGAAAAAAAAAAAAACCAAACCTTTTTCATTCAGCTACAAAGCTGAGGTTACAATGACTGGAAGCATTTTCCAACAACAGTTTGCATAAAGGTTTTTTGCCTGGCATGAGATCACTCCATTTCTTCCACCTGTTTGTGTGACGGCTATCACTACTGTCATTTATGTAGCCCTAGTTCACAAGCACAGCAGAATGTGAGTCCTTGGGTGGGAAGTACCTTGATTTTCTTCATACCTGCTGGATGCTTGACCTGTGTAGAATCATTCTCAGCACTTGACAACATGAAAGAATAACTTGTCTAGCTTTATCTGGAGTATAATATTGGGCAACCATATTTAAAAATAAAGACCAGAATTCTTTGAGTTATAGAATGATAAGGTTGGAAGGGACCAATGAAGATCATCTAGCCCTGCTTGAAACAGGGGCTGAACTAGCTTCAAAGTTAAGTCAGGGTGCTTATGGCCTTGTCCTGCCAAATTTTAAATAGCTCCAAGAATGTAGATCCCCAGACCACTCAGGGAAATCTGTTCGAGTGCTTATCCATGCTCACTGTGAAACTTTTTGCCCTTTTATATCTAGCAGTAATTTGCAATGTTGCAACTAGTGACTGTTGCTCTTGTCCTTTCACTGTGCTCATCTGAGAAAATTGTGACTCCACCTTCTCTATAACCACCCGTGAGGTAGAAGACAGTAATTTGGTCCCATTTAGCCTTCTTGTCTTCAGGCTGAAGACACCCATTTCCCTCAGCCTCTCCTTGTGTATGCTCTATGCTCCAGTCCCCAACCATGTTAGCATCCCTCCACCGAAACATCTCCAGTTTGTCAGTGTCTCTCTTACAATGAGAAGCCCCAAACTGGACACTGCTCCGGCTGAGTGTTTGTAGGTGCTGCACAGAGGGAAGTAATCACTGACTACTAACGCACTATTGGGTTGGCCCTTGTCATGGTCTTGTGTTCAGCTGGTCTGCTCGTCCTTCTCTGCAATGGGAAGTATAAACAGATTTTTTCTTTTCCTCTTGCCTCAAATGCTTTTAACTTGGTTCTCAGCTCCTTGGGATTTGTCTTTTAAGTCCTTGCTTGGTCATTTAGAGCTTAATGAGGGAGATTTTGGTGATAATTCCCTATAACCAGCAATAAAGAACCTACCTTGGGCTGGGATTTAGCTCTCAGATGTTTGTTCTTTCTTTCACTAAGATATAATAAGTAGGATGCAAATATAATTAAAAAGATGCTATTTTTTCATGCATATGCTTCTGTTACTCTTCAATTGGAGATGGAGAATAAACAAACCTTACTTCTCTCCTTGTTACCAAGTTCAGCCTGATTAATACCAGTTTAATATGCCAGTGGCTGGCTCTCAGCTGTGTTCTCAGTTTTCAATAAGCCACTTCATCAAAGTGCAAGGTTTGCAGTCCTCCTCAACCTGCATCTGTTTCTTTCATTCTTTTTATTTCTGTCAGTTACCTCTGTCTTTTGAAATGGAAGAGATGGTGTTGAAGGTAATGAGTCCGGCTGCAGACAATATGAATAGCTCCTGAATGTATTTTTCTTTTCAGTATAATAGTTTGCAGATGTTTGGAGAAATAAAGAATGGCTAAAATGGCTGAAAACATCAAAGGTGGAAACCTCATTGTTTTCATTGAAGGCAAGAGAAAATGTTAGTGCTCTTAACTGTGTGGAAAAAGAGAGACTGCTTTGAGATTTCTTTAAAATGTTAATTTGTTATGCAGTATCTTTATTAAAAAACAAAAAGCATAGTTCATCTTCAATAAAAATTTGATAGTCTGTCAAATGCAGGCATACATTGATTGGAGGAAATAAAGATATTCTGTTCCTTAACTAGTTAATAGATTTTATTGCAACTCCATACTAAGCTGCTTCTTGGCACAGATCACTGTTGCATTAGAAGAAATCCTCAGAGTTTTCCTACAGTGGGAAACCATAGTTTCCTCAACCACAGGAAACCAGGTTTAGGAAACTGTAGGAGTTGGTGGGGGAAGCATTAAAGGGTTGGATTGACTTTAGGGATGATTGAAAGCTTACATAAATTTTTTCTTCTTTCTGTATCAGTTTATTCCTTTCAAAACTTCACCTCCAAAGTAGGTTTATCCTATTTAAAACACCCAAACAAAACACATGTCATTTAAAATACAATTTGTGTTTCCAACAAAGAATTTTCACTACATCTTGGATATTAGGTAGTGCTTCTATTCCCCAAAGACCACTGTGCTAACAAATTGGAAAACCACCACGCAATTGAAACTACAGTGATGTATCAGAGCTGTATGATCACTGTCCTCAGCAAATTGACACCGGGGAGAATCATGTTCAAAAATTGTTTTGTGCTTTGTGGGCTGACTGGGGTTAGGGGCCGATG
Source organism: Phoenicopterus ruber ruber (assembly GCA_009819775.1). Classification (NCBI taxonomy): domain Eukaryota; kingdom Metazoa; phylum Chordata; class Aves; order Phoenicopteriformes; family Phoenicopteridae; genus Phoenicopterus; species Phoenicopterus ruber. Next base: position 106,225,572 of record CM020216.1, read on the forward strand.
AAAGCGCCTGGGGTTTCACAGTTACTGGTGGCTGCTGATTAGGCAGAAATTAAGCGCTATGCTGTCAGAAAGGCTCTTAGGCAGCATTTCTTTTTTTTGCACCAGGATTTGATGTTCTAGCTCTCAGTTTAGGTTCCCGCTCATGAAATTTAGCGTTATCTTTTGGGATTTTCCTTCTGTGCCTAGCACACACCTGTGTGCTTATGTACTGTTACTTTTATACACAGTCCTGTTAAAGGAGTGTTACGTAAAACAGATGCTAAGGAATTATTTTTACCTCTGATCTTGGAGTTAGGTTTGATCTGAGTAGAATTAATAGGTAATATTGGGAAGGCATGAAGAGTAGAGATTTCAGTGAATAGAGATGGAAACAGAAGTCTGGTGGTTGGATAGTGGGATTTGGGATACGCAAACTCAAGCTCTTGCTCAGCTTCAGTCAAAAGTTTTTAGCATAGATTTTCCTGCCCCTGGCAAAGAGACACTGTTTGACCTTTAGTTTCTCATGGGCCAGGCCAGCATTTCAGCACTTCTGCATGTTTACAAAATCTCTCCAGTGCCATTATAGGACAAAACCTGACTTTAAGGACTGCCGTGAGACCAAATGGCTTTTAATCAGTTTTCAGGAGCAATGGTAGTAAGCATGATATTAAATAATTACTTGCTTCCATAAACTGTATGACTTGACAGGAATGTTGATAGGATTTTTGACTCAGTCTTCTGTGAAAATCATAAGCCAAGGAGTTTAAAAGCAGAGAAATAGTCTTGACACTTTGAGAATAAGCTCTTTTTCCATCTTTTTTTTTCTTGAGTTAGCTGCACTCATTTTTGTTTTAGTTCCATTTTCCCTAAATGAAACAACCCTTTTTCTGTCTCATTTTGAAAGAATACAAATAGTGAGTCCAGCAAATGAGGTGTATAAATATGTGAACTGGACACAAAATGTCAACACACAGTTGGCGTTTTTTGCATTTGCAGTTGTCATTGCCAAGAGAGTAAGTGACATTCAGCATTGGCTTCGGTGTTGTATCATAGTATGCCCCTATGGCGGTATCCCAATGAGGCAGACAGAGTTTCAGGGTGAAAAGTGCACAAGAAAATATCTCTTTTTCTTTTAATGAGTGGTTTCGTGATATTTTCCTTTGTGTGAAGGTAACGCTTTGAAATAGCATAATCTAAGGCAAGTAAATTAACTGCTGGTGAAAGACCTTCTTGTAGGGTGAGAGTTTTCAGCAGAGGGGAACAGAGAGAGGAAGGCTACCTCAGTGGCTAGAGTGCTGGCATGAGTCTTGGAGACCGAGGTTCGTTCAGCTTCTTTCTCTGACAGAGACTTCTTATTAAATTGTTCTTTCCTCGCTACCTCTGCTATTTGAAGGGAATTGAAAACAGAAAGCCGAAAGGCCTGTGAAGAGCTCAGATGGTTAGCTATTGAAAGCCATGTTGACCCTTTTAGGATCAAAATTTTGATGTCTAGTCCCAGCGTTCTGGTGGAGTTCAGAATATGGCGTAGCAAATCACCCGAGGTTCAAGCGTGGGCATCTTGTGCAAAAGTCCTCCACTAGCCTTTGTACAAGGGAATGGTGCCACCATTGGACAAATCTGGCAATTCCAAGGCGTGTAGCCTTGAGCAGTGAGCAGGATCATTCTATCTCACCAGTAGTAGGTGCTAAAGTGAAATGCTCCACTGAACAGTGCTAAATTCCAGCAAACCTGTAAATGCTGCATTGTGTTCAGTCTTGTACCACACCAGGATATACTGCACTGCCTTACCTTGAACTTCACTTCAAAACACTAAAGTAAAAATGATTTTTTTTTTTTTTCCTGAAAGGGGATCTGTGATTAAAAAGAAAAAAATACACAAAGGTTGGGAGGGCTGTTTTTTATGCTTTTGTGTGGGAAAATTTGTTTCCACTGTGTCTCTGTTGCAAGACTGATGTGCCTCTTACAAGACACTGCTTTTCTAGCAGAGCTGGCATGCCACCACCTTTATTGCCTGGAATAATTGTGATTCCACCTGACGTGCCTATTGAATATGTGTGCTCTTTATTTCCTGGCAAGGAAGTGTGACGGATGCACTCCTCCTGTTTGAACTAACTGAACTTCAGTCCAGGCAGGTGCTCAGCAACTAGGCTTAACCGAAGTTAATCCTATTGTGTGAGGCTGTGAGGACTCAGCACCAAACCCCCAAAAACCAGTTTGGCTGGACACTGCGCTGATAAGTGGCTGCAACTGCATTAACACGGCAGAAAATCTGACTACAAATCAACTACTTTACGCTATAAATATCTGCACCCGTCAGGGCCCGTTGAGCTCTCCCTCCATGGCAGCTGTCTGCGCGGCGGTGATCTCCCCTTGAGCAGGGACACCTCTCAAGGTTACCCCTCGAGGCTGAGAGATCCCTTACCTGACACCAGACATCAGTGTGTTGGTAAGTGACAATTTTTGCATGCATGTAACATTTAAGATACATATAGTAAGCTTAAGCGATAATCTTTTTATCCCATACTAACTTCAAGTGTAGTAAATAGTATTGGCCACTGATCCATCTGTACTTACTGAATATTTTACATACCTAAATTTACTGATTAAAACTCAATAAACTAACTACTAGAACAGATCTATCTGAGTGATCTCTGTCTCTTCTCCTACAACAGCAAGGGAGGCATGCTTCATATTAGCCATGCTGATGAATCGCCTGGAGGATATTGGAAGAATATGACATTTACTTTAAAGACCAGTTAGGTAGTGCGCTGTCTTTGACCCTGGGGTTTCCCGAGTGTTGGTTGCATCTGTCACTCGTTGTATGACTCTAGAATCTGTTTTGCTGAGTATGTTTGTCATTTAATTGCTACTTTAAAAAAAACCCAACCTGTTACTCCTGACTTCAATGGAATTGTTCTTGAATGCAGCTCAGCTCAACTAGAGATTGTCTCTACAGCTCAGCTTTCTCATTTAGAATATATATAAATATAAAGGCATCAGCCAACCTCTTCAGTGAGGTTTTTGTCAGATGTATTTTTGATGTATGATAATAAATGAATGTTACAGAGGAAGCAAGAGGGTTATTTTCCCATTGTTGCCCTACTGCACAGTGTGGGGCACGCTGTCATACATTGCATGATCCAGTCCCTACCACGAGTACAGATTGCGTAGTTAGAACAACTTTCTCAGCATTACCCTCTTATTTTGTCCAGCATGTAATAAAGATATTCAGCTGTTTAGGAAAGAGTATCTTATTTGTATTTCAAGAACATATCTGATTTTTTTTTTTTTTTAAAGCTCAAAAATCTACTTTTTGTTGCCTTGTATCTAATCTCTAAACCAGAGTGGTTTTGCTTATTTGAATGTAAAACTATCTGCTTTTGTGCCTAAGTTTATGCCTTATCTACTTTTGTGTATTTTCAGTCCTTATAGGTGCATAGATTGAGACTTCTGTACATCTTAAGCTTGGATTTCAATAAATTTTATGTATAGATTTACAGCAATGAACGTCTTTATTTTTTTCAGCTAGTCCCTTCTTATGATTTTTCTTGAAAAACAAATGTTTTATTCAAGCCATCAAAGAAAGAGAACAACATAAGTGGAATTAACTGAGTTCAGGAGAACAATTCAGTTGCTACTTTTGGTTTATTCTGACTGCTCAGAGAGCAGAGGTCTGACAACAGATCTTTGGTTAGGTGCCCTACACATGATAAATGTTTCCAATCCATCTGCTTCTATTACGGAAAACTTTATCAGAGTCCTGGAATGGTAAGATGCCTTGCAAATCTTGTTCTTTCCCCTAGTATGCAGTCACACCTCTTGATGTCTTGATGTGGACATGCTTCAGGGGAGAGCTTAGTCTTTTATTAACATTTGTAGATTATTTTGTTCATTAATGCTGACTTGTAGTAATCTGGTTTTGAAAATGTTTTTTCAGTGTTATGTTCACTGACTTCTTTTTCAGTGTTTCCTCCGGTAGGTCCAGTTTTCAAATCTCAGAAGTTCTTGGTTGAGTGTCTAATTATACTCGCAAGATTTTAAAGACTGGATTAAATAATTTAGGGAATAAAAATTAAGTGCTCTGAGACTTGACCTTATCTGACTCGTTCAAAGCCATACGGGAGACTTTTGAAGTGTTAAAACACTGCTTTTGTGATACTTCTATGGGGAGAGAAAGAAACTGTATCTAATTTAGTAGAAAGCACTGAGAAGGCTTGAATGTAGCCGTGTTCCAGACAGGCAAGGTTAAATTAGACTTTTAGAGCTGAACTAATCCAGTAAGTACATGCCTTACTTTGCTGACTTTCCTAGCCACCTGTGGCTAGTAAGATACCAGGGCTCTCCTGGCGTCAGAGAGAATGGTACTACTCAGTGGAACTGTCTCTTCTTGGTTTGGTCTGTATCTCCCCGCAGCTGGAATGAATTGAATATGGTAAATACCAATTAGAAGGGCTTCCTGATGCAGATAATTTCTTGGCTAACATTTGGAAGGTACCTGGCCCATCTCTTGCTGAAATGTTTGGGAATGAGCACTGTGCTATTTTTGGAGCAGAACTATAACTGGACAGATGCTTTTCTGACTCACTCCAACCCATTTGAACAGCAAGGTTCACATCCTGCTGAGTGAACATGGGGTGAATCTGGCAGCTGTTGGAGAAAGTCAGTGGATTCAATATGCAAGAAAAGAGTGTGCTATATTGGTGACTGTTTCACCAGTTGTAATTTAATGAAAGGGAGTGTGTGTGTGCGTATGCAGGTGGTGTAGAGATGCATAGTTTGTGTGTATAGTTTGATACAGAGGTGTGGGTTATAGCTTGCCTGTGGCTGACTGAAGATCCTCGGAATGAACGATGATCTGCTAATGTGCTGGTAAGTTTATTATTATCCAGCAGAGCAGCTATTATCCATTTTGTCAACAGATTACAGTGCTTGGTTTATGGCTCCTTTTTCGTGTTCTCACGACTCGTCAAATTGCTTCCAACAGGGTATCGATGTTTCAAATCTACAACACCTGCAGAAGGTACTGCAAGTATATAAAATTAATCTTTCCTTATGCAGCCATTTTTCCTGGACTGCAAAACCTTGATGCTTTCTTGGTGGGAGGCATTACTGTCTATCTACATTTGTTTTTTAAGGAACTCATAGTTTTTACTGAAAAACTTCAATGAGCATCACCCTAGCTTAGAGAACTTGCTGTACTGAATGGCCCAAAATGCTGCGCTTGTTACTCAGCAAACTAAGCAAGCATAGCATAGACTGCAGAGTAAAACTATGCACTGACTTTTGCTGCTGGAGAGATTTTTTTTTTTTCTTGATGCAGCTTCTGAATCCTGAGTAATTGAATAGGAATGATTGAGCATAGGTAAATTTCCTAAGTATTAATGATTTGGGGACTTGTTCCAAAGCTTATTGAGTTAGTGGGACAGTCTCTTGCTTTCTTAATATCCTGAAACATTCAGATGTCTAGCAATTAATTCAATGAGCTGCATTACCCTCAGATCACTGGTATTTCAAATATATTATTCAAAATTTGACAACTTTTAGCTGAAAAGAGCTTTGTGTGTTGCTTGTACTCTGCTTCTGCTCCTTGGGCATTGCTAATGCATGCTGAAGATATCTGAATTAATGATTCAATGAGTAAAGAGGGAAGAGTATTGCTCACTATGCTTAGTTACTGACTATGCCCCTATGCTTGCTTTGCTACTTTTCATCTTCCTAAACCTCAGGAAAATTTGTGTTGCTCAATGCATAGTGTCCCAGGATTAGCTGGGAGAGGACAGCCATCTGTGGCATAGTGACCAAACTGCACGTACTGCGTGATCCTCACCAAAGCAGGTTTACTGTTACCAGGAAAGCTGCTCCCCATCTGCTTTTTCTCCTGCTGTAGAAGAGTTCGTGCATCCACAGCTGCATCATATTCTTCTTCCTTTCTCTGGCACGATGTGGAAAGGTGTCTGCAGGAAGATGAGATCACTCCAAAACATAATCCACAATCGGAGCTCCTGCGATAGATGGCTGCAGTTCTGAGTTGTGCCCTGGGATGACTGTCCTGGGGTCACTCCAATAGCACAGTGACTGCTATACTGGCTTCTAATGGTAGCAGTTTGTGCTGGCATCCATGATGGATGCTGGTTAGTAGATCCTCTCCTCAAAGCTGTATCCAGTTGTGGCACTACTTTACTGCAAATAGAGCTCTGAACTGTTTTTGCAATGGCTTGCCACTTGTCTAGGGGTGCACAAGTAGTAGAAAGTTCCCAGAAATTTTCTTGTCTCAGTTTCCATGTACAGGCACAGATTCAGGGTATTTTACGCTGCTGAGATGCCCGGACAGGACAGTTACTTCCTGCAAGACAGAATACTTCAGCCTCAAAGGAAAACCACTGTGCTAAATAAGCTTCTCAGCCTGTAACGTGAATTTTTGAGAGACTGTTAAAATTACTGCTAACTGCTGTTCCAGTCTGGTTTTACAAGCTGGATATGGATCACTTGTGTTACAACATTTGTGGATCATAACTGAAGTGAGTGACTGCTTTATTCCTCTGGATTTGAAATAGGCTAAGATGGCAGAGAGCAAGCAGGCTTAGGGATGGGAGGATGAGGACATAAGCCTACACATTAGAAGTGGCAATGCTGGCACTTCATGTGAGTAAATCGGTGTCTGCTGAAAAACCACTTAACGGGGCACAGGAAAGTTGTTCTTTGGAGATTTTTGAGCTCAAGGCTTTTGACTGGTTATCACTGAAAACATGTATCAGCTATGGCTGTTTGAAATTTCTGTACAAACTGAAAATTGCAACAGCTGTTACTGTAATAGTCCCCCTGGAAAGTGCTTTTCTGCTAGTGTGTTTACCTAACTGAAGAGGATGGTTGGTATATACAGACAGCTCTGAATATGGTAGGAACAATGTTAAATTAGATTGCTAACTTTGCAAACTTCTTGTATAGAAGTATTATTTTTATAATTATACTATCCACTTGTTTAGGAACTCTAGCTGGGCACCAGGATCTCTGTGGGTGGTAGGTGCTAAATAACACTGAATCTTCTCTGAAATGCTCACAAAAAATGGATCCTTACACCTATATGGGATAATACACACATATAACTATATATATATATGTATTCAAAGAAAATCAGAGCTGAATGCAAATGACAATCTCGTAGAATTTTTGCCATTCCTCCCCAGACCCTCCAAGACATGCCTAATTTAAGTTCATTTCTTTTGATTTACTTAAGTAGGGAGAGGAAATAGACCCAAGGAGGAAGTCCTCAAAACTTAAGTACTCACTCAAGTAACTCTAAAGTTAAGGATTTTATTTCGTGAACAGGCTCCAATTTTGCAAAGTAGACCCTACAGTTCAGGAAACATCAGAAGTAAAGCTGTCTCTGCAGCCTTCAGTGCTTTCATATGCTCTATAGTATATTTGTGCAACTCTTTCCAGTTGGAACTTTGCCTCATGTAGATGGACTGGCGAGTGATGGAGGCAGCTGTTCATGTTTATTTTCAACCTTGTCCTTAAACAAATGGACTTTCTCATTCTCAATATGCTTGTTTCACAGCTTGTGGTCCATTTGTCTACTGAAGGCCCAAACTGCTCTCAAACTGGTAAAAATCTGAATCCTGTTCATTAACTTTATTGGACTTATTCCAGATTTACATGGCTATTACAGTTAGAGTTGTGCTCGAAATAAGGTGCAGATGCTGAATAAGACAAAGAAGCGTGTGATTCGTACAGTAGGCAGGACTGGGTTAATCTCCCTGAACATCAGCTCATTTTGACATACACCAAGTCATTATTCCACACCATGAAATAAGAGTGCTTAAAATGCTTTTTAGTATTGTGAAGTAACAATTCTGGGCAGTCTTGTTTCCATATGTTTGTTAGAAGATGCTTGGCCTAAATTACGGCTGTGGGATTGAATTCAGCAAGATAAATGATGCGTAGGTGAAGAAGTCGCTCTGTGTACCCTTGAATTTGCAGCTAACTTTTACTTTTAGATCCTTATACCACTTGTTCCCCTACTTGGTCGATGAGATGAATATTGGGTAGGTGGTGTGGGGGAGCCTGCAAGAGACAAGATGCAAGGATCTAATTAAGCACTAATATGTCACTTGCAGTCAGGGGAGAATTTAGGTTGTATGTATAACCTTATATTTGGTATTTCTGAACTTTTGAATTTTGTTTATGTTGAAATGTTTAGGCAGGCTTTAATTCAAATTTCTTAGACATCAGGAACTCAAATATCAGTTCAAAACCCAAACAACTCCTTTGTTCCCCTTCTTAATATGTTTAAAATGTTTTGCTCTGTTTGCCAGAATGTGCTGACGTTGTATACAAAGCATATATTACGTTTGGACTTGATGATCTTAAAGGTCTTTCCAACCTAAATGATTCTATGATTCTATATGCATACGTGCTCGTGAGTTTGTGTGATTGCATAGTACTTGCCTACTAGGTGCTCTCATTTAGAAATGCCTCACTTGAGCTGGAAAGTATCTGAGGCAGCTGCAAACACCTCTACTCACATTCATCACCTACAGATTTAGCTTTATCAAATCACAGAAGGGTAAGGGTTGGAAGGGACCTCTGGAGATCATCTAGTCCAACCCCCCTGCTAGAGCAGGGTCACCTAGAGCAGGCTGCACAGGACTGCGTCCAAGCGGGTTTTGAATATCTCCAGAGAAGGAGACTCCACAACCTCCCTGGGCAGCCTGTGCCAGGGCTCTGTCACCCTCACAGTGAGGGAGTTTTTCCACATATTTAGTCGGAACTTCCTATGTTCCAGTTTGTGCCCGTTGCCCCTTGTCCTGTTGCTGGGCACCACTGAGAAGAGTCTGGCCCCATCCTCTTGACACCCACCCTTGAGATATTTATAAGCGTTGATGAAGCCCTCTCAGTCTTCTCTTCCTCAGGCTGAACAGCCCCAGCTCCCTCAGCCTTTCCCCAGAGGAGAGATGCTCCAGTCCCCTCATCATCTTAGTAGCCTCCGCTGGACTCTCTCCAGTAGTTCCTCATCTTTCTTGAACTGGGGAGCCCAGAACTGGACACAGTCCTCCAGATGGGGCCTCACTAGGGCAGAGTAGAGAGGGAGGATAACCCCCCTCGACCTGCTGGCCACACTCTTCTTGATGCACCCCAGGACACCGTTGGTCTTCCTGGCTGCAAGGGCACATTGCTGGCTCATGGTGAATTTGTAATCTACCAGGACACCCAGGTCCTTCTCCACAGAGCTGCTTTCCAGGAGGTCAACCCCCAACCTGTACCCATGCATGGGGTTGTTCCTCCCCAGGTGCAGGACCCTGCACTTGCCCACGTTGAACCTCATGAGGTTCCTCTCCACCCAACGCTCCAGCCTGTCCAGGTCTCGCTGAATGGCAGCACGGCCTTCTGGTGTATCAGCCACTCCTCCCAGTTTCGTGTCATTGGCAAACTTGCTGAGGGTGCACTCTGTCCCTTCATCCAAGTCATTGATGAATACATTGAACAAGACTGAAAATGGAAAATACTTGTGCCTAACAGAATAGAAGTACATTGCTTTGCCTTCACAAAGTACCTTTTGATTTTGCCATTATGACAAATAGGTGAGGTATTTTCAAAAAAGCAATAAAATTGGCTAATGTAAAGGCATTCTTAGCTAGCCCACTGGAAGATGTGTTTCCCTTTCAAGTGTCTGTTATTTACCCTTTGTGTTTCTGGATTCAATATATATGCCGTTATTTAAATGCCATTCAATGTTAGGTACTCTGGAACATACGTTATTTCTTGCTCTAAATATGTATAAATGTGAATTTTAAGAAAAAGCATACCTTTCCTGTGCTCTGCCTGTACTGTAGAATGGAGGATTGCATCATACTCCTTAATTTAAAAGACGTGTAGGTGCGGAGCTTAGGAACATGGTTTAGTGGTGGACTTGGCAGTGTTACATTAACAGTTGGACTCGGTGATCTTAAAGGTCTCTTCCAACCTAAATGATTCTATGATTCTATATTGCTTAGGGTCAAAGCAGTTTTGGAGCTGTCTTTCTAGAATATGGGAAGACAGTTATCCCAGCTGAAATAGCTGTCTGGCTGCTGTCCTGTAGCTTTGCAGCTTGGTCAGAGCAGAAGACGTCAGTAAGATCACAGGGTAGAGAAGAAATGGGTGACTAATCACAAAGGACCATCGCTAATTGTTATGGCTGAAATATTTTGATCCGAGATAAGGCAATGGCTATAGTTAAGGAAGCAAATAGAGTCCGGCAGTTAAGGTTGAAGTATGGTGTTCAGTGTCCTTATTTTTCAACATCTTTTTGTGAAAAGCACAAGCTCTTTTTTCCAGAAGAGGTAAGCAGATAGTCCTGTGAGGGGTGTCCCTTTCTTGCAGGAAAATGGAAAGCAGTTTGGAGTAAATAGTAGCTAGCGTGTACATCTCGGAGTAACGAGACAAGGCTAATTAAGGCACTTGTACTGAGAAAGGCAAAGCAGAACCTCAGAAAACAAACCACAGAAGACATAAGCTTTGATTGGCGTCATGGCATCATGCCATTGCAAAGAGTGCCTGTTATCAAGGTCCGGAGAGCGCTGGGAGCCTTACTTGCTCTGCCCAGCCTCACCTGGCACCTCCGTCCGTGGCAAGGACCTCTGGTCAGACCTCAGGCCACACAGGCGGCCCCGTCCCCAGCAGTCCTGACTTGCTGCCTGAACATCCCTGACTGACCCCGGACCTGACCCTACCTCACCTTGTGTGATGGTCCCCAGCCCTGGCACTGTCCCCACCCTGGCTCTGCTCAGGTTCCGGGGGGCTGCCCCTGCCCGGTGGGGCAATGCCCTGCCTGGGCCGTGGCCACAGCCCGGCTTCCCTTGCGGAGCAGCCCCTGCTCCCTGACACCTCTCTTCAGTCCTTCCTCTGTGTTGCTGAGCTAAGGAGAGCTTTCTAAGCCCTTTCAGGCAGAGAGGGAATAGGGATGCATCCAGGATGAATGTTGCATCCTAATGAAACCACAAAGGCAGAGAAACTGGCAAAAGGCTCATTACGCTGTAATAAGCTACACATCTATAGGGAATAATGAGTGGCTGCTGATGTTTTAGTGTAACTTAAGTCTAGATAGGCTTACTATTTTTTTTTCTTGTCTATAATTTTCCATATTTCTTGATTGATACTCAATCTTTAATGTGGAGGAAGATTGAGTAGCTAGTTCCTGAGACCGGTGGGGGTTAGGTGAGAGCATGCAGATGTTAATGTCTGTCGTACTTGGAGATGAACTTCACAAAATGATGTTTTCTTCTTTCAAGACTTTAGGTCTTTACATTCTTCTGGTTCCTAATTTCCAAATATGTACAGACTTGCATGTGAAACTAATTAAAAAAGTTAGAAGGTGTTATCTTAGTGTAGCAATAGTGTGTCAGGGACCATTTAGATAAAAGTTCTTTCTGTCTGCTCAAGCCCAGCAAGCCAAGCCTGAATTTCTAGTGAAATCATTCCTACTCTGTGGCATAATTGCATTGTGAAAATGCTATTTTATTTTAACAGTAAAATGAAATACGCCTGCATCACAGGAATTGCCATAAATATTTTTTCCTTCTCTTCTCCATTCCCTTTTTCATTCCATTTATCTTTTATTCTTTGATTAAATAATCTTTGATTATTTACTTGCTGCACAGTGTTTGTGGGTGGTATATTTTCTTTAATAATATTACTGCAATATCAGTAGTATAATTATCTTTTTTGCAGTATTCGAGGCGTAATATCAGTAGAAAGAGGGATACAAGCCTTCTTAATTTGTATTTGTTTGTTGTCAAAATCCTGTGCAATTTCTTGAGAAGCAAGGCGATGATTAACTCCTTTTTTGACGACATTTCGAGAGCACTATATTCACCTGCCTTCCAAATTAGACTGTTGGAATATGTCACACAGAGAAAATTTCCGCTTTCTGTAATCCTTGACTTCTGGTTGACCACCTGATTTTTTTTTTCACATTGCGGTTAGCTTTGATATCCTGTAGGCAGGCGTGCTTTGTAGGGGGGAAGAGCTCTGGCAATATAAAAGGCTGGAGAGGCAGGGGGCAGTTGGAGACCCCAGGCAGAAGAAAGACCAGTTGGTGGTGGTGCAGGTGTAGAGCTGACAACAGAAAAAGACTTATACTTCAGCCTTTAAGGTAGTGATGGAGAGCTGAGTGTTACTCTGCTCTGAAGGTTTGCTGCTCCTTAGCATAAGGAAAATCTTTTCAGGGTAGTAGGAATTGCGGGGCTGTGAGCAGGGTAGAGCAGCCTCCTTGATCCTAGTAAGGATAATTTGGGAAAGCTTGGGAAAAGTGGCAGCAGGCAGAAGATACAGAGCCAGATTCTGAGCTGCACTATTGGGGCACCTGGTGTCGTCTCGTGGATGTGTAGCATATAATTTCGAGAATCCTGAAGGCAACATTACATTTTGCAGGGGGACAAAGTACTTAGCTGTACAGATAGGAGGGGCAAGGACATGTAGCACAAACAATTTATTCCGTCACTGGGTCTTTCAAAACAGAGAAGCATCAGAAATAATCTCTAATAGAAAGGAGTAAAAATGGAGAGAGATGTAGTGCCTCTTTTCACTCTCCCCTGGAGACTTTTAAATTTGTAAGGCAGCATCTTTCCGACCCTGATTCTCGTCTCTTTACAGGTCAGCAGGGTGTTCTTCTGGAGTGATGGGAGGCTACAGGCTATACCCATGACTGTCTGTCTGCAATTATCTGCTTTTTAAAACTGTGCAGAACAAAAGATCACCACTTTACCTTCACCTAACAAATGGACAGTGAATGTTTGCAAACTGCTAAATTTGAATAAAAGCCATTTGGAGTAAATAGTTAGCGTGGCTGACCCAGAGCGGTCACAGATCGCTGCAGGTTTGTATTCCCTGGTGTATTGCTGCAAACTACCAGCAAAACAGACGTAAAAGAGAGAAGATGGTTCCCCTAGAACATAATAGAACAGCAAAGTGTTCTAATATAGCTGGCAGGTTTGCTTATCTAATGCTATTTTAAGCTAATGAAAGCAGTATTTCATCTTTGGATCAAGGTTTATACGTGTTCTTACAGTTGTGAGGGTTGTCAAAGTAATTGATGTACTGCCAAAACTGCAGTGAGGATACAAATAGATTCTTGTGTGGGCTGGACTAGATCTCATGGTGATTTAGTGGCAATTGGTGTGTGTAGGAAGACTATTTAGTCCCTTGTTCTGAGGTAAAAACAGTCCATTTGTAGTGTAGATCTTGAGGAATATAGATGTTACCTTTCTGAATAGGGCCAGTAATTTATCCAGCCTTCTATTTTGCTTGTATCAATGGCCAAAACTTCAGAGGAAGATGGAACCATTTTTTAATTTGAGCTCTTACGGATGGCCTGGACTAGCTTCTCTTTACATCTGCATGTGATGGTTATGTTTTGGCCCTTTAACATGAGCAAAGGTATGGTCCCTGTGACCAACTGCTGGTACGGATGCTTTGTTGGGGAGCGAGGAAAGTATTCACAGAGCTTGCTCTAGGTACCTAGCAAGGATGCGATGCAGCACGCTTAACCTTCAGAAGCCAGCATTTCTCGTATGTCAGCAAATAACTGGGTGATCTTTCTGGGTGGCGTGACCGTGTTCTCCATTCTCCTCCCTGCACATCCTCGTGCTACGACACGGCTGCACAACGCCCTTGTCCTGTGGTGTGCCCTGTGATCCCTGACCCAGGCTCCTCCAGAGCAAGGGCTTGGCCAGAGCACGTGGTAGCTCTTATTCCTGCTGCTTCTCGTAAGGAAATCAAGGCTCAGAGACGAGGGAGTAGTGAACCCCCCCAGGTCTTGCTCTGTGACAGACTCACGCGGTTATGGTGTGCATGTCTACTGGAAACTAAGCAGTGTTTATAGGTCCCTCAGTGGCTTTGTGTACTTGATAAAGCCATTTTATGTTAATTTATACTGCCCAGAGTTGCTTCTAGTTAGGGAGTTCATGAAGACTGCCAAAGGTACTGAATATGACCATACATTTCACTGAATCAAGAAATCCTTATGTTTCTTCTAGTACCAAAATAATTAATACTTCTCATGGCACTATCCGGTGGAACCGTGTCTTTTGTGCCCTTGAAATTAGAAAACAAACTCTTAGAGATGTGCAAAAGAGATGTATGGTTGCTTTCTAATAATGTATCTTAAATTGTATACTGAGGTTTTTTATTTTGAGAAGCTTCACCTTGTTTCCAAAGGTGTCCCTTTTGGACAAATGTCCCTTCCAAGTAGAAGCGATGACATCTTGTAATGTGTCAGAGAGAAGCAGGCAGAGAACCGGTCCAGTGTTTTGGTTTCTTTCTTTCCAGTGAAGAATGGCAGGGGCATTGCAGGCAAGAGTAGGGGAAGACTTTGAGCCCAGTAAAATACAGGCAAGGGCAGAAGTGGGTGTAATGACCTGATAGAAATGAAAGGAGAAGCTTACTGTGTTCAGTGACTGTTTCTGAAGATGAACTGTGAATTTTTTGCTGTTCCTGGTGCTATACAGCTTAAGATATATCCAGTCTGCATTACAAAACTTTTTTCAAAACTGCAAAATACTGAAGAAATAAATAGCGTTTTGTTTGGGGAAAGCCTGCCAGTGATCTGTTACTGCTATGATGCTCCAGCAATCAGCCACTGATGTAACTGATGTAATATATGTACCAGTCGATGTTTATAGACTAGATGATACACAGATGACTTATTTGCTTGTTTTCACTTTGCCAGCTTTGGCATGAGTACGAGTTGTAAGCTTTAAATGCATAAAAAAGTAAAAATCAGAATGATAGTATTTTCCTTGGCTATCCCAGTTACCCTGCACACCACCTAGATTTGTTTTCTCATGCACTTCTTTTTCAAAGTTTAGTTACTGTGGTCCTGCTTTTTTGGTCTGTGTTGTGTGTTCACACGACATATTACACTAACCAGATGTGTGGAAATATTTAGGTATATTCTGGATCTTATGGATCTCTTGTTTTGTTTTCTTTTTTGGGGGGTTGAGGCAGGAGGAAGCACTACTAAAACTGTTTTAATAGTTGAACTAAGACAGTGATTTCAGTTTTCTTTGAATTAGGTACCTTTTTCCAGTTGAAGTGAAGGCACGTTAATAGCTAATTTAAGTCTGAAAGTGGATTTGCTTTTCTTACTGCCTTTTATGAACTTCACAGAAATTGCCTGTGATCTTTCAAGGGTTGTTAGATGACTGAGAACCACTGAAGTATCAAAATTTGTATGTAGGGGGAATCAATTGAAAAAGGTTGTAAGATTCTGCCAGTAGATGGTGCAGTTAGTAAAAATATGCTGTGGAGACCTCGGCATGAATGGACAAATTTTGGATTTTGTGACTTCTGACAAGGTTTTTGGCTCATGAGACAAATGAACTAGTTGGTTTGATTTGATATTTTTCTTCTGTTACAGTAAATGTTGCAACCTGGCAATCTTAACTATAGAATTTAGAAGAAACAATAACTGCTATAGTACTCAAAATATGAGTTTGGAAGTAAATTTGCAGTTATTCTGCTCAATGGTTGAATGTGCTGTTAGGTTAAATCCTCTCTACCCTATATAGTGCAGACTAATATTATGACAAATCTGGTCTTTCATGCTTGGACAAACCATTTTGGAGCTTTCTAAGAGTACTGGAGCTGGACCTTTTTGAGACAGCAGCATGTTGCAACTTGGTTGCCTTCTAAATTGGAGGTTCCCATACTTTAGAGACTAACAGACTATGGTTAATTGGAATGTTTTCTGAGAAATGCTATGTTCCTTGGAGGTACTGTGAAAAATTGCTGTAAAAACATTCTTCAGCATGCCTAAATTGATAACCTACAGATTTTTAATGCGGCTTCTGGAGGCTATGCTTGGAAACATTTAGTGTGAAGGATAAGTTTCTGCAATGCATTTCAAAAATATTAAGGGACACTATGACGAGCTAAAACTATGTCAGTGTTCCAGAATCTGAACTTGGTACTGATGGATAATCAGTACTGATGGATAATCAATTTAATGAATATCATTAAATTGACGTTTTTGGAGGGATTGTCTTTAATGTTTTAAGTTGACAGAAGTAAAGGTAGTAAGTATACTTCTGAGTCTGTATAAAACTGAAAGTATAGATCCCAGGTATCAATTGACCGTTTATTCGAATGGATATGTACTCAAATTAATGACTTTGTAATAACACAGTGAAACATTTCACAGTATTTAAGAAATTCAAGGAAATGTTTTATAATGACCTGCATCAGTCCTTTAGCCAGTGAAGCATGCTATTGACCATGGAGCAATCAAAGTAAAAAAACGTTTTTCGCTTCTTGAGCACAATCTAAAAATTATAAAGATGGGATCAATAGCTGTCCCACTACTGTGGTTTTGTTTGTTTGAATAACTCTGTGAGTAGTGTTGACTATATGTTTTGGAAAGGCTGCAGACAAGGCAAGAGAAGAAATTGGGAATAGAAGGACACAGTAGGAGGTAAAATGAGGGGAATTTTTGTAAGTTTGGCTAAAAGAACATGTGCAACTGTCCTAATGGGTTGCTTATTTTGCTCAACACTAGGGACAGTGTTTTCAAAAGCAATTAGAACTGTTGCATTGGTCAAATTTTATGCACCAGGTGAGGCACCTCTGCCTGTACCCCAAGCCTATCAGCAAATCGAGCCACCCCAAGACTTTCCAGACAGTTGTTTGCAAGCTACTAAGTAAAAGCTTGCATCTATATGCTGACACTGTGAACCATGGCATGTAATACCTAAAATGACGGATGAATTGCCTCTTTTCCTACAGAGTGTTAGATCCTTCCCTCTTTGTCGTGGGTTGACGCTCTTAGTGTATTGACAGCCAATACACGCTTACACTGGGATTGTAAAATTTGTGTTTCATGGACGTGGTGTTTGCTTGATGTTCTGAGGCTGGGGGTAACTCGCAAGTGCTCTGTTTGTCAGCAGGTTATGAACTTTATGTTCTTGAAGAATTTAGGGACTTTTTAACAAGAAGCACGTTATTTCTTTTGCTAATGTTGCTTCTGTCATTGTTCCAAAGGTGGCAAGAGACCACGCGTTCTTAATCTCGAGTCTTCTCAGCTCTCCACAAGAAGTAGATGTGCTGTTAATCTCACACAGCTCCTTTAATTATGTAATTAGCAGTGGAATGACAATGCTAAGAAATCAGGAGTGGAAAAAATAATAGACTTGCCAGGCCTTAACAGTCCATCAGTTACTACAGTAATCTTTGAGTCTCATTCCTTTATGATCTAATATTCTCAGTGGTACTGTCGTGTCTATAATTCTGTTCCTATCAATGAAGCTGCACAGCCTAATAGATCTGTCCCAGGTAAGCAGTTTTCACTCTGCAGAACATAGATGCTTTGCCTACTCAATGGTCCGTGTCGGCTATTAAGTACTGCCTATGGTCTTCTCTGAATAGCCTTTTAGCAAACAGCTTATTTCAGTTAGTTTGCGTAGTGCAACTATAATATCGTGGGGAGGGGTGGTTTTTTGGTTGCTGGCTGGATTTCTTGATTATTTTTATTTTTCCAATATACTTTGCAATATTCAGTACAAATTCAAGCAACAGTGATGTCTCTTTGCAAGTGTATTGGGTCAAAAATATGTCCTTACTCAACATGGCTTTTTAAGAAATTGGTGCGCAAACTGCAATGTGCCATTAGCAGTTCATCCTTCTACTTACAGAACATATTTATTTATCATCCCATATGTTTTTCCAGTTGGGAAAAGCTTTGAAGATGCATTGTTTCAGAGTTCATCAGTTTGGGTTTTTCTTTTTTAGCTTTATTTTCTAAAGAGAGAAACAGTAAAAGGATTTGCTTTTATGAAGCGCATTCTTTGACTTTTTCCACAGTCTGCTGTGTTCCTAAGATGATTAATTGCTCAGGCTAGAAGATAGGACTCTTCAGAGAGCCTTCCTTATCTGATAGAGCTAAATTCATTGGGGGTGGGGAGAGGAAAATACATTGGTTTTGGCTTACAAAATGGTTTGTAAATTTTAGACGTAAAGCTTAAAAAAAAAAAAAAACCCAGCATTTCTGAGAGAAGAGAGACATGAGAGAAAAAGAAAGGAAGCTCTGGTACTATGCATAATTTTGCAAAGACCCAGACTAATTGTAAATGAACTTTAAAGTGCTCAGTTACAGTGAACACTGTGTTATTTCCACAAATACTTGTAAAGTAGCTCAGCTAGTTTTGTAGCTTCAAAGACGAGCTAAACAAAAAAGATGAAATAAATCCCGTTTGTTGTTTAGGAGCTATTAGACCGAGCTGCCTGGCAATGGGAAGAGTTAATTCAGTGTGTGTGTACAGGAGACCTAATTATGCTTTTATAGCAGTGCATTCATCTACAGCCTAAGCCTCTGGACCCCCTGCAAGACACCTTCTGCATAGTCGTTCACTGTTGGTGAGGTGTCCTCTTCAGGGACGTCATCTCCAGGGAAAGCCGTCTGGGTTTGCCTTACTGGGGAAGTATACTCGACGTCCCCTTTCTAGGGGGAAGGTGGGATGGTCATCCCGTGGATCCGACTGACTCCTCGGAGTCTTCTGAGAATGGGATCACCTCTGCGAGGATGTTGGCTGCGCACCTCAGGGGAGATGTCGGATGGTGGCCAGAGCCCAAAGGAGGAGCCGGGGGAGAGGCTGCTCAGGACCCAGAGCTCTGCGTGGATTTACACAAATAGTACTTACTGCGAATGGAGGACCCTGCTGATCCTGGTGAGAGGTACGGATAGTCTTGGGAAAGCGAATGCAGACAAGCCTGTTTGCATTTGCTGTGCTCTCTTCCAAGCTTAGATGCTGTCTGGATCTCGGATAACAAGTGCCATTTGTTGAGGATTTGCTTTAGTCTGGGGATGCGTGGACAGGAAAATCTCTCAAAGAACATAATGACCTGTATGACAATAGTGATAAGTAAAGGATCAGAAGCGAATTTCGTCTTGCTTTGTGGCCTAGAGGCATACTAAAATTTTTATCTTACCCTCTGTTCTTCAAAGGATGGTCTATGTGGATCCCATATTTTGCCTCTCTGTGTTTCACTGTGTTTGTCCTTCTGCAGCAAGGGTTGAGCAGATGGGCTGGACTGGCACAGGTTGAGTTCCAACAGCTGGTTCTTCGGTAACACAAAATGGGGAGGGATCCGTTGTCTTTAGTAGCTACGAGAATACCTGTTTCGCGGTGCTGACAAAATTAGGTTCATCTGCAGGACCTCATCTACGTAGGAATGTTTCTGCTGGTTTGATTCTTCTCCAAAGCCAGTCTCGCTTTCTGTTTGTGTCGCAATGAACGGTGTGATGGCTGTACGCTACTGACGAAAGCTACGGGAGCTTAGTGTGTATCTCTAAGCTAGTGTGAACCGAGCCTCTTACGTGGTTGCATGTGGCAGTGTTAGAGCTGATCTAAATCCAGGTGACTTCACTGGCTGCAGAGTTTTTGACTGGGGTGGGGAAAAATAAGGGAAAATCTTGTGAGGAGGGGAAATCCTTTTCCTTCTGCCTCTCTCTTTCTGTCTCCTTCCTTATCAGCTTTGTGCGAGAAAACATACAGCTTTCAGGTCTGCATATTTTCCAAAAATTATTGCATTCTATATATAGTAGGTTGCTTCTTGTAAATGAAAAATAAAATAAGGAATTCAGGGTCAGTCTAGAGTAAATAGATTTTCTGTTTTTCCTTGAGGATTTTCATTTCTACAAAAATAAAGCAAGTTTTGTGCATAGACTTCTGTATTTTGATAGAACTTTTAATTTTTTTATACCCAAATAGTTACCCCTGGTTGTCTTCCTTACCACCGTCCCAAGCTGCTCCCCCCACTCCAGATAAAACCTAAGAGAGGACTGGAGTGCCAGAAGTGTCCTTCGTGGTCAGACTGCAGCTCTTAACTGCTTCAGAAAGGCAAGTTCTGTTTTTCGAGGAGTAGATTAGAGAAAAAAGGAGCAGCACTGGAGGGGAAAAAAAAAAAAGAGGGCTATTTTGGAATGAAAAATACCTCTTGGCTCTATCAGCTTTTTTGTTCAGCCTTCAAAAATGCAAGTGTTAATCCTGCCCCAGAGTTAGAATATCAAACCCCTTTTTCTGGTGGGGCTTCCCTGCCTTCCTCTCTGTATCACTTACACTGTATAACTAAATTCTGAGTTGCGTGAAATGATTACTTATTATAGGTGGGTTGAATTAGTCATACAATACATACCGCTTTAGATATAAATATTCCAGCTTGAGGACAGACTAGATGATCTCCGGAAACTTTTCCTGCACTTTGATTCTGTTATGGGCATGATGAGACAGTGACAGGTTTTTGTTTACCCAATGTGGTTGAAAGGTTTTCCCTTTGAAAAAAAATGAAAGCTTTTTTTTGACAACAGTTGCTTCTGCCCCAAACTTCCCTGCTCCTGCTGCCTTACCTTGTTCATGAAAGATGAAAGACTTTTGCTACTTTCTGTAACTGACTGAGGGACAATGTGCAGAAAAAAAGTGAAAATCCAGTGGGAAAGGGAGGTGAAAGTAATGTGAGGGCAATGTATGCCTTTATCTAAAAAGGTCTGAAATATGTACAAATTCCTTATATGCAGTACTGGAGTGTTTACAGCAATATCTACATAAAGATGCTATATTTTGCCCCCATCTGACTACAGTAGGGTAGGAGCTTTTGTAACTGGGCCATTTGTTAGTAATTGAAGCACAGATTTGTCAGACTGACAGTTATATCTAGAGGGAAAACAAGAAACAGTAATAGGACAAAAGATGCTTCAATAACAAACCGGATAACAGAAAAGCTGAAATCCTCCATCAGTTCTTTTGCTCAGGTTGAACAATGGGATCAGAGAAGTCAATGGCACCTTGTACACACGACAAAGTACAGGAGCATCACTGTCTCTGGAGCCCAGCTGAAAGTAACATGATGGCACATTTCTTCCTGCCAGCGATGTCCCCTTGTCAGCAGAGTTGTCATCCTTAATCCTCCTCTTTCAGGTTGCAAAGCAGCTGTGAGATCAGCCGATTGCCCCATTGCCGTGGTGGTACAATGCCGCTCGACTGAAGCTTTCTGATGGCAAAGACTCTGCGTATTGCGATGGTTCTGAAACTAAGGTTGTTCAAATGCGTTCTGTGACATGTCAGCACTTTTAAACTATACATCGGGTTTCGTCCGGCTTGCTTGTAAGATGTATCCACCGCAGCTTTGGGTGGTGGCGGGAAGAGTTGCTTGTTGTTTGTGCTGTGAACAGTGACGCGGTGACATAAACAGCAACGGCCGCTTCTAAGATGTTAGGAAAACTGAAATTAGCCCATAAACAGTTTTATGAAATGATTTTCATTATTTACATAACTATCTAGTTCTTTAGGATGTACAAAACTGAGGTGAATGTTTCATGCAAACAAACTACCTCAAATTCCTTCTGGTATTTCTTGTTTCCAGTTTGGCCAGAAATATGAACAATCTTCTGCCTCTATAACATCAAGGTTTTAGAAGGCCTGTAAAATAGCGGGTTTCTATTTTTCTTTTCTGTTTCTTTTTTTTTGTTTTGTGTTTTTGTTTGGGTTTTTTTGAGTCTTCGGTATTGGGAAAAGTACTGGAGTACTGCTTGAATCTGTCTGGGACTTTTTCCACTAGAAAAGATACTCACTTTTGCTGTTGTGGGGTTTTTTTGTTTGGTTTTTTGGTTTTGTTTGTTTGTTTTTTAGCTCTAGAGGACTTCATTTTCTTTCTTTCCCTCTCAGCAGATAATTTTAATTATTTCTAAGCAATTTTAATATTTTTAATCTGGAGTCCCCACTAGATATTGCTTGAGGATCTTGAAGCTGGTGCTGAAAAAAAGCCTGTCTAGAACCATTTGAGGAAAATCACCCTTTTTATTTGCTGGATTTGAAGGATTCTGAACTTGTAGTGTGGTTGCACTTGCAGGATTCATTGGCACTGTTGTAAAAATGAGTTAGGTGGTGCCTAGAGTGTATTCAAGAGTTTAACTGCATAATATTTTAATCTACACTGAAGGTAGGAAAGGAAGAAAAGTTGGAATATTAGGTTTATAACGAGGGGCAGAACATGTTAAGTTGTAGTGAGTTATCTGGACCATAAAAAGGAACAAGCACAGAACCAAAGAAGTGAGATTTGATCATTGTAGCAGAAAATAGGAGCAATACTATCTTATTTTTGATCCTAAAGAAGGATGGCAGGACGTTGTTTTAATATTATTGGAAAGTGAAACAATGGAGTCCTTGATGGAAGATGTAGTAATGCTTGACGAGTTAAATGCTGATCTCAAAGATACTTATGTTGGGAAAGACGAGCATGCATGAGCAAATGTGATGAAGGATATATGTGATATTATACTTGCAAAATAGAAACAAGTGGCCTTGGCCTTGGCTACTTTGTGCTTGCAGCATGTCATTAAGCAAATCTTTAAGACTTTTATATATTTTGTCTGCTTCTGTGGTTGTGCAAGATTTGTAACAATTTATAATTAACTAGTATTTATTATTATTTGAAGAAGGTGGGGAGGGGAAGAGACGCTATGGACTTGGAATTGGTAAAACACTTGTCTAATCAGCAATGCGGTTACACTAACTTTTCTCAGAAGACCTGATTTTTGGGGCAAAGCTTACTTCACAGATTACTCTTCTCTATCTCACATTAGCAGGTCAAGAGAAAGGACATAGTCAAGATATGAATTCAAGAATAAGAGAGTAGAGACATCTTGTCTAACTATTTTTCCATGATATCTCTCAAGTGTGGCACTTGCTCCCCACGTAAGTTAAAGTAGGCCAAACTGCAAATGTGCAAAGTGTGCAGCAAAGTCTCTCTTGACAGGAGCCTTAAGGGAGGTGATATACTGACAGGTAAGGAAATTTTAGTTTTGGCTGCAATGTGCGTGGTAATTACTTGAACAAGAATATCTTGACATTTTTTTTTCTTAATTTTGATCTCATACCTGCTAATCTGTATGTGACGTCTGTCAGAGTTCTGCTGCTTAGTTGACATGGTTAGATATTGTTCTGTCTCTGCTTGAGAAATGTCTTTTTCCCCGTGCCCCATGAAAGCTCGAAAAGGAAACGTGTGATGACAAAAAGACTGAACTTGATAACTCATAAGGAGGCCACGCAGATAGAAATGGGTGCCTTTGTACAGCCTTTAAACTTGTGCTTTGATTCAGAAATACAAGTTACTCCTTGAACTAGTTTCTTTGGTTTGATTTTTTTGTTTTGGTTTGGTTTTGGTGGTTGTTTGTTTGTTTTCTTAAATAAACGCAGTACAAAAAACCCTCAGGAGTAATGATGAGTACTTAGTGTTCTTGCAATTCTGGCAGTTTTTAAGGGACTTCACTATAGATTTTAGACCTTATCTGCAACATGTAGATGACTTTTCTCCTTAGATGGGCACATCTGATGAGGGGCCTGACAGCAGCATCATAATGAGTTCTTGATTCGTCATGTCTTTTAGACCTGTTCTTAAGTCTTGCTGGTCACTTTAGGGACCTGAGGGTGCATTTAGGCATCTTCCTGAAGGAGTTTGCTCTGAAGCCAGGCCTGAAACCTTAAAAGGATGTGATTTTATTTTTTTTTTTATTTTTTTTTTTTAATTCTCCTCCCCCTGCCCTGCTGCTAACAGGCTAGTGAACCTTGATCTTTCCAGGCTTTATTCTCTAGACTTTTGGCAAACTTCATTACGAGCATTGCATATCCAGTGAACAAAAAAGCACTACTTGACCAATCACGAATAAACAATGTAGTCCACTTGGCCATGGATAAATATTTCACAGAAAGATCTGTGTGAACAAAGATATGAAAAGGCCATTGTTTAAATAGTTTCCAGTGAGATGTGAAAAGAAATCATGAGCAGCACTATCACTGAAGAGAGACTGAACTGGCTCTGTTCAATTATTGGTTAAAGTCTGTTTTTGTTCATGTCTTGATATTTGTTTTAGTAATGCTCTGTTCCTGTGAATGTATTTTGTTTGGCATCCTGTAGAAAGTAGCTTAAATTGTGTGCAGAGAGGTGCAGTCCAAGACTCCTGATGGAGCACTTAAGGACTGGAGAGATTTGTATTCTGAATAAGAAGATCCTCATTTGTGTGTATAGACTAATATGACGGTACACTTGGTTACTGCAGAGATTATCAGTGTTGGCTGGTTTTTTTGTTCGTTTGTTTTGATGGGTCCAGTGGTAGAATAATATATTTTGGTGGCTGTCTGGTTGAGTATATTTAAACCAGTGGATATTTAGTATTAGTAATGAAACGTTGTAAAAAGCAAAACAGCAGCATTGCAGTAGTTTCCCTTGCCTATAATGGACAAAACCCCACAGTTCTTAAGCAAGATTCTTCTACTGCTCTAAAAAAAAAATCTATATTTAAGCTAGCATTGCACTATTTGATGCAGGAATAGAAATGCGGTAGTTCATTGCTAGCCCTGGTGCGTAGCCACAGTAAGTGGTAAGTAGAGTGCTGTCATCTGGCACTCCCCATAGAAAATACGTTGTAATGAAATTTGTGGTGGTAGCAGAAAACCACACATCTCTTACACCAGGTTCAAGAGCAGCTACAGTCTGTCTTCCTTTTTCTGTGTTAGGATGTTGTCTTTGATGCAGAGACTGCAGAATGAAAAGCTGCTTTGGACCCTTTCCAGAAAGTTATTGAAATCAGTCTTCGGTAACTGTATTGGCTTTTACTGTGTACCAAGGTCACTGAGCTGCATGAGCAGACAGCCCTGTTAAATACAGGATTTGAGTATTTTAAAACGTGTCTTTTTACAGTTTGAATAAATCAGCAGGAGCCTTATAAAAATATGCTGTAAGTATAGTATTTACTACTTTTGTCCTGATCTTCTGCCTTATTTTCTCTCCAGCCATGGTCCTGCTGGTCAGTTTTGATATCAATAGCAACTTCCCAACATTTGTGACATCAAAGCTCTGAAGAGACAGAAGATGCCGGTTGCCCCACAGTTTCTGGCACTGATAATTAGAAATACAAGCGCGTATCTTTTGGGTGGGGTGGTGTTTTGTCTTTATATACAAAGGAGGTGGTAGTTTTGGATAAAGGTGGTTGTTATTTTCCTGGTGCAGTATTGTTCTCACCAGAAACAAAATCAGCATGTCAAAAATTGACTCTTCTCTGTCTAAAGCTTCGTGACAGTTCTGTGTTGCACTGAGCTTTTTCAGCTCTTGAGTAAACTGGAATTTCTGGGTTAAAAAGGAGGTGCAGGTGCCAAAGTGGCTTTTACTACGCCCACCGCAGTACTCTCTCCACCATCGTGTGAGGCCTGGATTCAAGTTTATCCTCTACCTGCGTCAGACCAGTCACCTGAAGGAGGTGAGTGTTCAGACACCAAGATACGAATTGTTTTGGGGTGGGTCTCTTATTTCTTCTCTTGAAGCATTTTACTTCATGCTCACGCTGATGCATGCGTTCGGTAATTGAGCCTGGGTGGAGGCAGGGAGGAAGAGGTAGAATTAATTGCCTCGTGGCTGTGCTTGCTTCATGTTTTAGGAGCAGGTCTTGGATGTCTAGAGCAATAGTGTCAGGATAGCTTGCCAAATCTCAGGTGCCTGTAGGAAAGGCAATTCTTGTAGAGTTCTTTAGGCTTCTCACTGGGATCAGGATATGTCTTTAATTTACTTACACTACGTATGCATAATGGAGACGGACAGCGCTTCATAGAAAATGGCTTGTAACTAAGATTGGCTAGGACTTAAAAAAAAAAAAAAGTAGTATCATTGTATAAATGCCTGGAAGAGGACTTGGGAACTTGCAGCCTATGGAGAACATATGGCCTGCAACTTAATTTCTTATGACCAAAGGCCAACTGTTTACTTTTTCAGTTAGCTTTTTGGGTTTTTTTTCAAGCTATTATTGAATAATGCCAAGGTCAGAATAGCTGGCCAAAGAAGCTTCAAAGCTGTAGTTATCCCTCAGCAAGGGTAAAGATATCTAACCTTTATTGTAGGATTTCTGTGAACTCTATCTGAGTGTGTGCGGTCTGTTTTATGCCTAGAAATCCACAGAGCTGACCCCTGCCTTCCTCGCAGTATCTTTTCATAAGGGAAAATTTTCCAGATGTACTTAACTGACCGGGCGCCTTCAGCACAACAGACTTATTAACCACTAAGCCAGCATAAAACTTGTAAGTGCAGCTGCTGCAGAAATGGACAGTGAGGAAACACAAAAACTGTGCCTGAAGACAGAAGAATAAATAATGGTATGGTGATAATTACCTCCTGTAGGTATTGCATTGTGGTAGTCATCAGAAACTTATTTACTGTGTCTGCCTTTCCCTCTGTCGGTGATGAGTTTCCTTCATCCCCCCGCGCTAGCCTGCCTGCAACCTTTTAGAGAAGTTCTCAGGATTGTGGCTGAAATGTTAGGAGTAATTAGATAAAACATAGCTGTAAATTCCTGTGGAAAGAAATACATTTATTAATTAACTTAGTTGAGTTCTGGCCAAACTTAGCTTCTTCCGTATATAAATAATTGGATGAGCAGATAAACAGTCGGGTAAAGTGATTTTGCTTTATCTACCTCCAGACAGGACAAAAGGTAACAAACTGAAATGACTAAGGAATTGGAAATCTGTCGCTCCAACATTGACTTGTTTAATCGTGATCCAATACCTTATCCTCTGCACAAACTCCTGAACTTCTGTGTCTGACCTTGTCAGGCTGAGGAGCCCTCCTAGAGAAAGGTCAGGCTTTTAAGCCGATGGTAGGTTGTTGCTGGCATGAGTCAGGGCAGGATGAAGTCCTAATGCGTGTATCTTCAGATGTCAGCTGGCATTCTCCGTAGGTGTCCAAGGAGTGGGAGATCAACAGTTCCAAATGAAACCAATGTGCACTGTGGCATATTGGCCTCTTGGATTTGGTAAGTGACACACCTTGTGTCTGAAGCTTAGGATCTGACTTAGGATTAGTGGTGGCTTGCAAAAATTCAGCTTTAAGAGTTGTGTAAGAGTTACACAACTGAATATATATTGCGAGCAAAAATAAGAAATCAGAAATCAAAGTTTTGGAATTGAGTGAATCATAGGAATTACGGCAAACTCTAATGACTAAGCAAAGCTATTGAATTTGATGCTTCATCAAGATGTAAGAGTGTATTCGGTGTGATTGTGACTCAGCACTTACGGATGAGTCATTCCTCATCACTGGGACCCCAGTGCTGTTGGTTTTCTGGCTGAAAAAGAAAAGAGGAGGTGGGAAGAGATTTAAAACTACAGAGAAAGTCTAAACTTCACAAATACAAGAGAGAGGGGGAAGTTTTACCTCCACTAAGACTTTTTCTTGAAAGACTCTTTATTTTTAACTTTTGAGTATGGTATTTTCAGTGGAATAAGATGACTTTTCACAGGAACTTTATTCATAGTTGTGCTGGTTTTGGCTGGGATAGAGTCAATTTTCTTCATAGTAGCAAGTATGAGGCTGTGTTTTGAATGCAGGGATGTTTTTGTAATTGCTGAGCAGGGCTTACACAGAGTCAAGGCCTTTTCTGCTCCTCACACCACCCCACCAGCAAGTGGCCTGGGGGTGCACAAGAGGTTGGGAGGGGACACAGCTGGGACAGCTGACCCCAACTGACCAAAGGGATATTCCACACCATATGACATCATGCTCAGCAATAAAAAGCTGGGGGAAGAAGGAGGAAGGTGGGGACATTCAGAGCGATGGCGTTTGTCTTCCCAAGTAACCGTTATGTGTGATGGAGCCCTGCTCTCCTGGAGATGGCTGAATACCTGCCTGCCCATGGGAAGCAGGGAATGAATTCCTTGTTCTGCTTTGCTTGCACCTGCGGCTTTTGCCTTACCTATTAAACTGTCTTTATCTCAACCCATAAGTTTTCTCACTTTTACTTTTCTGTTTCTCTTTCCTATCCCACCGGGGGGAGTCAGCAAGCGGCTGCGTGGTGCTTAGTTGCCGACTGGGGTTAAACCACAACAACAGTGGAGGCTTTTCATATTTTATTTTGCAGAAAATTAATTTATGACTATATTGAACTATTAAAAGAAACCTTTAAAACAATACAGTTTGCTTTGTCCGTGGCTGTCTTTCACACAGATGAGTTTAAAATACTTCACACCAATAACTCAGTTGTGAGAAGACAATAATAGTGGAGGGGTATTGAAATCAGTAAGTGCAAACAGGAGAATAAAGGTCTGAGAATATACAAACATTTAATGAAATATGTATGTGTAGTAGAAATTGCAAAACAAGGGGGTCTTACCAGCAGTGACAATATTCTGTGAAGGTGAGGAATTGAGGGGAAACGAGAGGTGAAAAGCAGTGAAATTCTAACCTCAACTCTGATATATCTATGTGTTCAGCTTATAACAGGGCAGTAATGGAATAAAGGTGTCATGGTATGGGTTCTAATGCCTGTATCCAGCCAGAACAAGGGTCCCCTGCCTTCAGGCACAGTGATGGTAAGGATGATAGCATTAATCTTTTTGTGAAGATTCGAACTTGTCTATTAGTAGAGATGGGTTTGCTTGGGGGGCTGACTGGTGTGCGTTGGTGTGTTAACCCGTTGTACCAGATCTGGGGATCAGGAGGGAAAATCCTTTTTCCTTCCCTGTTCTATTTGCCAAGTCTGGTAGAGACCACGGGGAAGTTGTAGTTTGTGTGGTAAGGTACAGCGTGGTTAGCTGCTTGGGAGCACCTGGGGATCCCAGGTAACAAGTTCTTTGCACTCCTGTGGGGCCAAGGCCTTGGCAATGCTAAGGATTTTTTTTCTTCTCCCTATGTCAAATGGCGGTTGTGTCTTTGGCCCTTTTATTGCAAGTCTCAAGTACGTTGCAAAGTTTGAGCAAGTTCTTTGTGGCTGTTCTGTGCAAGGATGTGTAGAGTAGGCATCAAAGCAATACCTGCTGGACTGAGTGGCTGTTGCACTGTACTATCTGAACAGAGGGGCTAGATGTCATGACCCATTCCCGTCCATGTAGATGGTACTAGCTGCATGTGTAGATTATAAAGAAATTCCAGAAGCAGCATCAGTTCAAAAAAGTTGCAAAATCTGTGGGGTTTTTCTAAATGCAGCTCTGTAAACCATTTGCTAGATGTGATGTGCTGTAAAATACCTGCAGTGTCAGATTACACTGTTTTTATCACGAACATGATAAAAATCACTGAATGTGGCAAAGAGACTGTCATATGTGCTTATCGCTTATTTTGATCTCCAGACTTTGAGTTTGGTTTTCAAATGTAAGTGCCTCCATAGGATTTGCGAACCTCTGATGGGAATGTGGTTTGGTACATTAGGTACAAAAGCACTCCAGTGTCCCCACCGTAAGCTGTGAAGGAAGCTTTCACTGTCTGGCAATGTTACATTAAGGAACATAAAAGGAGGTGATCAGGGACCGACAAGGTCTGTGAAATACATCTGGAGGATTTAATAAATGAGGGCAGTAATTTTTAAGGAATATATAATTCTTTTCTTACACATACACTTTCAGCACTATGGGGAATTATCGCTGGCATTTTATTTTTGTTTAGAATTACATAATATTTCTTATGGCTGTGCTTTTACTGCATATAGTTGATACTCTTCTAGATCATTAGGTAAATATGTTTAAGTGGTGACTGAGCTAATGTGGAGCTAGGCTTAGAGTCTGAAGAAATAGATATATGGCAAAGCCCATAAGACCCAATTCAAAACCTTTTATTTCAAAAAGCCCATAATGAGTTTTATGCAAATTATAAAGGAAGATATCTTGGTAAAGCAGGAAGAAACAAAGGAAGATCCCAAGTTAATACTTCCTTTAATCCCAATTTAATTACAGCATGTGAGTCCGGTGATGTGTCTGGCACAAGAGCATCTGTGTGCCAGTGTGAGCCCATCTCTACTTCTACATCCTCAGAACGTGGTGCTGTCATGCTTTCAAACGGGATCGTGTAATGTAGGCCCGGAGGTTCTACTTCAAAATGTTATCTAAGGTTTTAGAAGGTAAGAGCTAGTGAAAGTCATTTTCAATTTGTATATTTGTAGTGAAAAATAAGTGGGAAAGTAATGATTTAGTAGGGTTCTTTACCCCCCCCCCCCCAAATTATGATAACAAAGCCGTTCCATTTCATACAGTACAAGGTGTTGAGTATCTTCAGTATTTTACTAAAAGTGACCAGAGAGAACAGTTCTGTTTCTTATCAGTTTTTTGAGATTTCAGGCTTTGGCCTTTTTTCCACATTAGAACAAAACTGGACTGTTTTGATGATATTGCATAACACAATTACACAGAAGTTGCCCATTTTCAATTCTGAAAGGCCAAGATTTTAATTTTGGCTGCTTTAGCTGGAAACTGATCTCACCTCATCTTGGATATCTTCCAGGTGAAAACTTTGACCTGTTTCACTGGAAATGTTCTAATTAGTTCTCGTTCCAACTTCAGAGTCTTTTAAAACCTGAACAAAGCAGCAAACTGCTAGCAAATCTGAGCCAATAAAGACACAGTGTGCAAAGGATTAGACCCAAGGACCTTACGAAGCAAGAGTGGAGTCATGGTTTAGACCAGAACCAACTTAGCTTAAATGTTCCGTTGATTTGACCAAGGCATTTCTCAGTTCTTCTCAGTTGCTTGTCTAGGAATTCCCCCAACCCCTCAAACTCAAAATACTGCGGTGTTATTTATTACCGGAAACTTCTCCATCTGTTGCTGTTCTGTATGGCTTCTTCACTTTCTAATTGTTTCTACCGACCTGAAGCCAGTGTGAAAATACTTCCACAGCTGTTTTTCTTAATGCGGTTTTATTCAGATTTTAATGGGAGGGAAGCTATTTCAGTGTTAGATAGAAAGTATTAGGAAATGTGAGTGAGATGCTGTTTTCTTGACAGATAATGGCTTGGATCTTCCAAAAGGAACCAACCTCAAAAGTAACCTTTTCAATGTCTTTGGTTGTCTCTGCTTGCAAAATGATGACTGGTCCTTAGTAAGGAGTCCCTGTTACTGTTCGGGAGGCAGATGTTAGGAAGAAAGTGAAGCCATATTTGTCCCCTCAGCCCCTTACTTTAAAGCAAATACTTATTTTATTAGTGTGAGCTTTCAAGTATTCTGCACTTGAAAGACGAGGGAAGAGGAGGGGTGATATTTGATAAAAGCGCAATTTGGGTTTTTTTGTCTACGTTCTCCTGGTCTGTTGTCTTCACCTTTCTGCTGCAGTTGTCCTTGTGCGAGTAAGACAGAAGACAAGAGATGCTATTTAGACTGCACGCATTTCAGTTTGAAACTCTTTTCTCTATCTAAGCAGAAGCAGGTATGCTGGAAGAGAGTGGACTATTTTTTAGGATTTTTTAGGATGAAGAAACTTTTTCACTGGGAAAAGGCCATATAGGTGTTAATATTCCCTTTCCACCATTCACTAGCTGAATCAGACTCCAGCTACGGGCTTCTGCAGTGCCTGAACGGGTGGTGGTTGGAGGCTTTAAGAATAACTGTGCTGTGAATGATATGCTGTGAATGAGCTTTCCCATGTCATTATTAATTTTTTCCTGGAGAGGATCTTGCAGTGTTATTTTTGTCTGGTGTCCTCTCTTACATTACTACAGCAATAAATGGATGTAAAAGACAAGTGGGTGTTATTTGTCTCTGTCCCATATATAGTACCTTAGGCCACCACTCTCCTCTTTGCTTCTGAGAAGTGTATATGGTAAAGGTGGAAGCCGTTGCCATCAAATGTAATAGTGTCCAGTTATGTGAAGACCTTTGTCGTTTTATTTTTCTGTGCTCTTTGCTAGTAAAGAGATACTGAAAACATTTTCTTTGCTCTTGAAATGTTAATGTTTGTAGGATGTTACTTTATATTGTATATGTAGCCAGGCAGTTAGTGTTGCTTTCATTGTTATTAGCCACTAAAAGAAAGGATTCATGGAAGCCTTTTGTACTCCTGACTTTGAAGAGTACGCTTGTTTGTGTCAGCAGTTAAACCTGTGCATATAATCAAATAAGCATGCTTTTCCATTGACTCTCACTCCCCTCCCCTCCCTCCCCTGTCTCGTACCATTTGTAATCAGCATAAGGAATTGCTTTTTTTGCATGGAAATTGAATTTGCTTTATTGTTCATACATACTGGATTTAGCATGGCGTGCTACATACCGGTAGGCATCAATAAAGTGCAATGCTATTCACAAGTATTTCTGTTGCTGTTCTACAGTCTTTCTCTGATGGGGACACATTAAATAGGTTTCCTTAATCTTTGTTTAGGCCTTGAGACTTGAAGTATAAAGCAGGAAAACTGAGACACGATGGCAAAGACTGACCAAATCAGAATGATCTTGCCTTCGTTCGTTTTGCTCAACTCCTTTTCCGATACCTCACTTCACTTTCAAAGGAACATTTCTCATGTTGTCCATTTTCCTCAATAACAGTTGCATATTTGCCATTTAAATAGTTTCAAACCCACTTATTTCCATTCCATGAGAACTTTGTAATAATGCCCACCTCTTTCTGTGAGGATTTGTAACTTTGGCTGTTGAAAGATAGGTATAAATTTTTCACCGGTATTAGGGTTGGTGTGGAACTGGGAGATAACAGGTTGCTTGCAAGTCTTAAGATGGAAGGCTTGGGATTTCAGAGCATTTTAAGATTTGCCTTCAATTAGCGTTAATATTTGGTGCATTCTGCTTAGATATGGGCAGACTGTTCTTTTTCCCCCTATGTTTGCTTGAAGACACATGGAAATTGGTTGCTCCCTCCTTACAATCTGCCTATCAAATGTGCAAGGTCAGAAGAGTAAGCTGGGCACTGGGACTCAAGATCTTGCCTATTTACCTCGGTGCCTTACCAGTAAAGAAAAGTGGTGTCCCTGCGCCACAGGGATGTAGGGCAGAAGCAGACTGTTATCATCTGAGAAGCTTTGTTTCCCAACGTAGTGGGCTCTGGTGGAGCTGGGGCCTTGCTTATGTAAATGTTTAGGCAGAGTTATTACTGCATGGGTATTTCTGGAATATTAAACAGTTGTACTGCGAAAGCCTTATCTATGTAAAAGAACAGTTTCCTGAAATTGTTCAGTAGTTCTTCATACTATTCTAGTAAATATTGATCAATTGGCGATCAGCAGGAGAAGTTGATCAGCTTGCACCAAAATTGGAGGGTGATATTGGTGCCCTCAATAGAAAACACGTGATTTTTCCCATGTATTCGGGCATTGGAACAGGCTGCCCAGGGAGGTGGTGGAGTCCCCATCTCTGGAGGTATTCAAAAGACATTTAGATGAGGCCCTAAGGGATATGATTTAGTGGGGGACTTGGTAATGCTAGGTTAATGGTTGGACCCGATGATCTTGGAGGTCTCTTCCAACCAGAACAATTCTATGATTCTATGATTCTATTATTTGTTTAAAAATAACAACCCTCAAAGCTCAATATTTGGAAAACATTTTACCTATATGTATATATCAAATTAAATTAACTCCTTGTTTCAGATTATTTGCTTCGTTTTTGTTCTGAGATTTTGATGACTTTGCTTTGTTACCAAGATCAGCTGGAAATCAGAGGTGGCCTATTTTCCCCTGGAGAAGTTATGCAGGGAATTGCTTTTTCTAGATCACTTAAGTGGTGATTTGGATGGACTGAATGAAATCCACTGGAGGCAAGGGAAAATAGTCAGAAAGAGCAATGTGGTGGGTTGACCCCAGCCAGCAGCAAAAGGCTCACCCTACCTCTCTCTCGCTCCCCTCTCAAATATGCATAACAATTTCTTGGGAAGACAAATGCCGTAACGAATGTCGCCGCAGCCTGCCCGTTTCCCTGAGCTTTATTGCTGAGCACGGTGTCATATGGTAGGGAATATCCCTTTGGTCAGCTGGGGTCAGCTGTCCAGGCTGTGCCCCCTCCCAGCCTCTTGCCCGCCCCCAGCCCACTGTCCTCCTTGTGCGTGAGAGGTTGGAGAGAAAGCCTCGGCGCTGTGCGAGCTCTGTTCAGCGACAGCCAAAGCGTTGGCGTGTTACCAACACCGCGTTAGCCACAAATGCGAAGCACAGCACTGCACAGGCTCCTACGAAGAAAGTAAACTCCATCCCAGGGAGACTCGGTAAAAACAAACAGATTTTGGGGAACTTTTTTTAATTGCATGTATCTGTATTTGCATCTTAACAGTATAAAAGATAACCATCAGAGATTAAGTAAGTGAAAAAGAAGAAAGAAATCTACTAATTCATTCCAAATTCCATGCTGACTTTAATTAGTATACTGCTGGCCATAAGTAAATGAAATGCTACATTAATGACTGAAATATTTCCTAGAATGCATAGACTCTTTTGCGGAATGGAAAGTGTTTGAACTTTAATTCCAGGCTTAAAAAATAGGTTGATAGGTTTCTCAGGATAATATGTGCCTTGAGTTCTTAATTTCTAATTATTACTGACTGCAGCTCAGAGAAAAGTATTACCCAAGGTACAGTAGGATACCATCTGGGAGCTCAGTTACACGTAAGAAGCACTGAGTGAGGCTTCTCACTCAGTGGCATTAAAATATATTTTTCAGTAAGAAAAAGTGGAAGAAAGGTCTGAAATCCAAAAATCTGTTCATAACTCTGGGAAAACTTTTCATTTCTGTTTCAGGAGCAGCTGATTCTGTTTTGATACGGTTGTAGAATTAAACCTGGATGAAGAATAGTGTGTTTACTTGGATGTTTACTCGTTTGGTTCATTGTGGCTGGTCACAGTTGTGCATGCTACTTGTAATAATGTATGTTCTGCTGGAGCTCCAGCACTGACTTCCCTGATCTCCTGGAGAAGCAAAGAAAGGTGGAAAGTACAAAAGAGATTCAGCATGTTCTCCGTGTCCTGTTTGTGGGTATCCATTGCTAAAAACATAAGGCTTTGCTCAGAGATGGAGAGTGTTATCCCCTCGATCCGCACATGGGCGAGGAGCTTGCCCGTTTGCACTTGCTGAAGTGAGTCCTACCTCACAGCCAGTAACACGCTCCGAAAAACGATCCTTTGCAGACTCTGAAGTGCTCTCGGTGCCTCTCAGTTGCTGCCTGGGAACGTGTCTCGGAGGTGGTGTGCCCGGGCGGTTGCTGGAATACCACCTTGCTTTATCCTGGTCTGTTGCCCTTGAAGACAATCCATAACTGTTGGTTTCATTTAAATCCACGTTGGATTGTGGGCACGCTTTAATGGCATGCCTTCATTACATCACTCGGACTGAGTTCAGGTTTTTATTTAGACATTTGTAAACAGTTACAAGTGAAGCAAATGTAAGATGCAGTCCTCCTCTTACGCTTGAGCAAAAAGACGCCTTCCTATTAGTTTTGTTATTTCTCATCTAGAATTCTTTCTCAGAGTTTGAAGTACCTGTGGTCCTTATGGAGTGATTCCCCTAAACTCTGGATGCCTCTGATAAAGACCTCTTCTTATCTGTCTTTTTTTTTTTTTTTTAGGACTTTTCTACAAATGGAAGTGCCTTAGATGGCTCTGTTTACAGCCAGATACCTTTGTACCATAGGATTTCTCATTCTGAAGTGATGCCTAATTACCTAAAGGGCACAGGAATGATGTAAATAGCTCTGAGTATTTGGGAAATTAAGGCTAATTCCCTTTTGTTCCTGTTAGCAGCTGATAAACGACCCTTTCTCCAGTTTGGGCTCTTGAAGCAGGGGCTGCTAGCATATCCGTGTTGAATATTGGACCAAATATTTATATGCACATTTTGATAAGCTCTTGACATCTTTTGCATTCTCAATTCTCTGTAGCCGAGAGACACATAACGCAGTATTAATGAAGATGGTGCAATTAGTAATAAGCCACTTTGCTTGGATACATCCTCCCTGTTTACATGTCAATGAATGCCAATGAAGGGAGAAATGACAGAGGGGTGAAGTGGTTGAATGGATTTTGGCTCAGTCATCCCTGCATGAGGGCCAGACTAGCTCAGTTTAGGCTCTGGAGTTTCATGAAAATGGCTTAATAAATGGAAAGGAGCAATAAAATATACTTCCGTATATGAGTAGGTTGTGCATTGAACTGATTCTTTTATTTACTGCATACATATGTTCTGTGTGTATATACACATGCATATGCACAAAATATGCATTGCACATATATGATCTCTAGATGTGTAGAGATGTTAAATATCAGCTCCTTTGGATTCAAGTAGGATATTGAGTATTTAGTCTCCAAGGATTTCTTTCTGGTTTCCTAGGCAGGAAACTAGAATAGATATCACATGTTTGGTTTTGAATCCGTAGAGTAGGATCTACTAACTGGAGACTAGGAAGACTAATTTAATGTAAGTGCCCCTATATTGGTGTTTTGGGTAGAAGTTCAGGATTTTGGAAAACAAGGTTTTGCAAAATATGTTAATATTATAAAACCAAGCAGCAGACACCCACCCAGTCACTCAGAAATTACTGGGAGCTGAAATATACATTTGATGAAGTTATATGAGTTAGCAAAAGCAATGTCAGTGCTAGACACACCTTGATATTTGCATCCCATCTCATGCATTCTATTAATTCATGCTTTATTTCAGGTAGAAAATCTTTCTGGCAGTGGCAGCGCCTTCATCAAGTACCTCAGTGCTCCACAGGTATAATGTATAGGTAAGGGGGTAATGGATTTATCAATGTTACTGTAATTGTTGGTTTGTATCTTTATTTTTATAAAATTTTCCATGGTAACTATCCTGCTGTCAGCAGACGTGCAGCCACTCTGTGATCAGCTCATTGGAGACAACTGTAAGAGACGTGACCCAGCGTGATTCCTCTTGGAGTTCTTATTGTGATTTTGGTTTGCTTTTCCTAATCTAAAAGGGTATCTGTGGCTAAGCATGTATTTCTGCCTTTCATATGGGAAAATCTGATGCTCAACATGGAATAAACAACATACTGTTCAGTGCTGAAAATGCAGATGGATGCAACAATGCCTTGCAGTCCTTCCCTGTGCCAGAAATAGCAGAAGGCATTTAGATTTCCCTCAACTGGCTTTTTCTTGGCAGAGAATGAGATGGCACCAGAAGCACAGAGAGATGCAGTGTGGGGTTCCCGGGGCCAGCTGTAGCTCAGCTTCGTGGCCCAGCTGTGCCTGGATGGACCAGCGGAGGCAGAGCCAGTACGTTTCTTTTGCAGACCTTGGTAAATGTTGAGCTGACCTGCAGTAGGCTGTGGATCAAAATGTCTAGGATCTCAAATGGATTGGCTGAAGTGCTGTGAAGAACACAAGATGAAATGTCGTTATAGCCCACTGATTTTTTTTCCACAGCTCCTAACTCCCTTCAGTGAAGGCCATCCTTGAAACTAGGTACCAGTGTCTAGTACCTGTAAAAAAGAAGTTGAGCAAAGCAAATCCTTCACTCTCCAAGTGAAGGATTCTTACTTATTACTGTTGAGTAACATTCATTTGGGTGCAGAGGGCTTGAATAAGACTGAATTTGTACAAAATACCCCACTGTACACTCAACCTCAGGAAAGGGAGGTACTCTACATTTACATTGAGGAAAAAATAAAACAAACACTTAAATACTAAGTCTTTATTGTACAATGGAACCACACTTCTTTTTTTCTGCATAGAAAAAGATCCTGTATTTCAGCACTGTAGAAAAGTTATGTTCTTTTTCACTCAGGCTAAAACTTACAGCATGAACGATTTCAATAAAAGTAAATACTGTTTTTAAGTATGGTTCTGTAAAACATACCTCGAAGTAAAACCAAACACTTCTATGTGCTATATCTGAATTATAAAACAGCGGGATCTAAGTTGAACTATAAAACAGCAGGATCTAAGTGGGAGCCTTTTAAGGAAAAGCTAACGGAGGTGATGTACAGTGGGGCAATCAAGACTAATTCCCACTGAGTCAGCACCAGGCCATGCCCCTAGGATGGTGCAAGAGAGAACTGGTTGTGAGGATGCATGGGGAGAGAGAGAACATAAAAATGCTTGTAGCAGCACATTAATAAGCGTGTCTACTCTTGGAAACGTTGCCATAGGATTTCCAATCCAGTAAGCATTCAAAACTTCAGTTCATGAAAGCATTTTCTGCAACACAGTCTCCTGATTGCGGTGTAGCACGGTGTTTGCTACAGTGCTGGTGCTCGGGTGATGATACTGCCTGCCTACCATTTATTGCGGTAGCATCATTGTACTCGGGCAGTCTTTTATCTAAGTACTTCAGCCTGAAACTGCCTCAGAGCAAAAAAGCTCAAAGAAAGAGGTGGGTGATAGGTCTACAAGATAAAACACTGGATTGCTTCAAGGTATAGAGTGGTGTTTTATTGTTTAAAAGGAGAGCGTTAATCAGTATTTTGCATAGAAATGCTTTGTTTAGAAGGAAATAAAGAGGGATGGTCTGTGAAAACCTTTGAAACAAAACAATTACTTGCCGTACTGAAAGGAAGCTAGGATGCATGGAAGTTTCCAAAAGCAGTTTCCACTGCACAGAGTTTAAAGTGTTGGGCAGATTGGCAATACTCCATGTTCTGAACACTTTCATAGGTTTGAAATTTGTTTTTGTTCCACAGTGGAGTTAGAAAGAACTTTAAAAAGTTCTGTGAATTTTATCGGAAAGTTTAGTTTTAATGTGGTTTTCTTTCCTGTGAGCACAGAGAGCCAGTGCACAGCGATTCTCTTCCCATAAACTTGGTTGGAATTGGTGTGCCTGTGGAAAAGTCCCAGCTTTGACAAGGGTGCATTTCCTAGCACAAACAACGAACTTCATCAGGTCATTGGTACTTTTTCAGCATTCCTAACAAGCCAGCTTGTGCTCCATTACAGTGAAGAGAAATTTGAGTCCTTTTGCATTGTCAAAACTGGCATTGAATCCTAAGCAACCTGTTATCCTCTCACTTATGAGGAGATCATCAAGAGTGAAAGTGGACTGTACTCTTTGCCCTGACAAAATGTGAAGGGAAATATGACTTAACCAACTCAGCTCATCCCTTTTCCAGAGACTAGTGATGGACTGCATAAAAATCAGGTTGAGACTGTGCCAACAACAATGCAGTTTCATGACAGCATCCGTATCGGAGTCCTGCCTCTGCGCTGACGGCGGGCAGCTTCTTGGTCTCCCTATGGATACTGAGATGAACAAGCTGGTTTTCATCCGTTTCCCTCTTTCATGTCTGACCAAAACATTTCGAGTTCAACGATCATAGGAGAAGACTCCCTGTGGCGTGCTAGCCCTCATCTCCCTGCCACTCAAAGGAGGGCCGTGGTTATAATGACGAATGGTTCCCTGGGGTGGCCCACAAGGGTGGGAGATTACAGCGCAAACTCAGCCACGACAAACATGTTTGTAATCCTTTCTGCGTGACAGAGGTGAAAAGCTGTCTCATGTAACTGTATTTCTTAAAACTGATCAAAATCTATTCTTTTATTTGTGAAGATGAATAGAGAGAGATGTGTAAAGAGGTATTTAAAGAACCACACTAGATCTGATTTAATAACACCTTATTTTTAGTAAAGCTCAGTTACTTTTAGTTAGTGGAAGAATCACACGGAAATAGGAGACCAATTTGCTATAAGACCTATATTTTCCGCTAAGTTTCTTTAACTGTAAAAGAGTTGCTATATAATTCTCTCTTTGGCAAGGTCTATGCATCACCGTGATGCGTCTATAAACAGAACGGGAAGCAGCTGTGCTTTGTTGGGTGAAGCCAGTAATTCACTAAGCACTCGGACCTGTACCGAGCTCTCCTTCAGGGCGCGGAGTGTGCGCTGCTGCTGCTCAAGTCAGGGGACGCAGAGGGCATTTGGTACCCCAGAGAATGGATGCTGCTATGCAGGCTAGCGTCCTACCGAAAAAAAAAAGAAAATCTAGCAGTAATACATGCTAATTTGTGTGAGCGGACGTGGCGTCTCTCCGCATGTATTGCACTCTGGTGTATTTTCAGCACGCTTGTCGTAAACTACTTGTACTGCTCAGCAGATGCTCTGTCCTCCTGAAAAGTGTAAACAAATTGCTGTGGTTAATGATTATAGCTGTTAAATGTTTGTTTCTGGTAATTTCTACAATGTGTTGGGCTCTTGCAAAATATATATACACTTAAAAAAAAAAGATTCACTTCATATTTAAAAGCCATTTTAATTTGTCAAGGTTTTTATCTTAGGTCTAACTTTGCTTCAGGCTGGATGTGGCTACTAGGGGATAAAACTTTGGCAGGTGGGTGTCTGAACAGTCAGTTTCTATTGAAGTAATCTTCCCAACCTTAGGCACCTTTGAAAAATGATATTCTGATGATTTCAGCCGGGAGAGATCTTTTTAGAGAACATCTTCAAATGAGGTGAGTGTAAAAAAACCCCACACAATATTCTCTGTACTCATCACTTTAAAACCTTGTTTAAGACACAGAAAAAGTATACACTGATATTTTGTAAAGGTAGAATGGGGCCTAGTCAAAGCTTTATGTTTTGACATAGAATGATTTCTATTACATCAAAACCAGAATGCTGTAGTACCCAGATTCGTTTAAAAACTCTCAGTGCTAGTGAAATAATTATTTTTGGAAATCACAGAAAGTTTTTTTGGTATAGTTAGTACACATCCTAATTACTGTATTTCTACACTTAAAAGAGTTATGATACTATTGTAACATTTTTTCCAGAAGGAAAAAAAAAACCCAACCCACTATTTCTTTTGGTAGGACTGATTCTTCTTTTAGGAAGAATCTGAAATAACGACATCATGAAAAACACTGCAGTTTTGTTCTTAGTTCTCTCCTTTATTCACTATAAAAAAGCCATGTGTGCTCTACCTATTGTCTAATTTCTCAAATTTCTCATACTCTTTCGTAATCCAAAGCTTAATCTTATTCTACATCCACCTCTCTCTTTTAGTTTTTATTTTTGTTGCAAAATATTTAAAGCCCCCCCCCCTTTTTTTTTAGGGTGAAACACACTATAAATTTTTCATGTTACTCCTACGCTGTGTTCGTCAGTGAACTGAGCTCTTAGGTTGAGCTTACGTGCCCGATAATGTCACGTGATCTTCTCTATTTTAAGGCAAGATGGCAAACCCCAATGTTTATAATCCATTTCTTTATTCATGTTATATGTCATTTCCTATTTTGTATGAAAAATTACTCCACGTTTTATTAACTTTTTGGTTGGATCAGTGTGAAAAACTTGAAAGCAACTTTAACTGGAGGGGGAGGTTACCGTCTTGCCTAGAGTGTATCATGTTATTAACCTGTCCTTTATTTAACAGACATCGGTAGTGATTGGTGAGACTGTAAGTGAAGTTCTCTCTGTGAGTCACTGGCCATCATTTCGTTAAGTGTGTCCCACTCTTTGCTGGTAAAAGGCAGTTCACTGCATGGTATCTTTTGCTTCATGTGAATTAATAATTTTTTTCTAAAAGGGAGTGTGTAAGTTCGCACATAACTTAAAATTTACCTTGTGTAAATTGTCAACCCTAGATTAAATTTATGTCCATGAAGGAACTTCTCCTTCTTTCTGTCAGATGTAGAGGATTCATTATAGCCATTTAAAAATTGTTATTGCTCAGAAACTTGCTGCTTTGCATTGCAACATTTGAATACCTTTTGTCTTCAAATTTAAAGAATATTGCTAACTGTATTTAAGTACCATGCATCATTAGTGCGTACAGGTTTTTAACCTCTACCTGATTAAAAGACCTTTCTCTAGAAGAGTTTCCAGAGCACTTTCTGAACAGGACACAAATGTGACTAGGCTCCTTTGAAGTCAAAAGCGATACTTTTAGTTGATATAAACGGAGCCAGATTGACAAAAGTATTTACAAGGATTGGTTCTCCCACCAGCGAACTGAAGCCCCTTCAGGGAGTGCGGGCCAGTCTCTGTTTTACCAGTTTTCTGGCTGTGTAACTTCATTGATTTCCATTGCATAACCACGGCACGTGAAATGAGGAGGGGAATCAGGCCCTAGGCACGGTGGCTGCACAGTCAGCTCTGTGTCGTGCCTCGGGGCGAGAAGTGTGAAAGGAAGGACGCGCTCTCCTCAGGAGCACCTCTGCAAGCTGGGCACTGTCACGGCTGCGTGTATCCCCTCTCCTCTGTGCCGCGTATGGGCATCTACTATTCACTTTGTAAGTGGTACAGCACGGGAGAGAATTGGACGCCTGGTAGGCATAACACAACTAAAGAGGGGCAGGGAGGTGGATCTGGACAGTAGTACGTAGCTTTCCTGTGCTCAAGAAAGCCAGCTCAGGCTGGCTCCTATAGTCTGAAAAAAGCAATATCCTTTAATCAAACTTCACTCGGCTAGGAGCATATCATGCCCCAGAGGGTTTGTGCATCATTCCTTATGTCCATAGTCACATCTCATAAGTAATGAAGAAAAAATGTCTTCATTAACATATCATAGGATATACTAAACAAGCAAAATTGCAAATTTTTATCTTGGAGATTTGTAACTAAGTAACATCACGACAGAATAATCTTGCCTGTTGAAAATACCTCATCCTAGAAGGAATTATTTATTGTTTCATTGCCCATTTAATTTTCGAAGTCATGTATTTAATCAATATACACTATAATATGGGCAGCAATTGTTTGCCTAGAAAGATTTGGTTTTACTGATGACATTACATAATGAATGATGGGAACATCCTCAACATATCTTGAAATATATGGTAGCATGTAGTGGGAAATCCTACTTGAAAATTTCAAATTGGCTTGAAGAGGAGAGTCGCATCCTATGGGATGCAGACTCTGCAATGTATTCTGTAAAAAGATACTGGAATGCAGGCAAGGTTGCTGAGTTTGAAAAGGCAAGTCCCTTCTGCAGATGTGTGCCAGAATTAATGTTAACTTCAGTCTTCCTGGTTCTTTTGTTGGGCAAGAGCTGAAAATGAGCTTATTTATGGAGGCAGAGAACACTTGTAGGCCTAATCCAGACCTAACTTGCCCGGGGCCGACAAGCAAACAACGGATCTCTGCCGTGTTTGCCAGTGGCTGGCTGCAGCCATGGTAAGCTACCATGGTAAATAATTGTGTGCCACGGGCTGGGGTGCCTTTCTCTCGGGTGATAAAACCTGCACAGAGCTGGTAGAGCAAGCAGAGGTCAGCTGAAGCGCAGAAGTGCGACAACGTGCCCTCCTCTTTCCTCTGGGGAGGAGGGCTGTCCCTCCTCAAGTTGTAGTATCACAGGCTCGGCTTATGTTTTGACTGGTAAGGTCTAGCTTAGCTAGCGCTTGGCCTCACACAGGCCTAAGTAAGGTCAAGTATTTGTTGACAGCAGACCATCATATGTCCATTCAATTGAATGAGATTCTGCAGATAGTCTGGGTGAAGGGGTTGAGCTATTCTCCCAAGGGAACGTCTTTGTCCCCAGAGGAGAGAGTTATACTCATGCAATGAGTCAGTCCTCTTTCTGGTCCAGTAAATCATGAATCACAGTTTACTAAGTGGCACAGCTTCAACGGGAAGTAAATTATCTCAGACCAGACAGCCTATGTATGCCTAGGATGTTCTTTCTGCAGGAAAATATATAGGTTTCAGCCTCCTCAGGCTGAAGAGGCTACATTGCGTAGTGCTTTCCTGAACAAGTGATTTACCCACTGAGCTATTGGATAAAAGAAGTACTCCACCCACTGAGAAGCAGAAATATTTGTGACTGTAATGTTTTAAAATGCCTAATTCTAGAAGTGTGTGGGCATATGCATGCCTCTGCTTAGATTAAATCCTTCTAGGGAGCTGTGAAGAACATTTAGTCCTGGCTGAATTCTAACTAGAACTGAACATTGGAACTGTGTTGAGCTACCAAAATCTGCCCCAAACTCCAGGGTCCATGTTCGTGTTTCTCAGTGTCAACTGAGAAGCATTAAAACCAGGATGATATGCATTAATTTATGCGGGAACATCATTTATAAGGTTCCTCTAATACATTTGAATAAAATCTGGGAGAAACGCACCTAATGAGTTACTATTACTTGATTCTTTCTTCTCCTATTTGTTAGGAAGTTTACACAGAAGTAAGAATCCAGCTCCCCGGTTCCAGATAACTGGCTGAGGAAATTGGACAGGACTTGACTTAACCAGTAAGACGAAGGAAATTGGTTTAAATATGGGCTTAAAAAATGAAAGAATAAGCTGTGAGAGAGAGCTTTGTCCACAGAGTTTGTCTTAAATCAGACTAGAAACTGTGAAACTTCAAAGTCAACCTTTCCCAGATATGTGGTTGGTTGGGTTTTGGGTGTTTTTTTTTTGTAATTTTCCAGCTGGGGAAACATGAAACAGACCGTATTTTGACTTGCATTTTTGCAACAAAACGAATGTTTATGTCGATACATTAAAAAAAAAAATCTTTTAACATGTCAGATTATTTTATTGAAAAATGTACATCTCAAATTTGTGATTTTAAATTTTCCATTTTTATGGGATTTGGCTGTATTGAAATACTTTTCTGTTTGGAATAAATGATTTTAGGAACAGAGTTCCTTGCTAGGCTTTGTGCAGTGCTAAGGGTTTGAAATATTGACATTGTTTAGGAAAAAGGAATGACCACTATTAGTGATTTTATTCTTTATGTTGACATTCTTTTCCCCCAGCAGTATTAGCAAATAAATACATTCACTTATTCCTTTACGTATCTTTATCTGTAACAAATACAGAACTGTTGTAGAATAAAAATAGGCTTGTTATGTCTTTTTCAGCTTCTTGAATTGGTATCTTGTATTAGTCACAAGTTCAGTGTACAAGGTACAACTCTACGTAGTCCTTTTTATCAAGTATGCCATGGTTGAATGTAGTGTGGCATGTTTAAATTAGTTGCAGAAAAAGAAAGCTCTGAAAAAACTTCCAAATGAGAGGACACATATGTACGTACACAATTAACTAGAACTCCTGTCCATACCTAAATGTGGAGACTTAAACACACTTTACATAGGTAGTTGCTTTTTAAAGTTTCATAGACTCGTCAATGAGGGCTGACTTTTATATGTGATTCAGGAGATGCAATTTT
Organism: Phoenicopterus ruber ruber; assembly: GCA_009819775.1. NCBI lineage: Eukaryota > Metazoa > Chordata > Aves > Phoenicopteriformes > Phoenicopteridae > Phoenicopterus > Phoenicopterus ruber. Next base: position 106,270,373 of record CM020216.1, read on the forward strand.
GCTCATTAGGTGAGTTTTAACTTTGCTTAATAAACAATTTGTTCTTCTTACTTAAGTATGCTCACATTTTTTTGTACTGCTGTCACCAGGGATATATATGTGTTTATGAGAGAGAAAGAACATTTGTTCTCAAGATTGCATTCACTGGAACGAGTTAGATGGATTCAATTTTATCTTTTTGTGTTGATGGTGGCTAAAAGCGTGAGATATCTTTCTTCACTGACAAGTTTAGGAAAAGCAAAAGGAGATTCAAATACCCGTAGAGATTTTTCCTTTGAGAGTCTGCTGGTAAATATCAAATGCTGTGTACCAAACAGGCTGTTCCATATCATCACAGGGTCAACAACTACAAGAGCAGGCTTGCTTTCTTACAGCAGCGTAGGTAAAAATGATCTTACCCCTTTTTTTCCCCTCAAACCCTCCTTTTTGGCTTAACTTTCTGCTTTTGGCTTCTGTTCCTTTGTTCTTTACTCCACCCCTTTGCCCTATTTCAGCAACGTAAAATAAGTCAATATATTAACTTTTGCCTTGCAAACATGTTGTTCGTTATTAATACACAGTTTTCTCAATTAGAAATCTTGCTAGCCTATACACGTGATACCTGGGACATACTGCTGTATGACACATTTAAAAGTTCACAGAAATAGGTGCTTTTTCCTAATGCTGAGCAGGAATTTTATTATGCAAACCAACCCCTTAGACCAATCCTAAATATTTTTACTGTTTGTGACAGTACTGCTGCTTTCTCTTTCACAACTTTTCTTGATTGCCTTTTGCAATAGGACTTTAAAGAAATATAATTCTGTTTCCTCTACCCCCATAAAACAAGAATGAGGATAATAGTGATAGAAACAGATGTTGGTGTTTTAACCAGTCATTGTACTGAAGTAGTCATCTGGAGCCTTGAACACGCTGTTGTACAACTTTTTTATTTTGACAAATCTGAAAAGCATAGACTTAACGGCCGAAAGAGGATACTTCCAAAAGCAGTATGGGCCAGACAGGAATTAGTCTGTTCACAGCTAATGAAAATATTCTTTTTGCTCTAGGAAACTTACTCAGGAATCTGGGTGTGAGTGCAAATGCATATGGAGCGTTGAACCAGATGCTTGCTCTGCAGTACATTGGTCTCCTTCATGTGAAAACCCCAAGTATCAAAAGGAAGGATACACGTTTTAAGAGCAATGACTGAAAGACTTAGAGCCAAGCTGATGAAGCAAAAAGCAAAATCCCTGTCTTGGACCCTCCCCAGGAACTGGAAGGGGACTGGTGTCAGAAGATACGTTTTGTTGGTGTGTATCTGGTGGAGAGGAGGAGACACAAGGAAAGGGTTAGCAAACAAGGGCATGCAGTGATAGGACAAGGGGTAATGGGTTCAAACTCAAAGAGGGTAGATTTAGATTAGATACTAGGAAGCAATTCTTCACTCTGGGGGTGGTGAGGCACTGGAACAGGTTGCCCAGAGAAGCTGTGGATGCCCCATCCCTGGAAGTGTTCAAGGCCAGGCCGGATGGGGCTTTGAGTAACCTGGTCTAGCAGAAGGTGTCCCTGCCCATGGCAGGGGGGTTGGAACTAGCTGATCTTTAAGATCCCTTCCAACCCAAACCATTCTATGATTCTATGAAACAGACCTGAAACATGATTGCATTGCTCAAGATGTAGCGGTAAGTTTAAGATGCATTTCTAATAAAGAGGAAAATAAAAATTGCGGGCTGTTCATCTAAAAATGTAAAGGAAACAGTCTAGAAAAGAGAGAAGAATGGCAGAGGGGACCGTGCGTCTCTTCTGGACCACGTGAGACAAAAGATGTTGCTGAGGTTTCTGGTGAGCCGAGAGACCGCTTCTGTCTCAACACAGTAAATGTGTTTCCAAGATCCCAAATAGCAAAAATAATCGTTGGTAAAGAAAAACATTAGAGGAGCTTTGGATGTAAGACATGGCTGGTGGAAGCTGCTGATGGGAACGGCAGCATGAGGCATGGCGTGCAGACTGGTGGGCACCCGGCTGAGACGATTCGCACCAGCGGATCGGTGCAGCCTAAATCAGGCCTTGCTATCTAAAAGACTTAAGCTTCGAACTGTGAATGGTGGCTACCAGAGTGAAGGGAGAGCAACCAGCTGGCTGAACAGTTGCTTCCCCAGAGGGAAAGACTCTGAAATTTTATGGCTTTCGTTATACTTTAGGAATTAATTCTTGTTATTCTGTTTACTTACCTCATTTTCTCCTTTTTAATGAAAATGTTAAACTGTTTCACTTAAATTTGCAGATGGGCAGAAATGATTGCTTTGAGTATTATTAGTATAATTTCCCCAGGTCTCTGCATAGGTCTTCAAGCAAGCGTTTATCTAGGAAGTCCCTTAAATTTGAATGCAGCTGTGTACTTGTCAGCTGAATTGTGGCAGGAAGGTTACACTGAGCAGTGGCTTGGATGTTTGGCTAGCTGAAGCAGTGAGATATTGATTCCCAGGAATAGGGAACATAAATGACGCATATAAATGCGTCAAATCCAATGCTGAATTAAGGCTTGGATTCCGCTTGTGATATTGCAGGAAGGAGAGGTAGTCTGGATTTCAAATATTTCGATGCGCATTTCTAACCACAAGATGAGCTGGGATTCTTGTATGTTTATATTCTGGTTTAGGGTAAGTTAACAGTAGTTATACAAGGAGTGAAAGACAGGGTTTTTTCCCTCCCCTACCCCCCGCCCACCCCCCCCAGCAAATCTCTTAGTGATCCTTTCTGCCCTGAGACAAGCGATTGCAAGAACCCTTCAAGAGCAGGTATCTGAAGAACCATGTCCTTTCAACATGCGCAGCCCTTACCCTTATATGTAAGCAAGTACTGCCTGCGATAACAAAGCTGTCATGTTAGCCAGGAATTTCGGAGATGTCTTATGCATTGCTGCACTCAGAGAAGCTCCTTTCAGTAGAGTGGATTAGAAAACCAGTTGCTGAGGAACCTTGCCTGTGACACATTTTTAGGTGATGGCATTTTGACTGTTGTTTTAATATACATAACTTTGCATTTCTCATCAGCACAGAGTAACAGTTCTGGTTCTGCTGTCATCTCAGTGCTATTATGCCTATACGCAAAGAGCCATAGGGATGGAGTATTTTATTTATGTTTTTGGTTTATGGTTCATGATTGCCCTCTGTTTAACTGCTGAGAAGTCGATTTAAATCTATCATGTTTAAAGTTTTACCTCTTAATTTCTTTTTGCCTCTGTGATCCTGAAGTGCCACTCATGTTGCTCTTACTATTGCTTGGTGTTGAGGAACTCTGCTCATTTTCTTTTGGAAGGCTTTAGAAATTCTTGTGATTTGGCTGACAAAAGTAGTATTTCTCTGAAAGATTCCTGAAGTTGTCAGCTTCGTTCTCTTAGGGCTGTGAATCATTTAGCAGCAGCTACTACAGATCTGTCAAATCTCATGCGTTATACATAGGACTCATTCATTTGGTCCCTGCCTCTGGCTCATGCATTTTCAACAGCTCTGCAGCTTCTCTTCCACTCTTTGAGCCCCAACATTAAGGCAATTGCTGACCGTACAGCGAGTCAGAGGAAATTTGGGATTCTGCAGAGGTAATGACAAAAATATTGCTTTCCTTAAAGCTGATGGTGCCATCTATAGTGGGGAACAGTGATTCTCTTTCCCTTATTGTTTGACTGATCTTCCTTAGGCTTGTGAAGTTATTACTTCTTTCACAACAGAGAGGATCATACACAGTGTAGAGACAGACAAACGCATACATATGGGCACGGACTACTCTTGAGCGTTACTGAATTGTCTTTGTTGCATCCGTTCTTTCCGTCCTGTTCCTTCCACTTACCCTGTCGTGCCTGTTACTTAGAGCCTTAACATGCAGTGCAATGTATACCTATGCTCCTCTCTGAAGGCCATCTAGGTAGAGGGTTACACGATCATCTTCACTATCTCCAGCTTCACTCAGTTGGAGAATTATTTGATAAGAATGGCTCAATTCTCTGTTGGTGTTATTTTGAGATCAAAAGTAATATGCTGCTCTGTAAATATGGTTCTTTGTAGCAAGAAAAATCCTGGACCGTTCCTAATTCCCTACAATAGCATCTTGTTCTTCAGGATTTCTTGGTTGGAAATGTGTACACATACATATTTTTCTGATGCACAGTGATGCTGTCACATGTCAGACACACCAGACGTGTTGTGTGTGCATGTAGTATATGAAGTAGAAATGTCCAAGTGGGAAAAGATGATATGCCCAGGAAAGTCCAAATATGTGGCAGCCCCTCCTGAAGCATGACAGTAGGCTTTAAGGCTGCTGAATAAATCAGTAAAAAATAGAGGAAAAAGGCAACCCAATCCATAGCTTGCATTGGGTGGATAGAGGGAGAGGGAATTACTATATCAGTATCTGAGGAACAGAACATGAACTGGCTTAACTCTGTTGATGTTAGAGAAAATGTCAAGTGGGTGTTGGAGTGTTATTTGGGGTGAGGGTGTTTGGTTTGTTGTTGTTGTTAATGGTTTTCATTTTATAAGAACATTTACCAGATGGTTGACTGAAAAACTCGAGGACTTTCAGAAGTCTGAAGGGTTAAACGTTTTATGTTCCAAATAAAGGCTAACATTTATGTTACTCTGTGATGTCTTAGGGCACTAATATAATTTCCATTGCTTTTTTTCGTTGCTAGTGATGTCTGTATTCTTCCTGCAACGCACTCCTTGGGCCACCTCCTTTCTGTCCTGAATAGCAGATTACTAGGTTGGATGCAAAAGCAAGAAGCTGCTAAAAAGGAGTAAAACTGATATTTTGATGTTGCTGGCTGGACGGTTAGTCTGATGTTTTACATCTGAGTCAGGGATATAATAGGGTTTGTCAGGTGTTTAACTTTCGGTCCTACAGTAGTGGTTTTTAAGTGTTACTCGGATTAAAATGGCATGCAACAAAATTTGATATGACATCAGAATTCCATAAATGAACCTCATCTTTCAGTTTTCTTTCTTGAAACTTCTAATTTCATCACAGTTGTGATACAGTCTCCCCAAACAATAAAACTGGATTCAGCTGCACTATTAGAGCTATGGTTATAAATCCAGCCAATGCCCATTCTGTGCAGTGATTAACTAGTTCCTGCAACTGCATAGATCTCTACTGATAGCTGTAGCCTGCAAGGTGAAGCGATTGCTCATAACTACTGAGCAGATGTCCCCATACATCACTGCATGAAGACATCAATCCTTTTCAAGGTTAAAAGGATATTTCTCAAAATTAGGCATTGCTGCAGTTCACAAAGGCAATAATATAAGCAGGTTTTCATTCTTGAACAGCTTTGTTGCTGTTAGAACTTCTTAAGTTCAGGAGGATAAGCATTTTAAGCGTGCTAGCCAGCAGAAAACAGTATGTGGCATAGTTGCAGGATACATCGTCTTCTGGGCTCATCTTCTCTTAATTTCCTGAGTTTTCAACAGCAGAAATCTGTATTCGATGGGACACGCAAACGTGGCTGCCCCCTCCATCTACTTTCCTTCTTTTGGGCTGATCCACTCTTTCAAATGGAAGTGAAATACCTTTGTTCCTGTATGTATCCCTTAGGTTTTTTTTCTAGTCAAATTATGCTGCAAAATGTGTAAATGTAGCTATTTTGTAAATGCTTTTCCGGTATCACAGATGCAAGTTCAGGGAGTTTGTTTCCAGTTCTACTGGTGATGTAAGTGCCCGGCTGGGTGTGGATTAGGTCCCTTTTGGGGCTATTCCTTTGCTATCACGGACAGTTAATGCATGTAAAGTATTCATTGTTACACGAGCTACTGTCACATCCATCCTTACCAGGAAGGAAAACTGACTTCGTAAATGAGATGTGTGCGTCTGAACGTGGGTTCAGTCTCCAGTGTTGCCCAAAGTACTTTTGTGTGATTTTGGGTGAAAGAAGCATTATTTGTATTCTCTGTAAAGCGGCAGTTTATATCTCTGTCTCAGAGCTATTTGGGGAGAACAAGTCCATTAATATATGTAAGAAGCTCAGAAACTGCATTGACAAGAATCATAAAAATCTAGACAAATAGCAAAAACTTTTCTGGATGAAAGAAATTGGAAAGTTACAGGATTTGGTCCTTTCTTTCCTCTCTTCTGCTTTTGTTTTTGTATTTCTCTATTGTCCAGATAAATTCTGTAATTTCAAAACAGAACCTGGTATTACCATAATATTGAGGAGAAAAGCATATAAAACAAAAATAATTTTTTTTTCATGCTGTTGTAATAGTGTACTCCAACCACCTTTAAGCAGGGATTCATTTTTTTCACATTAAAAGAATGTATTATTTCCTACCCAAGATCACATAATGTACTCTTAGATGCACAAGGAACTTTCCTAGAATGTACAAGAAAAGTCATTTATTATTTTGACTTAAAATCAATTTAAACGCAGTCCCTTTTAGAACATTAGTATTTGTCAGAACGTTTTTATGTACCTAGTGATCTTAATGGAGTATAAGAAGCTCTTAAAACTTGTATAGGAAAACTTATATAGGAAAAATGCTATCCTTATAAAATTACTCTCCGTAACTCACAAATTGGCCGTGATAGAGGAATAGAGTACTCTTTCATGGAGAATTTCAGAGGTGGATAAAATAACGTTGTAAGGGCACATTCACAACACATTTTCATAACTAACATATCTAGAATCCAGCAAGCTTAGCACTTGTTTACAGAGATGTAATTAATACTCTAAAAAACTACCTTATTCTTATTTAATGCATCCAGTTAATATCAACTTTAACATAATTTTGACTTGGAAGTGTATTTAGATCCATAGTTGCAATAGTGTGTGTGGGTCTGTTCTGGCAAATTTTAGTACATCTGTAGAAGGTATGTGAAAAATTTAATGCAAACCATGTGCTAGTTATGTAATGGCTTAATGTAAAGCCTTCAAAACTCCAAGGAAGCATTCTTTGCAGGGCTGTAGATGACGTGCTAAATGACCAAGTTAAACCAAAAGTATTCCAGGCTAACCTCCGTCCTCGCTATTCGCGTGTGCACGGATGCTTTGGTAGGTGTAGGTGGGTGCGTACCTGGGCGTGTGGACAGAATACGCCCTGAAGAACCTTGTTTGGTGTCACTGTTCGCACAGTACCAGTGCATGTGAAGAGAAAATGGGATGTTTCGCACACTCTGATATTGGTATGAGTGAGTACTGCAAGCCTCCCCCATCCCAACAGTCAGCTGACCACAACATTTCAAGTGATTGCCGTGTTACTTGTTCTTTGATGTCATTTTTAGGCATTTTGTACATACGCTGTAAAGAACAAGTTTTCACTTTTGTGAGCATTGGGCATTAGGTGTTAACATCTTTCTGGCTCCGTATATGCAAAACATTTCGTGACATGCTAATATGTATATTGCAACTTTTTGGAAGTGAAAATACACTTGAGAATGCAATCGCAGTTTTGACAGCACCAATTTATTTTTAGTATTTTATTAATATTATATGTTTCCCTATTAATCTCTCACCAGACTTGAGGCATAAAATAAGGCATCTGTTTTGCTGTTTGCAGATGTTATGTGAATTTTAGGCATAAATCTATAAATATATGTGTATTTTGTCTTGGACTTTGGGGTTAAAGTAAATGCCCAAGAATCAGTGACTATAGTCTTTCTTGATTTGCAACAATTAATTATAGATTTTTATAGCCATAAAGGAGCAAACTTGACCTGCTGTATAGCAAGTTTCTGGAAGCCAAGATCAGATCATCTGTCTAAAGTTCTTTTTCCCCTTAACAGCCCATTTAAAATATCAATGTAAATAATTTTAGCCTAACATAATCTGTATACAACTGTTAGCTCTAAGGTTGAGGTAGTTTGCCTGAATTTATTTGTTTTCTTCTAACAAAATGACTGCAAGAATTTTATGTAAATAATAAATGGAAGAGCTGGCTGCCGCAGGAAAGGTAATTGATCTTAAGAGCAGGGAAAAAAGAGCCCATGTTTTTAATCTCAAGACAAGAAGAGCTGGTCAATGCAAAAATACATTCTATGATAATTTTAAACGATACACTTCCATGTAAGTGAGAACACAGTCAAAGGGAAGAAATGTCTCATAATGAAAATAAGTTTCTCTTCAGCATAATGTGATAGCCCCTGTTGTGTGTTCCTCTGAGAAGCACACTGCGCTTGTACCTTCCGAGACGTACGGTGGATAACCACTGGGTAAACGCTTTGGAAGTAACTTCAGGTATCTCTTGGTTTTATTGGAACAAGGGCCTGTATGACAGGCTGATTTTGGCAGAGAGCTGAGTATTGCACACTGGGTATGAAAAAAAGAGGTGGCAGTGGGCATGTCTAAAACCTTTCACCCCTTTACTGGAGTTAGTATTGGTAGAATAATGAGGTAGAGCTGGGAGAATAATGGGTTAGAATAGCAGCATCCGTAAAGAGGATCCTTCATGTCACGGGTGCTTCTTAATAATCTTGTTATTTTGCATTTTATTAAAATATTAAGCTGTTACTTTGATCTAGAAAAAAACTATTTTTGTACTCAAGGGTTTACAGATTTTTTGATGAAAATGTCTTAATGTCACCATGTAATATATGGGGTTTTTTTAATGTTGATGATGTTATGGTGATTTATGTAACTTCGTGCAAATGGAAATATTTAGTTGGATTAATTTAATGAAAATGTTTTGAATGAAAATCTGCAAGTCATTTAAATCATCATTGGTTAAATCGTTTGCTTTCATCTAGAGCAAGGTGATGCATCTCTAATCTAGAATTTTTCTTAGCTTTTAATAATCCAGTAACATGTTGGAGAGCCTGGGTAGTTACTGCTGTCAGCCACTAAGCTGACTTAGAACTGCCCAGAGGCACCATCTTGTTTGTGATCCTTCTTTAGTTTCACTGTCTCTTGGAAGGCAAACGCTTCAACTCTATTCCCAGTGCGACTATTGACGTTCAGTAACATCTAAAAATACTAGGCCTGAAGATGTTCTTGCTGTTCTCCTTTGTCTTTTCAATTTAATAGTCTCATTTTCTCCTCTTCCTTTTCCTGCATTTTTCAGATTGTGTTAAAAATAGCCTTGGACTACTGTCAACACTGAAAATGTCTTGGTAAGCGATTTGTTACTCCTTCAGTTGACCTTGCCACATTTCCTTTCATCTTCCTCCGTTCCTCCAGACTCAGCTGTAGAGTCTGTGCGTTGAGGCTCTGACCGCTGTAGGCAGAAACACACTGAGGATCTCGTGTTGGACAGCAGATTAAGGAACACCCCGCGCATTATATAAGGGTAGTTTATAATTTAAATAACTAAATCAACATAGCTGGTAGGTTAGCTGGCAGTATTTGCCATTCATACTGTATTAACTAGTTTTAGAACTTGCCCAATGAGGATGAGTGGAGCAGGAGGTGGTGGACTGATGCAGTACGTACTTGTAAATGCTGAATTTTACAAACAATACTTAAGAAAGATTTGGGAAGCAGTTTCTTGAAATATTTATCTTTGTAAACAAAGTAATACAGCTTTTATGAACATTTATATTAGCAAAGTCAGTGCTAATTTATTGATGGAAACAAAATATGCAAGTTACAAACAGTATAACTAATGTATGTGGCTGAATGTTCAGGAAATATTTTTCTTCTCTATGCAGAGTCCTTAATTTCAGTACTACTCCAGAGACCATAGATCAAGTATACCCCAAAGAGCTTGGCATGAGATTGCATTTCAACTTAAGGAGAAACTGAAAATTCTGACCAAGTTAAAAGTTTTCAATGATGCGTTTGCTTTTCTCAGGGAAGCCTCTTTTGAAGAGAGGGCGATAGATGGAAAATTAGGAGGAAAAAGTTCCTACAAAGTATTTGCCTGTGCCAGCTTCTACCTAATAAGGTATGCAGGAACATCTATAGCTTTAATGATAACAGAATTTTCTTTTCTTCTAACTGATTTTAACCTGGCATGAGATCCTATACTGCAGACATATGACAGAATAGCTATAGATAAAAGCACGTGTCAATATTTTGAAAGTAAAAATGGTTTTCGGGATTTATGATTACCCTGAGGACATCAATTACAAGTGCAGAAAATGTAGCAATAACTCTAAAATGGCAAAAGAATAACTGAAGTGTTAAAGGTCTGAGTTTTTGATAAATAAAACATTCACATGTGCTTAATTTTGCCATATGATGACAATATGGTTTCAATGAAGGCATTTTGATGTAAGTAATCTGAGATTAGGTTACGATAGTTTCTAAAATGAATTAGCTTCCTTTTTTAATGACACTTGATGTCAGATGGATGAAGAAGTGTCTTCCCTGCCTCCTAACTCTGCCTGGCACATACTCTCACGAGGAAGTGGCCGAGATTGAGAATGTCTTTCAAGAAAATCCCGGAAGCAATCAAGCCTGGTCCGTATCTGTCTTGCACACTTTGATTTTCTAAAAGCGTGTTATATTCTTGCCAGTGGCTGGATGTGGAGTGTGGACTGGCCCTCTGACCCATCCTGATGCTCCAGAGCATCTTGTCAGTTGGTGATGCAGACTCCCATTTGGAATTTTGGAGGCTCCAGCTCTGCACTCTGTGTTACTGCTCATCACTATTATCTTCACCAAAATGATTCAGCATTTTTCCCCAAGAAAATTGCCAAGATGCAAGTGTGGTTTGTTTTGTTTTTTTTTTTTTTACTTGAACTCTGTAATACCCTGTATAACTAGCTGTATGCAATAATTCTGTCACTAATGTAATAACTGTATTATTTGTCACTAGTATTAATAACTCTAGAGCCTTACGTCAGAGAACTAGTACATTATAGATGGGAAGCATGTCAAATTTTCTGCACATGACCTGAATATTTTCCACAATAATTCATCGGTTGACTCGACCAAGTAGCTTATCAAATGCTGCTGTGGTTTCTTTTCTAACACGTCGAATTCTGGAGATTTCAAGCTTATAAATTGGCATTTGCCTCTTTGGTTGCTTTTGCCTCACCTTTGCTCCTACTGGGAAGCCATTAAGCATGCTTGTTGCGATGCACTGTGAGAGGCTGCTTTAACTTCTGATCTACACATATGGTTGTAGGCTCATTTGATACTCCATTGGTTATTAGGTGTGTTGGGTGCTAATAGGTTAAAACATAATTCACTATTGACCTGATTTTGCATTCTGAGGATAAGAGATGTTTGTGAATCAGGTGGCCTGTATAGAGATTATTCTAGAGACTGGTGCTCGCTTATTTTTTAATCTGTTCTGTACATTGGTAGCTGAAATCCAAAAGGTTGAACCGGGTTATGAAGAAATGTAGCAAAATATATCATTTATTTTCAGTGAAACTTACAACATAGTGTTGATTGAAAAAATCCAAACCCTCGTAGCATAGAAAGTTCATTATGAGGATTTTGTGGGAGGGGTATGGCAGGGGGCTTAAAACACTGGATTTTGTCATTATCTCTTCCTCCTTGTAAGCTCTCTAATACTTCCCAATCCCTGCCACTGAGTGACCTTTGCTTAGAGAGTTGGATGGCAGCCCTTGACAGAGCCTTACAGTCAGAACCCAGTAACGACAGCTGAAAAATCACCCGTATATCAGAAAAAATAAAAAGGGGGAGGTTGAGGGAGAAGAAACAGGATATTTCCTTTTTTTCTCTTCCCCTTCTATCTGCTTTCAGGTGTCAACTTGAAAATGAGTTTTTAGGTGTGTTAAAATATAAAGGCAGAAAACATAGTCCTAATTTTTAAAATTATTAAACATTTTTTTAAGACCAAATCTGGTCTTGGCATGTTTTCAGACAGACTTTTCCCACTGTTCTGTAAATCTGTGCCAAATACATATGGGCAGCATAGAGCTAGTGACATTTGGGTTAGTCCTAAAATGAGAAAGAATCCTGATTTCGGGCTTGACTTTGTCAATTTTTTTAACTTAAGAACCTTGATTTCAAAAGTAGACAGCAGTTGTTTTCCCTTCCATGAAGGCTGTTGCTCAGTTTTTCTGAAAACTGGGTACCTGTATAGGGGACTACACACTTATTTTTTTTCCAAGGGTGAGAAAGAGGTTCCCAACTTCAGTGAATTTCAGTGACAAGCAGGCATTTAATTTAATTTACTATTTTTAAAATTCTTCTTTAATACTTCAACTTAAAGCATTTTAACTTTGTTTCTTGGTCTTAACTTTTAGAAAGCTTTAGAAATACTTTTTCATACAATTTTATGTGGTTATGCGAGTAAGACTTTTCACAACAAATTTAATAGTCCCAGTGAAGGTATCTAATAAGAATAGATCTTGCTGTATAGAACCAGCAAAATATGGGCAATAGTAAGTATATGTTGGCTGTTGTTGATGGTACATCACATTTTATATTGAGTTTGCTTAACATTTTAATTTTCACAACTACAAAACTGAAAAGCAAAGGAAAAATATATCTGACACTGCTCTTTCACTAAGTTCACTAAGCCTTAGATAAGCTTTTGGGAGAATTGGATTAAGGAACACATACAGAAAATATCTATTGTATATAGACACATATATTGCATATGAATGGTAAGAAGCTAGATATTGATTTGTTAAATTGATATACAGCTCCTGAATTTACAAATCTCTGTTGTTAAGTAGGTGGACACAGATGGATGTTGGAACATACTGACGACTATGATCTATGAGTGAAAGCATTTTTCTTAAAGAATAAGAATATTTAGTGATTTTAACTCCTGCTACTATTTAATAACTGGCTTAGAGGAAGAGTAGTATGTGACTATCATGACTTTGAAAATGAATATGAAGTGATTTAGATGAATATCAGATGTTTGAAGTGAAATTTAACTCCTTAAAACATAAGGGGAAAACTAATCTACATCAAAACTCACATGAAACATCCTCAGTAATGGGTTCTGCCAAGTTTGTGGTATGGTATAAGGGAGCTCTTTGTTGCTGAGAGAGATCGTATCCAATTCCTGCCCCAACACCAATTCAAGCAAGTAGTATCTTGCATGTTCTCACTCCGGGTAGATCCAGAGAATATGTGATCATTTAATGTTATCCATCTGAGAAGGTCTGGTCACCTAGGTTTCCTCTATAACAACGTCTGGCGACTCTTGAATAAGTATCTCTATATATGAGGATGAATCATCCTCTAGGATGATACTCTTCCCCTATTGACTAGGAAAAGATACTAAATGACTGACTTACACTCTTGATTTGGTTTCTTAAAAATAGGGCAAAATAATTTTTCCCTTAGGACTAGTATGAGTTGCATAAATTAAAATAGCCCCTGAAGCTACTCTATCTTAAACCAGAGTCCAGGGTATTGCAATTCCAAAACAGAACAGAGAAGTCAGAGTTGGTTGTTTTCTAATGCTGTCTGATAAAAACAAGGTTATTAGAGTTTGAAATTTATTTTCCATGAGAAACTGTTGCCCTACTGGGAAAATACACACTTTTAGATTCTTGTAATGGCGGCTTTCGCCATTTTAGCCAAATAGGCAACTACTCAGCCTTCACAGAAAATACCAATCTAGGAATAACAGGATGTTTAGAAGCCAGATTTGAGACTAAAGCAATAGGATAATAATTCCTTCTCCTGGAACCTGTTACAGGTGCATGGGGACACTCATATACATCTCCAGAATTAAAAATGGACTGGATATAGGTGGAGAACTGTCAACTTTTTTCCCCTGGAAACTCAATTTAACTTTGAAGTCTTCCTTAAACAAGACTTTTTTTTCTCTCTAACTTTTTCATTAAAAGAAAAGCATCTTGTAGGTGTGTGGCAGAAGATAGACAGTAGAAATTGAAATGCGGACTTTGGAAAGAATCTGGAAAATTGCTAAACGTGCTACATAAAGTGCTACATAAAGTAGTATGGCCATGAATCCAGATGTGTTTGACACAAGGTAACTTGATCCCCCCCCCTCCCCCTCGCCCTTACCAAATGATTACTGTTTGTAGACAAAGCTTTCTACCTGTATTCTTATGCCAGATTTTCATTCATATGAATAAGACTACAGAGAGCGATTTGATTCCAGAGACTTCTTTAGGATAATTTATGTTGGAAGGGACAAAACAGGGTCAAGTTATATTAGGTTGCTTGATGCCCTGTCCAGTTGAATGCTGAATATCTCCAAGGATGGAAGTAACACCACTGCTCTGGGCTCCTGTTCCGTGTTTGAGCACTCTCACAGTTAAAAAGTTTCTACCTGAAACCTGATTGGAATTTTCCGTGTTGCAACTTGTATGTGTTGCCTTTCATTCTGTCACTACACGCTTCTGAGAGGAGTCTGGCTCCAGCCATCTTCACCTATACTTTCCATTAGGGTGTATTTGAAGAGGGAAGTAAGATACACACACATACCTCACCCCCATACCCATATCGGTCTCTTTACCAGACTGAACAATCCCAGCTCTGTCAGCTCCTTCTCACAAATAGTATGCTCCAGCCGCCTAATCATGTTGACTGTCCTCTGGACGGTCCTCTGCAGCCGGACCTGCTACAGTATGCCAATGACTTTCTTGACCGGGAAGCCCAAAAGCGAACACAGCGCTCCAGATGCAGTCTCACAGCTGGGGAATTGAGGGGAATTCCCTTGACCTACTGGCTACGCTCTTGCTAGGAAGTTCGGGACGTGGTTAGCCCTCTTTGCTGCAAAGCCATGCTATAGACTCATACTCAACTTTTTGCCCACCAAGACACCCAGGTCCTTTTTTGCAAAGCTGCTCCCCAGCCAGACATCCTCAGCCTGTTCTGGTGCTTCCAGATGCAGGATTTTGCATTTACCGTTGTTGAACCTCATGAGGTTTCTGTAGGGTCATTTTTTCAGCATATGGGGATATTTGGGGTCTCTGAAAGGCAGCTCTGCCTTCCAGTATGTCGAGTGCTCCCCTCCATTTAGTATCATTCACAAACTTGCTGAGGGTGCTTTCTTGATCTTGAAAGAGGTGATTTTGTTAAGAGCTACAGTTAGGTTTAGTATCATTCTGAGGAAGTGAAAGTGTCTAGATATCTCGTATTTGCTCTAAGTGTGACAGACTTTAATCTTTGCTTCAAGGCTTCAGTCTGCAAAGAATGACATTGATTCTCAGTAGAGTGATATGATTGAAGCAGAAGTTACATGATGTGATTAGACTAAGGTTCAGGTGAAAGGATTATAGAAATATGCAATAGAAATGTTATTGTTGGTGTATAGAAAGCATGAATGGGAATGTCTGGGTGTGAAAGCACCAGAGGAAATGGCGAAAGAAGAGATACAAAAATTGCATGTGTTGATGGCACTGAGATCAGTATTTTAATAAAATCGCAGCACATCTGCATGCATTTTCTCAGTAACATTCAGTTTAGGGAAACAAAAGAAAGCCTAAACCAAAGGACAGACTATAGGTAGCAAAGAAGATACAAAGGGTGAATATGGGTTGTTTAATGAGTCATAGAGGTGGCACAGGATTAGAAGTTTGCAGTCACTGTCAAGTCATAAACTGTACAAAAGTTACATCCAAACGCCGGCGCGTTGCCAGCCTATGAGGCACCCAGAAGACACAGTAAGAATTCAGTGGCTGTTGATGTTCTTTGATCTCTGTGTTCACTGCAAGTCATCTTGCATGGACTACTTGGATTACGTGCATCTTCGTTCCAGTGGGCATTTGACTATGAAAGAATGAGTGTGCAAGTGAAATATTTCTTAAAATATCTTCTTATCCTGTATGGTCTTGTGTTGAACTGTGATATGTTAGTTGAACTTTACACATTTCAATGCTGTTCATTGCACGCTTAAAGATAAAGCAAAAGCTAACAATAGTAGCACCTGGAAAACTTTACATGCGTTTTTCTCTTTGAAAGTGGAAGAGGAGGAGGAAGAAAGGTATCCATGGGACAGGTAGCAGTTGCCTCTGCTGATGCAATGACGAAAGAGGCTCATATATGTAATGATGTATAAAAAGAATACAGTAGCAACTGTATGTAGGAAGTTTTAGTTGTAAACCTTTTGTTTATTTTTGGCATAATGCCCAGAGGCAATTATAAAAATATACCAAACCCCCTTATTAGTTTCAAAAATTCTGACAATATAAAAAAGCCAGAATCTATTGCTACAGCTAAATGAGGGAAAACAACCACCTACAACTACTTAATTTTGATGCTGCTGTTGTTCCTGTTTAAAATTACTTCAAAAGTATATGTAATGAAGTCTTCATGGCAAGAGAATTGGTTACATTATTCGTTGCAAGTTATTTATTTGGCTCTGCTGTTTGGTGAGGTTTTTGTCCATTGAGATAATAATTAGTTCATACCTTGGGGAAAAAAAAAAAACAAAACAGGAGAGACTTTACATATTGTGATAGAGACTCTGTGAAATAAGGATGTGGATGATGATTTTTTTTTTTCTGGTTCCTGACCATCCCACGATAAATTTTAAAGTATAGTTAGAATTTATTGATGCCCTTGGGCTAGACAATACATCTTTAACAAATCTAAAGAGCCTACTCTCCTTCAGCTCCCAGATCCAGCATGTCATATGGGTTTTAATAAATAAGTAATTTTGTAGTTCACCTTCATGTAGTTCAGTGCTAAGTAGGGAAAGAAGTGATGCACCAAGTTTTTTCCCCTCTGCTTTTGGTTGGTTGCTGGCTGCTGCTCCATTTATCTTCCCGCTGTTCTACTTAGCTGCTCCGCTTCTGCCATCCTTAAGATATACGACAGGAAAAAGAGGAACGAACCCTAGGAATCCACCGAATGAGCTTCCTGGCAGTGGAAAGGAACAGAAGGTTGTGGAAACCAGAAGTGAAGGTCTCGGGGAAACAGTTAGGAAATCTGTAAAACCTGGCTGATCTCTTCAGAAACAGGCAAGGTATTCCTGCGCTTGGGAGAGTGCTTGTTTCTTTTGGTCACCAACAAACATGTTTTGCCGCCCTTACGCCATAAATACCCTAACTCAGAGAAGGGCCTTTTGTTCAGTGAAGTACTACACAAGGAAATAAGACAACAAAATTTGTCTTTATGTAGTTTTGAGTATCTCTGGTGGTTCCCAAGCTAACCAAAATCAATTGTTGAGAAACTCAAAAGTGGTTTTTGGTTTTTTTGGTGGTTGTTTTTTTGTTGTTGTTGTTTGTAATAACCCTATTTAGAAACTAACAAAACCCAAAGCTTGCACTTGGTCCTCCAAGGGCTGCATATTCTAGCTTGTTTGGCAGCTCCGTTACTTGCCTGTCTAAAGTAAGCAACGTGACAGACCGATTGTCTGAAATCTTTGTTTTGAAAGGCTATCACCTTAACAAAAACTCCCGCTGTGATTCCAGGACATGCAGATGCAATAATTTTGAAGGAGGTGTTTTTGCACCTGGTTAGCTGTCACTGTGTTGACAAAAGAATGGGAGTGCTGACTGCTCCTATGCATTTATTTTGCTGCTTATTCTTTCTGTTCTTACCACATAATGACTAACAGCAAACAAGCCCTGATAAATTTATTTCTTAATAGGGTAGACGAACGTTAATGAATGTGATTGTAGCATAAAGCACATCTGTGGAAAACTTACCCCCACAAATTATTGAGATAGATTCTCCTCCTGTTCTAACATGCAATGCTGACTGGTGGCGTGTATTGAGGAGTAATGCCCTTTGCCTTAAAATGCTTCCGCATCCCTCGATGTCTACTTTGAAGATCCATTCAAACATTTGATGAACATTTGATTTCATAACACTTGATTTTTAGGTATGGGTAAAAAAGGTAATCTTGCAAACCATTTTAAGTCAGAGCTTTTAACTTGAAAACTCCTTGATCAGTTTCCTTTAACCTTTCCAAAAGCATGCTTTTATCCTCGAAAGAATAAATCTGACGGTTTTGGCCCAAGTTGTAGATGTGTTCCAACAAAAGGTTCTGTAAAAGAAAGCAGTTGTAAAGTATATTGATGCATCTGCTTCTACACTGTAAAATTGCAGTGAAACAACAGTGGATCCTTGCCCACTCTTCTGGTCATTTTGGTAAGAATCGTGGCCAAATGGAGAGTTCTCAGACAGAAACAGGAAGGCTTGAGTTAAATTATGTGTGACTCACACGATAGGTAATAGGTGATGAAAAATTGCTGGTATAGTGCAATGAGAGGAGGAAAATAAGCCTATCCTAAGAATAAGGAAACCTTACCTAGTAACTGTATCTATTGCTTTTACAGGAAAATTGACTTTGTTGCATTAAGTCTAGGAACTAATGATTGTGATATTGCTTTAATAGGAGTTTTCCTTCAAACTGTCTGGTAAACAAAGTTAGAGAGTTCAGGTTAGTGCACCTTATGCTGAATCTTATACTCATGTTGTTTAAAATGTGTTCAGTTGTGGTGGTGTTTTTTTCTTCCTGACTGAGAACCCCCATTTAGCCATTGATCTGAAGTGGGTCTCTTTTCCTTACAGTGAGGTTCTCAAAAAATACCTGTGGCCCTTCCAACCTGAATTGTATGATTCTAAAAATAACTTTTAGAAAAGGCTTTATTAGGAGGAAAACTTTAATAATTAACTTTAAAATAAAAGATGTTTTAAAAGAGTAGGTAAGAAAACCAAAAAGGTTTATAAATAACTTTCCCTCTGTCCTGTCGCGTGTGTCTGGATCTACCTGCGAGGTTTAAGGTCTTTTGTGTTGCAGCAAAGCCTGTGCGTTCCTCTGGTGTGCCGTCCGCCAGGAAGGCCTTGTTTGGTGTTTCTTTCCCGTTCCTCTCAGAAATGTCGTCGTCTCTTTGCCACGCCGAGGGCTTTTTCCGTGCTCAGTCTCAATCTCTGCCTCTTCCCGTCTCAAACTCTGCATGCCTCATCCTGATCTAAAAAGCTTTTATCCCTCAGCGTACTCTCTAGAGCAGAAGTAATCTGCTCCTCCTTCCAGAGGAGTCTCTGTGATCCTATCATCAGTCTCATTTTCAGCAAATACTAGTTTCAAGCTGAGAAACAAAACAGATGCTGTCCATTGTATTGATTCCTCACTGGTGTTTCTATACTCTAAAGATAGATGTCTTTTAATTAAATTTTACACTTTTTCCATATGTAGGAAGCCTTAATTGGCCTTTGTAGCATTTGTTAGAGTGCAGCTCATTATATATCATAAGTGTATTAAAAAATCTTCAAATGTCACAAGAGATGCAGAGGAAAGCCTTGATATTAAGTGAAGTATTGCAATACAGGTGGCCTCACTCCTAGAAGTATATGACATGGATTAGGCTGGTTCATCCCGTCTCTTCTCTTTTACCCTATGTACATCTGAGGTTTCTTTTTCAACTGGATTCAGAATATTCTCCCTATCTCAGCTGGTGGGTGAACATGGTTTTGATTGCAAGGGATGGGGCAGTAGGGAAAAGCATATATTTGCAAAACGTCCTTTCATTTTAATAAATTGTTGTGGCTGCTCCTGACTGGACAGAGGAATCCAGATGATCCCTGTAGGCATTTTTGGACTCTCATCAAATTTCTGCACCTGATACTTGCTATAAAACCGCAACTTAGTTTTAACTATAGATGCACAAATGAGCGTCTGTAATAGCGATGCGTATGTAATAACAATGAGGTTGTTTGAATTGAGATTTAATGCAGTTGAGAGATTTAACCTTGCATTACAGACAGTTTTTAAAGGATCTAGGGTAATGGTGCTTGTAAAAGCTTCTGGACAATAATGGACACACTGGGCAAGAACATAACTAGCTGTAGGAAAGTAATGTAATTCCATCTCCTGCCTAGCTGCTGTATTTGCTTAAATGGATAATTTTTGCCAAAGGCTTTAACTGTTGGCAACTGAAAACGAGTAGATTCTGGGGAATCCTACACCACCTCATAAAATGAATTTTAAAGTCGGTGACAAGTAGTCTTGCAAGGTTAAAAAAAAAGCAGAGATTGCTGTAGAGCCAGCCTCATATTAAATATTATTTTCTAGGTTTAATATTTTGATTGCTTCTGAATAATCAGCTCTTGAGTAACCATATCATAGTGTCCTGTTAGGAATCCTTTTAGTTGGCACTGGTTTTCATACCATAATATAATTGATAGGCTCCTGTGTCAGAAATCACTAGGCAGCCAAATAAACAATATGTCCTTCTGTCTGTTCAGGAGTAGTGCAATGTTCAGAAATATTGATCCCCTGTGCCAACTAAAGCCATAATGAGGATAATACCAAATGAACCAAAAGCCGCTTC
Organism: Phoenicopterus ruber ruber; assembly: GCA_009819775.1. Classification (NCBI taxonomy): domain Eukaryota; kingdom Metazoa; phylum Chordata; class Aves; order Phoenicopteriformes; family Phoenicopteridae; genus Phoenicopterus; species Phoenicopterus ruber. Next base: position 106,290,473 of record CM020216.1, read on the forward strand.
AGCATGTCTCATCTATTACCCAAAGAATTGTAAAGTTAGTAACATATTGACCTTGTTGTGACACGCTAAAAATTACTGTTACTGGTGCTGCTTGGTATTTTCAAATGGCTGCTCTTCCTGGGAAAAAGAAAATATTTAGCTTGTCCACCACTGATTTACTTTTTATTGATTTCCTCCCCCTGCCGATTTAAATGTGAGTACTCAGCAATAAGGCATCAAAGTCATCTAAACAGAGGACGGCAAAAGCGTGTTGTTGGCCAAAATCTTGCTATTATGAAGAATTTGCCAGCTTTTGGTTTGTCACCTCTCCTCTTGGTCCCTTTCCCCTGCCCGCTTAATTCCAGAATTAGGTGAATGCTTCACCTATGGCAGCGTTCTAGGCTTAGTGCAGGAGACTGTCAGAAATAACGCAATGCTGATCATCTGAGTTCACTGCTCACTCTTAAAATCTCTCCCAAAGAAGGAAATCTTCATTTTCATTGAAATTCTGTTCAGTTTTGGTGAATTTATTCTGTGCGAATTATGAATTCAAAAAATTCAAACTGGAGACGATAATATAGAATGACTGATTAAAAGTGAAAAAGATTAAAAGACTCTCCATGAAATAAGTACATTTAAAAATTAAAATATATCATCATCTGGATTTTTGCTGTGCCAAAAGAACATCTAATAAAACTAGTAAAATGTAATTTGGTCTATACTTTTAAAACATTAAGTAGCTTCAAGAAAATAAGTAGATGAACAAGCTGGTGATGGACATTATTCTCGACTCATTGCATTGATTGTATTAGTGTTATTTGGAGTCTTGCATTAATACTGAATGGTGCAAAGAATCTTTAATTATGCCTTTGCTGGTAACGAAAAGAATGGCCTTTGAGGACCAGCGTTTATACTGTTCATCAGCACGTCGTTTGGTTCCTGCCAACTAGCGCTCTTCCAGCTGCTGCCTGGGCACGGTTCTTGTGAGGGTTATTTCCAGTGGGAAGCTGGGCTGTGGCTGCTGTGGGATATTATTTTGAGCGGAGAACAGTGCAGCCATGTAGATAAAAACTGAGCTGTGCTGCGCTGCTTGGTTCCTCGGGCAAGAGGAGTCACTGGCCTGTTATGTTCAGTAGTGTAGCAATAACCTTTGTGCGTTACAAGATTTTCTCTATAAGCCTTTTAAAAACTTCTTGGAATTAACAGATAAAGTAAAAATCTTTCTTTACATCTTTTTCATTTAAACACTTAATAAATTGCATGCAGAAACATAACATAGCACCACTAAGACAGTATTTAGATTTTAAAAGCTTTGTTACTTTGAACTATATTTTTTGCTTTTAAACTTGACTTAGGTTGAAGCTCATTTTATAAAAATATCCAAAGCCGATTTTATAAAAATTTCCTTATCTGATTCTTTATGACTCTTGATTCTCTGCTGTCATTAATCCTTTTTCCCATATCCTCATGCACCCCCTTCTCTATCAAAAACCACCTCCAGTGCCAATATACAATAACGAGCGTGTGCCAGGCCCTACAAACTGAGTTCTGATAAGACTAAAACCAGCGAGATGGGCAGCATAAATCAAAGTTTGGGCTCAGACTACAAAGCTGTTCATGAAATTTGTTCCTTTTTAACTTAGTATTTGCACTGAGACATGAGCCGTTACCGTTTTTAGAGGTGGCTGACTTCTCCCATAAACTGCGTCTTTTGAACTGGCCAAGGTCATAAACCATCACTACAATGAAAGTTCAGAAACCTGCCTCTGAAGTTGCACAGCTAGAAACAGTTTTTCTTGTCGAAGAAAAAAAAATAAATTAAAAAAAAAATGCAGCGCCAAGCTGGCACACGGCATTACCTTCAAATTTGAAATAACTAATCAGTAAAGTCTGAGAATATACCTCATCTCCTCTGCAGTTTGCTTGACCTGCAAATAAAGATTATTCTGCTGCAAATACTGAACTAGCATCTAACAAATGGAACACGTTAAAATCTTCCTACCTCGTTGGCTTTTTATTAGGTCTTTTAATTCTGCTTTTCCCGTTAGCCCTATGAATTTCTGGCATGTTTTCAATGGTGGGTTTTCAGCTGGATGTGTTTGCATGGAACTGAGTTACTAGAAGTAGTTCTGAATGATACAAATATACTGTCTAGGGTCTAGTCTCAAATAGATCTGAAAGAATAACATGGATGTAGCCATTATTGATGTCAGAATTTTATCTGAGTTGTTTAATACATTTATACACACAAGTGCGTAGGTAGCTCTGAGTTTTAGATCTGTAAAACTTTTTTTTTTTTTTTTAATTGAACGAAGGCTACAGAGAAGGTGGAGTTACTGAACGCGTTCTTTACTTCAGTGTTTACTGCTAAGGCTGGCCCTCAGGAATCCCAGACCCTGGAGGTAAGAGATGAAGCCTGGAGAAAGGATGGCCTACCTTTGGTCGAGGAGGATCGGGTTAGAGATCATTTGGGCAAACTGGACACCTACAAGTCCATGGGCCCTGATGAGATGCACCCACAAGTGCTGAGGGAACTGGCAGAGGTCATTGCCAAGCCACTCTCCCTCATCTTTGAAAAGTCATGGAGAACGGGAGAGGTGCCTGAGGACTGGAGGAAAGCCAATGTCACCCCAGTCTTCAAGAAGGGCAAGGAGGACCTGGGAAACTACAGGCCAGTCATCCTCACCTCCATCCCTGGAAAGATGATGGAGCAGCTCATTCTGGAAGTCATCGCTAAGCATGTAGAAGAAACAAAGGTGATCAGGACTAGTCAGCATGGATTCACCAAGGGGAAATCATGCTTGACCAATCTGATAGCCTTCTGTGATGTCATGACTGGCTGGGTGGATGAGGGGAGAGCAGTGGCTGTTGTCTACCTGGACTTCAGCAAGGCATTTGACACTGTCTCCCACGACATCCTCATAGGTAAGCTCAGGAAGTGGGGGTTAGATGAGTGGAAAGTGAGGTGGATTGAGAACTGGCTGAATGGCAGAGCCCAGAGGGTGTTGATCAGCGTCACAGAGTCTAGCTGGAGGCCTGTAGCGAGTGGCGTTCCCCAGGGGTCGGTAATGGGTCCAGTCTTGTTCAATTTATTCATCAATGAGCTGGATGAAGGGACAGAGTGCACCCTCAGCAAGTTTGCCAATGACACGAAACTGGGAGGAGTGGCTGATACACCAGAAGGCCGTGCTGCCATTCAACGAGACCTGGACAGGCTGGAGCGTTGGGTGGAGAGGAACCTCATGAGGTTCAATGTGGGTAAGTGCAGGGTCCTGCACCTGGGGAGGAACAACCCCATGCACTGGTACAGGTTAGGGGTTGACCTCCTGGAAAGCAGCTCTGTGGAGAAGGACCTGGGAGTCCTGGTAGATGACAAATTCACCATGAGCCAGCAATGTGCCCTTGCGGCCAGGAAGGCCAATGGCAGCCTGGGGTGCATTAAGAAGAGTGTAGCCAGCAGGTCGAGGGAGGTTATCCTCCTCCTCTACACTGCGCTAGTGAGGCCCCATCTGGAGTACTGTGTCCAATTCTGGGCTCCCCAGGTCAAGAAAGATGAGGAACTACTGGAGAGAGTCCAGCGGAGGGCTACCAAGATGATTAAGGGACTGGAGCATCTCTCCTCTGGGGAAAGGCTGAGGGAGCTGGGGCTGTTCAGCCTGAGGAAGAGAAGACTGAGAGGGGACCTCATCAATGCTTATCAATATCTCAAGGGTGGGTGTCAAGAGGATGGGGCCAGACTCTTCTCAGTGGTGCCCAGCAACAGGACAAGGGGCAATGGGCACAAACTGGAACATAGGAAGTTCCGCCTGAACATGAGGAAAAACTCCTTCACTGTGAGGGTGACAGAGCCCTGGCACAGGCTGCCCAGGGAGGGTGTGGAGTCTCCTTCTCTGGAGATATTCAAAACCTGCCTGGACGCAGTCCTGTGCAGCCTGCTCTAGGTGACCCTGCTCTGGCAGGGGGGGTGGACTACATGATCTCCAGAGGTCCCTTCCAACCCCTACCGTTCTGTGATTCTGTGTAACAATGAAACTCTTTGTGTTTAATTTGCACGTGTGATTCTGTTTCTGTGGTGGGATCTCCAAAGAATCCAGTTGTGTGAGAGCAAAAGTAGTAAACTAGAGAATGATTGTGTGATTGCAGCATATTTTGAGCTCCAGTTTGAGAAAAGCTGTTCTGTACTGCGCTTTCTAGGTAAACCTTGGAGTAAAAGTTTTTACAGTAGCTTCTTGATAGGATTCTCCTTGGTGTATGTGCATGTGTTATTCTCTTATTTTTTTCAGAAAGAACACGTGCGTCAAACTGAGCCTTGCATATTAAGCTTTTGGGCAGTCTGTTGTGCAGTTTGTATTTTACTGTAAAAATCTTAATCAAATAACTTAGACTTGCATAGACAGAAAGGGTGTTGGAACAGGACTACTACACCATTGCTTGAAATAAAACATAAACCTCACAGCTACAAGGATGTAGGCTTTAATCCTGCATACGTACTGTGTGCATGCTTTGTTTTATTCATATCTACCAATAAGGCTTTCTGTTGCAATAATTATTGTGGCAGTTGCTGGCAGTCAAGTAGATGACTTGCACAATCTTTCTGTGAATATACTGTCATCAGGTAAAATGTTATCTAGTCAGTGAAATAAAGTCCATTACTTTTAAACAGGAGTTTATTTGTGGCTTTGGGTTAGAACTAGCGGGGTGTTCTGGCTAGTTATTTTTCTGAATTAATGCACCTCTAAAAATCAGTAATACTTACTTCAGTTGAACCAGTAAGACTCTTCTAGACAACTTTCTAGGAAGTCCAACTCCTTTATAACAACTGTCCTGTCTTAATCTCAGCCATTCCATACTGATTATTCTGTTATAACTTAGCAAAGAAACATGTAATAGCAGTAGCAAGTGACTGTCCTCTGCAGTGCTGATGGAGAAACATGTCTTGATATGCCCAAGGCAATTTTATCCCCTGGCTGCTCCCATGGAAACTGTTAAGATTGTAATAGAACAGAGCAGAACCACGTAAAAGGGATTACATGAAATGAAATGATTTAGAATACCCTTAAGACTCTACCAGCATTTTGAGAGAGACAGATCTCAAAGGTGCTCTAGAGGGTAGAGGTCAGATTATTTTTTTTGCTGTATTAAGATTTCATTTAAATATCATGTTATTCATATATAATGCAAGTTTGTGTAGAAAAGGCACAATCTTCTGACAAATCTTCAGGAACATAGCAAATGATAAATTAAAACATGATTTCTTCTTGAGTTGATGTTACCCAATGAGTCTGTCTATTAATGGTATTGGTAACGCAGGAGTTGGGAGTCATCTTTTCAGAAAATAAAACCTGTTTCTCTGCTGAAATCAAAATACTCTTTCAAGAGACGTCATGAGAAAAGAACTTTGGAGCTTGGGGTCTTTTTTCCCCACACTTTTCTGAACTTACTTTGCTTTAAAAAGATGAATGACGTGTTTGGTGCGCTCTGAAGTGAGAGGAAGCCAAGTTTGATAACTTACTGTAATGGGACACACCCCACCCCGCCCCGTGACCCTGTAAACTGTGTTTTTACTTTAGTGACAGCTGTATATTTTTAATAATTCTGAGAACCAGGTCTTCACATTTAGAGTTCTAAATTGAAAGACACTTTTGTCCCAATTGCTAGATTACTAGATTAAAAAACTAACAAACAAATCACTTTTCATGGGATTAAGACCATTTGATTTTCACAGTTCTAAATATAGACACAGGCAGCTATCTTTGAGCAATCACATCTGAAACACTTGGTTCCTTTTCATAGTGACAGGGGATGAGATGGTAAGAAGTTCAGAAGGCTTCATTTTCAGTCAAGAAAACTGTTTTTGTAATACTTCAAAGCATTTCAGAGTCTATTGAAAACCTGCTGAAAATAAAGTGCCAGTCCTTGTACCTTACTTCATATCCAGTCTGAGGAGTCATGTTGCTGTTTTGCCAGGTTATTCTTTACTGAATTATTCTTTACCTCAAGCACACCAATGAAGCTTCCATGTACTGTTAAATGCTTGATCCTCTTGCTTTGCTTAGAGCATCATCCAACAGTGGTGAGTGTTATAGTCTTGTGTCCTGGTTTAGGCCAGGATGGAGCTAGTTTTGTCTCCAGCAGCTCCTGTGTTTTGGATTTAGTGTGAGAAGAACGGTGATAGCACACTGATGTTGCTGGTTGCTGCTAAATAACCAAGCACATTTTGCAGTTTCCCAGGTTTTGCTAATGTGCAGATGCAAAAACTTGGGAGGAGAATAGCCAGAATAGTTGATCCAAACTGGCCAAAGAGAGTCTTCCATACCATAGACGTCATGCCTGGTATAAGTGGGGGTCGGCTGGTGGGCCACTAGGCTTTTTAGACCCTTAACTTGCCTTAATCCTTAAGCTTCCCTTCGGGTTGCTTTTTGTTTCCCTGATTATTCCTTTTTGGTTTTTGTTCATTCGTTTGGCTGTTCGTTCCCTCGCCTGCTGTCTCTGGAACTTGCTGTTCTGGGATAGCTGGGGGGGGGGGGATACCCCTGCTCCCTGCCTGCTGCTCGGGACGGGCTGTATTGGTCGTCGGGTGGTAAGAAATTGTGTATCGTTTGTTTTATATATTCTGTTATCCTTATATATATTATTATTACTATCATTATTAATATATTTTTATATTTTTCCTTTGCTGTCCTGGTGAGCTGTTTTTATCTCAACCCGCGAGTTTTCCTTTCTCTCTGATTCTCCTCCCCACCCCACCGGGGAGGGGGGGAGTGAGCGAGCGGCTGCGTGGTATTGGGTTACAATTTGGGGTTAAACCATGACATCTTGGCATATTTTAGTTTCTGTTGATAGTATTAAAGAGTTGGCATTTCTCAGGATGAAAGGTGCTGAGTAGGTAGTATTTCTTTAACCGTTGTCCCAGCAGAGTGGTTTCACTCTATGTTAATTCTAATTGTATCCAAATAGCCATAAGGAGTATCTACACTTCTTTTGCTAATTGCAGTGATGTTGATTTTTATCAATCTGTGTATATTTAAACTTTTTTTGTAGTTGCAGTGGAGTTAATAGATACTTTCCCCCGTCACCCACAAAAGTCTATTTCAAAAACTCTTGTTTCCGCCTGTGTGTTGTGGTTTGACCCTGGCTGGATGCCAGGTGCCCACCAAAGCTGCTCTGTCACTCTCCTCCTCTCCCCTGTCCAGCTGAGAAAGTATAACGAAAGGCTCGTGGGTCAAGATAAGGACAGAGAGATCACAGCAATTGCTGTCATGGGCAAAACAGACTTGACTTGGGGAAAAATTAATTTAATTTATTGCCAGTCAAATCAGAGTAGGATAATGAGAAATAAAGCCAAATCTTAAAAACACCTTCCCCCCACCCCTCCCTTCTTCCCGGGCTCTACTTCACTCCCGATTTCTCTCCCTCCTCCCCCCGAGCAGTGCAGGGGGACGGGGAATGGGGGTTGCCGTCAGTTCATCACATGTTGTCTCTGCTGCTCCTTCCTCCTCAGGGGGAGGACTCCTCACACTCTTCCCCTGCTCCACCGTGGGGTCCCTCCCACAGGAGACAGTCCTCCACGAATTTCTCCAATGTGAGTCCTTCCCACGGGCTGCAGTTCTTCACAAACTGCTCCAGTGTGGGTCTCTTCCACGGGGTGCAGTCCTTCAGGAACAGACTCCTCCAGCGTTGGTCCCACACGGGGTCACAAGTCCTGCCAGCAAACCTGCGCCAGCCTGGGCTCCTCTCTCTCCACGGGTCCACAGGTCCTGACAGGAGCCTGCTCTCTGGTGTGGGCTTTCCCAAAGGTCACAGCCTCCTTTGGGCATCCACCTGCCCTGGCATGCGGTCCTCCACAGCCTGCAGGTGGATATCTGCTCCACTGTGGACCTCCCTGGGCTGCAGGGGGACAGCCTGCCTCACCATGGTCTTCACCAGGGGCTGCAGGGGAATCTCTGCTCTGGCGCCTGGAGCACCTCCTCCCCCTCCTTCTTCACTGACCTTGGTGTCTGCAGAGTTGTTGCTCTCACATCTCACTCCTCTCTTTGCTGCTGTTTTCCCACAGCAGGTGTTTTTTTCCCCCCTTCTTAACTATGTTATCCCAGAGGTGCTACCACCGTTGCTGACTGGCTTGGCCTTGGCCAGCAGCGGGTCCGTCTTGGAGCCAGCTGGCATTGGCTCTGTCGGACATGGGGGAAGCTTCTAGCAGCTTCTCGCAGAAGCCACCCCACTAGCCCCCCCACTATCAAAACCTTGCCATGCAAACCCAATGAAACCCCTCTGAAAAAAGGCGAAAGTGTGTGTGTGCATGAAGAGAAAGAAAACTTGTCTCAAAATCAGTAGGCATTTATCATTCCTTAAATTTTGGGCTTTGACATTGGCAGTGTCACTAAAACTAGGAAAAATTAAACACTGACCTCACTTATACAGAACCTGTACTCAAATTCTTTTTTTTCTATCAGCAGGTGAGGTACTAGTGCAGGGGAATCTGCAGAGGAACGTTCCCATCACGCAGGCACGAGATAAGGGAGGGAGTGTGCTAGAGGAAATGGAGATAAGCATAGCTCACTGTCACCTCCTCACATCCTCAGAAGTCACCTGTAAAATTGGTGTCTCAGAGCTTGGGAGTTGTGGTGATAAAGAAGGGGAAAGGAGGTAGTGACACCTAAGAAGCAACAGGAGCGAGTAAGAGCTGGGGCAACGTGTGAGGACATGAGCATCATGGGGACTCTAGGAGAGCAGGTGTGGTTGGGACAAGGAGAACTTCAGAAGGTGGCCGAGGTCCCTAAGCTCAGACTTGCTGGTCAGCCTCTGGGGCAGTAGTTGGCCATAGGCACCACTTCACTTATGGTCTAGGAAAGAGTAGGGGGAGAGAAACAGGCTGCCTGGCAAAAGTGGTAAACATCTTCCCGGCTTTGAGATCAAAGGATTTCAAACTTCTGGATGAGAGGAGGAGAGGAAAGGCTTGGCTTTGCTTGCTAGAAGGTTTGATAGATCAGACTACTTCTTATCAGCAATAACAGCTTTCTGACTTGTGTATTGAGGAAAAAGCCTTTCCAAAGAAACTGGCCTGCCACTTGAGCATTTTCTCTGCAGATCCCTAGCAGTTCTGAAAATCCATAGATTATGAAAAATGGTAAGGTTTGAACATGCAATACAAAACATAAATTTAAAATATTTTAAAAGGCTGTGATGATTTATTTTCTTCTACATTCTCTTACAATGGAGTGACACTGCATTAAATCTCATTTTAATGTTCTGGAATTCAAGAAGTATTTGTCAGCGTTATTTGTTTCTTTTTACTGTGTGTACACCATATGTTTTAGAAATATGTTTTTTGGAAATATGGGGGATTTGCAAGTATAAAAAACTTATTTTATTGCTTCTTTTCTTAAAAAAATGTTGTTAGCAACTGAAAGCAACTTCTGAGCATAAGTGTAGCAGACCAGGAAAGGGAAAGTACTTGCTACAGTAAATTAGTAGAAGGTGAGAGACTCTCTTATCTGTTTGCTGGTTCAAAGGTAGTAAAAGTCAAGCTAGAGCAATATTGTTGCTTGACCAAGCTCATGTGGTGTGACCTCTAACTATGCAAATGGGTATCTGAATGTAAAATTCAGGTGTTTAAGAAACAGTGTCATTTCCATATACATACTCATTTGTGTGCAAAGACACAACAATTTTATAGAAAGTTGTGTACACAATTGGCAAAACCAGATGAATGTATATCTCTGTTCCCATGTCCTACAACCGATTGATATTTCTCTCCTACAAAATGCTTTTCTTGTACTGGTTTTATACAGGCTTGTTTATTCAAGCCATCTGCATATAAAATTTTTTTTTGTAGGATTCCTGTTTTGGTGAAAGTAGTGTCTAAAACTTTAGAAATAATTTTTTGTAATTTTACGAAAAAGCAGAGTCCAAAATAAGTAGGTATTAATTATGTGGGTGAAATTGTGTATAAGTGCTAACTCTGACTGTGCAATGTATTCAGTCCCTTCCCTAATCAGCAAAAGGCAGTTTCCTGCAATCGCTGTGGCGAGAGCACTTTTAAAGCTAGCTGTGCTCTCACAACACGGAGTGGTGATAACTGCTAGTGGGAAGAGGGCCCAACACATCGAGTATTTTTCTCCCGTGAAACTAAAGACAGAAACAAAATGCATTCCTTTGTCTTTAGAGGAGATTAAGTATCAGGATAATTGACAGGTAACATATACTGAAGATATTTAAGGTGAAATGCAGTCAGCTGCAAGGATTCAGTTGTTGGTATTGGTAAGAGTGTGTACAGAATTTGGTACAAATATTAACATATGTGTACTTGTTTATTTACATGTGTTTATTATGTAAACATGTATTTTTTTCCTATTAGAAGGGCACCTAAGGAACAACAGGAGTGAGCAATATCTGGGGCAACATATGAGGACATAAGCAGCATGAGGAATCTAGGAGAGCAGATGCGGTTGGGAGCAGGAGAGATTCAGTTTCTGTAGTGGGGTGGTTTGAGGAATTTTACAAGCAAGTAAGAGTTACAGGATTGGGTCCATATCTTAGTTCTGTTTGTACAGTGTAATGTGGTAGAGCTGTTTGAAAGATGGCCAAACAGATGCACGGAAAAACATTAAGAAAAAATATTTTGACATATTTTTGAAAAATTTCTATCACTCCAATTTGGGAGCTGCAAAAATATGATCACTGTATTGCAGAATCTAATGATATACCACTGCAAGGATACAAGAGCAGGCTTTTCATCTTTGCAACTGTTCTGCAAAAATAGATTGTGTTATTCTGTTGTGTACTTGATAATGACAAGAACAGCCCCTGTTAGTAAATTACACTGATGTCAGAACACCTGTTTACAGAAATGGTTCCTCTGTAACGTGGAAATCGAGCCCTGTGTATAGTCAAGGATTTGCTGACGATTCTGGTGAACCGTGCTTCTCTGCAGCCTGCATAGCCATGTCTGTCTTCTGTTCTGAAGGTGGGAAGCTGGTGTGCCACTGCTTCTTGTGGGTTCCTTCAGCGGGTCTCACTTTTATACGTTGCAACTTGGCCAAGTGTTCTGTGCCATTTTACTTAATAAGAGGAGAGAAACAGATCTGCATAAGGCACGATGGTGCTGTGCTGGGTTACGGAGTAAGCGATAAAAAATAATTTTGTCCTAAGTTCAGAATTTTTTACTTATGTAGTTATAGACAATAGTGCACGTTTTCCTGAGGAAAAGGTTAGTGACGTGAAGATATGACTTACATGCCCGATTTTGAAGGAGAGTGCTTTGTGCTTTGTATCAGAGGAACAGTTCATTACCATGTAAAAATTGCTCCCTTGCTGCTGCTGAGGCCCACATTAGCACGTGGTAAACCTTCACCCAGTGGTAAAGTTTCAAAGTTTTCATTGTTTGTTCTTGTCTATGTTATCCCACTGAATTCTGACATGCAGGCATGGTGCGTTTTTTTGGTAGAAAGCTCAATAATAGTTAGTAGGGAGAGAACAAGAGCGCTTTGTGTGTGTCGGCTCCAAGTGGCCGTGACAAGGACACGTACAAAGGTTTGCTTAATTGTGCTCCTGCTACTACTTGGCAGAAGAAATGCAGAAGAGTGAGTGTAACAGATCTTTGAACGACTGCCATGGTGTTGCTGTGTAGTCGCCCTTCAGCTTCTCAGAGATGTTCTCTTGCATTTGCTGCACCTAGGCTGTTTTCTTCAGCTGCATGCCTGCCAGCGAATAATATAGGGCAAAGATATATGTGAGGAAAACATGGGCAAATGACACTGCTGTAGAGCTGCTGAATGCAGCAGGGTTATCCTCTCCCTCTGCTCTGCACTAGTGAGGCCCCATCTGGAGGACTGTGTCCAGTTCTGGGCTCCCCAGGTCAAGAAAGATGAGGAACTACTGGAGAGAGTCCAGCGGAGGCTACTAAGATGATGAGGGGACTGGAGCATCTCTCCTCTGGGGAAAGGCTGAGGGAGCTGGGGCTGTTCAGCCTGAGGAAGAGAAGACTGAGAGGGGACCTCATCAACGCTTATCAATATCTCAAGGGTGGGTGTCAAGAGGATGGGGCCAGACTCTTCTCAGTGGTGCCCAGCAACAGGACAAGGGGCAATGGGCACAAACTGGAACACGGGAAGTTCCGCCTGAACATGAGGAAAAAATCCTTCACTGTGAGGGTGACAGAGCCCTGGCACAGGCTGCCCAGGGAGGGTGTGCAGTCTCCTTCTCTGGAGATATTCAGAACCCGCCTGGACGCAGTCCTGTGCAGCCTGCTCTAGGTGACCCTGCTCTAGCAGGGGGTTGAACTACATGATCTCCAGAGGTCCCTTCCAACCCCCACCATTCTGTGATTCTGTGATGCACCTTTGTACCTCAGCCATTTAGTATATAAGCTGAATAGCTGGAATATTCCTAATAACTATAGTGTATTCATGGTGCTACTGTTTGATTTTTAAGGATTTTGTGGACAGGAAAGAATAGGTCAATGTGAAAAATACTAACAAAAATGGATAATGTGTGCATGGCTTGCTCTGCCAACTGCCTCAGGTGTGGTCAGACGCAATACCTATATCACAGCCTTTCACAACGCCCTTACAAAGCCCTTCAGCACTTGTCCTGCTTCTGAGTTTTCTACCATAGGCATGTTGTGACCTACCCACCGCTCTTTATTGTGCTGCAGTATTTCTATTATTTTATACCATTTAGCAGAAAGCTGTCCCTGAGACAGCCCAAGGGTATCAGCTGGCAGCCATCAGCATGCTTCCCAAGAGCCTGTGTTTGATGTCAAACTTGACAACTCAAATATATCATGCTGATCAGCCCTTATTCCTAGCACCTTAGTTCAGCTGAATGCTTGCACAGAGCAGGATGCCCTTCTTCCAACATTTAGGGTAAGGCGTAATATTATCCCTGCCTGATCGCCCCCATCCCAGAACTTCTTTATGATGACAGTCTGCATTCCTGCTTTATGAAGAGAGCTTTGAGACTTCTTGACAAAGATCACTAGTTTCTACTTATGTGGCACCAAGTGCCTAGAAGTGAGTCTGGACACATCCTGAAGCTGGTATGTCCGAAAGTGTGTGGGGTTAGGCTTCTCCTCAGGACACAGGGAGGTGTATGGGTCAGAAGGTACAGTCAGTGGGGCTTACTTGTTCCCACAACAGGTTGCCTCTGTCTGAACTGAGAGATTTAGGCAGGAAGATGAGGTCCTTTCCGTTCAGAGCCTTGACAAAGACGACAGGCAAATCTCTCCATCCAGAGTGGCTGTCAGATAAGGAGAGAGATCTGGCAGCTGACTTAGAGGAAACCACGTGGAGCACCAAAAGGGAAACCCGAAAGAAACAGCACTGTATCCAGACTCTCCCTGTGGCTCCACCCTCCCGATAGTCGTTTGCAGGACTAGAGCTCTTGGACCATCTCTGGGGAGGAAGCTGTCTTGGAAGGTGGTTCCAGGCAGGTGTGTGCATACATTGTCTCTGACGTATGCGTGTGCTGAGTACAGCAAACAGCCATTTTGGTCATCTCCAAACCTGCTGAACTTAATTGCCTTCCAGCAAATTTTGTCTGGTATCAAATTTAGCTACTGAGTGACAAATATGTGAGACACTGGTAGAGTGACAGCTGTTTATATGCAGTGTGTCAGTTGTTATTGCTGTCTTTGGATGGGAGGCACATATAAAGTAGATTTGGATCCGCTGCTGATGCTGGTCTCTATCACTTGCAATGTTAGATGAGAGTTGAAAAGAAGTATTTTTGTGTGAAAACCAGAGGATGCGTTGGTGCAGGAACAGACTGCATCCATCCTTTTGTTTTGTTTTCTTTGTTCAGTGTGAGGTGATGTTTTTTCCAGGTATTTCAGACAGGACTCTGTCAAGGTACCTCAGAGAGCTTCTAAAGACCAGACGCTGGATGAGTGGCTGGTGGATGGATGGAGACTTTAGCCTGAAAGAAGCTGCTGGGAACACTGCGTCAAGGTATGATAGATACAGGTGGGAGGAGTACTGATCCACTTAGTTTCAGGATCAAGGTTTTTTAGGAATTTCTCACTTTTACTACAGTGATATACATATTTACGTCCACGTGTTGTCCTTCTTTTCTTTCCTCCAGTCCTGCAAATCTGGTCACTTTCTCTGTGCCTTGAAGCTGTTTTGAATCTTTCTGCCAAAGCTTTTCCAGTATAAGAATGAAAAACTGAAGTGTTTAAAGTGAAGCCTGATTGTAAGAGCCGTTTGTTACTTTCTATGTCTCGTTCTGACTATTGTTATTCCAGCCCTGTGGTAAGCTCTTCCCCTCCCAAATTAAGTATATGCAACATTAAACTGAAACAAAGTTAATTCATTTCCTTAGTGGTTTGAGACTACATGTTTTTTTTTGCCCCTGGTTCTCCATTGGTGTTTTTTTCAGAAATTGGAATGTCATGAAAAGTAAAGTGGGAAGAAAATATGCTTGCAGGGGTGTGCCTTGTCAGGGCACAGTCTTGGTTATCCTCTGACGGTGGCATTTGCTCACTTGGCTGGTTGGACCCCCCTTGAACAGGGGTCCGCCTGTGAACAGTGCACCGTTCATACTCATACCTATGGTTGTAATTTGGTAACTGCACCTTCAATAACTGTAACTGATAATTATATACATACATTGCATAGGAGGAATAGAAACAATGTCATGTTAATGATACAAAGGGCATAGGTAACCAGTCATTGTTTTTTTTAAAAAATAAGTACAGCTGTAGAAATTTGATGATAAATTGACAATTGAGAGCTATAATAGCATGCGCCTGTGAACAACAGCTTGATCAAAGAGGCAAGTAAAGATGTATTGGAATAATTCAGATAGCTCAAAGCCACATGACTTTGAAACGGGAGGAGAAGACGAGCTCACATCTGGAAGTGATACATGAGGGATTTTTGAAAAAGATTATGTTCAGTCGTAGCACCGCTGTGGAAAGAAGGAGGTGAGATGTCCAGTAGAAGGAGGCAGATGTACAAAAATGTGTTGAAGGGATATGTAGGCTAAGCTAGCTGATCCTTTCTAAGGAAAAGTCAGAGACATACAATGCATTGCCAGCCAGGGACGATGTGACAAATGTATTTTCTGGCTAGGGCAGTTACCTGGTAATCTTAAACTGAAACAGCTGAGCCCAAAGTCATGAAATCTTTCTTATGTTGGCTTAAAGACAGAATTATGTCATTTATTCTGACTCGTGTCTGTTATTACCTTTCCTAGCTGGATTCTTGTTAACCTTAAAAACACGTAAAGTAAGGACTTTGAACAATTGCTTCAGATTTTCCCCAATGACCTGGGGTATATAAAGCCCTGTTCTTGAGCATACTGAGAAGTGACTGTCTTAAACTCTGCCTATTTCATTCCTAAACTTCAGCAGAAACAAGAAACTAGACTCCAACCTACCTGTCTGATCTAATGAAAATTTACAATGTGCGGAGATGTGACGGGACTCAGAGCTGCCTCATCTCTGATTTGATTTTAATGTAACTATCTGGATAAAGTGATTGGAGTTTGGCCCCGTATTAATTGTGAAGTAATGAAAACTAGTATCAGCATGAAGGTGATGGATACAGGTAGTAATACTGGAAGTAGCTCATATCACACAGCTGTAAATCCACAAAATTTGGATATGCATTCAGACTTGTGAACAGCACACTTGTGGACCTACCTTCTGAGTACTCTGAAGACCACAACATACCTATAGAATCTGTGTTTTCATTCCTTGAAGTATTCGATCTTACTTTCAGCAAATTGCTGTGTACTTAAAACATGGAATTTATAATTAAAAAATGGTGGCATGCACTTATGTCAATTAACTATGACCTTGCTCTGGCTGAAGGTCACATACCATAGGTACTGTGAAACCAAATGACAGATGAAGGCAACAACCTAATGTGTTCAATACTTCAGCACAGAGTATTTTGATTGTTAGCTTCTTAGGAGATTGGTTAATTACTTGTTTATCTTCTATGTAATTTGTTACTAAATAAGCTTTTAAAAGCATAATTCTGGAATGGAGCCAGTCTGAATCTGATCCATGTTGACAGTATAAAGCCTATTTCAGTTATGCATTAGTGCCTAGCCTTGTTTGCTGTGCTTTAATGGAATTGTGTAGAATGGCTTGGATCGAATCCAAACAGGGACAAATTTTACCAAGAGTTGTTGAGTCTTTTTCTGGAGTTTCTAACAGCTTACAAAGGAGAAAGGGCTGGGAAACTGGAGCTTGGCCACAGTTTTACCCATACTGACTAATTAGCAGACTTAACATAATTAGTCTGCATGCATGTAATGATACTAAAAGGAGCCTTGTGGATCTGCTAGGAGAGCAGGTTTTCCGAGTTAGGCATAGCAAAACCTTGTACCCCTTCCAGTTTCAAGACTGTGTGTTGATTAATGCTCCTTCCAGCCAAGCGGTCTGGCCTGGATCCAGGGAGTTAAAATGGTGATGGTGAGGCTGTGGCTTGACCATAAAGTGCATTGACTGGGCTTTAAGACTTCTCTGATCAGATCAAAAAAACCCATGACTGCATGATGTGAAGTGCTGAAAAACTGATAAGCTTACTGTGATGGTTCACATTTGTTAAAAATACTTAGATAAGCTAACTATGCACTGACGGCTTTACAATGGATCTGCTATCATCTTTCCATGCTGCTCTGTCTTTATGATGTACCAGGTATCATCATTTTTTCTGTAGATGACACAAGAAGGCATGAAACTTCCGTGAACCATAACATGGAGTACCGCAGCATTACCAGGCAGGCAGCTTTATGCCTGTGCCAAACCCAGATGGGGTTGATACTTTTGCCTGGTCTGGTGTCAGTAACGATGGCATTGCCATCTGCATGTTGCCGTACCTGACTTGCCCGCCACATGCGAGAAGGGCTCGCAACTAATAGTAGGGTTTCAGTTCTAATGCATCTTCATGCTTAGGAGGGTACAGAATTCCTAGGATATAGCTTCAGTGAGTTCACTGTTACACAAAATGGATGTAGAAACAGGATTTGTAAAAAGCCCTGCCTGTTGCATGGAGGAACGCTTAAGGCAGCAAAAGAGAAGCTGAAGTGGGGGCTTCCTCGGCTGGTGCAAGCAGAGACGAGAAACAAGACACTCTCACAAGGCAGCAAACTCAACATCAGGCTTCAATGTCGTGTTACTTTTAGCTTGTTCTTTCTTGCTGTAGCATAGTTTTGAGTTAACTGCAAAGGCATAGGGAAAAAGAAGTTGAAGAGATTCTCAGAGCACTTTAGTGCTTACTGGCTAGGGCGTATGGGATATAGGAAAAAAATTATTTGAACTCTAACATGCTGGGTATTTAAAAGTCTGATGGTAATAACATATGGAAATTGGTTAAGGGACTTCAGATACTTTGTGAACTCCATAGTGCTCTTGGTGTGATGGCAGTCTGGTAGCAGCTCTCAGGATTTCGAAGTAACCTTTCTGACTGATTCAAGCCATGCTGTGGAGCATGGGGACCGAGATACCCAGGCTCGTTTGGGCTGACTTGTGTCCATACTGGTTTAGTAGCACTTGTCTCAAATTCCATAGCCCTGCTGAAGCTATGCTGCTTACAAGAACTGCTACTGCTGAGACTGAGGCTACGCTGCTTTCAAGATGGGAACCAGCGCTGGGATACTCTGGCACTGGAATATACCCAGCTCTGCTGGGTTTGTGACTGCTCTTTGCATGGGGCAAATGTAATCACAGACACCCTGAGCTGGCTAAGAAATTAGGTAAGATTTTGTAGATTGTTGACTTGAATATACGTTCTTGCACATTAACATTAATAACTTTTGACTAAAAACTATTTACTTAAAATTTTCTGTAATTTGCTGTACAGTGGCCACCTTGCTGTCTTGCTGCTTTTATACTAAGGTCCTTACCTTCCTAGCTATCGTGGGACTTTAGTTTGCAAACTGCGATCAATGTACATAATTCTAGAAGGCACAAGATGTTGTCTTGTGACAGTACACCCCTCCAAAAAAAGCAGGATACAGGGCCACGGTATTTAATTTTTCAGTATGTTGTTTGAAGTCTTGTGTTATAGTATATTCTTACTTGAGTACATGGAGTAGAGGCTGCTATGTAATCAAAGTACCATATGTTTCTTTAACTAGGTCTCAATCATTCCAAACTCCAAAAGCTCAATAATTCTTGCAATTTGTTTTTCTATTTTGTAGCTGATAGCTACATAAGAGTACTTTTTCCAGCTAGCACTGGCACAATTCCCAAAAACCAGGTAATTAGAATGATGCTTTTAAAGTACAATGACTTAAAAGTATACAGCTGAGTATTTTCTATTTTTACTTCAAAGTATACAATTTTCTACGTTTTTTTCCATAGATTTTTCTCTGTCTCTGTAATCACTTTAAAAGCTGTATGTTAGAGAGAGAAAGTGATAATGCTTTTTTTCATGGGGGTTTTAGATGCTTTAGACAGAAAACCCAAAAGCAAACACAATAGATTCCTTGTAATTTCTCTGAGTGCATACTGTCACAAAATGGTGAAGTCTGGCAGGCAGGGGAATGGCGAAAACAACAATAATAATCTTAAAACATCCTGAGCAACTTTTTTTTTTTTTTTTTAAATTCTTTTATAAAAAGACATCCCAGTCAACTGGCGACTCTTACAGTTTGGTGATTTTTCTAGAGTGTGCAGGTAGGTGTGAGGAGCGAAACTGGATGTATTTTATTTCTGTGGAAGCTTGGCTACTGCCCTTGGTCTCCCTCCTCCTCCCTTAGCTCTCTGTCCGCGTGTTGTGCGCAGCGCAAGGGAGCGGGGCTTGTGCAGGGGCTGGTGCTGGCTGGGGTCGGCATGTTCTTCCCAGAGCCAGGAGCGACTGGATGAAACTCTTGGAGCTCTGTGTCTAACTGCATTTTCCAATGTTCTCTTCTAGCCTGTAATATCAATTTTAGGGTCTTTTTTTTGTTTGAGAGTTTGTTGAATTGCAGGCACAGGGTATCTGTCTAATCTCCAGAATTTCATAAATAGGCCTTACTAATAAATACCAGTCTTTACTGAAAAGAATTGGTTGGCTGTTTACATAATGTCCCTTGCATAAAAACCCTCCGTATGAGTAGCTTTTTCACAAAAAGAATTTGGGTTTAGTCGTGTACCAAGCAGAGAAATACAGTTTAATGGTTAGATGCTTTGTAAACTATCTGTATTTTACTTCTGTTGTCAAAATCTCGTTTTCTTTCTAAAAGTGTTGCTTTTGGCAAGCCTCTGATATGGTACAGTTTTTCAAGCATTTTCCGTGCAGTACCCATTTGCTTTGAGCTGAGTTGATTGATAAGTCTAAATTCTTCTAGAACCTTCTGGTTAATCAAGTTTTTGCCTTTATTAGCATAATGAGATGTGGAACAAAATTGCTGCTGAAATGGAGAGGCAAAAGAATGAGGTTACTAGATTTTAGGATAATAGGGAGAATATTTGATTTAAATGAATCTGCTGGGTCCTGTATACTTAAATATAAAGAAATGACTATGAAGAGCTGCCTGCAAAAATCTGTGATTTGATCTTTTTTTCCCAATGCAGTTGAGAATAAGACCTGTCCTGAAGAACATCTTCAGGAAAAATGTTAAAATTGTAAGTAAATTCATGCATACTCCAAGGATTAAATCTGAGAACATTATTATTTTACCCAAAGCAGGGTTATCTTTTACCAGGATGTGTTTCTCCTTGCATAGTGGTAAACATTCTCACTTGTAAATAGCAAAGCACTGGAACATGCCTTTAATTTCAGGCTTGTGCCCAGTCTTGTCAGATTAAATGGTCAGCTCAAGAAACTGAAATTATGCATGTGCTTAAGCGCTTTTCTGGATCAAGACTTGTATGATAAAAGTCTTGTTAATCACTGTCAGTGTATGGAAAAAATATTAAAAGCACTGTAAAAATTGTAAAAAACCCACTATATAGTGAAAAGTTTAGCAACTGAGGAGCAGAAACGTGTGGTGCCTTGAAAAACCCAGGAAAGGAAATACCTAGGTTCATTAGCTAAAATTGATGCTGATAATTCTAATGCAATTAAAGTGAATTGAATTGTTTCAATAATGCTAAATCCAAGGTAAAGCCCCCAGGCATGCTATTCTCCCTGCTTCTGCGCATTCCTCAGCCACTTACCTCTTGTAGCAGCTACAGCCGTGTTAACGTGGCGAACGGTTTCAGCCCGTTGTTCTGCGAGGAGACACTGCAGGCAGAGGTGTACTTCGCAATACGTTTGCTGAGGTGCTGGTGCATCTGAATAGGGAACATATTGTGGAAATGTAGCCGGGAACACCCACCTTCAAGCTGTGGACAGTCTACACTGAGAAACTTCCCAAAGTTGTCCATGTGTTTTCCTCGTACTGAGATGGGAAGAGCCATTGCTTCTGCTCCTAAAATAGGAGTAAACATGGAGCCGTTTACTACTTTCACGTAACTCTGAAACAGAATTAGAGCTGCACGCTACTTAAGGTTCTAAATTGGATGTAAAAATGTGTTTTCCTGCCCTAGGTTTGCTTAACATTATTCGGGTTTCCTGTTAAAAAGGCAGCGCAGCATGGAGCTGAAGAGCTGCTTGGGGAGAGAAGCTCAAGTGCATAAATGGGCTTATGCAAATAGCGTTTTTCAAGAGAACCGAATTTGTTTGGCACTGTTTGATAGGAGATCTGCGTTACTTGACTTCCTCAAATGTGAAGAAAAAGAAAACCAAAACCAAGATGTGGGATGTGAGAAAAATCTAAACCCGTAAACATCTCTGTTATGGTAATCTTTACCAAATTATTTTGATATAAGGCCTCCTCCCACACAGACTTCACTATTTACGTTACAGGAAATACTTCAGTCTCAAATTCTCTTGGGAATTCTTTTTATTCTAAACAAAGTAGATACATTCTGGGTCATCTATTTGTCTGATTTCTAAATTTGATTACAATAAAGCTAATTAAAGCTGCTCTCTTTTGGGATTTTCTGCTTACTTCATGAAAAAGAAAATATCGAAACAAGAGTTTGGGCATCAAAGATTTACCCTTTTACTGTATTTAAATTTCATTAAATTATGTAAAACCATTTAAAAAGCTGGCAAGGAATGTGCTGAATCATTTTGTGTGTGCACATTTTTCTGCAGACTCCTAGCAGCGTGAGGACTGTTTATATACAATCATTTATTTTGTTGTCTTTATGACCAGGGTATATCAAACTAACATGACATCTGCTAAAAGGCTCCAGTTTAATTTTCACATAAATATATTTTCTTCTTTGGAAAACAAAACCCCACATTTCTGTTTGGTAAGCAGTGAAAACCTCAAAACCAGCAAATAAATGAAGTTGTATGATGACCAATGCTATTTTCCTTTAGAATTACTACTTCTTTTCTGTTCATTTTCTTTGACTTCTTTTAGGCCTAAAACTTCCCACATCTCCTGGCACATTAGAGGATCATAATGAAATAATTCCAATCCGTATTACAAACATATTTTTCCTTGCCATGAAGTTCACTGCTCAGTGCAAGAAGGGACAGAGCTAAGGGATTCCTATTAGGTGGAAATTAAAATTATTATGCCGTGCATGAGCTAAACACACAGCTTGGGCAAGATTTGTTCATTTTAGAGATGGATCTGACACCATGAACCTTTATCAAGTTGAACTTCTGGGATGTTTGATACCAGGCTAGCTGCCAAGGTTTTCATCTGAGTGAGGTACAAATCCCTTTGAGAGGAAGGTGAATGGAGCACCGAGCTTGGAAAGCCTTCTGTCTTTTCCCCTGTTTTCTGTCTTTTTCTTTCTATCTTTTCTCCCCTTCCTTTCTACAATCAAGGCTTGGCAATTTCCCTCTGCTCTTTTTTTTTTGTGAAACTCTCCATGCAGTGCAAATTGCCCTTTCCTTTCATTTGTTTCTGGGGCAGGGGAAAGAAAGAGTCTGTTTGTCCTTTTGGAAGACACAGTGGCATTTTCTGCTGATTTGCAAATCATTCTGGCTAATTTTAGTGTTAATACTTAGCAAAGAACATATGCCATATACCACAAAACTCTGTAGCTGTGGACCTAAAACATGACAAAATTTAGCTCTTGTCTCTTCAGTAAAAATTATTGAGTTGGTTTTATCTGGGCAAGGTCTTTGTTCTTAAAAGGATGTTTAGAACAGCTCCATAAGTTAAGAAAAAAAAAAAAAAGTTTTTCATAAATGCCAAAGCTATTTTTCATGTGAATCAAGCATAAAATTAGAATTTTTGGAAATGTATTTTACAACCTTAAAGAGAAGTGATGAACATTACAGCTATTGGACCAACATCAGAAAGTGCCTTCTGAGGATACTCTGAATTAGTCACTGAATCTAACATTTTCTGGTCCTAGAATTATGGTGTTTTTCATCATTTTAAAAAATGTCGATGGATCTGAAAAACAGTTTTGCACCAGTGTGCAAAACCCTCACATGCAATCAGAAAAGAACAAGAACAGTTACTAAAGGGAGAATGTTTCACAGAACAGATCTGTGGTCTCTTGCTCTTGATCCTCAAAGGTTGAACACCATCCAAAACCAAGCCTGGGAGCTGAAACTCCTGATTCTGCTGGACTCTAAATTTTGTGACACAGTATAATCTTCTGCCTTTTGTGTGTCCCATGGAGTATGCCTTTTAGGAGTTAACTGACCATGGCATGACCTTTCTGTGCTAACATTCCTCTTATCCACTATGTCCAACTTACTTTTTTCTAAGGTGGTTTAACTGTGACTCAGGTGAAACTAAGAGAAATGATGCTCAAATTGTATCTGGTTTTGGACTTTGCTGCTTGTGAGCCCTCTCCGGAAGGAAATGGGAGACCTGGTTACCCGGGATATGGAGAAGGCTGAGGTACTCAACTACGTTTTGGCCTCAGTCTTCACTGGCAAGTGCTCTAGCCACACCGCCCAAGTCGCAGAAGGCAAGGGCAGGGACTGAGAATGAAGAACTGCCCACTGTAGGAGAAGGTCAGGTTCGAGACCTTCTAAGGAACCTGAAGGTGCACAAGTCCATGGGACCTGATGAGATGCATCCGCGGGTTCTGAGGCTACTGGTGGATGAAGTTGCTAAGCCACTATCCATCATATTTGAGAAGTTGTGGCAGTCCGGTGAAGTTCCCGCTGACTGGAAAAAGGGAAACATAACCCCCGTTTTTAAAAAGGGAAAAAAGGAAGACCCAGGGAACTACAGGCCAGTCAGTCTGACCTCTGTACCTGACAAGATCATGGAGCAGATCCTCCTGGAAACTATGCTAAGGCACATGGAAAATAAGGAGGTGATTGGTGACAGCCAACATGGGTTTGCTAAGGGCAAATCATGCCTGACAAATTTGGTGGCCTTCTACGACGGGGTTGCAGCGTTGGTGGACAAGGGAAGAGCAGCTGACATCATCCCCATCCCTGGAAGTGTTCAAGGCCAGGCTGGACAGGGCTTTGAGCAACCTGGTCTAGGAGAAGGTGTCCCTGCTCATGGCGGGGGGTTGGAACTAGATCATCTTTAAGGTCCCTTCCAACCCAAACCATTCTATGTTTCAATGACTTAGGAGCTCATGTGCCCAAAAGCTTGTCTGCCCTTTCCAAATATGCTACCTAACTTAAAAAAAAACCCCCAAAACACAAACAAACAAAAGCCAAACAAACACATACTACTACTACTACTTGCAAATCTAGCCTTGCAGAAACAACAAACATTTAGGTGGATTAATTTGTAATACTTCCTTTACTTTGTGTCTTTATAGGTTTGGAAGGAAGTGAGTGAATGCTTTTACTCCATTTGTTGAAGCAGGTATGTTAGAACACCGTACCAGTGACTGAACTGTGTATTAAATTTAGAAACTCCGCATTCGTTCTCTGTGTTGTCAGTACTGGGTAGCCTTAAGAAGAAAAACATGTCTGGTATTTAATAGCATTTGGAACAAATATACCTGAAGTGTTATTCATATGCTGTCATACATGCCAGATTTCAAAAGTTCACCCCTATTTTGGGGGATATTTTAAATATCAGACACCCAAAATAAACTTTGGAGTTTAAGAGCTGAATGACTGTGTCAAAAGTAGCGGTAGAGGTCTTTTAACATCTAATCCTTACATACCAGTTATGAAGTCAACTGAAAGCTGGGTTACTAAATGAAGTTTTACAAGTCTTTTAGCTAAATCAGGGGTTGAAATGCAAGATCTGAGGAAAGCGTGTTGATCACCACACACCTGTCATAGCTGAAAGGAATTTCAAGCCTGTGAAACAATTACTGCCTTGTATTGATTTTAAATAGATAACTCATCTGCAAATACTGACTTTGTTTTTCACATACTTCCAGAATAATTCCATGCAAATGACTACTTTGCATGTATTAACTGTATAGTAGTTTGCATATGTTATTATGAAAATAAATTGAAAGAGACACGAACGTGAGGATTTAGTGTAAATAATTTTTGAAGATGAGACTGGGTTTATATCACCACAGAATGTTATAAGAGATATGATCCACGGTATGCCTGTGATTCTGATCGTTGGGTGAACATTTTGGTTCCCTTCTGATTCCTGGGACAAAACCCATGCAAGGATTATTATTATACATCAACTTTTAGAAGAAAAACAGGACATTCAAGTAAGGGAAGAGCTTTAGGTTTTCTGTCGGTTTGTTGGTTGGTTTTGGGTTTGGGGTTTTTTTTGGTGTCAATTATAGGACTTTTTAATTGTCTGATATAGGGAAGAAAAAAACCCCCAGTGATCCCCCTCCTCTGTAACATATCTGACAGTTGTTTCTTTTTTATAACGTGGATATGATGTGTTTCTGAGTAAGCTCCTCTCTTGCTTGAGGTTCTAATGTCCTGATACCAGCTCATTATTCATCAAATCGAGCCAACAATTAGTAGTGTGTATGTTGGCATGACTTGTTTTGTGCAGCTAAGCATGCGTACTCTGATGTTCAAAGTTTGTACATGGGACAGATTTACGTGTCTGTATGCACCATTATGTGAATCTATAACAGTGGAGAAATCTTAGAATGAAACTTGAATGTTATAGATAAGACAATAAAAAACAATTTTATTGTCATTTTAAATCAATATTTTGTCACCAAGATTAAGAGACAGCTAGGCTGTTTTACTCGCAGTTATATTGTTTTTACCTCTCTTATTTTAGAAACATTCTTTTCTAGTGACATTCATGATAAGCTAATAAATTTAGAGCCTATATATAATAAAACTGTAGTTTTCACAGGGGAGTTATTTGAAACTGCTGATGATAACAGGTGATGGCACTTAACATACAAAAGAGAACGCATGGGTACGATGAGAGTGGCAGAAGTTGAATACGCAACACTGTGTGGAGGAAAATGCTTCCTTTGGAGAACAGCTCACAAAACAGAATGGCTTAAATGATGGTAATAAACAAAAGACAAATGGGATAAATATTATTCCCTAAAAGACTGCTTTGTGATTAGAGCTTTTGTTGCTGACCTTGCGTTTGGTCTGTAAACTGTTCTCCTGGGTCTTCCTGTGCCTTGCTTGGAGGTGAATTGCTGTGAACAGAAGAAACGTGTGGAGTATAGGCAGTTCTGTGACAGAGAAAGGAAGAAAAGCACACAGAAAACACACAAGATCTGTTGCAGTCAAATGTCTATTTTCTTCACTGGTGGGTATGGAAAAAAAAATCCAAGTGAAACTGGCTGTATTTTCTGCAGAGACGACTTATGTAGTTCATTGAAACATGATATGTAGTTCTCATGAGCTGCTTTGAACTCAAGGATTGTGAGAACCCGTCCTTGGATGTCCAGACTCAGAGTATGGGATGCTCTGGGATACTCTGAGAACTTCTCTCTGGAAAGAAAAATATTTGATCAGGTCTGTATGAATCAAAAAAACCCCAACAAAATAAAGGATAAGTGTCTGACTAGGAAAAAAGGTTGGTAACAGTATTGGTGGAAAAAGATATGGCTCTGAACTCGAACAGCTTTTGTGAACTCAATGCTCTGTCATTACAGGGTGTGTTGGCATTGCTTCCTGGGAGCTACCCCTGGCCAGGTCTGCCTGCAAGCAGGTGTGCACCCCCGGCATCTGCCCTGCAGGATTTGCAGAAAAGCAGCAAGGATCTAGCCAGAGACAAGGACTGCATGGGAGGCTGTGGTACGTCATTCTGTAATGTATGTCCCACAGTATGTCTCTCTGTAATGTAGGCACAGGTGTGGGGGTCAGGGGATCTTGCTTTTGGGCTCTGAGTCTAGGAAGTTTTTGGGGTTTTTTTTCTTTTCTTCTCCAGCGCTAGAAGATGCAGTCTACTGATCCTACGAAGACAGGCTGACAGAGTTGGGGTTGTTCAGCCCGGAGAAGAGAAGACTCCGGGGACACCTTATTGCAGCCTTTCAGTACTTAAAGGGGGCTTATAAGAAAGATGGGGACAAACTTTTTAGCAGGGCCTGCTGTGATAGGACAAGGGGTAATGGTTTTAAAATAAAAGAGGCAAGATATAGGCTAGACATAAGGAAGAAATTTTTTACCGTGAGGGCGGTGAAGCACTGGAACAGGTTGCCCAGAGAGTGGTAGATGCCCCATCCCTGGAAACATTCAAGGTCAGGCTGGACGGGGCTCTGGGCAACCTGATCTAGTTGAAGATGTCCCTGCTCATTGCAGGGGGGTTGGACTAGATGACCTTCAAAGGTCCCTTCCAACCCAAACTATGATTCTATGATTCTCTGATAACTCATTTATTACCTTGTATTGTCAAAAGAGTAGTTTGTGCCTTATACACTGATCTGGGATATTGGAAGATGTAACACAAGGATGAATTCAGGAAAGGTTTCCACAAAGACATGGGAATTCTTTCCTTTAAGGACTCCACAGCAAATTCTTTAGGCACTTTGTTATCCCATACATTTGTTTACTCTACAGTAGTGTTTATGATTTTAGTAATATTTATTTCAACACTGGGAAGAACGTTTTATCAGCTGTATCTGCTTGTAAAGATTGGCTCTGGCAGAGGGGGGGTGTGTGGTGGTAATGATTGGGGATGGAGAGAGATTCAAACAACCGAAAAGCAATGGTGTGCCAAACACGTTACTAATATGGTAGAAATAAGGTGATGTCCTCTTTCAGAAACAGAATATTTGATATTTGTGTTCTTTCTATTTACTCAATCTCAGCATTTGGATAAAGATGTTACTTGTTATTTTTTTATTTTAGGAAAATAAAAGACCCTTCATGTCTGAAAATGCTGTCTGAGTTGTTGGATGGTAACACTCAAATACAGGCTCTCCTCTAGGGTAAACGTCGTCATTGCAGAGCTTGTATTTTTACCACATCAATTAAATTTGGAATACTTGCTGCCTGATTTCTTAACTTTGTCCTGAGAGCATTGATTTGGCTTCTTGATTTGAAGGCAGCATTAGAATCAAAGTAAATACAGGCTTGACAGCTACTGGCCTGTAAGAAATTAGCCTTGACGTTGTAACAGCATCAACAATTATAAAAAGCCATGCAATAAATATACAGTGATCTAATGCTATATAAAATTTTTGCCTTACTTTTTTACAGAGTTTAGCACAGTTCCGAATAAATTTATGGTTTGTGGTGAAAACAAGAGAATACTTTATGTTACTGTAAAGGTGCCTACGTTACTTGTCACGTTTTCTAAGTTAAGCATTTATGGGAAAACAGAAAAGAATCATGCAGATAAACTTGAAATTTGCCTAATTGACCTCAGGCTTCACTTGGTATATTCTACTCATGGGTTGGTGAAAACGTCTATGTAATGTTTGTTCAAAGAGTGACAGATGACTATTACTAGACCCTTAGACAGTAAAAATTATAGTAAGATTCCTTTAGACTGGGTCATTATAAATGCTGGTTTTACTTGAGAGTGAATGCTTGGTGTATCCAGTCAGTAGATCTGAAGAGCCAGGGATCCATTAAACTCACTGGTATATCCTAGTGTGATACTGCAGTATTGCTCGAGGCAAAAAGAAACCTGGGATTACTGTTACAGATAATGAATAGAGGACGGCTGTAAGGTTTAAAGATGAATACAGTAGAAACTTGTATGCGATGAAGGTTGAAAGGGTGGGAAAGCAGAGTGGGCAGAGTTGTTATGCTATGTTAAGCAGAGTTGTTATGCTCCTATTAACATGAACCTCTCACAGTTAAAATCTGCATTTCTGTGTTCTTGGTATGTTATCAAAAAGGCATATTTCCACCCATCTGAGCTTTAGACTACCACTTTAGTCAGCATTGGTGTCACTGGGAGTACATACTGAGTTACTCTGTGTGCAGACCTGAGAGCAATTTTTTATTAGTGAGAAAAGGGTATGGGAGATGGAGAGAGGGTTAGGGCCAAGATTCAAACAAAGAGGAAAGTAAATTGTTGTGTTAAGAATGGGTCAGCCACTAAAATGTAGCCTAGTCAGTAGTCCTGAGTCTTTCTCAAAAAATTGAACATAAACAAAACTTCTTTTAAACCAGAAAAAGAAAAATCAAACATTTTTATCAGTCTAGCACCTGGAAGCTCAAATGGAGGAAGAAACTGTGCTTGGAATGTTTATGGTCCAAACAAAACAAAGAATATGGAAGAAATCCGTGATGAGACCATGTTTTTCTTCGATATCCAGTTCAGTTGTATATACTCAGGAGGCTTGTAGGTTACAGTTTTCTTACATTCAATTTGTCTTGGCCATGCCATCTTGCTATGACCAATCAGTACTTTTAATATTAAGGTTTTCTGCACTAACTCTGTCTGGGAAATCTGTTTAATGAGCTTGAATGAATGAAATGGCTCAGCAACAATGAAATTGTACTCATAAGTACAATTTATGTACTTGATGTAGGTTAACGCACAGAGACTGAGGCACAGGTGGTTTGACTGACTTGAACAAGATTAACAGCCAGTGGGTTACACAGAAAAAGAACACAAGATTTCCAGTTTTATGGGTGCATAGTTTAAATTGGTCATGGGATTACTAAGAATTCATGCGTTCATGATAGATGGTTTTATTTTCTTATTGCTGCAGTTATTCACTGAAAAGGAGAGTCTTCTATGCAGAACTATAAATCTCTGCTTGAAAAACAGAATTAATATTTTCAACAGCTGACCTTCACTGTGTTTTTCAGGTAGGGAAAGCACTAATCTGTAAAAACCTTTATACTAATAGGCCTGGATCCTGAAAACAAAGCGTCACTGTAAGTTAAAAATATTGGTCAAGCCTTCGCAACCCAGATGATGCTGTCTGTTCGGTTCCCATGGTTACAGTGAAGGAAGTGCTTGTGTAGCACCCAGCTCAGAGCGAGGTGAACCCCGGGAAGAGGCAAAAAGGGAATCACAGTGTTGGAAAGAGTCGGGCTGTAACAGGCACGATTGCTCTTAGGTTTGTAATACCTGGAGATCTTCCAATAGTGCTGTCTCTTAATGGTACTGAACCAATTAATAGGTAGTGTGATAATAAAGATTAAGATGCCTCTCAGGACAGAGGACAGTTGATTTAAGAACTGTTGGAAACACCTTGTCATTTGCTATGATTCAGGAGACATCATAGAATAGTTTTCACCCATTAGTCACTGTATAACTTCACTGTTTCATTTAACATACCAGATTGATGGCACTGTAAGTAAAATGAGAATTTAACTGTAAAGCACAAATAGGGCTTCCTAACCCCATTTCTATTTCTTTCCTAGGACAAACTTTATAGCACAAAATGTACACAGACAATGAGTTAAACTGCTAAAAATGCAAAATAGATGGATGAATATTAAGTCAAATGACCAGTGACCTTTTTTTTGTTGACAGCTGAACACTGGTGTGAAAGAGCATCAGAGGAAGAGGTCACGTTCACCAAGACAGTGATGACTGGGCTATCCTGAGAATACAGCTGATGTAGCTGAGCTTGACCTGGTGAAACATGAGAACAACCTTACCTTAAACAAACTCAGACACCTCCCCCTCACACTTCAATAAGTGAAGAAAAGCTTCCCCCAGCTCAGAAGCAGTAGAAGCGTACACCTAAAAGGACAGGCGCTTGATAGCTCCACTCGCAGGAAACTATCTAGCCTTTCTCTTTGCCTTAACCCACCTTCTAAAAATAATCCTAAAAAATCTGCAGAGCCCTGGAGGCATGGCCCTGATGCAAACTTTCTCCCAGGACAGCTCTCTCTGCAGCCTGCTCTTTGCCTGGGCAGCTGCTTCCCAGCCCCACCGCACCTGCAGATCTAACCTTGTTCTTCTTCTCTACCTTAACAATAACTGAAATTTTCTGCTGGAAAAAACGTTTTTGCAGCTCACACTAGGTTTTGGCAGCCCCTTGTTGGGGCTGCTGCAGCTGGAAATCCTGGCTTTCTCTTGCTGTCTGTTGTGACCCTAACCCTAATGTTTCTGTTAAACCCCCCAAAGGCCCCAAAACATTCCCCTGTTGTAAAATTTCACCCAGGCCATGTTTACCAACATTTGTCTTAAAAATTTCAGTATCTTTCACTTTTTTTTAAGTTTTATTTTTACAATTTGATCTTCTGATTTTAATAGTGAGCTTTAAAAAAATGACATAGGCAGAGTTACTTTTATAGTTGAAGTCACTGGGGTAGTCCTTTTAAACATTCAACTAACCATTATCTTGTGAATTCAATTTTTAAAGCCTATTTTTTTTAACCACTGATAATTTTTAAGAAGCTATAGTGAAAAGCCACATTTTTTTAATTAAAAAGAGAGCAACTCTAGCAAGGAAATAATAAGGTATGATGTAGATAAAAGTATATTTAAAGTTAAGTTGGCTGTAACATTGATCATCAGTATTGTGGGGTATGAAACAGAAGTTTTAATCTTTTCAATTGCAGCAGTATTATCTTCATGGCTTTTGAATCTGGCACTAAATTTAGCTAGTATCAAAGTACTTTGCCTCCCCCTCCCCTCCTGCCTATGACAAATATCATAGAATCATCATTTCTCCATCCAAGATGAAAAGACTCCAGTTTTTACAGTTCTGCGTTTCCATTACAATTTCTTCATCTGCACTGGCCTGTTATTTTAAATTTGCTTCTGAATTTTACCTTGTATATGATATGGGGTTTTGATATAGTCCTAGTTTCAGCTGGGATAGAGTTAATTTTTTCCTAGTAGCTGGTACAGTGCTGTGGTTTGGATTCAGGACGAGGATAATGTTGATAACACACTGATGTTTTAGTTGTTGCTAAGTAGTGCTTAAACTAGGTCAAGGACTTTCCAGCTTCCCATGCTCTGCCAGTGAGGAGGCTGGAGGTGCACAAGAAGCTGGGGAGGGGACAGAGCCAGGACAGCTGACCCAGACTGTCCAAAGGGCTATTCCATACCATGTAACGTCATGCTCAGTATATAAACTGGGGGGAGTCGGCTGGAGGGGTCACTGCTCGGGGATGGGCTGGGCATCAGTCAGTGGGTGGTGAGCAATTGCACTGTGCATCGCTTGTTTTGTATATTCTCTTATCATTATTCTTATTCTCTCTTCCTTCACTATCCCATTAAACAGTCTTTATCTCAACCCATGAGGTTATTTTCCAATTCTCTCCCCCATTCCACTGGGGGGGAAGTGTGAGCAAGCAGCTGTATGGTGCTTGGTTGCTGACTGGGGTTAAACCACAACTATATATGCTGTAACCTTGAATACTTTCTAAAGGGTTGGGGGGAGGGGAGAGGGAATGGATTAAATTTGGTTTTTTTAAAGGCAGTAGCCAAAATCTCAGTTGTATGGTAGTGACTTTAACTCACTTTTACTAAATATTTTTATGTAGAATTAATTCATTATCAGATATTCTCACACATGTGAGAGAGCTTTCATTATCCCTATTTGACATGTCAAACTGTTTCTTTTATGAATACATCTTCAGTACCACTATGGTAGAGGAAGAGCTCGTTCTAAAATTAAAGTAAAACCAATAATGAACCTTTGGGAATGATAAAGACTTCATCCAAATGCAGTTCTAATACATAATAGTTGCAAACTTTTATGCTGAATTTGATCATGTTCCCAGTGGCTCAGGGTAAAGGATGGTTTCTGAGTACTCACCACACGACTATACTTCTCATAGTAAACACACCTGGACCAGATCCTGAACTTTTAGGAGGCAGAATAAGGTGAATCTCACTCTGGGTGGAAGTCTCCAGTGAATGCAGTCATGAGATGAATATGCAGTACCTGGGCATACGGTTAGGGTGTGTTTAGTATGAAAAGTGGAAAAAGTTCCTCTAAAATTTGTGTTTACCTTCATGTCAGTGCTTACTAGCTCCCAGGAGTTTATGTCTAGGTCTACAAAGGCATTTTGTAACTGTGTATGATTTCAGTTACAGGTACTCGTAGGCTGACAGCAAAATGTACACACAACAAATGTACAACTGCACTACAGAGTCCCCTTAAATCCCTAATGATCGTTGCGCTAGTAAATTATGCAAGTTGATTTCTGAACCCAAAATTATACATGAAAGAAAAATAAAACATTCAGGTTTTCATTCTTACTGACAGTTAATCCTATAGTACCTTCAAGTTTCATCTGTTTTCATTGTTTTCATATTATGGTTACAATCTCATATTTCTAGACCCAAATACATGACAAAAATCTAAACTCGGAAAAGCAAGTGAAAATGCAATTTCTGAGAGGTGTGATGATGTATTTCATCTCACGTAGTTCTCTGAGAGTTGGCTTCTGTTATTATCTTTGTATGTTGGCATTCTAATATATTTCAAACAAATGAGCATTCACACATAAACTCATGTTATAAGATGTAAAAAAAAAAAATTATCAAAGGACTGTGGTATTAATGACTTGAGGATTGTGTGGAACCATCCCTATCCCAAAAAACAGATGAAGTAAGATTGATAGCTTCTTCCCCACTTAGAATTTATGTGTAGTACTTTAGTTCTGTATTCATCAGCAAAACGGTGTGTTAAAAGTGGCAGTTTATTGTTTCTATCCATTTTCAGATTTTTGAGGTGACTTTCTTTTCCCTGTGCAGCCAGGTGATAGAAGCCATAATTTAAGAGATCTCTAATGGCAGGGGGAATGGTATGGCAGAAGATCAGCTGGAGCTTGTTCTGGCAACCTGACCACACCAGGACAGGAAAACCCCTGCTCTTTGCAGCTAGATCTTTACAACTAGGCTGAATTTGGTACTTCAGGTTCTTTTTCATTTAAAAGTGGAATGTGAACAGAAGCCGGATGCCTCTCAGTTGGTAACGATGGCCATGGAAAATGGGCATGAAATGCCACAAAAACTTGCCTTAAGCTCTAAAAGTCCTAAGGGATTGGTACTTAGGTAGCTATATGCAGGATATCTATATTACCCATCGTTGCAGGCAAAACTAGCTCAGCTTGGAATTTTACTTAATTTTGCTAATTACTGCTAATTAATGCAAACTTTTCATCACTGATTCAGGTTGTAAGAGAAAGAAAATAAACAATCAAACACCTTAGGAAAGAAACACTCTCTCCCCTGCCCCAGCACAATTTCATTCCAACACTTCTCTTCCCCCATCCTGGTCTCACCTCCCCTTTTGGCGGGTGTTACACTCAGTGCCTCCTGATCCCTTTGGTGAGGCGGTGCAGGAGGCTGGGGACTGTGTGTAACACAATTTCTGTTGCTTCTCTGCCCTTCTTACTGGTTTTCCCCTGCTCTGGTGTGGGCCACCCACGGCTGCAGTCCTTTGGGGTTGTCCCTGCTCCAGTGTGGGTTGCCCATGGCCACAGTCCCTCAGAGGTGTGGAAAAAATTCTTATCTGATATCTGACAGAATTGTTTGCCATCCTGCACTTTTTCTTCTCCACTGATAATTATATATTAAAATAGTAACAGTAACACTACTACTACTACTACTAATGAAACAGAGTCCCCCTCACTACTGAGGCAATGATTTAAGATGAGTTTGCTGCAGCATTTGGTCTGATTTTGGTAGCCAGTACCTTTGCAAAAACTTGTTCTCCTGGATGCTTGCTTTTCTGCCTAGCTATG
This sequence comes from Phoenicopterus ruber ruber, assembly GCA_009819775.1. NCBI lineage: Eukaryota > Metazoa > Chordata > Aves > Phoenicopteriformes > Phoenicopteridae > Phoenicopterus > Phoenicopterus ruber. Next base: position 106,324,351 of record CM020216.1, read on the forward strand.
CTAAGGACATAGATTTGTATTCCCCAGAGAGGCAACATTTGCACTGAAGGTGTGCAGATGAATTGCTAATTCTTCCATTCTGTCTCCAACAGAAGTTCAGTTGTTGAAAAGCTGGTTATTCAGGTACAAGCAGCAATGGATGAAATTACTACCTGTTGCTGAGAGGCTGGATAGAAACAACACATGGTGAAATCAACACCCTTTTCCAGCAGGGCCAATGGCAAACATGATTCTCTACTGAAACCTTAGCATTTCTATATAATTTTTAATTATATGCCTTTGATTAAATGAATGAGGGAGGGTAAAAAAGAAAAGGAACAAAAATGGAGGAGAGATGAATAAAACCACCAAGCTAATCAAATCATATTTCTTATCATTCTCTAAAGGTGATGTTGATCATAAGCAAGACTAGCAGCTAATTATACTTGTATTATAAATCTGTGAATGTAGCTCTCTAAATATAAGGTGATAACAGGTGATAATGACAAGACCCTTTATTGGTTTTGATACGAAGCTCATTAGCATAACTAAAAGACTTTCCACTGACTGATGGGAGCTTGTTTAATGTTTAGTGGATGCTAAAGTATTTTGAAGTCTGGAGAAGGAATAACATTTTATTTTAGTTTATTGCAAAAAGATAAGTCTTTTGTATGCATGTTTTTACCAAGTTATCTCTAAGGCAAATGGGAGGAAGTAATAAAAAACCCTGAGCCCGGTGTCGTGGCATAGTCTCGCAGTGAGCTGGTTTTCATCTGTAGAATCTTCCTTTTTTCCCAGAGGCTTGTTCCCTTCTGTGATTCATTATCTTTTCAGCTGTGCAGGTGCAGCTATGTGTGTACTCTACCGTAAACAGGATCATTGATACGATCCTGGGTTAAAGAAAACCTAACAAACACCTCTCCCTAGAGCAAACCTGTGTGCTACATCCTGAGTTTGTTCCACACTCTGGAGGTATCTAATTTATGCTGCATAATGAAGAGTTCTGTTTAATTTGTTGCAGATTAAGTGAAAACCTGGGCCTATGGGTAGGGTAAGACTTTTGTCTGTGATGATTTCATCTAAGATGCATATCTTTACCATAGTAGAATAGTTTAATACTCGGCTGAATATCACTGAGTGGAAACTTTTAAAAAGGAAATACTTTCATGCTTCAAAATATTATATCTAGCCCCATTCCGTTAGTGCTGGAAACTCAAATACTGTGTCTGTGGTGGTGGAGGCATTAATGGGAAAGATGGTTTAGAAATATTCATTGTATTGTCACACTTCAGTATGGATGTTGGAAAGTATGTCTTCCTGAGCCTTCTCTTTGGTAGAGATCCCTGGGTGGAGTGGGCTAAAGCAGGATGACAATTTCTGTTCCATGGGTAGTAAATAGAGATATAAAGGAAAATAGTTACACTGAAATATTCCCAGACTTTCCTCCAGAATGGTTAACCTACTAGGCTCGGGTTTTGGAGCAGGGAAAATAGAGTTAGTATCACAAAACTTCTGAACGCCTTTTTAGTAGCAAAAAGAAGCAAGGATACCAATGATTTCTTCTTCTCTCATGGGAATAAAAAAGGTAAAGCCCATGTGAAAAAAAGCCCCCACAATAGCAATTGCCTTCTATCCAATATAGGATATTTTGATGCACTTGAGATAAGAAAGCATGTGTAAAAAATAAAATGCAGAAACATTATAATACATTGTACCTTCTTAAACATCTTGCTTAACATACACTGGAGTATGTTATCATAGTAAGTGCAACAGTGCAATTCATTGGGCTACAGAGCAGCTGCAAAGAAAACCCTTTATGAGGCAATATTTCTGTGTCTTCCCTAGAAAAACACAGTTACGATAGAATATACTAATGCTGCTTCTGCAGGAAAAAAAAGTATCAAAGCTTTAGTGTAATCTATATATATGTGAGATAGGCTTTGTGTCAGCTGAGAGACTGCCAGCAATCTAGCTTCAGCAGCTAGGAGCTCAGTGCAGCTTGTGAAACTTGGTTGGGAACTAGGAAAAACCAGCACTCTCAGCACGTGCTGAAGTAGCTCCACGCTGCTGTGCCCGAGCTCCTCCAAACCTGGAGTCTTCTTGCGCTGTGGGCTCTGGAGATCTGATAAGGCGTTTTTTAGTACTAGTCCTTCCCTATCAGGATTCTGAATTGCTGTATTTTTATTTTCAGTTTCCAGAAATTGCAATGGAGCATCTGGTTCAGCTACTTGACTGCCAAAGCTGGCTGTCATTTTAAAACAATGTTGGCATAAATACAGGTAGTTTTCGGTAAGCTGTTCACAAGCTGAAGAGTGGAAAAAGTACAGACACAGTGCAACAACTTCAGAGACTCACTCTAGCTGAGGATCAAAATATAATTTGGAAAAAAATTAAAAATTAACTTGACTGTTAGAAAGCTCATGAACATGCCACTCTGGAAATTTCCAGTATCTCTTGGTTTTGAATAGCCTGTGTTTGTGGCATTTTCAGCCCTTTATTTGATTAGATTCCAGGAGGAGTTCTGTGACACCAGGTGGCTATGTTTTCCTATAGCTCCACTGAGGGGAAAATAGTATTAGTCCTTTGACCTGTTTTTGGTTTATCTGACTTGTTTGCTTTATATGATGCCACTTGATCCAAGTATTCTTAAAAGTATAAATAAAGTTGAGCTAGGGAAAAAAAGTGCATGTAAGGAAAGTCTGACATTTTGAAGTGTCAGTCTCAAGAGTAAACGAACTAAAATTTGCCATTTTAGGATGTTGAATGAAAATTTGATATTATTTTATGGCTCTGATGTTTGGTCTTACAAGTTTAAGAATGAAAAGGACCAAAAAGATATGATCTTGTTATACATTCAAATATCCTATCCAAAAAGATAGGATGTTGTGATACATTATCACATAAGGAACTGGTAGAAATCTCTTGCACCTTGACACCTTAATGGTGTGAGGAAAAGAAAATGGCACTCCCCACCTAGCACAGTCTGAACACCAACCCATGCATCTGTAAGCTGGATTTTGACAATACCAAAAAGGATTCTGTATCTACACCTGTACATTTAATTTATTCCCTAGGAAGGTTGCCAGGCACTGGAATACATCACTATGAAACAGTACAGGGGCATAAATAGTTAAAAATGTGTCAGGACCCACTCCTGTTAGCATGTAGCCAGTTTGGGTCAGAGGCTAAAAGATTTTACCAGCATAAATACAGGCTGATCCTTGTCAGTTGGCTTCAAGGGTTGGCATGTTCCTGGCAGTTTTAATTTAGAAGGGTAGATATAGCCTGGACGTTCAGTTAGGATTCTCCTTGCAATCCCTTAGGAAACAGCTGCAGTGGTTTCAGACTTCATTGTCCTCACCAAAGGATGGTTACCATCTTCCTGCTTGAAGTTATTGCTCTCACTGCAAAGTCAACAAAACAGAACATATTCGTACCTCAGCTGCTTCTGCATAAAGACCAGTATTGAGTCAGTGCTGCTGGTAAAAGTAGTCTTAAGCAAGGTGCTAAACTTTGTATTGACAGAGGTGCAGTCCGTTCACTCTATCAGTTGTGCTGCAAGACCTGTAACTGGCAGAAAGATGGGGAAGACGGTCACATACAGAAGTGTGAGATTACAGCCGTCGGTGGCCTTGGTAGGAGCATTACAATGTTATACAAGTCTTTCTTTTCCTGATACATCTCCAAGCGTGGCTACAGAACCATTTCTGCATCTCCATAGCAGTGAGTACTTCGTATCAGTGAATTTCGATTGCTGTGGAATGGCAACAGAGATTTGAGGGACCGGAATTTTGGAGGGTTGTAAAAGCACGTCAAATCTGATGGCTTTAATTGACAGAAAGCAGTGGTTAACTACACTGAGATTCTGATTGTTCTTCCATTCCTACTCAAGCAGAGCCCAGCTACTTTTGCTGGGGCTGTTGTGCATCACACATGACAAATGATGAGAGCATGTGGTGGAAGACCCAATTCCTCAGGTAATGTCAGGGCTGTGTGGCTGTTGATTGCTGGAGGGTCTTGTGTACTTCCTGGTTTGCTTTGAAAGTGCATCGGCTTAAACTCTCTGTAGCTTATTAATTTGTCACAAACACAGAACACGAGACTGAGTATTAGCGTCTTGGATTTATAAAACATAGACTTCTTTACTCAAAATAGATGGCTGTGCATATACATATACAACAGCCTAGGTTTAGGGTGGGGGCTGTTGCGGGGGTTGGATGCAAACAGGAATATTTCATAATGTACGTCTGAATGCCGGGAAGGACATGACGCGCTCTGCCTGTTCGAATGCTTGCTTACGTATTAGCAATAAGGTAATCTCTTGATTCAGCAAAACATTGCTTTTTCTGAGCTGTTAAATTGATAGCACTGCCTAATTAATAAGTTCCTCTCAACTTCCCACAGCCACTCCGCATTCCCGTGAATAATTGCATCTTTGGTGATTGTCTTCGCTTTGGATTTCACATTTTAACCTTCTTTACATCTAGTTCTCTTTATTGTTTAGTTTACAGATTACCTTGGAAAATATAAATGTGGTACCAAGTCAAAACAATTTCAGTAAGGGTGAAGATTATTGCCTTTTTCATTAAATTAATAGTAATCATTCTTCGTTTTAATTAGTTCAGAGTATGAGAAATGCAAGAAGGAGGAAGACAGAGCTAGTTACTATGAAGTACTTAGACTATCAATAGCTTTTAACAGAATGCACCTTGCAAAACATCTGTGCTCACTGAGGTCAGTACAAAGCCATTAATTAACATGAGATGATGATGAAATATTTCATTTTGACTCTAAGGAGAAACTCTCCAGATTTTGAAAGAAAATTAGAACATTTGGCTGTATTTTAAATGTAATTAGCATCAGAGTTTCAGATTTTTGTTTTTATATGTATTGTTCTCACTGTTGAATAGAAATCTGATTGAACTACATTTTTTTAACATTTAGTTGATCTTTTCTCTTATAGTTTGTGGATAAATACTTTTAAGCAACCATGAAAATTGTTTTTTCTCCTCTTGTTCATAAAGTACAAGAGACTATTGGGTTCTAGGTCTGTTTTGCATTTAGCAAGTGTTGGATTTTTCTAATGCATATAATCAAAACTATTTTCCTTACAGAAATGTGACCTTACTACAACTGAAGAATACATAATTGTAGAGTAGGATGGGAAGAATCCCAATGTAGAACATCTTACCGGTTTTCAGGAGACGCTTTAAGTAAAGGTAGGAAAGGAATAAGATTTTATATATTTGTGGAAATATCTTAGAATACACAGATACAGTCTACTTTGGAAAACACATATTATTATGTCCTTTCTTGAATGTGTCTGGGCCAGATATGAAAGTGCATAATTGATTTTAAGGCAGATCATTATTAGTGGGTAAAGACTTTGACAAGTTTATACTACAGTTAAGGCCTAAATGATTTTCATAGAATCATAGCATAGTTTGGGTTAGAAGGGACCTTTTAGAGGTCATCTAGTCCAACCCCCTTGCAGTGAGCAGGGACATCCTCAACTAGATCAGGTTGCCCAGAGCCCCATCCAGCCTGACCTTGGATGTTTCCAGGAATTTTCTTGATAAAGTACTGTGATAATATAGAGTTGTTCATACCAGTTTGCCTATTTTACTTATGCCATATTCATAGGTAGTATGGTCCTCGATTCCATTTGAAATAGCATGTAAAATGATTAATTTAGCAACAAAAATTTTTCACCTCCAAATTACATAAACCAAAGATGCAGCATTGAAAGAAGTGGAGAAGGTTTTTTTCAAAAGCCTTTTTTTTTTTTTTTTTTTTTTTAATTTCTCTCTATGTCTAACACAACGAAAATGACTGAACTCTGTCCTTGCCTGTACTGACTAGAGGGGATGTCCTGCTCTGGTAATGTATCACAACCAAAATGCATGTAGGAAACACGTAATATACTACTTAATTTGGAATGGATTCTACAGGACACTGTTACCTTTCATATACTGTCTATTTAGTTACATAGGCTGAGCACTTGTTAGAGATGGTGTTATTAATACTGGGTCCAAGGGATGTTCTGCAGGAATAGGCGGTTTGCACTTACTAATGCAGAGATCTAAGATGTGACTGCTATGTTCCCAGCAATCTAGCCTTTCCGTAATGATAGTTAACAGCTTTAAAAATAAATGTATATATTTAAGTAGCATAGCTATCATTTAGGTGTATTTCAAAAGGTTAGTGAGGGATGTAGATATTTATATCTGGCCATAATGCTGTTTTCATTGTGAAAAACATACCTCTGCAGAGCAAAATGATGTCACGACGTAGGCTTTAAAAGCATTACAAAGTAGCAAAGCTTTGTGCACATTAGAGTGAACACAGTTCCTTGAACGGCTTAGTAGCTGTAAGTTTTTGTTAGCGATACTTAGGTTTGATCTCTTAATTAACTCTTAGATGTGGGATGTTTGAGAATTCAGATTCAGAGCCACCTGTACTTTAAATACGTTATAGTGTCTTGAGGAAAAAGATTAGAAATTGATATGCTTCATATGTTTCCTTTACTGAGTGGAATTGCTCAACTGATGGTGTTGGTCAAACACGGACAATGTCTGCTCTATATGAGGTACAAAATGAAATCATGACTAGTCTTACAGGGATGTGAACTTTTGCAGTAGTGCTAATGAACAAGTAAATACTTTTCAATAGATTTTTAAAACTTTCATATTTACATGACTGTTGAAAATTAGTAGTTTTATGTAACTATTTTAAAAATACTGTTGTATGCTTCCTGTTTCTTTCATGTTCTTCCTTTTTTTCCCATTTGAAAACAAGTTGTAGAATTAAAGAAACCAACAAAAATAAGATTTGATGGGCCTTTCAGAGATCACCTAGGTAATCTACTTTTGTGATGAAACAAGCACATATAAATAAATAAAAATTTTGACAAGTCTTTGTTTATTGTATCCTTAAAGGTCTCCAGTGGTGGAAGACATCTCCTCAGGAGATATGTTGTGGTGTTCCACCTTCTTCACCAGTAGAAAGTTTTCCTAGATGTCTAATGTAGTTATTTCTTGCTGCAATTTCACCCCATTACTTTCATGTAATTTCTTTCCTCTTTGTAACATCCATTTATGCATTTGAGAACAGTTATCATATTTCTCTTCAGCCTTCCTAGAAGCCTTTTCTCATAGAATAGGTTTCTGAGATCTCTGATCGTTCTCTGGATTGTTTGCAGTTGCTTGTGCCCTTCCTGAACTGTGGATCCCCAAACTGGGCAAGATCTTATGATTGAAGACTTAACAGTATGGACTGAAGAAGATGCATTACTTGGCTGTTACAATCCTGTTTATGCATTCTGCAAGGTGTTTTGCACTTTTTTTACAGCACTATGTTGACTGTTTTCAGGTCATGATTCACTATGGACTAAATTTTAAGGTCAGTTTTGCCATTCTCTATTTGTGGAAGTTGGATTATTCCCATAAGCATGTAACTTTAATGATTTTTGTTTTCCTCTTTTTTAGGTCATTTTTCTAATTTGTTTGGAGTTATAATCTTTCCCTCAGTGTATTTGCAGTCTGTTCCAGCTTCATATCTTCTTCCAATCTCATAAGCCTATTACCTTTACCATAGTCTGCTGACAGTACTAAATAGTGCCAGATCCTCGAGAGACCACTGTAACCTAATACGTCTGTCATCACAGTTTTACTGTCAACCACTGATATTCCGTAAATCATTTTTTTCTTTCTTTTGCATGCCCCTAACAGCAATTTCAGCTAGACTGATTTGCTCTAGCTTGCTTGGAAAACGTCACGTGAAACAGTGCCAGAGGTCAAGTGTATGACACCTACAGCATCTCCTCTATTCGTAAGGCCTGTTACCCTGCCATAAAGGCATTTGGATGGGTTTAACAAGCTTTGTTCTTGAGAAAGCCACGTTATTTGCTGCTCCAGTCTTTTTAAAAATTAACAACTGGTTTTGCATTTGTTCTCATGTGTTCTTATCAAGGTCAGACTAGGATTTGTCCCAAGAAAAATAGTAACTTCTTGCCCTAAAAGTATAAAGAACTTAAAAACCAAAACAAAAAAAAAGAGAACCCTCCCACCTCCTGATAAGTTCTAATCAAGGTTTAAAAAGAGAGAATCAACATTTAAAAAGAGAGAAATAGAACTTCAAATGTCCCATGCATCGGAACCTAAACTATATCCAAACACACATTATTTTTCTAGATATTTTTAAACTTTATAATTAGAAGATGTGAATTTAAATTAAAAAAAAAACAAACCACTGATTTTGATTGGTAATCTAATAACCCTCAGGTGGATTAAAAGTTATCATGATCATCAGCAGCTGTTTCAGAAGGCACATGTTTACCTCCCAAGAAAACTCCCATGAAGTATTTGCTTAAACATTTTTCTAAGTAAAGATGCCTTCATAAATCATGATGCCACTCCTTGGAGATGTAGCTACAGTAGCTGGAAGTTCACTGATTCTAAGCAAATATGGGGAGTATTTTCTAACATTTCTTTTAAAAAAGAAAAGCCAAAGTAAACCAAAGCAAATCAAAGCCGATGTTATCTGTTGGGTCCTACTGTGCAGAACTCGAGGATGTTGTCATCTAGTTCTCTTAATAGCTTTACAAATGTTCTCATGTCCTTCTCACCTTCTGGGTTCCATGATTTGAAGAGTTGTCAGAAGGCAGAACATAGCTGGACTTTGCCACGGCATTACATATCTGTAAGAAAAAATGGTTTGTATCCTCTGATCACAGGGCTTTTGAAATAAGCACCCTTCTGAAAAGGGATCTGGAGGTAATCTGCTGAGTGTAAATTAGAATAAACACTGGGAGAAATAGCTGGGGTTTTGCAGTGGCTTCATATGTATAGTCAGTGTGGCAATGAGTGGCTTTAAATATGTTAGGAAACTAGAGGAGAAGAATCACAGCTGTGTGCTTCCTGCCTTTTGAGTATTACATTATGTAATATGTTTTCTGTCTTCCCACTTTAAAATCCTTCCTATGAAGGCTTTTAATTTCAGCATATTGGATTTTTTTTTTTCTTTCAGCTTTTACATCAGACTATGGTGATTTTTTTCAGGTCTTTCCTCTTTTGTTATTTTCTTTCACTTTGTTTTTCTGATTTTTGTTTTCACTCTATCTGCTGAACAGAGTGGCTCATTTAGAGCTATATTTAATGACACTTTTTACCATCTCTGTCGTCATTCCTGGAAATAAGGTACCATTTATATAATCAAGTCATGCTCTAGCTACTGCTTTCTGGTACTTGCAAGGTAAAATGAAAATTCTATTTGTGATTCATCGAGGTAATTATAGCATTTGCCAGAGTACATGTGGGCAGGTAAGTACACACACAAGATAGATAATTGGGTCAATAGTGAACAATTTATGCTTAACAGGACTTGATTTAATAAAGGTAGGTTTAATCCAAAATGAGATACCTTTTGATGGAGAAGTTTCCACAGAACTTAGAGGTTCAAAAGCATCTTGCCCATATTAAAAAAAAAAAAGTATGTGTGCCCTGTATCTTGGACGTATATATATAAAATCCCATTTTCTATGATCAGGTCAGATATTTTAACATCTTCCTGACTGGTAAGTGCTGATAGTAGTTTGGAACTTTATTTTGGATATCCAAAATTGGATCTGCTAATTTGTAAGCTTTTGAACATTTAACTGTGAACAGCACATATTTTATCTTTCCACTTTTTCCTTTGATGTAAACCTACTGTCAAGGTGAAAAATGAGAAAGAAACAGTGGAAATATATATATATATATATATAGGGTTTTTTTTTTCCCCCCAGAAGAAAGGCCTTCTGCCTCTCTGCTTGACAACAACTGTAGTAGCAAGTCTGGCTTGTTGGGGAACTGGCACAGACTGACTACTACATGAGAGTAGTCATGGCTCTCTTGCTGCCTTCTGCAGTGTCCTGCCTTAGGCAGCTACTGACTTAATCTGTGCCTAGAGCTGTCCTTGACAACATTCAAATACCCAGAGCAAGGCTGCATAAAAGATGGCTATATATTTCCAGAACAACTTTCAGGGTTTCTCTAAGCTTTGGTCTCCAGTGCTTTTTTTTTTTTTTTCATTCCAAGTTTTCAGACTCTTTCCCCAAATCAGAGTTTGCTGATGTGAAAGAGAGAAAAAAGGAGCCTTGGTACCTACAGTCACAGTGAGTAGTAGGAAATCTCCACTCAGATCTCTTCCCCGTGTAACTCAAAGCACAATTTTCTTCTCGGGCTGCTCTGATGCGAAGCTGAATCTCTGTCATCGCAAAGTAGTTCTCCGGACTAGCACAAAAAATAAGACTACTCTACTGCTTTGCAGCTCAAGGTAATGATCACTTCCTTCCTCAGCATTAAAATGTTTTGGTTTGTGTAAACAGGATCTTTCATTATCTGCTGATCATCTGCATGATGGTTCAAGGCAAGTTGTTATCATCTACTGAACTGGAATTACAAATCAGAATTACTTGTTATACTACTTAAATAACTGGTGCCAATCATAACCTCTCTCTGCATTTCCAACCTTTAAAATGGAAATTACACTGGCAGAAAGAGCTCAAACCTAAACCACCAAGCATTTGTAAGCATTTGTGCTCCAAATTTGGATGTGACTTTTTTCAGATCTGCTGCACTTCCCATAAATGTCATAAGAAGATAATTTTTCTGAACAGAACCCATAACATGTTGGCTGTTGTGCAGATGTTAGATACAGAACTCCACCTCACTCTGCGTGTCAGTGTACAAATTTGCACGCTTTGTATGTCATGAAGTGGATGTAAGAAATCACATGTGAAATTACACTCTGGGCATGTTTGAAAATTGAACCTCACATTGATTCATTAGCTGTTCTCCAACTTCTTAGATAGGCCAAGCACGTTCCTGAAGATACTGAGATCAGCAAGATGTCATCAGGAAATGTCGGATTGGCTCTCAGGGCATTGCAGTTTTGCTTTTTCCTTCATAGACTTATACAAACATTTGGGCCACGGGCTTGGTACAATACATGCAACCTTTTCCAAATGAAAAAAAAGAAAAAGAAAAAGAAAAAATTATTAACATTTGTGACAAGTTCATTCTTTACTTAAAGGATTTTACATTACAAAGTTATTAACACTAATTTCCTTTTTCCGTAATGAAAAGTTTATAATGCTACATCACCTAATAAGTAAAAAAGCCCTGTGAGATAATAATAGTCCATGAAAATGATTCATTGCATAATGATTAAAAAAATGTGAAAAAGGGAAGTGAGCTTGCTTCAAAAAATTAATCAATTTAATTCCAGACCTTATTCATAAGTTTGTTTTCTTTCATATTCACCTTTTCTCATTTCTAGATGTACTCATTTTCTCCCTGTCTGTTTTTGCACTAATTTTACCTTTTTGTCAGCTACGTTAAATAGCATTGAAGTGATTTTTACTTAAAAGAAATAGAAAATTAAAAGAAATGCAAAACTTCTGGAACACTTCTGATTACAAAATTCCCCCTCTCTTTCCCACGCTCTGATAAGAAGTGGAGATAGGCGCACTTTAAACATTGAATTTTTAAAATTTTTTTTTCAGAAGACTAGCCACTTGGATTCCTTGTTCCAGGAGTATCAGTGAGGGATTTGATATAAGTAAAGGGACTGCAGACCAAGAAAAACTCAGAAATAAAGATATCAAATAGTTTGTAGCCCAACACTTTTGGTTGTGGTGCTTATTATTACTGATTTTATATAAAATGTAAAATTATTATACTATAAAATGTAAAATTATAAAAGCTAGGTGGCTTAAAGAGGATTCCACCGTCCTGTTATTTTTCAAATGGGTAGAAGCAATGCACCGAAATGACTGTCAGGGTGCAGCGTGGGCTGGGGGCTCCCTGCGGGCTGGGAGGAGTGGGGGATCCCCGTGCACCATCAGGGCAGTGTATGGGAAGTGGGGGTTTGGTAACACAGGAGCGCCATAATCCCAAGTCATGGGTCAGGACTCTCCTTGCCGTAGAGGGTATAAAAACACAGGACAAAGAGACAATATCTACTCCTAAAAGCACAGGGAAAATGGGGAGTATAAAACAAAACACGAGATGATACCGGTTGGCGTAGCGCTGGTTCCTGAGCACACCACTTCCAGCTGCTGTCGAGGTTATTTGTAAGCATCTGAAGGAAGGAAGGTTTTGGGGGAAGGATAATCAACTTGCTTTGCAGATGTTCACTGAGGGCTCCTCTCAGTCGTGAGTGACGGGGGAAGCACAAAGGTCGTACAACCTCATTATTAATTTTTCAGGTGTAAGTGGCCATTGCAAGGCCCCGTGAGCTAGGTGTAGCATTCATACACATAAAAAAACTGCTTCTTTCCCCAAAGAGTTCATAGCCTGAATGAAATGTAGACAAAAGAGATTTATGGACAGATTCAATTAGATGGTTTTAAAATTACACAGAAATGTCTGCAGTGAACTTGGTTGAACTATGTGTCCTGAATTCCAGCCCAGTGACTTAAATACTAAATCATCTTTTCTGACTCCTAAAGGTTTTTCCCCAGTATTCCTCTTAAATTAAACTTCTTAAATTAAGCAACTAGCAACATAGAGGATATTTATGTTTTGACTATACATTACAAAGTGGTAATTCTACTGCAACTTTCTAATGGTGTCAATATGATTTTTTAAACCTATCTTGAGATTTTACTTTCCATATATATTAACATGTATCCAGGCAGCCTTACTGAACTGTTTCCTGCTTGGGTGTGTAACCATATCTTGCCTCCACACCACTCACTCTTTTTTGATGGCACAGATGGGAAAAGGATACAGGGAGGAAAAGATACAGCTATACCAACATACGTTAATTAAAAGTGTGTGTGTATATGAGAGAGAGGATGGTATGTGCATTTGAGGACAACCTCTCAACCTGTAAAATCTTCATTACCTGCCTGATTTGAGGCACAGAACTAACAATGCAACAGAAGTGCAAGGTCATTTGTTTGTACACTTTGTGAGTGACGTGTGATAAACTGCTTTACAGTTGCAGTTTTGATGGGTACATCCATTTATAAATGCAGGGAAGAGGTATACAATTCAAAACAGGTTCTCCCTTTTAGACCATTCCATTTTGCTTTATTGCTGTGTGTCAGCAGAGGAATTTGATTTTGGTCTTCCAATCATGCCTGCCTTGATAGTCCAAAATGTCAAATGACATATGAACAGCTACATAATATTTTTATTGTGTACTTTTAATGGCCATTAGCATAACACAAGACTGAAAAGTAATATGATGTAAACCATTTCTTATATCTACAGGCTTTCACATATCTCATAATACTATATTTAAACGTTCTGTAATGAACCAATTTCATTTTCAAAATATGCAAATTATAGCAGCAGGCTTTTTTAACATTTTAAATAGTCTTTGTCTAATAAAATGAGTCATTTTTCACTTATCAAATTCAGAAATAAAATTGCATACAGCTATTCTTGTTCTGCTAAATGAGAAGAGGAACAATATTTCTTTTATTGCCTGTCAGTTCTGAATTACTTTAAGTGCACTGTGGGTGGACTGTGCTCCTATACTTTCTTTTCAGCATAGCACCCAGAAATCAATCAGGGTCTAAAACTCACCCTCTTCATTAGGGTGGGTCTGCCTGGTGATTCAAAAGAGTAATGCAACTATAACCTATGATTTTTCTTCAAAGTGGTGTTTTGTTCCAATTAGCGCCTCAGTTCTACTTAAAGTGGAGCATGCCACCTTGTTTCCAAGCTGGTGCTTGCAAACTTGTTGCTAACTAACAATAGCTATGTTCACTATTAACACACCAGAGTGTGAGATTGTCCAACAGGATTTTCTTTCTTCTCTGTGACCTTGTGTTTTTAAAAAGTTATAATGTGTAGAGATGAACTTTGCTCTTCTAAAATACAGCATATTTCTTAAGTGAAAATAAATAAACCCAAATTTCTAACATAGTGTATGTCCACAGTATTCAGATCACTGTTTTCACTGGAGGCAAGTTCAGCTCCAAGCTGTTGTTTATTAGTACAGCTTCTTATGAGCTATACTGTAGAATAAAAATAAATGTATAGAATGTGATTCTGAAAAACACACGCCTGTGTTGGCTGCCTTGAGGTCTACTACCATTGATGTTGGAAGGTGAGTAGATCTGGCACAAGCTCTTTTTAAAATCTGGTTCATAAACTATTGTGAGATATCTTTCTATTTTCTTACTTAGCCCCATGTAGACCTGTAATATGTGGACTTTTTTTTTTTTTTTAAAATACTGACTGAGTGTAAACAACAGTAATGGAACCTGCGTAGTATGTGCTGAACAGTTTGATATTAGAAATTGCTGCATGTGTTAACCTAACAAAATAAAAATGGTAATGCTTTGCATTATTTGAGATGTACTGTCATTGTCTTGCTAGAACTTTCTTATACTTGAAATAGAAAACTTCTTGAAAGATCTTGGTACAAATACCTCTCTAATACCTGGTGTAAACTCCAGCCTTCAGAGATCATATGAAGAAATGTTCAAACGTTATTTTATGTTCTTACTTCAAAATACTCCCTCACTGAAAGTACAGTGTATAGAAGTTAATGTAACAGGACACAAAATAGAGACACTCCTGAGGGTTATTTTGAGGATAAATAACTCATAACTGCTCAGGTTCCAAGGTGTGGCTGGAGCTCATATAGGTATACCTTGGCTGGCTTTAAATGGGATGATAATTTGGTACTGCTAGCGCTGTGGAGCACTGTAGTCTGTGGGAGCCATTTTGACTAAGGACTCCTGACAAATTTTGCTGGCTTTGTGAAACCCAAGCTGACCTTTCAAACAGATACCAGGATAATACATGTTGACATTAACTGGAATTACACCTCTGGAATAAAGCAGAGATATACCATGAGGATAGTCAAACATAGCTCCAGTGCCAAAATCCGTCAGGCCTTACAGGCTTGCGCAATTAAAGGACATTTTTAATTAGGGAAGAAGATACAGTACTGAGAAATTCAGTGATGTTTAAGTAATTCCTGCTACAGGGATACATTTAAGCTTTTTGATAAGTGGTTTGATCCATTTCATCCATTCCTCAGTGAAATGTGTGGGGAAGAACTAAGGGACTTTATTTGTTTGCTTATGACAGAAGATGAAGGAAAGAAAGAGCAACATTAAAATTGTTTTCCAGTTCTGCCTGTTCTTCAAAAAACCATAAGCTTCTGTTCCCTCACTACAGATACCTTACTTACCAGCCTGGCCCTGTCTGAAACCTTTAAGTGTATTGAATTAATCTTCTGTCTCTCCATTTGTACGTGAACATATATCCTCTAATTTACACAGGATGCTCTTACATAGTGGCAGGTGAAATGTCAGCAATGGATACTGAGGATTTTGATTTTTTAATAAAACAAACAGCCTTCTGTCCAACTAAATACTGAGCCACGTACAATCACAAGAGTAGCCTTGTTGTGTGGCTGTTCACACAGAAAACACAAAACGTTTTGCTTTTTTTGAGTTTGTGCATATCATGAAGACTTTATATAGCCAGCATTCAGGGCGTCTGCATTGGCGCCTTCGTTCTCTGTTGAGTGGTTGCTGATGCAGTTTGCTGAATTTTAATGGTCAGTGATACTGAAGTGCCCAGGGGCATAGTTAACATGCCTACAGGCCTCCTTACGCTGGGATATGAGTGTTGTTATGGTGTAAAGATCGAAGGATCTAGATGAGGCAAAGTCTTGGTTTGCACACTTGAAGGTGTCTCTAGTTCGGGGCTTTTTTGTATGGGTTTTTTTCCCAACTAGTTGACTTTATGAGGGATAATACCTCATGTCTTACTTATAGTGGAAACTGGAGTACAGGGTAGAAACACTCAATCTTGTGGTGGTGGTATTATCAGAGGCAGTGTGTCGAACAATTCAGGCATATTTGTCCTGCAGAGTGTATTTCTGAATAGTGGGGCAGGTGTCATAAACTTATAGTCTGGTGATTTTTCTGTACTGAGGTTATGTGCAACAGTGTGATTTTTGTAGACAGTTCCTGGCGATTGAGCTGGTTTAAAGGTGTATGTAATACTACACTAGGGCATTTTGCATAGATATATTTAAGGACACACTTGATGTTAGGGTATTTTACTGAATCAGTCCTCAAACCCCCAGCACCTTGCAGAGTTAAGTCCCTGGCAAAGTGAGGCACTACAGCAATCCTGGGAAGACAATCTACTTCAGAGTGCTACCACATCTAGTATAATTCCTTTTTCCTGATCCACCTCCTGCCAAACAGCTCCTCTCAACCATACCATGGGCACATGTCATCATGTCTATTTAGCTGTCACTCTAAAACAACAGCACAAAAAGGGATTGTGTTTCCAAAACTGAAAAAAGTACTGATTTTTAACAGTTCTCGTAATTTGGGGCTCTTTCTTAAAAACAAGAATAAATAAATGCTTTTAACGCCCCTCCTACTTTTTTTTTTTTTTTTTTTTTTTTTTGCATATACTATCTGATATTGCTGTGAAATGTATGGTATTTTCTACACTTCTTAGGAATACTTAGAATATCACAAAAAATTGTAGTAGTTTTAATAATTTCTAAAAACAAATATAAGGATAACTAACTGATACTGTACCCTCTCCCTCTCCAAGTTATGAAGCTGAGGCAAAACAATAAACAACCTCAGCCCCAAAGGAGTTTGCTTCAGAAAAAAACCCCATAAATTGCTAAAATTGGTGCTTTAATCAGAATAGGTCTTGCAACCTTTATTCTCAAGACACTCTAATTAGATCAATTTAAAACATACTCACTATAAATCTAGCAAATTATTATCTCTGAAATAGGTTTAGCAGACAGTTCTGTTTTAGAGTAAGGAGAATTAAGCCAATTTTAGTGGATTTTGTAGGTGCAGTAAGTATAAAAACACAATAGGATCTAATGAAAAAAGTTAACTTTTATCATAGCAAAACAGTAAGTATATGACTAAATTCTTGCTGATTAAATTCTGAGAAGTTGGTTATGAGATAATCTGCAGATATTTTTATGCAAAATAATCTGTTGAACCTGTTCAGGACAGAGCTCAACAGAATATGGGTAGAACCGAATTTCTCAGAAGGAATTCAATCTCTAGTGGAAGTTAGAACTTAAATGAGAAGATTGCTGCTGATGGATGCCTTCCATTTATCCTGTTTTATCTAGCTTTCAGAACCTCTTCTATTTTATTGACTCTGGGATGTTGCAGCAATAGAAGAGTAATTATTCTTCTTATTTTAGTTAGAAAAGAACATATTATGTGTTCAGTTTATGTTCCTCATGTAGTGTTAGCTGACTAATTATCACCTCCAAAAGTGATAATGGGTGACATTAAAAACATTTGACAATGGAAATTTTCTCTTCTAAGCCTGGTGAAGAACAGTAATCATACAGTACTAGATGTTAGCTTTTGGCACATACAATTCCTAATGTTGATCTCTCTTCTGCTATTTTAAGTCGTTTTCAACAAGAACACAACTGATCTCTTGAGGGGTATTACCATCTGCTTTTCTGCTAAAGTAATGAAGTGATGGTGATCATCCAAAAAGAAAATGAACAATTTCTTCCAAAGTAGTATTTCTAGCATTAATGTTTAGGTACTGAACTGTTGAACTGCTGATACTGAGGTTTCATTTTCATAAGCATTAACTTCTGTAGTTCTTGTAGCTGATCTGTAGCAACTCTCCCCGTGACTGACTTTTTGATGCACTTCCTATCCTGCTCATAATCGGGGACAAAACGTGATAAGCTTTCTTTTTTTAAAAAAAGTTATTTCCTTTTTTAAGATGTGAAAATGAAAATGTGGGAAATCTGATGGTAATCCTGAATTCTATATAAGAACGTATTACAGGCAGTCCAATGACAATCACTGAAGTCTTTCCCATTGCTACCTGAGTACATAAGGTGGTCTTACTATTTCATTATCAAATAATTTCTTAGTGATAGAATCTTATGGATTTTCTGGTTTTATTTTGTAAGTAGCCAAGTAAAAAAATGCAGGGTAACACTGGTTTTGTTTACCTAAGTATCAAATAGCTGAATCAGAACAGGAGTCCAGAAAATTAGCATTTGTGGGATACCACCACCACTGATTTAATACTAGAAATACTATTTTGGAAGATTTTTTTTTTTTTTTTGGTGATAAGCATTGCATAAGTAGTATATATACTGTATAAATCGGGGCTTGTAGAAGTGCATTATTTTCAGAGTGAAGAATGACAAAACAGAAAAAAAAATAAAGCACTTCAAATTCTCTTAAAACTGAGGGTTTTCTTATATGCATGCTTTTGTTGTGCTTCTTTGTCACCAGTTCACTCAGAGATGTTTTGGTGCTTGTCTTCTATTTCAATAGACAATTGCATATCTGGAGAGTCACTGGCTTGGGGAATTTTTCTGCTCCAGACTTTGTGATTGATCAGAGCCAGTGCCATACTTATGACTGAGTCCTTTGGTCACATTTTCCTTGTGTAACTTTTGCTGCCATTTCGATTAGACATGCAGTCCTTGGAGAAAAAGAGGCATCTTCAGGCAAGAGTCTGGAATGAGCAGAACAAGCCATCCTCAAGGTATATGTTTAAATGTTGTTACAGGGGTGAATTGTGGCATGTTCCGGTGTGCTTATGTTGTCAAAAATATATTAAGGAGACCATACAGTTTTCTGCAACTGACACCTTCTTAAGCAGAGATTGGGATGTTCATTCTTCATATTTGAAGGAACTGTAGCTTTAACTTTTCAAAAATGGCTGTGCTCTTCCAGCATTTTTGATGGATCTGAACTTATGGGCTTCTCTCAATAATGATTATAAACACCACCCTCCAGCTTCTTCCAAGAGCAAAGTTATAATTACCTTGAATAAACATGAATCACGTAAAGATTCTGGCCTTCCAGTCTTCGCAGGCTGTCTCTCTTGTCCATTCAGGAGTGGTAGTGCCCTGAAAAAGATAGGCAGAGAGGAAGCTGGGTACATAATCTGGTGTGTGGGCTAAAGCGTGGCTGGAAAGCTGATGTGCTTAAGGATGAAAGGGTGGAGCTTCTTGATATCTGGCAACTGCAGGAGGGAGAAATTAAGCTTGTGTCTAGGAAGCAAAATAAAGGCTTTATTTGTAATGTTGCAACTTTTGAGCATTTGAAAATGCTGAATCTTCAAGTCACAATATCGTTCTAAAAATCTTAAGTTACTCTTTAGAGTAATATGCATTCTGACTTTCACCTCTTAAGCTATACTCCTGTAGTAATTTGAAGTGGGTTTTTTTCAGCTATGAAGGCAGAGACTGTAGAAATTAATGAGCGTTGATGTTCTCATATAGTTACTCATCCCCTAGTAGACTGGGTCTCAGAGGAAGAAGTATAAAAGCATGCACTGGAATGATTACAGTACAAGGCAAGTGACACTGTCAGGCTTTTTGCATTTTCATTGCCTTGATTTTGTGACTTTATACAAGTGTCTTGTGTGTATAGCAACTTTAACTTTTAATTCCTTCCGTTCATTTCTGTTTCTGGGGGAGTGAGCTCATTCTGTGTCACAGGTGACTACATTTAGATGTTGTGGGAGGAATGCAATGAAGCCTTGCTGAAGATCATTTGAATTCAGGAAAAACACAGGCCAAAGGCTGACCTAGTCTATCTCTGTTACAGGCACGTTATTCACATTCTTGCCACTCTTTGCATATTGCAGAAATTTAAATTGTAGCTTCTGCTCCTGTGAGTGATTTTGGCATCGCAGACAAGTGACAAAATTAAAAACGGACACTGTAGCATCTAAAATCATACAGCAATTAGCCAGCTGCAATCAGGAACTTTGGCATAGGTCCAAATAATGCTATGCATACCAAGTCTCAATGTTTTATTTATACATAGGAAGTGGTAGCCTTGTGCAACCTTAGTACAAAATTCAAGCCAAATTTCTAAGATGTGTACAATTTTGTGTCACGGAAGGGTATGTCTCTCCTTGAAGCCTGCAGTTTTAAGGTTGCACCAAATAATTATATACCTAATCTATTCCTAATTGTAGAGTGTTTTCTATTAATGGTGGATTCTTGTGGGAAAATAAGGAGAAAACATGCTTTGATGCATTGTTTTATTTGTTTAGCCTAGGTCAGGTGCACCAAAAAGTACATTTTTTTCTCCACTGAATTAAAGAAATGATAAACAAAGCAATCAGTTATTACAATGGGCATGCAATTCTGTTGGGTTCCTGTTTTTATGTGAACATGAGATATTGACATCTAGGAGCTACATGACTGATGGTAAAAATGTGGTTTGTGATTGTACAATATAGATGGTACATCAACCATTACGTTTTGTTACCCCAGCAACGCAGTTACCAATTCTGAGGACCAACAATTATTACAATTCAGCTTCTTTTGTACCTCTTTTTTAAAAGGAAGTGGGATACACTGTCTCACTGGGCAGAATTTGAATTTCCACAGAAATTCCTTCTGAAGTCAAGGGCTGGGAGAATATTCAGGAAAAATATTGCTATATATTTGCTCAGGTTTTATACTTAGGTGCTTACTGTTGATAATCATCAGAAACACAAGAAAAAGATGGACAAGATGGAGCTTGTTCTGACCAAGCATAGCTCATGTCTGATATAGTGGTATTCTGTGAAGGTCCAGATGTTGAACAGTATGGGGCTCGTGTGTGCATGAGCAGAGGATATCACCTGAATTTTTTCCAGGTTGTAAGGAACTTTTTCCTCTTTACAACTGATTCACACCCTTTGCAACATGACTAAGAAGTGTAGATTTAGCTGAGAGAGTAAAGGGAAATCTACCTCTTAGTCTCCCACTCCTCTGCTAGACCAGTGCCACTAACCTGAAGCTTGTTTCCCTCTCCTGTGACAAACTGCATTGGGAACAGTACAAGAGAATGAGACAAGACTCAATGTGGCAACGTGTTTGGGAGAAATGACCAGGGAGAAAAGATGGTGTTCAGCTCTCGCTGTTTTAACAGGTGAGGAGGGGACTGTATTGTTGTTTGCTTCATAAAAGTGGGTCAAGTCCTACCCCTCTAACTGCAAAACTCTTTTTGAATGTAGATTAGCAGGAGATAGCTGTCTTGTTCTGTGAGTTTTTGAAATTTTTAAGATTTAGAATAGAAAAGAATAGGATAGTTCCAGTTGGAAGGAACCTACAGCAATGATCTAGTACAACTGCGACCAGTTCAGGGCTGACCAAAAGTTAAAGCATGTTATTAAGGGCATTGTCCAAATGTCTCTTAAACACTGACAGGTTTCGAGCATTGACCACCTCTCTAGGAAGGCTGTTCCAGTGTTTGACCACCCTCTTTGTAAAGAAATGTTTCCTAAAGTCAAGTCCGAACCTCCCCTGACACAGCTTTGAGCCATTCCCACTGGATACCTGTCGCTGGACACCAGGGAGGAGAGCTCAGCACCTCCCTCTCCACGTCCCCTCCTCAGGCAGCTGTAGGGAGCAATGAGGTCTCCCCTCAGATGCCTCCTCTCCAAACTAGACAAAACCAGTGTCCTCAGCCTGCTCCTCACAGGACATGCCTTCCAGCCCTTTCACCAGCTTTGTTGCCCTTCTCTGGACACATTCAGATACCTTAACATCCTTTTTAAATGGTGAGGCCTAGAGCTGCACACACAATGCTCAAGTCGAGGCTGCATCAACATTCAATACAGTGTTTCAAAACAAATTCCTGCCTTACTGGGGATAAAGCATCTGGCTTTGAAGACAAAAAAAACCCCAACCTTTTGACAGTATCAAGCTAGACCTTTTTTGTTTTACTACTTGTACTGTAATTTTAATATTTAGGGAGGGAGGAAATAATCTGGTATCTGTTAACATGATACAGTTTGTGTGACTGTAGCCTCGTTGTAGGTTCATTGAAATACTAAATGTATTGTGGACTATTTGATTTCGATTTTATGGGATTACCTACTTGCCCCTTCCAATTCAAGCAGACTGGCATGGTTAATTTTGGGAGACATTACATAAAATATTGTTTCTCTTCTTTTGATATTATATTTGACGTGAAACTTGCAAGTTTATCTATTTCTATATCCCTGAGACTAATGCAACTTCCCAGCCTCGTAAGAGAGATGTTAAAACATGGAGAAAGAACCTCCAGATGATAAAATACTCAAATACAATTGGAATAGCTCCTGACATCTGTGTACAGAGGTCACAAAGATTGAGCAACACAAGGCAAAATGAAAGGAAATGGAAAAAGTTGTTACGCTTAAGAGAAAAGTAGAGATAATTGGTTTAACAACTGATGAAGTAACATTTGTAAAATTTTCTGCATTCTAGAAACTAGGGGTGAGAAACCAAAGACAAGTCCTACTTAAGGACTGGAGACCCAGAGCTATTATCAATTCATTAAATCTCCTCAGAATATCTTTGCTATGACCTTTTCACTTCAGGTACTTAAGAAGTAATTGTGTCTTGGACAGTTCCGAAGCCATTGTATGTTTTAGATTAGACTAATATTATAAATAAAATAACCCTGTCTTGAAATAATACACAGTAGTACTTGAAAAAGTTTCATGAGAATTTTTTTGAAATGACAAGTCGTTCTTTGGATTACCTTCAATAAGTACTGAGGAGTTCAATTTAAAAGACTGTGATGTGAGTTCACCCTTGATGAAAACGAGTTGGCTTCAAAGGAATTACAGCAGGGAACAATCTGTTCCAGAATGCATTTTTACCTTAACTGTGTCATAGGGTGACGTAGTGCCATGGCTGTAGAGGACAGCCACTGCATGGAGAATAGGAATGAAATTGGTCATTAAACAGAAGTTAACCCCGTGGGGGTAGAATTATCAAGGATGCAAGTATTTCAGTAATGGGTAGTCCTATCACATAACTTGGAAATCACACAGGCTGACACTTTGCAAAGACCTAAAATTATCGTTCAAGAAAAATGTACATTAAGAAATGTTGTTCTAAAAAACTTACAAATGTATTTGAACAGAATGATGCCATCAGCTTTGCTTATTTTAAAAACCTCATGTGTGACTGAATTTCAAGGCTGCATATAGCAAATTAGTGACATCTCTGTCTATCTTGTATTATGTCCATACTGAGACTAAAGCGAAGCTTAGGTATCAGGCCATGACCTATGGAAAATAAATAGTCTTTGTAGACAAGGATTATGTTATCCAAGGATAATAATTCAGATTTAGCCCAGTAGCCTGAACAAGCAAATTTCAAGTAAAACAATACTGAAGAAGAGCTCACACGTTGCTGAAGATGTGATATTGTTATGATAGAATGTCAGACTGTTTCTTCAGTCTTGATTAAAATGTTTGGGAAAAAATTGACAAGAAAATTGGAAACCACGTATAACCAACCAGCCACCTAAAAACCTATGAATTTTTTGTTTGAAACTTGGGGTATCATTAAATCGTGTTTCTTTAATTTCATTCTCTGTTATTTCCCCTCCATACTCTATGATTTCTGATTTTGCTTAGGAAAATATAAAGAAATATTGAAACAACAGGAGAGGTTGTTGTAATATTTCAATCCTTGTTAAAAACAAGTTACTGGAAATGGATATAAGGGGATATAAGGCCCTTCAGATGCTTCTCTGAATTAAACCTTGAAACCATTTGTGATTCAGTGGTTATTACTTATCTTGGGCTTGGATACAGCAAACTGTTAAGTAACAAAGCTTTGAATTATGTGGAACGGAGAGGGAAAAGAGGGCTTGTCAGCCCCAGGCAATGACTCAGGACTGAGATGCCAGGGCAGGCAAAGCACCTTAGACTTCTGCCAGGTGAGAGGCTGTCAGGATTTGATCCCGCTCTTTGGCTTCTTTCCCCCTTCAGGGGAACTCTGTGGCAGATACACTCGCCTTGGTCAGGGCCAGAGGCTCTCAGGGCAGCAGCCGATGGCTCCTTTTCGCGCCTCCGGTGCCCTGCCACGGCAGCTGTCACTCACACACCTCAGCTCAGGTGTCAACCACCCCCCTCCCCGGCCATTCCCCCTCCCTGTGGTGGGAGTGGGAGAGGCGGGACCCCTCAGCCGGCAGGCAGGGCCCTCAGCCAATGGCGTGTCTCGGCTGAGAGAAGCTTCTGGAACACCGACCACACTGGGACCCCTCGGTGGGCAGGCAGGGCCCTCAGCCAATGGCGCGCCTCGGCTGAGAGAAGCTTCTGGAACGCTGACCACGAGTGGCCACAGCTCAGATCCCACCAGGCTATAAAGGAGCCCCCACCACAGAGTCCCTTTGAGTGGTTTTCTCAGAGCAGCGGGTCTGTGATTGGAAACTCTTCCCTTGGGCTGAGATGTCACCCAAGGAAACTTCCCAGGACTGAGTGCCCTCGCCATCTCTTGGTGAGTGATTTCTTCTGGATATATCCTTGAGTGAACCCTCGCCCCTTTGGGTGAGCGATCTTATTCTTCTGGGTACCCCTGAGTGAGAGTTTGCCCCTTTGTGAGTGTGTGCACACCGTGGACCATCATTCTCGTGTTTTTGCCGTGCAGTAATAACATCCCCGACTGGCATATCAAACCTGTAACTTGTTAAATGTTCTTGGAGTGTCATTTGGTTACCTCGTTGTTTTGTTAGTTTTGGTTGTTTGGTTTCAGTTGTGAATGAAAAAGTTTGTTTGAGTTTAGCTGTGTGGGCTTGTTTTGGTGTACCTCAGTGCCAAACTCCTTCAATACTTCTTTTTCTAGTAGTTATGCTCTGTCCCTGCTTCTGTGTTAGTTGTTGAGATTCTAAGGGGATGAAGTTGGATTAAAAAAGGTAATTTACATGTAGAAATGTAAGTACATCCAATGATCTCTTCCACTGACTGATGAAAAAAATTGATCTTTTCTTCCCTTTTTCTGCAGAAATATGAACACCCTTAGGAAGGAGGAATGATGAGAAAATTTCACAGGAAAGACCAGCCTTCGTGTACAGGCTTTTAAGCGTCTATTTTACATGGATGCTTTTCTTGGAACTGAGGGAAGATATGGACTCTCTTCATCCATGCAGCATGCTTCATCTCACTGCCCTGTGTTGCAACCTTGTTTGCTACAAGAATGTTAGAGCCACTTCACTACGTACAGCTCCCCTTTCCTTTTCCCCTCTTCAGGCCCTCTTGCCACTGCCAGCGGTCACCACTGCGTGCTCTGCCTGCCACAGTGAGGTGGGCTGCTACTGCCAAGGGGATGCAATGGAAGAGCTGGCGGTGGCAGCCGCTGCTGCCAAATCCCTGCTGTGACAGTGGCTGGGGGTCCGGGCCGTGGTGGCAGCCCTTTTCTCCCGACTTGGCTTCTCAGGCAGTGTCCTCTAGGGAACTGGCAGCCAGGAGCATCCTGTGGGCTTTGGTCCAGCTCCCGTGTCGCCAGCTGGCCAGCACTGTGCCGGTCTAGCAAATGATTCGGTGCCAACAATAGGGGAATTCACTCCCTGGAGCCACGGTCGTAGCGTTTTGCAGGAGCCAGTTGTATTAAGGTGTTAGACTGTAATATTCTACGTGTGGGTTGTTGTATTGTCCTAATGTAATGAAGGTTGAGCTGTCATTTTAGATAGCATTGGGGGCCATTCTGAATCAGACGAATTGCTTTATTAAAAAGCTTTTCTTGCCTGATGCACAAAACTTGAGCTATGAGGAAAACTGCCTAGCTCTTTAGTGTTTACATGTTGGTGGTAATCAGCATCTTGGGACTGCTTTAAGCAATACTTTTCTGATTAGCTAGGTGTAAATGCACTTTATCAAATGTGCCTATAATAAACTTTTGAAGTCATTCATTCACAGGTTGTTAATTGTTCATTTCTGAAGCACATGAACGTGTTTCAGAATTTTTTATTATGGTATGCCTCCTCACGCAGCTAAAATATGATGTTGCAGTTCCTTAATTTTTCTTCAGTAATGTTTCATGACACAGTTCTGGTGCATCAGTGTTATATATCATTACTAATTAATGAAAAAATTAAAGCAAGTTTTAGACCAAAGAAAATAATTTAATTGTTCGTAATAGAGAAAGATTAAACTTCTAGTCCTGCTAAGGATTAATATAGGCTCTTCAGAAGTTCACTGTTTTCAAAATAGATTTTCAGGCATGTGATTTTGACTTTATGGTTTCTAATAACATCTGTAAACAGTTTGAGTGGGGGTAGTGTGTTCACTCTGAATGATGGGATTTATGCATAGAAACTGAAGAGAGAAAAGACTCACTCAATTATTCATGTCATGCATTAAGTGATACAAAACAAATCTGTCCTTGGCTTTTTCTTACTTTGAATGTGTAGTTACATTTTCTTTTTTTGCTGAAGTTTATGCTGGACTGACAGGAAAAGAGGTCTATTCCAGGGCAAAAAGTAGCTATATAACTTTCACCTTTCTGCTACAGCAGGAAAAGGGGAAAATATTTGTCCTAGTTTGCCACAATGCACTTGACCCAAATATTTTCAGACGACCTGACAGAAATGGCCATTTTACAATATAATACATATATTGGGGGCAGAGGCAGCCTATATTTATTACGTATTTTTGTCAGATTCTGACCTTAAAGATAAAAAATTTCTGTGTCCAGTAGCGCTAGTAATAAGATAGGGCATTTTGCATTGCCATGAGAAGGACAATAATATTCAGGAAGTGGAACAAAAAGGTTATCTCAAATGCATGCTGAAAATAGTTGAAAACCTTGTTTTCCAGTTCCAATGTGCATTTAAAATAACCCATTAGATTTAGTTTAAGACC
This sequence comes from Phoenicopterus ruber ruber, assembly GCA_009819775.1. Taxonomy (NCBI): domain Eukaryota; kingdom Metazoa; phylum Chordata; class Aves; order Phoenicopteriformes; family Phoenicopteridae; genus Phoenicopterus; species Phoenicopterus ruber. The sequence continues at coordinate 106,350,969 of CM020216.1, forward strand.
TCATATGGCTATAGCATTTTTTTATTGTTCTGATTCAGTGCAGCTGTCAACAAACCTTCAAGAGACTTTCAATGACTGAAAAAAACATGCTTTTAACAGAATGTTGTAATTTAATCTGTCATGAAAAGTAAATATGTTTTGGTTCTTATACATTATTCTGGTTGAGAATTTTGTGGAAGCTTTAATTCCAATATGTTTTAGCTACTCAGTAGGTTTGGAATCTCAGATTTCAAGCAAGCTGGCTGGAGCTTTCATTTAGATTCTGATGCTTTTTCCCTCTAGGCCTCTGAGGTCTCATCTCAGCTGTCATCCCTAGGTAAAAGACACATAGTAAAATAGCAACAGCATTTCTAATGCACAGGCTTAATCTGAGTTTTCTTATTTGATTATCAGTTGAAAAAAAAAAACCATTGGTTCTGATATCTATTTTTAGAGATGGGGACTTAGAAGTGTATAAGATTTGCAATCTGATATTAAAAATTATGTATTTTAAAATAGAAATTCAAGAATGTGTTTAAAAGATGTGCACTTTTGTTTTTTTGCACATTGCAACCAGGTGTTTGGGCAGAGAGGGTCAAACCAGTCGATGCTCCAAAGGAACTGGATGTTTTGATTCAGAAACTAAGAAGCTGCATTAAAGGCAGGTATGATCAGGCTAGTATTCTCCATTTCTTTTGTAGCTTTAGCAACGTGGTACTCTCTGCTACTACAACACGGATTCTAAAGCAGAGCTGGGTCCCGCTTCACCTGGAGGGGAGTGTGCATGAAGCAGATGTGTGCCTCAGTGCATACATCCTCCTGAACATGCCCTGAAGCTTAGCTCTAGCGACTCCAAATGGTTTCTGGTCTTTCTGTGTGTGAGAGGAACTCGTCCCAGCTGTAGTCTAGGGTTCGGAGGGGAGCAATCACGGGGGAAAAAGGGTAACTGTGTATTAAAACAAAAGTTTTGTTTGCTCGGTTAATGATGTTTTGAATGCTTTGGCTTAATGACAATGTAAGCATTACACGTTTCGGGGGGGGGGGGGGGCGGGAATTCTGCAAACCAATTATCTAGGTTTTGTAAAATTTGGAGGAAAATCTTAAAATCGATAGCTTTTATGTGATCTTCCTCCATTAAGTTTTTATTATATTCTCGTAAAGATTTGAGCATCTAGGATTGATACGAAAGCAGCTAGTACTAAAAACAATGTTATTTTTCACTTTGAAATGGATCTAATTTTTCTTATCTCTTGTAAAGTTTTGAGGGTTTGGAGGAAGGGCAAGAGTGGATATGTGCTGGGAACAATTTTTAGGGGAAATTTCTAAAGATACCTAAACCCATATTTGCAGTTAATAATAATGCTTAGCTTTCTGTTGTACTTGGAAATATGTTTTTTTGAAAATGAAATTACTGGCAGTTATGCCAACATCCTTGTGGAATAATTTCTCAGTGAGAAATAATAAAGACAGAACAAAAAGATCTTGTAAGGAGAGATACTGCAGGACAGGTTTCCTCAATCAGTGATGAAAGCTTTTTTTGCGTTTTCTTGATTTTTAAGCAGATGAAAAAATGATAAATATACCATAGGTCGGAGTTCATGTAGAGGTAGTCCTGATATCCCTCTTGGTAAAGGATTGTACTTTTGGCTTTCATTTTAAAGACAGAGCGAGGAGAAAAAAAAGTGATGGGGCTACAGTAACTCTTCCCATGTTCAAGATCAAAACACAGTGACAAATGTCAAACGTCAAACTGAATAGCAAGAGAGAACTATTTTCTAGATTAGTCTTTTTGCTCTATACAGGCTAATAATACGCACCGTATTTTAATGACTGATCTTCAATTGTGAAGGCAGAGAATGCCTGTCTTTTAAAGATCTGCTTAAACAGATATAAAATAGATGCACATATAATAAAATCTGTAAGCCAGCAATAACTCATTTGGATGAAATGCTGCATTACTATTTTTGAAAGTTTGTCACTATAAATTCTAAGATGAGACTGAAAGACATTAAAAGGTACATTTCCCATATTTTGATATCTTCAGAGTAATACACTGTAAATTGAGGCATGCAGAAGAACTCTTCCTATTTAAAAAAGGACGAGGTCTTAAAAGAGGTCTTAAAAAGGAAGAGCCTCGGCAAAGCATGGTCATAAACTGCCGTATCTGTCTGCATTAAAGAAGGTATTGTCCAGTGGGTGATTTTCCAGCTCATATTGTCCAGGCAGTAATGAGAAGCTAGGAATGCAGCAAAGTTTTATAATTAGACTGTGTTTAAGAACAGTGTATATGTTGCTGCTCTGAATTAGTGTAAACTATTGAAATACAAGCCAAAACGTTCATCTAAATACGTAATAGTTTATTTAGTTTATTATTATTAGGGGTTTTTTTTGTTGTGTGTTGTGGTTTGTGGTGTTTTTTTTTTCCTTTCATCATAATTTGAAGGAATATAAAGAAGCTACTTACGGCTTTTTGTGGAGGCTTTACTAGGTATAGGCATGTAGATACTTTTTTTTTTTCTTTTTCTGTTTGATTGGCAACAAGGATGTTATCTGAATGGAATTCATATTAAGTGTCACCTAGGCGATACATAAAAGGAGCTTTCATATACTGTCACTGTTTAGATATTTCAGGAGATAAGCAAGAACCTTTTTGAGCTGTCAGCTATTAAAGGGAGTAAAAGCAGCTATTTTCTATTAAAACCACACACAGTATTTTTAGCAGTTATAAGATTTAGGATTAGCCCTAGGGCGAGACTATAGATATGCAAAACCCCATTCTAACCTCCAGTTTATTCATTTACTAAGGCACTAGTTTAGAGTACACAAACACATATTTGCATGATTTATTAGCTTACTGAAAGAAATTTCCTACCATAATATCATAAAGGAATTTTTTCACCTTTTTTAAATAATCAGTTAATATGTAATGCATATTCCTCACGTCTGTTTTGAGGTCCTTTTCAATTTAAGGGTGAGGTTACATTTTAAAACAGTTTAGTCTTAACCTAATTTTACCTCGGTACAAATGGAATTGAATTAGAGTTGCATATATATGATGGTTCAATCTGGGAGAAGCACATTTCGGTGACATTTTTCAGTGACTTTTTCTGCACACTGCGAAATTTTGCATATGCTTGGTACTTTACCAGAGCCGCCTTATCATTTCACAATTCTCTTGAACTTTAGTTCAAATACTAAACAATTTTTGTAGCATAAGGTAATGATCCCTCTTAGTCATATTTCTTGCATTGTGTATTTTATGATACCTCCTTACTTCTTTCTTGTATTATAAATTTTAATTTATAATATAAATTACATGTATTACATCATATACTATAATAATATAACATGAACAGGCTAGAAATAGAATGGTAATACTAACTTAAGTAAAATTGTTGCCCTTATGGTGGCTCTTTGTTAGAGATATTTGATTAACTACAAAACAGGGTTGCAAAATATGCTTCATATACACAAATATTGCCATAACTGATATGGTACTAAACTTTTACTTGTCTGTCTGTGTTAGCTGTGAATCTCAAAATTTTCTTTACCTTTACTGCTTAATTTCCTTCTGTGCCTTATACTGCCTTTCTGCAATAATATTCATTACATTGTATTGATAGTCCTGATGAAAACTGATTTTACAATTATGATGCCTGAATGACAGACATTAAGAGCACAGATTTTGTCAAATAGAATTGCTTGGATTACTGACAAAATATTGCTTTCTACTGATGGATGAAGTGAAAGATACTGAAATTCAGTATCAGTATTTGCAAGGAAGAAGTTTTACTGGTGACATTTACACCTTTGAAAGTATGTTTATAACAGAGTGAAACGATTACTGAAGCTGTGAGTGGGAAATAGATGTGGAATGGCAACATTTTCTTGCTGTTAGATTTATCGTGGTCGTACTTAGGGACGTAATATGCACACGGGGTACTAGGACTGAGGCCACATTGCAAATTTGGGATTGAGAAATCCATATCCTGAACTGGCTGTGGGGGGTTGACCTTGGCTTGTAGTCAGATGCTCACGCAACCTCTCTCTCACTCCCCCTCCTCAACAGCACAGAGGGAGAAAATAAGATGGAAAAGCTCATGGGTTGAGATAAAGACAGGAAGATCATTTGCCAGTTACTGCCATGGGCAAAACAGGCTTGCCTTGGGGAAAATTAATTTATTGTCAATTAAACCAGAGTTGTACCAAATACAAATTAGACCACCACCTCCAGCCCCCTGCCTTTCTTTTTCCAGGCTCAGCTTCACTCCTTCATTGCCACCCTTCCTGAGCAGCGCAAGGGGACAGGGAATGGGGGTTGTGGTCAGTCCGTAACAGCTGCTCTCTGCTGCTCCTCATGCTTTTCCCCTGCTCCAGGGTGGGGTCCCTCCCAGGGAGTACAGTCCTTTTTGCAAACTGCTCCAGTGTGGGTCCTGCCCACAGGCTGCAGTCCTTCAGGATAAGTCTGGGTGGTGTCTCTTGGGGCTGTAGGGGAGCCTCTGCTCGGGCGCCTGGAGCAGCTCCTGCCCTCCTTCTTCTCTCACCGTGGTGTCTGCTGGGCTGTTTCTCTCACATTTTTCCTCACTCCTCTCTCCCACAGCTGCTGCGCAGCATTTTGCCCTTTCTTAAATATGCTTTCCCAAAGGTGCCACTAGCTCAGCTGGGGGGCTCAGCCGGGGGGCTCAGGCATGCCCTGCGGCGGGGTCGTTGGAGCTGACTGGAGCCGGCTGTGTCTGGCATGGGGCAGCCCTGGCTGCTCCTCATAGAGGCCATCCCTGCAGCACCTGGGCACCTGCACCCAGTACATTTCACCCCGCTCCTCTTTGAAACACATATTTATGAATTTTCATTAAAATATAAATTCATCACACTTTTCACAAACTTCACTTGCATCAACAACAAAAATTACCCACACCAAAATCAAAAGAACATCATCACACCACCGACAAACGCAGACAATATAGGTACACTCCCAGCCTCCTGGCTTCTGGTGGTGCGGAGCTGGTGGGACAGCCCCGAAGGCGTGTGAGCACTGTTCAGCAATAGCCAAAATGTTGGTGTGGCACCAACACTGCTGCAGCCACAAATGCAAAGCCCTGCACTGCACAGGCTGCTGTGAAGAAAGCTCCATCTGCCTCCATCCCAGGCAGACCCAGCACAATATCATTCTTGTCACACCAGATGATAGATAAACTTGTGAACTCATGGTGTACCTTGCTTGTTGATCTCTGATTTAAGCTAATGACTAAGTAAGGAATATAGTAGGAAAGGCTATGAAAAAAGTAACAAATGGGGCCATGTAAATGTGCTGACAGGAATAGCCATTCTATCTGTACTCTTTGATGTACTTTATGAAGCCGATAACGAAGTCAAATTTTATTTTCCCTGTAGTAGTCTTGCTGCCTTGTTAGTGCGTTAATGATTTCTTATGTCTGAGCATAATGGCATGCTCTTTGGGAGTTAGGAATTTGAAGTATGGGCACGGTGTAATATTTTAATAGTTTCATATCGACAAATACCAAGCATTTGTCTACTAAGAGCAAAGTACTGATAGCTATAAAGTATTCTCCAGCTGGAGTTCATTTGCTTCTTAGCCCAAGTGAAAGACACAGCTGATATGAGTGATGTTTAGGTTTTTTTCGGGGTTGGTACCTTACTCTTATTTTTCCATTTTGGGATCATATGCCAGACAGAATGCAACAGACATCCTGCAGGCAACCAGAACGCTTCCTGATGCTTCAAAGAGTATTAGGGCTTGTTCTTGTTGGGAACTGTTCAACACGTATGAAAAATTACCAATATTTTTGAGGTATTCATCAGAAAAATGAAAATATGGTAGATGATCAGTAAATGATCTGTAAAGCAGTATTTCTATTACAAACAAACCTGGAATAATGTTTTATTTTGAAATGCGTTTAACTGGGCTGTTTGTATTCTGCAGCCTTTACCATTCCTTCATTGGAGAACTGCAAGCCACGTTTCTTTCTTGTCTAGTTTGGGATTTTTCCTTCACAATGCAATTTCTGTGAGTTTTGTATTCTCTTGAAGTCTTTGGAATCTCAAGGTTAAAGGGGGTAAAAAAGATGGCGGGTAGAATTAGCTGCCTGATAGCAGTATTTTTTTTAGCCCAAGTAATTTAAGAAATCACTGAAATCAAGTAGGTGGCCAAACAGAAAGGATTGTAATCACAAGTAGGTAAGATAGATCATGCTGAGATTAAAGCTGATAGAGATTACTAGACGTTTCCAACCTTTTTATTACAAGAATTTCACTTGCTCAGTAGCTTACTGTAAACAGTCATGTAAAATAAAAAATACATCACTTATTTGAAGAGAGAATCGGAAATAGTTGTGGTCCCATACAGAGAGGTAGACAAATGTGACTTTTGTATGCTGTAAGAAACCTTTAGAGATATCAGACAACCATAAGTACGCATTGCATAAACAACTTGGCAGAGCAAAGGAATAGTCAGGAGACTTTATAGCAGCAAAGGTTTCAAGGCTGTGGGTCACCTTCATTAACAGAGCTTCTTGGAGCTGCTGTGTGGATTCCCTTCCTGAGAACTTTCCACTTCAGAAGGCATGAGACCTCGCAGTGGGTGTCCTTTTTATTCATGAGCTCTTCAGCTTTCTCCACAGGTACTGGCATTTCTCTACATGATTTAGGGAGAAGGTAACTGTTGGCTGGCTCAAGTCTTATGTCCTTTATTATGTTGTGTTAATACTTCTGATTGATCCAAGACTCATGTTCCTTATCTAAGGAAAAAAAAAAAATCTTGTTTTCTCATCTTACAAATCAGATGAAAAAACAAATACGAAATCACACTTACTGAAGCCAGGCATAAGAACAAATATATAAAACTTAACTTCTTTGCTACTCACATGATCGGTAACCCTGAGAGTATATTATCCTTGCAGGGGTTGGAAGAGACCATGGGATTGGCATTCAAAGTGTTCTCTTTGAATTTGTTAATTTTCATTTTTCATGTTAACAATATTTGTAGTTCTTTGTACTGGCTGAATGACAAAAACTACAAGCCAGGTAAGCCTGCTGCTGTTACCATATTATTTTTTAGATACTGGTGAAATGTGATACGAAGATGGGAAATTCAAATCCTGATTATTTCTTATGTGAGGGAAATCTCATTAATGTAATCATTTTGTTGATATTTTTTACTGAGAAAACATAGAATTTTATATTTAGAAATAGAAGATCTATCGGAAAAAGGTGTCAAGGTGTTGAGATTAGGTATAGTTTTCAGTTTGTATCATCAAGGACCATGCAGGACATTGGGTAATATTCTAAATGCGCTGATTTAGGTAGCAGGAGACATAAAGAGTTTTTAAGAAATATGAACGTGGCCAGAGGAATAAAATTTACTAGTATAACTGTCCTCTTACAGAAATCTTTTCCTTTTGGCATTACACTGAAAACTCCTTTGTGGACTCATTTCATATGCAAACACAATAGATTGGTGCATTAATAGACAAGAGGATTTAAGGACTTAAGGAACATGAAAACATTCCTACTAATGCTGATATGCAGTGAGCATACTAGGAGGCTGGCACAAGAGTGGTAAGGCGGTGAAGGATGGTGAGCCAGAAGTGGAAATACTAATCTTGAGGGAAATTAGTTATGGGAAAAAACATTTTGTGGGTGTTGAAGTGGTTTATAAAGCATTATCATTTGAACCCTCACTGCTACAGGAAATGAATGTCTTGATGATTTCAGCTCTAAGTACCTTTCTAAGAGTAAAAACCCCAAACTTTAAGTAAAAAACCCCCACAAATTAAAATTATGCCATTTATTTAGGGGTAAAATAGGCAATAAAATGTACGGATTTGAAACTTTTGGCTAAAAGTCTTGTCTTTTGATATTATTTCCATTCCTTTGAGAAATTTCAAAAATCTTGGCCTAACACTGATGGTATCTGGTAGCTATATAAGAGACATAAGAGGGACCCAGCTTGTTTTACAATTGCTGAAGTTGTAGAGCTCAAATGAAGATATTTTAAACTCGGCAACTTTTATTTCTCTACATGCACACAGCTAAGAATTTTTACTTCTGAGGCATTAGCAGCTTGAGCAAAACCTGGCATTTTATATTTTAAATACACTGACTTGTAATACAAGTTGGCTATAACATGTATCAGTGATTATTGCAATTGAACTTACACTGATCAGTAAATGTGGTTTGTCTAAACATTATAAGTTGGTACCTATCACATTTGTTTCTAACAACCTGTAATAACTAATTATACCAATTCTTTGTCTGAAAGTGTAGCACGTCTTGAGATTTTGAATTGCAGGGAGAAACTTTCTCGGCAGCTGTTGTAAAGCTGTGTAGAAAAATAGCTGGGATGTGATTCTGACAAAGCAGAAAATAAGGTAAATGCTCAATTCGAAATCTATTAATGAAAAATAAATAGTAGAAAAATATTTGTTAGACTGATCAGTGTTAAGATGAAGAGGAATTTCTTTATCAGTCCAGATTAAAAAAGACATAAATGTATGTGACTTGACCAAATTAGAATGATTTAAAATTCTATTTGTGCATATGAATCTGTTGGTTCACCTCTCTCTTGAAACTAAGATTGCCAGTTTGGATGTCCTTTTTCCATATGATCTTAAATTTAACTTTTCTTGCAGTAATCATCCCTTTTAGCCCAAGCCTGCCCTTTTTCTTTTGAAGCTCTTGGATCTAATTTTCTTGTGATAGGTTCTCTGTGTGCACACATTTCATAAATATCTTCTTTGATTTGTCAAGACATTACTTAATTACATCTCTTCTCTGCTGTCTTGGTCTGTGTGGCACACTTTACACAATTTTGCTTAAGGGGTGATGATCACAAAATGTACCAGACTTGTTTTTTTGCCTAGTTGGTGGCGGAACATCAGAAGAGGGGAGAACCTGGGGACACAGCTCATCAGCATCTGGTGCCCATCAGCACACTGTTTGGGCTATCAGACACACATGATCCTATGTCCCTGTCAGTTACCTGAGCTCTTCAAGACGTTTGTGAGCAGTGCAGGAGGGAAATCATCAGTCCTTCAGAAAACAAGCTTGTGGGAGCACAGATGAGGTGGCCACTTCTGTGGAAAACTGCCACAAGAGGAAGAAATTCTCAGATTCAGAATAAATACGTACAAATCCAGGAAAAAAATTGTGGCATTTTTATACCAGTGTTAGCCATCATGATTTCCATCAGGAATCTTCTGGAGTTACAGAAAAAGGAGAAAGACATACCTTTGAAACTAAGAAACTTGAAAAGGTATGTGATGATAACAGCTATTCACTTATGCTGGCTGCCTACATTATGAAGAGCAGGGGGATAAGTTGGATGCTATTCATTAGTAGGAAGATACATTCAGCAGGTTTTTTTGTTCCTGCAACATTAATGGATTCAATAGCATTTTCAGTGGGATCCTTAAATACCAGTTCTTTAGCCAGAAACCAACTAGGACTAAGACCCTGGAAACCAAACTCTTACACTAAGCTGATTTTGGCATAGGTTAAATTTTCTTTTGAAAAGTTCCTTGGGGAAGCTTTGGAGAATACAATGTCTAGATATTCCCAGTAGGAGAAGAAAAATGCCATCTACTTTGACAAATACCTTAAAGAGATGGGAGAAGAATAAGAATTAATGGTAAATTGTTGATTTGTGAGGTGATGGTAGAGACAGGATGCAAATCACTTTCGTGTCAGTTGATGCTCTGCATCACGTCAGGCTTTCTTCTTGCTTTTACGAGCATATGGATATTGGGAGGGAATTTGTCACTGCCTGTTTGCACCCAGTAGTTGGGTGTGAGAGAGATCTTACTATCCTGAGTTCAGCTAGTGAGGAGTATCTCAGCTGCTCAATTCAATAAAATCAATGAGACATGCAAACATGTAACTGAAGTGGACTGGACCACCCTATGGCAATCTTCAGAAACATCTGTGTCTTTCTATTGACTTTGCTAGGACTTTGCTAGAAATTCCCAAAGTTATAAAGGGTCTTTTTGATAGAATATCTGTTGAATATTAATTTGGCAGTTCGATTTAGATACCATGTAAATTCTCTAATGCCACATCTTTAGTAGATTAGTGCTATGATGGTGGGAAGAAGCAAGGTATCATGTATATTACAGCAACGTGACCTGAATAAATTGAAGCTTAAGTAAGTTACTGTTTGATTTCTTTTTCTGCTAGCTCATCAATCCTATAGTAAGCACTTCAAAAAAAAAAAAAAAAAAGATACAAGTGATTTTTGGTTAGAACAACAAATATGCAGTGTCCTTGGTAAGATACGTGGCATAATGTCCCAAGTTTGTGAACAGAGAAGGACTTGTGCGTGATGTGATGGTTGGAGGCCATCTTGGGCATAGTGATCACAAAAGGATAGTTCTTGATTCTTGGAGAAGTAAGGAGGGGGGTCAGCAGAACTGCTACCTTGGATTTCCAGAGGGCAGAATTTGGCCAGTTTAGGAGTTGGGTTGACAGAGTCCTTTGGGAGGCAGCCTTGAAGGGCAAAGGAGTGAGGAAGGCTGGACATTCTTCAACAAGGAAATCGTAAAGGCGCAGGAGCAGGCCATCCCCATCTGCCGAAAGCCGAGCCGGTGGGGAAGAAGACCAACCTGGCTGAACAGAGCTTTGGCTGTAACTCAGGAAAAAAAAGGAGAGTTTATGGCCTTTGGAAGAAGCAGTTCAGGCAACTCAGGAGGACTACAAGGATGTTGTGAGGTTATGCAAGAAGAAAATTAGAAGGGCCAAAGCCCAACTAGAACTTAATCTGGCTACTGCTGTAAAAGACAACAAAAAAATGTTTCTATAAATACATTAGCAAGAAAAGGAGGGCTAAGGAGAATCTCCATCCTTTATTGGATGTGGGGAGAAACACAGTGACAAAGGCTGAGGAAAAGGCTGAGGTACTTAATGCCTTCTTTGCCTCAGTCTTTAATAGTAAGACCAGTTGTTCTCCAGGTACCCAGCCCCCTGAGCTGGAAGACAGGGATGGGGAGTAGAAAGAAGCCCCCATAATCCAAGGGGAAATGGTCAGTGACCTGCTACACCACTTAGACACGCACAGGTCTATGCGGCTGGATGGGATCCACCCAAGGGTACTGAAGGAGCTGGTGGAAGTGCTCACCAAGCCACTCTTCATCATTTATCAGCAGTCCGGGGACATCTCAGTTGACTGGAGGTTAGCAAATGTGACACCCATCTACAAGAAGAGCTGGAAGGAGGATCTGGGGAACTACAGGCCTGTCAGTCTGACCTCGGTGCTGGGGAAGGTTATGGAGCAAATCATCTTGAGTGCCATCACACAGCATGTACAGGACATCCAGGTGATCAGGCCCAGTCAGCATGGGTTTATGAAAGGCAGGTCCTGCTTGGCTAATCCTTCTATGACAAGAGGACATGCTTAGTGGATGAGGGAAAGGCTGTGGATGTTGTTTACCTGGACTTCAGTAAAACCTTTGACACTGTTTCCCACAGCATTCTCCCGGAGAAACTCACTGCTCATGGCTTGGACAGATGTACTCTTCGCTGGGCAAAAAACTGGCTGGATGGCTGGTCCCAAAGAGTTGTGGTGAGTGGAGTTAAATCCAGTTGGTGGCTGGTCACAAGTGGTGTTCCCCAGGGCTCAGTATTAGGGCCAGTTCTGATTAATAGCTTTATCAATGATCTGGATGAGGGTATTGAGTGAACCCTCAGTAAGTTTGCAGGCGACACCAGGTTGAGCAGGAGTTTTGATCTGCTTGAGGGCAGAAAGGCTCTACAGAGGGATCTGGACAAGCTGGGTCGATGGGCTGAGGCCAGCTGTATGAGGTTCAACAAGGCTAAGTGCCAGGTCCTCCACTTGGGGCTTAACAACCCTATGCAATGCTACAGGCTTGGGGGGGAGTGGCTGGAAAGCTGCCCAGCGGGAAAGGACCTGGGGGTGTTGGTTGACAGTAGGCTGAATATGAGCCAGCAGCGGACCCAGGTGGCCAAGAAGGCCAACGGCATCCTGGCCTGTATCAGAAATAGTGTGGCCAGCAGGAGTAGGGAGGTGATTGTCCCCCTGTACTCGGTCCTGGTGAGGTCGCACCTCGAGTGCTGTGTTCAGTTTTGGGCCCCTCCCTACAAGAAAGACATTGAGGTGCTGGAGCGTGTCCAAACAAGGGCAACAAAGCTGGTGAAGGGTCTAGAACACAAGTCCTATGAGGAGCGGCTGAGGGAACTGGGGTTGTTTAGCCTGGAGAAAAGGAGGCTGAGGGGAGACCTTACCACTCTCTACATCTACCTGAAAGGAGGTTGTAGCGAGGTGGGGGTCAGTCTCTTCTCCCAAGTAACAAGTGATAGGACAATGGGAGACGGCCTCAAGTTGTGCCAGGGGAGGTTTAAATTGGATATTAGGAAAAATTTCTTTACTGAAAGGGTTGTCAAGTACTGGAACAGGCTGCCCAGGGAAGTGGTTGAGTCCCCATCCCTAGAGATATTTAAAAGATATGTAGATGTGGCACTTAGGGATATGGTTTAGTGGTGGACTTGGCAGTGCTAGGTTAATGGTTGGACTTGATGATCTTAAAGGTCTTTTCCAACCTAAATGATTCTATGATTCTAAGTGTCATTGTTATTTTACACATAAGATGTGAACATCCATAGGAAGAGAAACAACAGGTGAAACATTCCAAGCAGAAATCTCACAATTATGTGTGCAGTAACTTGATTTCTTCTCCCCAAAATTTCTTTTGTATTGTAAAAATAGCAAAAGCAAAGATTTCTTTAGATTTTAGTAGAATTCCCTACACAAAATGGTACTGTGTCAAGCCCTAAATGTGTCTTCTTTTTACACAGATTTTTTGCTTTTTTTCTGAAGTATGCATTTCCTGTGATGCTGTTACAGCTATTTGTCTTGCTAATGAAACTAATTTCTAAGAAGTAATGCTCTGTGAGAAAAAGGAAGGAGCTAGTTTTTAGAATGATATTTGACTGAACTGAAGTTAAAGGAAGAGTTTCTAGCAGTTTCTGTAGGGTTTGAATTTTACTGAAAGTATTATATTAAGACAAGATATGTAATAATTGCATTTTTTAAATGCTTAAATTATGAAAAGTTAATTTCACAAAGGGAAAGCAAGTAATTAATTTGCATATTCTATTTCTTTTGTCTGTCCAGAATTCATATTAAAGATAATGAAGATAAACAGAATTCTCTAATAAGGGGAAAGTCTCTAGATTCTCACTGTTATATTTATTCATTAGAATAATTCAATTATGGAGTGTTTGTGGCAAACTCATTCTGATGGAATGATTAACAATGGAGCAGCTTTTCCATTATAATGCTATTTTGATTCTTTCAAACAGAATCAAACAAAAGGAATATCTTCTTTTGCTAAATATGTTCCTCTATAAATAACTGCAATATAACAGATGTAGCTCAGTTCTACAAGAAGAAATCCTCTTACACCTCTCATGGCTCGGGGAATCTCTTCCTCCTGCCAGCCTGCTGCCCCGTCTGACCGAAGCGGAGAAGACAGAGCCACAGTACCTATTCCTCTAGAGCTATTTCTTGGAAGATTTTACACAGAATCACAGAATGGTTGAGGTTGGAAGAGACCTCTGGAGGTCATCTGGCCCAGCCCCCTTGCTCAAGCAGGGCCACCTAGAGCCAGTTGCCCAGGGAATTGTCCAGATGGCTTTTGAATATCTTCAAGGAAGGCAATTCCACAACCTCCCTGGGCATCCTGTGCCAGTGCTTGGTCCCCCTCACACTGAAGAAGTGTTTCCTAATGTTCAAAGGGAACCTCCTGCATTTCGATTTGTGCCCAGTGCCTCTTGTCCTGTCACTGAGCACCACTAAATGAGCCTGGCTCTGTCCTTTTTACACTTTCCTTTCAGATATCTATATACACGAATAAGATCCCTCCCTATGCCTTCTTTTCTCTAGGCTAAACAGTCCCAGGTCTCTCAGCCTTCCCTCATATGTGAGGTGCTCCAGTCCCTTAATCATTTTTGTGGCCCTGGACTCTCTTCAGTATGTCCATGTCTCTCTTGTTCTGGGGAGCCCAGAACTGGACCCAGCACTCCAGTGTGGCCTCACCAGTGCTGAGTAGAGGGGAAGGATCACCTTCCTCAACCTGCTGGCACTATTTCTAATGCAGCCCAGGATACCGTTAGCCTTCTTTGTTGCAAAGGTGCATTGCTGGCTCATGTTCAGCTTGGTGTCCACCAGGACGTCCAGGTCCTTTTCTGCAATGCTGCTTTCCAGCTGGGTGGCCCCTAACATATATTGGTGCATGGAGTTGCTCTTCCCCAGGTGCAGGACTTTACACTTCCCCTTGTTGAACTTCATGAGGTTCCTGTCAGACCATTTCTCCAGCCCGTTGATGTCCATCTGGATGGCAGCACGACCCTCTGGCGTATCAGCCACTCCTCCCAGTTTTGTAGTACAAGCAAAATTGCTGAGGGTATGCTCTGTCATTAATGAAGATATTCAAAAGGATTAGACTCAGTGTTCACCCCTGGGGTACGCTGTTAGTTACTGGCTTCCAGCAAGACCTCGTGCCACTGATTACCACCCTCTGGGCCTGGTGATTCAGCCAGTTTTCAGTCCACCTCACTGCCTGCTCATCCAGCCCATACATCAACAGCTTGTCTATGAGGATCTTATGGGAGACAGTGTCAAAGGCCTTTCTGAAGTCCAAGTAGACGATATCCACTGCTCTCCCCTCATCTACCAGGCCACTCATTTCATCATAGAAGTTAATCAGATTAGTCACCAAGGTGAAGTCATGCTGACTACTCCTGATGACCTTTTTCTCCTTCATGTGTCTGGAAATGGTTTCCAGCATTAGCCGCTCCATCACCTTTTCAGGGACATAGATGAGGTTGACTGGCCTGTAGTTTCCTGGGTCCTCCTTCTTGCCCTTCTTGAAGATAGGAATGCCATTGGCTTTCCTCCAGTATTTGGGCACTTCTCCCAGTCACCGTGATCATTTGGATTATTGAGAATGGCCCTGCAATGATGTCTGGCAGCTCCCTCAGCATTTGTGGGTGCATCCTGTCAGGGCCCATGGACTTATGTATGTCCAGTTTGCTGAAGTATTCCCTGATCTGATCCTTTTCCAACACCAGAGCAATTAGGCTTGTGCCAGAAGAAATGAAGTTAACACTCATTATTTATTAAGCATATATCATCCTTATCAAGAAACCTTAAAAAGAGCTATACAGGCTATATTGTTTTCTTAACTTCCTCTGGACTGCTTCCTGAGGCCCATGGGATGTAGCTTGGAAAGCAACTTTGGAAAGAACTGCTGAGTCCCTACTCTCACTGCCCCTCTCTTGGCAGCCTCTGTACCCTGTCAGGGACACAATGCTGTTACTTACTACCCTTATATTTGTCATGGGTCCAGCATGTGCATTTATACTTCTTTGCTTCATGATATAGAGAGTCATCCTCAAAACGTGCACTCTTGTTGGGAGAGATTTGGTGGTCCATGCTGGATATGAAATGTAGGTGTATGTGTGTCTTGAAATAAGCTGATATGCACAATTCCACGAGGGTGGGAATACAGAAACAAAAGGAAGCTGACAGCTGTACCTGTATGACTTTTTTTTTTAAAAAAGTTCAACAATGGAAATACTTGCAGTTAAAAAAATAATCTGGAGTTTCTCTGAGAATTTAAATCTTAGGCAATCCACATCTTTAATACAAAGCACAAGCTGCAAGAATCAAAGCAACAAAAATTAATTCTGTGAAAGGGAATATAGATATTCCCCTGGAACTTGACTCCAGCAGTTACATATAAAATCTCTGGCTGATCTGGAAGTTTCTTATCTGAAACAGAAATTTAGGGAGCACCACAGCAACAACCAGAGACTTTCTCTCTTAAGTTTAGAGATGTTTGTTGTAAGAAAAGTGCTGTTGGCAGGAACGCCCCAGTGTGGAATCAATTTAGCATGAAGCAGAACTAAAGGTAGTGAGGCAAGAATTTTAACATATCCCCCTGGATCTGTGAGAAGTCACTCAGGAAAACTGAATGACACTCTCATGGAAATGCTAGTATCAACTAAACAATAGCTCTGTGTTCACACTGACCTTACAAAGCCTATGTGCTGGAAACACCTGAACCAAAAATAACCTCTTGCAAATAACTTGTGACTAACCTTTCTAGGTGCTATTGCTTTTTCAGTCATCCCCCCCCAAAATGTACTAAAAACATATTTGAAAAATACAGAAACTTTGAAAATGGCCTTGTTTGTAGACACTATGGTGGACAATAGGCTTTGAAATTTTTTATTTATGTATTTTTGTGGGAAAAAGGGAGACATTTTGATGTAAATCAATTTGTTCTTATCTAACTTTACAGGACTTTAATTAAAGTCCTGTTGTTTTAAGATGATAGGCCAAAAACTATGGGGTTTTGTAGTCAAAATTTGTGTTATGCAATCTGACAGGTGCTGAGAGTCATCTAAAATATCTCTGTAAGACACTTGAAAGCTGGGACACTTGGGCCCTATTCCTGCTGCCACTGAACTTGTTGCTTTTACAAAATGGATTAGCTTTCACAGCAAGAGATTGAGCTCATCCCCCCTTAGCCAATGGTCAAGATACTCTCTTGGGCAGTGAAAACTATGAGCTTTGAATCCTTCATCCCTCAGGCTGAGCAGTAAATGGGATCCTGGTCTCCCATAACCTGGTGTAGAGCTATAATTTCTGAGCCGTTAATTGCTACTTCATTTGGCAAAACAATGTTAAAATATATATTGTTTTTCTAGCCTGAACCTTGTGATGTATCTGGGGTAAAATAATCAGCCATTTTAAGTTGACTGTACTTTTGGCAAATTCACTGTCCTGCCCCATACTTTTTTACTGGGGTGCGGGGGAATGAGTGTTGTTTTTTTTCTTGCCAACCTCTGGTATCAGCATCTTTCTGTACTAATATTAGGCAAAAAATGACATACCACTTTTTTTAAGGGACTGGTGGAGGTCCAGGTCCATGAGTGGTGCAGTTAGTGAGTCATAGGCTGAGCAGTTTCTGTGGTTCCTTACCCAACACCTGTATCTCCTGTGGATCCATATGTGAGGAAAAGGGCACTGATGTTATTCTACTCCATTAAAATAAGATGAGGGGTTAAAGACATTTCGTGCAGTTGGATATTAGTCTTCATACAACATCTGATGTAATAAGCCAGCATAGAAGCTCTGTTTATGGCAAAGTTAACTACACTTTTCATGGTCATGATAGTGAGTGTGGGGAGGCCTGTAGGCTATGAAGAACTCAGCCTCTGACTACCTGGGGCGCTGTCCACTGCCCCTCATGGGCTGTATCTCAGTCTCTGCGTCGTTCTTCACAAACAATTTGTGCATCTTCAGAGATTTAGTTCAGATTAAATGTTCTGAATGGACGTTTTGAGACTGGTTTAAAAAAAACAAATTACAGCATCTGATTTAGTTGAATGTTGGTCTGTTTTAAAAAAACATATTTGTAAGGAGAAGTTTTCTGTTTTCCATATTCATGGAAATTAGATGCAGAGCTCCTGTCATACTGATGAAAATTCAGCTTCAATATTTTTCCTAGCTCACCTCTGAAAATATCTCTCTCTGTATCTCTCTCTGTTACTGATCCTTCCTCCTCCCACAAACAGATCCAATTAGAAAAGCTATTACATTGATATAGTATGGGCAGGCATAGATTTGCAATGTCAACAAAAGTGTAAAAGAGCTGCCACTATTTTCAGCATTCTTAAGAGGGAAAAATTGAAATCAGTGGATGCTATTTGTAAGACTAAAAATGTAGCCCTCTGACAATAATTGGTATCTTTGGGATTCTACAAGAAGATAGGGGGATTATCTACTACTTTAGTTATTGCAGGTACGCTGCTGAGTACATCACTGAAAAACAGAAAAAAAAAGCATTATCGTTAGTTCACAGCTCTCAGCAATCACCTCTTATCTAGCTTTTGCTTAATACTCTCCTTATTTATTTGACTGTGTGCTGTGTATGCAGCAATCAAATGACTACAACAGATACTTAAAAGAAAATGCAGGGCTACAGCAGAAGTTTGACCTTGCTCTGCCCCATGATGGCAAATTTTAGTCACGTATACAGAATATTCCTGTAATTGGTGAATACAGGATATGATTTACCAGACTTGACCAAAATTACCTACCGTACGTATTAGTGTCCTTGCTAGAATGCATTGCTGGCTTTAGTGCTGATTCCATGGCCACAGGATAGGATGCTAGGTAGAGGATGGCGTGTGGTGGTTTTGGTTGAAGTAGAGGTTTTGTAACTACCTGTTTTATTTAACACCTATTTCATGACTTCTTGTGATTTTGGATGAATGTAGAAGGATGCCTTTTATCTATTGCAGAAATTTAGTCACTAAAAAGTGATACTGCCTTCAGTAAGTGATTTTTATTTTTACAGGTATTATTATTTTATGGAATGTATTTAATGTATAGAGTTGAGTCATTAGAAAAAAAAATAAATTACAAGCTTGATTAAGGGAGGGAGAAAGAATAGTGGAGAGCTCTGAAAGATTTTTATCTGGCATTATTTTTGGAATCAACACTAAAATGAGATGTACAGAAAGAGATTTCTGACTCATTAAGTACAAGCTGCTGTAGAGATTATGAAACTTTTTTTGCAAGCTGAACTGCTTAATAAAATAGTTATATGTCTTCACTGCGAAAGGCTATGTTTCCTTTGAGAGCCAGTTGAACATAGTTATCCAAGTATAAAATCCAACTGAAGAGAAAATGGAAGTTAATTTTCATCTTAGTCTCGTTTGTTAAGATTGGCATATGTCTCCTGCCTATTTTACCTTTACTAGTTGCACTGAAATAAAAATATACCTTTGGTCCAATGAATGGGATTAAATAGGAAGATTTGTGTTATCCAAATGTAAATACGTATTTTGGAACATGTGTTGGAAATTATGAATTTGAAACCTTCTGGAAGATATTTAAGTAGTTACATGAGTGCATGATGTTATCTAAATGAAAAAAACCACACCACCAAACCTTGTGATATTCTTTATGCTAAAAAAATAGGGAAAATTCAGTTGAATTTCCATAAAAATAACTTACTGAAAAATCTATTACAGATTAAAGTCACTCAGCATTCAACTGCTGACAAAACGTGAACTATATTCCAACAATTAATGATCTCATATCACTTACAAACAACGTGTTTCATCAGACTTTCTATTTAGGAGCTAGGTCTAAGATCAAATAGCTTATCTTTTGCAGTTTCATCTTTGTAGAGAAAAATTACTTATAAACATCATTAAATAGATCCTGTTTAAGAATCAAAATCAATTAAAGCTGATAAAGATGTGACTGTGATGTATAATGCTTCTTTCACACCTTGTCTTGATGAACATTTTTATGAAAAGCTTGGATTTGTAGCATACATTCTCCATGAGGGTCCATAGGAAGATTAGCCAAGGATGGAAAGAGTGCTGAAGTAATTTCATTTTATCATTTCCCCATATGGAGCAAATTATGGCATAGGTCTCTGGTCTGGAATGGCTCAATAACAGGGAAAAGGCTGAAAATATGGTTTTGTCTGTGTGATTGTGGTTTGAATATAAAAGACAACTATTGTCTTTGTAGAGTTCAGAATGGTCTGAGATGTGGAAATTAATGCTTTCCTTGACATGATGTAGTACTGAGATGTTCTTGCTTTAAAATAGTTTCATATTGTTACTGCCTTTGAAACTCCCTTTTCTGTATTCTCCAACTTTATTTCCCTTGGTTCATCTTTGACTTTATGACCTTAATGGCAAACTCCCTGCTTGCTAATTTGAAATATTATTTTCTGGGAAAAAGGGATTGATTTTTGGAAGAGGGGTGATGAGGGGGAGCAAGGTGGAGATTCAAGGCAAGAAAATATTTCTGGTTTTTACGTTCAAATATTAATATGCTTTTGACTTGTGTACACCTATATTTGTTTATGTCTAGCTCAGTTACTGAATTAACATATCCAATATTTAATCTAAATAAATTAATACAATTTATTACTGAAGTAAAAATAGCTTATGTCAATCTGTCCTAGGTTGAGCTATTACTTTATTTTCATTGCCCTTCCTTTCACTCAGTTTATGCTTCTCAGCCACAATAAGGCCAGTTCATTTTACCTATTTAATCTCCTTTTTTTCTCCCACTCCTTTTGTGGATTTTTTTGGTCTCAATTTTCTGGCTTTTTTTTTTTTTCTTTAGACATTCACCCCAGTTCAGGGATTAAGGATTCTTTTATTATACCATTCACATTATTGCTAAAATTATGCATGTTTTACCACTCTGTGGATAGCGCTCATAAGGAGTAAGGGGAAGCAGATGATGACGTTATTCCTGTTCTTCAATAGCACATGCTTCTGATTTATGCAGCTAAGACCTCCATTGGCCCACATCCTTGGTAGAGTATTCAGACATTTTAAATCTGGTCTTGAAGTTTTCCTGCATTATTCATAGCATCAAGTGGTTGGTTGATCAGATTGTAATTTACTATAATCAATTTTCTGGGTCTTACAGATCAAAGAGATTTTTAATTATGAAATACAAGGTTATACATGGACTCATCTCTCAGAGGAACGTTAAACCTCCCTAACTTATTTAAATTCCCTTAGAAGCTATTAAACCTATGAACAGGATTAAGCAGTAGCTCTTCAATTACCAGCATATATTACAAACTTTTTTTTATTGCTTTCTCCTGAGTAGTAATCCTCTTCTCTAGCTACGCTTTTCCAAAAAGGCAAGAGGCTCTCTTCCCCTTGCCTTTCTCTGGTAGGTTTGTGAAATGCCAGAGCGGACATTTACCTGCGCTGCCACCGCCTCCACCACTGCCGGTGCAAAGCCATGTGACAATCCCCATATTTCCTTTGCAGCTTTAACTGCACAGTGCTTTCCTTCTCAGCACTTAAGTGTATCTGACTGTCAGACTCTTGAACTCAAGTCAGACACCATTTTTTCTTCCCTTGTGAAAGGAGATGGCTGGAATATGAATGCAGTGCTTAGCCTGAGGGTGAGTTTGCTTTCTTTGCTGTAGCACTGCTCCAGATTTCTGAACTTAACTGGGTGCCAGTATCTGAGAAGGAACGATTCTTGCCTACCATTCATGACTTACCATGGTGAAGCTAGTGGAAATACCAGTATTCACAATCAAAAGAGCATCCTTTGAAAACTTGTGTTCTTCCCTGCTGACTTATGCTTATTCCCATTGATGCTTTCTTATTTCTTCCTCTGTCACTTACTTTTTCCTTTCCAGACTCCATCTGACAGCCACTGCTCCTTCAGTTCCTCTCCATCTTCTCTCAGGCAATGTCAGCTTCAGCCCTGACAGCTGCATGCAAGACTGCTCAGCTCTGCTATAAGGTATGCGCACAGGAGAGGGACATGCGAAGCTTTTGAGAAAGGGATGATCCTATTTGACCCCTGAGCTCATCTAGCAGAGAAGAGTTCGTCGTGTTCGATTTCAAAAGGGAAAGTATCCTCAAATACAGCATAGTTGTCATATGTTATCATTAAAATCTTTTGTGGAATCCGCTGATATTCTTAATTGGAACCATGCATTTGATAGACCTGAGTATCACCAGTCATGCACTGTAAAGTAACACCACCAAAAACTGCAGTCAATTTTCCTGCAGCCAGAGAAGTTGAGCTGTGGGAGTTTAAGACAAACTGCCCTCAGCTGAGAGCTACCACTTCCCTGGCAGGAGCAGCTGAAGTAATATGTACCTAGTTTTCAGCTGCTCCAATTTAGAGCCTGCAGTGGTTGCGTGGTTGTGGTGACCTCATATCAGGTGGCGATGTGCTCTAGATGCTGAAGGCAACTGAGTCATCCCTGTGATCCCTTCTGCAAGGGACTGGTAGTAATTTCAAGAGAAGGAGCCATACATTTTGAACAGCTGCAGCTGGAGCCTCCAGAACTACAACATGTGGTTAGAACTGGGACCTATCAAAGTAGGAGTCAGAGGTCAGTGCACTATCCATCCAAGTCACTACTGTCATCTTGTGTTGTGCTTTTAGGATTATTATAGATTAATATATGTGACATGCTGAATAAAGTGTGAATATACTCAACTCAAATTTGATCTTCCCATTATATATTATTGGATGTCTTGGCTATTATAATATTGTTTAGATAAGCTGCTGAAGCTGGCACCATAGTCTATTAACTGAGTTGTCTTTTCAGTCCATATGCACATATAAATATATATACACACATATATATGTATATAAAGGCAGATGCAAATACTTGGTTAGAATATAAATGACATTGTAACTTGATGATAGAAGTAGAGTAACAGACAGAATACTTGTAATTCCTTTTGCCCAATGAAGATTATGTAAAATTGCTTTTCAGGGACCGATGATGGAGTGATTAGCAGCAAAGTACAGTGCAGTGGGAGGTCATAGAAGTTGAGTCCCCTCCCAGAAATCACTTGGTCTTGAAAGAAGTCTAAATGAGTTGAGCACTAATGCTGCAAAATCTCTCAGCTGGCCACCTGTCTGGGAAAGTGTAAGAACTGGTACTTGTCTGAGACTGGCTTGAAAATGGAATTGAGAGCCCAGTGTTACACACTTAAAAGAAGGGGAAAAATAAATGTTGAATCAAGGGCAAGGCAGAATGAAATTTACTTGTCTAAAATTCCACTTCCTTTAAAATATGTTTTGGTTATGGAAGAGGGTAGTGGGAATTGATTAAAACAACAACAACCACCCACCAAACACCCACACGTCTGTAAAGCACAGGAATCAAAAGGAAAGAAGCCCTCACAGAGGACCGTGGAGTCATGCGGTATCAAACATTGTAGCACCTGCTTTGACTTGGCTCCCAGTGAAATTCCTCATTTTTTGGCTACATCAGGAGCACAACACCAGGGTAAATACCTTGAGGTGCCTCTACTGAGGTCATTCAAAGAGCAGTGAGGTTAGATGTAAAAATGGGTACTGAAGGAAAGTAACCTCCAGAATCCTACAATAAGGTTTTTGAAAATACCTATGAGATTTAGGAGGACAAATCACATGGATCTTTAATCTCTCATTTGCGATCCCCTTGGCAGCCTCAGTAAATGTAGCTGTGATATTTCCCTTGCCAGAGAAGAGTTCCTAAGGCAAAGCAGAATAAAAATGCTTTTGAAAGCACACTTTGAGAGAGAGACAAAATGCACTACCTCCCTGCGCCTACTCAGCTAGTTTACTGGCAAAAAAAATTCTCAAATTAACAATAATGTAGCGATATTCCATAACACATGGAGCAGAGAGGATAGGATGACTGCGTCTGCAGTTGAACTCAAGTAATGGCTTGCTACCTTCAGAGAGAGAAGTCTTGCTCCTGTTTGTTCTCTCCCAGTTCTCTCATATCCTTACATTGGATCTGACCTCATTAAGGTCTGACTCATGATCTAACTCATTAAGACAGTACCAAACTGTTCATTTTTTTTTTTAGTTTTTTAGACTTACTAGACTTACTCTAGTAAGTCAAATTGGCTCATGAGGTGATGGGGAGGGAGAGAGGTTTAGGGGTTGGACCAGATGACCTCCAGAGGTCCCTTCCAACCACAACCATTCTGTGATTCTAGGAGGGAGAGAGGAATTTGATGCAGGCGATGTGTTTGGGTGCAAGGATGGAAGGCAAAAACTATGGGGAGGGGATAGAGAAGGACTTTTCTTTCAGCAGCAGTGAACTGTTATGTAGGCTTCTCTCGTTTCTTGAGATGGTACTTAATGAAAATGTGTATTCTCGCACCTCCTTGTTATTCCACTTCCTTGTCCCTGTTTGTATAACTGTCAGCTGAGACTGGAGGCTCTTCACAGCACAGATCTTGTTGCTCAGTCTGTCTGTAAACTGTCTACCATGGTGCTGGGGCTACAGAACTATTTATGAACAGTAATAATATACCTGTCACATGCTCCAGTAAGTGCTTGCTTTATCTCCTGGCATGATTTGCTGGGGGTTTTTTTGTTGTTTTTTTTTTTTTTCAGGGTGTTATTCAAACATGACTTTCTTGGCCAGCAACTGCACTTTGAAATAGTTGAGATTTTGATACAATATTATTTAATCCTTATTTATAACTATTAAATACTTCCTCATAGCTTCTGTATCTTAGCATACAAAGAGAATGATTTGATCTCTAAGCTTTTTCCAGTTTGCAGTGGTTGGCAGAAAGCTGACCTCTATACATTGACCATGTTCTCTTGGGTATTTGAATTCAACAACATTGAATTTCAAAGGGAATTTGTTCACTTCCTTTCCGTCTCCCACCTTCAAAATTGTGCTGCCACTGTTTTACCATCAATGCCTTCAGATAGGCAAGGTGACCTGCCTCACTTTCATCTAGTCACTTGAACCGAACGACCCTCGGTTTACCCTTTGCTAGACCTGACAGTTGTAAGGTACTTGAGGAAAAAGCATACTGCATAATACATAGCACACTTTTACGGTCTGTTATCCCTGATGTGCCCTAGAAACTTTGCTGAACTTGTGAGACTCTGTGCTGTCTTTCTTGCAGTGAGGTTCTTTGTTTTCTGCCTTCCATCATGTAGTAAAGAGAGTTCAGATTGCGTTTTCCTGCCCCATAGTGAGAGATTTTAGGTACAGAATTAATAACTACCCTAAAAGCCTGCCTGGACAGTGTTTGCCCAACACTGGTCTAAGTCATGAAAGCTATTGTAGTGCAAATCAAGGCACATTCTTCTTGCATTCCCTGCCCACCTCTTCCCCTGGAGTAGGGAAGTAAGAATGAAGTAATGGCTTCGTCCTGTCCTTACGTGCTTAAGGAGTAAGGACTGAGGGGTATGAAAGGGAACATCAGCTGAGGTTGGCAGCCTGTCTGTGAACACGGTTGGTATGCCTTACCTTTTGGGTACTTTTTGTATAAATGTACATTTTCTATATTCCTAGTGGTAAGAGCAAACCAACAGTAGTCCACTAAGTCTTCCCAACAGACAATGCTAGTGGTGACGTGTTACTGTATCCCTTCCTCTTGCCTTTCTTTACGGCTCTCCTTTGCTGCTAGTATCCTAAAACTAGAGCCAAGGTGATTTTAACTGCTGGTTCTTCTAGAAAGAAAGAACAAGAGAAAACACCCCTGGAGTATGAGTGGGTTCAAGTTAAGTAACTTCTGACCTGAGACAACATGCACTGCATGAAATGCTTTTTTTAAGTATACACACAACCACTCTTTTACCTTATCTTTATATAACAGTAACGTCTGTAAAGGCTTATGAAAACATTAAAAGCTGACTAGAAGAAAAAGCATAGAAAATCCTCATTTCTCCTTCCTTCTCAGTAGTCTACAGGGCTGCAAGAGTAGTGCCTAGGTTGAAGCCCTTATGACAATAACAAAATTGGGACCAATGTGTACAACAAAATGCAGTTAATGCTGAAATCATACTTTCTTTACCAAAAAAAAAGGGCATCTATTTGTACAGTTACTTTCATACCAGCACTCAGTAGTGTTGTACATTTCTTTAACATGGCTTTTGTACAAATATTCCACACAAAGCAATGATCACATTAGTAACTCAGGAGTTGAACTGTCTGTCAAAGTAGGAAAGGCTGATGTGGAGCTGATGGACTCTCTCTCAGGTATTTCCTCAGCCAGAAGTCTTAAGCGAGAGGTATGAATATGTTTCTTGCAGGCGTGCCTGGCTAAGTGCATGTACAAAAGAGCTCATTAGAGACGGATGCTGGGAGTAAGATGCAGATAGCCAAGGTTACATGAGAGGAAAGTGAAATGTCTAGTTGTGACGAGAGAGGCAGAGAAAGCACTCCCCATAGGGGTGCTCCCAAAACATCCTGTCTAAATATTTATACTACCTAAAGGTGAATCTGTACCACAGTGGAGGAGTGACTGTTGTACACATAGCTTTGCAGCCAATAGCTTTTTTCTGGTTAAAGGGCAGTGGCAGCAGTGTGGGCTTCTAAATAAAGCCTATGGAAAAGTTTGGGTATATGAGAGGAGAGGCAGCAGAAAGCCCGTGGGGCTGAATCCTCACTGAAGTTATTGACTGAACAAACCAGTTCAAAATTAGCCTGGGTATATCCTCAGGTTGCAATCAGACCTTCCAGTAGCTGCAATGTCTGATGGTACAAAACTCTTAAGCATGAGTGGCTAGTGAAACTGTTCACAGGAGTACAGTCCTTAGTTCAGGGGAAAAATTAGATTCAAAAGTACAAATCAAGTTTAAACAAGAGAAGATTAATAAAGGAGGATTATTAAAGGGGAAAAAAATCCATTTACAAGATGGAATGAAAATACCACCAACGAGTAGAAGAGCAGCAACAGCTTTTATATGTCCTCATTTGTTGAAATGAAAAGGGCTATGCATCAGAACGTGCTAGTAGCAGACAGGTAATTGTCTCCTGCCATAAGCTAATGAATATACAATATCTGAAACTTTGAGGTTTTGTAGTTGTTTGTTTTTAAATGGCTTTGTTCTGTTCCAGTCAGTCAATGAATAATGTGTACTGCTTGAGGGAAGATATACTGAATACGATGGAATAATGGTAAGCCACAAATTATTTTTATAAAAGCAATAGCTCAGATTCCCAGTGTAAATTCCACCTCTACCCGTAGGGCTGGGAATTTTGTTGGCTAGGTGTGTCCAAATACCTCCTACCTACCCACAGGAACCCCAAGGGTAGGGCCACAAGGGGAATGGACTACGTGGTTCCTAACCAGTTCTGGCAGATACCATACTTCCAGTCTGTTACGCAGTTTCGGTTATGTTATGCTCTCTTAAAACTTTGTATTGTTCATGAATATTTAGATGAGAAGTAACTTATGCTGCTAACAAGTGTATTTCTGTAATGACAAATAACAACTGAAAGTATTTTTTTAATCTGGTGTAAATATTAGTTTGATTTTACACCTAATTTTTAGGTATAAATGCTAATTCGATTTAGAAAAAGCTAGCTGGTAACAGGATAAAGGTGTTTTGAGCAGCCCAGAGCACTTCCTAGAAATGCTTGTAAACGTGTCTTCAGGAGGTATGCAGCCTTCTTAGAAATGACATCAGCGCTCTGATGAATTAACATTGTCTTTTGCTCTGACAGAAAGAGTCTTGTGAATGGTATTCACAAGAACGATAAGTGTAATAGAAGTAGGTCAGCTTGGCAAATAAATAGCCCGACTTACCCAGAGGCCTTGATTTGCTGGCATTTTGAGATTCTGGGCCAGCTTTGTACCAAATCTGCTCATGCCATATCATATTTAATCCATATCCTTTTTTGTAGTTTGTCAAAGATTTATTTGATATACTGTGCATATAAAAACTAATATTCCAGTGCTGAATTTTTTAGTAGCTAGTTTAACTTGATTCACTGTGACATTCCCGTGTGTAATGACATCTTAGCTACCAGTTTCACATCATTAATTATGATATTGCTCTGTACTGTGACAACAGGCCTAAATTAAAACTTGTTTTAAAATGTATAAACTGACATTTCTCAGGGTCATTTATTTCATGAAGTAATAGATATTACAGGCCTGAGTGAAATATCACTCCATCTTCTGTGTTTTGCTAACAATCTTTTTGGAGCAATAGCTGTTGGATAAACAGAAACAAAATTGATGCGAGGACCTCTCTTTCTTTTTCCTGTCCACCCTAAACCAACACTTCGAAAGCATGAAGAGTTGTGAAAAGATTTTTTATCTTTCATTGAAGAATTCTACTGAATGTGACCTTACATCATCCACTTAAGCAGATGGCTACAAAGTGTGTTCCAAAAGACTTTCCACAGGAATTTAAGCAGACACAGGCTTAGGAATTTAATCTAAATTGTTTAGGATTAACTACAAAAAATAATCATGATCATTTTATCCAGTGAATAATGGATTTCCTTAATCTGATTTGAAAAGTGGATGCAAGAGCAGTACTTGCAGTATTTTTACATACGGCAAAAATGGACTCTAAGAAAAAGTGCTCTGATTGTGTGATTTCACCATTGCTATGTTGGTTTCACAATTTATCATATTATTTTGGAGACACTTTTTCTTGAGAGAAACAACAACTTCCTGCTCCCTTTATATTTCAGCAGTGCAGGTATCTAACAGCTCTTTACTTCTTTTTTGCAATGGGACATGCATTTGGTTTGTTAGCAGATGGTCTTTTTTCTCTACAGTGCTAATCAAACTTTGATACATTTGGATTTGCACAAGGGAAAAGCTGACAAGGCTGACTGAGCGCATCTGCTTAGCTGTTTCTTGCAGTTCCTGAGAAATGGCTCAATATTCACTTAAGGCTGAAATGCTGGAACTGGAGAGTCAATATGGTGGCAAAAACGTCAGCTTCTGTAATCAGCTAGAGCAGAGCGGCTGCTCACACATCTCAAAATAACACTCAGGTTGACGGCTCCAACTTCTTTTAATTGATTAATTTCAACATTACTGTTTAGCAGCATCTGAGAAACATCCTGTTTGTGAAAAACCCATGTAGCCAAAGAATCCCATTTGGCTTTTCTGAAGTGGGTTATTTTATAAACAAGGCAGTCTCAAGTCGTGTTCTTCAAACCTTGTGTATCTCTTCAATCTGTGTTTTGATATGTGTGGAAGTTCTGCATACAGAGGGTTTTCAGAATTGAGGGTCAAATCCGTCTCTTACTGCAGGACTTTATTCAGCAATAATGGGCAGGAAGGCTGCTCCAGTAGTCTCTCCACGTGAATAAATGCTGGTTTTTTTGTTTGGGTTTTTTTTTTGTTGTTTTTTTTTTAAACTTCTCCCTGGAAGGGAAAAAAAAAGTATATCTTAGCTTTCTGCTTAGGCTCTCCTTGGTGCCTGTGTCAGTAACATATATGATATTTGAGCTGCTACCTGCAGCTCTATCTTTTGCTGGCTAGACTTCTCACTGCATCCTGATATTGTGCTTTCTGGTTACTTATACTGAGGAAAACCGACCTTTTTACTTTTTTTTCTTTCTACCCTGTGTATCAACATGTGAGAGACAATGAGTTCCAAGTATTTATACTAAGTGTATAGAAAAGTCTTATGCAGCTCTAGCTTTTCAGTTGTGGAAACAGAAATTCAGACTCTGTGGTAAAATGGTATGAATGATCTTTTCGTGACCATGTTCTTACCTAGCGCTACTTGATATAAATGCGCATCCTTCCACAGGGGAAGGTCAACACTGTGATAGGGAAGGTCAGTTTAGTTTAGCGTTGAAAAATAGTCTGAGAACACAATGCCGAAAACTGTTCCTTTAGTCCCTGCAGGGCTTCCTTGGCGTCATATCTTTTCTGACTGTTCCAGAAAAGAGGCTTGTAGGAGGACGTATGATAATAAATAATGCCTATTCTTTTGTTAATGTTGCAATGAACTCCTCCCCTTGCTTCTAGCCTGGTTAACAACAGGGGCTTCCTGCTACAGCAATTCCCATAGCATGTAACTCAAATCTTGGGTTACAACAATTTAAAGGTATTTCTATTACAATCTCCACCTGTGGTCCCTTTGGACCAGACCATAGGGTTTAACATTTCAATGAACTCCTCCCCTTGCCCCTGCTCCAGCTTGGATTTATCCACAGACTGCAGTCTCTTAGGGGTGTGCCTGCTCCAAATGGAGCCTTATCTATGTGCTATAGTCTCTCCAGGGGTATACCTGCTGCAGGATAGACTTATCCACAGCCACAGTTGCTTTGAGGTGCATCTGTTCCCACGTGGCCTTCTCCATGGGCTGCAATGCTTTCAGAGGTATGCCTGCTCCGGCATGGCCTTCCCCACAGCCACAGTCCCTTCAGAAGTAAACCTGCTCCAACATGGCCGTACCCATGGCTGCAGTCCCTCCAGGGGAGTACCTGCTCTGTCATGGTCTTATCCATGGCCACACACTTTGAGGTGTTCCAGCATGACGTCATGCACAGCCTCTGATGCTTCAAGGTGTGCCTGCTGCAGCATGGACTTCTCCGCAGCCACAGATGCCTTGAGGTATACCTTCTCCAGTGTGGACTTATCCTTGGGCCACAATCCCTGCACAAGCATACCTGCTGTGGCACAGACATAACCACGGCTGCAGACACTTTGAGATGTATCTACTCTGGTATGGGCTTATCCATGGCCACAGATGCTTCGGGGTGTCCTTCTCCTGCATGGGCTCATCCACCGGTGTCAGTCCCTTCGACTCGAGTTCACACTGGAGTTCCAGCCTGTCCAGTACAGCAGCACAGAAACAGCAGTGATGCCCTGGCCATCTGCCAGCCCAGGCACGTCGCCACTGCTGTTACCAAAATGTTCCCAGGCACAGCAGAGTAAGATGATAAGCAGTACAGCAAGCAGCAAAAGCAAAAAGCAGCCACTGATGAGCACTAGACCTTAATATACAGTAAGGCAAGCAAACCCCATGGCAAGCACAGCAGCCTGCCCATTAATAGCTAAACAGCAATAACAGCTATAAATTTGATCTAGCACATTCCAATCAAATCTGTCGTTATCTCGAACACTTCAAGCTCCATGTTGGGCGCCAAAAATGACTGTCGTGGTTTAACCCCAGCTGGCAACTAATTGCCACACAGCCGCTTACTCACTCCCCCCCTGGTGGGATGGGGGAGAGAATTGGAAGAGTAAAAGTGAGAAAACTCATGGGTTGAGATAAAGACACTTTAATAGGTAAAGCAAAAGCTGCGCGTGAAAGCAAAGCAAAATAAGGAGTTCATTCACTCCTTCCCATGGGCAGGCAGGTGTTCAGCCATCTCCAGGAAAGCAGGGCTCCATCACGCATAACGGTTATGTGGGAAGACAAATACCATCGCTCCAAACATCCCCCACTTCCTCCTTCCCCCAGCTTTATATTGTGAGCATGACATCGTACGGTATGGAATATCCCTTTGGTCAGTTGGGGTCAGCTGTCCTGGCTGTGTCCCCTCACAACTTATTGTGCACCCCCAGCCCACTTGCTGGTGGGGTGGTGTGAGAAGCATAAAAGGCCTTGACGCTGTGTAAGTACTGCTGAGCAATACTGAAAACATCCTTGTGTTACCGACACTGTTTTCATCACAAATCCAAAATATTGCCCTGCAGTAGCTACTATGAAGAAAATTAACTCTATCCCAGCCAAACCTGGCACATTCTCATATGACTTCCAAGAGGGCTTCTAGCTCATTTTCATCTCTGGATTCTGCTGCAGAAGTGAGTAGCTCTACTTACAAAGTTTTTTATGACCAGAAAATGTTTTAATACTCTAATGATTAGAGAGAACATACAAAGAATCTGAACAGAAGATGCAAAACACACAAAGAGTGAAGGAGATAAGCGTACGATGGGTGTAAAGGGTCTCTTCTCTCCAGTGAAAGGAGCTCAAAGTAATTCATGTGCTTTGGAACAGGCTCATCCTATACAAATATTTCAGTGTGTTTAAACTGATCTCTCTAAATTAGCAATTTAAAAATAAATTTATATGGGCAACATCAGATAATAAAAGTTTTATTTTTAGATCAGGGAAATTAACTAGATAATGCTGGAGTGTACTGTTAGTTGGATTTAGGAAAGTGGAATTTGGCTGGCTTACTTGGTGCTCTTTATTCTTTCTTAATTTATGTTCCCTATGAATGGGTAACTAATCAACTACAAGAAAAAGAGGATGTATTTTGCAGGACAGAAAGTGTTCAATGAGCGTCATCAACATATTGCACAGCATTCTTGAAATAACAATACTAAAGAAGGATGGTGAAGGACTGGCTTGGTGTTTCTCTGTATGACTACGTAGACCATGCTTAGGCAACGGTCTCAAAACCGCAGTTTTACCTGAAGTTTCTACAATATGAGAGAAGGCAAGGAAGATTGACTTTTGAGACCATTTTTGTTTTCCTTGCTTAACTAGTTTTTAGAGCAAGATGTGAGGAACATGTAGTTACTTTGGGTTGCAGTTAAAAAAAAAAGTCAAGATTGGCAGGGCTCGCCCACTGCTATTGGCTTGGGCAGCTAGCTGCTTTCGGGGGTTCGTGTCTCAAGCGAGCTGTGCCACAGTGTTTCCCTTTATCCTAGAAAATAAGACGTGTCCAAGATACTGACAGTATGGATATTTTGTTTGTTTGTGTGTGTGTGTTTGTTTTGTTTTTTAATTTCAGTGCAGCATTCATAACTCCAATTGTTATTTGAATCATTTTTCTCCACTTCTATTCATCATAGTTCTGATTTCAGTGCAGTAGTATTACAGGTAAGTATTATTGGAATATTTTATATACATCACTTTAGCAAGATGGCTATATTTATACTGATAAGTGAAAATAAAGCACAGTAAATTTTTAGCAAGGCATTTTCTTTCCCTTTCAATATCAAGTCCTCCTAACATCCTAAAATTCATTTAATATACTGTACTCTTTGTTTGGTGGAAACTGATTCTGCAACAACTTAAGATAAACAAAATGTTCTTCACTTCTTAGTATATACACATTTCAATAATATATTTTTTTCAGACTGACACAGTTTACCTAATACTCCAATATTTATTTTTTACTTGAAGTGGTGTAGAGAAAATCCGTTAAATGGAGAAACTATTAATGTTTCGGGCAATATATTTTCTTTATTGCACAGTGGTACTATTAGTTAAACTGGCATTTTTTTGGAAGATAGTGTACTTTAATCCCTCACCACTAATGAGAGATTCAGGAGCTCTGTATCTGTAAGGGATAATAATCCTTTCTGTACATTGTATTTGTGATGTTTCGCTTTTATCACTTATCACACATCACTTTGTGTCTCATATAATGCCATGATAAAATCCAAGTTTCCTTATAGTGAATTTACACATTGCTGGATCTAAAGCTATAGGATTTAGGTTATGGAATAGCCCAATAGTATCAGTGGGAAAATAAAACTAAATAATTTTGCATTTTTGCTAGCATAAAATATAAAAAATGAAGTTAAGGGACAGAGGTGAAGCAGCTGTGTTATCTAGAACCTATGTCAAGCCAGCATTCCCTTGCTGCTTGAATTCAAGCATTTCATCAGTTGGTTGGTATACATCTATGGTGACACATCACTTTCCATGATACACTGTTTTTTTAATATAAGCCTTAATATCTGTGTTGGGCTGTCAGATATGAGCTGATTTTATGATGCATGTATATCTCTCCTTCCTTATAAATGTCCAGACTGATACATATTTCCACAGTAGAGAAAATCAGAAAGTTCACAGATCAAAAAAACAAATAAAGTTTGAGCAAAGTAGACTTTCCTAGTTGAAGTAGAGCAGACAATGGCACGTTTTGTCACATCACTGTAGAATTTTGCTATACAGTGAGAGCCCCTTAGATGTTGTAAAACTGATGTTTTTACCTTCTCAGAGCATTATTTATGGATAATGACATCACGCATAACTGGTTCTCTCTGCAATTGCAGTTTCTTCTAGAGATTTTCCTTAGTTCAGTCTGAATTCACGTGCAGAGATGTACTGTGTGTTGTCTAAACAGCTATTGTTCAACCACAGAGGTGACTGCACATCAGGGCCTGGGAAATGATTTAGCTTTTTTTTTAGTCTTTTGCACACAAAAGTGTAAGAAGAACAATGAGAGTGCAAAACCTGCAGGTGGATTTCTTATGAGTAGTAGCACAATAAGCAGTAAGTTCAACCAAATATTGAAAGAAAGACATCCAACATCTAAGGGATGTGGTCTTTAAACAGGAAAGGAGAAATGGGATGGGAAGGAAGAGCATCCCGCCTCCTCCTTTATAGCAGCTTAACATGGATGCTCTGTAATGTACAAGCTTATGCAGCAAGTACTGGGTGTGAGTGATGCCTTTCTTTAGCAAAGCAAATCCTGTTGTAAGTCATGATTACTCTTACTATGGGTTAGTAGAGTTTTCTTTGGTTAACTTCAGATTTGGACCATAGTTTTGCTTGTTCTACTGGAGGGGTGGAAGACACAACAGTGCCTGTAGCAAATACCTGTTTGTGGTCTGTTACAAATTTTATGTTTGGTTTTGGGTGATGGAAAGTGTTATGGAGATGAAACAGGTTCTCCGTAGCCTCTCAGTACTAAAAATCACTTCCATGCATGTGATTTTGGAGGACTGAGCTTGATGGCCCAAGTCCTTCTTCTCTGATATTCCTTTGCTTTGGATTAATGGACACCGTAACAAACAGAAGGGGTATACATGGATAGCTCAGATGTGAATCTGCTACAGAAGCTGTGTCTGTTTATAATGTCTATAATTCTCTATAAAGAGAAAAAAGACTTTGGAAGTACATTTTTGAATGTTTATCTTTAAATAATGTCACTGGGACTTTTGAAATGTAAGAATAAACCTGTTATGTGCTACTTGGTCATGTTTTAGTAATTGAAGGTCTCCTTAGCTCACAATTATTATGTAGATTGGAAAGGAATGAACTCAGAATCACCTGCACTGTCACAGATTTTCCTCACAATTCCAGCTGATGTCAAAATCCGAAATGAAGCTACCTCCTTGCTTCTTACCCACTGGGACAATTTGGGACAATAATGTAATTCGTATCTGTGTATTATACACACACATACCTTTGATACATCTATAAACTCTATGTATCTGTATATGTGAACTCATATTTGTAGATGTGGTAAAGGTGCTAGTCCAAATGCAGTCCAGATTCATACCTGTTGTAAGAATGTGTCACATCCAAGCATTTCAGTGCTAAGATTCTCCTGCAGAGTCTAATAGAATACTAGGATTTTCAGAACTTTAGAGCACACTAAGATAGGATGAGAAGAACAAGTGAGCCTTAAAAGAGTGCCTACTCATAGCTTTTCAAAAGGCATTGGCCTAATAGTCTGAAGACTCATGTTCCTTCTTGGAAAAGGAGACCATATGCTTTGGTTTATGAAGAAATTATGAGACCATATTTGTTAGAATCCAGTTATCTATACAATGATAATCTTCTGAATGCAAGTAGGGTGCAGCAGTCCTAAAGGGTATGGAAATAACCCGTATACCCTCAACTTTGCTAAAGAAAAATGAAATTACCAAATAAACAAGAACTAACCTTAAAAAAATCACCCTTGTAACTCTCTGTAAAGAAATTATGTTGCCTCCATTTAACAGATGCGGGGAACTGATATGAAGCCTCTTGCAGGAAAATGCTAAAGCAAGTACCTATCTTTAAGCAGCTTTCTGAGCTTATCTTTCAAGAGCTTAGACTGTAATTGACTGAAAATCTATAGCATTGTTGCCTGTTGAAGCACATTTCCTGATCACATTCATACACCATAATCGCAGGACTTTCCTATCTTAGTAGAAAGCCGGTTGTCTCCGTATCTGCAATTACTTAACATAGCCTGAGTAATCCTGAGGCATATGGAGCCAAAAGTGAAGTGGGTATGAAGATCAACTAATAAAACATTT
Organism: Phoenicopterus ruber ruber; assembly: GCA_009819775.1. NCBI lineage: Eukaryota > Metazoa > Chordata > Aves > Phoenicopteriformes > Phoenicopteridae > Phoenicopterus > Phoenicopterus ruber. The sequence goes on from CM020216.1 coordinate 106,386,234, forward strand.
ATGAAGTGTAATTCAGCAGCATGTGCCATTGTATCTGTAACACATCCGGTATTTGAGCAGAAGCTTAGATCAGAATTTTGGAGATTGTATAAGTCCAGGAGGATAAAGACAAGATGGATTGTCTGTTCAGTTCTGTATCAAATATCTTTTCAGGCCAGCATGGAGAAAAAATCTTTTTGATTGAAACATCAACCTATCAAGCAATCTGTGACTTTGAGGGTCAGGAAAGCATTGCCTTATCTGGACTATGGCAGCTGCATATATATTTTATTGTTTCTGATATTAAATTAGAAGCTATGTAGAAGGATAAAAGTGGTCTTATGTAAAAGGGTCAGGGACAGTGGTGTGCTCAACGATCTTCTTTTTCGCAGTAACACCTCTCATAAATTTGCAAAAAGGCAAATGATGTAAATTATCTATAGTATAATGTAAGTAGATTTATAACAAAACATTTTAAAATTTTGAGGAACATGCTACAACTAAAACCACAATGGGTATATTTGTGATCATGAATATGTAATCAGCAGCTGAAATGGGACTTCAGGAGTACTGTTGTGAATGTTTACAAGCATTGATGTCATGTAAAAATATATGTAACTTTCTATACTAATCTTTTGTTCCAACATGCAGCTTTGAAGTGCTGGGGGCTGGGGGGAAGGCAGCAATTGTGTATGACTGGCAACAGAGTCTGCTATTGTCCAGAGGCATAGTGTGAAGAAAGGGTGGATCTGAAAAGCAACAACTAAGAACTCACTAGCAATAAGGATCAGCTTCCTAAAACACTTTTTCTTACCCCCCTTCACGTAAGTGACTGAGGCAGTGGGATGGTTTTACTCTGTTAACTAGAGGTTGTCAAGACCCTGTGTCTTAGAAACTTCACAGCTCTTAAAGCAGTGAAGCTGGAATGCAAACCAAGGCTCTCATCCAGGCTTATGCACACAAACCCACAATGACAACATTTCTATTTAACAAGGAGCTCTTGAAGCTCGGGTCAGATGTGTATCCCACTTTTAATTTCTTACCCTGACTTTATTCCGTTCATACTTTGGGGTATTAAGCAGTTAATCACATCTTAATGCTTCAAGCTGGACATCCATAAAACAATGTGTTGTTCTTGACCATGTGGGAAACCCCTAGAATAAGTGACCTCCCTATTTGCTCCATCATAAATGCAAGGATGGAATCCAGTCCTTCCCTGCGGTGTCTCACCTTGTGACTACCACCTTTACCTGCAGCACCTTTCCTTACTGTCTCCATACCTCTGTGCAACAGTAAGATAAAAGTCCTGTAGACAAAAGCTTCCAACAATTTGTGATACGGATTCATATCCAAAACCGAGCAGGAAAAGCAGTCCTGTCATCGCATGGTTAAAGACTGATAAGTTAGTACAGGGTGGATTTTTCAGCCAGCCAAATATAGGAGAAAGCATAGCTGGGGGATGTGTTAGCTTAGTGTGGGAGAGGAATCCAGGAGCACTTCTAAAATCCAGATTTGGAGGGTGGTTCAACCACAGTAAACTTCACGAGGCCTGAAGTGCTCCAGCATGTGTTTTTCTCTATCCACTGGCAAAACTTTCATGTTGTCCTTCAAACGGATGTCTTTCATCCATGACTTGATCTGACCTTGGCACCGATAGTGCTGCGTGAGGAGGAATAGTGGGGAGCTATATTTGAATACTGCAGGATCTAAAGTCCCTGCCGTCTGGGCCATTTCCCTCATGGTAATATGTAACTCTGCTTGTACTTTGCAAGGCCATTCTGCATTTTATGTCCCATTCCCATATACACCTTTCTCATACAAACAGTTTCTCACTGTAGCAGGAGCAACTTATTTTAGATTGAATAATGTGATTACCTCCCTGCAGCTGTCACAGGCCATTTGGAGCACAACTTTTAAGAGGTGCAATGGCAGCATAATTCTTATGGCAGCTTTCTTAGGTGATTCCATTCCCTTGTCTGGTGGTTTGAGTTTGTGCATTCTCCACTCGGCTGCATGTGTGTATGGCTTTTGGTATCCATAGGTGTTACTTTGATGAGATCTGTCTAGTTTTTAAATATAGGAAATGTTTATGCGTGTATATTTTGTGCTGAAATCCTGTTTAATTCTCTGCAATGATTTTAAGAGAATGACAGGAAAGTGCTTCCACCTTTCAATTCAAGAGAACATTTTAGCATGTGGTAAACTCCATGTACATGCTTAAGTGCTGGCATGAGTAGGAACGAAAGCAAGCAGTTTCGTGAAATAGAAACATGCACGAAAATGGCAACGATGCAACTGGTGCTACGTTCAGCTAATTGTTGGGTGCTTTGCTATTGGTACAGAATGAAATGCTGCCCCACTGATGTATGTGAAAACGTAGATGTGTTGGGGGCTGGGCTTTGACTCATTCTGGTAAGTTACTTGGAATTATGGTTTTTATCTTAAAACTCTACATCTATGTGTTTCTTTATATTTTTATTCAGCAAGCATTCAGATTGTGTTCCTGTGTACTTCTTGGTAATATTTGCTTATAAGTATCTCTCCAATCTATGAATTAATTTGGATTATAACGTTTATATTCCTGTAGCTCCAGATTTCTTGCACAGTTCTTAGGAAAAATCTTTTCTTGGTTACAAGACTTTTACATAGTAATGATGCTGAATAACTATATTTTAAACATTTTTAATAATGTGATCTTATCCAAGTGATTTTAGGATTTCCATGTCTTGCTTCTAAAAAAGGGGGGGGGGGGGGGGAGAAGAAGGGTATTGTGTTTTAGTAAGGAAAAAAAGAGTATTGTGTTTTAGGAAGTTCCTTAAATTGAACTAAAAGAAATGTCTTAAAGAGCCTCTAAACTTTAATGGTATTTGTACCGCTACATTTTAATGTTTTAAGATTTTCATTTTTTCTTCACTTATTTTTTCAATCACACTGTTAATTCTATATTGCACAAATCTCTGTGTATCTTTTACATTTGGTTCATTTTGTTTTACTCCTAAAATGAGTTTTATTTTAAAATCTCATCTCCATTGTCTTTTTGGTTGTTGTTCCCAATGTGTGAGGAAAGAACTTGCAGCATTAGGCTGTGGAATAGCCCCCTGGAATTAGCTCCATAAACAACAATTTATCCGTGGCTTTATCGTTGAGTGTGTTTATCTTGAATGAGAGCTTTGAGGAACAACTAGTATTTTGTTTTATCATTTCTCCTGTTTTGAACCTGAACTGTGTTGAGAAATTTTACTTAAAAGTATCTAAAGTTTATTACATAGGAAACACTCTGGGTACTGCAGAGCTTACTAAAGGTAGAGAGAGAAACAGAACTGATGTCCTAGTTCAGTATAAAGAGGGACCTTAAGGGTATCAGGTACTTTTAGTCCTTATTTAGGTAGCTGTGCTCCAGCAAGCTCCTAGTGTGTTGTTCTGAGCTAGATGCAAAGTAGTAGTAGCCAGTGCATTTTCCTGTTTTACAAATCAAGGACAAGGGCTTGAGCTGCAAGCTCTCGCCTATCTGGGGGCAGCAGCAATGATTGCCTTTGCAACTGTGTTTTGATTAGAGACTCTAGAAGCTCTTTGAGCTTGATTTGATTTACTGCTTTTTCTTTACTTCTCTATGTAAAGGTCCTTTAAGATGAATGAAAAGGCCCTTAGAAAACACATTCTCTGCAAGGGATATTGCTGGTGAGTTGACTGCTAGCTGAAGGTCTGTACAGCTGAGCTAAGCTAATGGCTCTTTGCTGCCAAAAGGGGCCATCACACTCCCTCCCCAGTGACAACTCATTGACGATGCTTCTCTGAACCAGTTCAGCTTGCTGTCCCAGTAGGATACAGTTTACTTTTCCTCTGGGCAAATGAGTTTTCTGCTGCTTTAGTTAATTGAATCAACTTGGCAATGGGCAGTAGGTCCAATGAATGCCTGAAATGTCGCAAGAAAAGTGGCAGGTGTCAGGTAATGGGGGAAATCATGGCATGGAAAGCAGTCTGGGAAGCCATTGATTTATAGTAGGAGCATACTGAGTCCTGAACAGGCCTACCAAATGTGGCATAGAGCCGACTTAAAGCTCTTTTACTCCTTTCCTTACTCAGTATCCTCTGTAGTGATAGAGTATAAGAGAATCAATTGTATGAAATTATTTTGCGGGCTAATTCGGAAAAACACATCTGCTGCTTTAACCTCTTCTTTTCCACAGGAAGGTCCAAACTTGCTTCACACCCTCCTCCTCATGAAAAAAACCCTCTTTTATTCTCTTCCATGGATTAGAACTTTGGCCATGGGGGTGTGATAGGGGTTGCAGTTTGCATATCCCTTGCGTCACAGAAGCAGCAGTAAGTATTTTGAGTTTTTTAGAGCGGGAATCCATTGTGGCTGTTTTGTTTCATTCTCATTCAGCTCTATTTTATGTTTTTCTTTCCTGTTTTCCAATGCACATTATTGGGCTTTACTGCCATGAGTTCCTTTCACATCAATGGGAATTACAAAACTCAACCTGAATCCCTGAAAGTGCCCATAGAAATTACTTTTCTTATTGCATCCTATATGAAATATAGCAATACTGCCTTTTGAAGAAGAATTCTCTGACCTAGGGACTGGCTCTTGGCAAAGAAATAACACTGTCTTATTTTCCTTCTCTGCTCCCCCTTTTTCTTGCAGATATTTGAGAGAAATCAGGACTTTGAAAGAACCAGATAAGTTTGAACTCTCCAGGTCACTCATTTTATGCTCGGTTTCAGTGCACTTGACTGAACAAGTAAAGAATGTAAAATCAAAACAAGAAATCCAGTATTATCTATATATCCTATTACATTTTTCGTCATAGCAAAAACTGTCACGACTAGTGGGAGTTGATGGGAAGATACACTGCTGCCTGTGTTTCTCCTCTTTGTTGTTCGTATCTGCTTTCTCAGTGGTACACAAACATCCTGATAGAAATTGCACAAAACATGATTTGTCATAATAAAAGCTTTAAAAGTGGAGTCTTTTCCTCAAAATCAGAAGGTCACAGAACCATTCTTAGTATCGTCCACACATTAAATAGAGAAGGATCTAATTAAAGAAATTGTCTATTGTCTATTTTATGGTGTGCAGTACTCGTATCCCCTCTAAAGATAACCAGAAATGTCTTCCTTTATAGTGGAAAACATCAGAGAAAGGATATCGTTAGAGCAGGTTTGTATAATTGTGAACCATACAATTTAGAAACAGAAAAGCTGTTTGGACTACACCTAGATCTTGCCAAGATTGAATTTTCCAATTGGATTGTTTTCCTCAGGGAACATACTATGAACGTTTCTGAAATTTATACTGTGCTACTATAAAGGACATACTGTATCCATTTTCTTCTCTAATCAAACTAATTTTAATTACCTGTGATCGAGGAAATTTATTTGATTCTCTAACTTGTGTTCCTGTAATTGTAAGCAAGTGATTTTCTCCTTGATCATTACACCTTAAAAACAAACACTTATCTTAATGTTTTCTGTTGATTTGGATCTTTTTTTGTTCTTTGTTTTTGTTTGTCTCTAGTTCAGAGTCTTTACATTATGCATGGTAATGAATATCTAAGGACTTTGCTCACCCCTGAAATATTAACTAGCCAGTCTAGGTCTCCCTGGCTGGTGCATCCCTGATGAGGTATGAAAACAGAAGATTTTCCCAACCAGGCTAGAACCCTGATTCAAGAAGTCATGTTGAACACAAGTTCAACAGGGTGGCAGCAGGTTTATGGGGTGATGGAAGAAGGAAGAGTAACAGGTTAACAGCAGGAGACCTTCCTTTACCAGTAATAACGTGTTACTCTTTTCCTAACTGGCTTGATTGCGTCATCTTCTTGGGCAGTATTTATTGCTAGCTATTAAAAGGTTCTTCTTCCCTTTGATTCTGATGTGCAATGTCTTTTAGATAACAGTCTACACCTGCATTTCCTTCCTCTAGCTTCCTCATTATGTCGAGTTCTAAATGTGTATAAATGACTGTCAATGCTATTTCTTCCCAGCATTTCTTCTCCTTTCACTATACAAATAATTTTGTGTTGACTTTCATTTCCCAGTGACATTTCACTTGACTATCTCCTCAGTACATTTCTGACATTCTAACTTTTCCAGTTTCCTTCATATTAATATCTCTATTCTCTCTTATGCTTACATCAGTGTTCTATCTAGCACCAACTAAATGCATGCAATTAAGGTGGTAGTTTCACACCTGTCAGGTAATTGAATTAGCTCTGCTTAGAAATAAGAAATCCACTGGATTCTGATTTCATAAATTGACATGTTTTGATTGCAGTTTGTCAGTCAGTTTCTGAGGCTGATATGTCAACCAGGTTAAACTGCACTTTTTTCCCTTTAAACAAAATGAACTTTAATACTTTTCTCTTTTCTAGTTCATTCTCTTACCCCTTGTCCTTTCCTTTTCAGGAACAGAAAGTGATTTGTAACCTACTGTTGTAATTTCTTTTTATATAGCTAGGAGTTCTTTGTACCTGAAAAAATAGGAGTATCAGTTTTAGGACAAACTCTGGCGTTTAAGGGATATCATGAGAATGGGTCAGGACTATTTGCAATGCCAGTTTGCTTTTCACATGCAGTGAGAGGGAGTTTGAAAATAACCAACCGACTGGCATGTGAAAGCCCCTAGGAGTGTCTCAGCAGACAGGCAACTGGACCGTCGCAGCTTCACAGGCATCCTGGGGGCTGCTGAGCACATCAGAGAAGATACAGCTCATATTACCTGTGACAGACGGAGGCCATAGTAGCGCCACAAACCAGAATCTCTGTTTTTTCGGTCAGTGTTCATGTGTCTCAATGCTGGCAAAGCTTCTCTTGTTGGTAGTGTGATGGCACTGTGGGTACTGTGAGCTATGATAGTTTTAGTAGTTAAAAATCTGGCTAATTTTATAAACACATGAAGAAAAGAATGGATATAGATGAAGGTCTAGTGATGAACTACACAGGCAATAGTTCAATTTGTATGCTAAACTAAATTAAATTAGATTTATTTTTCCCGTCTAAGTTATGTTTGTCATGGAAATAAAACCACAATTTTCTTGATGTCTCTAGTTATCTTACAAATAAGAAATTAGAGCTAAAATAGAAGGGAGAAGAGGAAAGTGGAAAACATTGTTTACAAATATATGAACAGCTGTTTTGCAAGCAGAGAATGCTGCAGATTCCCATCATTAGTTCTATATTCTCTTGCTGAGTGAATGCTTGGCAATTGCCTTATCCTAACGATACAGTCATCAATATGATTCTCCTGCTGATCAGTTTATAGCTCGACTTATTGATACTGGAGACTGTTTTGGCAGGATAACGTATCTCAGGCAGGACAGATTTGATAATATTTGAAAAGCTAGATTTAGTCAGGTAGCATCAGCTGTTTACAAACTGAGATTTAAAGAAAATAAGACAGTTCTTTTGCTTCACTGTTTAGCTGGATATTGCATGATGAATACTGTATATATGCCAAATAGTCCATTCAGAGGTTTTAGTAAATTCGCTTTGACTTTGTTTGCTAGAAAAAGGCATCAAAGCCCCCAGAGAGGCAAAATTATCATGGCTAGTATTTGCAGTGTATTGGTTGTCCAGTTCTATTAGTTTTTACTTTCATTTTACTGCTGATGAACCTCTCAATCCTTTGCATGGTGAAGAGGGCTAACGTACTTCATTACACCGGAAAATGTGAGTGACTTTCAACTATGGATAATCTTAAGACCTTGCTAAAGCTGATGGGAACACAAAATAAATGAGGAATGAGAGACTTGGAGACAACAGAAGTTACTCTTCACTATACTAAGAGCTAGAATTTTTTAAATGGCCTAAAATGCCAATGAGTTAGACATGGCCCACACTTCCATATTGTTTCCTGAAAGGCAAAGGAAGAACAGAATCTAAAGTCAGGAACCCAGACTCACAAACAGCACTGTGGTATTTGAATGGCTCAGAAAAGCAAGTAGAAAACCCTGAATGCTGGGCAAAAAGCCAGAGCAAATGCAAAGCACAAAAGTATTTCTCAAATTATACTCCTCTTCAGATGTCAGAAACTTATCTGCTTCCAGGTATGGAGACTAAAAGCCTTCCCAAGATGGATACATGTTGGCATTTGTTTTGAATGAATGGAGCAGATCTTCCTTCTTTCCATCAAGACAGAGGTAGGCAATACAACAGTTCTGCCAAGTAACATGTTTTATTCAATGATCTGCAGTAAGAATGGAGGAGAATAAGAAAGGCTGCGTAGTCCAGCAATTAGGACACTTACCTTGTTGGGGGGTGAGGGAGGGGAATCTTGCCTTCCAGTCCTGCTTCTACAACCATTTATGGATGTTAGGTTCAGTGACCATTGAGAAGAACCTGGAGATTGTCATATAAGCATGAACTAGAGTCTGGATTTCCCTATCCTATGTTGGTGTCCCAACCACGAGAACATGGACTTGGGTTACTCCTTCTACTTTCTTCCTCTTGGGCATATTATGCTTCAATTATTTTTTGCTCTACGAGGGGCATAGTTCAAAATGGAAAGTGCATTCACCTAGCTTAAACTGGTGATCTGGTGGCTGATGACTTCTTTGTAAGAGATGAAAAATAGGCAGGACATGGAAACCAACTTTTACCATTCCTGGGTAAGTATTTGAATGACCAAGGTATTATCTACAAGGCAGGCATCGTTTAAAATAAATAGCCAAATAAAGCATTTTGTGAAGTGCCTACTTTTTTGACCTAAGGGACATGTCAGATTAGAACTGGCACTTTGCCCAGTTTTGGCACTCGAGGCACAGATGACAGCCAAACATCCAGGCAAACATCTGAGCCGAGCGGAGCTGAAAGCCCGGTGGAAGGAGGCAGAAGGACCTGTTGGGCTCCTGGGGGCACTGGCAGGCCCTGCTGTCTCTTCCTTCTCCTTGTCTCCTGTCCTACTGGGCAGCCAGGAGCCTGGACAGGGGCTTTCTGTCTGTGCCTGGCCTCATGCCTCGCTGCCCCAGCTCAAGCTGGGGCCGGTCCCATTGCTGCCAGCCAGCCTGGCTGTCGCTGCACCCTGTCCTGCCCGGCTCTCCTCGTCAGCCACGTCCCAGCCCCGTGGCCACCATTGCCGCAGCCCCCCGTGTGCTGCCCAGTAGCCCCCTCCCGCAGCTCCCCAACAGGACCCTCCAAACGTATGTCACTGCAGGGGTTCAACTGCTTGGGCAGCTGATGCCGAGAGAGTTTGTGGATGTCTGAGCAGAAATCCCACCCCTACGGCGGCAGGCCAGAAAGGAGCAGTTGTGAGCAATGCAGAGAGCTATGTTGGCTGAAATACATCTTTAAAACTGCAAAGTAGGGTTATTTCCTAGGTCTTTCATTGCTCAGGGAAACAAGGCTTTCTCTGTGTTCTTTGCAAATAAGACATTTTTGGTATGATCTCATTTGCAACTTCCGGTTGTCTTACTGGCTTCTAGATGGTCCTGGGTATAGATCAGGCTAGGAGGCAAAAGGGGCTCTTTCAGTACCGTTCTTGTAATGTACAAGGTGTGATTTAATTTTATAACTGACAACTGTTTGTTTCATATATGTTATGCACATACAGTTATATCGTGATGACAGCAGGATTTCCATGTCAGACTATGAGAAGGTGGGTGTGCAAGTGTGCTTCTGCTCACTCTGTTTCCAGAGAATATATTAGTGTGAGTACTTGAAAATGCACCTATGGTTTGCTGGTGTGTATTGGCCACATCAGTATGTACCAATCTGTGTGCAACACATTTGTCTATGTACTGTTGCCTTGTCAGACACGGTGTCTTTATTTGCTTCGATTTGTCTAATCACTTGCTTTACCTGCATCCTTTAACTCAGTTTGATTTCTCTAGAGCGTCTGAAGACGTTTTGGTGACAAGACGACACTTAGGACTACCTTGTAAGTTATATTTAAGTACTGTGCTGAATGTAGAGCCTGACAACTTTATTAGTATGTACATTAGCTTAACCATCTCTCCTTAGTCTTTTTACATAATACTACTACTGTTAACCATGCTACTCTGAATGCCTGAGTTCCTCAAGAGTTTCAATAAGCTGTTAATTTGGCTTATTTTTAAGAATATGTGCTTTTGCCATGGAAGAAAAAATTAACACTGAGCAAGATACTTTAAACTAATACAGTCGTTGCTGTTAGAACTTTTCTCAGGACTTAATACTTCAAATAAAAGCATCTGAAAGTGAGCTGTAAAAAGTGAAAAATAATGTGTAGGTCAGCACACAACCAGCAAACACACATGTCAAAATAAGATTTTGTCAGTTCAATCAGGCTCAGGTGGATTTCAAAGAGTGAAATTGTCCAGCTCGAATGTTTCTTCTGCTTCTGAAACACACAGATTGTAAATGGCAAAATGCGTCTTCTCCTCATTCCTTTGACAGATAATTTTCTCCATAGCTGCAATGTCTCTGAATGTGAATTTCAGTCCAGGTCAATGTTCCTATCTGCTGACTGCTTGTCTTCTGCACACAAAAAAATAAAAGTTGCCTGCCTGCAAAATGATGATTTCTAGCACAGTATTAATATTGGGGTTTAATGGATTGAATTTTCTTTTCTTTTTTTTTTTTGTCAACTGAGCTAGCTTAGCTCATTAAAGAGTTCTTATACCTTGCCAACCTTTATTTTACTGGGGCAATCTAAAATTTCTTAGCATTTGACATGAGGTTAATTTTTTGTAATTCGTTCAACCACTTTTTCGTCTAGTTCTGCATGCTTTTTATATGAATAATTTATCTGTCTCAGGTTCCTCTGGGGTGAAATTCATCCTTGATTTGTCTTTGTTGATGCATTTGGAACCAAAGTACATAATGTGCTTCTAATGGCATGTGGTAAAGTTTTCTATAAACTGGGAAATAAAAAATATTTTTGTATGCCCAAAATGTAAGCAAAAAAAGTCTTTCTTATTCCCATACAAGTCAACATAGACTTGCACGAATAAATGATTTTTAAGTTTTGGTAAACAAGAAAAATAAGGAAATAACAGTGAAATTACCCAGGGGAAAAAAGAGAAAGCCCAAACAGTATATTACCAGAAATACGCATCCAGAAACACAGAAATTTCCAGAGCCTGCAAATGAAAAACTTGAGAGTATGTGAGCAGAAGCTCTTCAGCCACCTCTTTCCCTGCACGCTTCCCTGTTATCTGTCATTGCTGATTTACTTTTTCTAGAGCCTATCAGGTTCTAACATCACTGTTGCGGTGGTACATGTGGCAGAATGTATTTACATCCGAAGATCAAAAGACTTTAATCAGCGCTTTCCAAATGTTTTTGAGTTTCACAACTGACTTTCTCTGTTTTTTTTGTTTTACTGAATTTTCTTTCTGCCAACCAGCTAATCAAACTCAACCTTGCTGATATGTAGCAAGCAAAACACCAACAGCAACTTCTTAGGCTGAGTTGGTCTTCTGTTCTGATTGCACTCACAGCTGATAAGCAGGAACCTTATACCTGGGAGCACCAGTTTCTTTGATAAATGCGAGAGGGCTCAGCTGCAGAAGCTCGTAAAATCTCTTGCTGGAGTGGAAATTTACTCTTTATTGCTGAATATCAGAGGAGGAGGAGCACCAGATCAGTAACTCATTAATGTTATGCAATGTCATCTCCTTGCTCAATGTAACATTCCCCTCATTTATACACCAAAACCTCATATTTAGCCTCTTAGCTACAGCCTCATACTGGTGGCTTGTTGTCCATTGTTTTTGTAGCATAATGCTCAATCTGATCTCATTATTTACCACCCCTTTTTATTACATCTGTACTGTAGATCTGTATAACTGTACTGCATAACTGTAACGTGTTGTTCATTTCATGGTGTCCAGCTTTGTATTTTGGGAGCTCTGAAGTGCATGTTGTTCAGGTGAGCCCGTCTTATGAGGTATCCAGGCTGGCCAGTTTGAGCATCACCAGCTATAGTGTTCTCAGCGTTATTAGTTTTACACTGAGCTTTGGAATCATTTGCAGAATGTATCTACTGTTGTCTTTTCATATTTTCTTCAGAAAAACAGTGAGTACAATTGAGTTTTAATATAAGTTTTAATTAAATAGTCTTATCTGGGGTTTGGGGTTTTTTTGTTTGTTTAATAGGACCAGTGCTTTGTTTAGCAAACAGGATGAATGGTGTTCACCATTCATGACCAGCTATTTAATTTTTCACTTTTATCTTCTTCATTCAGTATTTGGCCTTATATTTTATTTATTTCAAATTATAAGAACATGCACTGAAGCTGGAATTATTAATTTCCTCGTGGACTTTACTGCAGTACTCAGTATAGTGTGTCATGCTTTTCTCAGTGCTTCTGAGGCATTTATTTGAATACATTTCCAACAAACTCCTCTGAGGTACAATGTTATGAATATTCCTGTTTTACTGAGAAGGAACTGAGATACATGGAAACTAAGATGGCAGTTTCACAAGAAGCTAAGCTGTTATACTGGGTTTTTTCCTCCACTTGTTAGGCCCTTTCATGAGTCAATTCAGCTTGTTACGTAGAAATCTTTTTCCTTGCCCCCCCCTGTAAACTTCCTGCTATTTAGAGTGTTGTACAGACTCATGGAGTGGTTTCAGGAGAAGTGACGGAGGGTGTGAGGCTCTCTACTTGTCAAGAAAGGTGGGAAGTTGTTAGATTTGTTTACCTCTATCTCTTCCAAACTCATCACAAGATCAAATACAGCATGGAAGGAGCTGTGTTATAGCCATCATTGAGCTTAAAGGACAGTTGTTTCCATAAGCTGTTTCTACGTGTTTTAACTATTAGAAGTGCATATAGACATATGGTGCTGTTTAAACGTCTCGGTACATTATGTAACCTACTGTAGTCTGCATGTTGTTACGTACCTATCTGCATTGTTGTGTTTTGAATTTTCACATTTCAAACTTTTGAATGATCCTTTTGAATTAGGCTTTTTTTCTTCATAGGCCTCTGCAGCAGTTAAGGGAAACTGGAGCTGAACAGAGGGCAGTATGTATACTAAGGAGCACATGGATCTCCATCAGAACTGAAAGTTCATGCCTGACTAGGTGCTGGTGTTGTCTTGGCTGGTGGTGAGGTATGTACATGTAGGCAGCCGGTGGCTTCAGGCCCCACAACCTCTGTGACACACATAGAAGAGACTTGAGTGTTTCTAGATTCTGCATTTAGTGATATCTTTTTTCTTCTGGCTGATGTTGGTGACGAAGGGGTGAAGCTAAGTCTCCTGTGGCAGCAATATTGCTTTGGGGGCCACAGCTTACTTCTGTTTCCATCAGGTGGGAGAATTAGTTCAACTGTCTTGTGTGTGAAACTGAGCACACTAACACAGCTAATGACGTTTTCCAGGCTCTCTAAGGAGCCGTGCTGTGCTGTTGAAAGCGTCAAACTAGAACAGCCTGAACTTCTGTCTTCCAGAACGTAGCAACTCTTCACAGTGAGTTCACAAAATCAGTCAACAGTGTGCTCTAACTGTGGATGACTTCTTTGAGATCAGTCACCTGTGAATATCGTAATTGTGTGAAGAGTACATGGTTAATTACCACCGGTGAAAAGTGAAATTGCCACTAATGAAAGGTGAGATCGACTTAAGGGATTTGCTCATCACCACCCTGGATCTTTTTGGCAGATGCTAGGATGTGATCTACTTCTCCAGAGGGCACAAAGTTACAGGAACTGTATGTTAATTCTTCCTGTTTCTCCTTGTTCACTTTTACACTTTCTAACTCTTACAGAAGAACAGGAGCTCTACAGATAGAAGCTTTTTCTATGTGATCCTTACTTATTCTCACAATGTACTTATCTTATGCTCTGAGTAAGAGAGGGTCCTTCAGAGAAAAATAGCCTGCAATCATAATGAAAGCTGTATTTGTTATTGTCCCTATCCTGCTGAGGTAGGTAGATGTTATCTTGAGTGCTTGGTTTATTGCATCTCATTTTACACAGTGAAAGAGGACAATTTCTAAGGGAGTTACCAGCCAACCAGAAAATCTCTTTATAAAAGATCCTGGACAACCCAATGGATTTCTATACAGTGAAAGTCTGGTTATTTATTTCCTACATGAATAAAACTTAATGAAAGTGAAAATGTTTTAGATAATATCTGTCATTTTTGAATGGTTGTAAGGTCTAGCTTTATATAAAAAATGCTTGCACTGCTTCAGAAAAGCTGGTGATAGCTGCTCTCAGATGGGAAAGAGGAACTTTTTAGCTTTGTGCAAATGGTAAATAAATTTTTTGGCAGCCTCTGTTTCTTTAGTGTTCAGGAACCAAAAGGAATGTAGCAAGACTTCCGAAGCATGTAGCAGGCAAATCTGTTAATGTATTTTTTGTGCCGTGGATTAAACATGGCTGGTCCCTCCAAGTCCTTTCTCTTCCTGCTGTATCCTTTTTTAGGCTGAGTTTCCCAGCACAGTGTTTGGGAATACTGACAGAGTTGCGTCTATTGTGCTTAACACCAGCAAACACAACTAAGAAATTACTTTTTCTCTATTAAGTGCAATTTGGCTAACTAGTGAGGGGAAATGGAGTGCCTTTTGTTAAGTCCCTGCAGCCCTACATCCTCCCTAGTCATGAAGGATCCTTTTAACCAGTGGTATCTGTAATGCTTTTTGGCTGATGGGGATCTTAACAGAAAATTTTGTAGTAGTCATATGCAACAGAGTTTTAAGAGGACAACATCTTATAGGATAAGAACAGTATAGGTTATTCATCATCAAATGAATATGAAGAAGATGGAAATATTTGGTACCCATCGGAAGCAGAAAAGTTGGCTGTTACCTTGTGAAGGACCTTTTCAGTTTGTCTAAAGCTCCCGTACATGTGCTCATCCTGAACTGTCACTTTCTCCTCTCTGTGAACTTGTGGACAGCCAAAGAAGTCCCTTTTGAAGGGCCACTGTGCAGGCATAGTATGCTTCTCGTACTTGGGTCTTGGGCTGCCAGGTGTGCTAGCACGTATGCCATCCTTGCCTAATATGAGAGGGAAAAAATTTTCAAAGATTTTACCGAGGGTCATTAAGTTTTGGTGGGAATAGATCTCTGCTGCCCCCAAGACAAGAGCTGCCTAATGGTTTTACGTTAGAGACTTAGCTGCAGAGAGAGGAGAAATTAAATGCCTAAGTAAGGAAAAACAAAGACAACTCTTTCTACAAGCTTTTTAGAGTTTTCATTTTGTGGTTGTTTTGGTTTGTTTTGCCTTTCCTTAAGGAAGAGTGTAACAATCTGAATTTGTACAACCATTTCTGGTAAAATAATTTTACATTCTCCTTAATATTCTCCAATATTCTCTGGGATGCATGTTTAGTAATAGTCTTTTTTAATGTCTACTTTTTATATCTAGTGTTAGTAATACACCTGCTTTCATAGATGAGAACTTAATGCTGTAAATGGTTGTCTCCATTAAAGGAGAACCTGGGAAATAATGTCTTTTTCTGCAGTATGCTAATTTGACATAATCTCTTTCTCTTTTAACTTAGATTATACTGATCCCCCCCCCCCCCCCGCCCGCCTTTATAATAATGTGCTGTCTAAATAAAGATGAGCCTCTGTTTGTTTCTTTTTATTCACAGTTTATGTTAGCACTAGAAATGGCTTAGATTCTTTCCACAGGAGGTGAACAAGATCACTGTAATGGCAGTTTACATAAAGTACTCACCCTTTGACCTTTTAATGTGAAATAGTTCACATGCACTGTGTATATATATACATGCATTTGATACTGTAAAACTTTCTGTTGAGACTATCACCAGCTCAAAGTCATCTGAGCCAACACAGACTAAAAGGATACATGATGACTGGAGAGGACAGAGTTGTCACCTGCTCCCTGCCCTCAAATATATATCCTTATATGTTGCTCTGGAGTATGCAAAAGCCTTCCAGTAGTATATTACTAATGCAGCTTCTATCTGTCATATGTTGATTACTCCTTTCTTATCTTCTTCATGGAAGGAGAGTTTTATTTGTAGTCGGTTTCATTTTGATACAAGTCCTTTAGAATACAAATATCCTGCTGTGTCTGTCAGGCAGGACACATCAAAGAAGACACTTTGCACTTAAAAGACACCGAAGTTTGCAATAGTTCTTTTCAGACTTAATTCCAGAGGTTTGAATCTGCCCTGGTGAAAGCTCAAAAATGCAAAAATGATTTAGCTTTGTGGGAGAAAGTGCCCTTTCACCTGGAGAGTGTAATTAAAAAACCCCAACAAACTGGTCATATTTTAATGGTCAGCTTTCTCTTCTGGCTACTGATGGAATTTCATATTTCTATCTATTTGTTACTAAGCACCCCACAGAGTACACTTTTCAGAAAACTGAGAAGACATGAATGGTAGTCTGAAAAAATTGCAAGTCAAACATATAGGACCCTTGCTAGGAAGATTTACATGCATTTTCAGGATGCTCAGATCAATCCTTCAAAGAGAGATTTCTGTAAAGATTCATGTTAGGTAAATAACTAAACTCCAATCAGTTAATTTGATATGTGTAAAATGTTTGTAGAGTTGGGACCTGTAAATTGACAGTCAGGAAAAAAATGGAGGAATGGAGAAGTGATGTAGAAGCCACATGTTTTAGATTGAGTGTGATTTTTTTTTTTAATCTTGTATTTGGTAACTAGATTTAGACCCATCTATAAAATTGGCCTGATAATTGGAATTTTATTGACTGCAGTAGATGTGAGGGGTCCACAAATGACAAAATTAGACATACACTGCAATCATATGCATGCACAGAAAGAGAGGCTACAGTTTGATTTATAAAACACTAAGGAGTAGCTTGCAAGCATTAACAGTATTGGGTAAAGAGGATGAAAGCAAAACCGCAAATGTTCTTTTGGTCTATCTGGCCATTAAAATGGTGCATGTGTTGTATTTCTGCTATTTAGTTTAGTGGGATTGTGACAAAGAGGAAATGCATATTCCCGCACATTTATTGCATCGCTAGTATTTTTTTATTGCGAAGGACTCGATGTACTACCACTGAATTTTATTCCGAGAAGTAATAACATGACTTTCTTGCTATGATGAATAGAGGACTTGCTCTCTGTTAGAAGACTGTAGTGATTGCTGCTAATCTTTAGCCACTCCAGGTTCCTCGAAGCTGCAAATACAGGGAACGGTATCTGCTTAAATTTTGAACTGGTAAATTAATCTCTTCTTTATGACTTTCAGTGTTGGTGATCATATTTGTAGTTGGACTTTATTGCTCTATTTACCATCTTAATTTCTTCTCTGTGTCACTCTCTCTATGTCTTTCTGTTTCTATGTCTCCTCCCCTCCCTTACCTCCCCACAAAACCCAAGTGCCAATTCTTTGTACTGATTCTTTGATTGTTGTAGTGTGTAAAGAGTTACCTATGAATCATGAGTCAGATTTTTGTGTGACTCATTAAATGGCCAGAGGTTCAGAGTGCTCCTGTTCATTCATCTAGTCCCCATACGCAATTCATCATGCTATACAACGTCTGCCAAATGGACTGGATTAAATCCCTAGGTTTCCATTTAATTTCCCACTATCGCTGGGCATTCTCTATAGCCATTAGGTGTATTTTTAGTTCTCAGCTCCAATTAAAAAGTGCTTGTCTTCTGTTCTTTCTGCTCAGTTTGTAAGCCAGCAAAATATTAACGGATAAGAAACTTTTCTGAAAATTAATTTTTGCCATTATTCCAAAAGAAAGCACCACTAGCGTTATCCATCAAACTTAAAATAACTTTGTTAACAATACAGGGTGTATCTGAAAAGTAGTAATCAAACTCTTATATTCATAAGTCATTCAACAGATATGTATGCTGGGAGATGACGATCTAAAAACCCACTTTACTTAACCTCCTTTACTGCACAGGATATGGGCTTCAGTTCTGCTGCCTTTAGCAGAGCATGTGCTCAGAATTAAACATATGTTTGGGTTCCTTGTTCAGTGAAAATTCATTTCTGTATGTGCTTAAGTATAATGAGAGGTTTAATGAGAGGCAAAATATGGTCAGTTCCATCATAACTGGGCTATACTTCAGCACTGTCAGTGGGCGTTGCAAGTTCAGAAAGGTTTCTTTCATAGAGCTATGAATTACCAGCTTTTGTTTTCTGTCTGTTTTCTTCTTCCTTTTAAACTGATGATCTGTGTTGGAGCATTAATTATTGTTGGTAAAGTAGTAGTATGACTATTTGAAGACTCCTGTTTCTAGGCTGTTTACCGAACAAAATAATGGCATTAATTGATTTGGTGCTGTATTACAGTGAGAAAACTTGTCTTTTCAGGAGTTGCATATATTCTGGGGGGTAGTGGTGAAGGGTGGTTGTTTTTTTATTTCTTCTAGCTATTCTTGAGGAATGGATGCTGGTCTCTTCTCCAGTAGAAGCCTCTAGAGGAACTTTCACTAGGGTACTAATGCAGCTATATAACCTAGATATTAATTAAGGCCTGACATGTAAACACAAGGTAAGTGTTCTCAGTAATACTGCTTTTCAAAATTTCCGTCTTTGAGTTTTTTCCCACATTCCCTCTAAGCCCATTTTTCCCAATTGTACATTTCATATTTTAGTTTTGTATCTTCCCTTCTATTAGTATAACTTTCATTTAGGCTTAAGTTTCCCCATTCTTCCTTGTGTCCAGTCTTATGGGGTTTTTATTTGTTTGGTTGGTTTTTTCATTTTTTTTTCAGTGTGTTTTTGGTTTTTTGCCCCTTTTTTTTTTTTTTAGCAAAAGCAAAGGGTGCTGGAGCATAATCAAAAGAACATTTTCTTTGCCACCTTCTCTGAATATGTGCATGGCTCTGACAAGTAGGAAGGAAAACCTACTGAATGGCCATGGCATGTAAAATGATGTAGCACAGAATGAATCATTTTCAGCAGCCTTGACGAAGTGGGAGATGTTCTGAGTCGAACTGGAACCAGCCACCTACTTCTGTTCATTACATTGACGCTACTCTGTTTTCTACTCTGAACTCTGAGAGGTACTTATCCACCCACATGGTTAATCTACAGAAACTACTCTGAAAGGTTTGTTCCTTACCCTATAATCTTTGATACTTTCTACCCATTTTGTGTCATCAGCTGATTTAGATTTTTTTTTAAATGCAGTAATTTATGTTAAATCATATCAATATATGCTCTGGCTTGAAACTGTAAAATTCTAAAAATTCAGATTTGAGTAAATCTCCACTTTAAAATATGGATTTTATATAATTTCAGATCAGAGATTATAATTAGGTTTTCAACAGCACAATTCCTATTTCAATTATTTGACAAAGTGTCTTCTAACTATATTTTTATTTTTAAATTGGTTTAATTCGTTTTAGAAACAAACAGTTAATAGCCTTTAATCTTCTTTTCTCTAAAGTCTTTCTTCTCATTTTGTAAAGACAATGAAATGAAGTGTTATTAACGATTTCAGAACAGAAGAATATGAAATGTGAGAAACAAGTGTGAAATCTCCTGTATGTGACATTTTTTGTATTGACTTTTTGGTGAGTACCCATAGATCTCTCTCATAAAATTTTCCCTGCTCTCTCTTCATTTTTAAAATAACTTTCCACTTAGAGAGGATTGCAGCCTATAACATAGGCCATAACACACTCTCACTTGCAACAAATCTGGTACTTGTAGTCTTCAGAGCGGACAGTTGCTGGGAATTACCTGTGTTACCCATCTCTTCTGTGCTCCGAGGCTGTGTCTGTGCTGCAGTCCCTGCTGTCCGTCCACATAATGCATCCATTCCCGAGGGCCAGCTTGTTCTACCTGGAGCTGGCTCATCACAGCAGGCAGTCCAATGTGTTGTAAACCC
This sequence comes from Phoenicopterus ruber ruber, assembly GCA_009819775.1. Taxonomy (NCBI): domain Eukaryota; kingdom Metazoa; phylum Chordata; class Aves; order Phoenicopteriformes; family Phoenicopteridae; genus Phoenicopterus; species Phoenicopterus ruber. The sequence continues at coordinate 106,405,954 of CM020216.1, forward strand.
AAAAAACTAAAAGTGAAGCAAGCCTGCCCTAATAGTAAAAGAGGAAGCTTATCCTGAACTCCATGCCGCAGTGACCATACTGCTCATACGCCTTATTTAGCAAATAGGGTATTTCTGCATGAACACAGTCAGAGCAGTTACTAAAGTGCAGACAGTCCTCAACATAGTATGTGACGGAGGTTAAAAGCCTCTGGCGTAATTTAGCCATTGATGTCCTATGTTCGTTTCTTGCAAAGGGCCCCTTGAACATCAGCTTTCCTGGGTTCCTGGGCTGAAGGACGTATTTTACTCAGATGGACACGGATCTTTTAGGGCACTCTTATACTATTTCAGGCCTTTCCTGCGGTGTAAAAGGGTGAGAGTATGGATGACTATATGCTCCCTGCTTTCTAATTCGCTGGCTTTTCAGAGAGAAAATGTACCTAGATGAGTTCCCTCCAGGCATCTAAATAAGCAGTTTGACAATGAAAGTTGTGGACTGCTGAGCACATCTGGAAGATAAGTGCATAAATTGTAAAACCAATCCTACAACTGCATTTAATCTGTCGTACATATGTGCCAAAGCCTTCCCTCTTCCCCTGCTAATGCTTTCATAATTCAGGGCTGTAATTCACCTGGGGCTTGCTGGTGCTCTGTCAACGTTTAATTGTTCTAATTACTTAATTATCTGCTCTGGTGAAGTGGTAAAGCCTTGACATTTCACATTTTCCCTAGGAATATGCATCTATGGGATATCTCAATCTCTGTATTTGGTAAATACAGGGAAAAATAACTCATTTAATCCAGTCTTTCAGTGGCAATGTCTACATTGTTACTGATTCCTTGTATCGGGCCACTGGGTCACTTGTTTTCTTAGCTTGTAGGTCTTTGTGGGAGGTTTCCTCTTTAAAATGAATCTACTTAGTTTTGAATTTGCTGGTGAAACAGGAGGGCTAAAAAGGATGTGTTAAGCCATATTTTTGCAGGCTAATCCAATTAAACTGGAAAGTCGCTTTACAGCGAGTTCCTTTGAATGACAGGTGAGAAGCATGGTCTCATCAAGCAAGAAAGATATCTCATATACAGATTATTAATTCAATGTTCAGAGATCATAGCAGTCACTGGTGAGTGACACTTCAGGAAGAGCTGTAACAGATGATGCGATTAAGTCTTTATCTTTCAAAAAATATATTTTTCTGCAATAAGTAAGTTTCTGTTTGCACATTCTGGAAGCAGGGAACGTAAGTTTCAGTCAGGTTAAGCTTTTGTGTAGTAAATGTTTTTGTAAAGAAAAACAAAAGAGATGAGTATCCTAAATGCTATTTACTGTTAAGAACTACTTCTTAAATTTATCTTTTGTTTTTCCGTTACTTCTCTGAGAATGGGAAAGAAAATGTTCAATATTTGCTTGAATATTTTGCTAGCTGGGGGATGCCAGTTGTTAAATTGAAGGTACTAGAGAAAAATGCTTTAAGAGGTAGTTATTCCTTTAGATTTTGAAATTAGAATTACTCTTGAAAACCTACAGAAGACTTTGTGTTAGAAACAAAAAGACAGGTAGAAGACACTACAGTTCTACTAATAGTAGTAAAGTAGTGCCTGTGCACTTACTGTAATGGGGACAAGTACTGCTTATTTTCTGTTTTCTTTCACTGGAAGCGAAGGAAAAGGATCATTTTATTTCATCAAGAAGATTTACTTGGATGATAGCATTAAGGGGAGGGGGTGTAAAAAGCATTGCTTTGTAAGAAGAAAAATAACGTACAAGTCCTGTTCAGTTCCTTGGAGAATTTCAGTGGTTGTAGTTGTAATTACCAGCATTCATGAAACCAAGTCAATAAGCCCCTGAAGATCTATGTCCCTCTCTCCCTCCTCCCCTCTCTCTGTACCTAAATAGACAGTGTGCCTGTTGTAATGGTAATCATATACTTTTGCCTCATTTGAGCACTCTGTGTCATCAGAGAGAGAGAAATAATTCTTTTACTGATGACCAGTGTACAGTAATAAAGCTCCAGGAGCAGCAAGAAAGCTTCTTATTGTGAGGGCTTAGTGTAGAAAATATGCTGATTATCTGGACAAGAGAAATCAAATACAAAGAGAATAGGTAATGCCAGAGAAGAAGCTGGAAAACACGAAATCCCTCAGCCTTTACCAATACTGTTGTGATTTAGGCCTAAGGAACATGCTTCTTGATGTCAATCTTAATTTTCTAACTCTCGCTAGGCAAGTGTGCTTTCTTGATAAAGCTCTGGACTGGGATTGGTGAATGTGCACCTGAAGCTTATCTAAGCCACTGTGAGATTTGCTAAGGGGTCCTCAGAAAGTCACTTGTCCAGACTATGCTATAGTTTTTTCCAATTTGTTAAAGTATTATGTATTGATGTGTAAATTACCTTCTAAATATATAGTATTTACAGATGAAAAGTCAATATTAAGATGTAGATATTGCTATTTCCACAATTTATTACATTTTAAAGAGTACTTTTTTTTCAAATTAAGCTATTGCAAATTCTACAGGCTAGCTAGGTTTCTGATGTAAAGCTGGGAGTTGTTGTGAGATGCAGAGAGGATAAAGAGTTACTTTTGCTGTTATTACCTCTAGGTTGGTAAATCTAGAAATGCTTTTGAGCTCTCAGGTCTGACCACTGCTTGATCAGGACGAGTCTTACTGGACACCAACCTCCATCTTCTCTGCACTTTTATTTGTGTGGGGAAATGGCTCATGTGCTTCCTTCCCACATTCCGTACCCTACGTAGAGTAGATGTGGCTGGAGGTTGTTGTTTTGTGACAGTCAAGCCAATGAGACTCCTTGTCACTTCTGAAGAAGGTGGTCTTACCTTGTTGCCCTCCTACTACAGCCAGTGTGCAAATACAGATTCTTGTCTGATCCCATAATAAGTCCGTTCATGAAGTTACACCAGCATAAAACTATTCATGTTGTCCTGCATGGTTATTTTTTCTCCTGATTTATCTTCTCAAATTGGCTTATCCTTGGAATCCATTACAAACTGTATCCTGCCAAGAAAAAAATGCAGAGAAAAGCATTGAGCTCCATTTCTACATTCATTTTATAGCAAGATCTGTAAAGGAAAATAATAATAATGAAAAAAGAACTAAGAAGATATTGAGTATTATTCTATTTAAAAAAAAAAACAAACAAAAGCTTGCACAATACTTTATGTGTGTGTGCTTGCCCTTTAAAGTGAAACCTAGGTAAGAATATATTTTTAAATAACCTAGAGTGAAATTGTAGATTAGGAAAAATGCTACTGAGAGTGTAGTAGACCGTGTACAAGCTTTAGAAGGTATTTTTCCAACAAAGTTATTTACTAAGGTACTTTTTCATTTGAGCTTCCTTAATTTAGTCTTCTCATTTCACTGTCTGGAAATGGCTTACAAGGATCCAAAGCTGTTGGTTCTTCCTGATGCTGTGTTGCAGTAGGTAAACTGAGTAATAGGAACACATAGATCTGCATCTGATGAAGCAGTGGCATTAATGACACAAACAACAGCTTTGTGTTCTTTGCATCCTTCCCGTCTGCCAGGTGTGGGAGAGTAGGAGGAGGAGGAGATGGTCTGTCACAGGTGGGTTTCTGCAGAAGAGGAGACTGAGAGAAAAACAGTAGGCTTCCTACACAACCTGATTCGTTTTCTCAGGGTTCCTACTCCCACACTTCCTGGTGTGTTCTTATTAGGAGCCGTCTGCTTATTTCCATTATTGTCTAATTCCTTAGGAGGCCCTATTAAGATGCATGATCATGTAAGGGCAAAATTTAGTAATACTCTAAAAATAGGATGAGTGCTAGAGGAAAGGATCCTTCTCATACGCTGTATACCCGCTAAACTCTGCTACTGCTCAGTAAATTGCTACCAGGTAAACTTTGCTACTGCATAGCAAAATACTTTTTTGAAACAATCAGAAATAGTTTTCTCTGAGCCTAGGAACACTGTAGTCCCTGAGAGAATGTCAGCAAAATCCACAGGGTTTTTTTGTTTGGTTGGTTGGGTTTTGGTGGTTTTTTGTTTGTTTGGGGTTTTTTTTTAGGAAAAAAGATAAAGTCCTTGATCCTTCCTTATTATCACGGTTTAATAGACTCCATCCTCTCCCTTACCTCAGCTTTGTTTTAATTTGTGTTTTACATTAGAAATAATTCCCTGCATTTTCTAGCAATATTTTGCACTAATAAACTAGCCAACAGAAAAATGTTACTTGATAATAGGATTAACTTTAGGAAAAAGATGAATACTTAAAAATGTTGTGTCTTACGGAGCTGTGTGAATGATTATCAATGGGTATAATTTTTTTTCTCTTGTGCTGAGTGCAGGAATAATTCATTTCACTGTTGGTTAAAAGTCCATTTTATACATCTCTATGAGACAGTTATATATAAACTGTCAGGATTCAATGGAACATCTTGGATATGGTTGTGATTTAAGAGTTTGTTTTACAAATCATGAAGTGTGTCAGCCTTCAGTTGCACGTACTCAGCAAGGTCGCCCTAGCAAATGGGTCAAAGGAAAATCCCAGCTTAGGGTACCCCTTATACGTGCCTTCTCTCTCTGCTGTACAAGTTCCGAATGTGAGTACCACAAGTGGTTTCAAAAGAGAAAGAAAAATAAACGGAAACCTCAAATCAGTAGTATGGTCTTATGCCACTGCTTTTAACTTTCATGATTTAAAATGTTTGAATTAATGCTACAAGGCTGGCTTGTTGATGAAAAATGTATTATATTTAGAAGGTGGGGTTTAATGAGACACCAAAAGAGCTTAAGCCCAGTCCACACTGGCCTTTGCAGCTAGCAGTGCTGTCATTTACCTTGTGCTGGTGACGTTTGTAACAGTGCTGATTTTTATTATGTATGTAGTTGAAGCTTAGTAGACTAGAAGGAAATTATTTCAATAAACAGGCTGGGTTTGTTCTGAATTTTCCTGCTTTCCCTTGACATGCCTAATTATTGGGGTGTTTTTTGAGAAAGACAATTGTTTTGTCAGTTTTCGTCCAAGTTAGTTATCTTCCCAATTCCTTTGACTATGCCAAAAAAAAAAAAAACAAACCCCACTGGATTTTCATTATAGATGCAAACAAATCTGTGAGAAAGCAAATGCTTTGGAATAAAGCCTAATTGTTATGGCTTCATCTTGCAAATGAAAGATGTGACTTAAACTCTTCTTTCAAGGCTGAGATTGGCACAGAAGCCACACTCTGAGCAACTGCTTAGATTTCTGGGCTTTTGGGAAAAAGGCTCCCCTTCTTACTGGTCTTGCAGATAAAAGTGGTTGATGCTGCCGAACACAGAGCTGTTGAGCCCACTCTTAGCATGTGCGCAGATAGGGAATTTTGCAGTGCTGTCACAGGGTTTATGAATTCCTCATGGCAGTGGCTGGGTAGCAAACACTGAGATAGATGTGTGTCCCTCTGGCAAGGCGGCAGCACTTCCAGGAAGAGCCACTAGTGGCTCTTTGAGTGACTCTCTATCAGGAAAGCAAGCAACTTCGGAAGATCTCTTAGACACACGAGACGAGAAGGAACATATTTTTCTCAGATTTATGCAGGCAAACTCTGGTTAGGCTTCATTTTAGGTATTTTGTGTGCTGTTCATGAGCCCTGACGTGGTAGTCTGCTTTGTAGCTAGATATCAGTTCTTGATTAGAAAGCCTGAGAGAGCTGTTATAAGGCAGAAGGGGTTTTTTTTGGTATTGTTAAAAGAAATCTAACACCTTCTTCCTCTGCTTCTGATACTCCATCAGACTAATTAAATCAATTCAACTTTGCAGCTTCTGATAATGTTTAGAAGGATTTAATTTGCTTATCTCCTATGTGTTTTGAAGTTATGTTGTCACCACTGGATACTTCTTGCATTGGTTTCAGTTACAGAACTCAATATTCACTGAAGATCTTGAACATGTGGTGAAGATCTTAACGAATAATTACTTTTCTACTCTGCATTTTTAATGGCTTGTTTGTTTTGAGAATGCTTCATTTTCTTTATAAAGAAAAGCAAAGGAGATCCTTGCTTTTCCTCTAGCTAAGTGTCCTTCTCTGTTCCATTTTAATAGATCTCCTCTGCCGAATTTCTTTAACTGATCCAAATGAAAGATCTTAATGCGGTATTGAAAGCAAGGAGGTGTGAGAGGGAATTAAAGGATTGTTAGCACACAGCAAGTCACTGGAACTGAAGATACTTTGCAATCATTTCCTTGATTGTCCCTTTGGGAAAGAATTGTATCTGTTCGTTTACCTAGCACACTCTCAGCTCAAACCTCTTAGGCTTTAGTGGATAGTGAAAACCGCAATGTGTGGAGGCCAGATATATGCTAGAAGGATAAGAATGCCTGCATTTTGCCATGGGAAGTGGAGTTATATCTCAATCCTGTGCACAACAAGCTATTTATCATGCTCAGAAAACAGCAGTAGGTAACAAACTTGAAACCTTTGCAGCTAGGAGACTGTTTATATCTCCCCAAACATTATTTTTGTGAAGAAATGATTCTCACTGTCATGTCATGTTGTGTTGCAGTTTACTATGGAGCGCTTCAGTCATCTCATATTATATCTTGTTGCATTTAATCTAGGGTAACTGATGTATAATAATTTGGTGTGCCAAATAAAATGATACAGGTCTGAACTCTTAAGTTTCTGTTTCCTTTAGCCTGTTTAAGATGGTTTCATGTTTGTTATGAAATTGCTGACCCGTTTAGGTGAAAGAGATCTAGCCTGATTAGGGCTCCAGTGATTTTTTAAAGGCTTAGAAATAGATCAGCTATATGGAGTGTGAGTAGGGGGTGAGGGCTGGGGGCTTCTGGCCAGCCAGGTGCGAGTAGGTTTTTGGAAGCTGTTCTGACTCATAATGAAGGGATTCTGATTTAAAATACCTGTGAGAAATTCTGAAACATGGTATGTTTTTCAGGCAAAAGGTCTCTAGAGCTGACTCCTACTGTAGGGGTATGTGGGCTCTTGAAGAAAAACACGGGTTAGACATGCACTATTTCAGTCTAGTATGACAGAATTAAATGCAAAGTTCTGGGGAAAGGGCTTGAATCCAACTCTGTGTAGGATGCCACCAGGTTCTGGGCTGCAAAAAAAGGCCTGGTACTACAAGGTCACCTAAAATAATGTTGCCAATATGTTTAAAAAGCAAAATAGTCTCTTCCACGAAGAGGGGTTGTTTCTAAATTTAAAAAAGCAAAACAAAACAAAAACAAACCTTTGCTAATGATTTAGATGATGGCATGAAATAAGTAATTAAATTTGCCATTTATATTAAACAGAGAATGCCAAGATAAACAGTGATGGGAACAGAACTAACGGGTGTCTTGAGAGATCTGAAGTATGGGCAAGCAATCAATGAGATTCAATATGGAAAAATGTAGTTTATTGCACCTGTGGCATCATAATTTGTAATCCAACCCACAGATTTTAAAAAAAAAAAAAAAAAAAGGAAAAGAGTTAAAGCCTTTAATGAACAGTAGTAGTCCCAATGATTTTAGCAGAAAGATGATATTATTGAATGATATCTAGCCACTTGTTTTGAAGTTCCCTTTTACTTCTTTGGTATTCCATAAACAGAGTATTGCTATGTGTCTAAAATGTAGGATTCCAAGTCTGTTATTTCCTGCAAAAAAACAAGAAAAGTAGTATTATCATCTTATGGAAACCGGCCACTTCACAGCTCTGAGTTGCTGGATGTAGTAACTTCTTGCTTTCCTTTTAGTATTGCATTTTCAGAGTGAGATCGCTGTTCCGTGATGGATTATGTCAGATGATAATGCTGTGATCAAAGTATATGGGGAAATTAAAGGAAATATTTGACATAAACATAAGACATACAAATTATTTAAAATTTGTGTAGCATGTGCCAACATTATTTCTGATAATTGACCTTTATAAAATTATTTTCAGATTCTTATCAGTGTTTTTCATATCATAAAATTTTGGATGTTTCTATCTCTAAGTTGTACGAGAAAAGAAACAGCATAGCTTAGACACATTTCAAAGTAACACTGTCAAGGGGCAGGGGAATTTTGAAGCCCAAAGCACTTTGGTTGTTTACGTCAGTCAGAGGCACCAAGGCTTATGGTTTGTGGAATGAGTATGTTTTTAATGAAAACTATATCTCATTATTTTTAACTGTTTGTGAAAGCAATCTAGTTAATAGTAATGAAGAAGTGAAGTTTTTAATTATATGTGCTTACACTGTCTAACATGTTCTGAATAGGTGCTTGTGGAAGCTGCTAAAAAGGCTTCTAGTAAAAGCTAAAAACTGTTTCCATTATCCTTTATCTTTTGTGCTACCAAAGAATTGGCTTTCCATATGGCAGGTTTTTAGCTATTTTTAGTAGTAGTGCACATTCAGTAATAAACCATTTAGTGCATGGTTTCAGCAATAATTTGCCTGCAGGAGACTCCAGTTACACGTCAGTTATTAGGATTAAATCTTACTGTGTCTCCATTCACAGAATTGACTATAGCTGTGCTAACACAGTGTTATCTTCTAGCAGCTTTTTAATGGAGGCACTGGTAGCTCTATTTGAAGGGAGTAAAATAAAGAACAAATGGGTCCATTTTTTTCCTGACATAGTTCATTTGGCCAACTCAAAAGACAGGAAGATTTATTAGGCAATACAAAATGCGGTTCTGGCAAGTCAAGAAAACTCCCATTGGTTTTGACTCATCCTTAGTTTATGTTATTCTTTTAATCATTGATTTGTTTTAGTAGAGATTTCAATCAAAACTCCTAATCATTTTTCTGGAATACAATTACTTTTTACAGAATTATGTAGCTTTTTGCAAACATCTGAAAGTTTAAATTTTTGTGTATGTTCTTTTTTTTTTTTTTCCTTTTTTAAAGGTGTGCTTTGTACTCCAGTAACCTCATTCTTTCCATCCAGCTCTGTCTTTGCTTGACAACTGCAGGAATGATGTTCCAAGAATGAAGAAAAATGGAAAGTTAGTTGGATTTTGACAAGAATGGACCAACCAATAGCAAAAATAATTTACTTTCTTTTGACATACATGTGTCAAATATTGAGAAGTATTTGACTGCTGCCAAAGCTAGACTGGTATTAAAAACTTTATATAAACTTGCACTTCAGGAAGAAGTTCAAGTGAACTTTTATTCTAGGTTTGTCTAAAGAGTACTTTCTTTCTAGGTCTTATATTAATGAATTATTTTACACTATTTTTACAGTTGGCTGTAATTTCTCATTGGAAAACAGTTTTCTGTTAATCTAAGAAGATGTTTCTCTACTTGAGTTCTATTGTTATGGAGTTTTTTTAACCCTTCCTTTTCCATTTCTTTCCTGGGGAATTTTTCACAAGCAGGAAAATAAAGAATGAAATACTGTTTTTCATGTCAAAGTTTGATTAATTTGTTTTAATGTGAATAATTTTCTTTTAGCTCTGTTTCTGGAATCTAAGATTGAAAAAAATAAAAAGACTTCTTAGCTCTTTCAGATCCGAATCGGCAAGATTCAGTCCATGAATCCCTTGGAAGGTTACGATCTGTGGTGTTCCTGTTATTTTTTCTGCTTCCACTTGAAGTGTTCAGAGATAGCGAGCCCTGCTGTGTATTCCCTACAGAAACATTTACGCAGAAGGATATCTCACTGTCTAAAATCTTTCAGCTGCATATTTGTCTATATTCCTTCCCACTGTTTTTAGCTGTAGTTTCATATATAATTATAAGGAATATCAATTAGACTCATCATGGACCAAATCATATTTTATTTACCTGAACTAATGTAAATAAGTAGATTATAAATAGGTAGATGGTCGCACAATATTTTGAAATATGTCTGCAATGTATGTTTTACCATAGTCTCGGTAAACATACACAAACATGTTCTAAACTAATTCAGATGGAAAAAACCCGCCAAAGTTCCTATGATTTATATTGTAAGGCTGAAGTCTTCCGATTGCTTAAAGTAGATCTAAGTTTGGGCAGGATCCAAAAAGGTATTCTGCCATTTCTATCACTTTTCTTGTTCATGAGGTTCCATAGAGAATTAGATCAAGGAATATAAGAAACAGTTTGACCGGAACAGAAAAAGATGTTGTGTTTTGGTCAGCTGAATGTATTATGTTACCTCACCTATAAGCTGTATAAGGCACAGAGGATGGAGAAAAAAGCAGAGGTGGGTCAGTGGGACTTTCCTGTTTCTCATCACTCGGATAGGTTTACAATGATCCTGAAACTACAGCCTTATCCTTGAATGCTTTTTGCAGCATATGTTACCCATATGCTGGAACTACATTTTATTTGCTCCCTTATGTTGGAATGGTGCTTCAATAGGGAATGTACCTTCATTTCCCTTTCCTTGTTTGTGTTTCTTGAAAAATAAAACTGTATTTTGATAGTAGCAGCAGAGAGATTTTTGAAGACTGATTTGGAGTGATACAGATAATGGTGGTATAGCCTTCCATGGTAAATGAAATTTAGGGAGTTCTGTGGCTCAGGGAAAGATTATAAGGTGCTATTTAGGCAACAGGAATTCTTTGTTTGTGTTAAAATTAGGTTAACACTGGAACCTGATTCCATAAAACGCGAGAGACGTAGTAATGTGTCAAAAGAAAATATTCTGCAGAGCAACCCCATGATTACTGAAGAAATCTTTTTATACTTTTCCTTCCTGTTTTTAAAGGAAAGTTTTTTGTGGGCGGTGGTTTGGTTTGGTTGTTTTGTGGGGTTTTTTTGTTTGTTGGGGCTTTTTTCAATATATATATAGGCAAACATTTATTTTGCTACCTTTAATAGAAATGTAACAATCTGTAATAATCCTCAATATACTCAACAAAAACATATCTGAAGTTATAGTGCTAAAAGACTGTCTTACAGAATAGTTGCTTTTTCTCTGAGGTGCCTTACCGTTTGCCGAAAGACAGCCAGCAATCTGCAGTCACAGCAGACCACGACCGACAGAAGCAAAGTGCTGGCAATATCTGCAGGCAGCGACGGGATCCGTTGGTACGGCTGCCTGGCGTACCCGGTGCAACAGTGAGTTTGGTAACCCTTCACTCTCCTTTCCCGCTCCACAATCAACTTCAGATTTCTTCTCTCTTTTTTTTTTTTCCTTCTCGTTAGTAGCAATTTATATTAAAATTTCTTCTTTATTAAATAAGCAGAAAACCTTTGGAGAAACTTTCAGTCTTTCCTGAAGTTGGACCATATCCCTAACACGCTGTAAGGCCAGGAGCGGCTAGAGGAGCTATCCAAAGGCGTGCGAGGCTGGTGTACCAGCCGGCAAGGTACAGTTCTAACTTCCAAGTTGAAGCTGCATGCTGCACCGCGTCCCTACTCACAGGCCTTTCTTCAACACTTCATTCTTGTGGGGCAGACACGCTAACTTTCCCAAAATGGCATGATCAGTGGATTTGGACAGCTGCTCCTTTAACAACTGCTATGAAGGTGACCCCTGAACTTCTGGCTTCCTCTGTGTCTGTTGTTGGTCAAAAAGGTCAAGCTAAGCATACGGAGAGCTTTACTTAATGTAATGTACTTTAATAACTGGCGTTAATTAGTTCCTTCCACTACGGCTGATCAACTACACACATATGGACACACCCTGAGTTATTCCTAATTTTAATTAACATTTTTATGAGTGACAGGTCATTGAATTTCTGCTATTAATTAGTTGAAGAGCATCTGTTGTGAATGCTGCTATGTGTTTGGCAAAAGGAGGAAAATGGACAAAGAGTGAGGGACATTCGTGAGAGGAATCTATGTAGAGAGTGCATCAAGATACCGAACCAATTTTCTTTTTGAGTTTAATCTTTGATGCATTTACCTGAGATACAGAAAAATATCCTGCTGATTATGGACTTATTGACTGTACACAATAGTACAATTGAATGAATATATAGGTGAAAGAAGTGTTTTCATAAAAATGAATGGATTTATGGGTCTTGATTCTTCTTGTGTAAGCAGAATACCTTTTGTGTGATAGCCTAATGTTGCTAGTGTTGGTCAGGCCATCCGAAATCACCGTGGCTGAGCTGAAGGGACAATGGATGGGGGAGTTCCTGGTGGATAAGACCCTTCCCCAAATTGTTCCCCTGTTCTTGGCTTTCTGCTGCTGCCATCCTCTTTCTTTTGGCGTTTAAAAAAAATTGAGAAGCTGGTACATCAGGATGCCTTGCTATATTTTGTACTGAGGAGAACAGTAAAACATGGTAAGAAGCAAATACTCTCCTGTAGAATTCCTGAATTCCCCTCAACAGTTTGCGCTTTTTTCGATGACTGGCAGTTGCAATGTGCAGTGGTGGAGCACAAGGGCTTCAGTCGGGTACATGGTGCTTTGAGTAGTTTGCTTGTGTTCCTGTGCTATGAAATCTGTATTCAGGTAATTGTCTTATCCCTAGGGGAAAGGAGGAGAGTGAGGGAGAAGCCTTGCCCTGCAAGTGACTTGTTCCCAAAGTACAGCAAAATCGTCATACATGTAGGAAACAATATCACCCCTACTTGCAGGTTGCTAGAGGTTTTCTGTTTGTTTAGTTTGGTTTGTTTTTTTTTAATGAACTGATCTGCCCCTGATCCTAAGAAGACTAGAAGAATGGATTTCATAAGCCATAATTTGGGTACATAACCTATCTTCTATTTAAATCTCTTATTTAATCTTTATCTAACCAGTTTTTAGAAATCTTTCTATGTAAATTTAAGGATTTGAGCCTTAATGAAACTATGATTGTATGTTTAGTTTGTTTATTCCTATCTTTTTTTTTTTTCTTTTTTTTTAATAGTCTTGAAAACAGTTTCCTTTGTGTTTCTGGTTGATTCTCATATGAAAAAGTTAAATATTCAAAGGAAGATGTACAAAATGTGGCTGTAAGTGGTGTGGGTTTTTTGTTTGTGGTTTTTTTTTTCCAGGGATTGATTTTTATTGAGAAATAATCCTTCTGTTTTTCCTCCATCTATATCAGGGCTTACTTCTAATCTTAGAATCCAAAGCCTCTAAAATTGCTTTAGATTTATTTTTTAATTTTCTTTTGCAGATTGGCATGGCTTTCTAACGTCCAATTCAATATTACTTAAACTGTAGTTTTAACATTAAACATCTGAAAAAGATGAGATGTTCAGAGTAATATTTATTCCTTAAAAAAAAAGTTAGTGATGTTATTTTCATTCTCTGAATTGATTCCTTTGTCCTTTTTTGCAGATTTTGTTACTATCACTGTGTAAGGAAGAGGAAACAAGGAGAAGCTGTATTAGGTGAAAAGGTGGATAACTGACATTTTTGCAATATTTATTGCGTACCTTATTAATCTGGGAATGAACCTTAGTTAAAACCGCAGAATTGTAATGGATGCAATTTAAGAAGGGATCTCTGAATAAAATCCAAGTTTGTGATCCTTAAAACCATAATAGCAGACTTGGCCGTAGGCTTCCTGCTGTCTTAGACTCAGCAAACTCCTCTTACTCTTCTACATTTCCGTCCCTGTTCTGTTGCAGTCAGCTGAAAAAGTAACACTTTTCTGCTTCTCATCTAGGATGTGCACTATCTTACATGTCCAAACTAAAGGATTTTCTCTTGTTCTGTTACTTTCCTTTCTTTTTCTTTTTCTTTTTTTTTTTTTTTTGTTTTCCCTCCCATGAATTACATGAGCGTTCCTGAATACTAAGTAGCAACCCAGAGCCGCAGTTTACACCACATAATTCTTTTACAGCTTCCGAATAGGGCTGCAGCAACTCTGTACCCAGTGTTGTCTGGGTGCATAGGGTCTGAGTGTACTTAGGGTTGAGTACTACCATCCTTATTGAGCAAGATGATATATTGTCTACCCGACTTTGATGATAGAAAAGTGTAACTACTACTAAACTGCAGTGGATGTGCTGCTGCATGGGTTTTGGCATCTTTTCCCTTAACATAACCACTTCCAATTATGAGTTAAATCACGTGTGCTTGGTATTCACAGATTTTGACAGTGATGTTTAGAGATACAGTCCTAGTGATGTAAAATGCTTGTCAACAAGAGAACTGGCTAGCTTCTGAATGGCCTTAACTTCAAACACAAGGAAGCCTATTTAGAAAGACACTGAAGAAAAGGAAGAATTTTGAATCTTTAATTCAGCTTAATCTTAGACAGTGCATTTTGTAAAACAATCTCAGAAGTTTCTTAGCTTCTTCAGCAAGCTGCTAAATAATCTCAAACTTTTCTTGCTTTCTGGAGTTACTTGCAAAAAATACATTTCTTCCTCTTGAAGTCCAAGCTCATGTATCTCCTTTTCCCGGCATCATGAAAGAACAGGATAGAGCAGACAAGCAGATAAACAAAAATATGTAGTATTTAGTGTTCCACTGTGTGCTGTATTTCGTGAGTCAGTTCACAGGTTAGCTACCTCTTTCACATGGCCATAAAGCTAGGAAAGAATTAAAGATTAAGTGATACACTCATAGGATATTACACTCAATAATCTTTGAGTAACAAAGCTTTGTAAAGAAATAATTAAATTTTTTTGAGAATTGTCTCTTCCATTTTATCTGTATTTTTGCTACATTCATGTTGCTGTTTTTAAATTTTCTGTAACTAACTATGTAGACTTTAATCTAGAAGAGATTATAAAGATCATTTAATCAACAATATGATCAATATGTTTTGCTTCCATTGGAAGAAGGAAGAGACAACCAACTTGTCTAGTAAAAGCCAGTGGCCAGTGTTAGCCAATACCTGTTTTCTGACTTCTTTTTATTAGGGATTTCTCTGCTAAGAAAGGGAAAGGGCGGTGGGGAGGGATCGGGAAATTAATATATTTGAAAAATCCTCTGCTCTTTTTGGGGGTCTTGGCACAGTGGTACAATTAGGTCAAATGCATTCTTTTATCCCTTTTTAAAGCATCTCTGTTAATGTTTGATTTTCTTCCCAGATAATTTCTTGTAGGTAACAGATTCTATAATTTCTCATCAAGATTTCCTTGGCTATATTCAGTCATATGTCAGAAGGAGCTAAAAATGCTTCTCTTGAAAACCTGGGATCAATAGGTGGTTTCAGAGCTGATCAGGTGAGTCTACCAGCCTGATAAACGCACTTATGAAATTTGGCTTATATAAAATATCTGAGTGTTAATGATGGGGAAGGTATCTTACTGGCTTTGGCTGCAAACAAATGATAGAAGACTCCTATGTATTTTTCATGCTTTCTTAGAAGTTTATTACCTGAATTTTGGCAAATAGCTTCCATCCTCTTTGGCTATTCTTGCCAGCCCTTTTGCTGGCTCACGTAATCAAACCTATCAGCTCAGGCAGAGGTTGCTCTCTCTCTCCTCTAATCATCCTGCTTTGAAACTCTGTGTCTAATGAATTATTGTTATGCTTGTTTTTGTACCATGAGGAAAATAAGTGTGAAGCTGTAAACTTGCTATCCTTGGATGTTGTCCAATAACTTCCTCAAAATAGATCTAACCCTTACAGAATGGATTTTTCTCACCTTGTCACACATGCTTTTACTGTTGTGTTACTTAGGTTAAACAGATGCTGTGTCTACAAGGCTATGGCATGCAGCTTTTAAACTTGCTCGTTGTCTTTCAGATCACTAAATTAATATCCATCCTATTCATCTTTTGAATGTTTGTCACTCTACAAAAGGCAGTTTTCTCTAGCTAGCGATAATTAGATACCTGGTTAATGTCCTCTGTGTATTTATGCATTATTGGGATTTAATCCCAAAGCGACAATACAGTCTCCGCTGATGAGCAGGATGAAATCCCCATACGTATTCTACTCCATTAGCTTCCCTAATCATTTAAAGTCAATTGCACTGACGACTTCTTAGTGAAATTCCCATAAAATGCACCATTCCTTTCCCTCTTCCCACCTTTAAAGGGTGTGGTCGTTATCTTTCTTTTGCAATCTTGGGCATCGCTGACTTGTCCACTCTGTATCCAGCTTACACTGTGGGAGGCTAGCTGGAAAGCTTCCAGTTTCCTTGGTCAACCACAGGGGACATGCATACCAGAGTAATGAGAATGAACCTGCTGCTGGACCCCAGAGACATTGTAGCACCATCTGTGAAGAAATGTTATGGAAGAGGCTAGCATTTGCATTTTTAAGCTTTACTTTGATTGGATAGATAAGGAGAAAATAGCTGTCAATACTTGTAAAGCTAGAGAAGATCAAAGACAGTCATCAGGCCTCTGGAAATATTTTAGAAGCAAAGGTAAGAGTGTCATTTTCAGATCAGAGAAAGTACGCAAAGAATCCTAGAAATACTTTGTTAATGTAAACATGGCTTTACCATTGACTAGTACGTGAAAACGGCAAGATCAGGAGATGCTTTTATTCACATCTTTAGTTACCACTTTTAAATATCTATATCTATCTATCTATCTGTCTATCTGTGTCGTACTAAATGGTGTGCCAAGATACTGACGATGTGTATTGGCTCAGTATTTCCAAAGAGAGTTCAAAAGGACTTAGAGACATTTCGGTGTAAGTATTTTACTCTAATACTAGAGTATTTTTGAGTAGTCTTCAGAGATAAAGACACATTAGTCATACAGATGTTATCCAAATTGCTTGATGTCTTTGTAAAGTTTACACTTTAAATACATACTGCACATTGTTGGGATGCTAATATGCTTGTTCCTTTCAAAACTTGATTCCTTTTTATTTCTCGCCACATGCAGTTGTTGGTTTCACCTCTAAATGGATTTTTAGTAGAAAGTTAGAGTTAAATTTAAAGGAAATGAAATTTAAATTAAATAAAAAGTATTAAAAGTAAAATTAAAAAGTTAAAGCTGCAAGTCTGCCAACTGGCAAATTTATTTCAAATTTGCTACACAGGTGTTTTCAGACCTTAAAGAAGCAATAAACACTTATTCATCAGAGTCTCTTATATGTGAAAGGTTTCACACCATTCATTAATTTGCCCTCTAAATTGTGCCTGTTAGCCTTCTGTAAACACAGCCTTGTGACCAGGTGCTTGGCCTCTCTCTGTTGTTAGCACTGCATATCCTGAATTTGGTTCAGTTTTGTGATAGACAGTAACAACATGAAGTGATGATTTTTGGGACAAAGCCACTCTGGAAATAAGTGCTTTGTTTAGAAATATCTCTAACTTCATGAAATGCTGCAAGATGCATTTTATATTCTGCATTGCTTGTGCTCAAAAGCCTTTTGTAAAAGGGTTTATCAAAAAATTGTAGCTCTGTACAGGAAGTATGCTGTGTGAATGTGTTTTTGCTATCAAGCTTACGAAAGTCCTATTAGGTGCTGTAAATGTAGCTTTTTTTTTTTTTTTTTTAATGATTCATGCCAAATATACCAAGCATTTCAGTGTGAAAACTTCAGTGGTGTTTGTAGTGAAAATCAGACATTTTGTTACCCGAAGCACCTCAACATTAACTAACTGATGTATGTCATTGGTATGGCTGGTGGTTCTGTGTAAGGTCTTTTCTTCCTCTTTTCTTCCTTTAACTAAATACTATGAGGGAGACAAACAAGCAGAATTGTCTCATTAAAATATGATTTCTGCAGTTACGAAGAGTGTAATAATTTTTAAACCTTGCATCTCAAATATTAAAATAGTGCAAAGGCTTGTACTCATGGGCAGAGCATTATCCATCTGAAAGAAACATTTGATGTGAACAGATTTACAATTATGAAGTATCAAGGTTTAAGAAACTTCAATAGGCTTTTTCTCTGGATGTTTTTTTTAAACTCTTAAACAAGGTTCATCACAGCAAAAACTTGATAGAAATGAAGAATTGATAATTTGAGAGAGGTGCAAATTAACCAGCAAAGTTAGCAACTTTTTTAGTTAATATATTGATTTAAGTAAAAAGGTATAGTAGCTCAGAGAAAGACTTTCCTTTGTCCAAGAATCAAGTCTGAATCTGTCCCTAGCATTGTCAAAAAGAAACATTTTTAATAGATTTTTGCTATAGCAACACTTTCTCTTCCCTTCACAGAAGAAATATTTTTTTTGCACTTCATTTTCAGCCAGCAGAGAATCATCAGCACTTCTTCTAAGAGGTAATTGCACAGGAAAGGGAGATGATAAAAGTAGTTTAGGATAGTATAGCTCACTCCACACTCTCTCAGGAGTTTTCAAATAGGTCTCCCTAGGCAGAATGGCTGTTTTCAAGTTGGCCTATTGAGCATTAGAGCCTTTAGATTTAAGTTTGTAGTATATAAGATAGGAAATTTACTACTTAGTTTATTTGATATCAATTATTCCTTTGTCTAACATAGATACACACTTTTTGATGAAAGAAAGAACCAGTAGAAGCCTATATTACAGACCATGAACTTTACTGGAAAATTGTTGTCCCACCAGAATGTTGTTCATGGCAGATTTCTTCTGCCTGAAAGTTGGAGTTCCTGTGTTTGGCCTATTTTCCTCAAATATTTTTCAATTCTATGTGTAGAAAAGCTAATTGCCAAGTCTATTTAAAACATTCTCTTCTTATTGGCAGTAAATCAATGTTGAACCAATGGTTGCAAGCTGGAATACTCACTCTTCTGTTCTACTTTGTGGGTTTGTTTTTTTTTTTTTTAATACTACAATAAATGTTTTATTTTTGTATGCCAGGATAGCAGAAGAGGTAGCAAATATGTGAAATTCAGTCCCTAATTCACACTCTGAGGTTACTCAAAGAATGATAAACAACCATCTACCTCCTTGTCTTGCAATGCAGTTCAAGTTCATGGTCAAGATGTGCTGATATTACACTTTCTAGGGAACTTTGAGAACTGAAAGTCATGAGCAATTAATGACTTTGAGAAGATGGAAGAACTGCAGATATTGCTGGAAATTCTTCCAGGAGAAGCTCTTACTAGGATATTTAGAGTGACATGTAATATATCATTTTTAGTAAAAGAACATTCTGGCCTGGCTGTCTGAGGAAGCCATGAGAAAGACGTTCTGAAGAGAAACATGCTGATGAGACAGAAGTCAACCACTAATCTATTATCTGAAGATCTGCATAATTTTCAACCCCAAAACATTTAGTTTGAGTTCCAAATAACAAATCTATCCCTCATCTCATTTCCAGTGTTTCTAAGGTTGCATAGAGTTTGGTGTGATTTCTGTAGATCAAAACTTCACAGTAAAATTGTCACCACAGATTAACTCTCTTGATGATAGACTGTTCTGCAGAAGGTGACTATTGCCATGATTTGCAAATATTCTGTGTTAAATTACAAGAATGACAGATAAAACATCTTGCTCTATAGGAACCTTGTGCTATTGATAAAACCCAACATTTTGGCAAGGCAGTTGAGCTTCCTGTGACATGGTTTTAGCGAAGGTGGCATGGTTTGTCGGTATGGGTATGTCTGGTTGAACTTTGACCATGATCATCTGTTGACTGTTCAGTCAGTAAAGTGTTTGCTTTGCAATATTCAAGAACAGAATATCTTCCAACTGTACAGCAAAAATACATGATGCATAATCTTGCAAAACATTAAGTAAAACCATATGGATTGGGTAGTGATAGGTTAATGGTTGGACCTGATGATCTCGGAGGTCTCTTCCAACCAGAACAATTCTATGATTCTATATTATTTTTAAGTGACTTCTTTGATATATATTTCCTGTTAAAAATTAGTTGAGTATCTTTAACTTGTACAAAAAGCTTGCTTATGTTCTTGGAGATTCACTGGTAGATTAACAGTGTTTTATTTTCTTCTTTCATGACTTTCTCCAATTTACAATAGGTGAAGGAAAAAAATGAAGAGGAGAAGAGAAGTTAAAAGGAGTCAGCCAGGAGAAAGAAAAAATTTCTTCCCTCAGACATTCACTTAATAGTTTGCTAAGCAACAACGTGCAAAGATTAATACTGTCGGTGTTTAGTTCAGAAATACTGAACATTTTAAAATAGGGTATGTGCTGTGTCTCAATGAAACTATGAACCTTTGGGCTGGTGGACAGCCAAAACCTCTATTTTTACCTCTTCTTGTGCTTTGGATCCATTTGTGGGTTTTAAGCTCAGCAAAGCAGCATGCGCTTCTGTTCAGTTTCCAGAAATAGTGTTGCGGTTCAGAGATCTTGCTGAACTGGGCCTGGGTTTGAGATGACAGTGCAAGTTGTAAGACAGCCGTACAGCGAGTGAAATACAATGTGGAGCCTAACAGGCTGTCATAAATGTATTGGTGAACTGAAGATGCTTCTTGCTTCTAAGATCTGTATTTAAATATAGTACAGAAAGGATATTTAAGGTGTACTCTAAAAGGAGAGAGGGAGTTAAAAGTTCCTACTGCTTTAGTACAGGAGCAGGTAGGTTTCAGTCGATATTGCCCATTGCAAGGTCAATGCATTTCAAGGATAAAGGACTTTGAATTTCAGCAGTAATACTTACCCAGGTTCATATCCCGTGAGAAGACCCAAGACTTGTGAGAAAAATATTCTATTGAGAACTAAGATGAAAACTTTAAAACACTTTTTCTCAATGTTGCAACTAGTCAAATTGTTTTTACTTTTTCAGTTATATCCAAACATTTAATTTTATTTTTGTCCTCTTTTAATCCATTATAAAAATGAAAACACCTGACAATGTTGCTTTTTAATTTATCTAGTAGGTTAAGGAATGTAGTTTTGGCTTTATCTTCCTCTTTGTTGTCCAAGCCCAATTCTATAAAGGCTTTCATAGTCTCATGAAACTGAAAGTAACTGTTCTGTGGAGGACAGACACTGAAGAAAGAAAGGAAGCAGGATTGCTAACTGCTACCTCAGTCGTCTTTGGTTGTTAATCTGATGTCTGGCTGTGGCTTTTCCATCTAGGCTACAGATACTTTAGGAATTCAACTGTTTCCAGTGTAGCACCCAACGTTTCTTCCAAGCATCTAGCAATTTTGCTTTTCTGAAGTGTCGTGTTTTAAAAAGCCTGAGTTTCAGAAAATCAGATCCATTTAAGACATTTCAAGTTTGAAAACAGACAACTAAGGCTGTGAAACTAACTTCTTGGCTGAACATTTGGGCATCAATATACTTGACAAATGGAAGCAAACCTTAACTTTTGCCCCTTTCATGGCACAGTAGGACAGTTAAAGAACTGCATGCAGCTCACTTAAGGTGTAAGAGGCTCTTCTCATTCAGATCAGTTTTTGACTGCATGTAGATTAAAGCAAGCAGAAAATTGAATTTTTATTGCACTTTGACCATGTACATTTTATCATGAGGGGTGTTTTTTTCAAAGGGACAAGGAGCAGAAGAATTTCTCTAGTCAGTCAGTCAGTCCACTGGTTTCTTAGGAAGCAACCTATGTGACCAACTGGAGCTGACAGGACATTTTGCCACGTGCCTATCTTAGACAATGGTGACTCATGAAGAGTAAAACTTATTACAGAAAGAGTTGGTATTGAGAAATGCTTTGGTTTTAGAACCAGTTTTGAAAGCTTCGCATTTTTGCTTTGAACTGAGAAAAATACTTCAGGTAATTCTTTTTAGAATAAACATTTCTGGCACTTGAAATGAAACATATGAAAATAATGAAAGAAAAACTATAGGCTTGGATTGAAATCAATTGGGATTTAGGTTTAAAAACAAATTTTGACCTATTGCAGAATGAGGTTTTTACAAGCTTCTGGCTTTTTCAGTTTTCTGGAACAGAGATTTTCTTCTCTTCTCTCGCCTCTCTATGCAATCCTTCCTACCTCTAAATCTTTTTATTATTTTCAAATGATAAAGTTTAGTGTTTTCCAAATTTAGTCTAGGAGTGCCTCACTGGTCTGACACGTCTAAGATGAACTAATGAGGGAGAAACCTGCCCAGAACAAGACAGTCCCCTTTCTGAGTGAGAAAAATCTGCACACTGGCTTTTTTTCCTCATCTTTTGTCTTTTTGCTTACTAGATCAAAGTTTAATAGATCAGGCAAAGTAGGAAGCTCAGATAAATGGTAAACTTTCCCTCAGATTTTGCCACAGCTTGAGTAGAAAATCAGAAATTACTGGAAATAGGAAAAACTATCAGTAACACTATCTGCAACTGCTATAGCCAATTTCCTAATTCCAAATTGTTAATGAACCACTTTTTTTTTGTGATCTTGCTTTTTTTGTTTAGTTTTCATTCACTTTTTGCATACACATTTCTTCTGAGAAAATGTTCTTCCCCCCTACATTTTCTGGGAAAAATCCTGAATGCAAAGAAATCATAGAATCACAGAATAGTTTGGGTTGGAAGGGACCATTTAAAGGTCATCTAGTCCAATCCCCCTGCAATGAGCAGGGACATCTTCAACTAGATCAGGTTGCCCAGAGCCCCGTCCAGCCTGACCTTGAATGTTTCCAGGGATGGGGCTTCTACCACCTCTCTGGGAAACCTGTTCCAGTGTTTCACCACCCTCATTGTGAAAAATTTCTTCCTTATATCTAGTCTAAATCTCCCCTCCTTTAGTTTAAAACCATTACTCCTTGTCCTATCACGGCAGGCCCTGCTAAAGAGTTTTTTCCCATCTATCTTATAGGCCCCCTTTAAGTATTGAAAAGCCACAATAAGGTCTCCCCAGAGCCTTCTCTTCTCCAGGCTGAACAAGCCCAACTCTCTCAGCCTTTCCTCATAGGAGAAGTGCTCCAGCCCTCTGATCATTTTTGTGGCCCTTCTCTGGACTTGCTCCAACAGGTCCATGTCTTGCGTTGAGGGCTCCAGAGCTGGACGCAGGACTCCAGGTGGGGTCTCACCAGAGCAGAGTAGAGGGGCAGAATCCCCTCCCTCGACCTGCTGGCCACCCTTCTTTTGATGCAGCCCAGGATACGGTTGGGTTTCTGGGCTGTGAGCGCACATTGCCGGCTCATGTCCAGCTTTTCATGCACCAGTACCCCCAAGTCCTTCTCGGCAGGGCTGCTCTCAATCCCTTCATCCCTCAGCCTGTATTGATACCGGGGGTTGCCCTGACCCATGTGCAGGACCCAGCACTTGCCCTTGTTGAACGTCATGCGGTTCACATGGGCCCACTTCTCAAGCTTGTCCAGGTCCCTCTGGATGGCATCCTGTCCCTCAGGCGTGTCCGCTGCATCACTCAGCTTGGTGTCATCTGCAAACTTGCTGAGGGTGCACTCAATCCCACTGTCCATGTCATTGATGAAGATATTAAAAAGTACTGGTCCCAATACGGACCCCTGAGGGACACCACTTGTCACTGATCTCCATCTGGACATTGAGTCATTGACCACTACCCTCTGAATGTGACCATCCAACCAATTCCTCACCCATCGAACAGTCCATCCATCAAATCCATATCTCTCCAATTTAGAGAGAAGGATGTTACAAGGGACCGTGCCAAAGGCCTTACAGAAGTCCAGATAGACAACATCCGTAGCTCTTCCCTTGTCCACTGATGTAGTTATTCCATCATAGAAGGCCACTAGGTTGGTCAGGCAGGACTTGCCCTTGGTGAAGCCATGCTGGCTGTCTCCAGTCACCTCCCTGTCCTCCATGTGCCTCAGCATAGCTTCTAGGAGGATCTGTTCCATGATCTTCCCAGGCACAGAGGTGAGGCTGACAGGTCGGTAGTTCCCAGGGTCCTCCTTCCTACCCCTTTTAAAAATGGGTTCAGTATTTCCCTTTTTCCAGTCCCCAGGGACTTCACCTGACTGCCATGACTTTTCAGATATCATGGAGAGTGGCTTGGCAACTACATCAGCCAATTCCCTCAAGACTCTGGGATGAATCAATGGCACAACTTTCACTGATGCCCTACCTGACCTTCTGTCCAGCCTTGCTTGCAATTCCTAGTACTTTTTTTGTTCAGCCTTTTTACATCTATGTCAAAAAAGACCTGTTTCTCATGCTGTCTACATCAGGATGATCATCTCATGTTTGGGCTTGGATTCTAGTCTCAGAGTCACTTACTGTATAATGGGAACTATTCCATCTTATTTAACAGTTCTTCAAAGTAACTGTGCATATTTATTTATCAACCATTGAAATACTTTCTGTAATTTTATGAAAAATCAGATGTATATAAGTATTTCTTTAAAGGGATTCTGAGATTTTACTGGTAGCATCTTTGCACAAATCTGACACTGAGAACTTCAGGAAGCTCTTATGGGGCATTGTTTTTCTCTCAACATTGCAATGTTGCAATCCTTTCTCTGCACCAAAGCTATGTTATTGGGGATTTGCTGAGTGGAGGGATATTCAGGAGACACTGGTGTTTTCAAAAGATCACTTGCCTGACTTTAGCTGAAAAAAAGGTCATAACTGAGAAATAGTTTTTCTGAAGTTTGAGTGACCTGGCTATTGTCTAACTGTGCCTAGTGTCTTACAGTTCTAGAGAGAGGTCTATTTGCCCTGGAAAAAGTCTTTAATGCTGAAAGTCCTTCTGCCAGTGCTCTGATATAATCATTAGAAATTAGACTTTTCTAGTCATTTGAAATGTACCTTGTACACTGTAGTTCTGCTACATTTCCTGTGTGGGCAGGGAATCGTTTTTAGTGGTTGCTGATAGTACAGTGTTGGTAAATGATCTGATAAGCACATTTTGTGTAACACATGTACAAACTAATGGTGAGAATATACAGCAGTCAAAGGCAGGGCTACGTAATCTTGTTCTTAAACTAGACAACCCAAGTGCTGTGCTGTGGTTGTGGCGGCACTGGGCTGAGCATGGCTGTGCAGCTACCAAACTTAAGTGCTGAAATACTGTGCTCCTGGCCTAAGCGCACAAAACCTCATCAGACAATCAGGCTATATCAAACCATCACGTGCATATATAATGTGCACACACCCTTTATTAGACCCTTCTAATCCAACTGCAGCATATTGTCATATTAAGTATGAAGTGGCCTAGGTCACTCTACGTGCTGAAGAGGAAGGAGAAAAACTGATGATAGCAACAGCAGTGACTTCACATTTCTGTCGCTCTGCAGAAGTGGGCTGCTGACCACAGCAGCTGAGTCATGAGGACTGCCAATGTGCAGAACACTGCATTATTCTGGAGCTTCTAGCATCCCAACGCATGAGATGTCTCAGTGGTTATCAGGGCCAACGTTGGAGTTGTTCATCAGATAAACTTCCCACCTTTTATGTTCACATAGAAGAGGATCTCTATATCCACTTTTCTATATTTAAAGCAGGCACCCAAGGTTTCACTGTAGCTTGGGACACTGGTAGGAAGAGAAAGGGGGAACTGATGCAGGAGAAGGTTATTTGTATTAAATCTTTGGCTTCTAATCAACTTTCACTTTTATACCTAGAGCATTGCTCATGGCTCCTGACTATATTCAGGATCACAAAACGGAAAGCAAAGCTGGTTTATTTAGCCTTCGGGGCTTTTGTGCCCCCATGCTACTTACAAACCAGTCACGATTTGGCCCATAAATTGCTCAGTGCTTTGCACTTTCAGAGGAATGATTAAGGACACTCTGTCTACGAATAAGCTATTTGTACTCCACAGTCATCAGCAAAACATTGTTAATAGATGCTGTAGTGTTTGGCTTTGACTTACCCTTTGCAAAGTTCATATAGTCTGCCATCTGAATCATAGACAGCAGATGCACTGAGGTCTGATCTCCCTGCTATTTGCCAAAACTGAAAAGATATTAAACATAGAGCAACAGCATAGACATACCTGACACTGCTGAGGGTAGGCTATGTCATTTAGATTTGCCTCTCAAAGATTATCTTTTTGTACATGACATTGTGAAGATGAGGTATTATATGACTATGTTTTTAAGAACAAAACATATCAAGCCATGAGTGTTCATGAGCCTCTTCTGCACACTCTATCAAATGCTTTTTGTCAAACTGGTAAATATCAAATATTGATTTGTGTTGTTGTCTTGGCACTCCTCGTGAATTTGTCAAGTTCAGTGGATCTTTCCCATGATGTTTCATTTATCATGGAATCCATAGCCATTTTCAAGTGAAATGACAGCTCTTATGATTGAATAGCAACTTCAGCATTAGTCTGGATAAAATTTGCCTGCTATTGATTAAAGTCAGGTGTCTCTATAATTATGGAAGAGTGATCTATCACCCTTCCTTTTTAAATGATGTGTCAATAGTAATCTCAAAGAATAGTTTGTTCATCCTGTATATAAGAAAAGGTTTTATAACTAAGCAGTGGGGACTGAATTTATACAGCTTGATATTGGTATATGTAGCCACTTACCTCTTGGATGCTGGTACCTCTAGGCACAAGGTTAATAAATACTTTTAAGGAAATTATGTGAAAGGATTTTGTAGTTTCATTCAACGGAAGTCCTTCAGGAGGAAAGGATTGCATTTGGCACTGCTTAGCGCCCAGATCACAGCCTCTATGGTTAGACTGAATAAGCAGGAGGAGCTCCTTCACATACTGAGAAGTAAACTCCAGTCACTCTCAGCATATAATTTCCGATATCAGGGGTGAAATATTTCTCTAAAGATTCACTTGTTTAAATGAAGACCTGTTTTTCTGACAGTCGTCAGCGCGGTACACTTAATGAACTCCAATTTCAAGGCAAATACTTCAAGCATACTTACCTAGTCTCGTTCCAAAATGAACCAGAATGGCAGAATATTGGTATTTTTGAGCAGACTTGCAAGGAGTGATCTGTTTCTTGTAAGGAAATGTTACATAGTTTAGGAGTGCATGCTGGATATACTCCCTCCCTCCCCTTGGCTTTTTTTAAATGTCAGGAATATTTAGCATAACTTAGTATGTTGAATTTTTGGGTCTGTATTTGTAGAGGTTTTCTTTTTAGAGGGAGCGCTATTACTATTCCTTACTCTGAAGTAGATACCTGAAGTAAACAATGGGGTTATATAATTTCTCAGTAAATTTTTATTTTGAATTTTTCATATACTTTGTTAACTCTGGAAGAGTCAACACTAATGCAGCTCCGTTAATGTAATGGAGTGTAATGATAAATGTGTAAATGGTTATGAGGAGCTGATTAACTCTCAGAATTGTTTTCTATCTTTTTTATGTTGCTCTGTATTCTAGCCAGTCATCACTACAACACACTTACATTTCTTGTTTGAGGTCGTTAGCTGGTGATTGAGTGGTTTTGTTTTCTCGGTTGGTTGATTGGTTTGGATCAAAACAGGGAGGATTATTATTGGGTTTAGATTCTCTTTTTCAGGGATTTAAAAATGTTACATTAGGATCTGCCCAAGGATACTCTGGCTCTGACAAATTTTATCTTTGCTAAAATGTGGCTTCTCTCCTTTAGACTTAAGTCTTGGCACGGAGGTGTGACAGTCATTTTATTGTCAGACAGAGAATATTACAGCAGAGTGGGTGGAACTAAAAGAGAACAGAATTCGGAGCTTTCATGTGAATAAAGTGTTTGCTGTTCAATCTTTTCAAGTTCTTACAAAAAGTTAACTTCTTTTCTCTTCTTCTATGTGTCTTTCCACCATGCTACTTCTCGCTTGCCTTCCTGACTGCCCTCTTCCCCTCTGCCCTCTTGCTGCCTTCCTATTCTATCCAAAATGGATTAACCTCTCTGTTAAACGGTGTGTCTCCTGGGAGGTTCGCACTTCAGGCTCCAGCAGCGGTCAAACTGAGTACTACAGTACTTAGCCCTAGAAGTGTCTTTAATAATGGTTTGTCCAAGAGCAAGCACCATGAAATGGCAACCAACCACTTGATACAAGAGAGCTGAGAGCAATAAGTGGCTGTCACATTAAGCCCAACTCTTTAACTTTGTGATTCTCATCTCCATATATGGCTGTCTTTTAGTGGTACAGAAAAAAATCATTCCAAAAGAGGTGAGAATGTTTAGATTCACGTCTGCTACATTTAAGTTTTAATTAAAGATAAAGGAAGTTAGGTCTGCCCTATGATTGATTTATATGCTATTATCATAAAACTAACTAATTTAGAATTTGACACGTATGTTCCATTCATATAAAAACTTCTGAAAAATATCTATGATTCTAATGAAAAAAACCAAAAAAAACAACAAATGAATTACGTAACCATATGGACTTTCAGTATTTTATTTTGCTGTCACGAAGACAACTGTTAGATGGGTTAAAAAGGAAGCTTTCACTTACTGCCAGAAACATATCAGTCAATTTAATAGAAAACAGTTTCATAGAGGAATGAAGGTCCTTGTGAGGAAGGCTGAAAACTAAGTGCAGTCAGGCACCAATGATATCCTTGCAGATGCCACAGGTCTTCACAAGATGCCCTCAGAAAAGCTTGCTCAGGTACACATTACCCTAAAATGAAACACTTTTGATTGCTCCGTGGTTGAAAATGCCCTTTTAAAACAGTTATGTTATAGTCGTCTTGTGAGCACTCAGAACCATTGTCTGATTCTTTGTGGCAGCTAGTGGAAAAGTAAATTTCCAGTTAAGCATTTTCTGTTAAAAGGTCTGTTTCAGGGACTTGCCCTGCCTTCACAGTAGCAATGACAATTGAGCACCAGAGACAGGAAGGTTCTTGATACACATTGACTAGTTCAGTGCTTTCTTCCTAATGTATGAAATGCTGACAGCAGAATGATTTATGATCTCCCATAAATAAGAGTCAGTATTGCTACATTTATTTAAAAAAAAAAAAAAAATTATTTCCAAAATAAATAAATCTTGTGGGCAAGAAACATACCCTGTCTAGAAAGATGAGAGAAGCACACAATTCAGGAACTGTTGAAGTTTCATTTTCAGTCAAGCTTCCGCTTTAGTCTTTGCATGTCTTTTGCACTGATACTCAAACCATGACTGAGTCCAGAGTTGTTAAAATGTAGGCTTGTGGTGGGTTGACCCTGGCTGGATGTCAGGTGCCCACCAAAGCCGCTCTATCACTCCCCTCCTCAGCTGGACAGAGGAGAGAAAAGATAACAAAAAGCATGTGGGTTGAGACAAGGACAGGGAGAGATCCCTCACCAATTACCATCATGGGCAAAACAGATGACTTGGGGAAATTAGTTTAATTTATTACCAATCAAATCAGAGGAGGGTAATGAGAAATAAAAACTAAATCCTAAAACACCTTCCCCCCAGCCCTCCCTTCTTCCCAGGCTCAACTTCACTCCTGATTTCTCTCCCTCCTCCCACCGAGCGGCACAGGGGGACAGGGAATGAGGGTTGCGGTCAGTTCATCACACATTGTCTCTGCTGCTCCTTCCTCCTCAGGGGGAGGACTCCTCACACTCTTCCCCTGTTCCAGCGTGGGGTCCCTCCCACGGGAGACAGGTCTCCATGGACTTCTCCAACGTGAGTCCTTCCCACTGGCTGCAGTTCTTCATGAACTGCTCCAGCGTGGGTCCTTTCCATGGGGTGCAGTCCTTCAGGAATGGACTGTTCCAGTGTGGGTCCCCCACGGGGTCACAAGTCCTGCCAGCAAACCTGCTCCAGCCTGGGCCCCTCTCTCCATGGGTCCACAGGTCCTGGCAGGACCCTGCTCCAGCATGGGCTTCCTGTGGGGTCACAGCCTCCTTTGGGCATCCACCTGCTCTGGTGTGGGGCCCTCCACGGGCTGCAGGTGGATATCTGCTCCACCGTGGACCTCCCTGGGCTGCAGGGGGACAGCCTGCCTCACCATGGTCTTCCCCACGGGCTGCAGGGGAATCTCTGCTCTGGTGCCTGGAGCACCTCCTCCCCCTCCTCCACTGGCCTTGGTGTCTGCAGAGTTGTTTCTCTCACACATTCTCACTCCTCTCCGCACTGCTATATTCCCACAGCAGGTTTTTTCCCCTTTTAAAATATATTACCCCAGAGGCGCTACCACCATCCCAGAGGTGCTACCACCATCTCTGGTTGGCTCAGCCTTGGCCAGCAGCAGGTCCATCTTGGAGCCAGCTGGCATTGGCTCTGTCAGACATGGGGGAAGCTTCTAGCAACTTCTCACAGAAGCCACCCCTGTAGCCCCCCCGCTACCAAAAGCTTGCCATGCAAACCCAATACAAAGCTCATTAACTTTGGCTAACATGCTGTTAAATCTGGCTTAAGATTAGAGCTAGTAATGAAGCTTAAATTGAGGTATTGCTTGGTGCAGCAGTAAGAACCATGTCTTCCCATTTCACATGGAGGTACAAGGTCCATAGAGGAATGAGAACAATATAGATAGTCCTCTAGTGAGAGAGATGAGGGGAAAGAAAATGTGAAAACGGAGAGAATAACAGTGGCAATCCATGGAGGAAATCTTAACAGCTTATCCCAGTAAATGTCTTTTCTAGTCTCTGAGGAAACCTATTGATTCCTGTCTTCTTGTTAAATTTTCCCAATATTTGAAATGTTTTACTGTAGGGCTGAAACTGCTTGCTACCCGTGTGTAACTCTTTCACAGGCTTTACCTGTGTTGTGCTCTCAGCTTACTTGTATGTTATAAATATCTTATAAAATACGCATTGTTTTGATTTCCTTCTCTCTCAGGTAGTCTGAGATTCGCTTCTGGTTTGGGTTGGTTTTTTTCTGGCCAGGGGACGGGACAAAAAAATGTGGCTGTGTATCTGTGTATATCACTGCATACACAGTGATATACAGAAACAATAGATTTAGGTATCCTCTACCTATTTATGGGTGTTCAGAGCAGGAAAGAAAATGAGTTATATATGTTTGGTTTTCTTTGCTAGGCTCATCATTCTTTATAGCAATATCTTGGGATCTCATAAACCCATATATTATGCTGCAGTGATGTTACAGAGATTTCGGCCTAATTTTAAACCCAAGTTTATAGTTTCCTTTCCAGTGGACTTTTTGGAGTATAAGACATATTTCTACATGACAAACTGTGACAGCTTTCACCTTGTTAGTAGGAAGAAACGTCCCAGCAAATCTTTAAAAAATTTTTTCTATGCTTGTGCTTTGGAACTGAATATGCCCTAAAAATAAAATTGGTGAATTGCAGCCTAAACATCTTCTTAAAAAAATAGTGATGTCCTTACAAATATCAACAGCACAGAAATATTCAGAAGCGCACACATTTTCAGTCCCTTTTTGAACTAAAATCAGAAGCACTTCTAATAAGCCATGAATGCTGTGGGGGCCACGATGCCAGACTTGACGGACAAGATTCAAAAGTTAATAACTAGAAGTACTGGAAAAGAAGGAAACTCTTAAGGGATGCCAAAAGATGCACATTCGGCTAAGAGATTCATCTTTTCTGAAGAGGGTAAAGCATTCCTTGAAAACTTTCATCTGGGTAGTAAAGTCATAGAGGGGTTCATCATTCTGAGATACCAGTCTTAACTCCTAGTAAGTGTAAGAGTGGCCGAGAAGCAATTCTCCATTCAATTCCACTCTTTATTGGAGCAAGCGTGGGAAGGAACAGTTTAGGGACACAGACACTGACGAATGGCTTTACTATTAAACTCTTAGTAACTTTTTGCCAGTGATTTGGACACTATCAACCTTTATTTCTAGAAATGTCTTTTACACTAACACTTTAAAAAATGGAGTCAGAATGTTATTTTAGTCTTTCATATTTCAATGAATATTCAGCATATTTACATGAATATCTCCTAGATCCTTTAAGTGAATATTCTACTTCAGCAGGAAATATAAAATGTTAAATATGTTTATATCCATTAGAGATGATTTAACTGAGCAGTTTATCTTTCAAATATCTTTACTGGCACTTTGGGAGAGGAGGGTGGATTACTGGAAATCTCCAGTCTCACTATCACTAAATGATAGTTGTGGGATAATTTAGGTTAATGGGGATAGGGCTGGATCTTGAACCTGGAATGAAGACATGAAGAAGGTAGAGTCACAAAAGGTAGGAATATACACTTTGGATATCTAAAAACTTCTGTCTAAAAGATAGTTTAAGCAAGCTGCCCAGGCTTGCTCTACAGCAATGAGGGAATAGAAGGGCAGTGCTACGGGTTCTATCCAACATCTTTTAGAAACAGAATTACCCCTGGAGATACCTTTCTCTCTCCACTGGGGAAGGGAACATGACCAACTAGCTTTGCCTAGATATCTTCGCTTTTTCATCCCAAGGGTGTTAAACACACTTTCATCCTACACTTGTGGCCAGTCTTTCCGTGGTGAAAGTTATTTTTATATAGTATTATGCAAAGAAAGGATTTGTAAAATACCACATGAGCTATTTCAAAAGAGTAAAGTGTTTGCCCCATTCATTTTTTCTATGCCTTGGAATTTTGTGGAGAGAAAAGAATGGATGGGGAAAGCAGTATGTTGTGATGGATGGATGAAGTGTGTGAGATAAATAGTCTCCTACAGAGAAGTACCAAAAAGTGACAGTGCAGTTGATAAAGACTTGATGTGCTTAAAGGCCTATTTTTTACCCTGATGACCGATGCTTTTACTTGGTCAGTGAATACATTGGGACAAATATTATCAAGGCACAGGGTAAGAATACCTGTTGATACATTGGATAAATCAAAAGTGTTACTGTAAGTGTTTTGTTCTAGTGGTATCTTGGAAACTTTGTCATTTGTGAAAACTATTGTGCTACATTCTGTACAAATCTAGATTTAAAATAGATGATATACCAAAGTATAGTTTAAGACCAATAGGAAGATGGGTGGTTTTGATCCTATGGGAGGATCATGCTTGGAAACCATGGCTCTAAGGGAGTATGATACATGGTTATTGATGTGGCTGATAAGTTATTGATGCAGAAATAGCAAGTAATATTGCATATTTTATTTAAATAACTCACCAAACATGTTCCAAACTGCTAGTTATTTTACTAGTATTTACTTAGGTTTGCTTAGTGTGCAAAGGTCTCCCTTGCTTTTTCCTGTTATTAGTAACAGGATGCTATTACGTAGTATACAAGCTGGCCTATTCATGTTTAATACATTAAACTGGTGATATGTTACTGGAGCAGACCCAAACTGCTCCAAAAGATACACAAACATGTATGTTAAACCTGAATCAGAGGATTGCCCAAAATTTTCTCTTGTCTTGGCAAATTTTGTATCAAGAGCCTGGTTACAAAGCTGGTCCATTTTTTATCAAGTTTCATGGAACCATGCCATTTTCTGCCATTTGCTGGTGTTATGAATAAAAGAGAGAAATTCAGCTATGAACTTGTGGTAGAGGAATGAATTGCTTTCAGAACAAGAACAAAACAAAATATGTTTCTGTTGTTGCTTTGTGCCAGTGGGCAAAAACAAGTGCTATTGCTACCGTGATTGTCTCTCTAGAATGCCAGGCAATTTATGAAGAGTGGATCACAGGGGGAAGAAAACAAACAAACTGTATTACTGCGTTGCAAAGCTCATTGTAGATTTTGTAATGTGTAAGGCTTTCAGCTGGCAGCTAAGGCTTTGAAATATGTTTTTTGTCAGAGAAGTGTAATGTCTGATTGAAACTCTGAAGGTTTATTAATGTTGTTTGGTAGGTAGCCATTTTGCTAGCGAGTATACACCCCCATTAAACTCTGGCATGCCCAGCAGCAAAGGACAATGCTGTTCAACATCTCTGGAGGATGCCATGTACACAATTTGATGTATGAATGTTTTCATGAACAGCAAACTAGGAAAAATACAAAAGATATACCTTTGTGTTGACTTATAGCCTGTCATCCAAAATATGGTTTAAGAATAGTGTGGTCTGCGTGTGAACATTCAAAGACACCAAACCTTTGTATGTAAATGGGCAATGATGATGGCTTTCTCCACAGAGGCTGACAGTTCCGTTCACACTGGTGGAAACTTAAAAAGGGTAGGGACACAGAGAATCACTGAGCACAACAGGGCCATTACCTAAGGTGCTGTAATACCCTGATGTACATACAGTGTTGAAGTGACATTTCAGAGGCAATTGAAAGGATATGGAGCTTGTCCATATCATTTGGATATGGCTGTTGAAGTCGTGTAAGCACCAATGTGTGCATTTCAGCTTTCTTTTACTTGCTTTCAAGCCTCAAGAAAGTTTGAAGAGACCTTATGGGGAGTAGGAAAAAAGGATTCAGGGAGGTTAACATGGAGATTATTTGTGGTTCACCCATCTTGCTTCTTGCCCCCACGTGTGGGTCATATCTAGGTAAAGTAAAGTAGACAAAGAAAATACCCAAGGTGGAGGATCAGGCAGGTAGCCTTCCATTAGAAACAACCACACAAAAAACCCCCAAATAAACACCTGTTTTTCTGTCATTCTTCACCATTCTCCATATTTAGCTTTGCAAATTAACATACAGAACCTGTAAGTGTTCTCTGATGTGTTCTCCTTAAGTGCTTAAGACCTACCTTATCTCTGTAGTGTTAGTAGCTGATGATGCAGGGCCTGGTAATGCCAGCTCTTGGATGTGCCAATTCAGTTGTGTTAGGAAGAGTGATTAGAATGAAAAAACATTCAGTATGCTGTTATGAGTGGGTTTGAAAGCCCAATATGCTGTACAGGTTAGGTTCTGCTCTCTGTAATACCTAGTAAAATTACACAAATCACCAGAGCAAGTTCTTACCCACATACAAGATCACAGTGGCTAGTAAGGAAATATTTCTGCTTTGCTTCTGTGAGGACAAGAATCTGATGCAGTACAGACTTTCCTTACTAAAAATATTTTGAGGGCTAAACCAAACGAACCCAGCTACTGGAAATTAGGTGGTCTTTATGAGGTTTTCTCCTAGACATTAATCTGTTGAACTGCATTCCAACCAAACTTTAAAGCTAAAACCTGAGCCCAATAATTTTATTTATTGATGAGCTTCACTGCTGTCATCTACCTGGAGGTGTGGGGGACAAGAGAATGGAAAGAAAGGAAACAATACAGCTTTTGGGCTGTATTTTAGTCTCTGGTCACTGGATGCCTTTGGAAGAAACTGGAAGTAGTCCACTTTTTGTTCTAAACCTAGCAATAGTGGCCCATGCCTCTGACCACAGAAACAGAAGAAATGGAAGAGGCTGGATCATGCACAAAATCCACCAACTCATGCTAGTCCCTGGATCAGTATGGGAGAACCATGGAGCTCTTGTGGGAGAAAAGCTATGGAGGGCAATCAGTTTTCAGAATTTGAGACTTGAATGAAGGCCAACACTTAGGATGTTAACTATTACCAGAATATAGAATCATAGAATAATTTGGGTTGAAAGGGACCTTTAAAGGTCATCTAGTCCAACCCCCCTGCAATAAGCAGGGACATCTTCAACTAGATCAGGTTGCTCAGAGACCTGTCCAACCTGACCTTGAATGTTTCCAGGGATGGGGCTTCTACCACCTCTCTGGGCAACCTGTGCCAGTGCTTCACCACCCTCATTGTGAAAAACTTCTTAGAATTGTTCTGGTTGGAAGAGACCTCCAAGATCATCGGGTCTTCCTTATGTCTACTCTAAATCTACCCTTTTTTAGTTTAAAACTATTACCCCTTGTCCTATCACAACAGGCCCTGCTAAAACATTTGTCTCCATCTTTCTTTTAAGCCCCCTTTAAGTATTGAAAGGCCACAATAAGGTCTCCCCGGAGCCTTCTCCAGGCTGAATAACCCCAACTCTCTCAGCCTGTCTTCATAGGAGAGGTGCTCCAGCCTTCTGATCATTTTTGTGGCCCTCCTCTGGACCCACTCCAGCAGGTCCATGTCTTGTGTTGAGGGCTCCAGAGCTGGACGCAGGACTCCAGGTGGGGTCTCACCAGAGCAGAGTAGAGGGGCAGAATCCCCTCCCTCGACCTGCTGGCCACCCTTCTTTTGATGCAGCCCAGGATACGGTTGGGTTTCTGGGCTGTGAGCGCACATTGCCGGCTCATGTCCAGCTTTTCATGCACCAGTACCCCCAAGTCCTTCTCGGCAGGGCTGCTCTTGATCCCTTCATCCCCCAGCCTGTACTGATACCGGGGGTTGCCCCGACCCAGGTTTGCTTATTAGTGAATTTGCTTGCTTATGAGTAAATTTGAAAGAGTGCATTTATGTCTGCTAGATGTGTGTGCAAGAGTACTGCACTAATGTCCATTATGTGATCTTGTTTTTCTTTTTTCTTCTTACTCTGAAAGATCTGTCAGCAATTTGAATTTATAGGATTCTAAATTTGTACTATTTAAATTCACTTGAAAGTGGGGCGTTTTATTCTGGCAAATCTCTTAATATACCTCTTACTATAAGGTGAAATTTAGCTGAGGTTCAAAAAGCAATCTGCACTTGAAGCATGCTTTGAATTTAGCAGAAAGCAGCAGGCAAAAGGTATTTAAGCTTCTTGTTTTCTATGGATCTTCTAATTTTGCCCATTCAAATTTTCTGTGTCATGGATGTTGAGGATGCTTGGTTCCAGGTTCACTCCAAAACAGGTTGCAGAAATACGCACCCTAGAATCTAAAGAGTCAC
Organism: Phoenicopterus ruber ruber; assembly: GCA_009819775.1. Classification (NCBI taxonomy): domain Eukaryota; kingdom Metazoa; phylum Chordata; class Aves; order Phoenicopteriformes; family Phoenicopteridae; genus Phoenicopterus; species Phoenicopterus ruber. The sequence continues at coordinate 106,442,029 of CM020216.1, forward strand.
AAGTGCTATTGCCTCTTAAAGGGATAATTAGCTTGAGTACAAGTTGTTACAAACGTCTCTCTGAATCACTAACAACACAGTGCTCTTGACTCTCTGCTAACTCAGGGATCTCTGCACTATACTTGATCATGCAGTGTAAATATGATGCCATACCATAATATGGGCTAAGGGTTTTTTTGGGGTTTTTTTTTTTTTTATGTTGAAATCCAGTTGTAACAATTTGGTTGTATCAGTGAAAGCTGATGGCTGTCATAAATATCAGTCTATCATCAGCTTAGTTCATGAATGTGTTCTTCGTTCATGTATTATGCACAACTCAAAGTCTGTGTGTATGAATCTAAGGAAAACATTTACTTAAATAGCCCTATTATTTTTGAAATGACTGTGAATAATATTCCTTACTTCTAAGACCTTAAAAAATAAAAAGGGTTTAACTTGGCCTTTGTTTCTGCCATATGCAACAAGTTTCAATAGCTTCATTAACCTATGGAAGATGTTTATAAATTCTCATGCAATTGCTTTGCTCCCTTGCCCCTCATTTGAGTGTACTCTTAATGAGGATTAGCTCACTACTTTATGCTCTGAATGTCATCTGTTCCAAGTTCTGCTGCCCAGGACTGAAAATAAGAAAAGATTATTTGCTTTTGATAGATAGTTCAAACAGTCCCCTACCCAACATTTGCTCAATGCTGCTGAAGATTCCTCTAAACTACTAGTAAATGTAATCCTATTTGACCTTGCTGGACTCTCAGGGTTTTTTTTCTTCTCCTCCCACCCCGACTCTTACAAAAAGGTAATCTATGCTATTCTTGTCCTTCACAACAGCTTCTTCCAAGTCCCAAGCGCTATATTGCCAAGTTGTCAATGTCAGACAACTGTTACTTTTCCATAATCATCTACCCGTTCTATCTGACACTGGCAGTACAGTGGCTTTTTCATTGACTAATTTGAGGTCTTTTATTAGTCTATATCTAGGCTTTATGGTCTAGTTGTTTTTATCCTAGACCCCAATAATAATCATACCTCTTGCCAAGGGTGTGATTATTTCCTTTTTCCCCTTTGAAACTGGGGGACCGGGTCATCAGTCTTGCATTGATCATGGACATTTTTTTGTTCTGTGGTCTTCAGTTTCATATACTTTACTGAAAACCATGCGCTCAATATACTACATTTTATGTAAAATTCAGCACTCCTCCGATTACTGAAATAGAGTAGGTTCAGAGACAGCTTCTTCTTCTGAACATACCAAAACCTGCTAAGATGACACAAAGTACAAAAGAAATAACTATCCCATTCTGCGAGCATTCTCTTTTCCCAGTGCTGTATGCAAGTGTAGTTAAAGCCTCTGTAATTGTGCTTTACCATATTTGGCAATTTTTACTCTAATAGGGCTTTTCATAACTCTTTGCTTTTGTTTGGGGTACTTCCTTCACTGTGGATGCATCAGCTATTACAGTTGATCAGAACTGAGGAATTTGACAGAAGTATGATTATTTGGTTACAATTTACCTATCTATACCTGCTTGATGCTGAGTAATAATCTCTTTGATATTAGTGAATCTGTACATATTGTATATATAAGGCAGGCCAGTTTCAGGTTCTGATCTACTAAATCTATTGGCATGGTTGTTTTCTGTCTGAATGAACCATCTTTCATTTTTTGTGGTCAGACTGACAAGGCAGTGGAAAATCCATTCTAAGTATTTACCAGGTGATTTATAAGATCAGCAAATGGTGGTAGGGCCTGCCTTTGAAGTATATGTGTTTGCCAACCTGTTGTTCCCAAAGAAATTTAGAAGGTTACAGAAAAGAGGAGGCAGACAGAAAACTAGCAAGCTTGAGGGAAATAAGTATCATTGGGTGGGAAAAATACAGGCATATTTTGCTTGAGTTGGCATCACATTACTTTTTAAATGGTTATGGAGAACCCTCTGTTCAGTGTTGTCAGTCTTTTATTAGTCATTAGTAAAACATCAATTTGCGTTCTCCGTAGCTTAGCCAGGTTCACAAAAAATAGAACTCTTCAGAGACTTTGTAGCATTCTTTCCTTTAACATTTACACTAACTCCTGGAAAGTGCCCTTGTGAATTACTCTGTAATTATAGTTTGAAGGAGCTGAAATATCAAACTAAGGTTAATCTTCTGTTAAGCTGTTAGCTGCATATAAGAATTAGGAATCTAAACGTTGTGGGTTTGAGGTTTTGTTTTGGGGTTTTTTGTTTGTTTGTTTAAAGTTCTCCATTTCAGTGCTTAATGAAGAAAATAGCTAAAAACGTCTCAACAAGGTGACAAAAATTGAAAATGAACTTGAAGAGTCTTCAAAATGCTGTTGCTGATTAATTAGAATTGCCATAAAAGCATTCTGGTATTATTCTCTTCCCAGCTAAAAGCACTAATAAAATATGAAGACTGACAATTTCCAAGATAATATGTTTGAAATGCAATCACAAGGCCTCTCTCTCTGATCTGTTCATGTACAGAGTTTCCCTCTGCTGTCATGTCTGTTTAATCCTTTATTCACATAGCTTTGACCCTGCTAACATCTGGGATCCAATTAACATCTTGTAGTAGGTGTTTGCTATATGTCGGGGATACCTTGAAGAGATAGCTCATTAAAGTTGCTTTAATATGCTACTGCCTATAGAGAACAGGGAGGACTAGCCGTGAGTCCATGGACCAGCCGTGAGCCCCAAATATGTGGCTCATCTTGCTTCTGCTGCTTTTCCATGTTCCTCCAGACAAGTCTCAGGAGCAGGCTGGCAAGGTAGCTTCCAACTTTCCTGGTGTACCTGTGGTTCCTCTTGATGATACCATGTATGCATTTATTGTCTTGTGACTGAGGGTTTTCCCCTGCCAATGGTGCCATACAGAAGTGGGTTGTCATCGCTAGCACTATTCACCAGGATGCATCCTAGCCTTTTCCTATGTCATCTGGGCCCTCAGGCAAGAGGACAACTGGGAGATGGCTGTTGTCATGTCTGGACAGCAGAGAAGATCTGCTGTCTGTGAGCCAAAGCTTCAGATGCAAGCCTAGTGCAGTTGGATCTGCACATGTGCAGTTTTGGGATGCACTGAATTTGCACTGTGTGTAGATTGAATTATCTTATTTATGAGGTTTAATGTCTCTTTGTGGCAGAAACCTGGGCTTCGTAGCTGCTGTAGCAAGGAGGTTGGGTCCCAGTGGTGCAAACTAATAATGAAGTTAACTTTAACAGAGTTCTTGGCATCTCTGTTACAGGGGTGACAATTACTGAAGTAGAGTCTAGGGTGATTATAGTGAAATGTAAAATAGGAAAAAGGACACAGAGTGTATCATCTTTAGACTCCAAAGGATGGCACAGCCTCTTTAGTTGTGGTAACAAACACTGCAGTAAACTGCAGTCTGTCCTAGTTAGACTCGATGCATAGGTATGGCTTCACACTAAGTGTTCTGCATGAATCATAAGGTGGATAACCTCCTTCGTATTCTTTTCTCTTTCTCCACCAGCTGCCTTTACTGACACCTCCAGCTCAGCCTTTTACTTCAGATGTCAGTGCTGCTCACCCACTGGGAGTCTTTATACTCTAGGATTACACAGACTTCTACTTAATTGGGTGTTGTTTTATGTCGTGTCTGCAATTGGAATTATTCTTTTGCTGTTGAAATTATTACCCCAGTTATGTGTGAGCTTTAAGGAGGGCACTCATTGAGCTGGTACTTTGTAGAGGATTAATTTCATCGTAATTTAGAGGACTTCCATGTAGATGTCTGCACGAAAACTAGTTTAGACTCCTTTTATAGTGAGTGGAGAGAAATGAGCACTTCAAAATTCATTTGCTATTTTAGATGAACATTCTTGAGAATGTTCCATTTCTTTTCTATTTGGTATAAAAAAAAATCTAGAAGGAATTGGGTAGTGAAGGACATAAATATATCTGATATATCTGATTATATATGTCATTCCTGTCCCTAGCTGATCTCTGTTCTCTTAACATTTTGTGTTTATGAGAGTCAAGTCACACTGAAGAAAAACCTGTCTTTGAATTCTCTAGTGTATGTTGGTATTCCCCAATTAAATTCTTAATTAAACATTGTATGTTACACATGTTTATTAACTGTGCTGCTGCATACTTTTATGTAAATAGCAGTAGTTATCCAACCTAGTTTGCTTTATCTGCATATGTTTGCATCTTATATTTGTATTTTATTAAAAAAACTTAATCTAACCAGTTTGAGTTTCTCATTGGGCATGAATAAATCATTAACGTGGTTTTCCAGTCTTTTACTGTGAGTCACACAAGTGCAGCTAGAGAGAGAACTATTTGGTTAAGAAATGTAAAGTCAAGTGCTATGTCACTGATTTTTTTCTCCACCATTATTTCAGCCAAAGTTTTCTTTCTGGCATTATTTATACTTAAACCTGGAGTAATTAACTAAATCAATTTAATTACTTATGGAGTAAAGTACTATCAACATGAGTAAAGATGGAAAAATCTGGCTACTCTAGAACTGCAAGTTTCTCCACTTGATGTATTCAGTGGCTCATCAAGATCTTGCCTTGCTTTTCAAACTTATTCAAGTACACAATGTCACTGATTAAGCATGAGAAGAACAAGAAGTTCACCTATTTGTCATGTGTCTGTTTCTGAGAAATTTAAATAGCTATCCAAAGAATAGAAGCTCACAATAAGGGTAGACTTCAGTTATTGAGGAAAACCAGCATGATAGGTCACAGCAAGCCTGAATGACATTGTAAAGCCACACTGACAGCTTTACTTTTGATTCAGAGGGTGGAGGGGGTGGAGAATGTGACTATTTTAGGTTATATTCTCACTCCATAGGGAGAATGCATGGAGAAGTTAAAGTGACCTATTAATGCGTTGGAAGTGTTTGTGAAATGATAGTGCTCTCAACCCCATGGAAGGCAATAGAGTAGCAGAGTAAAGTTAATAAACTTAGGAAAAATCAGCCTTTTGGAAATGACAGACAGGGTCTGTTGGGAAAATCATCTAAGTAATAAAAAGTGCTCTCTTCATGCCTTCTCTAAATATGTTATGAGAAAATGGAATATGTTAAAAAAACAGTAACAAGGTATCCTAGTGCAGATGAAGGGACATGAAGCATATGGAAAGGTTGGGGTTTTTTGTTGTTTTGGATTGGGTTTGTTTTGTTTCAGTTTTGTGGGTTTTGGTTGGTTGGTTGTTTTGGTTTGGTGGGTTGTTTTTTTTTTTTTTCAATATTTCTGCAGTGCTGCCTGTGGTCCTCATTTCTTGGTTATATTTGCAATATATTTTGTGTGCTCTTTTTGAGTTCCTGGGATTTCACCTTTCCTCTGTCATTTCTCAAATGTAATCACTAATGATGGAGGAGGTACTTCCATTACTTCTTATGTGCTCAAGGATAGTTTTTCTGTATCAGGATTGTATTTGAAGGGCAGAAGAATGGCTAAAGACAACAATAAACAGATAGTATGAGCAAACAGATAATATAGGAAAGAAAACTAACATGCAAAATGTCTAATTGGCAAGGAAGATGGAAAATTGGGAGACGCAAAGGAAAGTATCAATCACTCTTCAAACTGGAAAAGAGAATGATAGCATTAAAGCCTTTGTTTTGGCTTTCAGAATAAAGCTACATTGTAATTAGATTTCTAATGCATTAATTTTTAATACAGGCAGAGAAAGAACAGGTATGATAGTCTTTAAAGAAAGAATATCCTATTCTTTCTTTAAAGAAAGAATAAGTTTAAGAGTCTTTCATTAACTTGGATGTTTTTAATTGGCAAACTCTGAAGTATTTTTTTTCTCAAGGGCTTAAAAGGAGTGAGAGGCACTTTTTGAATCATTAATTACTTTTGAGAAATGATGGAGGACAGGTTAGATCCTAGGGGACTGAAGAAGAACAAACACTATACAGCAAATGTAGTTTAAGGGCGAGGAAAAAATGAGCACAATATGCAATACTAGGAAAGAAAAAAGAACCCTCTAAATGAATTCTGAGTCAATTTATAGGACCTAGATAATAATTAAATACGAAGAAAGCAACCAGATGAATTTGACAAGAACAAATTGTGTCAAACAAATCTGTTTACTTTCTTCAATGGAAAATCATCATCTAGCGGATAAAGAAAGGAACATCAGTCTGTGATATTTTACCCTGGTAAGAATTTTGATGTCATCTTACGTGACACGAGCAAACCAACTAGTGACGTATTGACCAGGTGAAACTGCTATGCAGTATATGGGCAACTGGCCAGTCCCCCACCCCACTCCCTGTGGTTTTCTCTCAAATGGAAAGGGCATTCAGTAGGGTCCTGCAAAGGGTTCCTTGCTGCAGCTCTATCTAACATTTTCAAGTTCAGTGTTGCTGATAGAATAGAGCATATAGTTAGAACGTCTCTGGATTTCACTGTGTTAAGAATATTTTAAATATTATAGGAAAATACTGGAATAAGCTTTGAGAAATGATGAACTGGCTAATCACTGGTACTGCAGTGGAGGATCCCAGGGCTTGCCACATGTCTAGAACAAGAAAAAAGTCAAATAAACTTTTCTTCTTGTTGCAGGAAGGAAATCATAAATCTTAAACTGAAATGAAGTAGCAGGAGTTTTGCTTGTAACACATGGGAGTTAGTTATTATTCTCTGACATGAGTGAAACCTTCAACTTGAATAGTGTGTGAAGTTTTAAGCATCACCCTTGAAGGTATTAACGAAGTGAAGGATGTCCAGAAGAAAAGAAATCCAACAGGTTTGAAAAACATTGAAAACCATGCAAGAATTCAGCTCTGGTAAGTTTTAAAAGAGAAGAGTATGGTCTCTTTTGCAAGATGCACATATCCCTAATAAAAAGATGAGAATTACTTCCCCACACCCCAGTAGTAACAGAAGAAAATAGGAATAATTTGTAGATGTTGTTAACAAATGAGGAAACCACTTTTAAATGGTGAGGCTTGTAAAACACTGGAATAGCCTACCAAGAAAGAGTGTGGCACCCTCCTTCAGTTCATGCTGGATGGAGTCAGCAAATTTGATATTGGTCGGAGATGACCTACGTGAGCTTTGCTTCCTGCTGGAGGGCAGACCTGTGGATCCTGAGACCTCTCCTAGCCCTGCCTTACTATGTTTTTTCTTATTCACAGCTCTAAATGTGCTTCTTCCCTTTCAGGATAAGCTCTGTTTAGTTAAAACTACTGACAGAACCTTTGTAATGAGAACAGTATGTTCAATAATTCAGAACGCAGAATGACTTGTGTGGGATGACTGCAGGTACGTTGCTATTGCAGTCAGCGTTTATGTAGGAAAACAACTCCTGTTATCAAAGATTCCATGGAGATTTGGTAAGAAGTTAATAACCAACTATGTAATTTTACCTAATTATTAAAGATAGATAAATATCAATGGAATAGACAATGGAAAAAATATTTATTAGATTTGGATTTGACCTTTTCCTTCCATTATTATTACCATGCAAAGGACTAGCATGAAAACTTGACAAAATATTTTCATCTATATTTTCTGTCTATTGCTGATATTGAGTATTTCCACCTGAATTTGGGGCAGGTAAGTATACAGAAAGAAATAGAACTCAAGCTTATTTAACAGTGTTACTACTATGTTTTGCATAATTTGTTTTGGGTTTACATTTCTGCTACAGCAGCCTTTAATGAAAATGAAAATTTCAGGGATATATTAATCTGTTGTACTAGCCAGCTAGAAATAAATCCTGAAATATTGGGCTATATGCATTAATATTCCTTTTCCCTTGATATTCCAATTGATTTGGAGTGTGCTGACTTCAAACAAAACAAAACAAAAAAGTGCCTTTGTGAAGATTCTAATGATATTTCTGAGAGCTACTGGTTTAAAAAAAAAAAAGCTAGGGAAATACCAGAGAATTACACAGAGGATAACAAATGTACATAAGTACATATTAAAATTTCAAACACATCTAAAATTCCTGAAATAAATTGAAGAACTGCCTTTTCTGTCAATCTTGTGGTTTTATACAGGAAATAATGTTCTAGGCAACTATTGTAAATGCTAATATCAAGTATTTCTCTTACAGGAAGAAACTACAAGGTATTGGGCAGTTTTCATCCTAATGAAACAGGCTGTTACTGCTTGTGTATTTGGATTTTATATTACTTTACCATCTGGACTTTTAAGTAATGTCTGTGTCTCTACAGAGATAGAGAATAAGAAAACTCCCTTTGAAGATGATTTCTTGTTAACCAATATTTTTCAAAATGCTCTTTTGAAATGAATTCAGTCAGTTCATACCATTTCACCCTGAGGCTGCCAAATCCACCTGGAGATATCCACATTTTAGGGTCAGTTGTGAGGTATAAATCAATAAGAACTCAGTCCAGTTCATTTATCTTCTTCTTCCCTTTGACTCATCAGCTTCACAAGGAAAAAAAAAAAAAAGAAAACCATTCTCTCCTTTGCAATCTTCAGAGGCAGTACCCTCTACCCTCTCCAAATTATCCCAGGAGCCTAAGATCTGGGCCATCAGTCAATTGACACTTCAACGATACCATGTCTTCTGGGAACACTTCATTGTAAATGGGATTAAGGACATTTTCCTCCTTAAAACTGTATACCTAGTGAGCTGGAGTATATATTCCCATTTCAGAAAAGTCTGAAGCACCCATGTATGCAGTCCCACGGCTGCAACATGCTCACCAGCAGATTGATGTGAGGAGCTTAATAATGTAACTAGACTCCTGTGTAAAATAGCTAATGGAAGCCCTTTTTCAGTTGTGTTGGAAATGTTGTCTTCAGAAATGCCAGGCTCTGCGTTATTACAGAAAGGGAGAGAACCCAATGGGACGTAAAAATTACTTGTGCTGAATGTTGTGAGGGAGTGGATCCCTTTTAGCAACTTTTCATTGTGCTATGCAGCACTCTCTTCTCCCAGTGCCCCAACAGATTGTTGTCAAGGTGTTGTCCAAAGTGCATAGGGTAGCAGGATTCTTACCCTCGAACAATACATATGTAAGGAAGTTTTCTCTACAGAGTTGTTGCTTTGGTATCAATACTTTTGGAAATTGGGGGGGAGAGAGAGGGGGCGAGAGAGGGGGAGAGAGAGAGAGTGTGTAGGATTGTTTTTCAGTATTTGTTAGGTGGTTCTACTCACAAAAACTTCAGAAAAAGAAAATGGGTTTTAACCTGGAGAGGTGTAAGGTGCACCACCTTCTCAGTCTTTCTGTTAGTGGGAGGGTTGTATCGTTACTATAGTTATTTAACTGGAGTGTTTGACTACTAATCTGTTTCATCTCTTCAGTGACTTTTTTTTTTTTTTAAACTTGTCTCAGAGAAATAGTTTAGGAAGATGAATTCTTGTCTCCCAGATCCGATTATAAGATCTCAGTACTTTGACATGTTCCTTCACTTTACATAGTTCTGTTACTGTTGTCTATATGTCCTCTTCAGACTTCAGTTCACTATAACTGTACCTTTACAGGATTGATGAATACTCAACTCTTTAAGATCTTCTTCATCTATTACTGTTCTGCATATTTCCCTGCAATGCCATTTTTATACTTTTAATTTTCTTTTACTTTTGATTGGTTCTAAGCTTCTGGTGTTAATTTTGGGTCTTGGTTCTAACCCTGAAAGCAGCTAGTGACTCAGTCAAAGTATATGAGAGAATTAATTTTGATTCTGAAGTTGCAGAATAATTGGTCTTTTGGGGGATGTATGTTTACAGACGGTTTTCAGGAGGCTACTCTGGTTCCCAGGCGTTCTCACAGTACTTTGTGATACAAGTTTCCTTTAGTCCCATCAACACCTTGCAATGGTAATTATGTAGAAAATGAGGACTTTACATAAATGTAGCTTCGAAAAGACCGACTCCCTTCCCTCCCTTCCCTCCTCCCACCGCCACCCCACCCCCCCACCCCCCCGCCCCAAGTCCATCTCCGTGTAAGAATGGGTGTTATTTGCAACCCATTTTCAGGGAAGTTGTCTGAGAACTGAGCAATTGCAACTGGAGTTGCAAAGGTATCTGCGGTGAAACAGCCCCACATTCAGAACCCTGCCACCAGGCATCCACTTAGCACCAATTTATCTCAAAACAAACAGAGGTTTTGCCTCAAGTGAAACGCAGAAGTGTTAATTACTGAATAGATTTGTCGTTAGATAGGTTGACCATTAGTTTAGACCACTTGCTGTAAAGCTTTTAAAAATACTGCATTCAAACCTTTGCTGGAGACACTTTGAACCTGTCTCTCAGTCTGATATAAATTGTTGAAATCAGCCACAGAGGCTGATTGGGAAAAAACCCTACAAAATCTTTGCATGGAGGAATGATATCTACTATGTAAACAACGGGTTAAAAAAGTTTTTCATTGCAGGGTAAGAGCTGTGCCAGAAGTTGCCGGCCAGCCACATTTGGTTGTGCTGACTCTGTGGCATATTGGTATAAATGACTGACTGCATGCTGACTTTTGCAAAACCTCTATGAATGTCTCACGGAAGTCTCTTCAAATTCTCTAAGTTTTCATATTTGAGACTGTTTCTTCTAGCTATATTCAGAGTTGGATTTATTTTCACATTGTGCTGTTCCAGTTAATGTTACAGCCTTCTGTTTTGAAAACACATAGTTTTAATTAGTTTTCCTTCAGATAGTGATATACTGTCTTTGGTATTTGCTCCAAGGACTAAGATTTGGTCAGTGGCAGTTATATCTATGGAAGCACTTCGGTTTAAATTGCTGTCTCTGGATTTATGCCTTGATAGATTGTTTTCCTTAAAATACCTTTTTAATGTGTTTGAGATAGCTGAACACTGCGGGCCATGTAGTCTCTACAGAAGGTGACTGCCCTCCTTTTGTGTGAAGTGGGCTGGAGGAAGAGGAAGAGAGGAAGAAACATTTGGTCAGCATGGTTGGCAGCCACGGGCTGGTTTCTGGACGTGCATTGTGATCTGATGGTGACTGTGGTCTTGTGTGTCTCCATCCTGTTCCACCGCTGAGAGCCTTTAGGCAGCACTGCCTTTTGGCTCCTTCTCCTTTTCTCCCTGTGTCTGGATGACTGACTTCAGATCAGTTCTTTATCTTCCTGCCATCATCTCCAAATGGCTTTGGTCTATCCTTTGTTTTCGACTGTCCTTTGTTTTCCTGCTCTGGGTGTTACTGAGAAACTATGTGTAGATAGATGTGCTGGGATCTTCATGATGGGCTGTGTCATCAAAACTTGCCATCCTTTTATCCCTTTCTCTTCTTGTTCCTTCTGGTGCTTGCACACCCATGCACTCTCCATTCCTAGCAACTTTAGCATTTACAAATCTCTGTGCAGAGTCAGAAGAAATTGTCCATTTCCCATGTATTTGGCTGATGCACTGTGCAGTGAAAACCTGGTAGGGGTAGCTTAGCAGAAGGAGAATGGAAATTACTAGGATAGATTAGTATTCTCTGAATTTCTTAATTTGACAGCCGTAAAAGGAGCCACAGACAGTCCTTTAGCTATTGGATGTACGAGGCCCTAAGAGACAGCTTTCTTTGCTGCGCTTTTGGCAGCGTTCTTCCATCACCAGAGAGCGTGTGGAGAGCGATACATGCAACTAACACCCCGTGGGAGCAGAGAACTGCCAAGAGCTGGTGCAAACACAGGAATCGGCTGCCAGCAGCCTTCTCTTTCTCTCTGTGAAAGAGATATCATGAGGTACCAGGGAATAGAAATCTTTGTCTTCTCAGCCTAAAAATACTTCAAATGCCAGAAGGCAGCAGGTCTAGTGCTAGGACATCCTCTCTCCTGCTATTGCCTTAAGACTCACTTTCTAGGAAGGCAGGAAGCGAGCTCCATAAATAGAAAATGAGAAAGAAACCTGTAGCTGTCAACTCATCTGTGTTGCAGTGGTTAATGGCACTATGGATCTCAAGTGCTGACTGCCTCTTGAAAAACACTGTTGCTTTTGTGGGTCACGCTCCCATACTCAGCCTTCTCCTCAGAAAGGCCAGAGTGTAAAGAGGCTTAAAAATAGTAATAACAAAATAAATAAATTAATTTAGAAAAAGCTGAAAGAAGAACAGAACAGCGAAACGTCAACAGAAGAGAGATACCAAAACAAGAGAGGGAAGACTGTGGGTGCAAGTCAGAAGAGAAGAGAAAAGACAAATGTAATGGTGAAGTCAGAATGATATTACAAAAAAGATAAAAACAAGTGGGTGATAAAGGAATTAATCAATGGAAGCATTATAAAAGGGTAATGCAAGGACATTTGTGACGATGAGGAGGAACAGTCTAGAACAGCTGTACCTACACAGCACAACGCAGATACTTCTCAGGCTCTGCAAGCATCGTAGCCACACCAGCCCGTGCCCAGGTTAATGAACGCAAGTGTGAGGTGGTGCTGAGGCGGCTGCAACGCTTCCAGGCCTGGAGCTGGCTGACTGGCGGACGCTGTGTCTGCACCGGGCTTTGAGCTGCGTCTCATGAGAGCAGAGGCCAAGGCTGCCTGACCCAAGCTAATACAAATATAAACCAGAAGACTTAGAAATTGCCTTTCTGCAGAGTTTCAGGGGATAAGGAAGAAGAAAGAAGGGAACAGGAAGAAAAGGAGGGGGGAGGAAGAGAAGAGTAAAGATAGCTAGGGGGGGTGGGTCCCTGGGGTAAGAAGCAATCAAGGAACATGGTGCCTCCCGCACATTAACCACAACAACTTGCATCCTCCTGCCATTTCTTCCAGCTTACGCTAATCTTCTGAAGCTGCCTCCTTGTGAAGGGCTTTGCAGTAAATGTAAAAAGCCGTGCAAAGGGTATGGCAAATATTTAGCCTGGAACAGCTCACAGTGGCACTGCTCTTCCTTCTGTGTGATGTAAACAACTGTTGCCATTTTCAAGCTGAATATCACTCTCATCGCTGCTAGAAAGAGCTGAGTATGGTGTTTGACATTTTTAAAATCCTTATAATATTGGGAGTTACTATGGCCCACTTACCTTGTCTTTTAGGAAGTAGAATCAAGACAAAGAGAAATAGATAGTTTGTTCAAGTTCAGAGCAGAAGTCTGCCAGAGAAAATAATTCATTCCAAACCTCCATGGTCTTAGTATGCTGTCTCCTCAGCGGAGATCCATACGGGCAGTCCTCCTCTCACCAGTTCCCCACCCTAGTAATAAAAAATCCCAGATAACTCCTGCTCTTGTGTCACAAACTTGATATCCTGCCTAGCACGGGGATTCTGTGACTTTCTCCCGTGCTTGGATGAGTGCAACGGAGGAATGAAGTATAGTCCAAGCTACATGCCAGAGCGAACTGGAATTCATGTGGCAGAATGAACTGTTAGCAACATAGTTTTGGTGCTGAATTAAATATTAAAGTGCGTGAAACTGCTGCATACAGTTTGGACTGTCATGCATTTTAATATTTAATTCAGAAAGCCTTCTTTTTAAAGTTTCTTCAGTTAATCTTGGAGAAATAAAAGACAAAATCAAATGCTGGCCTGCTACAGAAATTTAGGTAATAGCTTGATTCAGAGTTTCTTTCAATTCTGTTGTGAAGAACTTGGCTTCTGAGCTGCAATTAAAAAAGACTTTTTTCCCCTAAAGCCTCAATCTGAGTGAACCGATAAAAGCTGAGATTTCTCTTTTTTTATTACTTTTTTATTTTTCACTTTTAATTCATAGTTAGTTTACTTTTCCAATGATAGCTATCTCCAGAAGTTTCTGTACATCACTCCAAGGAGTCCTTTTTAAAAAATGAACAGAGAGTTCCAATATTATATGTGAAATATGCAGTATTATAATTGTAATAATTCAATGGCTGATTAAAAGTAAAAAGAATTTCATCTGTACATGTGCAGAAAATGAAGTAGAATGTTCACGAACAAAATGGAAAAATTCCATTTATTTCAAGATGAATATTTATTAGAAAATGTAAATTAAGATACATATGTACATATATATGGCATTTGAAAGAATGCTGCTTTGGTTACAGAATCAAATAGACAACATTTGAGGCATACTAAATGTACAGCTGTAATCTTAGTTGTGCTGTTTTTTAATCCATCCCCTGTATACTGAATGAGGTTGGGATGCAGAGGAAATTGTATATGATTTTGTATCTGAAGATTGCATGTCGGTGTGTCTATGCAAGGGGTAAAATATCTGGGGAAGCATGAGGAATTCTGGAAAGAAAGAATAAATATGTTTTAAGCTCAACTCTGCAATATTTATCTGAAGTCATAAAAGCCTATCATGAGACCAAAGCTAAAGTTTTCAACTGAAGCTATTGTTTTCCTGCTTCTGAATTTCGTGAGACAGAATAACAAACAGTTACAGCCAAGAAAAATAATATAGAAAAGGCTTTTCAGTGGGAGCTTTACTGTATTTTCTCCATCACTGTTCCTAGCATTAATCTGTCCCTGACCTGTACTTCTGTCCCATTGTTTCACTTCAGAGAATGGTGCCTTATCTATAAACTACTTGTGGAAAACAACTCTCTACAGCAATGTGTGTATGGGATGCTGTGGTAATAGCTTTTACTTGATAAGGTTAGAAGTATTTCAGTTAGTCTTTTGGTATATGGAATATTTTTTTTCCTCTTAAGATTTTATCATATTTACAAAGTAAAATGTTAGAAGGAAAATAATTTGAATCAGTGTCATCCTCATGCTTTTGGTTCCTGATCTCTTTATTCTCAGTATGAAAACAGTATGGTCAGAGGATCAACAATTTGACAAATGTAATGTAAAATTATGCCTTGAAAATTACACTCTGAATGGAATCCTTGTAATATTTTAGATGCACACAGATGCCACCTGTATTTAAATCTTTTTTATCATATAAGCATGCAGTCTAGCTTCATTTGAAACCATATCCCTGAGCAGAACCATTGCTGATTACCCCAGCTTGAAATGTATGAAGAAGTGAATCCCCATGTATCTGAAAAATCAAATTCAGCTTTCCTCTTTCAACCTTGAGAAACTATATTAAACACATTGACGACGTAAAAAATCTGCACCAAAGCAAATGAAGGCAGAGTCTGGCCCGCAGAAAATTGGGCAGGAAGAAAGGAAACAAGACGTTTCAAGCAAGCCCTAAAGTTTGCAATACACAACAGGGAGTTATCAACTAGAGAGGGCAATTCACATGGTTTTGTTAATGAGGAGCAGTTGAAACAAAGGACTTACTTCCACCTAAACCAGGTAGAATTTAAGGACTGAGTATTAAACTGTACTCTGAAAGGCCCACTGCCCAGCTGAGGGAGCACTTCAAACTCATGAAGTTTCTCCTGAGAAGTTCCTCTCTCTCATTCTGCTCTAAACATGCAGAAATGTTCTGGCATAAAGATTATATAGGTTATGCCTGTCAAAATTGCCTAAGAAGTCTGGCTTGAGTAGAGGACTTAGAGCTGATATAACACAATAAGAAGTCCTAAGTTACTATTTTTTTTTTTTTAAAAAGAAAAAAGGAAAGAAAAAAGAAAAGAGAAAAAGAAAAAAGAAAAATAAAGTGGTTTGTGACACTTGATGCCACCTGCCTTTTATGTAATGGTGGTTAGGTCATTCACCCAGCAAGTGAAAGCCCTAGGTTGCATGTCTTCCTCCACTTATGGGTGTTTGGATCCATATTTTTAAAATCTCATTGAGCAGTCAGTGTCTTCACCATAAGGCTATTGACTAATAGTCTTTTGTTCCTAGGTAGGAACTTTCAGTCCCTATGTTTAACATGAAGATGGGTTGTTATGCAGGGGAGAGTGCTAAATTCTCGGGTTAAGAGGGACACTGAGCAAGGAGCAGATCATTCTTCTTGAGGGAGCCGAGTGATTAGTGGGGAGTTTCCTGGGAGATGGGCGTATTCCTGCTTGCTCTCCCACTTCTTGCTCTGTCCTCTGACAGAATAGAGGTAGACGCTGACAGACAATATTAGTCTCTGATTACAGTCTCAGTCAAGGTTCCTAGACACAAAGGCAACTGGGTTTCTCATACACTAGCGTGTTAACTCTTTCTTGCCATTTAGATACTGATGACAGTCTTTCTGAGGTAATCAATCAGCTTCAGTATAGGGTACTGTGAATTTTGAACTCCCAGGGATGAGCTATTCCAGCTCTCTGATGCCTCAGAATGCTCAAATCTATAAAAATCTCTCTTTTTAAAGCCAGTGCTGTTCCAAAGCCTAAGTTATCCAGGCTGCCACTTCTGGACAAGACTGTCAGAGATGTCTAAGAAATCTGAGGCTGCAGTTGTCTAATTTGTAAGCATCTTAGTCTTGTTAAATCTAGTCTTGTTGGTGGGAAAAATATTATTTATCCATATGGGTTTGATTAAGCAGAAGATTAATTTTCAAGCAGGACATTGAGAAATCCTTTTAACGTTCCCATTTTTGCAAAGGAACTTTCCTCCTGTGATTTCTTGCCTCTCTGTGTCTTACTGAGAAGATAAATCCTTGTTTATCACTGTTTTTTCTCCATGTGCTCAGAGGGCTGGGGTAAAAAATAAATTTAAAAATATCTTCTCTATATGTTTTACTTAGAGCAGTGATGATGCATCAGTTCTTGAGCCACAGAAGAGATGAACAAAAGATTTGTCTAATTTGTTTTCTTTACAAATCTGCCTATCTGCTGACTCTATATAGTTTATAGTGTTCTTAAACTGTAGTCTGTGGGGACATGGAAGGTAATCTATGATTGATATAAATGTCTGTCTATCTATCTATCTATATGAAGTAACAGTATCATGACAGTGTTTCCAATTAAATGGTAATGATACCCAAGAGTCTCAATCGTTGTCTGGGTTCTTAAAAAAATTAAAAATATGTCTATAGGATTTCATAGATTAAAGAATTTCAGATGTCCTCATGAATCTGATGGTTAAACCTATGGGAAATTAAGGTTGGCCGTTCCATCAGAAAGAAAGGGAAAGGCAGCCCATTGGAACTGGTAATGAAGGGTTGTCCCCCTTGAGGGTCTGGCAGCCCATGTTCTTGCTCACACACTGCCTTCTGGCTGTTTTCCAAATACGATATATTACTGAAGTGCGCCACTGCTTTGAGTGTTTTCCCAGTCTTCTCCAGGTAGCATCTCTAAGCCTTTTATTTTTTTTTTTCCTGGATTCTCCTTTTTCAGCCTTTTCCTACCCTTCATGTGCTCCTAAACACCTTTCCTTCATGGACTGTTGACTACCCCCCCCCCCCGCCCCGTGCAATTAACTCATGACTAAAGTAAATGCTGCAACTTTCCTCAACTATTGCAAGTCTTAATCTGTCCTTATTCTACCCATCCCACCCTGCCTCAGGACACAAGTGGAAGGCAGAATTCCTTCCCTCTTCCAACAGGAAAAACTTTGCTTCCTGCCGCAAATGGTGTGAAAGGGAAATGAAAGGGAAATGATAAATGAGTTACATGTGCAGACACTCAACTCAGAGCAAGGACCTACAGTAGGAAATCACTGGTTTGGCTGCAGTGGCTATAGTACCCCCGATCCAGGTGTATGAATGGAAGGAGATAGACTATTAGATCCTATTAGATCTTGGTGATGTTCATCATGTTAAATCCCCATTTGTAACCAACCATGGGTTTTGGCATTGATGGTGACTGACAGTCTGTTTACCTACAGTTATAAATTTAAGGGTCGGTTTGTGAACCTTTTATGTGGCTGTTAAAACTTGGTAATCTGATAGGATTCAATAAAAGTCAGAGAGGTACAGCTATTTCACTGATTCATCCTGCCAGCCAGACTGATATAATCCCCTGGATCCACACCAGGAGTGTAAAAATGACTGAGTTTCTTTCTGGCAAAGACGACTCCATATGCTTTACGGACAGTAAAGTTCAGGGAGAAGATTATGTCAAGATTTATGTCTGCTGTTATTTAAGTTAATGAGGGAAATCTATCTAGGGGGAACGTATGCATGAGATTCAGTTGAATTAACAGTTTTAAGAGCAGGATGGAAGTCTACCAGGTTGCATATGTTACTAGAGTTTTTCTTCTGCTGCTTGCAGTGAAAAGCAAAGTAACATTTCCTTTTTGTCCTCCTAATCAGACTTTTACTGAAGAAAGAGAATTTTAGAGGTTATGAGATTATGAAGAATTCATTTTGCTTTAAGATTTTAAAGGTTCAGAGCCTAAAGAACTTAGTTATTACAAGTGGGAATGCAAAAGTCAGATGAAGGTGTCAATTTACTAGGAAAAATCAGGTTAAAAAATGGAGTTACAAAGTCAGTGTACTTTTATAATGATGATAAATTAATTATATTAGTGCAGCCCATTAAGCATTCCATTTATATATCAAAACTTTGGCAGGTGGAAGAGTTCTTAATCTGATGGTTTAATATTTTTATTATTCATTTATTTTTTGGTATCAGTTTACATTCAACAGTGCATCTGTTCTGGGACTCTGTACAGATGCTTGCCTGCTGTCTCTTTGCCAAACTGGAAGTGGTCCCACCTCAATAGTGTAAGTACTGGGAGAGAAAACAATCAGGAAAAACTTCTGTTCTCCCAGTCATGGGCAGGTACAAAGGCAATCACTGAGCTAGCCTGAGGTCTTGTCAAATGCAAAATAACATCTAATGTCTTGGGAGGAAGGAGAAGAATTAAATTTTAATCATTTACTCTATTCAAGCAGTGCGTGGTTTCTTATCTGAAATCACAAAGGCAATAATTAAATATCATTGAGTGAGTAAATGTGTGACAATTCCAGAATAACTGAATCTACCAAAATGATAATATTGCGACGGCAGTAGAGAGTTGCATGCATGCAGGTATTGTGCCAGAAAGTCCCATGTTAAACTTTGTGTGGTAACTGATTGTGTTAGCAGAGATATAGCACTGAAAGCAACAACCAAGATCAGGAATTCTCTGTGTTGGGCACTGTGTGTTCCTGGCTTGAGGAGTTGCACTGGGTATCAGTCATATTAATAGTGAGGTTAAGGGTGTATCTCTGCAAGATTGGAGACTTCTATAGTAAGACATTTGTTATTCCAGAGTATTGCTGGCGTAAATCTATGAGATGGACAAAAGAAGTTTTAATGTTCTTATGCAATAGGTAGAGAAGGAAGATACGCATATCGTCCAACTATGGGCATCTCAGTGTACCCTCCCTACCGTACATGTATTGGGCTGCCTCCAGTTAACAGAGAAGGAAAGGGATATGTTCTCAATCGCCATCTGAAACAATCTATTTCTGTGCAGGTTCAACAGATGGATTAAGTGGATTTCACAAGTCATATGTTATGTCAGACCCAGGGCTAATGACTAAAATTAGAGTTCTTGGGTAAAAGTGGATACATTCTGTGTAATGACTTCCAACTGAGAAATGTAGGTGTTTTATCCAGGAATCTATTGCTTTTTCTCATGAAGTTGTCCAAAAATAACCCAAAACCAAACAAACCCCAAACAAGCCAGCATCATTAAAATGGTGCATATTTCTGAAAATGTAGGGACGACAGCACTCCAATTTTTGTCTGAATATGTTGAATAGAAGTGAAACGTTTTGGGTGAGGATATAAAGGTCACTAGATTGCTGTTTGGTTTAAGATATTTATATTAAAGCATGAAAAAAGAAAAGGAAATGCTTCAATATTTCCAAAACATCTCCAAAAACATTTCAGCTACCCTCAGAAACATGGTTTAAGTGAATTTTTATTCAAGATGAATTTAAAAGTTTTGGAATTTTACTGTGATGAGATTTAAAAACATAATCTTTGTCTTATTGATTTGCTCTATTCTCATGTTCTAGTCCCGCACTCAAAAATGTGGCACACCCCTAAACATCCTACCTGAAAAAGCAAAAGCAAAACCCTCATTCCTTTCATTGCTTTTTCTTGAACTGAATCACTTAGGCATTTTGTTAGCCATGGTCATCTTAGCTTAATCATTCTGCTCAGAAGTTAGCGTAAAAAGCAATAACCAGAACGCAGTGAATTGGTTTTTGTTTTCCGCATGTTTCCTGCTAATGTTATCTTTATTAACTTTCAATTTAATTGGAAAAGTAAATTTCTCAATGAATTGGTAGTATGTCTGTGTTCTGAGCCCCTTTTAAAACTAATACTACATAAACCTCTGCTCCCTGTGGTCGAATAGGCAGTTGATTCTTGCTGCTGTCACAAGTGTGTGTGTATTTCAAGATAAGTTGATAATACTAGCTTGAAGCAGGGTGGATAAGACCTAGGAGCACTGGAATAAACAGGGGAAGATAAAGAAAAGGAAGAGGAGAAGGAAGGGGCTGAGAGGAAGCAGATGTAAAAGGAGCAGAGCGAAAGAGAACATTGAAAAATTGGTCAGAAAATGACCATCTTGAAAGAAATTGAAACTTGCAGCTGCTGAGGACAAGAAAGGTGTAAGAAACCATCAGAGTGAAGTACTTTCTTAGAAATAGTGGTACTACATTCACATGGATTTGCTGAAGGCTTTTCTAGTAGCAGTAAGATTAGGGAGCAAAGCTCATTTCCTTCAGCTCCTGGTTAAGGGAGCATGCATGTGGCAGGAGAAGGGCCAGGCTGCTCAGGCTGTCCCTTCTCAGCATCCCTGATGGTACTGGCAGGTAGCTGTGCTCCCTTGCTCTTCCTGCCATGATCCCATTCAGTTGCTTACTATTCATTTTTTCTGTCCATTTTCTATTTGATGTCTCTTTACAGGTTTGTTTTGTTTTGTTTAACTAATTTTTTACTTTTCAGTCATGTGGCTTGTTTCCTTTCTTCTCTGCAGTTTGATTTCCCTTTTCCATCCAACAGAAGACTGTGTTAGTTGGGGTAGAGGCACCTATTGATCAATGTTTTCTTCTGCAGTTTGACTTGCTAGAGTAATGACAACAGGTTAGGGCAGTACAAACACTTCAGTGCAGAAGTGTGATCCCGCTTGGGATGGCAATAGTGCCTTGTAGAGTAGTGGCTAATCTGAGAGAGGAGGAGATGGGTCTGAGCTGGCTTCTCTCATTTTCCCTGAATATGCCAATCCTCTGTGCTTTTTGCTTCTTTGGCTGTATACTGCATGTCCTTCAGGACTCCCAAGTTGAACAACATTTGACGTTCCCCTACAAAAGTCCTTGAGGGAACTAAAGAATTTGTCTCTTAAAGCCTGTAACTGAAGACTGATCTACATATCCAGATGACCGTTTATTCTGCAGATCTCTGAATATGAAAAAGATCTTGAAAGCTGTAGGGATTAGGGGTGGCATTTGTTGTTGGTTTGCCTTTCTTGATATGATTCTCTTCAGAGTTATTTCCAGTTTACCTGATGAAAGAGAAAATCCTGTGATAAGGAGTGACTAGTCTGTCGTAGCTCAGTATATATATATGTATCTCTCCTCTCCTTGGAAAGGGTTATCTAGGCAGTCAAGAAGACCAGCTGCTAGTGAAAATTTATTTTCTCACAGTTATTTTTCAGAAAAGGATTCTTTTTACGCAGTGTAGAGAGCTTTTAGAGCTGCAAATGGAAAACCTGATTCTAGTTTAAAAAATTTGGCATCTGCCATTTTAAAGATTGTGAGGTGACAGCTTGTTGACTGCCACAAACCAGAACATTTGTGTTTTAAATTGCTCAGTCACAAATGAAGCACAGGACAAGAGAGAAAAAGAAAAACAAAACTAAATTGGCCAAAACCAAGGAGAATGAAGAACAGGCTAGCAGCAGGCTCATGGCCGTAGGCAGTATGTAGCTGATGAATGGTGACAGATGAAGTTTTATTCCCATTCCAAATTCAATGTATGTGTTAAATAAATTAGTAATCTCATCAATATCCTCTTGGCTTAATTTGCTTTGTACAGCAGGAGCACTCCTGAGTCTTTCTCTTTTTAGCTCTGTTTGCACAGTGCTCTGACAGGGAACCACTTGCTGGCAGAGTGGCAGAGAGGAGCTGTGCAGGGGGGCACCTCCAGGGACTTCAGAAAAACATCGACCTCTGGACAACAATTAGAGGACATCCAACATCCATTGTTGCTGTTTCGGTGCTCCTGCTTCTTAACCTGAAAATTTCGTATATAACCAAAATAATAGTAAGTTATTTCCCTCTGTCCTTGGCTGCTGCTTTTCTGCCTTATTGAAGCCTGGTAGTGAAATTCCTGGTGCATTGTTTTCACAGCGCAATGGAAAACGTGAGCTTTAAGCTGGGTTTGATTACTCATTCAAAAAAGTTGGCAGAAGCAGTTTTAACTCAATATCTGTGAGGATGTAGCCACATTGCATTGTGTTTTCATCCATCAGATAGAAAGAAAATAAATAAAAATAGCTTATTTTTGCAGGCATCTGAGCCCCGAGAATTCTCTAACAAATTTTTGGGAGGACCTGGGAGCTTAAAGATGCAAGAACAGAAAATATGGCTTACTCAGCTGCACTTTAAAACAAATGGCATGTCTAGAGGGAGCCACAGTCAAATATGCTTTGCTGCTGTGGTATCCTTCTGTGATCCTTTCTATAAAGAAACCTCAACATAATAAATAGAAGTTTGAGGATAAACAGTATTCCTTAAAACAAAACAAAACTTAATCAGATATTATGGATGGCTAGAATAAACTGACAGAAACTTTGCAGTCAGGAAGAGAATCGCAAGCACTTTGGATTAATGTAATATTTGAAATCTCCTGAAAAAACCTAGAAGTTCTTTTCAGGAACTTTTCTGATGATGGTCCTTGTTCACTAGAAAAATAATTGTTTAAGGAGACTGTAATGAAATAGCATGCTACTTTGTAAATGTGGATAGTCATAACTACCCTATTAAAAAAAAAAAAAAAAAGCAAGCAAAACCTATAGCAGAAGCAGAAAAACATTAGCCTAAGGAAGCAAAAAAATAGTATCTTTTATCTTAAATACGATTGTAGTAAAATTGTCCAGAGTCATTGAACAGAACAAGTAATTTCAAACCATTTTTGTCCCTGTTCATTCCCCTTCAGATAGCAGTAGAGAGCAGCTAGTCCATTTAAGCCAAAAAAGTAATCTTATTGTATTCATTGATGACCATGAGAAAAACCTGTTGGAGTGGAAAAGGGTAGAAACAGTTGGATGGATTTAGGACATGTATATCTTGAAAAAGAGGTATGGCAGGAGGAGGTAAAACAGTCCAGTGCAGGCACCAATAAGTGGAAGAAATGTTCATTTTAATGCACAGCTTTATATGACATCTGTGTGAAATTGGCAATATTTAATACAGAAAAGGCACAGATGGAGGGTGAAGTGTTCAGTAATAGGTCTGGTATAATAAGTCTTACTAAAATTAAAATGACAGAATGATTTGTCAACTCTCCCCCCCAACAAGCTTCTGTTTATAGTATGAATTACAGCACCAATGGAACAGAAAAGTATCAAAGTTACTCTTTCCAAAGACATGCTTCAGCAAGTAGCACTTTCTTGGGATAAAGACTAGAAGTTTGACCTCAGCAAAAGTAACAGTAGTTCAGAGTAGCCAATTGTACTAAACCGAAGCAAACAGCAAGAACAGTTTACATCAGCTGGAGTAGTACCTTGAAAAACTAACCAATTTGCATCTAACCTGGGTTTATGCAGAGTACATAGAAACAAAGGAGTGGATTATCTTCTGCCATAAAGTAAGTGTGCAAGGTTGCATGGTGAACCGTGAGGATATTCCCCCAGAACCCAAAGCCTCTGCAGTACTTACCGTGATCTCTTCCCTTTGTGGCAGTACTGAAACCTTTCTTTAGGCTTCTTGTGAATTATGCCACACACTGCCTCCACATGTTCCTCCCTTCCTACCACGTTGTCTCCTCCTGTTCCTATAGAACTAGTTTTTTCCTGGCTGTATGTTTTTGGACTCCAGCTGCAGTTGTCTAAGGTGCTTTCATCTCCCAGATGCCCACCTACCCCTGGCAAACGCCCTGCTTGTTTTAGTTGTGCTGGTACTGGGGTTTCCAGTCTGAGCATGAGTATGATCCTGACGGTATACTACAGAATACTTTTGATTTTGTAGGATTCACCTTCTGTTGAGGAATTTAGCAAGGCATTTCTTACCCTCTCCTCCATTTTGTATTAGAGCTGCTTCCCACTGTGTATCAAGTCCATTAGTACAAGCTGCTGCAGTTCAAAGCGACAAACATGGACTTCAGGCTGCTCCGCTGAGTATTCTTTCTACTGTGTTGAACTCCATTGGATAAAGCCTGACCCAGCTCATCTCTTGGCCTTTAATTTTCAACTTGATTGTTAGTCCCTCAGGATGCTGCTTTAGCCTCTGAGTGGCTGAGCAGGCTGAGCAGCTGCAGAGTGTTTGCTTATGCTGTGCAACAGTAGTGGAAAGATTAGGTCTGAGGACAGAAAGCTGGGACCAGTAACATCCTACATTGCTGTAACAAAATCTGACCATCTGGTAGCGTCCTGGCATTAGATATTGCTTGCGCTTTATGAAAGTTAGATTATCAATTTATTCATTATTACATTAATTGAGAATGAAATACTTTCAACTACAGCACATAGGAAAAGTAAAATTTTGTGGCACAGGTACTGAACATTAGCTAGTAATGGGAGATGTCAATACAGCAATGTAAATACCTGACTTTTAGGGTAGCTTGTGGCAACGTTCTGTGCACTGAGCCCAGGTCATGCACATAAGCAGTTCGGCAGACTGCATTGTAAATGATTTGCATTGCTAGTGAAATTCTTCAGCCATCTTGTTAATGAGTTGACTTAATGTGAATAACCACATTTACAGAAAGAAGTTTAATTCAATTTGCTAAGGAGTTGACATGAAGAACTCATTATTTGCTCAGAGAATTGCTTCTGTATAAGAAAGTAACAAAATACCATAATGACCTTTTGAGGAAAAACATACTGCTCTTTTGTCTCTTCTGTTTTATTCTTCATACCTTTTCTACTCTGAGTAAAATTGTAAAAGAAAAGTCATAACACTAGAAGCATTTTGTTTCTTAGCTCTTTTTAAAGTATGTTTTTAAATATTCTTTTGGTTCCATCACCCCATAAATTGTATTTTGGAAATATTTACCATGGATGCTTTATACATTAACTCAGCTCGTGAATTTCAGCTTCAAGAAGCTTGTGAAGGGGGGAAAGGTTGACTTTCCCTCCATTTCTAAACCTTTATTTTGATCACTGCTGTGATTTTTAATTACACCTTGGCCATGTCATGCACCTTTTCGTTGTTTAAAAATTAGGCTGTATTACTTTTTTTATTAAAGAAATATTAGTTATGGAAAGCTAAATCAAAGCTATGTTGAGCTATGCTGTTTGGCAGATACAAGAGGGATGATGCTGGGAGGAACCACTGAATGATTCAAGGATCCTTTCTTTTCTGGTGTTACTTCTTTCAGTGATGAAAATGATCCATTAGATCCATAACAGATTCAGTGAGATGCTATCGTCCTTCTTGCTTGTCCTCACCCGTTCTGGCTCTGCTGCTGCTGCTTTATCATAGAAATGAATGAAACATTAGAAACAACATCACAACCTGATGTGGTCTGCCAGGGTTCCTCTGCAGACTTCCCTTTCCCACGGTTTATCACAGCAGCGTCGTGATGCAAACGGTGCCTGGCAGTCTTTCTCCATCACGAGTTCCTGCTGCTGCCTAAGCTGGTAGCTGTCTTAGACTCTCTCCAGGCCTTTTACAGCTTCACCAGTCAACTTGAGCTTTGCATTTCTCTTTCTACTCCTGACATCATTGCGCTGTAGTATCTCAGCTTTTTGGTTCACATGTTTACTTTCTCAAGGTGATCTCTTATGTCCTGGGGCTTCCATCTTCTGTCTCTTCTTCTTGGGATCGTCCAGCTACATTTTGCCTGTATGTACTATTCTTTTGGTTTCTAACATCTAATGTCTTAGTCTTCTCTCTCATCCACATCCAACTCTGTTGTTCCCTGTCACATGTCTAAATATCGTCTGGTTTGTGATGTTTCAGTGATTCCTGAAGTCTCTTCAGCCTGCCTCCTTAACCTGCGGCAATTTTCAGATAGTTGGAACTATGCAGGTACAAGGAGTGCTGTTGGCTTCAAAGAGATTTTCTATTGTTTTTAAGATTTGTCTCTATAAAGCTAACTGCAGGGTTAACATCTTTAATTACATGCTTCCAGGAACAGGGACTGTATTATTTTGTGTGTGCTCTAGAATAATGCCTAGTATACTAATTCTGTGCAACCATTGCTGCTTTTACTACCAGTACTAACCTGGAACATGTGTTTTTCCTGCACCTACCTAGAAATACTGAATGAAAATCACAGGTTACGTTAGTACACGAGAGGAAATGAGATACTTATTTCTCTGAGCCATTTTTGTGAGGCAAGTGAGTGTTCTGACTTTCCTGTCTTCTGACACCTCTTGTGTAACAACAAGCCTTGTCTGCCTCAAGACACCACGTGGTGTCTGAGAGCATAATCGGGAGATACAAATCTTACATGGTTCACAACTCTGTCTTTCCTCCATGTCTGAGGCTGGATCTCTGTTGAAACAACACAAGAGCTCTGCAGAACGGGGAACACATGCTCTCCCCTGCATGCAGATGGGAAGCCCAGGCCAGACTCAGCATGATTCATCACTGGCACTTGAAATGAAACCTTTTATATTGCTTCAAGCTTAGTAGCTCAGAATCAATCATGCACTATTCTGCCTGCATTTTTACACAAGCAGCCCTTTCATTTTTTGTAACCACTGTCTTTTTTGCAGTGCATCCTACCTCCGCTCCAGCAGCAAGGTCTGCACGTGAGGTTGCCAGTTAGTTGTACGTTCCACTGCTCAGTTATCAGAAATCCTGATTCCTCATTGTCTTGCACCGCAAGAAATGATTTATATCATGTAAGTGTGAAAAGTAACTAAGTCAGCACTGGCACCCATAAGAACCTTTCCGCTGCAAGTGCTTGAGGTTGTTGCGTTGCCTTCCATGAACCGGCTTGCTTACTGACTGTAAGCTTTACTAAACAAGAGAGGAACAGCCATGAGGTTTGACTTACCCTCTTTTATAGTCTTTTGATTACTTACTCAGCTACTGCTGTCATCTCCTGTCCTGGAGGAAAGTAGGGATTTAGCCAATGAAAAAGAATGGATTATCTGTAACAGAAAAGATTCCACTTATCAATGTGGTTTTTGCCTCCCAGGCAACTCTGTTGTTCCTGTGTTTGAGCAACGTGGATGTGAATGAACAGCAAAAGAAGGATTACTTTCAAATTTTGTAATTTTTTGTCTATCTGCACATGCCATTGGCTACCTTTTTTATTCTAAACATAAAGCATCTACAGTTTAACTAAATACAGGATATCAAACAGAACGTGTACAGCTAGTATAATGTCTTGTGTGGGCACTCATATTTAAACCTGTTTTTTTTTTTTAGTTTGTGCTCCCAATTACAAGTGTAAACTAAATTGCTAAATCCCTATCTGAAGCATAAATTACTTTTACACTATATACGTATATGTGTATCTATGTATATCTGTACATATATTACATGTAGGTAATTTTTTTCCTTAGTTAACTACTTACTTTATAAATAAGAAAAAAAACATAGATAAGCCTGAACTAGCTAGTGTGGCTTTATATACCCACTGAGAGAAGTCTGGAGTTCTTTCTTAACTCTGTTTATGGCCAGCATGGCCTTTCTCAGCATAGATATTATAATGTCGTATGTAGTTGTGGGATTTTGAATGGACTGTGTGCCACATTCTGAGAGGCTGCTGAACCTTGCAGATCTCAAGGCCTTAGATTCAAATTCAGTGGGGTCTTGGGCAGTGTATTTTCTACGCTTTGTAAAAGAGTTGGTAATATTGGAAAATGTGTAATCAGGTAATGTTTTAAACCTTCACATGATAATTGAGTTTGATTAACAGGAAACTTGTGAAAAGACTGAGTTAATTGGGGAAGTTTGAGATTAAACTAGAGAAACATGGTTATTTGTAAAAACACTGTCAGATTGAGAATTCAGTTTATCTGAATGTTTATGTTTCTCGTGAATTTCTGTATAATTTGCAATGCTATTGTGACAACAAAGACCTAAAGGTCTGAATTCTGATTTTTTTTTGCCACAGGATACATCTTGTTATTTTTAATTCTTTATAGTTTCTGTAATGGTAAGAGTAACATGTACACACGAGCATCCTTTTTGCCCCCTGTATAAGCAGGCAAATACATCATTGTTCTGAACTGATGTAGCAGCAGTCGTGAGGCTCAGAGACACAGACTAAAACTGAAGAGCACTTATTGGGTGTTCGAGCAATCTTGCATTCTGTCTATTACTGAAATTATCTAACTTCTCATGATGTCTTAACTTCTCCAGATGCTCATAATTTGTAGAAGTATTAAAGATAATGGTGAAATTGGAAAGTAATTTATTTTAGTAGTTTTTGTAGGTAACAAGGTTCAGGTTCATCTCTGGTGTAAACATCAAAATTTCAGCAGGTATATGTCCAGCTCAAAGAGTAAGATCCTGTGATCAGCTGTTTCTGCTTTTGCACTTCCTCATCCTTTTCTTCCCATGGTTAGTAATTTCAGCTTGTGCAGTTAAAAATGACAGTACTTAACATTTTTGCTGCAGAATTTTTTTTTTTCTTTCATTTTCTATTAGAATCAATTTGGCTTTTTACTTTTCAATCCTGAGGCATAACAGTTTATGGTTGGATTATACTCCCAGCTTTTAACTCTGCATGTACTGAAGCTGCTTAGAAGCAAAAACAAATAAAGAAGATCAATTTTTGTGGCACTGATGCAAAATACATGTGTCATGTTTGATAAATGTGTCACTCCACACAAGGAAACAAGATTCATTGAAAGGCTGCCAGATACGTTATATGAAGTCTGGACCATTGGATTGTTTGAGACTTTTGCCAGGCTTTTCAATTAAGGTTTATGCATCCAGTACAAAATTCATTTTATACCAGTAAAGATACTTAAGCAGTGATAAAATAGTCCCATGAATGCTTCACTAGGTGGTCAATTCAATTTTCCAAATGACAGATCACAGATATAATGTGAAATAATATTTAAAGTAGATTTTCCCAGATGTAACTAATGGCTTATACTTTTGTTAGGACTTCTTTGATTTATTATATTGTCCTACAGTGAAATAATTTACATAATCACTTAAATGCTCAAATTCAAGGGTTTATTTCCTCCTTCTTCTGTTCATTTTTCTCATGTATATGGTATATGAAAGAAACATGTCTAAATTGTAAACTCTTACACATAGTCCATGCAAACTGGTCTGTGTAAAGCGCATTTAAAGCTGGAGATTCCTCCAGTATCCTGGGATTAGGGAACAGTTTCGGTGTTTATGCCATATAAAACTGTGATTCGTTTATGCAGGGAGAAGACACAAAAAGCCAAAGCTCAATCAGAGTTGAAAATGGCCAGTGTTGTGTCAGAGAACAGGAAGGGCTTTTTAAAGCATGTTAATATTAAGAGAAGGTCTAAAGAAAACACTGGATTTGTTGAAGATGGTCACCTGACTAATAAGGACAAAGAAAAAGCGAAGGCATTTGATGCTTTTTTTTCCTCAGTCTTCAATAATACTGACAGACCTTGGGCTGCCTGGTCCCCAGAGTCAGAGGACCACAAGTGCGGGAACAGTGACTTTGCATTTGTGGACGCTGAAATTGTAAGGGACCAGCTGTATCAGCTGAATGTTCACAAGTCCATGGGGCCTGATGGGATTCATCGCAGAGTACTGAAGGAGCTAGTGGATGTTATGGCAGAACCCCTCTTGATCATCTACTAAAGGTCTTGGAAGTCTGGGAAGGTCCCTGCTAACTGGAAGCTAGCCAATGTTATTCCCATTTACAAGAAGGGCACGAGGGAAGACCCAGGAATCTACAGACCTGTCAGTCTAACCTCAGTTCCTGGAAAAATTATGGAGAAGATTATACCGGGTACTATTGAAAGGCATTTAGACTGGATGTTAGGAAGCATTTCTTTACAGAGAGGGTGGTCAAACACTTGAATGGGCTTCCTAGAGAGGTGGTCAATGCCCCAAGCCCGTCAGTTTCAGAGGTGTTTGGGCAATGCCCCTAATACCGTGCTTAAACTTTTGGTCAGCCCTGAATTGGTCAGGCAGTTGGACTAGATGATCGTTGTAGGTTCCTTCCAACTGAAAATATGCTATGCTATGCTATGCTATGCTATGCTGTGCTACCCTACTCTACTCTACTCTACTATATTCTACTTTCTATTCTATTCTGTTCTATTCTATTCTATTCTATAACATCTTTTGATCACTCTTTAACCACCATTAATAATAATGTAGCTTGTGATTTCAGTGTGTATTTCAGTATTTTAGTGTGTAGAATTGATTACTTAAATCACTGTCGTGGTTTAACCCCAGCCGGTAACCAAATACCAAGCAGCCTCTTGCTCACTCCTCCCCTCCCCAGTGAAGTGGGGAGGAGAATCAGAAAGAAAGGAAAACTCATGGGTTGAGATAAAAACAGTTCACTAGGACATAAAAAAAAAAAAAAAAAAAAAAAAATAAATTATATATTAATGATAATAACAACAATAAAATATAATGATAATAGAATATCTAAATGAACTATACTGGCTATAATCCTCCCATGTTTTTGCACTTGCATGTTCTCAAAACCTGGGAAGCTGGAAGACATCCTTGATTGCTTAGCAGCAACTAATAACATCAGTGTATTATCAACATTCTTCACATACCAAACCCCATACAAAATCCAAAACACAGTAGCTACTGGAAAGAAAATTAGCTCCATCCTGGCTGAAACCAGGACAATCACTTACGAATTACGTAAAACAATGAAAAATGCTATGTTGTATGAACATCTGAAAATATTTTATACATAACATGAGCTTTTCCTTCTGACTTAATATATTTGAGACAAGATACCAATTAATTTTAATAGGATTGGCTATGACAGGCAGATCTTTGCATTTTGATATGTGCAAAGGCTGTGTTATAAGATTCTTGTACATATAATTGTATTGGGTTTTCTGAAATCACAGACTCTAGCTTGGCAATTACAGGTAATTTTTGCCTCTATAGGAAGATTTTTTGGATTTATGTAGAATTACATTTTTTTCTGAGGGCTGTTTCCAGAGATTATATCTATGAATTAGGTTTATATTGTGGACACAACACATTTGTTCTGGCAGTTCCAGGAAAAGCAAGGTACTGACAGCACTCTGGGAACAGAATTGTACTATTGCAGGATAGTCGAAACCTTAGCCTTTAGCTGCAATGTGGAAGTAGTACAACTGCTACTGCTATTTGTGCAAATCGCTCTGATTCTTGGCAAAAAAAGGAACGGGACCAGACTGAATGATAAGCTGTGAGGCAGCACAAAACACTGAAGTGATATGCATTACGGTGCAAGTGCTACCATATTACTATAAAATAATTAGAATATTGCACTCATTGAGCTCGTACTAAGCTTCCTGGAAATGGCATTCCCTTTGATCTTCCACCGGAAGAGTGGAAGAGGGAGATGGGTTGTTTGGTGGGAGATCAGCTCTAGCACCAGCACCCGTGCTTTTTTACAGTAAGTCTTATTTTGTTGGTTATTTACATGACTGGAGTATTTACCCCTTATTTTTATGCTATAACATTATATTTATTTTCCTTTAAGTCTAAGAAATATTAAAATGAAACTCTGAGCCTTAACTCTGCCCACGTTCATATTAAATAATTAAATGTATTTTTTCAGCAACATAACTTGTATTAGCTTTCTCATGACAGTTGAGTAAGACTCAGTCTTTTATTTTTTTAGCTACTTAAGTAGACCCAGAGAAACAAATTCCATTAGTCACATGCTTAAAGCAAAGCAAGTATGAATGCACTCACAGAGGCAGGATATAAATGAGGATACAAAATAGCATGTTGTGAGGAAAATGAATATTTTTTAAAAAGGCCATGGATGATGGTATTTAAAACGAAGCTGTCTCCCTTCTATCTCCTTCTCCACCCTCCAATAAAAATGAAGCAGAATCCTTGAAAATGAGGGTATGACATATAAAGAGATATATTTAATTCTGTAAATATAATTATCCAAATTTTTTTCTATCACTGCCATTTATTTTTGTTTGGCATTCCTAGCAATGCATATTTGGACCATAACAATATCTCTTTTTCTCATGTTACTTGTATTTCAAAATTTTTTCTGTAATGAGGGAAAAAATGATGTGTAAGAATTAAAAACAGAGAAAAAAGGAGTGAAAGTATCTGCATACATCCTCTTAGATACATGTACTTTGCAAAATACCTTGGGTGGATAAAGCATATATAATAGATCCATGATTGAGCACAACTGTGCCAGCAAATTATTTCTGAAGGACAGACAGTGGTAGGAAGTGATTTTTTGTAATGAATTATAAACTTGTGTCTTATACTGCTCTACTTTTACTTCATAGTTCCAGGTACCAGAAGTGTTGTATAAATCAGATAAATATGGACAGGTGGTGTTATATCAAGTTTCCCAAGCAGATATTTATGATATATGTAACTAATCATTTTCTTGCCATTAATAAGGATCTATTTGATAACAATTAGTCAATATTTTCACAGCTCTGTGATCACGTAAATGCTGTAAAATGCTCAGCATTATTATGCAACTAATTAGCTCATAAATATTTGCTAAATATATGCAAATGATAATGGAATGTGAATATGCATAATTCTAAACACAGTACTTGAACAGTCATGTATATTTAATTTAAAATATATTTTCTTTGCAGTGAAGTTTTAGCATCCACATTGTGAAATGTGCATTCACACTTACCAAATGTTGTAAATATATATGCTCTTTAGGAAAGGGATGCTTATAACTTTGATCCTATTTACTATGTCTTGGAATTACAGCCTGATGAAGAAAGCTTGCTCTTTAAGATCTTATTCTTTGGTGTTAGTAAAAAGCCTGTTCCACGTTATCCTGCCTTCCAGGCATTGTATGTTTCATGTCCACTAGCTAGCCATATTCCCCCAAATACATTACCATGTATATAACACATTATTCATGTATTTCTAGTTAAACTTGTGCTGTAGGATATAAATGGCTAAAGTAGAACTTTTATTGACTGGAGATGTCTCTGTCCAAAACCAAATTTCAGAAAGAGTTTTCTCAGCTGGCATTTAATGCTGGACGTAAGTAGTTTCCCAGGTGCCAAGTGCTGTTTCTGTAAACATTTGCAGTACAACTCTAATCTTAACAGCAATGCATAGTTAAGCTACTGGCTTATGCCTTGGTCTAACTGGGATCTAGAAACTGCAGCTTTCATCTAAGTTCTTCATGGGACGCAAAACATGACCAACACGTCATGAACAGCAGGATCAGATGCAGTGATTGTAGTCACCTGAAGGAGAGGAATATGGCAATATATTCCTGTTGAGTAACAGTTTACTCCATAGAGTAGAAGTGAGATGTATCATGGCCTTTGTTTGAAAAGTTTCGGCTCTGCTACCTCAATGATATCCAGACCAGCTTGGATGTGGAGGAGGTGGAGGTCATTCAAATTTAATTTATCTGGGGCTCTTCAGGAGTCATGTTTGGTCACTCTGTTGGTCTTGTATCTGAAATGAAGAGAGTATTTGGAGAGGATTTTCCAGTGAGGTGTAGAAGAGATTTTGGTACAGATGACCAGTGTTATTGTTTCTACTCTTTGGGAACACAAAGGGATTGAACTTGGAGAAAGGTATGTGCATTTTGGTGCCTGAGACCAATCTCACTATGAGATATAAGCAGCAATTATCTCTGTGTTAAAGAAGGACAAAATGTACAAAGCTATGGCTAACTCTGAGTGGTCCCAGGCAGTAAGCCACCCTTTTACAGACAGCATTATGTGCTTTATAGTGACAAATCAGAGTACTAATTTCTTAAAAAGGAATTTCTTGAGACTGTCAGTACAGTAAGGAAGAGTTGATAGCAAAGATTTATTATTGGCGGGGGAGGGAGTTTAATTAAAATAAAATGTTTTAGAATATTAAGTAGGTTATGCCCCAAAAGGGGGAGACAAACATAACAACATATTACATGTGTTTGTAGAATAATTCAGAGGGTGAACATTGGGAACACTGCATTATATAATGTCCCTTCAACATAAGGCCATTAAACGTTAGTTATTGAAAAAAGGGTTCAGGTTTTTTTAATTACATTTAGTTATACTGGCTCCAAATTTTGAATTTTTTCCTGTTATATTTCTGGGAAAGATACTCATGAATCATGAATGCTTGGAAAAATGTTGTGACTGAAAGGGGGATGGTGAGAATGGGCAAGTTTTTAGTCTTTAGAAGGGTATAGGAAGCTGTCATGGATGACATGACGGCCAAGAAACACTGAATCTTTTTACACACAGTAGGAATTATTTTTTCGGAGTGTTACCAGGAGGCAGGATGACTGGATTTCTTTTCCATTGTGTCAACAGCTTTGGGAAACAACTACTTTTTGTTTTCACCATGGGCAGGTATGTGCTGCAAGTTGGCTGGGCAATCTAAATCCAGTTTTAATCTAGCTACTTTGCTTATAGTAGACAGGAAAGACATGGAACAAAATTCAGCATAGCCTACATGTCTGAATATAAATTGCACGTTTCATTACTATTTTATTATACTGTTGAACTCACAAGAATAGAATCAACTTGGACAGTTATGTAATTATACCTCTGATTTCAGAGCAGGTCTGCACTGTCGGCAGAAATCAAGAACAGGCATGGAAGGAAAGAAGAAAAAAGCAACAGCAAAGTGCAGGAGTTCTGGAGGGTTAACCAGAGCAGAGAGCAAGGTAAACTATGAGGTATTGATGTATGCTTTTGATGAGAGTTTTAAAAGCCCTTCATGTTGGTCTAATGCTACTTCAACTGAAATTAACACTGGCAAAGATGGAGCAACTTGCAAAAACCCAGCACTTGTCTGCAATGTGCAGCAGGATTCTGCAATTGAATTGTCATTCTATAGCAAGGTACATGACCTGTAATCATCTTATAGCGGGGTCCTTGACTTGATCATTTACAATAAAAGGGAGGTGTCACTGTTGGTTTTCTTCGGCAGTAATTTCAGAGATTCGCTCCTGGTGGGTGAGCTTTCTTGGTTTGTTCTCAAAATTGTTAGAGCAGCAGAAGTTTGTGAAAGTAGGCTTCGTTTGTGTTGCACAGATGAGCTCTTAGAAGGAGACTGTGCTATAAAAATAGTTTATTAAAGCACCAAAGCATGACGTTCAGTTTTTCCAAGAAAGCAGTCTGTTGATGATCATAGAACGTTGTCAAATTCTTTGTATTTTGACTGAACTTCTTTTGAATCAGGATATTTGACTCAAGTTCTGCAAGCTTTTGTTTTTCCTCTGCTGAACAGAATAGACTACAGCTGTTTTTAAAGACAAGTAGTCGGGCTACACAGCTTAAACAAATTGTCTACTTGGGATTGATTTTCCTTTGTCTCCTGCTATGCAATTTGGCAAAAATCTCAGAATTCAAACAATTTTTTTTTATTTCTGTAAGATTCTCTATTTCCAGTGGTGGAATCACATGACAGAAAGCATGCTCTTTGTGCTGATGGCTTGAAAATTTAAATCTCTGGATTCTAGGACTCTAATCCGTTCTTTTTTTATTATTTTTTTTAAAATTTCTAAATCTGTCTATTTTCATGTAATATTTCATTGCTGGGCAGCCTCTTACTCTTTCTAGAGTGCCTTTAACCAATTGTTAGCCCATTAGCTGTTCTGCAGGATATAATCCTGCTTTCATATTGTTGCAAGATAAATCTATAAAGACAATTATAGACCTCAATTATTGCCTGGTTATTTTTGATCAGGATTATTTGAAGTCATCACTGTGTTCTCCATTTTGTGGGAAAAATGGTGCATCCAGTGCTCTTTTGTACTTTATATTATTTCTGTAGTCCCCTTGTCTGAATGGACAGAAGCATTATGAATCTTTCTGTGAATAGCCCTTCTACCAGTGTGAGTTTATTCCTGTGTGGGTAATACTGTTTTTCAGAGCTCTCCATCCCTCATGCAGTGACTCTGAAAGCTTCGTAGGAGGTTGATTTGCACAAACTTCCTTTTTCCTTCTCTGTCTTCATCTTTCCCTCTTCCCTCCAGTTTTTCTTCTGTATTAACAAAGTGATTTGACTGGAATGGGTATATTAGAAACCTTTAGTCTTTGGCTTGTATCTAATGGCTATGACAGATATTTTCTATCCTTAGAAGTGAGATTCCACTTCAAATACTACTAGTAACAAACTGGTAATTTGCACTTGCAACCAGAATAGTTTACCAAATGCAGTGAAATATTTATGTTGTAATTCACTCCTCCCCATTGTAGCGGTAATGTTGCAGATTAGAAATGAGGATAGATGACTGGGAGGAGAGGGAAGAGAGGAACAGCTATGAGCAAAATAAAAGCAACTTTTTTTCCCCAAAATCAAATTAATCCTTTCCTTCTAGGAGTCCAAATACCTCTAATCTTCATTATTTTTGCCCTACTCTTAGTATTTGTAGTTGTGGCTGGGTCTGAAGTCAGGGGGAGAAAAATAATGTGTAAATTGCTGCTTCTTGTTCTGACAAACTAGCCAGAACCACAGGTTGCAGAGGTAGCTATGGAAATACAGTGAGCCTAGTGACCGCATAAAGGCAAATTCGACAAAAAAGACAGAGTGGATAGAACCTGTGGGTTTCTGCTAATGCAGAGCAGTGTCATGGCACCTGTAGATTTATTTTAAATTTTGTTTGGCATTTCAGTAATCTTAAAAGAAGGCATGTTCGTTTGAACAACAGACCTGCTAGTTTTTCTTAAAGGGAAAAAGCTATTACAGTAAAGTGGTGATTTTCTTCTATCATTTCTTGCAAGTAGCATATATCAAAATCATACTACTAATGCTTACAGTGTGATTTGATCTTCAAGGAAGGGACGTGAGGGAAGCTTTGTAGCAGCTTTCCATGTGTATAATGTCATTATCTTTTGAAGTCAAATACGGCAAAAGCATAGATGCAAGTTATTAGAGTCAATGGCACTACAAAGGAGAATGTGATCAACCAGATTTGGTTTCCCATCTCTGAACAGCTAGCAAAGAGAAATCAGAGAATTATGAAAGGTATCAAAAGAGATATTCACTCATCTCGGACAGGTGCTATATGTGCTCAGAAAGAGTAGCCACTATTTGGCTACTTTGGCTGCCACACATTGCAATTAACTTTTAAGGGTAGAGACTTAAATTCACTCTGTGTCAGTGTGAGTCTTCCTGGAAGTTAAGGATAAATATTAGAATCAAATGATAAAAGGATGTGATTCAAAATTAGGATTTAAGAAAATAAAAGTTTTTATCAAATCTTTAAATAAAAGAGCTTTGTGACTGGATCGGTAGGGAGGGTGACATCATGCATCAGGGGAAGGATCTATAATTGGTCAGAAA
Organism: Phoenicopterus ruber ruber; assembly: GCA_009819775.1. NCBI lineage: Eukaryota > Metazoa > Chordata > Aves > Phoenicopteriformes > Phoenicopteridae > Phoenicopterus > Phoenicopterus ruber. The sequence continues at coordinate 106,479,238 of CM020216.1, forward strand.
AAAAGATCTGGATAAGAGCACCCAGTGTAGTGAAACACACTTAAACCCTGGATTACAACAGGTTTTGCAAACATATGTAAAATGTCCTGAATATTAAATCAAACTCTAGGAAGTTTCCACAATAAATAAAAAATACAATTTTGTTGCTGAGTAGGAACTATGTATTTCAGCTCTTATTTTCTCTTGCTCAGTAAAAATATTGTTCTGCATATGTTTATCCTTTCAGAACAGTGGTATTTCTGTTCTCTGTTGTTTTTACTTTCCTATTCTACTCTTTTCTGTCTTTTGTGTACCCTTTTCTGTATTCTTCTCTCGCCATTTTCTCTATTACAGCAGTTTATTTCCAGCTGCCACAGCCTTCACACTTACACTCTTATTTATCCCACTAAAACAATAAGCACCAAAATATCTGTGCTAAAGTAGATACTGATTGAACACTATCATTAGATTTCAGAAACTACGCCCCAAATTAGCTGAATGGTCCACACCTTTATTTTTAAATGAGATTGGTTAAGCACTGGAACAATTTCTGCAGAAAGGTTGGTAGCATCTGTATGTTTGGAGAACTGTTGAAGTTGACAAGACAAGGCATCGAGCAACCTGATTCCATTTTGAAGTTAGCCCTACTTTGAGTGGGAGATTGAACATCTAGATAGGTGTCCCTCCAACTTAAAATATTGTACGAGTCCAGTGTTTCGTTGTTCTAGTTTGGCTAAAAAATCAGAAAGATAACAGTTGTATTGGCTGCAATCAGATCAAAATGGGAAGCTTGGCTCTGCCAGAATCTATATAAATGGAAGCCACGAGACTGAAGAACCTGGAGGAATCGTGGCTTTTTTTCTGTGTCTAACACATCAGCCATTTGCCATCATGCTTTAGCTTACCTTTTCTTCTTGTTTTGTATCTCTGGAAGTGGAGAATGACCTCTTATATTCTAACAGATATTTGCTATAGTTTCAATTCATTTAAAGGAGCTGTTTATTCCATTGCTATTATTTTAATTGACTGAATGATTAGTAATTTGCCTTTAAAATAGTAATATAGCAAAAAAGAGGGTGGGGGAGGGGAGAAAGTGAGAGAGAAGTCCAGAGCAACTTTTCCTTGGATATGAATATGCATGGCAAAAAATCCTACCAAACTATGTTGATGAATCAGAGCAAAGATCACTAGCAAAACAGAACAGCTCTGTTTGTCCTTACATGTCACACAGGCATAATCAGCAAGGTTATCTTAGCAAAGAAATTGTCCATGAAGAATTTTCCTGTCCAGAAAAAAAGATATTGGGAGAAATCTTACTTCCAATAAGAAGACCCTAGAGGAATAAATTTATGGTAACTTTCTGAAGTCTTTTAAAGCTTTTTGATCATGTTCAAGTGGAGGCAGTTATTCCCCTACAGAAGCCATATGGAACTGGCAGATTTATTAAAAGAGCTTATACTAATGGCTACAACTTGGACATATTCTGGATTACTAGTGAAGAATGTACTATGACAAGCTGTTTTGCAATACTACAGCCTCTGTTATGGGAATGAGCAATTCACAACGAAACAACATAAAGTGATTAAGGAATTAAATATTTCAGCTATTTAAACTGCTTTAATTTTCCATCTGTTCACTGATTAATAATTTTATAACAGTTTTTAGTAGGAAAGACATTTTTGTAGCAAAAGGACCTGAAAGGGTGAGCATCGAAGTCACATTGACTGGCAGAGAAAGTTTTTATTACCAACTAACATTTGGGGTTTTTTGAAAATAGTTTTAAAATATATAGTAGATATATGCCTTTGTTTTACTGTAGGTTTTGGAAGCTGCTTGGATAACAATCAGTCTGGCTTGCATTCGGTTCAAGGAGAGGCACTTCTAGCAAATAGCTTGAGTAAGATTTTAGGTTTGGGCATGAGTGTTTTACTGAGAGGCAGTTTTGTCACCACTGTGTGATATTATGCTAACTCATTCTCCCTCAGATGCATAAGTCTTTGGACAAATAAGTAAAATGTGCTCCTTTCTTTCCTTAATCACCGTGGTAAAGTTTTGCTATGAATATACTTTGTGTCTGGGTTTCAAAACAAGGCTACAAACAGCATTACCTCTTAGCAAGAAACTTGCTGACAGTTCCTTGGTGCCTGTCCCATCACAGATGTGGTGACGAAGAGGATGCACATATAGAAGAGAGAGGAACCTGACAGAAAGGAGGTATGGAGGAAGAGGTGCTGATCTGCAATGCTCTGTGCTTTCTTATTTGCATGTGGAAACAGGGGCGTGGGGAGTATGTGACAAAATAGTCAAACTTTATTGAACAGTAGCGAGCACAGATGCACACATCTGAGAGGAGAGAAAAGGGACAGTTTAAATGAAAAGTATGGAAGGGTTGATCCTGACATTTTTCCTTGATTTCTCCTAGATGATATTCTACGTTCTGCTCTTCTCTCATTTAATGAAAGTAGAGACAATTTAATTGAAATAACTCTGTATTTGACTATAAAGTCCTTTATTTTTAACATGCCTATAAAAATGTAGTTGATATCCTTCAGATTTAAGATGACTCATTTTTACTGGGTTGATGCCAGCAACTGAGGTTATTAGTGGCACAGGCTGGAAAAAAAGCAGCCGTTTGGATAAATCATTCTTGGGACACAGTTCCCTTTACATCATCCATAGGCATGCAGCAAACTTACTTTCTGCTAGTCTATCACAGAGGTTGCAAAAGCAATCGGAAATAATCTTTAAACACAATGACCTAATAAAAGTACTAGCTATGTATCTGGCAACTTGTCTTTATAGTAATGAATTGATAGGCAGATAGTACATTGCGGTTTGTAAAATGCTCCCATTATTTTAAAACATGAAACTGGTAATTAGTCATTCAAATAAATTGTAATTAAATGGGAACATTATGATTATATTATGCTAATGATAGAAGTGTGTATTAAATGTTTGCAAGTTATTCAAGAGAATGTATTAGGCAATTAGAAAAAAATATTAGTGTTTGTTCACTCTGAAGCTATCAAATAACTTGATTTGCATTAACAATTTTAAAGCTCCATAGTGTCAATCATAATAAATTGCTGCTAAGTAGGAGATATTCCACCAAATGGAGGTACAGGAAAGGAGAAGGAAAGGGCAGAATATCACTGTTTTAAGATTAAGTGTAACATAATTACTAAAGCAGTCTTTAGAAGCTGAGGGATTTTGACTTTTATGGTAAGTTATTCATTAATAATACAGCATCATTTCATAGCTGTCATGCAGTTCTGTATGATCTCCTGTGAGAGTTGCTGGAGGGCCACAATCAACATGGACTATTAATGTTTTCCAGTTTGAAATGTACGAGAAATTTTATGTGGAAATGGCTCAGTTCTGATTCTTTTGGATGTATTACAAAGAATAAATTTAAAATACAAAACACTTGTACATATAAAGAAAGAATAAAAATATCAATGTATAATTTTTAATATCAAAGACAAATGACCACGAAGCAGTGAAATTCTGTATAAAGGTTTTGAAACAAGAAAACAAGTAGAAAAGAAAAGGAATAGAATACATGATGAAAACAAATCTTTATTCCTTTGAGGTAAACAGCAGTAAAGAGCAAAGCAAGCAATGCCAATATAGATGTGTCTTGAATGTTATTCAAAGTGAGAATATGACTGTCAAATGTGCAGGAATTCTTCAGTTAAACCAAAATTTGATTCTAAGCCCTCTGTTTATTTTATAACTTTTTTTTCAAATACATGATTAAAAATAATCTGAAGGGTAAAGCACTGATATTCTGTATATCTTCTGAAATTCCCATAGGCTGCATCTAATGTAATTATTTGTCTTTCTGCAGAAATTCTTATGAAATTGGCTACCTATTAATTATATATTATTAATGTTTCACAAATGTGAAGAAATAGAAATAAATTTTTATTTTCACAGTGTGATATGTAATGCACATACAGTAGGAAGGTTCCCGACAGACTTTCCTTAGTCCATAAACTTCCACATCAGTCTAAAATACAGTTCATTACTGGCAAACATCCCTTACTTTGGTGTCTGCAAAAGCTCTGATGAATGGTAATAGCTGGGAGAAAAGTACTAAATTGTTGGAATGTGTGTGAAAGGAGTGACCTTAGGTTTGCAAAACTTCCTAGTTGAGTTTTAATGGGATGTGGAAACTTTCTTTTCTCATTCTAAAACTCTACAAAGTATATTTCAGGGCTTGTTACTCTTTTCTTCCTTCTTTGCCTGTTGTCAGTCTTCAGGAATGTTATGTTGCTGCGAGTTAGTGGAAATAAGGGCATATCATGTTCTAGATTAAAGCTTGCAGGAACTGTATAGGATAATGTCTGAGCAAGTGAAATGGCAATGATGTTAAACTTTTTTTTTTTTAAATTTAAAAACTTATTAATGAACTTCAACTGAAATATGTCATTAATGACAATGGTTTTAGGAATAGAAGATTAAATACAAAGTTAGTGTTGCTATCAAACACAAGGATTTTGCCATTGGTAGCCTGAAAACCATTCAAGTCAACAGAAATTTGGTTACTCTACTTAAGAAGCCTTAATAATGTAGGATTGAGTCCATAGTATCATAGTGCCACAGTTTTCTGTGGTAAATTTGAGTGGATTAAATTCTTTACTCTGTTGGGTTTGAACTAATCTGAAATTGATATATTTAATGAGCCAAATTAGGCCTAACTGTTTGCTTGGGAATAATAGTCAAAATTGTTAATGTATTAATTTATATCTTGGGGTATTTTTCTTTTACAAATATTGCTAGCAGGAAACACTTTCCATTAATCACATTGAGGGGAAATAAAGTAATTTCAAAGTCTTTATAGGACATGGGAGACACAGACTGAATTCCTTGTACTACCTGGATAAGATCATGTGTAAGGATGAGATCTTTTACTCTGCCGTTAAATGTTGTGCTAACCAGCTATTAGCTTCCTGTTGGACTTGTACACTGTTCATATTAATCTGAGCAAAGTTTTATATCTGGATCTTTTCCATCTCGCTTGGGTACCCATGCCACTAGCCTAATATGTAAAATTTTCTTCAAATAACCTAAATGTTTATTTAAAAATAAAATATTTAAATATAAGAAACTAATCAGCATACTGTAAAATACTCAGTGACAGATATCTCAAACTACTCTCAGTTAACCTAGGCCAGATATCTGTTTTGCTGATTTTATTTACAAGCTCTATTATAGACTTGAAAACTTGGTGATACAAGTTGACTAGAAACTAGAACACCTTGCAGCCAACCTATAATACAGCATGTGATTATTTCCAATTAGATATTTATTAGGAGTAACCCACAGTTTGAAAGAGACAAAAAAAAAATAGTGAAAGTGGGTGACATATCAGAATTCAGGTCCTAATGTGTAAAACTGACTAGCAATGAAGTTGTCTCATGTTAAACATTTAAAGTGAGGTGTTCATTCATGGAAGGCTGTGTATCTGCAGCTGGCTTCTCCAAAGAATGTAATTAATCTGTATCAACAATTCCAGACTACAAGAATTGCTAATAGAAATGATAAAAAGCTTTGTCAAGGAGCAGATTTTATGCCAGAAAAGTTAATTTTCTCATTTACAGAACAAAGTACATTATTGACAGGAGTGATGCAAACTTCTTTTCTGTTTTCTACAGTTGATTGCTATAGTTTTCTCTTATACTGCACACAATACACTGATAGACCGGGAGAAAAAGTAGTTACAGTAAAGTTTCAGGCAATGGGAAATATCTGAAAAGGACAACAACCTAATTTTAATCTTGGTACCATATGTGTAAATACATAAACTAGTTTTAAGCAATGCTGCAGACAGATGCTGTAGGAGGGCTCCTCAGGCTTCTCTTGCACTGACAGCTGTGATTCACCTCTGTGATTGCAGAGCAGCTGACATAATGGCAAGAGGAACTATAAACTGAAGAACCACAGAATCTAGATTGATTGTATATCTTTCTGTAGCACTCTTCAGTTATGTACACAACCACTGTTTATTAGATGTGAGGCTTTATCTTTCATGGTAAGCAGATTTTAGTAACTTCTAAATTCATTTGCAATGTTAATGACCCAGGGCATTTGACCGAAGCTGTAAGAGATGGCTGTTCAGTTGCATTGTTATTTTGTGACATACATGATTTATTAAGGCCAGTATTATAAATAATGTAGTATCTGAAAATGAAATACACCATGCAGTCACAAGGGTAAAGTGACTTGCCTTTATTGTAAACCTTTTAGCGTCCAAAAAGACATGCCCAGAATAAGTCAATAGAATATCTATGAGTAGACACCCCGCGGTGTAGTGGATTGTCAGTGAAAGGGGTGGACTTTCAAGGAGATTTGTGTTTCTGAACCCTTCATGATGTCTTAAAAATTTTTACTATGAGACTCACTTCCAACCTTGCTACTGATATTGTCCTCATTATACCTCTGTTCTGTGTTTATAAAGTAATGATTAAAATCCCCAAAGAATTTGAGGAGGTAACTGTGAAGATTAATTAGTTCATGGTGCATGGTGTTCTGAAAATGCAAAATGATGCAATAAAAAGCTGTTTGTATCTTATTCGATGTTTAATACTGTTGCTTCTCCCCCGATATCTGCTTTTTCCCCAGGTAAAGAGTCCATCACCTCTTTCCTCATCTGTTCTTTGTTAATGGACTTGTGTGGAAAACATAGGTCCTTAAATTGCAATTTCTTTGTTTTGTATGTGCTGTAACTAGCCTACAACACATTACTTGAGATTTATCATTCAGAGCAAAGAATACTGAAGTATCTTGCAGTTTGCCAAACAGCCTCAGAGACCGTACACCTATTATTGTGCTTGTTATCGTTATTCAAGCACGGCAGGTTTTTGGTTGAGTGGTTTAGAGGCTTTTTAATGCTCGAAGACTTCTAATAGCACATTTGAGAGAGTTTCTCTGTTAACTTCCACAGGATTCAGCTCCCATACAATTATGCTATGGCTTTATGGGGCATTTCATGGTTCATACACTGAATCAATATTCTTTGTATCTGATATTTAATACTGTATCATCAAAATTAAGAATACATTTGAGGGTCTAGCTTTTTCTGTCTTTATATGAGAATGTTAATTTGGTAGGAGGAAAAATGTATTCTATATATATATATTAAAGATTAACTGTTTCTCACTCTGAAAGAAGGTTTTAATTCCTTTTGTTGTTCCCAAATTGCTCTTCTGGGACAGTTATGAATTATCATTACACATTTATTTATTTTGGTTTTAGACTTTTTAAATTCTCCAGACTGTATTACGTACATCCTCCTATGTAGATCTGGTGAACTGCTTTCTCTTCTGTGGTGGTAAAATGAAACATTCTCCAGGATAAGGTGTTACAGTATGCTGCTCTGTGCCACTGGTGAAGGGTGGAAATTTCCATTCCAAGTGTTTGATTACATCTGCTTTGGTTGTGAAAGAGAATCTGGCAAAATTTCTTTTTTTGGGTTGTCTTTTACCTTCGTATATTAAATATGGTGCATTAATTTCAAGTATCAAGAATTAATTTGGCTTATTACTGCTGTCAGCTGTCCAGGAGCTGAAGATAGGGATCACCCTGTAGGATTTTGGTTCTGTTTTTCTTGCATCTTGCCATGCATTTTACTACTGTGCTGCACTTTGTTCAGCTCATGTTGCCTCTATGCGCAGCACCTCCTGGAAAGCTGGACATGTGACTGGTATAGAACATGCAAAATAAACATCATTTAATACTGTTTGCAGACCACTAAAAAAAATAAGATCACTTTCAAACAAGATTTGAATTGACTAATGCTGATAGCGTACCGCTACTTCAGGATTTAGCACTTTGAAACTAGGTGCTCTTGTGTGTAAATTCAGATTCAGGCAACTGAATAATTTTCTCTAGGTATTACTTAGACTAAACTACCATGAACTGAAGATCATATGAGTTGTAAACTTAAAAGAAAGGTCAGGTTTGCATTTTGATAAGACAGAAACAACAGTGATTTTTTTTTTGCATGGCTATGAACTCGTATTGAATGGCATGACCTACAGTAATGGCTGTATGTCCCAAAGTAATAGCTGTAGAGCAGTCCTCATAATAGCTTTTGTAATGAAACGGCTGTGTTTTTCTTGAATTTTGAAGTAACGTTTGCTAAACAAGCTTTTTTTGCCCATTTTGTACTATCTCCTTGTTGTGGTTTAACCTCAGTAGGCAACCAAATACCACGCAGCCACTCGCTCACTCCTCCCCTCCCCAGTGAGGTCGGGGGGAGAATCAGAAAGAAAGGAAAACTCATGGGTTGAGATAAAGACAGTTTACTAGGACAGCAAAGGGAAAAAAAATAATAATGATAATAATAATAAAATATTATGATAATACAATATGCAAAATGAACGATGCACAATTTCTCACTGTTCGACGACCTGACAACCAATACAGCCCATCGCAGTGATCATGGAGCAAAACCTAGAGCGACCTCGGAACAATCCTGAGCAGCGATCTCGGAACCTCCAAGCTTCCACAAGAGACAGAGAGACAGAACGAGGGGGCGAGAGAAGGAACCCAGCCCACCAGCCAGCCCCCACTTATATACCGGGCATGACCTCTATGGTATGGAATACTTTCTTTGGCCAGTTTGGGTCAACTGTACGGGCTATACCCCTCCCAGCTTTTGCACCTGCACATTAGCAAAATCCGTGAAGCTGAAAAAGTCCTTGATCTCTTAGCAACAATTAATAACAGCAGTGTATTATCAACATTCTTCACATACCAAATCCCGTACTAAATGCAAAACACAGTAGCTACGGGGAAGAAAATTACCTACGTCCCAGCCGAAACCAGAACACTCCTTTTTGCCTATTTTTATTGGTTAGCAGTCTTAAAGTAATTTTAATAAGATATTTTGCCTCAGGCAGAACTTGCAGCAGGATCATTCTTTCTTCACTTTATATCCTTCTCTCTTTTCTATGGATTCCTTCCCTGATGGACTGTCCTCCGACTTCCATTTTCCCCTGATCCGTATAGTTCATAGCCATTAATCTCTAACAGGTTCGCAGAATTGCCATCACATCACTGTTTAAACTGTGAGCTCTTCAGGTTCCTCAGGATCTTTTAAGTTTTGTAAATGCCAAACTCCAGTTCTGACTCAATAATTGCTAGCATACGGCTGAAAAGCAGGTACAGGAACCAGAATCAGGTGAATTCACACCCCTGTTGCACTAGAGCAGAAGGGAAAAAGTAGCATATATGTGATCTAATTATACCAGCTTTGAGCTAAATGCTAGGCTTTTTATATTCAAAAAGCCTTGTTCCCTGCATGCACCGTACAACAAATCATTAACCTAACAATGGCATTCTGCAATCCAATTTGAATTTTGCTATCTATATCACAGTTGCTAATTTTCTTCATTAGTCTTTTCCTGTGTTTTTCTGCTGAGAAGCTTTTGAAGTCCGTGTAGATTTAACCATTCTACTCACTCCTCTGATCTCTTATTGTCATTTCCTTGCAGCTAATTAGGTTTATCTTGTATTATATCCCCTTCCAAAATTCCCACTGAAAATCTGAGCATTTTCTGTATATCTGAGTGTCCTTTTCTTGGAACATTTTTAGGTCTAATGCTGTACCCCAAAAAATCCTATTTCTTATTTCCTTTTCCTATAACAGTGCTATATTAAGTTGCCCTGGTCATGTTAGGGAAAAATCCCATTCAAAAACCTCACTAAGATTTTGGAGAAATGTCTGCTCTCAGGAAAACATGATACAATTCTGTCATTATACGGAATGCGCCACAAGAGCATTGTCAGTTGCTACTAGCTCAGTGCATATCACACAATATCTTGGAGGTCTTTCACTAAAAAAAAAAAAAGTATATTGTGGTTCTTGTTTATTTTTGTAGTCACTGGTGGTTGTTTTTGGTTGCAGAGCGTAAGCAGCCCATAGCCAACCTGGGAAAGACTCCTGCTGCATATGCGCATATTCTAGTACCCAAGATGATGCACGAGGTAGAGGAAAGAATAAGTCAGTAAGTGTAGAGAAGTCAGGACTGGTGGGTAAAGTTTTTCCTATCCTATAGACACCTACATGTTCCTGGAAATACCAGTATGAGTTTATAAGTATATTGGGTGTCTATACACTTAACATCATCCCTTGTTCGCTTGATGTGATTAGTGGTTTTCGTGCTTGCTAAAAACAACTTCTTAGAGAGTAAAGCTTTGGGAGATCTACGGTTGACCTTGGGGACAGAAGAATTAACCGTATAGAAGACTGAGCAAAGTTTTGCAGGCACAAAACAGTGCTGTTTAGATTAGTTATAAAGAAGGATCTAGGTTTGCCCTAGAAAGCAGTGGGAGGTAGCTTGCAGGACACTTTTTTATTAGTTTGCTTGCCGACAGCCTCTTTCTATCTGTGTGGCTATTCTGGGTCCTGGCTGTGAAAGGCCTGGAGGGAGCTGCTGCCCTGCAATGAAAGAGCATTTGTGTAGCTGCTCTTAAATGAGGCAGGCATCCAGATCAGGCCTTGGTTTCCTCTCTCCTCGCAGTGCTGAGGATTTAAAACCAGTATTCAAATGAACTTTCTGTCTATCTTCTCAGCCTCGGGTGCAGAGCTGAGCGGTCACATCCCTTGAATTGCAAGATTTGATAATCTACTTTCCCGTTCAGTCCTTATTTTGTTACCAAGGCAGACTTTTAATGACACGTACACTCCTTATTAAACGATTATTTATTTTTGTTCAAAAATAAAGCTCTCGCATCATGCTTTCCATGCAGCCTAATGGTATGTGCATTTAAATACTGATTCTGGAAAAACTTAATTGATATCTGATTTTATTTTCTGACTGTAAACAAATTGAAACTGTTGATCAGTGAAAGGACCACTTTATTTTCTGAAGTTCCTGCTTGTATTATTTCTAGGAAGAGGATTTTTTTTGCAATGTAAAATCTCTCATCTCTAGCTGATGTATGATTTCTTCTCTATAAATGTCTCCTTTTTTAAAATCTCTTCACTGCAGGCTTCCTGTAAATTTTGTGCAGTGATTTTAAAGTTCTTGTCCTTATTTTCAAGGCCCTGAGTGGCAGTGGTATTTGACTAATTTTCTCTTCTGCATTTTCTAAGCTGCTAATTACAGTCTGAATCATAAGGTTACTTTTTTTTTTCTATAGTGTAATTTGGTGAGTTGTGAGTCACGAAGTTTTTGTAGCTCTACCCTTTTAAAGATATTGCAGACTCCTTCCCTGCTGCCCACTTGGTGTCCTTATTTAAAAATAAGATTGAAGAAGGAAGTCTTTGCTGCTACTTTTAACTCACTAGTTAGTTGTACTTGTTCAGTGCTTCATAACTTTTTTTTGAAGGATGATGTACTTTTTTATTGTTAGTGAGTTCCCTAAGGTACTATATGAAATATAAAATGTGTAGAGTAATAACACGTATGTAGTGATACAGGCAAATTGGTTCACTAAAATCTTTTTTTTTGTACAGATTTTCAGGTAGAATATTGTGCAATAAAATAACAATTCCTTTATTTCCTATCATTACCATAATTTTGCCACTATGTTTGTACATAATTAACACAAAGAAAAAGCTGAGTGTATGTGAAAGACATGGGTTCCTCATAACTCATGTAACTATCTCTCTTAGACTGCAAAATCTGTTACAATCATCATATTGAAGCTAAGCAAAAGGCTGTCTTTAAAAAAGTAATATCTCTTATTGGCATATCCAAATATTTGAGGTCCTGTCTTTACTTCTTACTCAGAAGAATGTTGGGATATATTTGCCATTGCAAGAGAGTCATTCAGATAAAAAAGTGATAGTTTTGAGAAGCGACTGCCACAGAAAGCTGAATTTCGTATATTTGATTTTTTCCCCACTGAAAGAGGAAATAAGTTTAAATGTTGCTAGAGAATAAAGTAGAGGGTCCAACTTATTTATCTGAAAGACTGTTGATTAAAAATTCACATAAACCTAAAAAAAAAAAAACCCAAACCTTTCATAAATCATAATTCAAACTATTTTTCCCTTCCAAGATTGACTTAAAGATATTTGATTTTAAACATTTGGGAGAAGAGTTGTTTTCTGGTGTTTTCTACTTGTTATGAACTTAAAGTTTTTTTACTTCTCTTCTGAGAATGTTCTCAGGCATTATCTTGGTTTCAGGAATGGGAGATTTCAAAATAATCATAATTGTGTGAGGCTTGCCATAATTGGCGAGAGTGGAACATAAAAACCAACAGGATGCATACATTTCTATCTTGCCATAATAGTCTCCTTTACTCTTTTTCCACTGTTCTAAGCCTCCTAATAGCCATGTATTTAACTTGCCTAATAGTTGCTTCTATGAAAGATGTTTCTGTTCCTCCTGAGTAGCTCTGAGGTTTCCATTATTAGCAGCAGGCCTCTGTAATTTGGTGGTGTGAGATGCTGAGGGCCAGAGGTGGACCGTGCTCTCTTCCCAGGAAGTTCTGCTGGGCTTGACTCGGGGCTGGGGCACACAAACAACTCATTACAGGTTAAAACAAGGTTACGTGAGTCAGCTCACCCGCTGTAACGGTGCATGTGAAAGCTCTTAGCCCAGGGCAAACGTAAAATAACATGAGCTTTCTTATGGAAAGCTAACTTGATAAACCATACGCGCTGATGTGGATAAACTATGCACTGGCCAACAGTTTCATATGGACCATTGTACACGGTTGACTCGTTTAGCTGTGCAAAATAATTTAACTGGGTTTGATTTTCAGTCTGGTATTCTCCTCCCAGAAAGACCAAATGTAGAAAATCTCTGAGGATGGTTTTTTGCACTGTGATTTAAATCGCAGAAGTATATGCAGTGTTAGGAATATTTGATGGCTGCTCTGCTGAAGAACAGCTCTGTTGCTGAAGCTCTGTTGCTGAAGCAGCCCGGCTGTATCGGCCTCCCTCCCGACAGCCATGTCTCCCCGTGACTTTTGCACTTCTCCGGTGGCCGTTCTGACCCAGCTGCTGCCAGCTGACGTGAGTGGTATCTTGTGTTTTGGCACTGAATATTTAGCACTCAGACCCTGCAGATACATGTTAGGCATTGTAGTTAAAATGGGGGAAGAAGTTATTGTTTCTGTTTTAAGATACAGACTATGAGAGCTAAGAAACAATGCAATCAATTTTTGGAGGGATTTTAAATACCAGAAATAGATTCTTAATAAGTAAGTGCATTGGTATTTGAATTTAAATTTATCAAACAAAAAGCAAAAAGAGTAAATATTTATCAAACAGAAAACTAGTATGGCATTCTGGTGGAGGGACAGATAAATAAATGCCTACAAACTTTTAGTCTATGTAGCTGTATTACGGAAGACACATATAATGCAAATAGTGTGGCTAGAGTAAGGCGAGTGAATCCGGTAGCATGTTGCCTTATTCCACCTATAAGAGTTACAATATTGCTAATATGTGAAGCGTTGCTGTTTCAAATTCTAATCCAAGTCAGTGATTCATAAGACATATTGCACACTTGAGAATGGTAAAATATTGAGAATGCTAAGTATTTTTTTACATTACTGAGCATTAAGACTTCACTTTGTTCATCTCATATAAGATAGAAACAAAACCATCAAAATTTACATGCTTCCCTAAACAGGCCACAAAAAAGAAGGAAAACTACTTGTTTAGGCAGGCAGCTAACCAGTGGAGGCTGATTTGTATTATATGGCACATGTAAGCAGAGGTTGACCTGAAGTAGTTCATCCAAATTTCCTTCTTATATTTCATGGCTGGGATGAATAGCTGTGTGCAACCTTTTACCTCTCTTCTTTGGAAGCTGTTGTCTGGAGGGCGGCAAATATAACTCTAATTTGGGAACTCCAGGCCTGTAAGCCCAATGTCTATACCAGGCAAACTGTTAGAAGTTATAGTAGAAGACAATTAGTGAATATCTTGGTAAACATAAGCTACTTGGAAAATGACTTCTAAAATGTGAAATCTTCTTTACAGCCTTTGGTAGTTCTTTCAGAAAGCCAACAAGCTTGTGGCTAGGGATGATCTGAGTGGTATAGTCTTGGCTTTCCAAAAAAAACTTTGACAAAATCCTCCACCTAAAGCTTGTAAGGCAGTTAAGGGGTCATGGCATAAGAGGGAATGAATGATTTGGATAAGAAATAAATTGAAAAATGGGGAACAGAGATTATGAGCAAATAGTGATTTTTTGCATTGGAGGAAGGTCACTGGCAGTGGGAGGGCTCTGTGCTAGAATATGTGTGTTCATAGATCACCTGGAAAAGTAGGGTAGCAGTGAGATGACAAGATCTGATGATGGTAAAAAGTTTTTCAGGGTGGGTAGGATGAAGATTGAAACCAAAGAATTGCAGAAGGACATTAAGAAACAGCATGAATGGGCAATAAAATGGCAGATTAAATTTGGTGTAGTTCTATATAAAGAAAGGCACAGTCAGAGAAAGAACCCTGTCTTCAGAGAGGAAGACTCTGCTGGTCACTGCCTCTAGGGAGTGATACCTGAAAAGTGTGGTAAGAAGTGGTTCTTCCCACAACGATTGTTTATCTGTGCAACACCTTCCCAAAAGATGTCGGAGAGATGCGCAACTTGATGTGGGCTCAAGGGGGTGACCGTACAAACTCTTGGAATGAGAGATCATTGTGAATTACTGAATAGACAAACTGCAACATGCTCAGGAAATTTGAACCAAAATTGGTCAGAGGACAGGAAGAAATAATAGCGTAAAACATGACATAGTTTTGCTCTACTCTTAGTCTTCCCTAGAAACCTGTTTATGGCTACTATTGGAGGCAGAATAGACTAGATAAACCCCTTGATCTGATCCAGAAGGGCTGTTCCTTTGATATCATTTTGACTTTGGGAAGATACTTACAGTATTTCAATAGAATAATTCAAGAGAACTTTACCTCGTGCTGCCCTTTTGGCTCAGGAGGAACAGAATATAGCACACTTTAGTGCCGTACTCTCCCATGCTTACCATACTAACAGATACTTGCACAGATGTAGGTGGCTGGCATAGAATTTCCTATGTCAAATCTATGCCACTTGGGATGCCTCAGTCTTGGAAAATGTTTGTGGGCAGGTCTTTGTTCCAAACAGCACTGGCATTACATGAGGGGACAGATGTGTGATCTTGTTTATAAGCCTCTTGTGAAAAAATTCCTTTCCTTTCCTCCCACCAGCTTTCAAAAAAAAGTCTTGTTGGCAATAGCTGGAATATCTGAAAATCAGGAAAAACAAAAAAGAGCAGTGGTTTGTTTTCTGAGGAAGTATGAGATTCCCAGTTAAGCCTTCTTTGTAAGAGGAGCTGTTTTCTATCTTAATTCTGGAGTATCTATTACACTTAACAAAGTAGAAGCAAGTATATTATTTTTCATTGTGCTTACTTAAGCTTGAAAGCTAGAATCTAGAGTACCTCTTTTTATACCACTTGAGCTAGCAAAGCACTCTGTAGTTGATTATTATTCAGGTCTAATGGACATCTTTCAGATCAGTTGCACATTTTCACTCTTTATAAATTATTTCACAAGGAGAATGAGATCAAGTTTGAAACAGAATCTCTAATAGCCACATAATAATTTATCAGTCTTATTGACATGCATTTTGCAAAACAATAGTATTGTACACAGCTTCTATATGAGCAAATAGAATTACTGCTAACATCTTTTTTTAAGGTTCTTGTCACACACTCTCCTCTCAGTCAAACACTGTTAGCTCACTAATCAATCTACTTGTCAAAAATGCTCGTCTTTGGCAGAAGAGACTGAGAAGTTTGACAAAGCACATTAAGTTGGTGATGTTGATTAATGCTTTTCAGTTAGTAGCATTTTGTTGAACACTATAAATTAAGAATTTTGATGACAGTTGGCTTTTCATAAATTACATACAAGAGGGGCTTATCATTGCAATGAAGCAATTTATTTTTCCTCTCTAAGATTTCTCATGACTCTCTGCTTCATGTGAGATTCTCTTTTTTTTCACCCCCCCCGCCCACCCCCCCCTTCAAGTGTAAATGGCACTGTTTGACGTCCATAAATCTCTTTGGCAAAAAAAGAAAATGAAAGAAAGAAAGAGGGCAAAGAAGCTTGATTCTGAAGGTTTCTGGGTATTCCTGAATTTTGTCAAAGTCAAAGAACTGTAGGGGGAAAACTGAAGTTCCAAGAGGGGTAGGCGTTTTTGATATTTTTGCGTATCCCAGATGTTTTTCACCTTCCCTGAGCAATTTGGAAATGTGAAGAACTAACATGCAGGCAATGGTCCACAGGAGTTTCTTTAAAGATTATTCCATTATGTGTAGGATTTTTTCATGCCTTTGACTGCATTCCCTTCAGTGTGCTCTTCAGCATTCTTGCTACAAATGACATCCCCAGGGTTCATAAAAACAATTTGCCTCTAGAAATGCCTTACCTACAAAAAGCACAAGACTTCCAGGATGTTTTCAGTACACATTTAAACAGACCTTGTCCAGGATGTGCTATATAAAGCATTTAGTTATCGATAACCTTTCAGATAGTTGTTTTGCAGCAAGAGCCAAGGACAATGCATTTATGGTTCTTCTTGACAAACGTGGTAACTTAGCTTAAATGCTACCCAGAAATTGGGAAATCCTGAATGCTACTTCTCTGAATTTTCCCTTCTTAGACTGCGTAGGAAGGAAGAAAACTGTATTTGGAAAAAGGATCATGACTGAAAACTTGGAAAAACACAGGCACAGTGTGTATAAAATAAAGAGTTTTCACTAAGTCAAAAATGTAATACCATTTCCCACTTTTAATGAGAAGTGTTCCAGAGGTAACCATCAGTTCCTTGACTTGCTGCACCTCACCCATCACTTGCAGTTAAATCACTCAAAATGATCCAAATAGTGCAGAGCTGCTTCCAGGACTAACAGCTACTTCTCTCATGTCACTTGAAGACACTGCCTTCTAACCATCTTAGTGGGGTGGTTTTTTGGTTGTTTTGGTTTGATTTGTTTTTTTTCCCTCTACCCTTTGACATGCTTCTTTCCAAAGTCCCAATTTATGCATTCTTACGATGACTCCAAGAGAATTACGTAGGTAGCCTGTACATTAAGCCATGTGGAAGGTTTATTTTCTTTTTAACCAAGCAGAGGAGGTAAATAATGTTTTCCTCCTTGAATTTCTGGTGATTTTAAGTTATGCTTGTTGAACATTGTGCTAAATTATCAATATACACATAATAGTTTTTTGCAAACAAAGTATAAAGCTTTTTTGCACACGCACTTATAAATTTGTTTGCAGAATTGTGTTGCTTTTGTTCATGTTTAAGTCAATAGATACCTTAGTCTTTTACACTTTGGGTCTGAGTATGTGTCTATTTACCTAACAAGGAGATATTTTGGAGACTAAAATGAAAAATGTCTGTGAGAAGCACTTGTCATACTGAAAGCACAACCATGACCTGAAAACCATAGGGAAAAAAAAAAATTAAATAGACTGCTAACAGTCTGAACTCCAAACAGAACGGTTCATAGAAATAAACCTAGTCTGGCAGATTTTATTCCATGACTAAGACTGATATTCAGGGTGCAAATTCCTATACACACGAATGCAAGGGTTACTTAATAAAAGTGTAATTTAATAAAAAGATGATCTTTGAATCACTAATGATTTTGCAGAGAAAGTTTTAAGGTTGTGGAGGGTTGACCTTGACCAGCTGCCAGATGCGCACTCAGCCATTCTGTCACTCCCTCTCCTTAACAGGACAGAGGGAGAAATTGAGGTGAAATAGCTGGTGGGTCAAGAAGAAGACAAGGAGATGACCTACCAAGTACCATCACAGGCAAAGTAGAGTCAACTTGGGGAAAATGTGTTTAATTTATTGCCAGTTAAAATAGATTCAGATGGTGAGAAACAAAGGCAAAAATTAAAACACTTTCCCTCCATCCCCTTTTCTTCCCAGGCTCAAACTCACTCCTTCATTCCCAACTCTTCTACCACCTTCTCCCTGATGGACTGTGCAGGGGGAGATGGGGAATGGGGTCATTGTTGTCAGTCTTCAGCAGTTCCTCTCTGCTGCTTCTTCCTCCTCACACTATTCCCCTGCTCTGGCATGGGCTTTCAGGGGCCACAGTCCTTCAGGATAAACCTGAAGTGTGGGTCCTTCCCACAAGCTGCAGTCTTCCAGGTTGGACCTGCTCCAGGGTGGGCTCTTCACGGGCCACAGTTCCTTCAGGGAATATCCACCTGCTCCGGCATGGGGTTCTCCATGGGCTGCAATGTGGATATCTGCTCCAGCATGGGTCCTCTCCACCAGCTGCTGGGAAATGCCTTTTCCACCATGGTCTCCTCCATGGGCTGCAGGTAAATATCTGCTCTGGTGCCTGAGGCACCTCATCCCCCTTCTTCCCCAACCTCGGTGTTTCCAGGGTTGTTTCTCACACTTTTTTTCACGCTCCCTCTTCTCTCTACTGTGTGTCTTTTTTTTTTTTCTTAAATATGTTTTCCCAGACGTGCCACCAGATTCATCAATAGGTTTGGCTGTGTCCTGCAGCGGGTTTGTTGTGGAACTGATGGCGTCTGGCACAGGGCAACTCCTGTCGTGTTCTCCCACAGACACTCCTGTGCCCCCCTGCTGCCAAAGGTAAACTAGCTCCTATGAATTTCAGCTTTTTAGTATGACTACCCAAATAAGACAATTCTAGTTGAGATTTTTAAGTTGCTTTTTTATTGATCAAATCAGGCAACAATACACCTATTTTATTTACAGGTCACCAAAAAAATGGCTTCTGTATGGCTTCTTCTATGGTCATTGCTATGAGCTCTGCTTTAGAACAGAAAACGAGGAATAGCTTATCTAACTGAAACTACTGCAGGAACTTAATTAAGCAGAATGTAATGACTTGAATTGCAATTTAAAAAGAAAATTGGGGCTACCACTGCTAACTAAGTTTTTGTTTTGACAAATGATAAGAACCTCGTTTTTCTAACTCATCTATATTTTAAGGTATTTTATTCATAAAAGGAGAAAGAAGACAATGGAGAAAAAATGACAGTTGGTTTCCAGTGCTTCCTTAGTTTTACTGAACCCACCCATGTAATGGTTTTCCATCCAAGTACTAATGAAGCCAGATACTGCTTTACTTCCAAATGGAGCAATAGAGTTAAAAAACACATCTGGAATAATGTCAAAAACTATTATGGTAATCAGACATTTCTCCTGTTCAATAAGTGTGGTAGATTCACTGTAAAACCACCACCGATGTATCTCAAGCAATGTTTTTAATTTCAGTGTTCAGGCTCCCAAAAAGCCTGCAGGTGGTTTAGCATTTCTCATGAAGAAAAATTTGCTATGTTGATGTTTGTCACTACCTTTTTTTTTTTAGTTGCTTTACCAGTTGTATAGTTTGAGATTTGTGTTCTTTTATGTAGAAATGAAAGATCATTCTTTGCTGTACCTTTTTTTAGAAGTAAATTGAATGTACTGTTGAGAATAAGGCAGTGCTTTTACCCCATGCACTTTGTCACCCTAACATTTGGATTTGTTTTCATTTCCAGACTGTAGTGTGTCTGGATTCCCCAAACAAAATCTCATGTGGTAGCATGCTGACCTTCACTCTGACTGCAGGCACAAATATTAGCAGAAGTAGGAAAAGAGGAGTAATTTTCTTTTCTTTCCCACTCTCAATCTATAGTTTTTCAACAGCTTGGCTTTTGTAGAAATGAAAATAGACAGTACTTGGGGCTGAAGCTTCTCTGATTCTGCAGAGTGGAAACAGCACATATGAGGATAGTGCAAGCTTCTTTCTGCTCACTAGCTACGTACGTAAACCATGATGCTGAAGATATTTTTCAGTTGATAAGCCAATTAAATCACTGATTTTCCTGTTGTGTCTGTCATCTAGGCTGCTAACTTTTAAAAAATGTTTTCTCAGAGGAACTGGACAGATACCATTTTGTTATTTCACATTGAGTATCTTACAGTAATTGTCATGAAGCTAGATTAAGCCCAGCTTTTTAGAGGTAAAAATCCGATTTACTGCCATTGGTTGAATTATCTCCAGTTCCCTGGAATTCTATAATACCCTTCAACTCTCTTTAAAGTGCAGGGTAAAATGAAAGGGAATTAAGCGCAAGGGATACATGTAATTAAGGCCCTATTGTGAGTACATCTCCCATTACAGAATTAAAATACTAATGTGTATGTCCAAGTCTGAAAATTAGGTTATTAAGCTTTCTATTTTTTTTTTTTTTTTAATTTAGCTACAAAAATAGTTTTGGTTTGTTTTTGGGTTTTTTTTTTTTCCCCTTATTTTGTTGTTGTTGCTGTTGCTGTTGTTCTAACTTTTCTTCTAAATGAATTGTTATTTTCCCAATCTGTCCTAAGGGAACACCATTCTTGATTTTTACATCCTGAAAACTACAGATTTCTGTAATTTCCTTTGCAGTGCTATATATTACTCTAGTGAAGTAACCCTAGAGGGGTGCATTTCTGTAAAGGGCTTGCTTTGATTCTATTGGGTTCTTTTTAGATACCTAGCATTGAAGTGGGTAACCGTCCTGAAGGAACTAAATGGACTTGTGACGATACCAAGAATGTTATTAATATTTACACACGTGTAAATGGGAAAGTAGGCTCTCTAGGTGCTCTCTGCCTTTGCCTTGGCACAGTGTTAGAAACGGTAAGATCTGTCCACGAGGCTGTTTTGTGACGAGAGCTGGAAAGCTGACATTTATGCTTTTCCTCAGCTTGACACCTTGGGATCACTAGATCCCAAGTAATTACTCGTGAGTCGGGGGTTCTCTACAGGCTCTTTGCAGCAAAATGTGATGGAGACAAAGCTAGTTATGTTTCCAGTAGGCCCTCCACTGCACTCTTTTAGGAGATCATTTGAAAGCAGGATGAACAGAGCCAGATAACATTGCACAAGAGTTCAGAGATTCAGGCGGAGGTAAGCAGTGTGTGCCAAAATGCCTGAGTTTCATTTGAAATAGAGTAAAAGAAAGGAAACTTAGGGGCAGACCAGGAAAGAAGAGACAAGTAGTTGAGCTCTAGTTAAGAAAGAAGTGAGAGTGACTAAAAAGCTTTGACCTGGGCATTGTAGAAGACCTGTCTCATTTTGAAAGAGTGTTGAGACTGGTACGATGAACAGAGTAGCTCAGGGGAACAGAGTGAGTCATCTGAAAATCAGCTATGATGAAGATAACCCTGGAAACATCAGTGTTCATGAGTTTGAACTTCAGAGGGTACTCTTTAGAGCCATTGGCTTTTAACTCTCTCAGGCTGTAGCAGTCTTCATGATATGATGCCTCTGCCCCTGAGGTAGGCAGAATTTCTTTCATCTGAGGACAGCTCCTCATGATGTCTCTGAGATATTTCGGCAAAGTATTAACATAGAAGTAGTGGATATGTTAATTCTGTATTATGGTAAACTTCATCTTAGTGAACACAGAGGCTCCTACCCTGACAATTTGTGTCTAAATATGGAAATTATGGAAAGAAGGCCCAGCGGAACGCAGTGCAACTAATTCTGAAGTGTGTTAGATATTTAAAATATGTGCTTCAGTTCCTGCCAGGTGGTCTTTGCACACTGTATGCACCAAATAACCCAGCAACTATCCCTGCAGAACTTAATTTATAATTATAATATTGTTGATTATTTTTGAATCTGTTATGTAATTTCTCTGTAGACCCAGACTCAATAAAAGAAATCCATGCATTTAATTAGTACTCCAAAAATATGCATCAGATACTTTTATGATGTACAAACCCAAAGTTTAGTTTACATAAAGATAAAAGCATAGATTTAAAACAAAAAATGTGAAAACATGCAATTTGCTTAAAAAGTACCTATATAATTCTTTGACTGGACACATTCTTCATGTAGGGTTTTTTCCTTCCATTTAAACTGAATTCTCAGATAATTCAGGAACAGGATAAAGAAAACATAATAAGTAACAAAAATAGTTGTTCAGAAGTTGATGCATATTAAGACATCTTATTATGCAGTGTTCTTAGGGTATCTTAATATGCAAGATGACATTAGTGGCTTCATTTGCACTAGCATTTTTAATTGTTGAGGTCAATATTGTCCTATATGTAGATTTAGTTTCTTTTCATGTTTTTAAGTATGGGAAGAAATAATTTTCCCATAGCTTAAAAATGATCCTTTGTAATAGAAGGTAGCCTGTAGGTTGAAGAAAAATTTAGATATACCACCCATTGTATTTCATTCTCTCTTTTCATGAAGTATTTACTATTCTAGGAACATTTAATATCACTTATTTCATGGTGACAAGGTTGCAAGCTCTGAAAATATAAGTTCTTAATCCTTCTTTTGCATGAGGGTTGAACTACACCTCTGATCATGTGCCAATATAGATTATTGAATAAACAAATGTCTCATAGTAGTTTCCCAACTGAATCTGATGAAAAAGTGACCTCCAAGGTCAAGGGAGAGTGAGGGGGGAAATGGCTCTGAGACACAGCCAAGAGTCTGCACCAGGGACTGGATTCCAGAGAATGCCAGAGACATTAACTTACTAAGAGATCAATCCAGATACTTTAAGTAGTTTAATGAGGCCAAAGGGGTTAGATAACAGAGCTTATTTTAGTATTACCAACCCACTGTAACTACACGTTTCCCCAGAAAAGCTTTATTGCATAGGAAAAGGCCAACAGGTACATTATAATCCTCTGAAGAAATTATAGTAATAGTAGAAGGGGAAAGATTCATCATGAGTCATTATGGTTGTTAAACCAAATTCTCTCTTCTGAATGCATACAAAATAGACATTTCCATGTTCTCAATGGTGTTTTAAGTCCTTATTAAATATTAATGTTATAATACATCTGCAACTATGATTTAAAAAATAATGGAGTTTTTCCTCTTCATCCTTCCATCTCACTTGAAGGTGTTTGGAGATGGACTCAGACATTTCATGTATTATCTCTGCTCCGTAGTCTCTGAGAGTTCAAGCTCTCTTGCACATGTTAAAAGTATAGTTATTAATGACAGACCACTTCTAATTCCTACAGGTTCTGATTTAATTTAGGGTAATATTATTTGCAAACACCTGTAAATGCAACACTTTATTAAACTCATTCAGGTTAAATCTCTATCCATCTGTGCAAATCTGCCGATCTGGCTTATTTGTATGCCTACTTTTTCCTCTGTTTCTGAGCAACATGCTGCAAGAGTTGTTCTGTTATTGCATTTGGGAATTGGGGGTATGGAGAAGATACGGAACTTGCCCCAAATTACACAGAAAGGCTATGTCAGAGGAGGGTATTGTATCTGTTTTCTCAAGTTTGTTTTCTCTGTTTTCTCTGTCCATGCCCTTCTCTGTTGCACCTTTTTAATTTAAAAATATGTATGAATAAAGCTTTTGTTCCCCTCTCTCACTCCCCCCCTCTTTGTATATGTTTTTATCTATCTGTGGAATCAGAAGTAGTACATTTTAGAGCATTTTTCTGAAGGTTTCTCTTGAAGAAATCTTGTACAGGAGACAGTAGCTTGCACAAGAAGGGTCTTAAATTTGTTACCAGGTAATGGGAAATTATTTTATGTTCTGTATGGTGATTGTGCTGGTTTTGGCTGGGATAGAGTTAATTTTCTTCATAGAAGCTAGTATGAGGCTGTGTTTTGGATTTGTGCTGAAAACAGTGTTGATAATACAGGGAGGTTTTCGTTACTGCTGAGCAGTGCTCACACAGAGTCAAGGCCTTTTCTGCTCCTCACACCACCCCACCAGCGAGTGGGCTGGGGGTGCACAAGGAGTTGGGAGGGGACACAGCTGGGACAGCTGACCCCAACTGACCAAAGGCATATTCCATACCATATGACGTCATGCTCAGCAATAAAAAGCTGGGGGAAGAAGAAGGCAGTGGGGGACGTTCAGAGTGATGGTGTTTGTCTTCCCAAGTAACTGTTATGTGTGATGGAGCCCTGCTCTCCTGGAGATGGCTGAACACCTGCCTGCCCATGGGAAGGAGTGAATGAACTCCTTGTTTTGCTTTGCTTGCGTGTGCAGCTTTTGCTTTCCCTATTAAACTGTTTTTATCTCAACCCACGAGTTTTCTCACTTTTACTCTTCCGATTCTCTCCCCCATCCCACTTGGGAGGGGGAGTGAGCAAGTGGCTGCGTGGTGCTTGGTTGCTGGCTGGGGTTAAGCCACAACAGTGATATAGATGTGGAATGGGTGTTCTGTGTTACTTTCTGAACTGAGCAGCAGTTAAATAACTAGCTGCGATGGAGTGTAAAGTCTTAGCAGAGCAGTACAGTATTTATTATCTACATATGGGGGAGACATAGAGCATTATCCTTTGTCAAGCAATTACAGCTCTTATTATGTTAAGCAGAGCTACGTGAAAATAATGAATACTTTTAAAGAAACTATTTACTTCTTTTTATTACAGAATTCCATTATGAGAATGGAAAAGCTGATTCAGAGTAGATTTGGATGTGAGTTTGGGTGTGTATCTTACTGCATGGTGGCAACAGCAGCAGCACAGTTCTTCTTCTTCACACTTTCCAGTTTATTTCCTATTTTTTTATATTTGGATGGAGTGGCAAGCTAGATGAGTGTATTGGGTTTGCATTGCAAGGTTTTGGTAGTGGGGGGGCTACAGGGGTGGCTTCTGTGAGAAGATGCCAGAAGCTTCCTCCATGTCCAATAGAGCCAATGCCAGCCGGCTCCAAGATGGACCCGCTGCTGGTCAAGGCTGAGCCATTCAGCGACGGTGGTAGCGCTTCTGTGATAACATAGTTAAGAAGGGAAAAAACTGCAGCACAACAGCAGCTGAGAGAGAAGAGTGAGAATATGTGAGAGTAACAACTCTGCAGACACCCAGGTCAGTGAAGAAGGAGGGGCAGGAGGTGCTCCAGACGCCAGAGCAGAGATTCCCCTGCAGCCTGTGGGGAAGACCATGGTGAGGCAGGCTGTCCCCCTGCAGCCCAGGGAGGTCCACGGTGGAGCAGATATCCACCTGTAGCCTGGGGAGGACCCCACGTTGGGGCAGGTGGATGTGCCCAAAGAAGGCTGTGACCCTGTGGAATGCTCACACTGGGGCAGGCTCCTGGCAGGACCTGTGACCCCATGGAGAGAAACTCACACTGGAGCAGTCTGTTCCTGAAGGACTGCACCCCGTGAATGGACACATGGAAAGGACCCACGCTGGAGCAGTTAGTGAAGAACTGTAGCCTGTGGGAAGGACCCACATTGGAGAAGTTCGTGGAGGACTGTCTCCTGTGGGAGGGACCCCACGCTGGAGCAGGGGAAGACAGCGAGGATAAAGGAGCAGCAGAGACGTGTCATGAACTGACCGCAACCCCCAATCCCCATCCCCCTGTGCCACTTGGAGGGAGGAGGTAGACAAAATCTGGATTGAAGTTGAGCCTGGGAAGAAGGAAGGGGTGGGGGAAGGTGTTTTAAGATTTGATTTTATTTCTCATTGTCCTACTCTAATTGGATTGGTAATAAATTAAATTAATTTCCCTGAGTCAAGTTTGTTTTGCCTGTGATGGTAATTGGTGAGTGATCTCCCTGTCCTTATCTTGACCCATGAACCTTTCGTTGTATTCTTCTCCCCCTGTCCAGTTGAGGAGAAGGAGTGATGGAGTGGCTTGGTGGGCACCTGGTATCCAGCCAGGGTCAACCCACCACAATAAGGATGCCTCTTTTCCCCTTTTCCCCATTTAACTGGATAATGCATCATCCAGATGGTGATACACATCCTTATCTTCCCATGTGCTGGGAGAGACAGACGCTTCTGGCTCTATGCGTGCTGTTTCTGTGTGAAGCCATTGAGCTCTTGGCACAGCACTTCCTCTTTGAACTTGACATTTCCTTGTCCTCCAGGGAAATGCTGTTGGGCTGACCTGGTTCAGCCAATGTACCCGACTGCTGGCTCAGTGCATCCCACGCAGAATCTTTTACATCATTATTTGGCGAACTGTTAATTCCCCTTACACTACCAGGTCTACTGCAGGATTCTTGCATTGATTTATGAAGCCTTCAGTTTGTTAGGCCATGTTATCTCCCTGATGAATCTCTTTCCAGTGTAGCATTGATTATCTGACACTCGGTATTTCAAGTTTTCTCAAAAGTAAGTTGTATTCTCTGGAAACTTTTCTGAAAGCAAGCTGGATGGAGTTTCACTTCAGCCCCTCACATATCCACTACAAAAGAAATTTCTTCCACAGTAGTAAGTGTGGAGAGGTTTTTCACTGTTTTGTCAAAAAGAACACCTCACAGATAAAGCTAGAGTTGTATATAAAGGTGACACACTGGCCAAAATTGAGAACCTTATCTTAAATCTTAAGGTAAACTTACGTAATTCATTAAAGTAGATCTGTTTATTTTGTTCTCCTCATTGTTTGTTTGCTTGTTTGTTTTAGCTTGCAAGGAATGCTCAGGAATTAAGAAATGGGCATTTCAGAAATAGAAATAAAGGTAGTCAAACTGAAACAACCATTAGAAACCTTCTCAAACTGGCATGTGTTATGGACTCAGGAACGTGGAGTTTGACATGAAAAATACCTTCAGTTACTAGCAAAGTTGTTCATTGTGGGAAAATCTCCAAGTAAGAATGACTATAAAAATAGACATCCACAGCATTTGTGTAAGCAGAAACAAGGAGTGATGAGGGTTTGTTGAAGGATCATCATAAATATAAAATGATACAAAGGTGACAGCAGGGTTAAGAAAACAGCTCACAAAATTATTTTTTCTGTGGATTTTAAGTCTTTACTGGCCACATCAAGGAATAAATAGATTTCTGAGTGATAATCTTTGTTCAGCACTAAATTTGGAATTGGACATGGAGGAGGAGTGACATTGTAAAATACTAGTGGGCCATAATTCAGGATGAAATATTCAAGTTTGTAAAACCAGAGCCAAAATTCAGTTCTATTATGCAGAAAGAGAAAAGCTGAGTTTTATGCTGCTGCAGTTTAGCCTTCATTGGCATTTCATTGTACAAACTATTATAGAGCTTTTACCAACTGCAGACATCATGGTTATTTACAGAAATAGTAATAACAGCCAAGAATCCCCTGTTGTGAATTAGGATGCGGCTACGAGATGACAATACTGAACGGGAAGTTTATAATTTCTGTTGGCTAGGAACTCTGAGTGTAATACATCTTTTCCACAAATAACCAGAAGGAGCCACACATAAACATAAACAGACTCACAGAATCATAGAATGGTTTCGGTTGAAAGGGACCTTTAAAGATCACCTAGTCCAACCCCCCCGCCATGGGCAGGGACATCTTCAACTAGATCAGGTTGCTTAAAGCCCCGTTCAACCTGGCCTTGAACACTTCCAATCATGGGGCATCCACAACTCCTCTAGGTAACCTGAGAAGTTGCGGGTGAAGAGAGACAACAAATAGTTCCATGTGGTTATTGCAAGTGCCCGTTGTTTTATACTAGAAGAAATTCTTGCACAGGGAAAATTCTTTCAGGTTATTTAGAATTGTTTTTACAAAGTAAAATCAGATTCTTCTTGGTATTCTTGGTCTCGAATACAAAATCTAGTTAAATATATGGTGAGAATCATGAAATTCCTTTTTCATTGCATATAACTTTGCTGTCTTTAACCCTTGGACAAGGATTTTCCAAACCAAGTTCCTTCATCCGCCTCTAGTTATTCCTTTCCCTATTATTTTCATTGCTTCTAAATTCTTCATTTATGTCAGAGGATAAGATTAAAGGAAGAACATATTTTTTCAGACATTTCTAAAACAACCAACCAACCATGCCCCACCAGACTTGAAAACCTCTTCTATTTTGTTTGAGTTATGGATTTTGCATACTTACATGTTCTTTGATTGTTTCCTAACTTTTTTTGGTTTTAAAGCCTTTTTTCATTTTCATTTTTTAGTCTTTATCTGCAGGTGTATTAAAAATATGTATTGCATGCACATAACTGCATGTTCATATATGCTGAAACAAAAAAGCATAAAAAATGTTCCCAACTGGTTAGTAGGGTCTGCTGATATATGGAGTGAAAAGCATAAAATGGCACTGATGCTTATAAATGGTGCTGGGAAAAGAAGCTGCAACCTAGCAATAGCCATTTCCTCCAAGATAACCTCCAGTTTCCATGTTGTGATAAAACCAGGATAGCTCATGCTTATTCTCTATGTATGTGCTCTTATTTTTGTCATGTCAGTACCATCTTGTTTGAAATTAATTTAATCGTAGAAAAAAGGCAGCTAAATTAAATGATTTTAAAATATTATATAATAAGAGAGAGATGATTAGGGGTTTCATGGTGAGATACGTAGCATTATACCTGCTGTTATAATGTATTTTAAGAGTATAATCATATTTCCTTTAAAAGTCACCTACTAAATGTTCTGCAGCAACTTGACGTGTTATCATCTTTCTTACATAAAAGCAAATATAAGCAATTTTACTGAGTTCTTATGGGAGCTCTTGCTGAGCATGTGCAACCAACACAATTTTATTTCCTATGCTAGGGTGTTTCACTTTCACAGTTCAGAGAAAGCCTTCTGTGTCTCAGCAGCAGTGTTAGAGAGCTTGAGCCAGTATGTATGTGGAAAAATGGAGCTGTATTTTCCAAGTGTACCTTAGAGTAGAAGTGCAATTGCGTGTTTGAAATACACTGTTGGAGTTCTACAAATGTTCCTAATGTTGGATGTTGTGTTCTGTGCATCCTCGAGGAGTTTTGAGACGGGTAAAAGCCAGAATGGAGAAAGGAAGTGGTGGGAGAACTAACGAACAGGTAATCGTGAGCACCGTATTTTGAGATGATTCCAGAGGTGAGCTGTGAAAGGAAAATTGAGTCAGGAGAATAAAATCCAGGGCATATATCTAAGGTCTGCAAAGCAAATTATTTTAAAGTATGATAAACATTTTAAGTAAAATTGAGTTATGCATCCTGCTTTTACTTACTACGATGTAGAGTAACTATGAGGACTTACTGCAACTTGAAAGCTGAGAGCTAGAACTCTACAGGTTCTTTGTTTCCTCGGAGACAGAAAAATTAAGATGTAAGAAAACACATTATCCACTTGAGAGATACTAATTTGTAACCTTTTTTCTTTAATCTGAATGGAGCCGATATGAAAATATTTGCCTTCATAAACAGCAGCACAGACGTAGGGTGAAAGGGCGTTCTTGACCAACAGCAGCAGCGAGGCTGGCACAATCTGAAGAAACAGTGCTTGCTAATGGGCTAATTCTGCAGAGGCAGCAAAGAGCGCAAAGCACTTCTTGTTTCTGTGAGCTCAACAATATAAAGCAAGAAAGGCTTACTCGGTTTAAATAACACTGCAGTGGGTTAATTAAAAATAGATAGCAATATCCAGCCAATTCCTTCCATCTCATTCTCCTCTAAATTCAAAATAATGTTGAAATAATCAATTTCTTTATATAAACATGTTGATTAAATGGCTTTATATTGCTGCTCGAAGCTAACTGATATGAATAAGGAGTTAAGAAAAATGAGATGCTAATGATGAAGAACTTCAACAATCGCTTCAGTGATGATCTCTGCTTAAGAGTTCTGTTTACAAATAAGAAACCTTTATGTTGTGAGTTTTGAAGAATAGGAAAAGCAAAGGGATGCTTCAGGTGCCTCCATTTTTAGTACGTCGCTTGAGTCTTAGTTTTCAAAAATAATAAGAAAAGTACATTTCAGAAATCTGTGACCATGTTATCTCCCAAATACAAAAATAAAAGAAGGGATGACCTTCTCCTTCTCCCTTCCATAATCATCGCTAAGTTTTAAAATGTCTGATAAACTCTAATTCTGCCCTTTGGAATATCTACTCAGTGTCACTGGTTCCTGAGCCTGCAGAGCTGCAAACAAGCCCGTTCAGAATTGTACACAAGAATGACATTTGGCCCAATACGTTCAAACCTTTTGAAGGGAATTAGATGCAGGACTCTACACCAGGTTATCATCCCCTTAGGAAGAAAATCTCTGATATGCCACAATGATTGATAAAACACCCCTCTGAGATGCCTAAGAATCAATGTTATTGATTCTTAATGGAAAAGGACATAAAAATATCCAGGAAAAAGGACTACTAGGACAAAATATTATAAATGGCATGTGCATTACTTACACAATGCATGTATAAAAGATGGTCTTCACAGTAGTATAACAGCTTAATGGAGAAGCAGCTTTCTCATAGCCTAAAATCAGGTAGCCTCATTGGTTGGCAAGGGTACGTGGTAGCCCAGCAGCCCTACCATAACTTTTCTCTGAAATTCTTCTTAGCCTCCAAGGATGATAGCTGTTTTACTTACCTGTTTTGCAGACTGTTTCTCACAAAGAAGGGCAAAAAATGTGTGCTTTTAATGCAGCAGGCTGAACCTGCATGGTTTATGGCAATGTGGAGTGTTTGCTCCATCTGAGAAAGGTGTGAGCTGAATATTATCTGCCTTTTTGCGGTGCACTCAATTCACTCTTGAAAGGCAGGAGCTGGCAGTCTGATTCTCTCCTGCCATATTATGATTATTTTCCTCAGACCAAAATCAAGCTGTCAGTTCTAGAGAGACTCTTCTCTCAGCAGGTGATGCCAATAAAAGAAGTACTGAGAAGTGACGGGAATAGCAGTTATGCCAGATCAGCCACATCACCATCGGAGGGTCGATGCTTTTCAGCTTTTGTCGCACTCTCCTTTGTCTGACCTCTGATGTCGGAGGAGGTGGCTGGCGTCTCTGCCTCACTAATCATCTCTGACATGCGGCTGGCACTGGCAAATTTACTCAAAAGGATGTGCCTGCTGTGTTCTAGATTGGTCTTCACTCATGGGAGGGAAATAAGTGCTATATATTTCAAATGGGGCATCTAAAAATGTAATGAGTGCTTCGTGTACTGCTCTGCTTTCTAATTCTGTTTCACATAGGAGTCCTTTCTTCTTCAGACCAATAAGCTGTCCACTCAAAGTGCCACAGTAAGTCATAAACTGTTCAGGCTGCTCTTGCAACTGACACTTTTTCCTTTGTCAAGATAAATAAAACAGATGAGTTCGTTCAGAAAGCAGCATCATTTTGGAGTATCCTAAAGTTAAAAAAAATTATCTTTCCTTCCTACAAAAGTATTTGCATTTGGAGTGCTGAGATGAAATCTGGAACCCTTTGAAATCAATATATTTCCCATAAATTTTAACAGACAGAGGAATTTGTTGCTAATCTTTCGTCCTTCAACTACTCTTTTTCTGAGGAGCTGTATGATTTTGAATGACACATCTACAGAGAGGACCAAGGCAAAGGATTTGTATACATGCTTCTTTCTTCATGTTGGTGGTGACTTAGACAGTCCCCTTCAGCTAAAGTGCAGAATGAAGAAATGCGTGATTTCTATGGATCGTCTAGTGAATTTAGTCAAAAGTGTCTCTGTGTTTGTGCCCTGTGGGAGAAGCTTTTAATAAGCCTTAAGAAATCAGTAATCATGTGCATGCATCTTCATTCTCGCCTGCTAAGAATAAACAGAGCTGTTTCTCAACTCCCTTTCAGCTTGTGAATCACAGCAAGGATTTGAAGTGGTGAGGGGGTTTCTTTATTCTGCATGATATAATCATCGAATTCCTTGATTAGTATCTTTTCATTTTATCAATGAAAACTTCTGTGAATTTCAATGAGGTGTTTCCATTGAGGAAATGGTGAGAAAAAAGGTGAAGTGTTTCAGTAATGACGGTAGTCAAGTGAAACGATGCTTTCCAGGTTGTGTCAAACACAGAAATATTTGCTTTAACAGTATGGTTAAATTTCTGAATATTTTGTTTATGTGTATTCATTTCCAAAAGTGTGAACATACATTGGCAGATGCCTCGTCTTTCTATGCCCAGTTTTAAGTTTGGTAGGAAATTTACGTACAAAAAACTGTTCAGCAGCTGCTTGGTTACAGAAGAAAGGGACCCTTCCATTGCTGCCTGCTGCCTCAGAGGCTGAACGGACCACTTTTTTTTCAGCTGAGTACCTGGTTTGGAAGAGAGTCAGCTAATTTGGAATCTTTTCGTGGTGCAGACTTTTTAAAGCGTACATTTTCCTTTCCAACTAAAATTACGCAGGCTGGATCATTGGCACTGAGCATCTTAGAACAACAAAAGTTACTAGTGCCACCTGCAGTTTTGATTAAAAGAGAAAAAGGTGTTTGCTGTTTTTTGTGGTATCAAAAAAAGGATTTAATGGGGATAAGTTTAACTAGCAATATTGCATTTTTTTATTCAGTATTTCCAATTAAAACACAAATGATATGTACATCTGTTGGTTAGAACACAAAAGATTTTTTTAACAGGTTTTGGATAAAATTACCTAAAATAATCATGATGATCTGAAGATGAAGGGGTGGGGAGAGATTCAAGATAACAAATCGCTGTGCTTCATTGTCACTTCTAATTACTCATGATGAACTATGGCTTCTTCTTGCTCTCTTTTGGTGTTCCTGGTTCTTAATATTTTGAGTTAAATGGATCCATGGTAGGCTGACTGTTAAGTGTGGCTCACTGTCTTTTCCAGAGGATAAATACAGAAGAAAAAGCGCATGTGAGTGTTATGCAGAGATATTCGAGCTCATTCCTAACAAACTGGCTGGAATCTTAGAGAAAAGCCTTGCTCCTTCACTGCTCTGCCTCAGCTGAATCGCCCTGCGGAAGGAATGGTGCCGTTTCTGGCACGGAGCCCTGTACTATGGAGAAATATACTCCATGTTTTCATCAGTCTAAATTTCTAGATGTTCAAGTGGCTGAATAACCTGCTGCCACTGAGCTTCTTCAACCCCTACACTGAAATTAAGGGATTTTTCCCCAAAATAAATCTTGCCTAGAGGAGTCAATCTAAGAGGTATCTTGTGTCACGTCTGGCCTCTGACAAGCTCTGAGAGTCAATAACCAGCTGGCTAGAGGGCTCTCCATTGACCTATTTTATACATTTTCTGTTTTGACTTGGTCTCAAACTCTTAAGATATTGGAGATTGAATGACTCTTTCTCAGCCTGTCTGGTTGAAACTGTTTTACTTTATATTAATAATCATTCACTGGGGTACATAGACTAAAAGCCACAAAAATGTTTGCGGAGCTTTATATTTAAGAGATTCATTTGAGCGATAAAGATGACTTATACACATGAACCAAGTTCAGTGGGAATTTTCTCCACAGAAATGCCCGGTAGTTTTGTTGCTGTGGTGCTCTCCTGGGATATAAAACACCTGCGATTGAATGCTGTTTCCCATCAAGCAGGAAGGGTGCACTCAGCGTGATCACCTCCAAGGTGAGTGCTCTGTTGCTTGGTTCGTAGGGCGAGTATCTGCATTTCTGGGACTTTCCTGGTGTAATATTAATACCTTTTTTTTAGGGGGCGGAAGTATGAGTGGGATGCTCGTGCAAAGATCAAACTCTTGTAGGCATTTCTTTCTTAGGTACTACAAGTAGTTCCCTGCCAGCTCACTGGCATCTGTGAAGCCTGTAAGGGTTTCTATGGGGGACAATGAGTCTAACATCAGGTTGTGAATTTTGGTTGGTGACGGAGACCCTTTGTGGATTTAGTTTTTAGTATTTCTCTTCTTTAGTTCCCAGGAGCAAAATAGAGGAAAACAGCACTTTTCTGTTTTAGGACTGTTGTGAAAATAAATATATTAAACCTTGTGTGGTATTCAGATATTAATGCAGTTATACATATCTAAATAAAGTAAGAGTGAGTCACCAACTATGAATCCTGTATGACTGTGATTTAGCTTTATGCATTCATGCTAGCCAGCTAGAGGAGAGTCCAAACCACTAATTTGCCATGAGGGAATCACACACCTCTGAATCAAACGCATTCTTTAGCTAGTGTAGGTGTGGATTTTTAGCTAGGAACGTTAATGGTAACTCATTAGGACACAAGGAAAGTACAATTCTTTTATGCTATAAAAAGATACAAGTGACTGTGAAAGTCCTACCATAAAACACATGTCAAAGATAAATTATTACAACTTTATGTGACCATTTCCTTTAACTTCAGGTAATGTATTAATTGTATTAATGTATTAAGGTAATGTATTAAGTCCATAATAATCTTCAGTATGTTGAATGAATATAATATTTTCCCCTCAATTTGAGGGACCACATCCTTTTTCTTAAGTTTCTGTTCTGATCAACGATTTTATCAATAAAATCTACTTTCACTCCTTGCACAGCTAATTCTATTTACTTCAGTAGGTCAGTTTGCATGAATCAGGCAAAAGACTTTGTATCATTTCTGTTGCTTAGATACTAAGAGAGAAATATTGTCCTATTTCCACACACGTCATTCTTCATCAGAAGCGGATGTATTTTCTTTTTATTAATGGTATAAACATACAGAACAGATTTCAGGGGGCAACGAGTTTGAAAGTGAGGGAAAAAGCAGAGAGGAAGGAATAGAACAAAAACTATGTTCCTAATTTTAGATAATGTGGTCCTAATACTGATTTCACTTATACCTTTGTTACAGTAATATAGCATTATCAATTTTAAAAAAATAGCTCATGATTTTCCTTGCATTATTTGTGTTTGAGTGGGAGGAGGTGGTCAGAGAGCTACATAAAGCTCAGCTTTCATCCTAGCATTGCTTGACATCATCAATTTAAACTCCGCCACCCAGTGATTGCCTCATCCTGTGTCATCCAGAATGTCCACAAACATCTGTGCCCCAGGTAAATGAAGAAATTCCCCATACCCAGTGTTTTCTTGAACATTGATTGTATTGCAGTCAGATCACACACGGTAATTTTCAGTTGTCTTAAAGGTATTTCTTAATTAAAAAAAATATTTGTTTTTATGCATCCGAGGACTCCAGAATCACCATTGTTTATAATAAGAAAGTAAAATTCTATCATGCCGCTTCATCACTGACATAGTGAAGTTACATTTGCCACTGTTCCCTGATGTATTCCTGTTCTCCTTAAGGAGAAGAAAATACTGCAAGGTGGCAGAAAGAAAGTGTAATTCTTTATGCACTGGGGTTTGTTTACCTTATTCATTTTGGTAATTTATGAAGCAGGTTTTGTCATTACCTGTTTTTTCTTTGAAGACATGGAAATGAACTTTTTTAAAACCGTCCCACCCATAGTCTAATCTAGTATGCTGCTTGTTTAAATACCTGCGGTGGTAAAACTTTGCTGCTTTCTCCAGTGTGTTTAAAAATGAGTAGAAACGATAACCTAAATAAAAATGGCTAAAGAAATGTCACTGGAAATAAATGATATGTAGTCATCGTCTGATTAAATTGAGGAGCATGAGGCCTAATAGTCCTAGACTAATTTAGGTTTCAAGTGGATTGGAGGATAGAGAGGTGCGTGTAATAGGTGGTACATAAAATCTTGTTATTAATCGCTAAAATGTTTTTCATAGTTGAACATTGTAAAGAGATTGTGTGATTTTTCCATCTTTTGCATCTTTTAAAGAGACTGGTACTTCATAAAAACCAGTTTACCCTCTTCTTGTATCTAGATCATGATCAGAGAGAATTTCACTTCATTAGATGAGACATTCTCCATCCTTTCTCTCCATAGGTACGCCTCTCTTCAGTACGGTTTTTCTGAGCATAGGGAAAAGTGATAGGAGGTCTGAGAAAACTGGATAGAGAAATGAGAAGTATCCATTAAAAGAAATGTTAACCTGAGAAGAGAGAAGAGAACCAGCAGAGAATGGCGTTGTAACCAAAATCCAGGAGCATATCCAGCTGAAGGCAGCTGACAGATAAAGATAAATGAAAGACAGAGTCGGAGACTAAAATAGTTCGTCTGAGACGTTAAACAATTTTTTAAAGGTGGAATGCAAAGACCAAATCCAAGAGAATAAAAAGAATTGCCCACAAAGAACTGTGATCAGTGTAAAGAAGTAGAACTTATCATTTATTTTAAAAGAGATTGAAGCATGTTAGATCTCTGCAACCTACATAATACCCATTTTAAGGATTTCACATGTATAAAGGAGCAGATTCTATGTAGTCATCTGTCGAAAGCAAGCAGCTGCTGGTTCTTAAATATGATTTATTGGTCTAGACCATCTTGAATGAGTTTACCACGTATTTACTCACAGGTGCAAATTGTACATGAATTCAACTCATTTTTTAGCTCAACAGACCAGTTTTGCTCATTTCAGTTTCAAATGCCATCTGCCTCCCAATATAACCTGTGAAATAAGGTATGTTGCAAGATGGAAATACCAAGGAAAGAAATGGAAAGAAAGAAATACGAGGATGGCTACAGATTGCAAAAAGTCTGTTCAGGTAATCTGAGTGTACAATAAATTAGGCAAGGTTTAATGAGAAAATGAAAGTCTTTATTATATATAAAATGTGAAATTTTAGGGTCTCAGAAGAAATTGAAGGCCTGAAAGCCTTAGATTTTAGTGCATTATAGTGGAATTTCCCTGAACAAAGCATACACAGAAAATCAATAACAACCTATATACAGTAGAGCTCAATAGAGTAGACACGTACGATAAATATGAATTTCATAAACAATAAAACAGTAAAATAGCCTCTTAAAAACAGCTCTAAAATTTAATATGGGAAACCTAATATGAACAGATGTATATGAACGCAAGCATATGTGCTTGGGTACTTAACACCATGTAGTTAATATATGCTCACGTATGTCTTAAGGATTTGTTCCACCCAGAACTTTTCTTTCAGTCTCACTAATGATTAGCAACGTAACACAAATAACATTCTTCTTTCCAGCGTTCCTCTGTCTCTGATCTTTTATTGTTGTTTTCTGATTTTGATCTGTTGGTGAATGAATAAAGTTTAGGGGATGGATCTGGTTCAGTGGTTTAGACCCTCCCCCAATGAAGATGGTATGACACAATTGAATTTAAAGTTGTTTGTTTTTCTTCTTACTGTTGGGCATACCTTTCAATTCTGAACCAGTGTCTGGGATCTAGAGCTTTTTTTTTTATTTTTTAACAGCACAGTTTTTTGTTGAATTAGAGGTCTCATATCTCTCTCAGTTGCTTTCTATACAGTTTCGATGTAATTTTTAAAGGATGTTCCTTGGCATAGGGGGCCCTGGTCACGAGTTAGTTACGCCTTTAAAGAGCTGACTTGTGCTAGACCAGACACAGGACTTCATTGGCCAAAGAAGCCCCACAGAGCATCATATGCTTGATCACTCACAATTCTTCTCATCTGTCCCAGAGACTCTGTTGCTGGGCTCCTTTATGTGTGCTTAGCCCATTTCTCCCCATGTGCCAATCCACTTCACTGAGTTGTCCATGTGTGTATTTGTGTATTTGCTTATTTACATTTAATGAGGCAAACCAGACCACATATCGTCTAGATTGCTGGGACAGTGATATTGTCCATTGCCCTCGGTGGTACATATAAGTCAAGTCCACCAATATGCTGGTGTACTAACAACTGCTTCTTCACAAGCTCCGTGCAGCAGAATGGCTTTATGAAAGAGGATGAACAGGCTGTATTAGCATTGCCTTCCCTCCACTGATATTGCTGCCTTCAACTCCCCTTCCCAGCCCTCTCTCAAACAACTTGAGACGCAAGATCCGTTGTTGGTAGGCCGCCCATTCAAGAATGGGCACCATAATAAAACATTGCATTAATAGACTCGGAATCTTTTCTGAAGCAAAAATTACTTAAGTAAACTAAAGGCTAAAGGCAAAAGTTGTGACTGAATGTGAGCTTTTGAGAAAATGACAGTGATTCTGGCAATGCGATACTCTTCATTCAGAAGAGCTGTTACATGGTCCAGGTGATTTCCCTGAACAGCAGGCTGATGGCTGCTGAGGGCTCTTTCTGGTTCCAGTCACAAATTTCATGGTGGACCTATGGAATGAAAATGTATGTAACAAAAATTGGGGTGAATGTGCATTTTGCCGGAAACATTTCTTTGAAAAACATCCAGAACTGAACTTGAACAAATATTTAAGATTTTAACAATCTTAAAATATTTAAGATTGCCTTCCCTCTTCTCTTTCACTTTATTACAGACCTGTAAAACTACAGGGACTGGTAGTATAGTAAGGCTAAAATGTTACCACAGTGTTTTCATTTGGACTATTTCTATCCTCATCAAGCTGTAGAAATCTGCTATGTTTTCTATTATTGCACTTTTGCAAAACTCAAATGTCTTGAAGCACCAGGAGTGGAAAAAATTATTTGTGTGTCTTGGTGCTATTTGGACCATGACAATGCTCTTCCTTACTTGTTTTGAGTTACATTCACAACAGAGCAGCGAGACAAGCAGTCTTAGTTCCCACTGATTTACACTGAAATTGTGATAAGGCAGTGTTTTCCAGCATAAGGCACAAAAGTTTCATTTTTTAAACTCTTTTTTTTTTTCAGGCAAGATTCCAGAATTAATTGGGATGTAGTGATAGTATATCTAATTAGAAAGTTCTAAACTGATCTCAACATGATGAAATAAGTACTGATTTTATACTGAGAGTAAAAATGGTATTAAGGAATATACTCTTTTTTTGAGAGTATACTGCTGTCTTCAGGACACAAAGTAAATGTTTTCGCCATTGGGTTTTGTGGCTTTTACTGTCCTTAGTAGCAGTTGGATTTATTGGTATTAAATCATGCAAATAGGAGAAAGCTTTTGTTCCTTAAAGGAAATAGAAAACTATTGAATAAATAGCAAAGTGATTCCTCAGCTGAATTCAAAATATTGAGCTTATACAAAAAATTATCACATGAAAAAAAAAATCTTTAATGCTGCATAAAAGATTTTGTACAAAACCATTCTGCATTGTACTGAATCATCAATAGAAATGTTTTCTTTGTTTTCAGTAGATGGGGAATGTTGTGGATAATAATAATTTATGTAAAAAATGTAATACTCCTATTTCAGTACGACAAAAGAAAAGAAAGGAATAAATTTTAATAAGACTGTGATTCAGGAGGGAATTCTGCTACAAAGAGGTGCAAGAAAAAAAAAACAACAAACTTTCCTTTTCAGTAGTCAGTCTGTACAGAGAGTGATGCTCATTTGTATGAAGCATTTTTGTTATAATCACATATTTTATGCCAGCGGTTTAGATAAGTCTCTCTGGGAATTTAATACGAACAGGAACAAAAGGGAATGTGCCTAGACTGAGGACACATGTTATTTCCATAGATGGCTGAATTTTTTGGAAGTATTAAACTTCAGCCGGACGGCTATTAAGTCTGCCTAGGAACTTCCCTAGCAGTGTCCCTTGTACTGTCGGGCACCCCAGGCACCAAACCAAGCAGTGACCCAGGGGCCCTGAACCCCTGGAACTGGAAGAAGTAAGCTTGATGAGACCCAAGTTTAGATGACTTTGTTCATTTTCCTTTGCTTGTGTTGAATTGCTAGTATGAATACAGTCTAGTTTGGTCTTCTGGGGAAAAAAAATGCAGTTTTATATTAAATCACTAAAGAAAGGAGTGAATGAAAAGAAGCTATTACAGTGTTATGAACCCCAACTATGATCTGAGCAAGAAAACACTAATAGTTTCTTGTGATAAACAGCAGGCAATACTCTCATGGCAATATCAACACTGAGCTGCAGGTGGCAAGAGGGTGACTGGGGCAAGTGTTTCTTCAAGGTCCAATATTAAAAACCTATTAAAAAAAAAGTGGAAAGTCAATAAGAGCCTATTAGGTCACTGGCTTATTACTTTTAGAACTGGATGAAACTGTAGGCCTGAAATACTTTACAGAAGCTGCCTTTTTGCTTCCTGTTTGCTGAGTGAATCAGTTCTTCTGGTTCTGTAAGACCCCAGCCTCCATTTTGGGGATTTTGAGCTTTTCTGTACTTAGAGTGTAGAGTACTATAGGACAATAAAGTATAAGAGTACTAAGGAATTATTTAATCAAGATATATTTGCTGCTGTCTCTGAGTTTATACTACATTATGGTTTTGGAAGTCTTTATATACATGATTGTTACCATCTTCATCTATACATTAATCAGCAAATTCCGTGCTGATTAACTTCTCAGAGCTATCGACCTTCTTATACCTAGCACATACATTTGAAGGATAGCTGTTATGGAAAGGATTTACAGCCAGTGTTTATAGGACATTGCAGTTGTGTGAACAAACGACAATTTCAGTTTGTTTACCAAACTGAAAAATCATGAAAAAATAGTTTAAGTTAAAGAATGTTTAGACTTGATTTCAAGCAAGGTAAAATAAAATTTTCAAGTCAAATGAAATTATTTTATTTGACTGAGTAAGAAGTCTTTTAACTTCAGATTATTTTTTTTCTTAATGAAAACATTATTAAAATGCTTTTTAAAAAATAAATATTTTTTCCTTTAAATATCACTGAAGTCTACTTAGTTGTATAGTGGACATTACCGATGAGTCTGTTCCAGATTTGAAAAATGTTTCAGTCAGTATAAACTGAGGGGGGAAGGATTTTTGACTGAAAAATTTCACATTGAAGCTAATGATGAATATACTTAGCTTTAAGACTGTGAAGTTCACTCTATCCTCAATGCTGGCACACTTAGTTTACTGTGTAACCGTGCTTCAGCCAGCCCACAGGAACTGTTGATAGTTATACAGGCCGGCCTGGAAAGATGTATGGATGGTAAAGCAGTGACCTACAAATTTTAGCACGTTCAGAAGATTTTTGCATACTAATCTTATTTTTTAACAAACTGAATCTAATTTGCTTGCTGAAAGTGGGGATGACTCACATCATTAATTTGTCTCTTTCTTTTAACCAAAAATATGCAATGGCACTAATCTACACCAGTATGATGATTTACATCATCAATGTTACGGTAGGATCAGTAGAAGGAAAGGGGAAAATGAAAGAAACCAAAAGCAATTTTAAATCATCAGAGCAGAAAAAAGTAATCTTCTAATAGGTCTGTAAAGACAGTTCCTGTTATTATTATTATTATTATGATAAATCAATAAAGTTGTTATTGATGTATCGATGAGTTAATGTGTTTCTGCATTCTAGTTTGCACACCCTCTTCCCTCTTCTGATGTTTACATCAAGAAATAAGATATTACCTTATTCCTCTACCGTAACCCTATGGAATGCCTAAAAAGCATTAAGGTCTTGATTCAACACAGCACCATCAACAGCATCAGTCAGCCAGACTCTTTTCAGTGGTGCCCAGCAACAGGACAAGGGGCGACGGGCACAAACTGGAACACGGGAAGTTCCGCCTGAACACGAGGAAAAACTTCTTCACTGTGAGGGTGACAGAGCCCTGGCACGGGCTGCCCAGGGAGGGTGTGGAGTCTCCTTCTCTGGAGATACTCAAAACCCGCCTGGACGCAGTCCTGTGCAGCCTGCTCTAGGTGACCCTGCTCTGGCAGGGGGTTGGACTAGATGATCTCCAGAGGTCCCTTCCAACCCCCACCGTTCTGTGATCCTGTGATATTTTACTTGAAGCATGCAAAGTCATTCATTGACTCTAGTGTGGATTTGCTTAAGACTATGCAGAAACTTAAACATTTTACTGAAACAGGGCTTACTTATGTTGGTTAGGTGCAGCTCTAATCTACCCAGAGAACTGGAAAAAACTTTAGTCATATTTAAAAACAGTCTTAAAAAGTATTCTTTTGGGATTTTTTTGTTATGTTTTTAGAAAATGGTACAATTAGAAAAGATGCACTGAATGCAGATTTCACAAAGTTCTGGGAACTATAACCTTGCTGTAGCTTTCTGAGTTGTGTGTCAGTCTCTTATTAGCTTTGAGATAAATAAAGAAAATTTAGCTTTTATAAAAGCTGCTATAATAACTATTAGAATGACTACTGACAAAAATTGCTTCATTATCCATGGGCTGTGCACAGTGTTAGCTTGGGATGCTGGATGGATGTGAAGATCCATTCATTTTCTGTCACTAAGTCCAACCTCAGCTACCTGAAAAATTTAAGGTCAAGAAAATTGTTCATCATCTTTGCTCATTCAAAACACCATCGAAAGTGAGTTGATACCAAAATTGGGAGGCAGGATTTCTTTTCTGATGCGGATTCGTGTTCATCAGGGAGATGCAAG
The DNA here is from genome assembly GCA_009819775.1 of Phoenicopterus ruber ruber. Classification (NCBI taxonomy): domain Eukaryota; kingdom Metazoa; phylum Chordata; class Aves; order Phoenicopteriformes; family Phoenicopteridae; genus Phoenicopterus; species Phoenicopterus ruber. Next base: position 106,521,117 of record CM020216.1, read on the forward strand.
TAATCCTTTTCACAGAAGCTACTTCAGAGCCACTGCTGGTGGTTTTACTGGTTTCTGGACAGAATGAGGTTAGAGAAGCATATGCCATATATCATATGTTTATATGATATATAAAGTGTCTGGGGGTTGTTTGCAACCCATTTTTACCTACTGAAATAATAATGTGTGTGTAATTTTGGATAATTGGATAAGTACAAGAAGTACTTATTGCTCGTAAGAAGCAACTTGGACCCCCACTTTTCCATTATTTTACAAAATTTTTTAGCATGTTGTCATGTGTTTACGTGTTACACTGTGCTCATATGTTTTGATATTCATTTGAAATGCTCTCCATGTACATAAAATGAAATGAATAGGAGGTAAGGGCAAAATCTTGGTCCACATTCTGGCTTAAAGACTTCTTTTTATCACGGAACTTCAAATGAATGGTTATGCTACTAAACAGAGTAACATTGAATTCATAATTGCTGCTTTGTTTGTCTGAATATTTTTATCCTGCACTGAGGACTGAGAACTGTTATTTTGTTTTGCTTTCAGTGTTCGTTATATTAGGGGAGTTTCAGAATATGCAAAAGGAAAAGAACATAAAATATAAAAGCAAAACTTTCAGTAGCTGGTGCTGGAGTGTTGGAAAGATAGGGAACCGTAATTCCCTTTCTCACCCCACAGATTAATTAATATCCTAGAATTCTGTAAGAATTAAGTTTTAAACTTAGGTGAATAATTTGGAGATTTGCTATGACCTTCACCTAAGTGATTAGTATTTCTTTCATTTCTCTTTCTTTTGATGCAGTTTTTTGATGCAGTTATTTCTGGCTATACAAATGCCAGGCAGCTTAACTTTTCTGGTAGTGGCTTTGTCTACATCAGCAAGTAGGAGAAACGGATCAGCAGATCAAAGCAGCGGGTGCTGAGGCCTCTGCTGCTATGCTGTGTGCTGTTCTGGGGGCTTATTTGGAACTAGATTTAGTCTGGTTCCCTGAGTCAAATGTCCTCACCACACATGCAGTTTGAAGTCATCTGAAGCACTGACTTCTAATTCTTTTACTCTGATTTACTCCTGATTTTCTCTACCTCCTCCCCTCTGAGCGGCACAGGAGGACGGGGTCAGTTTGTCACATGTTGTTTCTACTGCTCCTTCCTTCTCAGGGGGAGGACTCCTCACACTTCTCCTGCTCCAGCGTGGGGTCCGTCCCACAGGAGACAGTCCTCCATGGACTTCTCCAACGTGAGTCCTTCCCACGGGCTGCAGTTCTTCACTAACTGCTCCAGCGCGGGTCCTTTCCATGTGTCCCTTCCATGGGGTGCAGTCCTTCAGGAACAGACTGCTCCAGCGTGGGTCCCCCGCGGGGTCACAAGTCCTGCCAGCAAACCTGCTCCCATGTGGGCTCCTCTCTCCATGGGTCCATAGGTCCTGCCAGGAGTCTGCTCCAGTGTGGGCTTCCCACGGGGTCACAGCACAGCAGGTTTTTTCCCTTCTTAAATATATTATCACAGAAGCGCTACCACTGTCGCTGATTGACTCAGCCTTGGCCAGCGGTGGGCTTGTCTTGGAGCCGGCTGGCATTGGCTCTGTCGGACATAGGGGAAGCTTCGGGCACCTTCTCACAGAAGCCACCCCTGTAGCCCCCCCCCACTACCAAAACCTGGCCATGCAAAACCAATACAGCCCGGCATGGCATTTTTGCTTTAGTTTCCTCCAAAAGGAATGTAGTTAGCATAGACTAAAACTGCTCTGTGAATTGAGCTAATGCATTGTAAGGGGGGTATGATCAGGACATTCAATTCAAAACTGCAATACTGCTCTGAACCAAAGTGCTAATGTAGATCCAGCCCTTGAGTTTCATAGATTTCTTAAATTTGGGTTCAGGAGGGACTTTTATGCTGCCCTCCAGTGTAAAAGAGGTTAGGCAATTTCCTCCAGTAGTTTCTCCAAGTTCCCGACTTTTGTTTTAAGTCTATATGATCATAGGATAATTTCAGCTATAAGGGAGTTCAAGAAGTCTCTAATCCAACCTCCTGCTCACAGCAGGGCCAGCTCTGAGGTCAGACCTGTTTGCTCGGGTCCTGAAAACCTCCGGGGATGGAGACTCCACAGTCTCTCTGGGAAGCCTGTCCCACTGCTGGGCTCTTCTCACGCTGAGAAAGCTCTCCCTTATATCCAGCCTGAACGTCTCTTGTTTCAATTTATATCCATCGTCTCTCATTCCCTTTCCGTGCACTGCTGTGAACAGCCTGACTCTGCCTTCTCAGCAACCTCCCTGCAGGCACTGGGGGACTGCTATTAGATGTCCCTGAAGCCACCCCTGCTCCAGGCTGAACCAGCCCTGGTCCCTCAGCCTCTCCTTGCAGGGCAGGTGCTCCAGCCCCCTCAGTCTTGGGGGCCCTCTCATGGAGGGCATTAATACCATATTTTTACCTCTATTTTAACAGCAGTTTGCCAGCTTTGAGTGCTATTATGATCTAAACAACCTTCCCTCTAATCTCGGAAAAGAGGAGACTGTGAAGATACCATATGAAACTTCTCATCTGAAGAGTGTGGTGAAAGGTCTGCAGTGTAAGGAATCAAAAGGAAGAGTGAAAAGTGGTGTGTTGCACCCATCCAGTACAGGAAAACATATACAATAGCTTGTTTTCACAGCATTTGCAAAGCCTATCGTCTGCAACTGATGTCAATGTCAAGCATCTTGTTTCATGTCAAATATCAGGCCTTGGTGACATGCCAGTAGTGCAATTGCCTTCAGCTGGTGAGATATTTATTCGTCCACAGCTTGAATGGCACCTCTCCATTCTCTTCTTTCAAAAGTAAGATAAAGATTTCATGTATCAGACCAGCTCTTGATACAATATAGCTTTCTGGAGGTGAAAGCAACTTTCATACTTTTTGGAGTAAATGCACGTTTTTAGCACCAGTAGTTGGAAGCCACAAAAGGTTCCAGTGCCCACACTAATAATTTGCTATTAATCTGAAACTTATGGTGAATATTTCTACAACATAATTTTACCATTATATCAACTAGAAGGTTTCTGATAAGAATAAAATAATAATAAACAAGATAAAGACAGACACAATATAACATTTTTTAGAAAAAAGTAATTGAGCCTGATATTGTCCAAAAGAATTTTCTGAGCTAAACACTAGATACTATCAGAAGAATTTAAATTAAAATTACATATAGTAAGTCTACAGATACATATTTCAATGAAGACATACACTTGATAGGTAAGCAGGATAGAGCTGTGTTCTCCCACACAGCAGTGTTTAATGTGTACTTAAATTTATGCAAGACAATCGTCATCATATTTCCATAGGATGGACCTGGTTTTATTACATCAAGACCTGAAAATGTGAAAAGGAAATTCCAGGCACCTGACTTCTGGTTTGTTGGCTGCGTCTTGGCTTCTGACACGAGCAATGGTTGTCTGCCCGTCTCTCAGAGCCTTGCATTCTCCATCTACTTGATGGACTTTGAGATGTCTGCTTACTTCAGTGGATGTTGTAATCTGCTTTGATATCCATAAAGTCGGTGGACCTAATCTTGTTGAAAGCTATTGAACTCCTTAGGTAGATACTCTTATATGCGTCTATTCTTGTACATGTGGATTAGCATCATTAGGATCATGAAATATGTTTTTAACAACAACAAAAATTCTGTAAGCAGCTCAGCTTCATGATGAGAACTAAGCAAGACAGAAATGCTGCTCAGCAAATATTGACCTGAACAATATTTTTTCCCATGCAGAAATGAAGTGACATGGAAAGAAAAGGAAGGAGGATCTAGAGAGGTTATGACTGATTGTGCCAGAAATTACATATTTTGTATCAAAGCCTGAATAAAAGCAGGGCATATGGTTCTCATAGTGTCTCATAGTAAAAATGAGAGTTGTTCAAGGAGTGAATTACGGATAGGACTGAATTATCCATGCATATTCTGCAGGTTACAGATAATCAACTTAAAATTCTCATTTTTAAACCAAATGGTTGCTATTTCAATTACTAGTGGGTATCCATCTAAAAAGCTACTTTTATAGTACTCAGGCTAGATGAAGTGTCATTACAGGAAATTGAACTATGAGAAATAACAGCTCATCTGAATACATAGATGACATCTTGTTCAAGATATGCTTATAACTGAAATTTGTTATTCAAATCATGGGTTTGTAATATAGAAGTACACAAGTTTTTAATATGAACATAGAGATAATTCAACTCCTGCATGTTCTGGTAGCAGAAGGGTCTTCATATATGTTCATGTCCTCCTAACAGCTAATTAAAAATGTATGTAAAATGAATATTTATAATTTCTAATTTACAAAATGCAAAAAAGCAGACATTAACACCAGGATTTGTTAACGTAAACAGTGTCATTTACTCCAATAGATGAAACTGTAGAGAAAGTATGTGACCTTAAGTTTTCTTTTTTAACTTACTCTATACCAGTTTGCACCACTTTTAAAGACTCCATTTTAAAACGTGATCAGTGTCTCTAATTCTGTATGCATAAGCACCTGGGCATGGTACTTCTGTAATCCATGAGAGAGGAAAACCTATTTCTAGGATTTATGCACACATACTACCTGGCTGTGCTTAGCATTAACGACACTTATCATTTACCAGAATGACAGTGTATTTTGCAATCCTTTATGAGAGATTTGTGCAAGCACGGATGGTGGCAAAAGGGAGGCCAGTGTGAAGATACTAAATGGATTAAGTCGGTGATGTTGAATGGCCCTGATAACACTATACATTTTTGAAAGTTTGAGAGTCTTTATTTCTAATGACACATTAAGGATTAATTTACTGTTTTCCAGGTTCCAGATTTATTCTGAATACATTTTTAAAGGGTACTCAACCTTAACTTTTATTGTGTAGGCACAGATTTATGCCCCATGAAATACTTGGCTGTGTAATTTTGGCTTCTATATATCTGGTTTATTTGTGGAATGTGTCTGAATATGATCCTCTTTGTTTATAGCTTACTCCTGCCTCATTGCAGGCATGCGTAAGCAGCCACGTGTTTTGCAGGCTGCAGTTGGCAGGAAGGGCACAGGGATTTCAGCCTGAAGCAAGGAATGTTAGATGAGAAAGTGTGGATAAAATAAACTCTGTGTTGTGATAAGAGAGAAATAACTTACAATTTGTAGTATTTACTTGGAGGAATTTAGAAACTGGCAGGGAGGAAGATTAGAGAGCTTAGGAAGAATTAGAAGCCTGAGAAACGATGTAAGAGGATGGACAATACACCTCAGGAAGAATATGTGTATATCATATATTCTAGGAAGACAAACTTACACAGCACTTCATATAGATATGACCCATGCCCTAATCGGGTGTAAGGTTTATCTGCTTGTATTCCAAGCCAGCTGAAAGCTCAGCTCAGCACTGGATTACATTGACTGTGTTGCTTCCCAGCTGGAGACAGCTCTGATGTGTCCTAAGGCATGTGTCCATTTTTATTAGCAGCTTTTTTGGGACAGCAAACTATGAGTGAACAGTGGTTTTGCTTAGAGCCAGCAATAATGAAAAGCTTGATTATTTCCAATTCTTAAACTGTGATCGCTAAAATATTTTGTAGAACATTTCACTAATATTGTGTATGTTGGTCTCACTGATGGGGAGACTTCATTGCCTAGCCCTGATGTATTTATTTGAGAAAAATTAGTATGGCTTCTGACAAGATTTTAAGGATAGAGAGAAAGAAGGAATGTAGGCAAGCACAGCGTTTCCTTGTTTATTAAGCAAACAGTGTTGTTTCTGTGGGATGGTTTCATGTGGAATCACTCTGATAAGGGTGCAAAGCCGCTGTATTGGTTGTCATTAACACAATGTAAAATTTTCAAGCGCTCGTTTCAGACTGGCAGACAGGCAATGAGGCCTCTGGCTTATATATCTGGCTGTGCTACCCGTCTTCTGTATGGAATGCAACAAGTGGCTTGATGCGCTTCTCCCTCTCCCAGCAAAATGAGGAATCTACTACCCTATATCACTTGAGGGTGTTTAGAGATCAATTTATTAGTGTATTTGAGCTAGCGGTTACAATAAAAGTGTGGATACAGAAAAGTCTAGGTACAGTAAAGCTGTCAAGCAGCAGTCATTGTGGTTATCGTTTTTAGCCATATTAGTCCAGGAATCTGAGAAAGTTCCTTGTGCCTGGAAATGGTGTGAGGCCACCTGGCAGCAGCTCACGTGCTTTGACTTGCTTCTGCTGACAAGTTCCCAGTTGTCTGACAAAGTACAGGGGCTTTTTTGGTAAAATGTGAGGTTTGCTTTTCCCCGTGAAATGGTGGGCAGCAGCCGGGGGGTGCAGCCGTCCCCACAGGCCTCAGGAGCCGAGCGCGGAGAGCCCACGTGTGGAGCCTTCCCGCAGCCTGCGAACCGCGTTTATATGTACCCACGTGATAAAAGATATATTTCCTCACAGGACCCTGTTAGCTGCTTGGGTGGGTAAGAGCTATGAGGGGTTCCTGTCCCTCCCTCCTGTTTTGTAGGGAATCACCACAAAAATGTGTTTCACGTGAGGGCCAACAGTCTCACTCTTAGCGAGTACATCTTAATTCTGACTCCAGGTCCAAATAAGTTATTGATTTCAGATTAGCAAAAGGAAGACAAAACTAAACAAAATGTCTGTGTGAGAGAGTCTTTTCTTCCTCCAAAAAATCCTGAGAACAATGATGGGATTTGCTTTCCAGGCAGGCACTTGGCACTGATTATGGATCTGAAACTATAAATCAAACAAGACCAAAACTAATAAGGAAATGAAAGCACACACACATTCAATAATAAATTGAATTTAAAAAAACCTTCATATCTTAAATGCAAGAATTTTACAACTACTAAATTCACAAGTGGTTGTATTGTACTTCCCTAAGTAACTTGGCTGTTCTATGTATAACCCAGTATAGGATTTCACTATTAGGAAGTTATGGAGTTACCTAAAGAAAAGTAAATAATCATTTTTGTCACCAGCATAACTTAAAATATACCTTACAGACCGTCGTTGTGAAACACTCATGACTATCTTCTTTTCTCTGTCATGGATGAAATTGGGCGATATGATGCAGGACGCTGGAACAGGTCAGTGGAGGAATTTCTGCCTCTGAGTAAGCCGCACAGTCCTGAACATGGAATCCAAGTCTGGTCTTTGGATGAGGCTGTTGTGTTGAATAGTTTGTTATCCTTTAATCTCTGTTCAAGACTAAAAATTCAGTAACTGGATAGCTCAGGACCACAAAATGCTCAGAACATGAAAGGAGGCATTAAATTAAAAAAAAAAAAATATTTTCTATGTCCTTCCACTTTGGTTTATTTTTTTAAATCTTCTTTAAAATATTCAAAATATGTTATGTATGTTTTTTAACCTGTTCTTGCAAGAAGCATTTTGACTGATTGTCTGAGCTTGACTTTATGGGGTAGTACATAGAATTCTCTTTGCCATTCAAAGTTGCAATATTCTTTAAGGTAGTCATCCTGTCCACAGCTCCTTCATTACTGTATTTATATGACAAGCGGGTCTTATTTCCCATGCAGTTAATCAGACATAATGTTACTATTTATGACTAAAAAATGGAATTATTCTTCATTTTTTGTGAGTAATGTTTGTCAGTTTCTTCCTATGAACAGTGGAAGCAAGGGTTCTCCAGCTTATGAGTGCTACTGATGCCTTTTCTGTGTAATAACTGGATTTCACAAAAAAAAAGTAAGTTATATCCATTTGGCATGTGCCAAAATCAACACTCCAAGATATGAATACTTACACTGGTATGACCCTGCCTTGGCTCAGAGTGCAGCCAGCACGCGACTGGAGTGCTAGCACATATGTAAGATGTGATCTGTCTTAGGAGAAACACCGTCTTATGGTGTGACTGTGACCTCTAGCACAATGATGTGACTAAAAAAATTGTATTGTTTAATTACAAAAGGACTCCATGACTGCTTTATAATTTCTAGCACATTGATTTTTCAGCAAAAAGGGCAAGTTTTTACAAGGTAGCATATTTTTCATAGGCCAGCTTTTCTTCAAATTTTATGCTGAGAAAAATCATAGAAGTATTTCATTTCAGAGAGGTTTTTTTTTTTTTTTTTTTTTACTCAAACTATTTTAGTTTATTGGAGCTACAGTCCAAGGAATTTTACTTTAGAATTAGCAATTGTTATTCAGAGATTATAAAGCTTGAATGAAAGATTATCTCGTTTTTTCCTATGGGCTTGTTCACTGGCCAGATTGCATTTCCATGAGGCATTGTCTCCTCCATGATTGAGCATCTTGTTTGTTTTGGAGATCTGTTCTGGATAGGGAAAATAGTCCATGAGTGGTGTTAAACAATACATGCATTTTAATGCTGATCTGAATGCTCCTAAGAAGTTCAGTAAGACAAAATGAAAACACAACAAGGCATACACAAAGATTTTAAAAAGATCGCCATGTTTTACCTCAGCACAAAAATCCAAACCAAAATATCTTAATCTCTGTTATCCTTTCTTTCACGTTATTTTTAGTTCCCATATTATTATTCTCGCCCTTTCCTTACTGTGTTAACCGCCAATCTATCTTAAAACAAATCTTCCTCTTTTCAACTGCATAACACAAGCAGCATTCTTTTTTCCCCTGGCTCTAAACCGGAACTTTTGAAGAGTCTGATCTTACCCTTCAACCAGAAAGAGGAGAAGAGATCAAAGAACTCAGTCCATCACCTTCAGGTACGCTGCTTTTATAATTATAAAACATTCTATGTGTAGGTGCTGATATCTCTAAAGACATGTCTCTGAAAGTATTACTGAACATCTAGTTTCTTAAAATTTCTGTAGCGCTGCAGTAAAATCTACAGAGTTAAACCATAGAAGTGAGATAAAAATTAATTTCAATACTTTGGAAAATGTGATAACTGTTTGTGTTAACTGGTTAAGAAATAATTTCATTATTTTATCAGCCTGCAAGCACTTGTGTATTCAAGAACATTTTGGAGCAAGTGATCTATCATTCATACAAAATCTTCCAACAGTAAGAAAAACTTTTCTGGTCTGTTAGAGCAGAGACATTTTGACAAGATTTGAAATATAAAAATGAAATAACTTCATAAAACATATCTGTAAGGACAAATTCTCCCTTTCCTATAGTGAAATATGTAAAGTTTCAAGATCTGTCTGCTTATTGTAATTGTTATAATAGGAAATTCTGCATTCAAAAAAGTGATGATATTATAGACTTCTTCACACTTATGGCTGTTTTCAGAAGAGGAAAAGTAATTTTACAGTTTTTAATAAGTTATCCTTTGTTTCTATACTGGCTGTTTTTTACAGACATTTATTTCAAATAGCGATGCATTCGATGTTTATTTGATGTATGGTGGATGTACAAATCACATAACCATTTAGTATATCATTAAAGCAGCAGTGACTAATCCATTCAAATAAGTTTACCTTAGATCTGCAAATTTAACTCTTTACATTACAAAAATATTAATACAAAATATAATAAATATAACAACAAATTAATAGAGTTGGTATTATAATGCCAAATAAAGGTAACAGATAAAAATACTACTTGTAAAATAACAATGCCAGACATTGAGACTGTAGGAGAGCCTTCTGAAAATGCTGATGAAAACCAGAACGGAATTACAGAAAAACCCTCTCACAGTTCCAGCATCAGCTGCATAAAAGAAAAAGGAGGACATTTATGAAATGTATAGGAAGAGAGGAAGGATGAGAAATTTGTCTCCCATAATACTAGCAAGATAAGATACTAGGCAGAGATACTGAAGATGACATCTTTGACAGAGCATGTCAAAGTTTCCCTCTTTAGTCTCTGCATTCAGCAAGCAGCACTTTCTGAGTAACAGACAACAGTGAAGCCTATAGAGCTCCATCACTAGTTTTACTAGAGATTCTTTGAAGTCCTGAAACAAACAGGTATTGAAGAAGACAGAGAGGAGGTGATAAAAAGAATAATGCCATTTTGTACATATATGGCAAAAACTCCTTCAAAGCAGGGACAGCAAAGAAGTAGCATGAAAACATTTTTTTGACTACCTAAAATGTTTTCACAAGTTTGCTGAGATAGAAAGTAGGGAGCCAGGGAAGAAAAGCAAATATAAAAGTGACTTGATCACAGCAACAAGATGCAAATTTCTTCTGATCAGCAAAATGTATGAATATTTGTGGAATAAGTTTGTGTATGTTTAAGCCACGGAAAAAGCCGCTGAAGTCAGGTCAAGTCAAAGAGAGGATCCATACGAAAGCCACATATCTGACTGAAACAGGATTTTAGCTAGGTGAGCTTCCTCTCTGCGGCTGCTGTGCCTACATTCAATATTGCCTGTGGATCTGTCCACTCAGTTAAGGAGTGGCCTAAATTGCAATTGCAAAGATAGATACATCCAATTGCAGGAGGAAGATTTTGGGAAATATTTCTAAGAATTAGGTAATTTGAAAGGTAATTCTATTTCAAAAGTCGATATTTCAGCACTTGTAACTACAGAGAAATTAGCTCTTTTTTTCCTTTTCCTTGAACTAGTAACAACTGTTACTTGTTCTCCTCCTCTCTGATTATATGAGCCTGGTAGGATAGAAAGTTGAACAACTTCATTTCCTACCTCTGATCCTTGATCTCCTCAGTACCTTTTCTGCTTGTACTCAACCTTTTCTGAGTTGAGTGGGTCACATGAGACCTAAGAGACAGGATAAAAATGGTCATCCTTGTTGTAGGAAGAAGTACAGACTCTCTTCTAATCACCACATTTCAGAAGATTTTAAGCCATGACCTTGAGGGAGCTTTGAGGAGTTAATACTGTAACTAATACCCCATGAATGATGACACAAACTTGGTCAATGACAACACAAACTTAGTCACAGAGGCGGGGAGAAGTAACCTCAGCAGTGAAGGATTTGCTTTTTTTCTCCACAGTGGGAAAGGCTGTATGGTTGTGCTGGCCACAGTGGTCAGCAAGGTAGTGGGGAAGGTCTGAAGGACAGGAGGGAGCTCTGGTTTTGGCAGCCTGATATTGAGGGGATGCTTTCTTAGTCAGATCATGTTTTATTCAGGTAGGACAATTCATGTCCAGAGGGCAAAGCAGAACCATTATTGTAGAACTTAATTAGTACTTGTTGGCAATTTTTCTCAGAAATAAAACATACAGGAGGAGAGAATGGGACCAGGGGAGGGGTCCTATGGAGATTCACAGAGCAAAGGTGAGAGAGAGGTTAAGTGCAGGAGGTTGTGAGGACCATCTTCCAAAAAGGCTACAGATGAGCATTTTGAGAAAAGGAGAGATTGGAGAACATGAAGCCGTATGACAAATGATTGGAGAATTTTGCATGCAGATATTTGCACACATATATTTGTGACCTGACAATAATCTTGTGATATCAGTGGTAAAACTTCCATTGATTGTCATGATTAACCATCAATTCATTACCCATACGTGCACATATTGGATTTTGTACCTTTAACATGCATAAACACAACTGCATGGGACTTAAAAAATCTAGCTCTGCTTGTTACTGTATTTTCCATTTTCTACTTATGAACCAGAACAAATGACAGAGACATTTATACACAGTCCCCAAAAGCAGGCATGCTGGCAATTCCTTACTTGGACAACAATGATAAATGCTCTCTACTTCATATGAGATCAGGAAATCACTTGCCTTTAAGCCATCCAATCTGAGGGTATTAATTATGTATTACATCTCATGAACCTTCTAAATTTAGATAGCCTTGCAGGGACTGGTGTGATTTATTAACATACTGATAAATAATTAGCTGAGGAATGTATCATGTATATTTCATCTGTAGCCTGAAACTTCAACCTCTGCCACTTGGGAACATGAAAAATCTAAGGGTCTGTCTATCACTTCACTAGTTACTGAAGACTCACTTTTTTGCCATTTTGTGTAGCTAAAATACAACATGAAACACGGATGTTCAAAAGTGATGTTTCAGCACCCCTATATTGATGGTGTAAGTAATGTTATATGAGTGAAGGGTGCTTCTGAATCAGTGCAATTAAAGGCTGTTAATGAATGGAAGGCTCTAGTAAGTACCTGGTTACAGTTATTGGCAACTAATGCACTTGAACCAATCCTGCAGCTGGTTGAACTGCTGTTATGGAAACAAAAGAAGCTGTTTTCAGTACTATAGCTTAAAGCCTTTTGATTGGTTTTACTGTAACAGATATTAAAAGGGTTGTAACTCAACTTCATTAACAAATAGATTGTTTTGAGCAAAGATTATGGAGGACAGAAACTGGAGATAGGATTGCCAAAGTCAGGTCCTGCTCGACTAACCTGGTCTCCTTCTATGACTCGCTTAGCGGATGAGGGAAAGGCTGTGGATGTTGTTTACATGGACTTTAGTAAAGCCTTTGGTACTGTTTCCCACAGGATTCTCCTGGAGAAACTGGCTGCTCATGGCTTCGATGGGTGTACTCTTTGGGTAAAGAACTGGCTGGATGACCAGGCCCAAAGAGTTGTGGTGAATGGAGTTAAATCCAGTTGGTGGCCGGTCACAAGTGGTGTTCCCCGGGGCTCAGTATTGGGGCCAGTTCTGTTTAACATCTTTATCAATGATCTGGACAAGGGGATCGAGTGCACCCTCAGTAAGTTTGCAGGTGACACCAAGTTGGGCAGGAGTGTTGATCTGTTGAGGGTAGGAAGGCTCTACAGAGGGATCTGGACAGGCTGGATCAATGGGCCAAGGCCAATTGTATAAGATTCAAGAAGGCCAAGTACCGGGTCCTGCACTTGGGTCACAACAACCCCAGGCTTGGGGAGGAGTGGCTGGAAAGATGCCTGGCAGAAAAGGACCTGGGGGTTCAGGTAGACAGCTGGCTGAATATGAGCCAGCAGTGTGCCCAGGTGGCCAAGAAGGCCAACGGCATCCTGACTTATATCAGAAATAGTGTGGCCAGCAGGACTTGGCCCTGGTGAGGCCACACCTCGAGTACTGTGTTCAGTTTTGGGCCCCTCACTACGAGAAAGACATTGAGGTGCTGGAGCGTGTCCAGAGAAGGGCAATGAAGCTGGTGAAGGGTCTAGAGCACAAGTCCTATGAGGAGCAGCTGAGGGAACTGGGGATGTTTAGCTTGGAGAAAATGAGGCTGAGGGGAGACCTTATTGCTCTCTACAGCTACCCGAAAGGAGGTTGTAGCAAGGTGGGGGTTGGTCTCTTCTCCCGAGTAACAAGCGACAGGACAAGAGGAAACAGCCTCAGGTTGCACCAGGGGAGGTTTAGATTGGATTAAAAAAATTCCTTCACCAAAAGTGTTATCAAGTACTTGAACAGGCTGCCCAGGGAAGTGGTTGAGTCACCATCCCTGGAGGTATTTAAAAGACGTGTAGATGTGGAGCTTAGGGACATGGTTTAGTGGTGGACTTGGCAGTGCTAGGTTAACAGTTGGACTCGATGATCTTAAAGGTCTTTTCCATCTAAATGATATTATGATTCTGTTCTATAACTTCTGTAGTGTAGAAGGAATCCTGGAGTAGAAATACTTAGCCAGTCTGCAAGCTACTTATTAGAGGCATCAGCATCTACAAAACTTAATGTGTACCAATATAGTATAAACAATGAATCTTTTAAATTCCTATATTAGAGTAATATGAACAGTGCACAGTTGATTACCGCAAATCAGAAAATGTAGACCTGTCATTGCTTTTGTGACCTGCAGAAATATGTGTTCCACTGTCAAAATTGTAATACCTTCCTTTCTATTTTTCTTACAATTCACATTTCTCATAGTAGATTGTCCTTCCTACAGTCTGTTTTATCTGTACCTGTCTTGTTTGACTCAGTCCTGTCCCGTCTCTCTTACCACTCCGGACATCCTGGTCACTGTTTCACTTCCAGTTGCTTCCGTTAGAGGCAGCTGCATTGAAAGTCGTATTTGGTCTTTCATCATGCGGGGTCCCTCTGCAGGGCTGCAGATTCCTGATGTCTAGGAGCTCTAAGCACATGCAACACCCTCAGTACAGCTTGGAACTTCATCTTAACTCTCTGCCAAGCTCTTGATAGTCCCTCCAGAGGACATATGTAGACTGAGGTTTTTCAAGCTCATAACTTGAGATTGAAGTATTAGGTGCACCTCAGGGGTGTATTTACTTTAAACTGTATATTTATAAAAAAAGATTTCTTGGCAGGCTCATGTAGATTCAGGAAAGAATGATAGCGTAACCTTGGAAAAAAGCCAAATGTTAAGGGACCAGTATGAAGTATTACTCTAAGTGGCAAAATGGCAGAGGGCAGGGGAAAGATTTTCACTGACAGTTATTCCCCTTTCATCGCTCAACCAGTAATCGCACTCTTCAATCTAAAACTCCTTCAGTTCTAATGCTCTCAGTATTTGCTAGTGACCTTCCTCCACTGTCGTGCTCCAAGCCACAAATTTCCTGCAGTTGACTGCAGCAGTTATGAATCCAGATGCAAGGTTTTGAAGTGCTGTTTCCCATTTTTATTGAAACAAAATGATTAGCACCCCCTTGCAGCGAAGTGCTGCAAATAAAGCAAAATTTGGCTCTTCACTCTATGTCAGCTGTTGTTACCCAGCCAATATCACTGTCAGGAAGTATTCAGGCCTTCACAGGAGGATAGATGGGAAAAAACTGAAAGATAATTGGTTGTTTTTAAACGAGAGTCACAAGGCTCTGACGAACTTCTTCATAGAAACTATTGCAAAAACAAAACTCCAAATACTCTAACCACTGAAAACTGCATCCAGGCTGTGGTTAATGGTGATGAGTAACAGAAATTACTTCCTAAAGAACAACAAAAACTGTTGCAGCGGAAGTTCTGAAGATTTTAGCTGTAGAGAGACGTCACCTTTCTCTAAAACAGGTGGGCATAAGTTTGGAATATGACAGTAATTTATCTTCTCTTTTCTTAAGAGTTCCTCAAATAAACAAATTCTACACTGATTAAAGTCCTCAATTTCATTTTGCTGTTGATGCAGTTTTCCTGTCCATTCACTACCTCTTATGTTGCAAAAAATATATAGATTAACACGGAAAACAAATTCCACTGGAATGTGAAATTGTGTGACTTGCTTATGAGGATGACTAGTATTCGATAACTTACTAATGGAGAGATATTAATAAAATTGTATGTTATGATAAGGACAGTGGAAGTTAATTTTCCTTCACTATTTGCTATATAAAACAATTTAACAGCATTGCACAGCCTCCTACATAGCAGCACAGGCCACAACATTATGTGTTTAGTGCTATGTGTAGTAATAGGATCACTGTTAGCCCAGAGAACCTGTCAGCACTTTATAACCTTTTCTCTTTTAATGACTCTCCTGGAAACGAGCCCACGTATGCTCCAAATAAGGTTATAGGTAGTAAGACATGTGCAATGAAACGGAAAGTCCAGGTTCACTGGGTCTGTTTTACTGGTGGATGCTGCTGCTGAGCAGGCGCTGGTGTGAAACTGTGCATGTTGCAATGCCCACTCAAGAACCCTGGGAGCCCCTGTGTGCGTGTGTGTGTGTGTGTGTGCGCGCGCACGCGCTTGCACGTATCTGACAAGGCCTCCAAAACTTTGGCTCCCAGCTAAAGGTGAACTGTCACTGTTCTCTCATTAGGAATGGTGCTGCTTGCTTTGTTTGCGGTGGCTCTCACTGCCTCAGAGAGACAGAGGAATTACACAAGCAGGTTAAACCAGCTCATACTTACCAGAAACTAAGAGGAAGCGTCCCCTCTCTCTTTTCAAAATGAATACCAACATATTCCACTGTAAAGGGATACAACCTTCATTTTAATTAGGCAAGGCCCTCTTAAAAACTAAGCTCAACTCTTATTTTGCAAAGTATGTTCCCCCAACTTCTAAACAGAGCGATATTTCTGAAATTCTGGCACTTTGATGTGTCAGAGATATCGTTGCCTTACTCTGCAAGGATGGTTTTCAAATGTAAGTCATTATTCTGCCTTTCTCTGTTCTACTTTGTATTAGCTGTTAAAGCTACTAAAACCTTCTGTCACATGCCTTTACTGCCAAGTTACTATATCAGCTGGAGACAATCACAAAATAACTTCCAATAAATTTATGCAATCCTGATAGCAATGAGTAATTTCTGCCATAACATAGGATTTTTGCAACTGCCTTCAGTCCAAAGTTGTGCTTAACTCCTCAGCTGCAAATCAACACAGTCCATGTTGCCCACTCTAAACTATCGTTGGAATTTACTCTCTGCACTTACTGTATACCCAGTTTTCAACTACCAGCCTCAGGCTAGGCTATACAGTACCATCAGTTACCACTTTAAATACAATACAAAAATGAAACAGCTGTTGCCAGAAATCAGGACATTTTTGTTCCCTGAGTATTTCAGGCTAAACTGTGTTTAACTCAGTTTACCTGTAGATTCAGGAAAATTTAGAGAAATAATACAAAATTACTTTCTTTTAAAGGCAGTAATGGCATTTCTTTTCTCTTTGGGTCAAGCTGGGAGGCTGGAGGAGAAGGAAGAGGCGTGGACATGTGGAAAGTTTTATGAGTCCTGGGAGGTGGTAGCAACTGTAGAAAATTTCTTTTGGATCCTTATTCCAATAGTTTGTAAGGGATGACTGTTTAATAGTCTAGAAATAATCTTTGATAGAGAATCCAGGAATACCTCATAGACCTTAGAAATCAATGAAGCAGAAAGGAGCCCATCATCTGCGAAAGGCGGGAAGGGGACAAGGCAGTCCATCAATTTTTTGTCACTCCTTATCCAACAAGTTGCTAGATGAAAGCAATGTCAGATATTCGTAAAGCAGGGATTGCCTTGCGTGAGGAAAGAACTGTGTCAGGCAGTTTTCTGTGGTGTGCTGGACGTGTGAGTTTGGATAGCGAATCTGATCTTGAGATTTTTCACTTTGTGACTCCATGCTATTGAGTAAGCATTTACCTGATTGCTCAGGCTTTTACATGTGCATTTCCTGGGTAGAGGCTGCTTTATTTTAATGCTTGAGCTGATAGTTCTACAGTTAAAACTCTTATCAACCCGTGTCTTAATTTCCAGTACCTCCATGTCTCAGAACTTGACAAGTTTTATCTCGTTTTCTATTTTGATTTTGTCATTCCCTCCTGTACTGTAATTTCACTGACTTTTTTTCTATTGCATGAAACTTAAGATGGTAGATTCTCTTTATCATTCTCCTACTTATTTTTCACTGTCTGTGCAGATATCAACCTCCCTTCAGATCAGCCCTCAACCTCAGTCCTATCGACCAAGAGATAATTGTGTTTAACTAGCAGCTTTTCTTTTCTCTCTGCTACCTTTCACAGGACTTTGCCAGAAACACCCCCAAAGCTACTTCCTTTAAATTTCTTCTTGAATTTCCCTTTCCTATAGCACACCCATGAATTTTACAACGCTGCTCCCCATCACACTAATAATTACCGTCTCATTACTTCCATGCAGTCCCCTGGCAGTCTGTATCCATCCGCCGTATCCCATTTTACACTCATCTTGTAAACTTCTTTGTAACATTCTAGATAGGCACCATCTTGTTCTGCGTTTTTACAGTGTTACTTACAATGGGATCATAGCCTGTGACAGTAGCTGCAGGCAGGAATATAATACAAACAAATAATAATTAGTGCTGGGCAGGTGTTACAGTCCTGCACAGAAGGCTGAAGTTGCATAGGTAAAACGCAATGTGCCGTGCCGATTAACAAGTAGCAATTAGGTTAGCTAAAATCCTGATTAGAGTGAACACTACATGCAAGTCTTTCAGAGGTCATTTCTGAAGGGTGCATCTGCATAGTGCAAGGCTGGTATTCCCATTTGAAAGAACAAAATTGGACTCACCATTTTTATAGTTTGCTATAATGAGTTCTTAAAAATGGAAGGGCTAAGGACCTGGCATCTAACTTTGCTGCTGCTATTCCTGTACGACATTATCTGCTTACTTCTCTTTCAAACTGTGTTTCTCCCTTTCTCCTGGGACTGCCCCTGTTCGGTGAGCGGGACATGAATACTGGCAATTCTTTGGGTGTGGTGTAGGATCTTGTTGAAGAATGGTTGCCAATAATAAAACCATTAACCACATGTAGATGACTGTTGTGCTAGTCACTTTTCCTTGAGAAAGGTGTGAAAACATGAGTTAAATATTATTGACACCCAATAAAAAGTTTTAGATTCATTACTGTTTCCACAACAGTAATATGCAATATGTTTTGTGATGCTGAAGACTAAAAATTAACCAAGGAAAGAGTAATTCAGATTGTGATCACAGTTGTCCTTATTATGGATCTATAGTACTGAATATTGACTATTTAAGACTGCTCGTAGGAAGAAAAGAAAGCAGTTCTTACAAAAACAACAACATAAAAGAAATGTCAAATACTGAATTTTTGGCTGTTGTATTCAGGCTTACAATAGAAACTATACTAATGACAATGGATTTTGATTTAAAACATTGACGCGTTTGGGGGTTGTTTATTTGTAATATTATTTTATTTCAAATACTTGGAAGATATTTTGATTGTAGTTTTTATTAGAGTGGCAGTGAAATAAGTGTTGTCCAACAGTTTTCATTGGAAGTCTTGTCTTTCAGTTTCCTCCGATGATGTTAAACTTCAACCATTTGTCTGAAAGTTTTCACACTTCCATCTTATAGGTGGCTGAAATTCTTGGAAATTTTTCATAAAATAATTGAACTGTGATTGAAAATGAGGAAAGGAGAGGTACAAACAATATTGCTAGTTTAAAGCGTTTTCTTGATCCTATGACATCTCTATGGTTTTGTATAAGGGTAGTGCAAAAGACAACAGCGTGATGATACAGAAATAGCTTTAAACAGTTTGGTAGGAGAAGCAAGGGAGTTTCAGAATGATAATTATCTGCAAGGGCTCATTTGCTCTCTGACTGGTTGTGAAACCACAACTGTTAAGAAAAGACAGAATGAAGATAATTTTTTTGGCCTTTCAGTTATATTACACAAGGAAAAGAGACAACAAAATTTGACTCCAAAGTCAGCTTTGCAGAAGGGACCATAAAAAAAAAATCCATATTTCACAAGGCAAGAAAAAACAGTACCTGCCTGCCTTTCTTCTCCTTTCTTGCTGCCTTAGTGGGTTGACATTTCATTATAATCCTAATTGATGGTACATGGCCTCTCTCCTTTCATGGTACCATGACAAAAAAGCTTAAAGGAAAGTGAAGGAAAAAGTTCTGTACCAACCCAACTGGCACATTTTTCTTTTACTTTCTAAAACATTCCTTTTTAAGTTAAAGGAAGAACCACCATGACCTACTCTAACTTTTTGAAAGGCATAAGGCTTTTCTGAATTAATATCTTTTTTAGGTCTGGGACCTGAGACTTAACTAGAAAATATCTTTTTGAAAAATATTGATGTTTTTATTTTAAAATTCTTAGCAATGGGGAATCCAATTTATCTATGATATTTTTTCCATGCTGTTAACAATTAGATCTATCTGAAAAAAAGGGAATGTTAATTTGGTTTTGTACTAAAGATGAAAATTTAAAATCTTTTTTTAAAATTTTTTTTACTTTTTTTTTATTTGTGGATCAAATCAATGTGGAAAATTCCACTAGGTCTACAGAACATTGTCTTTTCATAGCCATTTATTTTAGTTTGGATTCTTTAGGTTGGTAAACACAAATAGCCAAGATTAAAGAGCAGAAGCAACTTGTTTTGATGTTATGCAAATTAACCAATTTGTCTTCTTTTTTTTTTTCAAAAAAAAAAAAAAGGTAATGAAATCAATATGTCTAACTAATCAGTTCACTGGAACAAGATAACTGTTTTTTACCAAGATGACTATTTCTTACCATTGTAAAAATTTTCAGTTGACATCGCTACTTAGCTCAATAGATTATCAATTCAGTATGAGTCATATATATGAATGTACATACACATGCTTATATATAAATTGTAATCAACGTAACACAAATTATTATTTTTTCAGCAGAACAAATGAATGGAATTTATGTCACCTCACATTTCTAGTCCATTGGTCATTTTCCAGTTATTTTGAATTTTGAACACTGAAGCTGGATGCAGCATTTTAGTAGCTTCCACCTTAAAGCAAATACAAAGGTAGTAATACCTTTCTGTACCATAAGTTTTAATCCTTTTTCAGAGCCACTGCTTAACAGCATTCTCCATTCTGTAAGTACTTCCCACATTAATGTTAAACTTGGCCATAAAGCCAGGCAAGGTTTGGTTTTTTCCACCCGACTGAAAAATGAAGACCGTTCTTTATTTGTTACCTGTTCTCTTCTGTATTTTGGTTTTGTGTCATTTACGAAATTAGCCAGTAGGATTTCGGTGTGTTTTGGTTGCTAACAACCCTATAAACAGAGCAGAATCAGGAACTGATCCCTGTGGGATCTCTAAGATGCACACCTGCTCACTGAGGAGTCTTCACTCTGGAATTAATTATACTTTGAGACTTGCTGGTTATGAACGTGTGTAATGAACGTGTGTAATGTGCACCATGATGATTTTCTGGTCTTCTGGCTTCCTAGCAATATGTCATGCAGTGCCAAGTCAAGCACGTTACCGAAGTCTAATTGCATTACACTTAACCAGATTTTTCATTTCATCAGCTAGTAGCAAGTTAGCTAGACAGGTTTCATTTTTTAATGTTTTTTATGTCCTCATTTTGCTAAGCTTGGAAAAGGAAAGGGTCTGCCTCAGATACAGGCAATCTCAATGTGTTCCTGCTGCAATCAGAAATTGCTTAAACCACCAAATATTGGCCTTTCATATAAAATTGCAAGGTTAGAGTTTTAGGCATCTGATGTGCACCTGGCATCTCATTTTAACGTGCAGAGGTACATGAGCAAATCAGATGAGATCACACTGCTTTAAAAATCCGATTTACCATGTCAGTAGATAAAAATTAGCTAGCTTGTCATCTGCTTCCACATCCATCCTTCGTAAGAAGGGGTTCTGTTTCAGGGAATGGGACCATTTCATCAGGACTGTGTCTTGTGTGCATTAGAATTTCAGTACTGAAACTCACATAACACTAAAAGATTCGGGACGATGCCCTTGAAATCTATTCCTATGTATGAGCCATGAATAGAGGAAACAGTAAATAGCACAGCTGCTGAAAACTGAATCAGTTTTTTAAGCTCACCTATGATAAGCCAAAATTATTAAAAATATTTTTCAAGCTCTGTTCCCCACGTTCCCTTGCATATCTTTGAAAGTATAAACACTTTTTCAGACTTACTATCTCTGTCCATTTTACCAGACAGCAACTTTTTGACTTGCAGACTATTTTATTATATTTCAATTTCCCATATCAGTCACTTCTTTAATATTAAAGTTTGTCTTAGTAGGAATGTCAGTGCTTAGGATAATATTTTTATTCTGTCCTGTATTTCTCCCCATACAGAATGCACTATAAGACATATCAGTGATGGGATAATAATTTTCTGTCTCCTTCCTCACAATTCCAGTATTTATCATTACTTTTATTACCATCTGTCTTGTTTTTTTTCGCTGTTGTCTAGAAAACCCCAGAAATGGTCTTCTGCTATGCGTTTTCTTACTTAAGTCACCATTTGAATTTACCCTTTTACCCTAGCTGGTAACATATCCATAATGTAAAATAAGGGTCTTCTGTCCTCCACTGCCTGCAGCTGCTTGATGAGTGACTCCACACTGAATAGGAGGGCTGAGAAATCAGAGTCAGCGAAACCTGAGTGACACAGGTATGGCTAGGTTTGGATGTTTTGGAGAAATCAGCAAGGTTTTTTTGATCTCAGCTCCCAAGATGTAGTTAGAGTTTTCTGGTTTATCTGAATTTGAGAAGTGACAAGGTAAGCTGATGAAATACGTTGGTTTTATAACATCAGGATTTACACCATCTACTTCTGCCACCCCGTCTTTGACCGGACATAATAGTCTTCTACTGCCATACCCTAATAAAATTACTGAATTCTCCTTCATGCTGCCTAAACTTTCCGCTCTCCCAGTTAGAGTCGCTTGGCATGTCAAAGAAGATACAATTTATTCTTATTTTATTTCTGTAAAAACTATTTCTAATCAGCATCTCTTCCTACCTTCTTAAGCTTAGCAATGACTGTAAGGTATGCTGCATGCTGGTTTTGATGTAGTTTGCTCTGGTTCAGTCTGTTGCCCCCAATGGTTCCAAACCATTT
The DNA here is from genome assembly GCA_009819775.1 of Phoenicopterus ruber ruber. Classification (NCBI taxonomy): domain Eukaryota; kingdom Metazoa; phylum Chordata; class Aves; order Phoenicopteriformes; family Phoenicopteridae; genus Phoenicopterus; species Phoenicopterus ruber. The sequence continues at coordinate 106,543,240 of CM020216.1, forward strand.
GAGACTCACCATTGCCAAAATATGAATTCTTTTAAACTTGCAACACTGGGACTAGTTCTGACATTCTAAATAAGGTGAGACTAGATTCATATTGCAGCAGCAGAAAATTCCTTTACCATGAAGATGTTGTCTAGAAAAAGAAGAGAAAGCTACAATGAATGGACTTACCTTGTTGATAGCGTTACACGGAAAATCTAGTTATGGGCAAAGTTTGCAGACAACTTATGCGTGGAGCCAACAGGACATTTATCTGGGGACTTATTTTAATGGTAATGGTTCAGACTTTTCGGGGGGCTGTTCAATGCAATAATCCTGCTGTCCTGTGGAAACAGGTGCTTCCTCTAGACTTGCTGCTATTATTGTCCCATGTCCTGGAATATTTTGAAGAGGAAGATCTTCTAACTGTTTCCAGTCTGAATTTTGAAAGATTATCTGAGATAAAATCTTATGTTCCTAAAGTTGTTTTTTGATGTATATATTTTAATTTATTTTAATCTTCATGAGGGTGTGATAAACGTGATCCTCGGTGAATCCATACGTTTTACAGCTGAGTGAGAATGACAATTTAAGGACTGCCATTCTTTGGAATAATCCTTGTTTAGTTCCATGTGTGAATTGCATTCTAACTTTGCAAGCTGAAGAGCTGTATATTCTAATTAAGAAATATATTCATTGCAAGAGAGACATGATATATATAGGAGAGATTCATTAGCAAAGGAAGATTCCCAGGAAAATTACAAGTCAACTGGGGTCTATTTTTATTGATTAAAAGGCATGTCAGAGGTGTGGGCCATCAAAGTTGTAAAAAAATAGAAATAGTTGTTTAACGCAGAATATTCTTTTTATTTTGGGAATACAGGTACTTGTGCTTTACAATTTCAGCATTTCATTGGAAAATTTGATGAGCATGAGAAAACAATGAGGAGGAAATTAGCCTCATTATCTCATTTTGATTGACACAAAAGACAGAAACAGCAGAAATGTAGTCAGGAAAATAATAGTGATCCCTACTCTGAGCAACCAAATAGAAAGGAAACAAGCTGTTTGCAATTTTTGTCTTTCTTGAATATTGCAACTTAATTGTCCACTTAGCATTATTTTTTGGGTGCATGAATGTATTGTTCATAATTTTTAAAAGTTCAAGTACTTGTTCATCTGAACCTTATCCTCACATGGTTTGACTAACCGTACGTAAGAATTAAGAGACAGGAGGGCTAATTGTGTTGAAGGGTAGTAAACACCCTACTACTTGCAGCAGTTTTCAAGATGATGGATTCTCTATTATTTATGTTCTTGCATCTTGGTTCCCACTTCAAGAAGCTGTATCTCTTCAAGAAGGCAAATAACCCACGTGCTTGCATTCATCCCAAAGCACCAACTTAATGACATTTTATTCCTCTGGCTAGACTACGAAAAAAAAAAAATAGAGACTATAAATGCTTATCTTTGTAAATAGCAGTAGAAACAAAATGGAACATGACTTTGAAATATTTTTCCCTAAAAGTTATGGAAAGCATTATATAAATCCTTTATGCATTAAAAAATCATTTGTTTTATCCTTTAATGTATTTTTCCATGGAACATTAGAAGAATAAATACAAGCTTTGCATTAATGGAAAAATGTTTATAAAGATCACTTTCTGAGAATAATGAATACTCAACGTAATATTCTATATTAGCTATTTGCATTTATAGTGATACTGACCTCTATATCTCTAAAACTTTCAGCACATCAGAAATTTATTAACTGACTGTTTCTTCAAGAGGAGAATAAACCGTCTGTTATCTGCCCTGCTTGTATTTTTTGTTGAAGTGAAAGCCACTTTGGGGATTAGCATTAATATACAGAAACACATTTTTCTTCTGATTTTGTCCTGTCCTCATCTTTATGATGTCAACTGGTCTGAGGAGAATGCAAGGTTAGATCCCTTAGTTGTCTCATTTTCACAAGGGAGGTTTTCATAATGTCACCAGCTTCAGTTTTTATCTTTTGGGCATGAGAGAATTCATGACTTTTCCTGACATTTTGAGGTAATGAAGTCTTGAACTGTGTGGTGTGTGCAATATCCTTTGCAAGATAAGTTTTAGGATTGTTAAATTAATTTCATTTCACATTGCACAGGGAGGAAGAAAACTATTCTTCTTCAAACAACGTCAGTCTTCATGCACTTCCTCTGAGGTGCCCCCAGGTAGCATATAAATAGATTATTTTCCACTGGGCAATGCTGGGCAGGAGCACATTCACAACTGTAGCCTGACTAATATAATTTTGTGATTACTAAAAAAACCCCATGGACTTTGCAGTGACCTGGGAGTGCAGGATCTCAGGACTTGTGTAGGTCTGCCTTGGCCAGAGTTCATTTTAGTGGTTTTTAACAATAGCCTGGTGGTCAAGTGACCATAGCCTCACCTGGTTTAGTGTAAGCTCTGTGAATCCAATGTATTTTTAAAGGTCTGACAAACCTAGGTTTGGCACTGTGTATCAAACAACAGCTAACTGGAGCTGGGGGAGTGTGTTGTGCAAGCTGTAGCTGGGAACCAACAAGAAGGAAGCAAACCATGATAAGTAAACATGTAAAAATGACCCAAATGCTCATCAAGACTGAGGAGAAAAGGACCCCGCCACCATCACCATGATCAAACTTCTTCCAGTTCAGACCTCAGGACGTTGATAACTCCTTTCAACCTTTCACTGTTCTTCTTGAGGAAGAATGAAACTGCCAACCTCAGGATCCAGAGTGAGCGTAACATTTGGGAAGAGAAAGCTTTGTATAGCTATTGAATAGTATTTTTAAAGAGGCTTTTCTTTATTAATTAGATAATTTGCTTGATTGGGTGGTTAAAACATTAACTGGACTAACAATAAATTCTTGTCTTCATATATGTGGTATGTTCTCTTTTGTCTGTAACAAGACTTTGAGAGTAACATGATCTGTCAACCCACATGATTCTGGCAAAAATGTAGTCTGCTATGGCTTTTCTTGAGTGTCTTCTCTGACACATGCAGTCACGGAGAAGAACATCCAGAAGCTTTAACATGGGTTCTACAAGCACTAAAATCATTACAAGAGGAAAGGAGAAAAGTAGATGCTTGTGTTGCTAATCTAGGAGAAATGTGGAGGATATTTTTCTTGGTTTTTTTAAATCTACATGAGTCAGATCAGTGCAGAAGGGAAACTCTTAGAAGGTTCGCAGAGGACTCGATTAGATTTCCTTTGAGGTTTCAGGACTAGTAAATCCTAGAATGATAGTGCTCTTTTTTTTAAAAAAGATACAGTCTTTATCCCTTTCTGAGATATAATGTAACTATACTTGTGTGAGAACTCTGCCTTCCCTCGAATAACATTGCTGACAGCATTTTACTTTTGTTTTCTTGGTCTTTAAAATTTAAAAGAATAACAGTAGAATTTCTTTAATTGCAGAGTCCTGGACCATGTTTAGATTTTAAGTCATCCATTGTGCACCTAAAATTCACATTGCTGGCAGAATGTGCAGCTAAACTAATGTCATTTATTGCTGATTGCTGTTTATTACTGATAAGCCCTATTGGTATTTGATGCAGGATTAATGTTTAATTAAAGTTCAGCTTGTATGTTTTCAATGTAGGTAATTAAAATGAGAAATTGTTTAAGTATTGGGAGCAATGCACAGTAACTTTACTTTCTGGAGAACTCTAGTGCAGTGGACCTTGGGACTGCTCCTCTTTCTACTGACATCAGAGGCAAGACTCTGTCAGGCCTTTCTGAATGTAAATGATCAGGTCCCCATACTCAGAACTCCCCTCACTCAGTCACAAGGAGATTTATGTGACCTCATCTCAACTGTTTGCCATTACTTCAAGTATTTCTCGCCAAAGAAAATAAAGCTATATTTTACTATGTGGAGAACAGTTTGTACCAGTGCAAAAGATGCCTGCCATAATGATGTACAACTTCAGAAATGTACATTTTTCCTCACTGTTGCCCTGCTTTATTGTCAATGTAATTAGAAGAGGTTTAGATTGATATTCCATTACAAATTTATGTTATTTTATTCCTTTATTGCAGATAATTTTTAAATTAATGATGTTGTTGACTTTGTATCTCTCAGCATTAGCTGATGCCATTATTTGTGTCCACATTAAATGTGGAAAGATGTCGGTTTATGTATTTGATTATTCTCATTTTAAGTTGCTGCTTGTGTCAGACTGACAAATGCACTAAACATTAATGAGTATTATTGACCACTGCTGTGACACAGCAAATTATTTTTATGGTCTTGATACAGGAAAAAGTCATAGAATCATAGAATGGTTTGGGTTGGAAGGGACCTTAAAGATCATCTAGTTCCACCCTCCCGCCATGGGCAGGGACACCTTCTACTAGACCAGGTTGCTCTTAAGTCCTTACCATTCTTGTTCTAAGCAAAATAGTGCTGAAAGTTGGGCAACTATAAAGCAATAGAGATGCATATAATGGGAGACTGATTCACAGCTGACATAGCTCAGTATTGAAATAAAATCACTGCTCTGTTGCTTGAATACACCTGTGTGGGGTAAAATGTCTTCTTTATCATGTGGAGACACAAAACTATAACCATTATTTCCCATCGGGGCTGCAAAAGTGATGAGCAACAATCTTCTGTTTTACCTCTCTTCAGCATTATCAGGGCTCCTTTCAATCATACCTTTCCTTGAACGCTTACTGCCTGTTGCCTGGAGAGGTGGTATGATGCCACGATCTGTATTATTTTCAGCTGTTACCAGCAAGGATGTGGTAAGAGACCTTCTTCTGAATGAGGAGCATCAGAAAAGGGTCCTCGAAGGCAAAATCAAGGTAACACTGTCTGAAAATGTTTTGGGAGATGATATGACTTTCATCACAGACATTGGTTTCTATTAACATAAAATTATCAGCTTCAAATCATTAGTATTTGAGGATGTGTTCATTATTTCCATTCATGATTAATCCCATTTGATGTAGAAAGTCAGAAAGCGGATGAGCATGATTTTGTAGGAGCAGTGCCTTTTACTGGATACAGAAGCAATAATAGGTAACAAAAATGATTAAAGGTATAAAGAGATAATGGTAAAGGAAGAAGATCTAATGGCTGTCCATTAATAACTTCTGTCATGATAAATGAAGAGTTCATTGACCAGACCTTCAGGTAACAACCTCAGCATTCCTTGTATCATATGAATATGATATTCAGTTCCTTAAGCATTTGGTTCTATTTCTATTTTTAACATTAATCTCCTAATGCTGTTATCTGGCGTCTTCCTTTGCTTTTGACAAATTTTAATTAACGGTCTCTTGGGATATTGAGAATGTTTAGGACTTGTGTGTTCATTGTTGTAAGCATTCTGAAATTTCAGTATTACAAATCCAAATATAGTTTTGGAAAAAAAAAAAAAAGTTCTTGCTGCTCAAAGGATTTCATGGAGGGACTTTCAATCTCGTACAATTGTACTGTTCTTGATATTTGGCTTAAAATTGACTGTCTCTGCCAAGTTTTATTTCTGCTTCTAACTCAGGCTAGTTGTGCTGGATCAAGACAAGAGTTCTGTCACACTTTTACTGCTAAATTTCCAGAACTTCATTTTGCCAACTTTTGAGGAGACTAATGTTCATCAAGTACTGATGCACTATACTTATTTTTGGCATGGTTGGAAGGCCCTGTGCATCTGTAGGGGAAAGGTTTTGTGGTTTAGACCTATCAAAAGGAATTGCCTAAGGAGACATCCTAAATAGCTATTTTTTTTTTTTCTGAAGATGAAATAAATATTTGCTTTCAAAAACCATTTCTGTATATAGAAAGAAGGCATACTTAATTCTTTTCAGAGTATTTGATAATTTCTTTGCATACACCAGAGAGAAATATTATGTGGACTCAGGTATCTTTCAAGGGTTTCCCAGTCAGCAACTCCAACATCAGTATAGGTAGAAATTATTCCCTTTAAGAATATTTGCCCTGTTTAATTTCTCCTAGCCTATGAATCAAATAATTATTTTCCTGATTAAACACATGGCTCATCCTGTTTCAGTAAGTACATATTGGCAATACCAGACAGAAGGTTTATTTAAACATATTCTGACCGGAGGATCCACGTAGTGCTGATGGGGAGCCAAGTTCAAGAAGCTCACTGAAGCGTCCCAGATGTGCAGGGAGGACGCCAAACCTGGGGTGGCAGAAGAACATGCAAGATGACACTTTCATCATTGGTTAAGTCTACCACTACCTGACTAGCAGCCTTTTTTGATCCATGAGGTAGGAAGAACTTCGACAGCAAGCGGTAAAGTAATTTAGTAAAGTATGAATGTTTCTAGTTTTCCAGAATGACGTCCAAATTGGTTCAGTACTTTAAACTTTATTTCTAACTTTGTTCTGTTGCTTCATTCTTCATGGTTATCAATGTGAAAAATTACTCAGAATAGGGACAGTAACTTAGGCGAGGCTGGGGTCCTTATTTAGCTCACCAAATTATGGCTAAATTCATACTTATGAAATGTCACTTTCTTATTCAGTTAACTTCTGAGCATAGACCTCGCATCAATGCATCCATTTCCCCCCCGTCCTAAGTGAATTGTCCCTTTTTAATTCAATTAGTCTTGCTCACTGGTTCAACAGTTCACAAGGTTAATGTATTAATGATTTTATGGAAAGATGCCAATCACTCCTAAACTTTGCCTGAAGAACCACTTGAAGTGAAAGCATGCTTAAGAAATTTGAATGTTAGAAGTACATTTGTAAAGGATATAAATCCATGAATTGTCTTCCATGCTGCTAGGCCTACTTAATGGAGCAATGGTTTGATTTACTAATCTGTACCACAAGGAAAGAAATGCCTCTGTAGTGCAACAGTTCTGTTTCTTGGATCACTTCCACATGTAATTTTTATCTCTATGTCAGTAACTGCAAAGTCTGAGACAGTTCAGCTTCTGTTTCATTTTCAGATGCAGGACTTTTTCTTCATTGTTATTTCTTTTATTACAGCTAGTGGATTTAACACTGGCTTTCAAAGTCTGGTACAGATAAATGTCACTGTCCTGTTCGTCCATTACAGAAGAGAGAGTTCCTAATTATGAGGTTGAGAAAAAAGGGAAAAAGAAGCAACAGAAATCATATTCTTCTTCTTCTTTTTTTTTTTTTTTTTTGGCTTTTCCTAACATCTGCCTGTCCCAGACAAGGCCTCCAACCTCCTGCAAGTGCAACTTGTTAATGGACGTGTCACTCAAATGTCTTTTTTTGCAAGTAGCAAGAATTGTCTCCAGTGCACAGGTATAATCCTTGCAGCTGTGTATGTCCTCTCTGGCTATTCTCCGTGATGCAGTCACTGCTGCTGGAGCTGCTGCTGCAGAGGCCAGGCAAGGAGAGGTTAGAAAAGCAATGTGTTCCTCTCAGAAAGTCAGAAGGTGTCAGAATGTTCTAGGCTGAGTTTACGTAGGTATTACCATCTTTTTAATTTGGAATTTTTGGATGAAAAATAACCTTTATTCTCCCAAAACTAGAAAAGGACAAGCCTCTATTTGTTTTGCTGTTTTATCTCAGTGTTTTCCTTCCTTTACTTTTCTGTGGCTAATACAGAATAAAAAAAATGGAAAGAGCAAAAACCAAAATCCAAACCAGTTTGAGTGGACCACTGAGTAGGAAAGCCCGACGTTAGCGCTGCATGGTACATGCCATTGTTGCTAGTGAAAGAGCAACAGACTACAGCAGCACAGAGGTTTGGTGCTGGGCATTTACCATACGTATTCCCATGGGCCTTTGGTCAAGTGCTGTTTTAGAGTCCTTGCCATGTTCTGCAGTCTCAACTAGAAGGCTAAAAATCAGAAATTGTACAAAGCTCAAGGAAATTGAAATGGCTTTTTACTTTGCCATGGCTCCATGATATAAATGGGCTGTGGTCATGGTTCTGCTTATGAAAGTCCTTGCTTAGAAGGAAATTTTGCAGAATTAGTTAATTTTCTTCCCTTAAATGTGAAGGTACTGAAGTGACATTTCTTTACTACTTGCCTCATTTAAATCTCTCCTCTCCTTCACTAAAAAACCCTTCCCCAAAGCCCAAAATAAGTAAACAAAAACCTTGAGCTTTTGTGCGATCTGTAGTGCATCCAGGTCAGGTTGAGAACCATGTTTTGAACAGATGTAGTATACTTGTAGAAATGCTTTTATAAAAATTTCATTCCATTCAAATATATTAATTCTGGAAAGACTAGCACTGTAATCATTCACATAAGTAACTGAAAAGCCTTCTTTGCTCTATTTTTTTTTTAAATAACATCGTTACTTCAGCAATGAGATCTAAGGAGGACTGTGAATGAGTAAACATAATGAATAAACTTTATTTGGTTAAAATAAAGACAAACTGATACACTTTAATCTTGTTTTTTTCTTAACTTGCCCCAACATCTTTCTCAAATTTTTGCCTGGTGTCTGCATAGACATAAAATAAAATCAAATGAGTAAAATCAATGTGCAATTGTATTACTTTTGATTTTTCTAGGTTGGTACATTTAGGAGAATTTGTTTCCATGAGAACAGATTGCTGAGGAAATCATTCAGCTTACGTCTTACCAGACTGATCAATGAACTCTGGATTTTGTTGCAGGTAAAATGTCCTGCATTGACTGGGTAGAGGGATTACATTAAACCAGGCAAGTTTAGGGATACACCAAGAAGAATTTTGTTTCCTTTCATTGTTGATGAGGATTACCTTACAACTTAACCAACATCCTGATAAGAAGTCACAGTACAGGGCAGATCTGGTAGTCTAATTTCTGAGGAATACAGGTCCCCTATTTTTGTCTGCCTAAACTCAGTAAATGTTGGAGAAGCAATATTTTTACGTGTTTACATTAAACTACACTACTTCTAAGTAGATGGCTGAAGCCTACCATAATTATTCAAAACTCTAGATGGACCTCCAGTTTTAGAAAAAATTGCCAGCATGTTAGACATAGGAAAAAGTGAAAGCTAATTTTTTTTTTCTTAATGAATGTTTTTTTCCTGTTGCACTTAACTTTTTGCTGCTTGTGGATATGTGATATTTTGCCTTGTGGATTAACAGGAAAATGTTTTAAGCTAAAGGAGATGTTGATGACTTCATTTCTCAAGCCTTTGGCTTTAGGATCTGTTCCCGGTAGCACCCTCTTCTGATGATGTGAAAATATCCTGAGAGTGCCCAAGCAAAGTCAACTGTCATAAAGGGCTGTCCTGGTTTTGGCTGGGATGGAGCTAATTTTCTTCCCAGTAGCTACTGTGTTTTGCATTTAGTATGGGATTTAGTATGTGAAGAATGTTGGTAATACACTGCTGTTATTAGTTGTTGCTAAGACATCAAGGACGTTTTCCAGCTTCCCAGGTTCTGCCGATGTGCAGGTACAAAAACCTGGGAGGGGTATAGCCCTTACAGTTGACCCAAACTGGCCAAAGAAAATATTCCATACCATAGACGTCATGCCCAGTATATAAGTGGGAGTCAGCCAGTGGGCTGAGTTCGTTTGTGCTTTCGTTTGTTTGTTCGTTTGACTGTTTGTTCGTTCTCTCTCTCTCGGGAACTTGGGTTCCGAGATCGCTGCTGGGGAAATCGCTGTTCCGAGATTGCTTCTCAGGATCATTCCAAGATCACTCTTGGTTGTGCTCCATGGTCGCTGCTCTGGACGGGCTGTATTGGTCGTCGGGACATTGGGCAGTGAAAAATTGTGCATCGTTTGTTTTGTGTATTCTATTATCATTACATTTTATTATTATTATTATTATCATTATTAATATATCATTATTATTATTATTATCTTTTCTTTTGCTGTCCTAGTAAACTGTCTTTATCTCAACCCATGAGTTTCCCTTTCTTTCTGATTATCCTCCCACCCCACTGAGGAGGGAGAGGGGGGGAGTGAGCGAGTGGGTGCGTGGTATTTGGTTACCAGCTGGGGTTAAACCACAACACGGACACACTGGACCGCAGGTTCTTCAGGCTTTGGGTTTTACTGTTATAGGATATACTTTATGTAGTTGCTATGCAGTTTCGGTATGGGAGTCTGCTAGATCAGTTTCCTTCAGTAGCACTTTCCTTTAGAATTGAAGCATAAAGTACATATTTTTAATAGACTCTCTATTACTAGAGCATAAGCTAGAGGAGAAAATTACAGATTAATGACTGTGCAGACTTTTATAAAAATGTATGTTTGAAAGCAAAAGGAATAATGTATGTGATTATAATGTAACATGTAGAACTATGAGTGCTTCAAAGATCTACATGCATTTTGTAACTTCCCAATTTCATTTGTGAAAACATATATAAAAATATATATAATATGCATATAATTTCAGGCATTGTAATGACAGCAATTTAAAGATCAGCAAAAACTCCTAGCATATTAATGTAACATTGACAAGTAATTATTCTTTAAAATGTATATTAATCATCAGTAATTATGAGTACAATGTGGATTACTCGAAGCCTGCATTGTTGTTGATTATACACTCTAGCTTCTATCTAGTTTTAATGGCCCTCATCATGTTCTGATCCTTTGAAGTAATTGATTGTGATAATTACTAAAATCATCATAAAATCCTAGTAAATAGGGAACAAATTGAGAACAAATGCACTACAGGTGTCTCTACGTTGCAGAATCTTCCCTTCTTACACAGCCCTTTTTCTGCTTTTAGAATGGTTTGATTTATTTAATCAGGAGTGCACCTCCAGTTGCTCTTCATGTCTGAGATACAAGTCATCCATATGATGGGCCAACAGGTACATGTTACTGGACTGAATACTGTTTACAGATCTCTTCTCCAAGGGGAAACAAGGAAGGGTCCACAGTGAATCCAGCCTACCTTCTGCAATGTGTAGAAATCTATAGTGTCCATCTGCCCCTGACATCTGTGGGAGGGGATGGATTATTTATCTTTATACCTCCTAAAGCATGCATTGTAATAGTCAAGATGGAATATGTCTTTGTCATGTAACTTTACTTTTTTGAACATAGTGAATTAAATCTGCTGATCACTGGCCCACTGAATTCAATAGATACATTCGATTCTTATCCTTTGGCTCAAGTGCTAAATGTTAGCACAATGAATGCAGATAATCTGCTATCTACGATCTAATAATCTATGCTTTCTACTGTCTAATAATCTAGGTGAGAGTAAAACCTGATGTACTGTTACACATAACATCAACACGATGAAGACGTGACATTCAAATGAAAAATGAGACTGTTTGAATGTCTTTTAATAGCTTGTAGGAATAAAAAAGGGGTAGCACTGTGTATATAATAGAAAATATGGATTTTCTCCCTAAATTTCTAAAACTTCTGTGACAAGCAATGTCATATAAAAATTGTGGCCTTTATCTCTAAATTTTTTTCTATGTGAAAATTCAACTAAATCTGTTGACACATGGAAGTCAACAAAACATTGTATTACAACTTATTACATTGCTAGTTTGCTTACCAACAGTCTTTTATTTATCTTCAATTTGTCCAACTTATTATTTTTGAAATCCTGCTGTAGCTAAATTTTAAGTAAAGGTGATTAGAGACAGCCTACATGGCTTCACTAAGAGTGAATTGTGACTGACTAATCTAGTGGCCTTCTATGATGGAATGACTGCATCACTGGAGAAGGGAAGAGCTACTAATATCATCTACCTGGACTTCTGTAAGGCCTTTGATATGGTCCCCCACAACATTCTTGTTGCTAAATTGGAGAGATATGGGTTTGATAGATGGACTGTCCTTCACCTGGGAAGGAACAACTCCATGCACCTGCATACACTGGGGGCTGCCCAGCTGGAAAGCAGCTTTGCAGAGAAGGACCTGGAGGTCCTGGTGGACCTGGTGAACATGAGCCAATGATGTGCCCTTGCCACAAAGAAGGCTGATGAGGAGTGTTGCCAACAGGTTGAGAGAGGTGATCCTTGTTTCGGAAATGAGTCCTGTTGTCTGATTCCCTTCTTTCTGGGGTGCCATGTTGCCACAAAACTTGTTTTTCAAGGCCCAGGATGGTCTTTCAGGCTGAGGCTCCAGGTGGGGCCATGTTCCCTGGCTGCAGCGTAAAGCACGTTTCACATTTCTTGCCCTGTCCGGACTGGCTTAAGAGCTATTGCACAAACTACCTGTGATCATTTCAAAGGGCCACTGTTGAAACAGTTCTTTCAGGTCACTTGATAGAGAGGGCTCACAATCTGTAACCCAGAATATGCATTCTCAAGAAACCCAAAACACATAAGAAGGTTTGTGTTTCTTTTTTGTTAGCTGGTGGGGGCATGGCTGTTATTTTATTGATTACATCCGTTGAAATATGATGATGCTCATCTTGCCTTTTTATCCTAAAAACTGGATCTCCCCCGAAAGTCCTTTGACCTTGCTTTGTTTTATGGCAAAACAAGCTTTCAGAAGGATCTGGTTTATTCTTTTCCCTTTCTCAAACAGTTCCTCTGCTACGGTGCCCCACATAATGATGTCAGTACAACATGGTCCTGGGCCACCAGCTCTAGGTAACCCTGATAGAGCAGAGGGGTTGGACAAGGTGATCTCCAGAGATCCCTTCCAACCTCAACCCTTCTGTGAAGCTGTTATTCTGTGATTCTGTGGTTACTGAAGCAATACTATCTGGTTCTAATCTCTAGTGTTTTGACACAGCATTGACTTGTTTTACCAGCAGGGCATCCATGGTGCATCTCGTGGATTTAAGGCTGGTCACCTCTTGCACTGTCCTAAAAAAAGTCATTAAAATTTTCTGAAGTGCCTGCATGTTTGTCCATAATTAGCTTATTGTTATGGGCTCCTTCCTCATTTAAGTATAATGCCAGGTCCTGAACAAACTCCCTCACTCCATTAAAGGAGCAGCCAAAGACTGTCAAAATGGTGATGCCTGTAGAGCATGGCATAAGGACAGATGGAGCATCTGGCTGCCCCTTACAAGTTAAAGCACCCAGATGGACTTTAAATCCCAGAGCATGTGGAAGCAGTAGCAATCCTCAGAAGCTCCCAAAGGATCCCTGAGGATATACCTCACTAAGTCTGCTGTTTCAAAGGACTTTTTCCCGACCCCATGCACAGACGGATGCTTGGGAGTATTACCTTTCAACTTTATTGCCATTCTTGACATGATATGCCAACAATGACGAGAAATGGGGGCTCCTTCTCATTAAAATGTTTAAATCCATGAATGCAGATAATTTTGGAAATCTTTCATGTAAAAGGCTTCCACATGTTATAAAATCCATAAGAAATAAACAATGATAATCCAAAGAAACAACTTTCTAGGTTTGGATCCCAGGACTGCTGAGTGTTATGACCCATAGCTTGCATAGGCAAACTTTATAAACTTTACCCAGTTAAAAGTCTACTGTGAAAGAAAATCACTTGAAGTGCCACTTTGCTTTTGTTTTAATTTACTTTATTAGTATCCCCAGATATGATCCACCATTGTCCAAGCATTATTTTCCATCACCAGCTCTCTCATCACCCCTGCAGTAGTCATGTTCCCAAGATTAAGACTATAAATTTCCTATGCTGATTCTTTAAGGAGAGAAACACATTAGACGCAGAGTAAGAGTTGGAGGCTGAGGCTGTTATAAATCTTGACTCTTTACACCGCATGGAGCCCTAATGAAGTGGTATCCAGGATTGTATTTCATAGACCTTTCACGCATTTCAGGCCATATTTGCACTATGCTAGAAATATATTTATGATGTGACCTGAGGAATTATGTGGGTGTCAGACTGATAGAAAGGCAACAGGTAACTTTTAGAGATGAAAAGGAGAGAAAAAAGGATGACACACCTCTAATATCAAGGATTAGAAGGCAAGGAAGAGGAAAGTAGGAGGGGAGAGAGAGAAAGGAAAGGATTTTTTTTCTGAAGCAAACCATAAACAAAGGAGAATTGACCTAAACAGTAATCAGTCTGAGATCCTCTCCAGATGTTCTGAGAAGATTCAAGGCTTCCTTTTCCTGAAGGTTTTGCAGGCTAGAAAGATTTGAGTCTTAGGTAAGTATTTGAAAGGCACTCTCTGTTTGACATCCAGGCAGTTTTAAAGACAGCTGGAGATTCTGGAGCTACTTTTCATTTCCAATACTATGCATGTTTTTTAGCTGGAGACAGAAAAAATGTGTTTTCACGTTATCTATATATGGCTGTGCTGGTTATGCAGGGAAAATGATAAAACTGACTGCAGCTTATGCAAAAAAAGATGGTGCGAAATGCATAAAGCACATTAACTCTTATGATAGGAAGAAATCCATTTGATCACATTGATTTTTATTAAGATATCATTTGCAAAAATAACATAGTAAAAAAATCCAAAGAGATTAAGTGATTTTTAAGTTGGTGGTGTTCCTTTTCAACTCAATTAAAATTAAACAGTGAAAAGAGATTGAGGAGGTTCGGACATGAGGGGAAAAGCAGTGGAAGGAAAAGTCTCTTGCATATCTAGTTGTCTTGTTACCTATGTTAAAAAGTTGTTGCTCTGAGCTCCTGATGCTTGCTTAGTGTACTGGGATATTGCATCCTCCCTTTATGTAAGTTGTCAGCCCTACCAGCAGCTTCAGGACTTAAGACAGGAAATGTATTTGTATGAATGAAATATTCTGTTGCTGCATGACTTACAGTGTCCATACTGTAATACAGAGTGGGCGTTGTGTGTAGGGTTTGCCCTGACACCACCAGGCTTCTTTATAAGAGAAGAGCCTTATACGCATACATGGCACGATTCGAGATCAGGTAATGTTCCAATGTGACAGGTCACTGAGTTTACTTTTAAAGCAGCATTTTGAATGTTGCTCTCTGAGAAGCAGGACTTCATAGTAAAACATAAAAAATTTATAAATCAAATAATACAGGTTTCCATCAGGAGATATAAATGTATCCTCTGAGGTATCAGCTTTGTACACACTGGGGTTAAATATCTCCAGTTTGAGATGTGTAGCATAAGACAGACTGACTTTGTCAGTTTTATTGCTATTTAATATCTTTATTTAATGTTTTGTTATCCTGTTGAAGTTCTGCAAAAGTTAACATTGATGCCTTACACTGATAAATATTGAATCTCAGGAGCCTTATTTTGTTTGGAGAAATTAGAGCTGATAATATTAGTTATAAATGCTGTTAGAAGCATCCTCAAATATAATTTTTTTCCCATATGTAGTAGATTTAATGCTTATTTTATTGTGTCAATGTCAGTCACTGTTTAACTTAGAATCATAGAATCACAGAATATCTCAAGTTGGAAGGGACCCATAAGGATCATTGAGTCCAACTCTCTGCTCCTCACAAGACTACCTAAAACTAAACTGTATGACTAAGAGCATCATCTTGACGCTCCTTGAACTCTCACAGGCTTGGTACCATGACCAGTCCATGGGGAGTCTCTTCCAGTGATCGACCACCCTCTCAGTGAAGAACCTTTTCCTAATGTCCAATCTGAACTTCCCCTCATGCAATTTCATTGCATTTCCTCATGTCCTCTTGCTGGTCACCAGAGAGAGGAGATCAGCACCTCCCCCTCTTACTGCCCTCTGCGAGGAAGTTGTAGACTGCGATGAGGTCACCCCTCAGAGATGAGGTCACCCCTCAGCCTTTCTCTTCTCCAAGCTGAACAAACCAAGTGACCTCAGCCATTCCTCCTAAGTCTTGCCCTTGAGACCTTTCACCATCTTGGTTGCCCTCCTCTGGACACACTCTAATAGTTTGATGTCCTTCTTATATTGAGTCACCCAAAACTGCACAGAGTGCTAAAGGTGGGGCCGTGCAGAGTGGGACAACCACTTCCCTCGACTGGTTAGCTCATATGCACACAGCTGTGCTTGATGCGCCCCAGGACATGGTTGGCCCTTTTCTTCTGCCAGGGTGCACTGTTGACTCAACTTAGCATGATTTTAAATAATTTATAGTTTTAAATCCTTCTTGACCTAATTTATATGTTTATTCACCTTTAAGGTAACTTTTCTTTGCTCTACTTCATCTTATTAAAATAAGTATTTAGTGAAATTGATAGAACAGATTTTTCTCTGCTGGATTAATTTTCAATTAACTGGTCTTTCTCTTTTTATCTGCAAGTTGTGCTGGGTTCCACCTTGAATGCAATCCTGATGGATTGAGGTTTAAGTCTCCTCTCCTAAGATCCAGAGTTCTGGTCCTTCATTTTGTCCTGCTCCTTCCTCTTAGGATCTTGAACTCTAACACCTCAGGGTCACTGCACCAAATTTGTCCTCAACTTTCACACTCACAACCAGCTCTTCCTTCTTTGCAAGTATCAGGCCCAGCAGAGCACCTTCTCTCCTCCATCACCTATGTTGGCTCCTCAATCACCTGTATCAGGAAGTTGTCAGCAGTGGACTCCAGAAAACACCTAGGTTTCTTGTGCCCCACTGTCTTGTTCTTCCAGCAGATATCAGGGTGGTTAAAGACCTGGATCACCGGTTATTTACAGAGCACTGCATGAAAAATGCTACTAGATACACGTGATTTTAATGATCAGGATAATTGCAGTTCTTTCATGCAAAATAGACTGTATATACAAATAATAATAATTAAAGATTCAATATGAGTTTATGGAAAATTGATTCCACTAAACTAGCTATATGTAATTTTTCTGAAATGCTAAGTATTACAAATTTGTTTATATTTTATTAACACAATGATAATTAAATTTCTCTAACACATTGTAGTTATTATACAAAATTTTCATTAAGAATCTGGAATGGTATGAAAGAAAAATGGCACATATTAAGTGGATTGAATGTGGATTAGATAATATATCCCAAAACAAAATGAGGACAGAGCCATTAACTAGTTGCCTCAATGGGAATGTTTTTGGTCTTATGTTATTTTTCTTCCAAATCACTGATCAAATCTTCAGTGATTAGTGTGAATGTGTTACAAAATTCAAGGAAATGGTTATTAATGAAGAGGATACAGCACTTGTACAATATTATTTATTTTTTATCCAATTACAAGAATCTTATTTTTTACCATGATGAGGTATATAATCATACATCAGTAATAAAGAGGTTATTTGTTCTGCAGTTCCTGCTTACAGGATTGATTATTGAGAAGTATTTGTGAAAAGCTATAAGAACAATTGTAGCATATAGAGCCTTAGCATTATTATGTAAGTTTAAAAAGTGGTATACTTGGAAAAATTAATCTGAAGTATCATAGCTGGGCATGACTGATGTGCAGTTGGAAATGCAAGGAAAGTAAGCCTTACTGGCCGAATAAAAGAGAGAGAAAGGTGCTCTCCACCTATTTGCTGAATATGTGGCCTCTACATCACTATTAAAAGTTGAATACTCTGTCATCTATCTAATTTGTAACTGAGGGCTTGGAAAAACACCTGCTACAATAACGGGGTCAAGAACATGCAAGTAATTAGAGTTGCATGATAGATGTGTGACAGATCTAGTCACTGTGCAGGAGAATTTGGCATCCATCTGTACAAGTAGTCATAGCTGCAGCCGACCGGCAGAAGCTACTGAAAGGCTTGAGCTCACTGTTTCCGTTACACTAATGACAGTTGTTTACCTTTGAAGTAATTTAGCAGTAATGAAAAGCCACTGATGAATCTAGAGCTGGCTTATGCTTTGTGACTGGGTGAACTGGGATCCCAGAAATGTAGGAGAAAGAGACATGAGGCAATTGGAAGCAGGAAGATTGGACCCCTGGTGAAGATCCTGTGGAAGAGTAACTCCCTGAAAGGGATAAGTAATAGGAAGCAATCAGCTATCATTAGCTTGAATGAGATAGATAGTATAAAAATGCAGTAAAGGGGAAATATTGGCTATGTCTATATTAACAGGGTTTAGTTTGAAAAGAGTGGACCTAGGAAGTGAAATGTGTAGTGGGCGTCATGTCCACTTAATGGTTTTATGTGGAAAAACATTCAGTCTACGTTTCTGATTGCAATCTCCAGCTTTTTCATTCTTGTTTCCCTATGGTGCCAACCAAAGCAGTTTCAGCACTAAAATTTTAATCTGCCTCCACTTCTCATTGGAAAATTTAAATTAAATAAATCATTTAAGCATTTTAGTAGTTGTTATTGCACTATCGTAGTCTACTTAGGCATTTCAACTTGTCAAAGAATGATAGGCTGTTATGGGTGTTTTAATGAAAGACTATATTAAAAATATCAGAGTAATGTAAAACATATTGCAAATGAGTTCAAAATTAAAGGCACTTCATGTCCTTTATTGGATTCCTACAGTTTTGCTTGTGTTCAGACTAATGGCTGATAGTATGTGATGGGAATACAGAAATCAAGCTGGTATATCAAGTATGCTCAAACACTAGAGATTTACTATTTCCTTTTTCACTGGACTACAACATTGATTTTCATACATATACATATATACATATGTATGTGTGTAAATATTTATGAAACATACGCATGTAGATTTAACACATTGCATATAAATATATGCATATTCATATTCACATTTTATCTAAATAAATGTAATGCAAGGAGATCAGTCTACCTAAGGAGGATATGACCTTGAATTGTAGATTGCACACGGACATTGCAGTACATTTCAAGTAAACATCTTAGGCCACCTTTTTTGGTACAGTTGGGAAGATTTGCAAGGGACAGGTACCATGAACCGCTTTTAAAATCAGCTTAACTAAGACTCGCTGTTGCATCCCGAACCCTAGATTGATGTGCAATTGTTGATGTGACTTGTGTGCTCAAAAATCCTCTAGATGCCAGAACATTTTTAGTGGATGTGAAATGAGGACCAAGTAACTGAAACATCCAACTATTTAGAATAGCCCTTGAGTAAAAATAACTTCAAAATCTGGCTTCGTATTTAGATGAGTTAAGATGAGGGTCCTGTACCTTCTCTTCACAGGTTTACACCAGTATTCCACAGTTAGAGAAGGTAAATCAGTGAAGACATAAGCTGTCTCTTATGTAAAACTGAAGAACTGTGTATGATTAGACAGAATTTTCTACAGGAAATTCAAGTATAGGAATGAAATATCCCCAAGATCCCCAGAGATGGATTGTGGGAATTAAGTGTATAGTAAACTAATAAAACAATTTCTTCTTTAGCAGACTAAAAGAAATTGTTAGTGACTCACTCGTCCTATGACTGTGTCCAGGATGGCATTTTTTGATTATTTCCATTCCCAACAAATGTAACTACGAACACTTTCAGAAAAAAAAACCCAACAGCTAAGAAAGATTCCTCTTTTCAAAAATGTTTTAGACTCCTTAGTTGCATCATCATGCTTGTATATGGCTAGACTTTGTAGTAATGTCTATAATCTGGTGGCTGAACGCCAAATTTTGCCGCCCTTTTATCTTTGCATTCCTACCGAAGAAATGTATAGGCTTGGAAAAGTGAAGAGGGAGAGAAGGCAGAGATGCAGGTCCAGAAGTTTATTTTAAAAAACCCCAAATAAATCTCTCTATTTGAGGGTACAGATTTATTTCAAGAACTCTGGACACAAGAAAAGCTGGATTAAAATCCTTGTCTATATTAATTCTGAGGAGTTTTACAGACAGTTAACTCTAACATATAAAGCCATATCTTATCCAGTAACGTAGATGTGGTGGGTTGACTTTGGCCAGCTGTCAGACACCCAGCCAGCTGCTCTCTCACTCCCCCTCCTCAGCAAGACAGGGGGAGAAAATAAGATGAAAAATTTCTTGGGTCAAGATAAGAACAGGGAGATTGCTCACCAACTGCTGGCATGGGCAAAACCAACTCAACCTAGGAAAGACTAATTTAATTTGTTGCCAATTAAGAATAGAGTAGGATGGTGATAAACAAAGACAAAACCTAAAACCACCTTCTCCCCACCCCTCTCTTCTTCTAAGCCTCAACTTCTCTCCTTCATTCCTGACTCCTCTACCTCCTCCCCCTCGAGTGGTGCAAGGGGTTGGGGAATAGGGGTGACAGGCAGTTCATAACAGTTTGCCTCTGCTGCTCCTTCCTCCCCACACTGTTCCCCTGCTACAGAGTAGGATACAGTCCTTCCTCATGGGCTGCAGTCCTTGACAAACTGCTCCAACTGGAGTCTTCGCCATGGGCTGCAGGGGAATCTCTGCTCCTGCACGTTATGGTGGTGTGCTCCCCCGCGCTGCTCCCTGCTTAAGCCATGACCACCAGTGGGGGTTGTGATGCCTGCATCCAGCTAAGGCTGGACTTCCTGGGGAGACAGATAATAACACAATAGTAAGAAACTCACACCTGTAGTTGATACGCAAATATGACTATAGACCAATCATCTTACTCTATAAACAGTGAGCAGCCCAGGGCCTGTTGAGCACTCCTGCACAGCAGCAGGCTGCATGCCAGGATCACCCCTTGAGTAGGGACGCCTCTCAAGGTTACTCCCTGAGGTTGAGAGATTCCTTGCTGCAACAGATCCTCAGTAAGTGACTAAAAGGATGCTAAACTTTGAAATCTTAGCTAAGTGGTATAAAGTCTGAGACTAGGATTGGATCCAGCTGCACCTAGACTCCTCTCTGAGAAGGAGTTCAGAAAGCAAGGGGGTCCTTTCTGAACCTCATGACTCAACAGGAGGGTCTCCTTAACAGTTTTGTCTGACCCTGTCCTCTATGCAGTAAATAATCCAATGTAATTTGCTACTGAAACTTGTTAAACACTGTCTCATTTACCATTGAACCTTGTTAACTCACCGGTTTATATTAATAAAGTATATTGTTGCTTCTCTCTTACAAGTGAAGTGCATCACTCCATCCGCAACACACCTGGAGCATGTCTTCCCCTCCTTCTTTTCTGGCCTGAGTGTCTGCAGGGCTGTTTCTCTCACTCCTGTCTCTCACAGCTGCTGAGCAGCATTTTTTACCTTTTCTTCAACATGTTTCCCCACAGGCATCACCAGCTTGGCTGATGGTCTTAGCTTTGGCCAGTGGTGGGTCCATTGGAGCCAGCTGGAACAGATTGGAACCAGCTGTGTCCAGCCTGGGGCAGGCCCTGGTTTCTTCTCACTGCAGCCCCTGCTGCTACCAAAAACTTGCTACCTACACCCAATACAATAAGTGTGGCCAATATAGCCTAGATATCAGTTCTTTGAATGTCTATACGTGTTATATCAGTAACATGGTTGGAAAAACTTTTGACTTCTCTTTCTGTGATTTTTTTTTATAACTTATTAAAATGAAACTAAAACCATCAAAATATACCAATATTGAAACTCAGTATAAAATTGAAAAAAAAACTTAGCACAATTTTTTTTAAAAAAAAGGGCATTGTAAGAAATCTATCAGTTTTAGTATAGTTTACTTTGCTTGAAAATTGCTGATGTACTAACTAGAAGCTCATGAATATATTTATGTCTTTAGAACACATTTAGACAAAGTGAAAATTGCTCTGTTAAGGTACCTTTGTAGGCACTGCCTGTGACCTGCTATGGTGATGGGAGCAACACAGTCTCCACTTCCCGTTGCCTGCTAAATGCCACTGACTGAAGTCACTGGAAAGAAAGAGAACTGCGCAAGATGGAAAGCAGTACCACACAGTTTAGATGTCT
Source organism: Phoenicopterus ruber ruber (assembly GCA_009819775.1). Classification (NCBI taxonomy): domain Eukaryota; kingdom Metazoa; phylum Chordata; class Aves; order Phoenicopteriformes; family Phoenicopteridae; genus Phoenicopterus; species Phoenicopterus ruber. The sequence continues at coordinate 106,564,725 of CM020216.1, forward strand.
CTTTCCATTGTCTGTGAATGGCCCTTAGGTATCTCCAGAACATATGTGGAGCACCTCTGGAGTTAAACATCTGCCTTTTGAAAACTTAAGGATCAAAAAATTAAAAGATCTCAGCAGCCTTCATCTAACGAAGACCCCATGGGACATTCTGCCTACTGTTAATGGGTACTTAATGGAGTGGAATCTCTGGAATAATAACCTATTAATCAATAACCTCATGATTCATAGAGCATTCCCTCCTGGAAGTGTCAACAGAGACCAGAATCTTTCTATGACACTTTCAGCCCTAAACAGTTGGCTAGATCTAGACTGCCCTTGTTTTGTGCAGTATGACCTGCAACTCATTGATTTCTGGCTTCCCAGTGGCTCAAGCTTCAGAAGAGGCAGACCCTGTCTATTGCAAGGAGAGTATGGATTTTTTTTTTTTCTGAAATGTTACTTCTTTCTCAGGCTGAACATAGGCTTATTTTCTGTAGGTAAGCGCTCTCACCAGTAAGTTATCATGAAAAAGGTTGTCACTAAAACTTGAGAGTTCTTGCTATGTGTAACTTATCTTCTCCAGGGCTCCTAAATCTTACAGCGAAATAGGGTTAAGGAAGCAACATAAGGCTTGAGGAAGAAGGTGCGTTTCTCTTCCAAGTAACCACATCTGACTATGTGTGGACAGTTAATTTAAGCCTATAGGACACTAAGGTTCAGCAGAGAAAGGACAAAAGAATATAGGCATTTATTTACAGTCCTGGAGAAACAGGGGATTACATTGATAAATGTAGATATGTTTCAGATGCTTTAATTCCCAACTGGGTTTAAGATGACTATTTCAACAGAGTACTCTCTATCTTTATGACATAACTGAGTTTTACAGTAAAGGGAAATGGTGTCTGTCTCATCTATCTTGGCATTAGTGAAGCATGTAATGCAGTACAATGTTGGAAAATTTAGGTTAAAATGAGGAATACAGGCTTTTTGTAAGAATGATAAAGTGGGGAAAAAAATAGCTGAAGGAGAGGAATTGACTTGTGTCAAAAAAAAGAGAAGAGATTACTAGTGACATTCTTGAAGGTCAGATCTTAAAAAGAGACCTTATTTAGTATTTTTGTGACCTTGATGGAAAAAAAAGGGAGTAGTAAGTTGATGCAATTTTTTTTTGACGAAAAAAAGTTGGGAGACATTGTCAGTCCAGAGGATGATCAAAATATGGTATTGGAGGGATGACCTTTCATGTATAACCCCATCTTGTATGCCTCAAAGTCTGGAATAACAGAGCAGGAATTAAACTCAATAATATAAAAGTATGACCATATGCTTTAGCTAAAAATTAACCCAAAACCTTAAGTGACAAAGGCTTGTACTCAGTGATAGGATTACAAGGCATCAGCAATGAGATGTAGCTACTAAAAGGTGACGGCAGTTCTTGAATACATCAAGAAAGATGCAACTGTGTGTGTGGAGAGGAATTGTCATGCACAGACGATCCATCATCTACAATACTAAATATAGTTCTGTTCACTCATAGTCAAGCTGGAAAAATTGCAAAAAAACCTCTATTAGAAACATAGAGGGAAGGATGTACCCTTTCTAAAAAAGGACACCAAAAGACTGGCTTATTTAGCAAAATGAAGGCATAAGGGGCACATGATTGTCCTCTTCAAACACATTAGCTGAGGTACAAGAGCTGTTCAAACAAAATGATAGTTCTAGCATACCTATAAGTGGTTGTTAAACTGGACAGGAATACATTTAAGTAAAAAAAGCAGAAGAGACTTCTTGGCAATCATAAGAATGAAATTTTGGAACAGTAGCCAATAAAAGTAACAGGCATAAGATACCTAGCTTTTTTTTTTAAGGTGGAGTTTGATAAGTTTATCAAATCATTTAAATAATGTGGTTGTCTGCAGTAGAAGGGGATGACTGAGGAAGTCCTGAGTTCCTAAATGAAATAAGATACAGCAGTGATGGATATCACAGAAATATTTAAGATGGATTGATCGCTTGTCTATCATTCTTCCTCCCTAATAGCCTTGAGGAATTTTGTGAATTGACTGGCTGCAACACTTTATTTTTTAGGTGATACCTGACAATTGATGCTGACCACCAAGGCACATCCCATGTAGCTCTGCTGTTATTGTTAAAAGGTTTGTCTGCTTTTTGCTGGAATGTGTATTCTGCTTTGGTCACATAAGTTTCCTTGAAACATAAGCAGCAGAAGCAAACTACCCAAAGCAGAACATGTAGCTATCTACTGCCTGAGTATATCTAAGTATTTATGAGTTTGCATAATTGCACTGGAATTTATTTCTCTTCAGGAACTTGAGAACTTACAGAGCTATAAAAGATTTAACACAGCCAGAAATATTGTTATTGCTTTCTACAGGAGTAAGTGTATGCATTTTGTTACTTGCTTTCTTTTTTCATAACAAGTACTGTAAATGAGAAATAAATACTAAAAGGCTGCACAGCACTGCATCTCTCACACAAAGGAAAGTAATTTTAAAAATAGCTCTATCCTTTGGACAAGAAAGGGAAGAAACGCTCAGAATAACAAGGCACTTTGGCTATTCAAGGAATCCATCAAGGGTTTGGCCTTAACAATTTGGCTGTGCTCTTTTGTAGTAAAAGATAAAAATATCAGTTGTGTTCCACTAAATTTAAGGGAAAATGTCACTTCACTGTCATTGTTATGCACAAATATGTTAGGAGAGGTTATAGATTTTTATATTAAATATAGTAGGCAGTAACAATGCATGTATTAAAAGTGTAAGTTTTAGAATCTGAAGATTTCATCGATTGAAGTTCAGATATATTTTCAGTAACCCACTGATGTCTTTTATTTTATTGAGTTTCTCCTTTGGAAGAAGATTTCACTAAGTAGGATTTAGTATCAATTTAACAATGTGCTTAGCACATGTTAAATACATATACTGAGTCAACTGACAGAAGGATATTATGTTGCATAGCACTAGAATTTATAGGACACCAAAACAAAAAAAAGAGAAAGGATAAGAAAATATCTTGTGTACAAGGAACATGGAAGGAAGAAAGAAAAGTATGTCCTTGACAACAGGTTATACACTCATAAAATTTTTTTTGCACTTCTTGTTACTTTGTGCTATTGTCCATTGGGTTTGGAAAACAGATAATTATTTTTTTTTACAATGTTATCAAAACTATTGTTAATATACACTGGACTATCTTAATGAAAGTTATAGTGAACTGAAAAAAATTCTTAAAGATTAACAAGATTCAGTTCAACAAGGATGAAGGCAAAGTACTATGCCTAAATGTAAGAAATTATAAAATTAGCAGAAGTTTCACGTGAGGCAAATGAACAGGTTCTTCTCATACGCGTGGTTCTCCCTGTTCAGCACTGAACACCAAACAGTTATGTTTATTCATAACTGGATTTATATTCATTGGTTTATTTACTGCTACTCCAAAACAAAGAAGAGAAGGGAGGCTACTGCAGCTTGTTATGGAAGCAGCTGTCAGAGCTAGCACTGAAAACTGAAACTGTTGCCTCAGCCTCCAAGTCTTTGTCAAATTCAGGCATAAGAAAGCCCAGGAAGGAAGCAGTAATAGTTAAGAGTAATGGTGGGGAAAATTTAAGTTACCTGATACTTATTTTTTATGCATCATTTGGCCCTCTGAAGACCTCGTAACTTAGAAAATGCCTTGCGATCTCATTGTTTTATCCTATTCTAATAGTGATTGAACAGGAAGCTATTTCCAACTCTAAGGCAAAATTTCAGCTATGGATAAAAATGTTTCCAAACACAGAAGCAATTTGGAAAGAGGCTGCAATGTAACCACCTTAAAGGAAAAGATAAAACAATACGGTTTTTACATTTTCTGGATTGAAAATCTTTCGTTTAGAATACTCAGTTTGTTCATGAGGAATACCTGGAGGGAGATTAATGAAAGAGGAAACAACGGGAAGAAAAAAAACCAACAGAAAGTATAAAATCTCCTACAGGAACATGGAGCCATAGAAAGACCCATAATGTGCACAAGTCACACGATGATGACAGCTTGAAAGCATGTGTAAGGACTGAAAGAAACCATTTAGATTCAGTGCAGCTGAATTTGAGATAGTGAATTGAGATCTTGTATCTCTTATAAAGTACGGTTGTCCTGAAAGCACTGCTTAAAAATCTACAGGTATTTTTCCTGTCAGAACCTCTATGCAATGTATCAAAGGAAATCTTTCTTTTAAACATCACCGTCGTCTACCAAGAAGGCACAGAACCATTTTGCTGAGTGTTGGCCTAGTAAACCTTGGATTTATGGACATGATTAATGTGTGGTCTAATGAGACAGCATGTCACAAATCATAGAATAGTTTGGGTTGGAAGGGACCTTTAAAGGTCATCTAGTCCAACCACCCTGCAATGAGCAGGGGCATCCTCAACTAGATCAGGTTGCCCAGAGACCCATCCAGCCTGACCTTGAATGTTTCCAGGGATGGGGCTTCTACCACCTCTCCGGGCAACCTGTTCCAGTGCTTCACCACCCTCATTGTGAAAAACTTCTTCCTTATAGCTAGTCTCAATCTCCCCTCCTTTAGTTTAAAACCATTACCCCTTGTTCTATCACAACAGGCCTGGCTAAAAAGTTTTTCCCCATCTTTCCTATAAGCCCCCTTTAGGTACTGAAAGGCTGCAATAAGGTCTCCCCAGAGCCTTCTCTTCTCCAGGCTGAACAAGCCCAACTCTCTCAGCCTGTCTTCATAGGAGAAGTGCTCCAGCCTTCTGATCATTTTGGTGGCCTGCTTCTGGACCCGCTCCAGCAGGTCCATGTCCTTCTTGTGTTGGGGGCTCCAGAGCTGGACACAGGACTCCAGGTGGGGTCTCACCAGAGCAGAGTAGAGGGGCAAAATCACCTCCCTCGACCTGCTGGCCACACTTCTTTTGATGCAGCCAAGGATATGGTTGGCTTTCCGGGCTGTGAGTGCACATTGCTGGCTCATGTCCAGCTTTTCATCCACCAGTACCCCCAAGTCCTTCTCAGCAGGGCTGCTCTCAATCCCTTCATCCCTCAGCCTGTATTGATACCAGGGGTTGCCTCGACCCATGCGCAGGACCTTGCATTTTTCCTTGTTGAACCTTATGACCTTCGCCTGGGCCCACCTCTTGAGTTTGTCCAGGTCCCTCTGGATGGCATCCCGTCCCTCAGGCGTGTCCACTGCACCACTCAGTTTGGTGTCATCTGCAAACTTGCTGAGGGTGCACTCGATCCCACTGTCTATGTCACTGATGAAGACATCAAAGAGTACTGGTCCCAATACGGGCCCCTGAGGGACACCACTTGTCACCGGTCTCCATCTGGATGTTGAGCCATTGACCACTACCCTCTGGACGCGACCATCCAACCAATTCCTCATCCACTGAACAGTCCACCCATCACCAATTTAGAGAGAAGGATGTTGTGGGGGACCATGTCAAAAGCCTTACAGAAATCCAGATAGATGACATCCGTAGCTCTTCCCTTGTCCACTGATGTAGTCACTCCGTCGTAGAAGGCCACTAGGTTGGTCAGGCAGGATTTGCCCTTGGTAAAGCCATGCTGGCTGTCTCCAATCGCCTCCCTGTCCTCCATGTGCCTCAGCATAGCTTCTAGGAGGATCTGTTCCATGATCTTCCCAGGCACAGAGGTGAGGCTGACAGGTTGGTGGTTCCCAGGATCCTCCTTCCTACCCTTTTTAAAAATGGGTTCAGTGTTTCCCTTTTTCCAATCCCCAGGGACTTCACCTGACCACCATGACTTTTCAAATATCATGGAGAGTGGCTTGGCAACTACATCAGCCAATTCCTTCAGGACTCTGGGGTGTGTCTCATCAGGTCCCATAGACTTATGTATGTTCGGGTTCCTCAGGTGGTCACAAACCTGATCTTCTCTTACAGTGGGAGGGACTTTGCTCCCCCAGTCCCTGTCTTGCAGTCCATCCACTCAAGAGGTGTGGAAAGAGAGGTTGCTGGTGAAGACTGAGGCAAAAAAGTCATTGAGTACCTCAGCCTTCTTGTCCGTTGTTACCAGTTTGCCAGTCTTGATCATCGGGGGGATATGCTTTCTTTGAGTTTCCTTTTCTGGCTGACATACCTGTAGAAGCCCTTCTTGTTTTTCTTCATATCCCTTGCCAAGTTCCGTTCCAGCTGTGCCTTGGCCTTCCTGACCCCATCCCTACACAACCAGGCAGTGTCCCTATACTCTTCCCAGGATACCTGTCCCTGCTTCCACTGCCTGTGCATTTCCTTCTTGCCCTTTAGTTTGACTAGCCAGTCTTGACTCAGCCATGCCGGTCTCTTGCCTTCTTTGCCCGATTTCTTGCACCTGGGATCAAGTGCTCTTGCGCTCTATAGAAAGCGTCCTTAAAGGTCTGCCAGCTTCGTTCAACTCCCTTGTCCCTGAGGGAAGTTTCCCAGGGGGTCCTGTTGACTAACTCCTGGAAGAGCTGGAAGTTTACTTTCCTAAAATTCAGGGTCCTGACCTTACTCTTCACCTGACCCATATCCCTCAGGACTGTGAACTCCACCAGCGCATGATCACTGCAGCCCAGGCTGCCTCCAATCTTGACGTCACTCGTTAGCTCACTCGCGTTGGTGACCATCAGGTCCAGTATAGCATCCCCTCTGGTAGAGCTGTCTATTACCTGGCTTAAGAAGTTATCCTCCATGCACTCCAGAAGTCTCCTGGATTGCCTGCAGCTCGCTGTGCCACTATTCCAGCAGATGTTGGGGTGGCTGAAGTCCCCCAGCAGGACGAGAGCCTGCGAGCACGATGCTTCCTGTAGCTGGAGCAAGAAGGCTTCATCAATAGGCTCCCCTTGATCGGGCAGGCTGTAGTAGATCCCAACTACAAGGTTCCCTTTGTTGCTTTGGTCTCTGATTCTTACCCATAAGCTTTCAACCTGCTCGTGGATATTCTTCAGAGACAGCTCCTCACACTCTATCCATTTCTTGCAACGCCTCTGCCCCTCCTTCCTCGCCTGTCCCTTCTGAACAGCCTGTAGCCGTCGATAGCTGCACTCCAGTCATGGGATTCATCCCACCAAGTTTCAGTAATGGCAACTAGGTCGTAGCTTTCTAGCCGCACGGTGGCTTCCAACTCCTCCTGTTTGTTGCCCATGCTGCGGGTGTGAGTTTAGAGGCCCTTCAGCTGGGCTGTCGGCTGTATCACCTTCGTGGAGGAACCCCCATTAATTCCTTTGAGGTCTTTCACTGGTGTTTCCCTGTTGGCTCCAATTACCTCAGGAGCCCCTGGCTCATCTCCGTAAGTCTTCAAGCATGCTGCAGTGTAGATTTTGTTTTGCTTTGTATTCTGATCTGAGCATAAGCCTGCTGCCTGCTGCTGTCCAGTGCCCTTCAGCCTGTACTCTGCACACAGGTTTCTGAGCTGTACCTATTTTATGAGGTCACTGAGAGGCATGGTAAACTTTTGGAATGAATTTGAGATACTTGCTCCTGTACAAAGGAAAAACAATAGCTTGTGTGAAAAAAAAAACAAACGTTTTAGCAGTTCCTTTTAGGGTGAGAAACCACATTTTTTTGAGAGGTTTTGGCTAGGTCTGGCAACCTATTACTGCATATAGTGCAGCAGGGCATTGCCAACCATGGATGAAAACTCTATAGGGTAAACAGAAATTTTTAATTTCATGCATCATTTGTAACTTGTTACACTGATTTCACAAACTCAGAAGGTTGTTAATAAAAGCTAATGAGAGAGACTAAGTGCCTCCCTTTATACTTCTTCAAAATTTTCTAATATTGGATTCTAATTACTAACTTCTGTGCTTTTCTGAGAGCAAAGAAGTTGACTTTTAATTTATAAGGAGAAAGAATAACCCTTAACTCTCTTTGTTCAAAACTGTAGAAATATTTAGGGTGTGTTAGATGGATCCCTATTAGTTCCTGACTTCATTTTCCTTCTTCACCTGCTATTTCTTCTTTTATTTAGTAGTTTAGAAATGTACTAACGTTTCATTAGATGCTTTCTTGCTTTCCAATGTTCACAATTTCTGTGTTTGCATTTACAGATATGTTTGTGTTCTCTAATTTTCATAAGGACTCTTCTCAGCTCACAGTCATAAGGCCTGTAATAAGACTTTGCTTTAGAAATGTCAAACATAATAAAAAAAAAAAAGAAGATATAGCAGACAAAGAGGGCCACAAATTTTCTTCAGTTCCTCTCTGTGCAGGGATGAGAGGGGTCTGTTATCATTTCTGATGCAAGTAGTCAGCTGCTGATTCAGGATTATTTCACAGGAAAGAAATACTTCCTGCACAACAACTAATCAGAGAAAAATGGGCCTTCTGAAAGAAAAAAAAGCTTTGAGTGAGGATATGAGAGGTTTGATCCACAGAACACCTAAGTCCAAAGGGAGACTCTCATTACTGGCTAGCAAACGACTGGCTAGTGAGCGGAAGGTCAAAGCTCAGGATAAAGAGAGCTAAAAGAGTGGACAGGTTATGTCTTACTCTGATGCAAAATATTCCCTAGTGAGTTACTGAGAAATCTGAACAGTGTGCCTTGAAATGCCATGTCCCACAGGACAGTCATCATCCATTTACAAGCTTGAGAGGTGGGCCCATGTGAACCTCATGAGGTTCAACAAGGCCAAGTACAGGGTCCAGCGCATGGGTCGGGGCAACCCCTGGTATCAATACAGGCTGGGGGAGCCGAGAAGGACTTGGGGGTACTGGTGGATGAAAAGCTGGACATGAGCCAGCAATGTGCGCTTGCAGCCCAGAAAGCCAACCGTATCCTGGGTTGCATCAAAAGAAGCGTGGCCAGCAGGTCGAGGGAGGGGATTCTGACCCTCTACTCTGCTCTGGTGAGACCCCACCTGGAGTCCTGTGTCCAGCTCTGGAGCCCCCAACACAGGAAAGACATGGACCTGCTGGAGCGGGGCCAGAGGAGGGCCACAAAAATGATCAGAGGGCTGGAGCACCTCTCCTATGAAGACAGGCTGAGAGAGCTGGGCTTGCTCAGCCTGGAGAAGAGAAGGCTCTGGGGAGACCTTATTGCAGCCTTTCAGTGCCTAAAGGGGGCTTATAGGAAAGATGGGGAAAAACTTTTTAGCAGGGCCTGTTGTGACAGGACAAGGGGTAATGGTTTTAAACTAAAGGAGGGGAGATTGAGACTAGCTATAAGGAAGAAGTTTTTCACAATGAGGGTGGTGAAGCATTGGAACAGGTTGCCCGGAGAGGTGGTAGAAGCCCCATCCCTGGAAACATTCAAGGTCAGGCTGGATGGGTCTCTGGGCAACCTGATCTAGTTGAGGATGCCCCTGCTCATTGCAGGGGGGTTGGACTAGATGACTTTTAAAGGTCCCTTCCAACCCAAACTATTCTATGATTCTATTCTGTGATTCTATTCTAATGACCTCCATGGACACAGGCAATGCTCAGCATTTCATAGAGCCAGAGAGTGAAGGAGGCACATGAAGGAACTCTGATTAAGGTGTGGGAATTTAATATAATTAGTATAAGGAGTATGGACTTCATTTATATGTGAAGTTCTTATGTGTTTAATATACCCTTTGAAAATCTATCAAATAAATCATACCTTTCAGGTAGGGATGTTCCGTAACTGCTGTGTTTGTACCCCTGCTGCCACATCTGCAGAATAAGTCTCAACTCTTGGACTAAAGTTGTTTTGGCTGACAAACCCACTGGTGGGATAATGCACATTTATCATTCCAAATAACATTTCTCTCCTCCTTTCACTTTCCTCCTCCCATTTTTTTTTAATTTCTAACTGAAATACAACGCTAATTCTGTTATTCACTTCCTTCTATGAAAATGGATTGGAAATAGCTATCTAAGCCTCTTGAAAGCTAAAGCATGAAATTTTCAGCACTAAGAAAGGCAATTGGTTTAGTGTTCATACTCATAAAGTGTTCCCTAGTAAGCATTCAAAATCACTAAGCAAAAATCCTGTCTCTTTTAGACTAGGGAGACACTGTCTTGTTTACCTTACAAAAACTTTTAACTCTAGGACTTTTCTCTTTCAAAGACTGTCTATCTTCTTTGATATATGGAACATATAAAAAATAAAACTTCTGTAGATGATTTTATTCTAGGATAAGTATTTCTAAAAATACAAATAAATAGATAAACCTCTTGCAGTAACTTGTAGCGAATGTTTCTTTTAAGGACAAGAACTGCAAACAGGATAGTTTCTGGTTGCAGTTAGACATATAATTTAAGACCCTGGTGGGCAAAATTTTATACATCTGAAAAACAAGATGAGTGGCTGCAGTTTAATCACCTCTTAAAATGCTTTAAGATGGTAAAGAGCTAGAATTTTATTTTCAAAGGAGAAAGATGAGAAACAAATCAATCAAAATTTGTTCTGAGAATTCAGAGCACACGGGGGTGTATTTTCAAAACAGAAACTGGCAGTCGAGAAACAAATCCTGTTATTGTTTAATAGGATTTTTGGGCGGAATTGCCATAAACTGACTGAACACTTACTCCACAGTAATTTCGGTTACAGCTGAGGAAAAAAGTTGGCAAAACAGTTTTATTTTTTAGCGAAAGAGGCACATGCCCCAGAAGACATATAGTCAATTCAATCTATCTCATTTTGAAAGACACTCAGGCATTCCTTCCTTCACGTACTTACTCTGAAGCTAAAATACTAAATTAGAAGGAGTTATTTTTAGCCCAACCGAGGGCTTAACTTTACTTTGGGGGAAGAAAGTAGGGCTTCTAAATTCAGTGGGAAAAGAGGAAGGACAATATTGTTTTTTGGAGAGGAAGAACAATAAATATATAATTTGTATTTTTCCCAAATCTGATGCATAAGACACTGGAGTATGATTTAAACTTGCAGTACCAAGCAGTCACCAGAGTGGTTTTTTGCCTTCTGTAGCACTGTTGTGCTGAGTCTTCACATCTTATCCCAGGTTTAATATATCGTAGGGAGCACGAATGTAATAATTTTAGACTGCTTTCCAAACTCTAAGGCTTATTTTATTTTCAGGAGCTTCTAACTTAAGCACCATACTGAAGAAAGTTTGTCAGCATCGCCTGATTATTTTTAGGGAGAAAGGGAAAAGTTTTCTGATTATTAGGAGCTAGGGATGGGTCATACTGCCACTTGAGAGAGGAACTCTCTAATCAGGCATTTGGTCTATGTAATCCTGCCTCACATGGGCAGCTGGTTTGGCAATGCTGAAACCTAGAGAAACACTCCTTGTATCCTCAGCAGAGACAGCCTCCCTAATACAGAACAACTTCAAGGAGAGACAGCAAATCCCAAAGCCCTCATCAGAGAATAAAATAGATCACCAAATCACCTCTGTTTTTTCCATTTTAAAGTGTCTTTTTAAATTATAAATTGAAATTTTGACTGTTTCTGGATAACTTTCATCACAGAAGATTTGGAATTTACCGTGCAGAAATCAAGAATGAGGATTTTCATATAGGACAAGACTGTTGCCTCTTTCAATGCTTTTGGCCAGAGCAAGCGCTCTACTTTTTTTCATGTACAATGTTTTCCAAAAAACAAAGTATTTGATGCTGGATGCCCAAATGTAAGAGTTCAGTCTGACAAATTACCCCTGGTAAAATTTACTGGGTATTTCATTATCTCTCAGGCCTTCCAATATTCATATTCTTTGCAACATTTTCAGTATGATTGTCATTGCTTCACTAAAGCAAATTGCCTTTCCCCTAGAAGTAGATACTCATTTGGCTGCTCACTGTTTCAGGACAGGGTCTGTGTCCTTCCTAAAATGCAAATATAAGCTTCTGGAAAATGGCCCTCTCACCCTTGAAAGAAGTTGTCGTTTCTAATCAGAAAAGTATACATAACGCTATTGAAATGAGTATCAAAAATCTCATTCTTAAATATTTCTTGTTCTTCAAGGAACTCGTTAGCTGTACCAACCAACTAGAAAGAAATAATATACGGATGGAAAGTTTTAGGATGCGTTTTCAGCAATTTTGTACAATACCAGCAGGATTTGGCAGAGTTCCTTACTTATAAAAAGAGAGAGAGATGTAGACCTAGGAAAGCGTTTAAACTTGGAAAACCAGCAAACATGAAAATTAAAACAACCCCGACAACTGTTTTTTGGAAATGTTTGCTAAGTCCTGCCTTGGAAGTGAAACTTTGCAATGGTCTTGCCATGGAAGTAACGGGGACCAGAAAGACGACAGGTTGTCAGGTGACACCTGAAGATTTCTGAAAGTGGTTTTATGACACAGTGGCCTATGACCTCCAGAGGAACAACCTCAAAAACTCTGTCCTTCTCTCCTGTTTCCTCTCTTGAATCCTTGGTCCCCATAATCACATATTCGTGGCAGCGAGAGAATAAAAAACCAAAAAAACCATGTAGCTAAAGGAAGAAGTAAATTAATAGATACATTAATTAAATAAAGCATTTAATTGGATTGCTTTAGTCCTATAAACTTCTCATCAGCAGGTTTTTATTTATGATATGAACACGCGTCCTCAGCACTGGAAAAGTCCCATGCTTCTCAGATACATGCATAATTAGAAGATAGGCAGGCTACAGGGCCTTTTTAATAGCAATTACTTCTCAACCTATAATCTGCATGAGACAAAAATCTTTAGGCCAGAGTCTGTTCTCAGTTACCAGAGCACACTGGAAAGCAGCTTTTGTCGTGCCAGTTTTATTTTAGCTCACTATTTCTGTTTGCACATTTGAAATGATTTTATGACAAAATAGTTCCTGGCAATGTTGAGTGTGGTTAAGTATTACTTTTTGTAATATAAAGTGGAAGCATAAAATAATTCCTTAGAGGCTGCAGTCTATTTCTTCATGAGTCTTTCCTTCCTTTGCATGGGGCTATAAGTTTATCACTATTACTTTACCCGCAAATGGATTGTAGGCATTTAAAGAAACATATTTTAAGTAGGAAAAGAACATAGCCAAATTTATTTTGTAACAAGCATCCCTCCCCTAAGAAGAATGTAATGGTTTCTGCACTTACGTGTAGAAAAGGAGCTGTATTTGTGGCCTGTTAGCCTTGGCACCTTGTCTTTAAATATTTGTTCTCATCAAATGCTTGTCATGCCATGATATCAAAAGAGGGCAAATGTCTAGACAAAAACTTTCATCTTCCAACAAGTACAGAGAAGTCAGTGAAATGTCAGCCTGGCTTTAAGCTTGCTTGTTTATTAGATATTTCTATTATTTCTAGTGCATCTAGCAATAAATTAAGCAGAATTTGCAAGTCCTTGGCTACCAGTAGTAGTCTTAAATAAGGCATTGAGCTACTGCAGTTGATCTGGGATTTTTTTTACTTCTAACAGAAATATTAAAATACTTCTATTCAAACACATTATGACCTACCCCCTTTTTGGCATTGTATTTCTCTTAAATCTAATTAGCCTTTTACATAATTTGCAAACACCGAAGTCTCAGTTTTATGCCATTTTCTATTATGGACACTGATAAACTATGGAAAAAAAAAAGTGCATTAGGAAAGATGAGTTAGGTCATACTGACCTAATCTTTTACATCTGATTTCATAGTTTATTCCATCCTGGATTGTAGTTGCGGTGCTGTTTCTTGATTATATGTTACAAGTTAGAAGTGGGAGACATCATAGATTTTACCACAGATTTTTATAGCCCTTACTGAAGACAATCTGTTGGAAAAGCCATCAGAAGTAAACTGTAGGGAGAATGAAGGACAGATTAAGTTGCAAATGTAAATTCTGAACATTTTTTCATCTAAACCTACAGATAGCTACAGAACCTCCTTATAGAGACTCGCACAGAAGGGGCCCTTTGGACAACCGTGTACTACAAAAAGACAAAAGCAGACGTCTGTATGTTACATTCCTTAAGAAGTGGTATCACTTTGCCCAAGATATGCATCAGAAAAAATAAGGAGAGGAGATACTGCTAAATACTAAACATACTAAAATAATAAAGCAGAACGTGGATGCTTTGTACTTAATTTATGTTGGCTGGTATGTGTAGTCTGCTGTTTGGGGTATGTAGTTCAGGCATCTGCCATGCCAGGTGCCGTGTTACAGGCTTGCTGCTCCTTATGATGAGAGGGAAAGAAGTCTGGTGGGATCAGAAAAAGGAATGGGATAATATCTGGACATAGAAATTCAGAAACTCTCAGTCTACTGGCGTAACGGAGTTTCTGTGAATACAGCACTCCAGACACAACAGAGAAGATAATACAACAATGTCACTGACAACTCAGTGAAACAGATGAAAACAGAAGAAATCTGTGAATAAACCTGTTACCTTGATATCGGTCCATGGTCTGGACCCTGAATGTGGTTCTTCCACAATGGCAGGGGGCTAAGCTGAGAAGCCAAACTGAGTTACTGGATGAGCCAAGCCCACATTCCAGCCTGACGACACTCTTTTGATAATTACTTTAAATATGTGCTTAAATCTATCCCTACCCAGAAGATCAAGTTCATAATTCTTAATGTATTTTCATTGATATCGTTGGGACTGAAACAACGTGCTTAGGTATTGAAACCCCTTGTTTAAATGAAGATTAAGAAACTAACACTATTGAGTTATGAGTATAATAACAAAAACATCCAATCGTTTCTCAAAGATGAGAATGCCTTTCTGCTTAGATAACTAAAAGATAAAGAAATAAATTATCATTAAAATCATGTTTTCTTTTTGTCCACTCTGCATAAACCAAAGTTCTTTCTGTATTAGGACCAATCATGAGAAAAACATTTGGAAAAAAACCCAACAAAACCCCAATCTTTTTATTTTTAAAAAAAATCGGTGGATAGGCTTCTCTTTCTTAATCTAATGGTAGTTTGGGACAGATACCAGATTGCAACATTTAGATTTCAGAAGGGAAAACTTCATGACTATTAGGGGAATTCTAGTGACTGCTCTGCATCTTGTTTTCTTTAGTTTTCTGTTATTCTCTTGACATTTCTCTGTGTTTGATTTTCCCATATATAAAATAAATATAATAAGTCCTTATTGTTGTGAAAGGTATCAAAAGCTGTATGGAAACAAGCTACCCAGTTCCTGTGCGTTATGACAAGATTTCGTCTTCTTTCTAGTACTATTGTTACATACAGTATTACTCCTGCATGGATCATTTGGTTCCTGCTTCAGATGTAAAGTAAATGTTCCGAGGTGTTTGTTTGTTCAGGAAAAACTGTGACGTCAGTTGTTTCAGGCAATCAAGTCAATTAACTGGACTGGAAATTTCAATTCGGGTTTCACTGGAACTATGTTAGAAAGAAATATATCAAAATATACCAATCTGATTTAGGGCTTTGCTACACACCGATTTGACACGGAAGGCATTTGTGTACATAAAACAGATTAGCTCCATTTTTAAGACAAGCCCTAAGGAAACTTATGCTGCACTCTAGATCAAAATCATCTTAACTTTATTTGGCTAAATCTATTTTCTGGTTTTGATTCAAACAAATATCTGATAAACTGACTAATAAATGGATTAAACTAAAAGGAAGAAGGCATTTTTATTATGAAATGAAGTGTAGCCATTTAGTTTTATTCAAGGACAGCTATTACACTTAAAATTCACACCCCATTTTACCCAAATTAATGCTCTAGTTAAGAAAACTGTCAGGAAATGAGGCAAAATACTTTTGGTATTATAAGCTATTTGCTATGGCCTTGAAATGAGTTTAAAATGGGCACATTCAAGTTCATTTGCATTTTAGATGAAGGGTTTTGTTGATTCTTATGTTTGCTGGATGGGTTTCCCCGGGCCTAGTTGCTAATGGACACAGTGCCAAAAACAGTAAAACCAACAGAAGCCCCTGAAGTTCCAATGAGCTTTTAATGTTCGTTCCTGATGGCACTGATTGTCACGAAGGGGAAATGAATAAAACTAGTGTATAGTCAAGGGGAACCACATCCAATACTTTCTAATGTTATTTCTGCCTTTACTCATAAACCTCCTCTCTGACCCTTAACAAACTCACACCACTTCTGATGGAAGAGATACTTTCTGTATAGTGCTTACCCTCTGGGACAGCCTTGCTGTATTTCTCTGCCTCATTAACTCACTCTCTTTTTTAAAAATCTCATGGAAAAAAAGGTTAACATTTTCCCCATAAACGGTTTAATTCCTCTCTCTCGTTCGTTTTCTTTTCTCTCAGATGAAAGGTGCTGCATAAAATAAAAATATACTCTATTAGTAGGAAAAGCATGATAAAAAAGTGCAATGCAAGATAACACCAAGTGCTCCCAAACGATTTTCTCTGCTTATTTTGCTTTGACAATATTCCTAATAGGAATTTCAATGGAAAACACTCATCTGCTTCCTGAAGTTCCCAGGTGGTAGCTAGGATTTAAATGTAGTAGTAGATTCACATGTTTTCCTTAGGGCAATAAGGAGCAGAGGAGGGGAAGGTGGTAATATTAAACATTAGAATTTTATCTCTCTCTCTTTATGTATATTTTAGAAGTCTTTCTATATATTAGAATTTCTTTTAATTTTAATTAGGATTTAAAGAAGCCTCTCATGATAGAAGTAAAAAAAGGCTTTTGCTGTATCTGGCAAAAGGCTAAGTTCTGTAGGACTTCACAGCTGAGCAAATCCAAGAGTTATTTCTCTGTGCCTGAGAACAAACTCAGCCCCCAAATTAGTCAGAAAGCTGAGAGTTTTTTTCTGATTTAGACCTGTCTTTTTTATATCTGTTTTTGATCATCTTTCTTTTTCAGGGAGTTGAAAGTGAGCAAGCCATTGAAGTAATTTCTAGTGAAGTGTATTGGCAGGGTTATGTCTGCTTGTAACAACAACTTACAGGGTGATTAGCAGCTGTATGCTAATTACTCAGGAAGTCCTTGATTTCCTGAGAACACTAATTCTCAGTTCAGATTCTATGGTGTCTTTGTTTCACGTCTGGTAAGGAACTTTTCTGCATATATTCTGTTCACACCTAATATTGCAGAAAAGCTTTTCCAGAAAATTCACCAAACGTGTCCTGTTGAACACTCTTCTTCATTAATCAGGTATAAGTAACTCTAGCATTATTACTAATGATTCCTGTTTCAAAATTACACTTTTCATAGTATATTATACAATCTTTTCATAGTATATTATACAAACCTGTATAATAGTCTATTTTTTAAGTAAAATGCTATGAATTGGTGCATATGGATATGCTCCATTCAGACAGTGAATTCTGCTCAGAAAGGATTGTATGATGGGAAAACAGTCTGCAAACAAAGGTGATGAGTTAATTCTGCTGCAGTCCAGAGGCTCGCAGCATTTCAGGTTTAGGAGTGCTAGGGGATTTACTGGGTTAGTTATACAAATATTTAATCTGGACGGTCCCAGAGAAGGTGTCATGAGAGAGGGTGGCATCCTTGCTGCCTTCGGGTTGCAATTTGTACTGTGGTTTTGAATGCAGGCGTCCTGCTGCGGTCAGAGGGAGTTATGTACAAGTAAAAGGGACCTCTTCTGTGTGACTAGGTAGAAGACTGAGAATCACACTGCAAAGGCAATATAAGGCTTTATTCTCCCGTTTTGAAAGTTTTGGCATTTGCACTAAGAAAAGAAGATGGAAATGACTCCAGTTGTTACCGGTCATTATAGCGCACGAAATCATGTAGCCACAAGAAACAGCAAATATATTAGTGTGCAGTTTGTTTATGCGAATTGCACAGTGAATAATTCGCTTCCCTTTAGTAATGAAGTGGATCTGTCAGAAAAGAAACGGAGACAAATAAAAGGCTATTTTGTTGTGCTATTTGTTGGAAATGTGTACCCATAGCTATAGTAATAATATTTAGGTTTAGGTACCCGCTGGTCAGATTGTAATTTTTCCTTATTAGTAATCAGGAAGTGTCAGGGTCAGCACTAGATCTTTATTGTGCGTGTGTGGATTTTTTCTTTATTTTAGAATATATGACTCCTGGAAGTTAGTAGTGGTACTAGGCTTCTCTAAACATGGGAATGTGAAAGTTAACATCAGTGAAGATGGCCATGCCTCTTCTGTCTTCAGCAAAGTCCAACAGGTCCTTTTTCCCAGTGCCTGTTTGCCCATGCCTCTGCAAACACAAGGAAAATACATGCATTTTAATATGCCAGCTTTTTTAATGCTGATAGATAAAACTAAGACTTCTGAAGAACTGCCTTTGGAGCTGTTTATTGATAACTTCAAGCTTTTCTCTCCCCCTACAGAGGTCATTTTGGACCAATTTTCAAGGTCCTGTTAATAATTACAGTCTCATCCTTAGCCTCAGAGAAGCAGAAGTTGGGAAGAGGGGCAAGGACCAGCTCTAGTAATCCTTATACATTGCTGAATATGACCACTGAGGAGCACTGTCATCTGCAACAGATTAGATAATCTTAGCAAGCACCGTGTTGCAGGGTTCTAATTGACATAATAAAGAACAGAATATATCCATCAAGCTGTGTTTGTGGGTAAATGGGAGCTAATTAGATTAGCAATAAGGCCTAAGGCCTGTAAAACAACATGTTCTTTTTATGCTTTTTGTAGTTGGTTCTCTTACAGTCATTGTCTTAAACAAAGATAATTGCTTACATACATGTTGCTCTAAAAGACAATAAAAGTAGTGATATAAGATACTAGTTACTAAGTCATGTGTAAGTACCTGAAAAAGACACTGGTCTCCCAGCTGTACTTGAGTTGAGTTGGCCAGGTAGACCAAAAAATTAGTGCCAGACCATTTAAGACACCATTTTAGTAGTAGACAACATTAAGTGGGTAACAATGTTTACTCCAGATTTTGTTAAGACATCTTCTGAGTGAATTATAAGTTATTGTTCATCTGATACTTATCAAATGAAGGTGGGTAATCACACCCCTGATATAGATCTTCAGAAACAGAAGGATTGCTTACATCCATTGTTTGTAAAAGTAAAAAGTAATACAATTAAACCAGCCTAATTACATTTGAAACAAGTTTTGTTTAATGAGATGGAGAAAAAAGATCTCAGGGAACTCATGATCTCAAAGGAAATCCAGGTCAAACTGATATTTGCAGCCCTGTGTATGTGAAACATTTTCAGAAATAATGTCAACAGGGGTTTTGTGGTTATGTAAGAGATCATAATTAAAGTTAATAAAGAGAAGAAATGGTTGACTAAATTATCAATAGACGGGAACAACTGATGTAGTGGGTGAGAAGCAAAACGAACCTTCCCAATATCAGCTTCCCGTAGGGGTAACTGGAAGGATGCTGTGATATGCCTGTCAGGGGAGATTTTTCTTCAAGACATGAACTTCTTAGCCTTCAGACTGACCCTCCAACCTGCCAGATATCAGGGTGGCAGACTTCAAAAGGCTTGTATATTAAACTTCTCAGCTTTTATAGCTAGCTAAAGGTAGCTTATGAAACTGGAGATCCAGCAACTCCTGTTGTCTTTTTGTTTGTTTGTGGTATTTAAGGAATTGGTCTTTTGCCTTAGGCATTTACTGATGGATGGGGAGTAACTGAAATAGCGTTATTATTGCCTAGTGTTTCCAGAATCACAAACAATTCAGGTTCAGACAGGACCTCAGGAGGTCTCTAGTCCCACCTCCTACTCACAGTAGGGCCAGCTCTGAGGTCAGACACAGCTGCTCAGGGCTTTTGCCTGTTGGGTCTTGAAAACCTCCAATGATGGAGACTGCACAGTCTCTCTGGGCAGCTTGTGTCACTGTTGGGCTGTTCTCACAGTCAGGAAGTTTTTCCTCACATCCAGCCTGAATATTTCTTGTTTCAGTTTATGCCTATTGTATCTCATCCTCCCACCATGTGTGGCTGTGGAGAGCCTGACTCTGTCTCCCTGATAACTTCACTACAGGCACTGGGGGGCTACTGTTAGGAGTCCCAAAGCTCACTTGTATCCAAATTGAACCAGTCTTAGTCCCTCAGTGTCTCCTAACAGAGCAAGTGCTCCAGCCTCCTCCATCCCACTGAACTTGCTCCAGTTTGCCGATTTCTTTCTTGCATAGGAGGTCCCAAAACTGGACATGGTATTGCAGATATGGTCTCATGAGTGCTGAGCAGAGGGGGACAATCACTGCCTGTATTAGCTGACCATGCTCCTTTCCACACAACCCAGGGAGCTCTTGGCCACCTTTGCTGACTGAGGCTCAGCTTACTGACCATCAGGCCCCAGGACCTTTCCTGAAGGGCTACTCCCAACCTGTCTGCGCCATCGCAGGGCCTCCTCTGTCCCAGGGGCAGCACTTGGCACTTTTCCTTGCTTAATTTCAGAAGGTTCCTGTCTCACTGTTCTTCCAGCCTGTTCAGGTCCCTCTGGATGGACCCTACTCTCAAGGGTATCAACAGGTTCCCACCTAATCTGGTGTCATCTGTACACTTGAGAAGCATGCACTCTGTTATCTCTGACAGGTCGTTCATAAAGGCGTTGACTAGGAGAGGTCCCAGTACAGGCCCCTGCAGTTGTCCAGTTGCTACCGACTTGCTGGTAGAGCACAACCCATCAACCATGACCCTCTGAGTCTGGCCATCCAACCATTTTTTTTACCCGTTGTATGCTCATGCAGACCATAATGCCCTAACTTGGATACCTGAGTATTATGGGAGACACAGTTGAAAACCTTGCTAAAGTTGAAGTAAATGATACCTACTGCTCTTCCCCATCCCAGTTCTCCGATTAGAGGAATATAATTTACATGGTACAGTTACTTAGACTTATTTTTAAATTCAAATTTCCCTCAAATGTATCCAACAGTTTGAAGTACTCTATTTCCATTGCATTCCCACCTGCAAACTGAAGAAGGTTTACTAACAAGTTCCTAAGTACTTAATAAATATATAACTGTCTCAGCCTTTTTTATGAGATGGTAGAATGTAGTAGTGAAATGCATATTGGGGAATTTCAAGTGAGGGGGGAATGAAATGTATTTCTTTCTGGTGTTGCTCTTTCTGCATCTGTAACATTTTTTTTTCCACGG
The DNA here is from genome assembly GCA_009819775.1 of Phoenicopterus ruber ruber. NCBI lineage: Eukaryota > Metazoa > Chordata > Aves > Phoenicopteriformes > Phoenicopteridae > Phoenicopterus > Phoenicopterus ruber. Next base: position 106,585,613 of record CM020216.1, read on the forward strand.
CAAAAATAATAACATATTTCTAAGTGTTTTGTAATTTTACTCCTACTTACCTTCTGTTCAGCAATAAAAAGAAGAATAATTATGTAATTTAAAAAAAAAGAGAAAAACTAAAGTAAAAGTTAATGTGTGGATTGTTACTGAACTTCAAAATTTTTACCTAAAACATCTGGAAAGCTAATATCTTCTAGAACATAATATACTTTTCTCTATGATATATAATTTCCCAAATCACTATATGCAGAATTTTTCATGGTGATAAATAGGAAGCTTATATTAATATCTGTTAAAATGACATCAACAATGGCACTTAAACTGTTTTCTTATACGCAAGTGTGATACCTTTCCCTCATTTATAATGCTTTTTTAGAATTAAATCACATTATGAGATCCAGGCACTTTCAGAGTTGGTGCTTAGAATGGTGGACTCTTGCACCCCCTCAGATATTAACTTTAGCATTCATTTGAGAGATGTTTGAGTTAGGAAAATAAATCCCCATCCAAACAACGAAGAAATGTTAGTTCTTTATTAGATAGTGAAGTCATAAGTGGATGAACATACCTCTTCCCAAGACCATTTCTATCTTGTCCCATGAATTATGTTTAGAAAAGTGTAAAGTACTGTGATTTCTATGTATGACCATGCATGTATGGCCAGATTTCAATGGCATTTAAAAATCTCAGAGAGAGATCTACTCAGGTTTTCAAAAACAGTGTAAAGTTGTTGGATGTCAACCTATCGTGAAATCAATGAGAAGCGCTTTATCTGTACAGATATTTTTACCTCCACCTTTTAAATACCTAAATATCTTTGAAAATATGACTCCCTCTTTAGTAAGATAAATTTGGCTTAGAGCTGGGGTAACAAAGTGAAATTTTATGGCCTGTAATATTACAGAGATCAGGCTAGGCGATCATTCAGGCTTCAAAAATCCATCAGTCCCTGAATGAGGGAGCTGAAGTAACTCACCGTCTCTGGTTTCAGGCTTTCCCCTTTATTCACACATTTTCTCTGTGTCCCTCATGCTAGGACATGCTTCTCTTTTTTCTGAATATATAAATCATGGGACAAGAGCCATCAGAGATGGTAAAGATCTACTTAATCATTTACCCACTCCCTGCCAAATAGAATACAGTTCAAAAATAGATGATATTTCAGATATTAATCTGATAGATGAATAATACCACACTTACTCTTAGCCTAAGGGCCTATATCTTTTAGTAAGTAATTTCTAGCTTCTATCACAATCTATTTTAATCATCAATATTATTCTTGCCCTGGAGGGATGCCCTCCAAACTTCCTTCAGCTTGGCACTCTTGGCCATAACAATTCCCATTCCATTAAACCAGCCCATTTAAATGGAGAAGTTACCTCAGTTCAGTTCTGGAGGATTATTACAGCAGTCACATCCGCAGAGATTTATAAAGTCACTTGTTTTTTATCTCCAGTGCCTCCTGGACTTTTAGCTCCTCAATTAATAATCTTTTCATTATAGAGGTTACACTTGAATAAAAAACCAAAGGTGTCATTCTCCCACAAATAATTAGTTCGTACTGTCCTGTTATATTTAGGAGTTACATTCTGAGACTAGACAAATTTTTTGGAGCAGTGTATCCTCGTGCACCATCAACGGGGAAGGGGTTGAAAAGCAATAACTACGGAAAAGCCTCGTGGAAAAATTGTCCACTGAAAAACATTCCCCAAATCTTCCATGTTAGAAAGTAGAAGTCCAGAAAGGACAAAGAAACACAGAAATAACTCAATGTCTTCATAAGCAAATTTCTAAGAAATTACAGGCATAGTAAGCATAATGAAGCTGTTTGTTAGATTTTTACGGATAGGAAAGCTTTTATCAGCCCTGTTACTACAAAAGGACAGTAGTAGGAAGGGTCTTTCATTCAAATATCAAGAGGAAATACTCATGTCAAAGTCTTCCCCCTCTGGCAAGAACTCAGGGAATGGGGTTCATGAGAAAAAAGTTCATTCGATATTAGGAAGATCAAGATCCACCAATATAGTGTCCAAGAAGTACAGATATCGTGTATATATACATATACACTGTACACACACATGTCAATACATATACAAACTTATTCTATAATTGGAAAGCTTGTGAGCATTCAGTACCAACAGAAAGATCAAAGAAATTAATTTAGCCCGAAGTGCCTTCTTCCATCTCGGCTGACCTCCGCAGGGACACCCAGACCGAGCACAGGATACCGGGGACACAGGTGGTCACGTCTGCCCCAGCTGGGTGGCTCCCCTGCCCTCGGCAGGCAGGGTCCCCAGCGCCGCCTCCCCAGACACAGCCAGCGCTTTCTGGGTCTGTGTATCCAGGGCAGATCAGCCAGGGAAACTGCTCCTCAGCCAAGGCTCGGGGACCCGAGGGTCTACCCTTCACCTTTGCAATAGGACGGGGGGAAACCCCCTGGAGCCCCGACAGAGGCTTTGATTGTACCAGTGCGGGCTCAGGGAGCACTTCTAACCGCTTTTATTCACAACGTTTTCATCTTGGAGTGCTCTTCTTTTCCAGCCAGAGTTTGAAACAACATGAACCTATGGCTTTTTCTGGTCAAGCTGCATAGCTATTCAATATTGTTCGTTTTTAAATGTATACTTGGGAGCCTTGGAAATTCCATGATCCTCTTAAGATGTGGATTTTCCTTTGAAATGAAATCTTAAAGAAAACCAGAGAATGAAACAGAAATGTTTGTGTTACTCAAGGATATGCAGCTCATCTTTCTTCAAGAAAAAAAACAGTCTTGGAAGGTGGGCAGGTCTTAGGCAGCCACGCATCAGGATAAATGTCTTGTTTAGCGCTCAGAGGAGCCCCAGGACCAAAGACAGGACAGAAAGAGATATGTTTTATAGTCTTTCATAGAAACCAATTTTACATATGTTCTTTTGGAAATATGAAGACATTGATAACAATATTGCTGTTTTGCAGAAAACTACTGATGACACTGAACAAATGTTGGACTTCACTGGTTGTCTTGTTAATGGTCTCAAAGATATTCAAATATACACAATCCTCCAGTCCATAGGAAAAGAAGCAGCTAAAAAGGAGCTTCTCTGCACAGCAGACAGCTTCTCCTCCACTCATTCAGTACAGAAAAGGGAATATTTTAATGATTTTTTTCTCTTATGTGATTAGTTTTTGTGTTAACGTTCAGCATCACTGATTGTAGACATCATGTCTCATTCTCTCAATTCTTACTGATTTATGCTATAAGATGTTTGGACAGAAAGCAATAAATCATGTTTTCTGTCATATTGAAGAATAAATGAACCTATTTTGCTGTACGACCTGCAACCCTAAGGATTAACTTGTCCCATTCACTTAACACGAAGTAACACTATGACCCTTCCTAAGCAAACTGAATAAATAAAAAACCTCCCAGTTATCTAACACAAGTAGAAATAAAGCAGCAAGATTTTTTTTTTTTCCTATAGAATTTATACTGTTTACATCTGGCTCAGTTCCTATCCACTCCTTTATTATTCAAATGAAACCTCTTGTTGGTAAGTCTCGGTCAAATTTTATGACCTCCCACTCATGCCTTTTTAATTTATTTAAGACTGAGAGAGAACTGACCAAGGCTGATGGGCTGCAGTTTTGTTCTAAGGAGCTGAATTCAGCCATGCTGCACAACACCAGCCGTACCTCTCTCCTCACAAAGCCATTACTCATTAATTCTTCATTTTAGTTGCCTTGACCACATTAAATTTTCTTTCAAAATCATTTCAAGGGTCAGTGATCTACTGTTTCTATTCACCAAAAACACTTGAGCTTTCCACTTAGATAAGGATAATATAATTAGCAGATGTATTAATGAGGTTTCTTTTTATTGTAGTGGCCTTCCTGGGTTTTACAGACAGGAAAACAAATAGGGTCAAACTGCTGCAGCTTTTGGCATGCAGATGTTTCCTTATGAATTTCAGTTCACTCTGCCATAAAGAACAGCTCAGGGGTTTGGGAGAAAGGACACAGGCTTCAGGTGCCCCACCTTCTAAAGAAATATTTGAAACCAACTGTGGCTCTAAATGCCCATATTTTTTTTGAAATGAGGCCATGTAGATAAGAACCTCTCAGCAAACAATAAATGGAGCTACACACAAGAAAAGCTATTACCGAATCACTGTAAAAAAGGAAAGAGAGGAGCTGAAGAAGATAAATATTTTTAAAATCCTTGTTGTGAGTTATGTTTACTTGTTTTTTCAGAGGAGAGCTCTCAGCACCCTAATAAACAAAAGCAAAGCAGAGAGACTAGATATGGCTTTTGCTTTCCTAGAGACTAATAAAAAAATAAGGTGAGCAAGCAGCCAGAAATGTGTGTTTGTTTAACCTAAAATGCATTTCCCTAAAGGTGGCATCTGACCCCTTGCGTTATTGCTGGGCCTAGAAAGAAGCCTGGAAATGCCATGTCCCCTGGCATAAAGAGGAGGAAATACTCTATGCTGAATGTGGTTTGCTGTTGACAGAGCTACTGTTCTGTTGTGACGGAAATAGATCTGTAGACTTTCAGAGCTGAAACGAATACAACGGTTCCTCTTGGCTAAAAGCAATCCCGATAGGCTTCTCACACATTTGCCTTCATCTTTACGATGAAGGTGACCCCTCCGCAAGCAGAAACCAGCAGTCTGATCTAAAGAAATAGAAAATAAAGTGAAAATGTGCTGAAATGGGTACAGGAACAATGAAATATTAAGGTTTATCCTAGTGAATCCACTGGCTTTTATCAGTCAATTTTATCAGTCAATTTTTGTAAAGTCTGTTGAAATTCTGGGGTGGAACAGGCCATATTACTCCTTGTTAAGCAACATGGAAACAGTGTGTGTGCATGCATGGGGGGTGTGTGCGTGCATATGCGTGTGTATACATATGTTACTCAGCATGGAAATGTATGTCCAGATATATATAAAGCAAAATGATAGATTGTAACCAGTTGATTGAAAGTCTGTTGAAGTAAATGGCTCTGGAAATTTCTCTAGTTGCCAGCATGAAATAATCACTTTTTCCTGCTTTCTTTTTTTGTATCCTATTTGTATCTTTCCATTGGGAAAAATGTAGTCAGTGATACAGAGGGAATATAACATCCTCAAAACAATACACTGAGTGCTGAATACCCGCTGAAAACTCCAGGTGATGCTGATGATGATCTTAACATATAGAGAGTAATTTGTATTCTGATCCTACAGATAGATGTACTAGCGTGGACTCCTGACAAGTTGGATCTGCTGCTAAGACAAGCCCTCAAGGAGTAGCACCAGCCCAATTATACTTAATGAATCGCTTACACTTCCTGATCACTTTAGCCAAGGTTCTTTTTCCTGGAGGTTTAAATTCTGCTTCCCCTACTTTGATCTTAGACATGGAATAACCTCCTCTTATACCTGAGTACTTTTAAGTTGGAGGAGCTCATTGAAATGCATAGCTTTTTTTTTTTTTTTTGGGTTAATATTAGAAACAATCCTTCCAAATCTATGCGCTTTTAATGTTTATCTTCTTGGGACCAAGTTGTTTCTGACCCACATGCAAAAAATTAACATTCACACTTTCACACTTGAGAAAAAAAACCTCAGCAACCTGGGAAGAAAATTACTTTCATGTGACATGATAGTCGTTGCTTCATGTGTTGTTAGTCTAGAAAATATTTTCTAATTATAAAAGGTAAGGGGAAAATGTAGATAGTAATAATCACTCAGCCTTGTCCTGTCAAAAGTAATTTTGTATTTCTTGATATATGATTGTTGTGCATAGAGTAGCATACTTTGTTTTAAGGTCAAAACTGGTATGATTTAAGTTAGATGAATGAAAAATTCCATGAAACAAATTTAGTTTTCCCTAGGCTGACTACTCTGTGGTCTAGGATGTACATTATTTCTTTATTAGAAAAATAATAAATGTTTTTTATTATTTTTTTTAGTGTAAAATATAATTCTGTCATGAAGTTGGTGAGAAATGCCAGGTGTAGGTAGTTTTGGTCTTTATTTTGTTGTTCCTGGCAGATTATGACAGGATGAGCTGTGTATGGGCACTGGGAAGGGAATACCTTATTGGATTTAGTTACTTTTTTTCCTTTAGCTGCTTGTGACAGAAAACAGTCGTCTAGTTCTTGCTTCTATGTATGGCTTGCAAACAATGAGCTAGAATAAAACCTTGCATATTTTGGCATTGCAGCAAGACCCTCAGGCCTGCAACAGGCAGTGAAGCCCCACTGCTTGCGTGGAGCTGTGCCTCTGACAAGGTAAGCGGCTGAAGAGGGACCCGCATGAAGTAGTCGGAAGAAACACTAATTTCACTGATGTATGCTAAAACCTGGCCCTCCTAGGCAATAAGAACTTCAAGGTTAAGCAACACCTGGGCTTCACCAACCTAAACTGTCTCATGAAACTACAGATGTGTATACACTGCTTTCAAAAGCCCAACAGGAGTCAGTTGTTTGGTTTGTTTGGGGTTTTTTCCTTTTTTTTTTTTTTTTTTCTGTAGTTATAAGAGGAGAGTGTACTGTCTCCTTTTTTTCCAGTAGTTAGAACACTTGCCTTGAAACTGTAGCATCAGTTCCCTCCTCCATCTGTTAGAATCAAATCTCACATTTTTTTCTAGCCCAGAGAATACCCTAATCACCTGGTGGTGGGCTGTTCTGGGCAAGGAAAATTCTAAGAATATATCTAAGTCTTATAACTTAGCTCCTCCATTTGGTCCCAGATCCTTCTTCCCCAACTGCCCACATTCCCCAAATGTTCATTTTCTTCTGAGTAGATGCTTTTGTTTTCTTTTCCTTTTTGCTGTGAACCATCTTGTGCTCTCCAAAACAAAACCCTTCTGAATGTTGTTTGTTCCATTGCCCACTCCTAGCAGGTGGGAAAGGCAAGACTGTATCCGATAAAATACTCTCACAGTAAGCTTTGTATGCTCAATATCCTCTGCTCATGCTCTAATACATATGTAATTTCATCCTGTTAAAAGTACGTCTCTAGTGAAGCGCAACACTGCCCTCACTCATTCCAGGTGCTTAGAATGGAATCCCTCATCCTGCACCTTGTACACACACTTACGCACTCTCACAGAGGCACATGCGCTCATATACACAATTCTTTTTGGACTTGCAAGAGCACTACACGAGGGCCAGAAGAGCCCCAGAGCTAAGTATGATGTAGCATCGAATTAGCTGGTCTTTTCTAAAGTCTGACAACCGTGGACAGTGTGAACATAAACCATTCATAACCACTTAGTCTGAGCACTAGGGATGCTATCTGGAGAAGGTGTACTTAGGGTTGCATGTGTAACCCTATTTCCTCCTCACAAAATTGTTTCACTCCAAAATAGATGAACATGAACCAATACGAATGTCTCCTGGGAGGACAAAATTAAGGGATATATATGTGACGGCTGAACAGAAGTCTTTCCTTGCCTGGTGCCACTGAGTGATGGGCAAAAAACAAAATGAGGAATTTGAAAGATTAAGTAAACATCTGTGAATACATAAGTCAGTAAACTCTTTCAGCCACAGAGCTGGAAAAATGCATAGTTTGTCATGGGACTTAGGACGAAATAGGCACTGTTAAAACTGAGGTGTTAGAAGTGCCCCCAGAAGCAGTATTTGATGGTCAAGGGACTCTGATGCTGAAAAAGTATAAACTGTGCCATTGTCAGGAGGCAGAAGGGCGAGTCTGGGCTTTCAACTTCAGCCTTTAAAGTGGTGTTTAGTAGACTTATGGGTCTAGTTCCTTTGTTGCTCCATCCTTTTGTAGTTTTCCTGAAGTAACTAACATTTCTGCTGTAAAAATCCTGTCTGCAGTTGTCATATATCCCTGTGTTCTTTATCTCCTTCTTGATTGTTGATAACTCCTGGTCATAGCTTATATGAGTTTTCAGTTCAATAGTGCTTTCCAATACATTTTTTTCTCCTTCTTTTCTCTTTTGTACGTCAGGTAACAGGTTTATTACTTATTGTCAGCACAGCTAAGTGAAACAGGGATCTTTAGAATATACTGCCTGGTGGGTCTAATCTCTGACAGTGCAGTTCTAGAAGAGTTTTTTTCTGTATGTGTAGTTTGGGATTTTTCGAGTCAGTTTTTCTCTTCCTTACTTATTAACTTAATGAATGATGACTTTGTTGTTAATATGGTGTAATAACAGTAAAACACTAAATAGCGTCAGAGACACATCTACTCAACTGTAGCCACGTAATTAATGCATATCTAAAATTACATGCTTCTTCCCCCTGAAGTTTTAAAGACACCTGAATTTAAGGAATCATGACAATGAATATTTTTTCCTTCTAAACTCCCAGAGAAAGTGTAGTTAGAACTTTACAAGCACTTATTTTGGCATATAATTTGCAGTAATGTTAATAGCTTACAGATGCAGACAGAAAAGAACACGAGTGCAGATGATTAAGGCCAAGTGGGGGAATCAGTAAGACTTTTAATTATGGCATTTTGAAGGACATTTTCAAAACTTAAAGTTCTTTTTTTTTTGCACGTCTCCGAGGGTCCTATGGTGACTTCTGTAGGAGAAACAATAAAAAATCCCATACACGTGGAAGCAAAAGCTTATATGACTTGGTTCTTCTTGCACAAACCTGGAAGCATAGAGAGGATTATTTGAGAAATGAACTGATCTCAGTAGCGTTTTAACACTGCACTTTAAAAGGGGAAAGTGTTGAAGAAGTATTAAAGTTATTAATCTATTCACTTTACATATGCTCTGTTAATACTTTGTTCTCATTGTGTAGGTCTGCTTTGGTCTTCTGCATTTTAGGAGTCTTTTCTGGTTTCAGGAGTCACAGCAAGTGTGTAGTATCTGCGTGACAGTTTAACCAGACTCAAAAGTCTGACACAAGTCTATATATTTTCTGGCAAAATTTAAGGACTGGAGTCCTGAGCATGAGTGTCTTGGTAAGGTCAGATCTAGGCAAGTGAGTTACATCTCAGCAGAGACAAGGGGCAGACTATCATTCACATTTTTTCCTTAGTTTCCATTTGAAGTGGCAAAGTTCCTTTCCAGTGAATGAAATAGACAGAAGTTGCTTCAGCTTCTGCTCCCATTCTTCTTCTCGCAAGGGACAATTAAGTCTTACCACAGCCGTTTCTGTCCCAGCTGCTCCCAGGGCTTCCTCTGAACCTGGAGTCAGCATTGGCAAAAAAATGAAAATGCAAGAAAACAACATCAGTTTACAGCAAGCAAATCTGTTTTGTGCATTGATATAGCAGGCACATTATTTTCTGAGAGCTTTTTAAAAATGTATTTATTTACTGGGGTTTTTTTAAGATGCTTGATTTTCCCTTCTTATGGGGAAAGCAGAAGAATTTCCATCTGTATACTGCAGTGGTAAAAAGGGATTGTTATTGCTGGAGTGCTGTCTCCTATCTGAATAAAACTGAACATGTGAACAGAAATCTGAACCCAGTGCTCAGACTCACTTCCCTTATCTCATCAAGTCTGTGCCAACATAGCTGGTGATGCTTCTGAAGGGAATCATGAGCCACCAAAGTAGACTACACAGCAGACAGCAGTTAGTTAACACAGTTAAGTGTTTGCTATAGGTCTCTGCAAACATTATCTGGAGACACGTCAGCCTTTTTTACATCAAGTCCTCATTTTTGTTTTCATTTGTAGTAATAGCAGTCTTTTAATTGAATAAAAACCTGTATAAGTCCTATCTGCTTGCTTTCCTTGCAGACAAACTCACTAGTATGGAAGCCAGCATAGAGAAGGCAGGTGAATTTAGCTGATTGATTGCGTAGTCTTCCAAGATTGAGATGAGTGTGATTTAAAGAAAAGGGTGAGTTTTGGAAGGACTGCTGTACTCTTGCCTACGAGTATTCTTGCTTGAGAGTGATTCTGCTATTGATTTCAAAGCAAAGAAGTATATGTTTGAATATTTAGTATACAGACCACAACATGTTTTAGTATTAGGCTTATAGTTTAAATTATTAAAAAAGAAAGAGGGAAACAGACCATAAATGTTTTTCGTTGTTGCATTCAGACCATTTCTGGACCTGAAGCATGACTTTTTTTTTTTTTTTAGACTGAGGCCAAAGTTTAAGCAAAACAAAATTTCCTTCTCCCAGTAGCCATTATCAGTTTACCGTAGGAGGATATAAAGACCTTGCTGTGTAGACCTCTTTGCTCTATTTGTTCTGTACATAAACAGCTCCTAAACCTCTAACTCCAAAGTCTATGTTTTTTTAAAACCTTTTCTATAATTTATGAACAGAGAATGGTGTACTCATTCTTAGAAATGAGTGTCTAGAGAATGACTTTTCCATTCTGAACAGCAACATTTTACCACATTATCTGAAATGATAACTATTCTATTACAGTTCTTATAGCAAAATAAGCAATTGTTAGATATTTGAAAGGAAAATTATTAATAAAGTTCCACTTACAATAAAAAAAAAAAAAATAAAAAGGAAGTCTTTGGTCATGAGTATGTCCGCTGCCTCGTTGCTGCCTGCTGCCCCATCATTGAAAGTATTCAAGGTCAGGTTGGACGGGACTTTGAGCAACCTGATCTAGTGACAGATGTCCCTGCCCATGGCACTGGGGTTGGACTAGCTGATCTCTAAAGGTCTCTTCCAGCCCAGATCATTCTATGATTCTGTGGTCTTATTTGCATGAGAGAGATTACTTTCCAAGAAATTTGAGTTAGCTGTATTGCTTACAACTTTCAAGACAGTCATCCTTTATATGTTGAGTGTATTATTAAGAGAAATTAATAGAAAATAAATGCTGGAAGGAAATGATATTATATTTGTCTAATGCAGTTGGGTGGTGATGAGCTAATTTAGCCCAAAGGCTCATTCAGTTAACAGGTAGGGTGTCAACTCAGCGTGCATTGTATGGTCAGGAAGGAACTGGGTGAAAGCTGTCCAAAAACAGAGGGAGAGGAAATGAATTAATCAGTGACCAGAATAAAATACACAGAGAAAGCATTGCGTGATTTTCCTGAGATAAGCACAGTAGCACAGCTCCTATTGATCTGGGCAGATGGAGGCTCCGTTTGGCCGAGTTAGTAGTTTATTCTCCTGTTCCCAGCACGGGCACAGAAATGCTAGACTTCGGAGAAAGGGCAGAAAGTATTTGCACTTTCCACTCTGTTAGTTCCTGAAAAAGGAGACCGGGATCCACAGAGACCCTGCTGGCAAAGTTTTCCTAGAAGCACTAAATCAGTACATTGTCTCGCAGCCTTTTTCTTTTCTTCACATTTTGAAACAACATTTCCATTTCATAGGGATATTTTGGTATTGTGATATTTGTTTGCATCCAATCTGGAATCAAACCATGCATATTTTGAGTATCCTAAAGTCTTTTATTCCGCCCATTTTTTTGTCACAATCTTTGCTATTAGAAGTTTCTTGGGTTTAAGATTCGTGATTTTTACGGAATTTTAAATTTAATTCTATTTTTTTTTCATGGAATCAGTTATTTTAGATGCTTTTTGTATTGTATTCAGCTGCTGCTGTTTTGGACTGAATGAAGAATTTTGACTTGCTTTCTAGGTTCATCAATAACCTTTTTATGTCATAGTCAAAGAAGTTAGAACTTAGTACATACTATATTACAGAGATGCTTAGATGCACTAAGCTTATTGGCTCACACATAGTGCACATATACGCAAATGAAAGATGATTTTGAAGCAATCCATGCAAGATGCTAAGTATCTACAATCTTAAGGAAGACACTGCAGATGAACAGATTCATACTTTCATAGGAAGAGATTTTAACCCGGCAAGCTGAACTGTCATCAGCTTTTCATAACAACCGCCACAGAAATGCATTAAGAATGTTTAAAGGCAAAGTTATGAAGTGACACTGATTTCATACAGTAATTAAATTTGTCCATGCATGGTTAATAGCTGTGTACAGTTAATAGAGAAAAGAAGAGAAGCTGGAAAAGATGTGGGTGTACAGTGGAAGCAGTAGAGTGGATGGATAGTTAACCTTTATGTTTCAAATTTTTTTTACTCATTCTAGTTAGAGAAATGAATTTATGTCATAGTTAAGTGTAGCTTGGATTGAAGCAGATTTTTTTTTAAAGAAAAGTTACTTAATTGACCGGAATACTGGTTATAAGTTGATAGTGAGGTGAAAGTAAGTCACTACAAAATAAAAGCTTTAAAAGAGGGTACTTCTTAAAAAAAAAAAAAAAAAAAAAAAAAAAAATCCTTTTGCCCAGGATATTTTCTGTAATGAAACAATATCAAGAAAAAATAAATACACTATCTTTCCAGAGCTGAAGTAGAAATAGACTTTAGAGAATTATTTTGTAACAGGAGACAGTTAAGCAAGGACTGTCTACTTTGTTTCTTTCCTTCCCGTGCTAGGCATAAAACCAGATTTGCCCAGAAATTCTGTTTGTGCATGGAATCCACTGCTTTTTGGGTTGATGAGTACAGACATAGCATTCCACAACAGTATTTGATATTTCCTGAATTCACATGTAATTGTGACATCAACTGGACATCAAAAAAACCCCAACATGACTCTTTCTTCCTCTCCTTTGTCTCACTTTCCCTTACACGTCTAACATTGCAAAACAAAATTTTGGTTGGCTGGCATCTGGCATGCAAAAGTTCAGTTCAAAATATTAGTCTGATAAAGTTATGAAAATTTGAATATGAGATCAGATAATTTAGTGGGAAGTATGCTTAACCAGCGGTGCTGTGCAGTAACAGTGCACTGCGTAACACATGGAAAATATGCTTAAAAAGGTAAATATGTGTGCCTATGCACTAGGTCAAATGACTTATTTCTGTTAATGAAAAAGAAAGGGATACAAATAACTCAGGTTTCACCAAGGTTAAAGAATACTTACAGTCTCTATCAAGCTTTCTCAAACACAAAATGGCAGGTTAGTTTGGTTGGAACTTAATTTACAGATTTAGAATGCTGGTTCTAACATAGACAATTTATGAACTTTACAATGCTATTAAATTGATTTAAATTCTCAAAAAAAGGAAGCATGTTTATCTCTTGTAGCTGTGGGTTTTCAGTGGAACATCGTCATAGTAATGCATTTTTTCTAAAAAAGTGCTGATTTGCATACTTCCTTTTTAACTATATAAAATGGTTCTCCACAATAATATAAACTTTACTTAAATAATAGAACTACATTGACTTTTCCTTCAAGTTGGTAAAAGCATCACAGGGAGACAGTAGATAAAGTTCAAGACTGTTTAAATCCAAAAGCCAGTAAAAATTGGTATAAATTAGATTATAGAAACACAATTACAATTTATAGTAGCAAATATCATAGACTTATAGAATCATAGGACAGCCCAGATTGGAAGGGACCTTGAAAGATCATCCGGTCCAACCTTTGATGGGAAAGGGAGCCTAGATGAGATTATCTAGCGCCCTGTCCAATCACATCTTGAAAATCTTTAGCGATGGGGACTCTACCACATCCCTGGGGAGGTTGTTCCAGGGAATGATTGTTCTTACTGTAAAAAATGCCTTTCTTATGCTGCAATGAAACCTATCCTGGTGCAACTTGTACCTGTTGCCCCTTGTACTCTCCGTGTGATTCCTTGTGAAGAGAGAGCCTCTGTCCTCTCTGTAGCTGTGCTTTAAGTATTGGAATACTGTGATGAGGTCCTGTCTGAGCCTTCTCTTCTCCAGGGAGAAAAGACCTAACTCCTTCAGTCTTTCCTCACAGAGCAGGTCCTCCAGCCCTTTGATCATCTTTGTGGACCTTCTTCAGACCCTCTGTGATCTGTCTTCGTCTTCCTTGAATTGTGGGGACCAGAATGGGACACAGTACTCCAGGTGCAGCCTGACAAGTGCTGAGTAGAGTGGGATAATCTTGTCTCTGTCTCTGCTAGTAATGCCCCTGTGGATGCAGCCCAGGATCGGATGTACCTTTGCTGATGCAGCAGCACACTGCTGACTCCTGTTCAGCTTGTTGTCCACCAGGACCCCAAGGTCCCTCTCAGCAAGGCTGCTCCACAGCCACACAGATCCTATTCTGTACGGGGCTCTGTGGTTATTCTGTCCCAGGTGCAGGACTTTGGACTTGTCTTTGTTAAACAACTTCATACTGTTCTTGCTAACCCACTCTTCCAGCCTCTCCAAGTCTCTCTGTAAGATGACTCTCTCATCTGACGTGTCCACCTCTCCACCCATTTTGGTGGCATCAACAAACTTGGTAAGAGTGCTTTCAGTCCCATCATCTAGATCATTTATGAAGATGTTGAACAGCATGAGGCCCAGTATCAATCCCTGGGGGACCCCACTTGTGACAGACTGCCAGAGTGAGTAAAATCACCGTTTATCACCCTTCGAGTGTGACCTGTTAGCTAATTTCCTACCCAGACCACCCATCCAACCTGTACCTTGCTAGTTTGTCTAGGAGAGGGCTGTGGGAAATGGTGTGAAATGCTTTGCTGAAGTCCAGGTAAACAACATCCACTGCTCTCCAAATTTCTCCAAATATTGAAGACTAAATGTTGCTGCTACAAGAATCATAAAGACACCACATAGATTTTATTAGTAAATAGCTCATTTTGAATACAATAAATTTTGACAAAAAAATGCCAGGTACAGTAATATAAGAAGCTTCCAGCTACATATATTCTTTGTTCTGAACCACTGTTCTGTCTCTAAAGTATTTAAAAGAAAATGGTAAATTTATCCTGCTAGATCATTTAGCTGCACTAAGTATTTCGAAGACATGGGATCAGTAGGTATGATTTTGATGATTCTTCACTTCTCAAATATTAGGACTAACTTAAATGTTTCCACGTAGCACTTACAAAGCTCAAACATGAGAAACGAAGCAAACCTCTAGCTCATGCTCTTTCTGATCCTTCAGCAAGCCTTGTTTCTTCCACGGTGCCTACACAATACTGCCTACTGCTAACCGCTTGGCAGGCAGCAGCTCACACATTCTGTGTGGAACATATTTTTGTGTAATTGTTGTTCTGTCTTTCCTCTTTCTTGACCTTATCCATCTGCATGTTTTGCCTATCAGATTTGTCATTAGCATAGACCCTGATCCTTTAAATGCTTAAGCACATGGGTAAATTCAATGTGTTATATATACCTTTTTGTAGATTCTAGCTTGTGAGAACTCCACTGAAAAATAATCGTTACTGATGATATTGTTGCTTAGCTTACTTGTAAAGAGTGCCTTGTAATCTTGGGACCAAGACTGCATTGTGAAAGGCATTTTAAGAATACAAGGTAAAAAACATTGTCTCATCTTCTGTCTATACGGATACTGGGTTATTCTATACACCATAATAAGACAGTTACTATAGAATAATCTTTCAATGAAATAAGTATTTACTATTGCCCACTTTTATTTAGTTTTTACTTCCTATGAATTGTGATGTAAGATTTTATCCATCTCTTTTTCTGTCCTTTGATTTTTTTTGATTTCTGGAATGACATAATACATGAAGATTTGATTTCTCAGAACAGTTTCTGATGCTGTTCTCTTTGAAATCCAGAATGTGAAATTAGCATGTGAAGTGCCTAAATACCTCGTCTGAGATGCAATATGAGACAATTTTTGTCTGCATGTTTTAATCTTGTGATATGCTGAATCAGAAGTCAGAATTACAAGCCACTTCCTAAAATTGTTGGGTTTAATTCTTTTTGGCTTATATTAGTTCAACAAATTACCATGACCCTCTTTTTCAGCATGCAAAGATGGGAATTAAGCGAGCAGAAGTAGCTCAGCTTGTAAGAAATAAGGAGAAGAGACTTACAAAAAACCTAAACACTTCTGATGTGTAGGAACTAGAAATCCACCTATATTCTGTCTACAGTACAGAGTATGTACTCAAAAATATACCTAATTTCATATTTGCACAGTACTATATCTCTGTAGTATGTATTTTTTGCTTTGCCTATATTGACGAGTAATTTTGCATTGTTATTATGTAATGTATTCATAATCACATGCAATATATTGGCATCTGTTATTTGCTTTCCACAAAATTATCTCCTTGCTCACAGTCATAAATATGTTAATAGAATTAAACATTCAGTAAAATTTGGCATCTGGAATTATTTGACTTTCATAATAGATCAATAAAACCTCTCCTTCAGATATTTCTGAACAGTCTGCACCTCCAGGAAATGTAATGAAGTCAAAGGTACAACAATTAAATAGGAAATCTAGGGCTTTTGCATTTTGATTTTATTGAAAATTATTACAGAAACCTTATCTTCTTACTCAAATATAATAATCTCAAACCCAAACTCATTTTAGATCAAACACTGCATAATAAATATATGCCAGAATACCTAATCTTTTTAGCCGATGAACTAATACAACCCTTACTCAAAAAGTGTGATTTGTTATATCAAAGTTGTCTCACACAGGTGTTCCAAAACATTTCAGTCGCAATGAGAAACCGGAAAATCACCGCCAAACCAGACCGTAAGACCTCATGAACATGTTCTATGTGCAATTATTGCACCTACCTGCGGATTCAGGAAGGCTTTCCCTTGTAAACCACCTGGTAAATGAATTGAGCTGTTAAGTGCCATCTTTGAATTCTGACCTGTATCCTGGTTTTTAGCAGAGCAGCATTTTAGTCTGGAATGAAGTATGAAACAATCATTTTCTACAGCCAAAACTTGTAGGATGAAGTTGTACTTTTGGCACATAGTCTTCTTCCAAAATAGCAGCATTGAGTTTGAAACACTGAATTAAAGGCCTTTATGAAATGGTCATTCAAATGATGTTACCTGTGCCCATACAAAAGCACTTTCTGAACAATGTCAACTAAGTTTAGTTTATGTGTCCATAAAATATGCATCTGAGTTTTGAGTAGTTTCAAGTGTTTCTAAGTTTCTTGTATATTTTCAGAATAGGATGAGACATCATTTAGGTGGCAGTGATAAAGCATGTTCATGCTTATATTCAGTTAAAGGAGGGAGATTAATGTCCCTTTAATATTTTTTGCCTTTCAGATATTTTATTACCATTTATTAATAACGATTATTATGGGATGATTGAGATCTCAGCCAAAATATGTAATTTGATATGTGGGCATAGACCTATACGTGAGCTTTTCCTGAAAAGACAGACACCAAAGTAGAGTCTTCTCACCTTTAGTCTCTCTTATCAAAAAAAAAAAATAGTTGAAGCACATGTCCTATTAGTTCCATAAGTTTCCCTTATTTTTTTGGTTAGTTAAAGGAGACACTAAGTCAAATAATGAGAAAAGTGAAAGCCAGCACTGAAAATAATACTGGATGAAATAGAAGAGTGTAATCGGAGAAGCTGTTGAGCGAAACTGAAGGAGGGCGGATTGGAAGCAACAGCCAGCTGGTGCAAGGCAGCCAAACTCTGGGACAAACTGGGGACGGCATTTCAGTGAAATGAGTTTCCTTCTGTATTATAAAGTTTATTCTGTCCTGTTGTACTAAACACATCCAAATTGCCCTGTATGTTATTCTGCTTTTTATTTATGATGAAAATAAGTTAAAAAGAGGAGTAAACATTGATGATTTATAGTAAAATTGAGTTCACTTGTTGTAGTCCAGGCATCTTAACTGCCAGTAACCAGAGTCACACAGCATTGCTCCAGAGAACAAGACGACTCTTATTTCCATACAAATATACATGCATGCACATATGCACACACAAAACACGTTACCAGCCATTTTAGCCTGGAGCCTGGTTATTCTACCTGGGAAAGCAAACAAACCAACCAACCAACCAACCATTTCAGTTTACTGTGGGTAATCGTTGGCTTCAGCTCTAAACATCATCCATGTGAATCTCCCATGGTTCTTCTTTGGCTGCCTCTGCTCCTCTCATCTGGGATCTCTGGTTAGTTCCTCCTGAAGTTTTCACTTGGGTATCTCGGAGTGGGATCGGTATGATCCAGAGATGACTACGTTTTCTCAGCACAGTTTTGGGGCCAAGGAAAATGGTGATTTCCACCGGACAGATTTTCCCCACTGAATCCAAGAGAACTTTGACCCTTCTTCTCCTTATAGGAAGGCTCTTATTCTTCTATATCCTGTTCTCAAGTTACAATTAAATGCTATAGCATGATGATTAGTCTGCATTTTTGTCATTTTCTGCCTAGACATATCTGTAAATTAAAAAAATTAAAAGCAGTTCAAATATCCAGAGACCTTATAAATGAATGACTGATGCATTGATATCCCATTGATATATCTTTCGGTATATAATTTTCTCTTTCTTGTGCCTGAGTGGTCATATGCAAACTTTTCTTTCCTGAAACTTTTAGTACAAAGTTTTCCAGCAAAACTTGTGCATTCTTATGAAGAAGTTAATTTTAAATGTCTTTTTAATGTTATTTGATATGGATGAAGGTAAGTAATGAGTAGAAATACAGATTTGTAGTATCAGTCTGGTTTCAGCTGAGGACCATCACATTTCAGTAATAATCCTAGAAAATATATTGAAAGAAATAATTTTGTGTTTCTGTCAGGACAGAAGATGCAGAAGTTGAGTGATTCTGCGATTTAACAAATTTCAAAAGAAAAAGGGCCTAAACTGTACTGCTCCAACTAACACTTCATTGAGAATTCCTGTCAATCCGTCTTTTGTACAGCCTTACACAATTAACAGAAATAATGGAACTTGTTATGTGCATTTGTATTTTTAAAAAGGCCTTGTTACTACTCCATGAAAGTTTTGCTGAATGATTTCAACTGACTGGCTTAGATTGTAGCACCATTGGAGACTGAAATCACTATCTGAAGTACTAAAGGAACATTATTAAAAAAGTCTAATGCACAGGGAATGTGTTAGCAGAGAGCTGTCTAATGAGGTATAGCAGGATGTCTGAGGGGATACAGACTGTATTTCTATCCTAATGGCTTGAAAAAGGATACAAACATGCTTAATATATGCACATATATATACATAAGCAGTTGACAGCAGTACAAATAGATTGAATCTGGAATTACAGAGTGAAAAATGAAACGTCGGGGAAAATTAGCTTAAAAGATTTGCTCAAGAGAATCAAACTTCTTCAAAGTAGTAATTTAGTGAGAGTTGTCAGGGATGAGTAGAGCGAGGATGTGCAATAGCATACAGTGAGCTGTAGTTTGTTGGTATGTTTATAGTTTGCTACAGCGGCAGAGTTCTGCCCTGGTTAACACAGTAGAGGCTGATGCCATAAACTAAGGAATATCAGTACAGCGTTTGTATAATTGCAGTATGCTGTATTGACAGACTGCTGTACGCTCTTCAATACAAGTTTAGCACAAATAAACCCAAGGAGATCATAAAAGAGTGATAAAAGGAGCTTATAGCTGTATGAATTTACTTAAAAAGGAAAATCACAAAGCAAGGAGGTTTAGTTGATAAGTGAAATATTTAACATTTATTTGGTAGGTGCAAACATGAGAAAAGAGAGTTAAATGGCCTTTTGTTTGAAGGTGAGACCTAAGTGTAAAATAGTTGAAAGGAAGAAAATGCATATTATTGACATAAATGAAATAGAAATGTCTCCTGTGGGAAGAAATGAAATCTAACAATATTTTATACAGTGCTCTTTAATTTGGTGCAGGGTATAATTTTACATTGAGAGCCCATTGGGTTGTACAGAAGAGGATTTCCTTCCTGCAGCTCTGCCCAAATTTTTGTCTGTGGTATTTAAGATAATAGAAAAGCCTTTTTCACTTCACAAAGAATTCTTTGCCTGCAAAGTTGATATGATATACAAATGAACATCAGGAATACTGTATACAGAAAGCATGTTTCTCACTGGGCTCAAGACAAGGACTTCTGAATTATAATTCCGTTTTATTCACTGTAACTCAGCCCACTGAAAAGTTCTGCCTGTACTTCAAGGAGTTTGGATCAGGTCCTGCAGCAATATAGCAATTACTTTTAACTTCTGGGCTCTTCAGTGTATGTTTTACTCGTTAGTCAAACAGATATAATACCATTATTAATATTAGTAGAAAACTTTCATCAGTATTATTCATAAAATACTTTTATGTGATAAGTTCAATTATTTTTCCCTCTTCCAAGAAAGTAAAATACATTAAAAAAAAATCAAGGGTTCTCTAGAGATCCAGAAATTTGAAACTGTAAATATTACTCATTTGATGAAAAATGGCCAAGAGTTTACCCCTGAACATGGCTGTAAATTGTTAAGGTTTATTCCTGAAGGTGTGAGGTATCATGTGGTTTTCATAACACTGTTTTAGACCACCCATTGCAAGTATGGATGGGTATTCAGATACTGTAGCAGGCGTAAGTATAGTCTTATGAGAACCACGGGAACTGTCTCTATTTCTGTATTACAATAACGTGTCAGCATAATAGTTTAGTCTTTTTCTGTCTCTGTAGTGCAAGGTATGGTGATGCTTCAGGAATCACAAGAAATTTCAAGGACATAGGCATATCTAGTGTATCTTCTCATTCTAAAGGTTTTAAGAACATTATTCACTGAAATCATTATTCCTATTATGAGTTTAACAAAAAGCATCTTATTTGAAAATGGCAAGTATAGAGCAGAGGAAAAAAGAAATCTTATTATGCTCTATTGTGTTGGACCTGGCCATCCTGTAACCTCACATCTCATTCTCATCAGGGATGCCAGGATTTTGAACGGCTTTAGTTTTGAAAAACAGGCACTTATTCTGTTCCTGTGCTTCTTGCAATTTTTCTCCTCAATCTGATTCTGTAATATTTTTTTTTTCCTTAATAGATTCACTTTAGCAATGGGTGAGTAGAAGATTGTGTAAGTTCAGGTTACCAGTACCAGCCACTTAAGATGCACGTATTAGTCTCGGTTGTACTAAGGGAACTGGCTATGTTCTGTTTTCAGGAGCTTTGCGGAGCTAGAGTGGGTTACAGGTGCTTGGTTTTGTTGATAACAGAGGAAGATTTAATAATATCTTTAGACCTATCTAATGATAGTTTTGAATGAAGACATGAGCCCCCTGTGTTCATCTTTCTAATGCACAATATGAAGCTCTAGCTGTTTCTTCAGTAGAAAGAATCTTTCTTTAATTATAAAGAACTTCACAAGGATATTAGACAACGAGATGCAAGAGCCCCCTTCCACAGTATCGTTCTTCCTTCAAGATGAAAGCAGCTACTAGCTGTATTACTCCACTCTTCCTCATAGACAAAACACTGACGCACTGAAATGTGTCGTTAAAGGTCAAAGCAAGCGTGGGGTGAGTCACCTCTGCTGTGCAAGCTGAGGTGAGAGGGGTGGGGAGGAACAAGCAAACTTCTAAGCTAAGGAAAACAAAGGGATGACCTGCAGCACAGGGCAAGAACAAATTAAAATCTATCTTAACAAGTGTTTTGTTCTCTTTAACAAATCACAGCAAAAGAAGGAGCTGTTAGGGCAAAGAGCTAAAAATAGGACATGATTATTTGTCTTGCTTCCGCTGATTTCACACTGATTTCGGTATGACTTTGGTCTCCACACCAGCTCACTTCAATGTGTAAAGCAAATTTAAAGGAGATTAAGGCTGATGCTGCCTATTTGTGTTGTGGACTTTTCTCAGATCACCTTAGGTATTGAAATATGTCATAGTTTGTAAGTGTCTCTATACTGATGGACATACGGCTGAGTTACTCCTGAGCAATATTCTGATAGAAACTGGTACAGCTCCAATTAATTCAAACAGAAACCATGCTCTTATCATTCTCATTTTATGACCTTGTAACTCACTGACTTGATTGGAGTTGTGATGATTTATATCAACACTGATGGTTGATTCTTGTTTTGCTAATTATTCAAACCGGCCTGTTCTGATTACTGAGAGGTGTTGGGAGGAACCAAAATGTTTAAACAAAACTCCAAATTTGGATGTCATTTATCCTCTTACTCTGGGATATCTGTTTAATTCATTATACATTTTGTATTTTTTTTATGGTTCTGTAGTTAGGACTTGAACTAGCATCAATATTCAGAGCTGTGCATTCGTTTTTTTCTTTCTACCAATATAAAAATTAAAAAACCCCCATACAATACTAGGTATAAAATGAACAATTTAGGGCTGTTTAATAAACAGAAATAGCTGAAAAATGCATCCAATGTCTCTGTTTGCCTATTCCCAATTTTAATAACTTCCATTTCTAAGTGTGTGCCTATTGTTTATTCAGATGCAAACTAATATATTTTTACAAAAAAATTGCAACTTTCAGATATTTAATGGATGAGTTTGCAAGTATCTGGGCCACAGAGAATTTAAAGATTGCCCATGATGATTTTCTAAGCTTTGGTTGGATTTACCTTCCGACTTGTTTTTAGCTTCTTCTGCCTGTATTTTGCAATAGATGTTTGTGTGAGCAAGGACTGTTTCTCCACTCTGACATATGCAGCAGCTGCCACCTTGTAATAACAGCACATGGGTAATTGGGTGCACTGGGCTGAGGTTGAAATGGGGGAAACATCCTGGGCTTCCTACATTCAAAGCTCAAACCTTAATTTTAAAGCCTGAAAAGGACACCAGAATACAAACACACTAGTTCTTACTCCGGTCAGAGCTGTGATATACATGCACACATGAATGAGTTCACCGAGGTACGCTCATGCCAAGAAAGCCAAAGCATCGCAATGATGCTTGGCTCTGTTTTAAGCAACAGAAAATAACAACAAGAAGTTCACCAATGTTTGATGATTTCCAAACGTTTTAGATTCAGATCCTGCGTTTGTTTTCCAGTCTTAAAAGTACCGTAGTGGAGAAGGTGCAGGAAAAACAAACAAGTTTTAGTGAAGGTGCGAAAGATCTTATATATGAAAAATGAGTGTTCCTTCCGGAAAAGATGACTATATGAAGGACATGAGAAAAGTATATAAAATCATTGGTGGCATAGGGGAGCTGGATGAGGAATCATTATTCAAAGGTTTACTCACTTAAGAACTAAGGGGTATCAAAGTAAATTATTGGTGGGTTCAAAACAAAACCAGAAAACACTTCTCACAGCCCATAGTTGTGGAACTTCTTAAATGTTTGCCTGGGTTCCAGAAATGATTGACTTGTACAAGTTTAGATGGGTTTTTCTTCTCTGATTTTATCAGAAGACTCTACCTCTAGGTCAGGAAGTCCCTTCACCTAAAATCCAGGGGCTAGGAGAATATCATTGTACGTTTGACTTGTTCATACACTTCTCCTTATTATTGTTTTTATGTTCCTTCAATATTTTTTGCTTGAGAAAAGAGAAGTCCAGAAATATTCAGGTGTGTGTGTATGTGTGCGTATAAGATGTTGATGAGTGTGGGGGAAGAAAACAGAGGGACTGAGTGAATTTTAGTTTTTTTGAAAGAAGAGTATCTATTGGCTATTACCATTACACAAGGAATACGAAATCATACCTTGTAAATATGAGGCAAAGAAAGAAAACAGGATCTCTCACCATAGAACATTTTTCCAGTGTTTTGAAATTCAAGGTTGCAGAAGGTTTATGGAGACAAATTCCGTGACTTGGTTTTTGAGTGCTAGATAAATTAATGAACTGTAATGTAATTTGTATTTATGCAAACTAAAGTAGAAATGCCATGGTGGAAATTGTGAGAGGAAGGCCTGCTGTGTACAGAAAAGATATTCTACCTCAAATAGTGTGCTCCTGTTTCTATGCCAGTATCTGACTGAGCATTGAGGGAACAGTAGATGGGAAGTGGGTTATTAATTACTGTGACAGAGGCAGAAGATTTTACTTAAGGTCTGGCACGCTATGGAAAATGCTATGAGTAGTACCAGGGAGGACAGGAAATATAATCCTGGGTAGAGTCACAGAGCCTGGAGTTTACTAGTGACTGGTACTGAAAACGCTTCATTGTGGGAAGTATCCAAACCAGACAGTTACAAGTTTGTCTTACCGAAGCTTTTGTGACTGGAAAAATTACTGGAAAAATTCCAGTCTCTGACCGGAATTTCAACCACATCAGTGTCTATAGTGGTATGTTCAATAGCTCTGAGGTCTGTGATTATGGTTTAAGTGTGAGATGGACTACTGGAAGGCACCACTGCTAAGGAGCCTTAGGCAGTTGTTGCCAAACATGTAACTTCCAAGGCCAGTGGCCATTAATTACTGTCTTGTCCTTGGTATGAAGTACAAGTTGCAGCTAACAATATACGATATGCTAGCTCAAGGATAGTGCCTGGATGTAGGATGGGACTTGAATTGCAGATCCCAGTGGAGGCCGCAAAAGGATATGTGGATTTTACTTCAGGAAGCCACACACGCTTCATGTAGGAAGAGATGAAACTGAATTTTTATCTTTTTGACAACATAACTTGAGAGAGTATGCCTTCACGGAAGCCACAGAAGTGTGTGCAGTATAGAAGAGATGGTATTAATACAACAAGATGGTATTAAACTAGCTAGCTCAGGTCACATACCAATGTACCTGTGGAGACCCAAAGAACAGGATAAATTAACTCAGTATAAGACGGAGGCTGATACTGCTATAGCTTGCATTTATCTCTTATAGTTTTCCATTTGCTTAAAATCAGATGAATTATTTCAGTATAGATGTATTGGAACTGTAACAACCTATTTTATGACAGATTGTCATAATAGGTAGTTTCTGTCTATTTCTTTTCTGTCTGAATGTACAGATATATTTTTCATATACAGTCAAGGAAACATACTTTACACAAAAAAAATGAGTATTTATCTTTCAACTGTATAGCTATACAGGAAGGTTTCAGCTATCTCATCTCAATTGCTTACTCTCTTCATTTTCTGCTACCTCTTTCTTCTGCATCCCAGAATGTGGCTGTCCAACAGTCATTGGTTAAGAAGATGCAAATTTTTGTTCCTGTGTTCAAACAACGTATTTAATCTTCACATAGGCTTGCGTTTTCAAAGGTCGTTAATGAGGGTTTCAAACTTTATGCAGCATTTACATGCCTACAGTCAGTGGAAAAAAGTCCGTCTAGATACCCAGCCGCATATTTAGATGCCCGAGTACCTTTGAAAATCTGGTCCACAAACTTCACCTACTAATTATGTTAGGAGAATTTATAAACCTGGAACAAGAACAGGATTTCAAGCAAGAACTTCCAACTTTCCTGGTTTGTACTGTGGGCAAATGAACAGATGTGCACTTGTAATATAATTTGTATGTTACTTTTCATATTATCAGCTCCAAATCTTTAGGATTTGGAGACTACTTGGTTCTCAAACTGCTATCACAAAGTATTGTAACTGAAACCGAAACATACGTAGTAAGGGAAAAATAAATTGAAGCAGCCTTAAATTTTAAGCTGTTCAAGGCCTCCATCTCCCCACTGCGTTTCTTGGTGCAACTAAGAGGTAACAGGTGAAGCATGTCAATGCAATAGCATGGGAATTTCCTGAGAGTACTTTAAAAAACCTAAACTTACCTCCCAGCCCTTTTGCAAGCCATCGAAACCTCTGGGATTCTCTCTTCAGATATTTCAATACTCTGTCTTATGTTCAATTTCACTGAAAGAAATCCACATCTGTCTGCTTGTTCCTTTGAGTTTCAGTGCTGCTAATTATACCCTGGCATTTATCTTGGGCATGTGGAAACCCCTGTTCATTAACTTACTAGGTCAAGGCTCATCTTCACATGATGTAGAAGTTTAATAGGCCCTCAAATTGTTTTCTGTAAATAAGACTCATTAACCCTGCTCCCTCACAGAACATTTTCAATTCTCGACTTCAGTGTTGCCCAGAGAGAGAGGAAGAGTCTGCATTTTAATTCTCATGCTGACACCCTCTTCTGACTGAATCCATCCAACACTGATGCCTTTGTATTAGGAAGAAGAGAGAAACTCAAGGAGATTTTTTTGAGGCATGAGACAAGACTACTGTAGAAAAGAAAGAGAAAGCCATGTCTGTTGTAGGCAAATACAATTCCATTAAAACTGATGAATCTGAGGCTGATATAAATCAACAAAACATCATTTGTGTTGGAGAATTGTTATATAAAGCAGAAAAAGATGGGGAGTCATTCAGTATGGAAAAGCCCTCTCCAATTTCTCAAAAATCTATTGTGCATTTGTTTTACTGTTAGTAACTTCTGTCTCTGATTGCTTTGAAAATATAAGAAAACACTTAAACTAAAGCTACTGACTTGTGAGATAGAACCATACGTTGACTACAAGTCCTCAGTTTTCTGTTTATGGCTATTATTGTGGGTGTTTTGGTGGATATCACAAATAGCAGAAACAATAGCTTGTGCCTTGATAAGCAGCCCCAGAGCATGGGCATTGGGGGGTGCTGAGGGTCAACAGCCACCTATAAACTAAAACTGAGCAACTACTTAGAGCTTAACATGGTCTGCGAGAGGCCAGAGTAATTTCATCCCTCCAATTTACCCTGGGTATCCTGAAAATAGATCTGGCTCCTGTTCTTTTAAAACCAGATGAGCTGTAGAGAACATCAGTGGAAATGGAAACCAGCATGAGGCAGGCTTGTATTAAATAGCTTTATAGGAGGCAGCCTTGTATTAAATAGCTTTATAGAAGAATGCACTACATGCTACTAAAACCAACTGGTGCTGTCATTCTTTCTATCTGCTTCAAAATGATCAGTATCAGGATTTTTTCTTTTTTTTTTTTCAGATTGTAAAGGATGAAGATGTACCATGTCTTTCGTAGCTCAAGGATACACATTTTTAAGTATAAGAATTAATGATTCACATAAAATGTTGTAACCAAAAAGTGCACTTTAGAGTAATGCAGTGTTATAATAAAACCACTGCAATTGGCACTGAATTATTATTGTACTCTGGCTAGCAGTGTACATGCTGCAATTTTCTGTAGAATGAGTACTAAATCCATAGAGTGCTTAGCTTACTGATTACTCTTTCCTTACTGTATATTGAAAGACTTTTTTTTAAAAACATTGGTATTAGAAAACACTAAGAGCAATCTTCCAGTACTTTAAGCTTCAACTTTTCAAGTGTTCTTTGTCTTGATAGACTCAGTTTCAAACCTCCATTCGTTTTCAACGTAATTTAATTGCTAGGTATTAGATACTGTATCTGTCTGCCCATGTGTCAGCAGCAGCAAATTAGGCACTTAAACATCTAACTACAAATGTTTTCCCCCGCAGTTCACTGCATGCACTAGGATCACATTTTCTTTTGTCAGAAAAGGATTAATTCTAGAGGCCTGACTGAGATCCAGCTAAAAGTTTTTCTCTTAAGTGTTAGCTTTTAAAGACAGCAGTAGGCAATTGCATTAAACTCAGCAGAAAAAACTACAGAAAATGGGACATGAAGACTGAAAAAAACAACCTGGACTTATGTTCTGTGTTACCTGGAAGTGAATGTGGAATTGTACTTTTACCATTAATTTACCAGAACAGTTTTGGAGATAAAACATTTTTCACCAACACAGTTCCACCGATAGATCTGGATACAGAGCTCAGCTCCAGATTTCTGTCCACTCACCCAGAGGAGATGATTTGCAACACTTCTGACGTTGTGGCTCCAGCCCCTGGGCAAAACAATCACGGATCCAGTGACCCCGGACCTCCCTTGCCCTTCACCTTCCTCTGTGTCTCCTCTCAGGATGTGCCTCACAGAATTAGTGCGATGTCTTGGCCCTTAGCATTAACGTAGCTCCGCTACTGATGATCCCTGCAGAAGGCTGTCATGCAGACGGATGCCTGTGGTTTCGTTGTGGTGCAGCGAGGTACAACTTGGGTGGCTCTTTGTCTGTGTGAGTGAAGACTTTCAATACTCTTTTTCTTGGAAGTACCACTTGCAGAAGAATGCATTTGGCACAGCAGAGCTGATGAAGCTTTTGCTTTCCCTGGAGGAAAGAAAGGGATTTTGAAGATATCGCATACTGTTCAAGCAGGATGTGCTGACCCAGACTTCACTAAATGACCTCTCTTGTTAGGTGTATCAGTCACAATGTGACTTACTAATTTAGCAAGCCTGAGAGAGCAAGAAGAGTGAGGTGGAAAAAATACAGAGCAGAGATTACCACATGCAAATCATTGCTGGCTCCTCTCAAAGGTCAGTCTGTCCTCACTTCACTGTAACCAGCTTATCCCATTTGCAATACCTGTCACTGCCCTTTCATTTACTTTTTGTAAAAGAAAACTCTAAAATGCATATAGTTTCAAATAAATAACTTGTGTATTTATATATAGTTAAGCTTTCATGCATGCATACACATGCGCACGCATGCATGCATATATAAATGTACGTATATGTATATATAAAAATATATATATAAAAACCACCTATAAAGGATGATTAATTTTATATATATATATAAAATACAGAGATATGTTATATAAAAGTGAATATATAGAATTGTGTGTATATATATAGAACGATTAATATATGCATTATGTATATCATTGTTACTACTATTATTATTATTCTAGACATGTAATTTGCAAAATGCCTCCCTGAGTTTTCACACTGCTTTCATCTTATTACCTGGTGAGCCAAGGCTTTTGATGTTGGAATACTTAGTATTTTTCAATTTGGTGTTTGGATTTAAAGGTAATGTTGCTGCACGTGCTGAAACCATTTGCATTGCCTTTTTAAAACAATGATATTGTTTTTAAAATCTTTATTCACCGAATATTTTTTTGCCAGTAGAGGAAAGTCTTTGCTGACCTTACACCGAGCAAGGCCAGGGTTATCTCTTGTTAAGCCATGAACTCCTAATTTGAATTTGTAATGTTTTAGACAGAGACATTTTAAAAGAGAAATGATCTTTTTCTGCATGCTGTACAGTAACTCTAATGAAGCTAAATTGCACAGGGAAACATATTGGGCTGTAGGAAATAAGCAATGATGTTGGGGTTTGCATAACCAAAGCAGAACGAACCCCTGGAGAGGTGCAGACTGTACTGGCAGCATACTAAACAGAGTGCAATGATGGATGATTGCCCATGGGAGAAAGCAGAGGATGAAAGATGTGTACGTACACAGGCACAGACGTACCATATGGCAGCACCTGAGAAAGGACAGTGGAGGATGTGTCTTGTCCTGTGGCTTCTTTCCTCTCACTCCCACTCCAACGTACCTTGCTAGTGTGAGAGACCTAAGCAGCGGTGGCATGAAATGGCCTCTGTAGGTTCTGGCTGTCTTTGGGAAGAGAGGCGATGGGTTAGCTAGGATTTGGTTTTATTTCTTAGAACTCACAAGTTATTTGGATTATTAACTTAAGGCTTAGGTTCTGGATGGAAGCTCAAAGTCTAAGTTTTTGGAGATGAAATACATGCGTGATGGGGGAAAAAAAATGAAAGTGAATTATATATCCGTGTGCTTGCATGCGGAATGGAAGCCTGGATGTTTGATTTTTTTTTAAGTGTACTGTTTCCACCTTTGTCATGAGATTTAATACTGGGAATTGGAGGAAGAAAGGGGAAGAATATGGCAGGTTGGTTCTATAAGTGTGATTATATTCTGTGGTCACCTTGACTGAATAGGGATGACTAGACACATTAGGCATTTTCTGTAACATTAATGCAAGTTCTTCATGTATATTGAAAAATGGATAAATCCTTCCACAGAGCAGACATGAGAACCAAAAAAGTAAATCTCTTCACTCTTTTCATTATCCATCCCAGGTCCTCAAAAAATCCACTTTGGACATGTCAGCCTAATTACTTCTGTACATTCTAAAATTGAAGGCAGAGGTACCCTTTGTAGAGTTATGATGGTTAAATGTCTCCATACGATATCTTTTATTAAAAAAGCCGAATAAAGACTTTCTGTTTTGAATAATGTTATTGCATTGGATGCTGCAGAAGAAAATTTTACCGTTTATTTTAAAGGACTGCCAAATATTGTTTTCTAAATATTTTTATTCTACCCCATTAAAAGAAATTTCAGCATACATTTCTGTGATTGATCAAGTACTAATCCACCAATTCATTATGTATGTGAGGGTCAAGCAAAAGTGCAGTCCTGGCAGTTGGGAAAACTCCCTCTATAATTGTCTTGGAGTGGGCTAAGCTGAAGAGTTGCACCTCAAGTGCTGATGCAGAGTCACATCACAGGAGTCCATGTGCTGGTCTGCTGAGCTGTCTAGGTGAACCCAGAAAGAAGTATAATGATTTATGCATTCCCTTATTCACAAGTCAGCTCTGAAAGAGACAATTCTCACCTGCCTAAGTCATTCCTAACTGCACAAGTCACAACCTATCTCCAGGAATATATGCAAAAGATCATAACTTTTTAAAAAATAGGAGTCTGGTGATGCTCCTTCTAATTTTTAATTGAGGAATGATGTTAAAATCTGTGGAATTCCCTGGACTGCAGGTGTTAAAAATGACTTGCTTGCATGTGAAGGCCTCAAGTACCACCTCTAGCAGACATCTCCTGACCACCAGACAATGTTAAAGAGAGAAATTAGTCTAGGTTTTTTTTGAATAATGAATTGTTGTGACTAAATTGTTTACTAAGTCAGCTTAAATGC
The DNA here is from genome assembly GCA_009819775.1 of Phoenicopterus ruber ruber. Classification (NCBI taxonomy): domain Eukaryota; kingdom Metazoa; phylum Chordata; class Aves; order Phoenicopteriformes; family Phoenicopteridae; genus Phoenicopterus; species Phoenicopterus ruber. Next base: position 106,615,964 of record CM020216.1, read on the forward strand.
TGGCAATTGATATTTGCCTCTCAAGGATGACTTTAAAATCCTTTTTGTGTAAGAGTGACCTCCTACTTGTCTGCAAAAGTGATATGCAGTTTATTGCGGCAGGCTTTGCAGTATTTTATGTCTACTTATTTCCCTCAAGAGAATGTAAGTCTTCCTCTTCCTGTCCCCCAAATATCTATTAACAAAACACCAAAACATTTAGGAAAGGTATAGAAAATGGGAGAAGGGAGCTATCTTCCATAGATCCTGAGCCCTTGTGGCATATGAATCAACTACAATTGATTTTTTCCCCCATTGAAGATGTATAATGTGCACCTTCATGAGTCTGTGAAATTCCTAAATAGGCTAAATCTTTCTGAACTTTTCCAAGGATAAGACACAACCTAGTATTCCTTGTTGAGACTCTGCCTCCTCTTCAGCTTCCTTGACAGTTTCATTGAAATGTACACATTTTTTTAGCTTATCGGAAGAAGAGTATCGTAATTTTAGGTTCTTGCTCTTATCCACCCTTCCACTCAGTTCATGCCTCTGTGTGAGGGAAGAGTGCCACAAATTCTTTGCCATCAAAGCCCACCTGTTACCACAGAGGTTTTGGTAACATCTACCTTGCCTGCTTTTTCCTGCAGTGACGCCGAGGAGTGAGACAGGAGCAGCAGTGGACATCCTGCAGGTTAATGCTGTCTCAGTCTTCAGGGACTTGTGGTTTTTTTGCTTTTGGGACTCCAGGGAAAATGGTTCCTGAATGATCAGCTCGTTCCCACCAACTGTGAGTATGTCCAAATATTCACTGGACACTTGTATCTTGAAAATACACAAATACATGTGTCTGGGTAGACAGGAAGAAAATGCTGCATGGTACAAAGAACTGACTGCGGCTTCATGGCACATCTCCAGGTAATCACGTTAAATGTGTTTCTAAAGTGTTATTATAGCACCCCAAAATGTTGTCTGAATTTTAAACATATATAAGAACATAGGCTCAGTAGCTACTACACACAGATATAGCTGTCCTTCCAAAGCCAGCTCCAACAATGAAAATTATAGCTTAGCTCTTCAATCAACACAGCAGTAGGCAAATGTTGATGCGAAATATACTCAAAGTAATTTCAATTAACAACAATGAAATTGTACTTGGTTTTAAAATAGGATGCCAGGAGTGAGGAGTAAGATGCACAGCATCTCTACAGGTGATAAATGCAGATCTGGCCTGCTGCTCACCTGGGTTTTTCAGATTTCTTCTAGGCAATAATAGTATCAGTGGAAGCAGGGAAATGAGCAGAACAGCCGTTAGTGGGAGGATATAATGTGAAGAGGGAAGGAAGAAGTAACTTGTTCAGCCTGACGGAAACAGAATGAACCCAACCTTTTCTCAGCATCTATTTCCCTCCTAGCCTGGGAGGAGGAGAAGAAAAGAGAAACAGTTGTCAGCCAGGATGAAGATATCACACAAGGGAACAGTGCAACTTCCTAACTACTGCTGTTTTCAATTTATGGCAGAAAGTACATTCATCAGCATAGAGATACCAGAGTTTCAAACATAATTCAGACAGCTGAATGTTACTAAAATGCATAGCTTGGCAGTGGCCTTGTAACTCCAGAATTTTTTCAGCAAAATGATTGTACTTAACCTAAAGAACCAGCTGAGTAAATAACTTAGTAGAGAAGCCCCTAACATTTTCAGTGACTTTCTCAGTAACAACTCTCGGTATGCCTACAGCCCAGGAGTTCTTACTGATAGCTAGGCAATTTATGTCCTTATCAAAAGAAATAAAAAAACCCCCATGCATTACTTCCAGTAGTAAGTGTTTCTCAAATGCAGAGAAGTATGGGAGGATTTTTTAAAAAGTAAAGCAGAAGTAATATTAATAAAAATACAACATATGTGGAGACTAATGCCAGATCTTTCTTACTGCTCAATTACTTTACAGTGCACGGTATGATTAACATAATGTTAAGTAAAGATTCCTGTTATATCATCATAATTTTATTGCAAATTAGTTATTTTTACTTAGCTGGAACATTATGAGGTAGAAACAAACTTGTTTAGCACTTGGAAGTGTTGTTCTCAACCTGATTTCTGCCAAGCAGGAGCAAGTGACAAGACCAGAGCTTTACTTATTACCAGAACATCCATTCGTTTGCTCTGCTCGCTGACTATCTCATTACGATCAAAGCACATAAGCTCAGTTTCACCAGATGAGCCAGGGAGAAGGTGAGCCAATAGGAACTGTGACGAACCTGCCTGATTGCGTGTTGCTCTGCGCTCATAGGCAGCTGCAGAGAATGGCATTTTGGGGGAAATATGATCTGCACCAAAGTCTAAACCAAATGTACATAGAAATAAAATTATGGGTAGTGCTGAAGCAAAGTACTACCGGCAGGGCATGGTATAACCCGTTAAATTTCTGTTATGGGTGCATTAATTTCGGTTGCTCATTTCATATGATAGTTTTGTCCCTCCAAAAGTTGTAAGAAATGTCGAACCTAAACCCAATCTTACAATTTGTTTATATGAGAAAAGGAAACTGTGAAATGAAGAAAGTTTTTTATGCTTGATGGTTGGTGATATTTTTTATGGCAGAATAAGTGCAGCTTAAAATATGAGATTGACAAGCTTGTTCCTGGAACAGCTGAGATGATACCAGTAATTAGTAGCATAAACCAGGGCTGAAGAAGCTGCATGGTTTTTCAAGACTACTGTTAATCAGCTTTTTCAATCATTCTGAAAATGAATGGAATCAAAATTATGTGTTGTGTTTTTTCAGGCTGAAAATATGTGTTAGGCATTTTGTAGTCAGATTCCTTTTTGTGTGGCATTTGTGGTAGCTTGCTCACTCACACTACACAGTGCTTTAATCTTCTTTTTAGACATGCCCACAGAATGATTTTCAAGGATGCTTGCTGTCGACCACTGTGAACAGCACAAAGAGCTTGCAAAAGAAACGGCATAGTAGGAACATAAAGCCAATTTTTGAAGGGGATTGACTGTCAACGTGCAATTGTTGACACTGATACGCAGATAGGGAATGATGAGGAAATATTCTGAAAATCTGGCCACTTAAGATCAGTTTGAAACCAAGTGAAGCAGCACTAAGGAAACTAAACTCTTCTTTATTATTCAAACAACACATCTTTATAATCTTGCTTTCCCCTGGAGCAGTATTTCCTTGCTGATCCTCATGCAAACCTTTTTTTCTACGGACTGCATGGATCAAGCTGAATGTTAGATAAATAATAAATCAAGTTACTTGGGGTTATATGTGTTGTTTACCCAATTGACCAAATTGTTCCTGCTACACTGTCCTTCTCCATTTCAACTGCTATTAATACCCGCAGCATGACTTGAGAATTAATTGCCTATTTAGTGCTGTTGTTCTGAGGAACAGTTGAAAACTTATGCTAATAAATTACTTGATTAGTGTCATTTGACACAATGTGAATAATTTGTCAGTGGCAAGTGTCTTTCCTCTTGGGAGAGCGAAGGTTAAGCAGAGACAAAATAGAAAAGCAAATATGTGAACATCAGCATCATTATTCCTGGAACAGAACATGAATATCTTTCTCTCTTTCCTATGTCATGGAGGTTCTTGTTTACTATTTGATAACCTTCCCTGATGACCAAACTTTTTTTGTTGTCTTGTCTGCTAAAGGAGTAATAAAATGTGAAGGATTAAAAAAGCTACTATGGGTCTGAGGAAATAAATGGTAAAAATTTTTCATATTTTAGTTATAGTAATTGTTGTCCTGAAAACATATAGTATAGTCCAAAGATTTTACATTTCACCAAGATTTTTTTTGCTATAGGATGAATATGAGAAAAAGATGAATTGTTTAAAAAGTAAAGTTTCAAAGTAAAATCTCATTTTAGAAAGCTTTTTTTTTTTTTTTTTTTTCTTTTCTTCATTCTATATGGAATCTTGCTGCTTCTAGTAGTTGATCTGGTATAAAATCAGTCGGATATGAATTTTTCCATCTTAATAGAATCCATTTAAAGGACAGACTTTACAGAATGTCTTTTGAAGCAATGGGATGTAACAGAGTGTGCGGTGAAGGGATGTGGCAAACCCCTCAGAGATTAAAGTACAATACTCTGTATCTTACCAAGATATTTTTCTACGCCAACACATTTTATCTAGTTGACCTCAATATGTGAATTCAAACCTTAGCATACAGTCAATGGAGACTTCTGAAGGTGACCTATTTGTTCTTAAGTATTAAAATTGGATAATATGGGTTTTCCCTTATGTGTGTACTTTAGACAAATATGTTTCATTTGCCTTTTATGGCAAACCAGTTAATGTGGTTTCACGATTTAAGGCTGAATATGTAATACAATAATGTTTACCTTCTGTAACTTGGCCAAATCACAGTAACAGTTCTGTTTCAATTTGTTCCAACAAGACTCTTTTTTTTGTTAATATACAACATGCAAACCGAGCTGAAATATTTCCTTTCAAAATAACTGATGTCTCCATTAACTATTGTTTACATAGCTGTAATATTTAAATATGTTAATCTTGGATGACAGTGCCACTGTTGTGGCAACTGTACAAATGCAGGACAAGAAAAGAGTGCCCGAGAGTTTGTGCTTGAATTTTAACACAAGAGATAGACATGTGCAGGATGATTGGTGATCATAAAGAAAGAGCAGAGTAAATTACAGAGTGGTAGATATGACAGGTAGTCATTGCCGCACATTTTCAGCTTTATTATTGTTGCTTAGGTAGGCTTTACGAAATGGGAGGTTTGCAGAAAGATATTGTGGTGCTGGTTTTCCAAATGCTGAGTGTCAGCGTAAGGGAGAGAAAAGTGACCAAAACCAAACACACAAAAAAATGGCAATGACAGCTGTCACCACGGAGCAGTCAGAAGTGAAACTGCTATTTCTCATAGTGGAATTGAACACGAGTTGTAGAAGTTTGATATTACTGTAAAAGGAAAAAAGCATTGAGATGTGGATCATCTGGTCAAAGAGACAAATCAAGGATCTGATCTGTCAGACAAAATTCTGAAAGGTTAGCAGTAGAACAACCCCAATCTTGTTCAGAGAAAAGCTTTTTGCATTACATGGAACATAAAATGACAACTGAGAGAGAATTTTAGTTGTATGGATGGGAAGGAGAATATGTCTTAGACATTGTTTGCTGAATGATTCTGAAAATACGGTATCTTCCAGTGTTGCTCAGTTTCTTGTGTCTTTTTGTAGGTGTTTTAGACGATTTTACTCATAGCTACATTTGAGAATAGGCAGTTGTCATAAATCATTGCAAAGCATTCTCAGACCTCTGTAACACAGAAAACAAGATAACTGAACAGAAGTTTCATCTGGGTTTCAGGCTTATAGAAGCTGAATGTTTGTTGGTTTATTAATCAGGGTTCATTTTGTAAAATAAGGTTCTACCTTTTTTAACACTGCTGCTCAAAGCTGTATTCACCAACAGACTGGATAGTAATTGGAAATGCTCTTAAATGGCATTGTCCTTCTTTCAGAGTAAAAAGGAATTCTCCAGTTCTACCACATGCATGGTACTTTATGTGTTGTAGATTTTTTATGCCTTAGAGAGAACATTGTCATTAAAAAAAAAAAAAAAAAAGGTCTTAGCAAACAGTTCAGTAGTCAGGAGAAGACCTGGTGTCAGTCTTTTCACCAACAGTTTGGAAAAAAGAGTCTGGTAGAAATTAGGGAAGAAAATGACCTGAGAGACCATCAGTCTGCAGCTTGATGGAGCAGGAAAAAGGGGAATTGTTGAGCTTAGAGCAGTAAACAAACAGAGTTGCGGGCCATGTGAGAAGGGAATTTGATGAAGATATAACACGCAGAGACATGCTGTACAAATAGAAATATGAAAATGATTGCTTAGCCTGACAAGAAAAATCTAGTCATCTTGAAGCTGGATGACTGCATATTTTTTATGTTGGATTCTAGTTCAGAGATACAAAACAGGGAAAGTCAGGATGTGCATACTAGGAAGACGATCAGAGATGATAAAGATTACATTTTCTTACATTTAGACTTCATTGTTCCAGACAAGTGATTTCTTGACATGCTTGGTGGACCAAAACAGCTAGCAACCCAAACACCTACTGAGAGACCTGGAGGCATCCGGATGGAATGATATATTCTGCACACATTCAATGAAAACCTGCCTGTACCACAAAGAATAGAAGAGTTTAAATAATAGATTGGTTAAGGAGAAAGAATGACTAAGGTGGTGAGCTCTACCTCCAAAGGAAAGTGATTTGCTTTGCAAATGTCCTTAGAGATCAAGGGTATTGGCAATAAGAAATATATAAGAATAAGACATTTAGAGAAGGAGGAGAGGAGCTGTACTTAAAATTTAGTTCCAAAAATCAGAGAAATCTGGACACAATTTTTTTTTTTTCCCCAGACTTATCCTTGCTAGTCATCCACTGTTGCCAGCTGGTGAAACATCAAGCAGTAAGCAGTATCATTTCACACTACTCTAGCATCAATGTGGTGGTCATTTGCACCATCTGTCACACAAATGTTATTGGATAGAGAAAGCACTTCTTTGAGAGCCATGTTGCAATAGCGCTGAGAATCAGATAAACAGTTCCCATGGCAAAAACCAAGGAAATCAAAGATACTGCTATGGACAATACAGAAGAAGGAAACAGAGGAATTAAATGTAATATCCCTGACGAGTCTTGAAAGACCCTCTGCTGCAGTCCTATTCCTGCCATTCATATTCAGTCAAAAAGATGAAATCTAGAATAAGGCTAAAACAGACTGGTGTGTTTTTAAGACAGAAATAATGCAGAGCACACGCATTATTACTTGATATCATGTCGCAGAGGAAACGTATGCACTGCATATTGTTATATGCTTTGGACACGGCCACATTGATGAATGAGCTGTAACTGCTAGTAAACATGCCTCCTAGCGAGACCGTTGACCATATTCATAGCTTTCAAGCCCGGGTGATTTCTTTTATGCTGTACTTCCCTGCACTGTGAAGTTACTCAGCCTAACTTCAAAAAGTGGGCAGGCTAACCGTGCTAACGCGGAGCTCAGCTTGAGGGAACGGTCAAGCCTTCTCAGCAAGGTAAATGGGTACATGTTCGCGCAGCTGCAAGAGCTCTGTGCAGCCGCTGTCAGGCTGCTTCTGGCACCTGAACTAGATCGTTTCAACTGTCTAAGGTACGAGTATGCCACAATGCCACCTGAAGTATGGATATAGCCTACCTCGATAGCAGCAGTGACATCTAAAGTTCAGTGCGATAGCCGTGAAATCTCTGAAGCTCTCCGACTGGCGTAATTGTCCTCCCTTAGAAATTTCTTCTGCAATTGCAAACCTATAGCAAGGCAGTGTTCACTAAAATCAACGTTAGTGCATAGTTCCCCAAAGCCACTGCTTTACTTAAAAGGCAGAATAAAAGGTAGTTGCCTGTGATATCACCACATATTAAGCATTTGTGTATCTGGTTGTTTTAAGTGGCAATCAGTGTAAAAGTAGATGTTTCTAGAGATTTTTCCCCTGCTGTTCTGGTCTGTTCTAATTAAGCATGTTTGATTTTTAGATTTGGGAGATTATCTCTGGTATTAGGCCACTACTTGCAAGGGTTTGCAAATAAAGAGGCTAAGGGGGTTTTTTTGTCCTTTTTTTTGAAGTGGTATGTTAACTCATATTCAAGTATATAGAGATTTTTACCTAAATCCCATAAGCACCTCTACTGTACCCAGATAGTTCCCATAAGGCCTAAATAGCCTTTTTTGTAGGCAATTTGAAAGCAGATGGAACATGTTTTGCCTGTACAGGTTAGACTGTTCTTGCAATACAAAGAAACCCCAAAGAAATAAACATCACTAAATGTCATCACATGTTACTGTCACGGGGAATTCAATTTGAGAAGGCTGCTTATTTGCCAGTGTAATTAGATAGCATTTCCTACACTAGAAAGATGCTTAGCCTTAAGGAGCTAGGGTTGCAATTTCTCTGAATGACTGCCTTATGGTTAGAAATTACCTCAGGAGAAAAGAAGAACGCCTGTATTTTAGTGCTCAGTGGTGCAGGTAGAATATGGATTTCCATCCTACGCCTATTTAATACACTTTTTGAGGAAATCTTGTACTTTGAAAATCTTTTATGATCCTTGTAAGTATTTTGTCAATATGGTAGTTGGCAGGGAAACAAGGATTACATTATCAATGTTGGTGAAGATAGTGTCTATTATTAACTTCCAGCTACAATAATTTTATACAGGTTTATAATCACTTTATTTTGTGTGCAATTGGTAAGCATACATGTGCTTGTGTGTGTCAAAATGTGTTTGTATGCTTTGCTTCAATTCTCCCAAAGCTAGTATTGGTGTATTCTACAAAGGATACATAATGAGCAAATCATTTGGGCCAAATAGTCTGACTGGTTAAAATGATGTACAACAGAAGGGCCCCTGAATTTTTCATCAAAGAAAGGTCCTTGATTTTGAAAAGTATCATTTCTGGTGGCACAGAATATTTCAGGACATCTTCAAATACTTGAATATTCAAATAATTTGAATACTCAGCATTCACAACTATTTGCATCGGTTAGCATAAAAGGGTTCACTGTTTTATTTAAAAATTTAGGGTAGCCCAGTTTCTACCAAAAGAAAAGTATTAGTGAGTGGAAACACCTTTGCTGAGAGGACAATGATTTTGCTGGATAGGTTTGTCCGTGGAGTTCCTTGAGGCTTAGTCTTAGGGGCAGTCTCTTTCTATTAACGGCACTGGTGTAAACAGCAGGATCCTGCTAATGAAACTTGCAGATGACGCAAAGTTGAGAGACAAAATCAGCACAGAAGAGGATTGGAATATTTGACAAGAAGATGAGGGCGGAGAGGTGCGAGTGGAAGGCGGATGGCAGAGCTGCAGGTCCACTAGGACAGCCCTTAGGAATATGAAAGGCATCTAAGCCCTGTGCAATAAAGAGCTGAGTATCCTTCTAAAGGAGTGGGGGAGCAGCAACAAAATCCATGCAAAAAATCCCCATTCATCAACTTTTTAGTGGAGCTTGCTCACTTTATGAAAAAGACTGTGTAATATTGCTGCTTATGATGGCAGAACACCATTCCTATGTTCCCATGTTCAGTAAGTGTTGCTCTTGATAACAAAACTAGAAGTTGCACACAGTCAAGCACAAATATAAAACCTGTTGTATTAAAACTCCTAATAACTGCACTCAGGTGGATTTTAATGTCATGGTATAACAGTGAGTCTAAGAACTGGTCACGTTTTGTTCTCTGAAGAGATTTTTAATTTCTAATTAAATTCCATTGTTAATTTCTAATTCAAAATACCAGTATTTGGAACCAAAATGCAAACACGTTACCATGTGGAATAGGTTTTGAGTGGGGAAAATTACTCCTTTATCAACTCATCACAGTACTGCTTGGACATGAATTAAGTTTCTCCAAGAGATCAATAGAATTCAAAATACCTGTGGTACTGAGGACTGTAATACAATAGGAAATGTTTTTCCTTAGATGGAGGTCATGATTCAAAGTTAGATTAGAGACATTGGGGGTGGGGGGGGAGGGGGGGGGCGGGCAGGGCAGGGGAAGTGGAGAAACATGTGTTTTAACATGCTTGGATTTAGGCTGAAGGTGAAAACCCAAAAAAGTAGAATTAAGAAAATATTGTGTCTTAAGTGAAGTGACATACATCAATGAAACCAATACCATAAAAAAAAAAAAAAATACTAAGCTTTGTGGATAGCTATTTGTGTCTTATTCAAGGCAAAAGCTGTGAATGTTGCTTCAGTTCTTGAAATACCTGCTTCACTTCTCTCCTGTGACCTGTCTGTCACTTGCCATGAGTAATGAACACTTCTCACTAGCTCTGCATTTCTAATCAAAGGGCAAAGAGTGGCCAAAGAGTAAAGGGTCAGCAAATAACAGAGGATCTTACTACCGACAATTAAAGAAACCCAAGGAAATTCCAGTGATTACAGTAACATTTGTGATTACGAAGTATTTTCTACTTGCACACCCTTTGCTGTATTTACTTCTTCAGTGATACCACTGATACAATCTTTAAAACATAATGTTATACTAGAGATAAATATCTTTGAGATTATTTTTTAAAGCTAAGCAGATATGAACTAGAGATTCCAGAAATTTGAGAAGTTCTTGAAAATCATTTGAAAATTGAAAACTGAGTAAAAAATGTCAGCCATCTCAACATGAAAGTTGCTGTCCAGTATTCTTTGAGATGAGATAATGAATAAACAATTTATAATAAACACTACACACTGCTGTGACAGAAGTGATCATTACTCTGATTTACAACTTTGCTGACTTGTTTTCGATTCTTAAATATTTACCCTATTTTATGTGACTTGGTGAAATAGATTGTTTCAAGTTTAAGTTGGTTTAAGTTGAAAATGTTCATTATTAGTAGCTGAAACCTGACATTTTCAGCTTATAGGAAACCATAAATCCACCTTACTTTAGCTGCAGATGTTGTTATTTATACTGAGAACTTTGCAACTTTGTGGGTCTACACCAAATATTTCAAAAGCAATTTAGCTGAACTGACAGTTCAGATTTGTATCTGAACATAACATGTTTCAACAACTAATTCTAAAATACCTCCAAAAATGTTGCTTTAGGGTAGTAAATAAAACTTTTTTTTAAACAATATTTTAATGTAGGCTAGTTGCAGTCACCGTAAATATCACTTGCACAGATACCTCCAATACATATGTGCACATATGCAAAAAACAGCTGTCCTCACTTTTTTTTTCTTTTTTACCCCTGCTGTTGGTTTTTATATTGCTATCCAGTGCTACTTTGGTGTTTAATAAAATAGTCTGAACCAGTTTTGATCTTCATTGCATTGTTTTCTAAAGCCTGAATTGAGTATTGTAAAGTGAATTTATTATTTTAACTATGCAATATGCACATTTCTCAGTTTAATGAGAGACATTTGCTTAATATACTAACACTGGCAGTGGTGAAAGAACTTCAAATAAACAAGGTGCCTGAGCAGAGTGAAAGGCCCTGCTCACTTACGTAGATATCTTCAAAATGATACATCCACTCAGTGGAGAGAGATTAAGATAATTGCTTCAAACAATGTAAGCTTTTATAAAGGGCTTTTCTTCCCACTGCGATGTGAAGCTTTGAAGAGGGTTTCCACAGAGATATGAAGCTTTTTCTTATGAAAGAGTTGCTCAGACTTCAAACATTTTTCATATTAATGGGAAAAAAAAATAATTGCAGAAATGATAAGGTTGCTCCAAAGGCAAAATTCAAGACTGGAATATGTACATCAGACAAAAATCAAGAGAAACAAAATGTTCACCCCATCAGACTGTACAAATGTCTCTGTTATGAGTATACCTTCAGTGGAAATACAACACCTGTTAGCAGAGCTTACTGTAGACTTTACAGTAGTACAGATTTTCCTCCAGGTAACATATAAGATAATTTCCAAGCTCTGTAGGGAAAAAAAACCTCATATATCATTTGAGTCTTGAGTAGGCTAGGTGCTGCCTACTGAAGCTGGTTTTGCTTAGTAACTAAGGTAAGTTCCTCCAGTTGTGGGAGATTTTACAATTTTCCAGGTAAAGCTATGCTGATGAGTTTAAACTGTCTCCAGCTTACTTAGAAGTAATAGGTAATGAAGACAAAGGCCAAAACTCTCCTTGAGTTTTGTTTCGTGCTCCTCACTGTTAGAAGTGTAAGGACCGGTTCCTGCCACAGCCCGTCTCCTCCTGACCTCCCGCCCCTCGCACCCGGTGAAGGCCAATGCACAAGAACTAGGACCCGACACTGCTGAAGGCCAGCTAAGAAATCCGCTTCCTGTCATTCAAACAACAATAATCATTTAAACATCTGGCTACTGTCCTCCATTCCTGTCAGTGAGCAGAGAGGGCCAGCTGCCCCCTGAGGGATGGGAAGCCAAGACCTGAGGGTGACCCAGTACAGGCTGTGCCCTCATTGATGGGGTGCGATCCCACAGAATCTGAATACAGCAGAAGACAGAGCCCAGAACTGGTGACAGGGTTCATTGGTAGCTGCAGACGTGGCATGAGTCAAGTCCAGGGTCCACACAGTATCTCATCAGGAGGTGAGGCCAGAGACAGGGCTGGAAGCAACTGACAATGAATGTACAAGGTGTTCATCCGGAGACAAGCTGCCTAACGTGGCTTCAAAGTCAATCCAGGGGGCAAGGCCAGAGATAGGGCTGGAAACATGTACACCTACAACATAGCTCAGGAAGGACTGACAGCCCCCAGCCATGAAAATTCCTGATCAAACTGAGGTGAGACAGGGTAGACACCTCAGCTATCTTTGATCCTTATCAGTGTGGGTATGGAAATAACATCAACCCTTCACTGCTGCTCTTCCACTGATCTTATTGATGTAATTGCAAATACAAGGCCCACTATCAATTTTGACGGGAGACCTCTTCAACCTTTAGGTAAGCTTCCTACAGAAACCTGTTGAAAGTGTACATCTGTCTGTCCCTGCCCAGCTTCTCTTTTATTTGTGATTGAGCCTGAGATAGTTTTGGTAGTCACCTTCAGCTGTGCCCTACAGAGCTCTCTCTCCGGTCAATGTGGGTGATTCTCATGGTCTGTAAACCTTCTCTATCATCTGGTACAAAATGTTTAAGGCAACAAAAAGTCTGTTTCCACGTTTCACGTATGCTTTTTCCCCATGACTGTTTTGAGTATTTCCTCACATGGAACAATGAGGATTGAGGAAATTGTAGTTGAGTTTCAAGGCAATTATAGTTGGGTTTCAAGACAATCTGAAAACATTTTAGTTAGAAATAAATAGTCAAAACTTACAAGTTACTCTGTGAAAAAAAAAACTTCATTTGAGAGATGATTCTGACCTCGAACAGGTTTTTTGTTGGGCTTTTGTTGTGTGTTTTTTTTTTTAGAGGAGAGTACTTTGTATTGTTATATAATGAAAAAATTGACTCAGAATGAAAGAAGTTTGAGATCTGAAGTGGGAAATGTTCTGTCCCAGTTCATGCTGAAACTCAAAAAGAGCTTTTGTTGCCAAACTTCTGAATCTGTCAGGCTTAGAAGCATGGGCATAATGCTGTTTTTCTCAATTAGGTCTACAAACACATGGCATTCCTAAAATGCCATATGTATGTTGGAGACATAATAATGTGATACAATCTTTACTACTGCTTTAAAAACAAGGACAGTTAGACTTAAAGTCATGGAAAATTACTTTTAGAGAAGGACAGAACCGAGACCGCCTGATTCCCATTGATGTCTTCCATCAGCAACACCAGAGGTGCTCAATTTTTTGACGACATATCCCACTCTGTCTTATTTCCTGAGGACAGAAAGTAGGTCCTACGAAATTTTCTGATACCCCACCCCATGCCATTGTCTTTTCTGAGGACTCTGCAAGCTTTTGCTGCAATGTTATCACATAACATCACATAACACCCCACCTTTGTGTGGTTGTGTGACCCCAGTCCCCGAGCAGGAGTGGGAGCACTGGTGCTGCATGGGATGCACGGGAACACGGAAGCACGGGAAAGCTGTGGCTTGCATGTTCCCCTATATGACTGGAACTGCACTCATCAGGTGAGATGGGCACGTCTGCATTATACTGATGTAAAGGACATATTCCTGATCATACAACAAGGCAGATCTGAGTTCACAAAACAATAAAACTGATGTGACACCCCTCCTCTTCTCCTCTGCCTCACACACACACTGGTGTGTGTTTCTCCTTATCTGTGCTCAACAGACAAACAATAAAGGGACAGTTATTACCCAGCTATGCTGGTTTCAGAAAAAATGTTACCTAAACAAGAGTGTATGATATGATGCAGTGACAAAGCCTTGTCCTGTCTTTGACCCTGTCTTCTCATAAGAAAAATTAAAGTAATGAAAAGTTCCTTCCAAAAGTAAGTGTACATAAAAGTTTTCACAAGATCTGTAAGCAATTCTCTGATCTATTAGTCTTTTTACCTCTCCTTTTTTATAAAAAAGATTTAAAAATTACTTTATTTGAGCATATGTGGCTTTCTAAACTTGCTGAGCAATCTGTTTCCAGCAAAAGAATGTTTCTCAAGAATCAATTATTCAGCCATAGTTCAAGGTTATCAGTTAATAACTTCCTAACAATTGGTTTTAATCCATTTAGGAAAAATGTTGTCCAGTAAAGATAGCTGGGTTTCTAGGTGGAGGAAGAGGAAGCAGAGTGCTTCTATTCTTTTTAGATGAGTGAAAATTTATATCTGAAGTCATTATCAAATTGTACTTGTTTTTCCATTGAAGTGAGATATTTAGAAGAAAAAAAAGTCATTATACATTGGATGTATCCTACCACACTTTAAAAAATATGGATACTCTATTATCTTTTAGATAATACAATGTATTTTAATTCTACAGGTGATGTACATTTATACACTACCTTAAAAAGTGATGTGTACCTTCTGCTTCAAAGACAATAATATATTTAGTTTACCAACTAGGGCAAAGTTCACAACTTCTCTCCTCCACCCACCCACAGGATTTAACACCAGTAGGTGAATTATTTTGTAGAATCAGATACTGTATAAATAAGGTGAGCCATATTAAGGCACTTCAAAGGAAGTAAAACTTAGATTTGGAGTAGACAATATGGATGTTCAGGTAAGATTATGTCTTATAGGTGTAACAGGAGAGAAAAAGATTGAATGATGTTAAAATGAAATATGAATAGTACATGTCCAAAACAGGATTCTCCTTTAGGCAGGAAGTTCCAATATTGCAAAATCTTTGTTTGAAATTATCCAACAATTTTTAATAGATTTTTGGTGGATTTTTTTCTGTTTTAAATATACATTATGTCAAAAAAAAGAGAAGGTATAAACCTGGAAATGTTGATATCATTTTTAATTATTAAAAAGTCAAACAAATGCTTGGTGAAGAAAAAAAGGTACATTTTTACTTTCCTTATTGATCATTTGTTGCTATTTCTAAAAAAACATGTTTTGTTTTTGTCAAAGCTGCTTTTATAATTGACACCTGTTTTGCTGAAAAAAATTCAGTATGCCCTGCTGGGGGATTTTGGGTTGCAAGGAATAGTATTATAGAGTGCAAAAAATACTAAAAAAAGAAGCAAAGGGAAAAGTTGGAACTTGATTCAGGAAGACTATGAGATGTGAGAAATAAAAAATTGTGTGGGAACTAGATTTATTGGTACAGCCAGAAAGAGCTTGTTCAGTTTGAAACTCAAGAGACTGGCACATTCAGTTGGCTATTGTGTTGCTGAAAACTAAAAACTGAAATTGTATAGCTCAAGTACTCCTTTCAGATACAAATGCAAGACTTTGATAACTCTGTGTGTGAAATATGTATTTCTTTCTATACTTATCTACACATACAGATTTATGTATGTCTTTGTGTGATATATACATATTAAATCTGATTTAATTGCTATAAGATCTGTGAAGAATGTTTGTGATGCGTAAAGCTGACAACTCAGACAACCCAAGAACTGTGGCTACTCTGTATATATTTTTTAAAAATAATCGTGATGGAATAGCGGACGCAGAAAAGCCAAAGTCATTGTTTTGTTCTGAAGAAAGAATTCGTAGATCCAAGTGTTGTGATATATTACAAATTACAAAAATAATGATATTCATAGCAAACTGAATATTTAAATAAATTTTCACTTTGTTATAAAATTGAAAGTTCATCTGTACGTTAAAAAACCAGATAAATTACATGAATTGGCTTGACTGAAAACATTGCCACAGTGTAGATGGTTACTTGAAACCATTTCAGCTAGTTGTGCAGGGCCACGTGCCAGGTGACAATGACTGCGTTCTGGCTACATCCCCTCCTGTCGCCCTTAGCCAGAGCCAATGTGGGACTGAGCAGCTGCCTAGACTGACTCTACCGTGGCTAAGAGTCTTTCCAAGCCAGATGCCTTTTTAGCTAGTAGGGTTTCATATTTCCTTCTCCTTTTGTATTTTGGAGCAAACCAAGATGCCAAACTAGTTCTGAGATCGTAACTCAATTGTTTTAGCCTTCCTTCACATAACGTAACAAACAACTTCTATATACTATTACCCTGTTGGTTGTGCCTCTTTCCTTCCTCAGCCTTACTGAAAGACTGTCGTCAGTTTGTGTGCCAAGGAAGACAAGCACAAGTGGGTTAAGAAGGATAAAAGTCCAGTCTGAAATGCCCAAACCTCTGTTGCTAGTAGTTTTAAGTGGCAGACCAAAGTTATGGGAAGCTGGCTGTAAAACTGAGGGATGAAAAGACTGCAGTTGAAGACCTGGGCTGTGTTTCAAGATGTGAGTTGCTGAGCCATTTCTTCTAAAAAGGGAGCTCTGTTGTGCTAGGAAGAGTTGATTATTATTATTACTATTAAATTTTTTAATATGTATTATTCCATGATAAGGAGGTTTAGGAGTCTTTATAGAGACAGCTCTACTGCTGTAAGCAGCGGAGGTAGAGTCTGGGTCTGGAAATCAATACAGACTTCCATTTCATTTCAGTAGAGGAAGCAGGCTGGAGAGGGACTTGATATTATCAAATAGTCAAACTGTTCCCCATGTTCTGGTTGTGTTCTTGAACACTGTATATTGGAAACCAACATCATTAAAGTAGCTAAGGAAAGCTGTGCGCTACAGCTTCATAGTGAACAAAAATGTTAAATGGGGTTTTATTGACTTGTTCTTATGACATACCAGTAACTTGACTTTTTCCATATACAGCAAAAGGAAATGCATAGGAACAGCAATATGACTGTGGTTTTAAAAATAAATAGAGTAGTATTATTCTATACTCTTCTAAATTTCCAGAATAACATATGACAGTGTCTTCGTGTGATTCAATTAACTTCTGCTCTTGGCTTCAATAGATCATTTGCTCCACCTGCATTTCAATATCAAAAAAAGTTGAGCTATTGATTTTGTTTATTCTTTCATCCCTTGCAGTGAGTTGCCTTATGTACAGCAAAAAGTGCTGACAGTTCCAAAAGAAAATCACCCATTGGCAGACATATAGGATTTCACAGATAGCTGGTTAGGGTGTTCTATAATGGAATATTTACAGAGTTGTGCCAAGAAATTAATGACAAATGGAGCTCAAAACCCCTACAGGATATGCTTCTTTGCTTCACTGTAGCTATTAGAATATTTTATTACTATTTTACCTCTTCAATGCACTGACTTATTTGTCACAACATTTTAGTCAAATTGCTTTGTTTATATCCAAAACCTTTAAAAACACAAGTTGAAACACAAAACAAGAATGCCATATGATTCCTCTTTTACATCAGTATCACTGCATTCTGAGAATCATTCAATTAAAAATAATTGGAGTGCATGAATTCTCTTTGGATTAAAGATGCGTAGAATTCTAGGATATGTTTCTTTTGAACATCTTTGCAGCTAGTTCTAGATATTGACATAGGAACTCTCAGCATGTCCGTCCACTAGCTAAACATTTCTACTACCCCAAACCAGAAGTAGTCTGATATTTAGCACTGAGACAAAACCATTTTTCATGAATCAGAGAGAAAAACTGCTTCTGAATGCCAAGTTATTCAAAATTACAATTAATAATAACATGCACATTCCTTAATTTAAGAGACATAATATTACAATACATGCATTGACAAATTAATCTTCATATTCTACATAGTCTACAAGAAAGCAAATTAACAAAAAAAAAAGCTACACTGTAATCACACAGGTGAATTACTGGAAAATTGGAACATTTGATCTTGACTCCTCTGTGTCTCGTAACATTTCAACATAGAAATTAACAACAAAAGCCCATATGTTGTCAAACGAGCAGAACTGACTTAATGTCTATCTTTCCTTCTCACATAATGAAGATAATTGATAATTGATGAATATCAATTGATAATTGATACCAGCCGGTATCAATACAGGCTGGGGGATGTAGGGATCGAAAGCAGCCCTGCCAAGAAGGACTTGGGGGTACTGGTGCATGAAAAGCTGGACATGAGATGACAACGTGCACTTGTAGCCCAGAAGGCCAACCGTATCCTGGGCTGCATCAAAAGAAGCGTGGCCAGCAGGTTGAGGGAGGGGATTCTGCACCTCTACTCCGCTCTGCTGAGACCCCACCTGGAGTACTGCATCCAGCTCTGGAGCCCCCAACACAAGAGGGACATAGAGCTGCTGGAGTGGGTCCAGAGGAGGGCCACAAAAATGATCAGAAGGCTGGAGCACCTCTCCTATGAAGACAGGCTGAGAGAGCTGGGGTTGTTCAGCCTGGAGAAGAGAAGGCTCCGGGGAGACCTTAATGCAGCTTTTCAATACTTAAAGGGGGCTTATAGGAAAGATGAGGAAAAACTTTTTAGCAGGGCCTGTTGTGATAGAACAAGAGGTAATGGTTTTAAACTAAAGGAGGGGAGATTGGGACTAGCTATAAGGAAGAAGTTTTTCACAATAAGGGTGGTGAAGCACTGGCACAGGTTGCCCAGAGAGGTGGTAGAAGCCCCATCCCTGGAAACATCCAAGGTCAGGCTGGACGGGGCTCTGGGCAACCTGATCTAGGTGAGGATGTCCCTGCTTATTGCAGGGGGGTTGGACTAGATGACCTTTAAAGGTCCCTTCCAACCCAAACTATTCTATGATTCTATGATCCTGTGATTCTATAATTGCACTTACTTTCTCAGAGTTATTGGCTGCAATTACTGCATAATCCCAATTAAATGTTTAATATCAGTGCTTAAATAGAGGGAATTGATAAAATGCTTAAATTTTCAGGAAACTTCCTGAATATACATGGAGGGATACATTGGTAATCCCTTTTCTCTGTGTATTCATTATATTCAGCATAGACAGGCAATTTAAACTTCCGGATATAAGGAAAGCCCAGAATAGCAGCCAACATAATTTTCAGAAGAGCTGTGATAGTATTCAGTGGTAATTGTCTTCAGGCTATGTTAAAATATACTCCTTACTGACTAAGTATGAAAACACTACTATCAAAAAGTATTGATACTGGTGTACTGAGAGTTGGCTGTTATCCTTTGTCTCCGAATGAACCAGAAAAAGAAAGTATGATCTTTGCTATTGGCTATTTGGCAAGCTTTAACTTCTCCAAAATTTCCTTAATTAAATTGCATCCTAGTTGGCTGATCTGTGACATACCTTCTCTACTGATTGATCTCCTTGCAGGTTCGTAGAAAACTTCAAGTAACTGAATACTGTTTGCAGTTGCGTTGATCAATATCTGATCAATTCTCCCCCCTGGTGTTTAGTTAAAAGCAACTTGTAGATGACTGACCGGCACAGAAGTCCACAGGGCTTGCTCTCCTTGCAGTACCTCAGAGGAAGTCTTCCTCAGAGTACAGGGGTATAGCTGGAGAAGTAAGGGAAAGCATATTATGGAGTTATGACCCTCAAATTGTAGGCTGGTTCCAAAGAATGAGAGAAGAGAAGAGAAGAGAAGAGAAGAGAAGAGAAGAGAAGAGAAGAGAAGAGAAGAGAAGAGAAGAGAAGAGAAGAGAAGAGAAGAGAAGAGAAGAGAAGAGAAGAGAAGAGAAGAGAAGAGAAGAGAAGAGAAGAGAAAAGAGGTGCACCTAGCTCTAAAACTATGATCCAAAAAATCCTTGCCAGCATTTGCTGATCCCTGTAAGCAGTTTCTAAGTTCCCTAAGTAGGGCTGAAACATCCTACTCACTGCTAATCTGCAACAGAGGTACCCTGGAGCGATTTTTAGGGCCTCTCAAAATGGTCAGGTCCCCTCACCTGTGCATTTACACTTGTTGCTTCTTAAAAAAAAAAGGCCAAAGGATGAGGTGCCAGCATATTTTTTATAAAATAATGATGGAAACTTTGACAGGGAAGTGAGAGATCAGTTTCCTCTGCAGTCTGAGGGGTCTCACACACCCCTCCGGAGTGAGTACCCAAATTGTTAATTAGGATAACAGGTAGTTTCAAGTGCAGGAGAGAAGACCTCTCCTGTTGAAGTTGTGCAGCTGTCCTCTGAGTTGAATCTAGAAATAGTCCTACAGAAGAGAAAATACTTAAGAAGTTCTAGAAGCAGAGACCAGATGCTTTCTGGGTACAGTTTCACAGCTTCAGGCAGAAGGATGACAATACATATAGTCCTCCAGCCCTCTGGAGTGGGAAGCAGGGATTTGAACTAAGTCAGGTGAACCAGGAACTGGCTCCAGGCTCCATTTCCCATACAAGTGCTGTGGCCATGAGGTTTTTCTGCACAGGGCAGATGGTTGTACCACGGTTAGCCTCCTTCTATAATCTTGGATTAAAAGGAAACACTGGGCTCGGGTTAGTTGTCCAAAAGGAATGTTTTAGTCATCTATGCTGAAGAAAGGATCACTAGCTTTCCATAATACATAGCTTCAAGGTCCTTCTGGATCTCTAACTTAGATGCCTAAGCTGAAGGAAGAGTTAGGAATTTAGACTTAACTCTAACATTATGCAGACCAGCGCTCAACATCATTGGTTTTTCTTGGTTTGTCTTTCTGAAGCCCCGAGTCAAGGAACCATTTTAAACTTTGTATTCCAGTCCAAGGATCTGGCAAACAAAGTGCTGGCAGAGCAGCACTAACTTGTAGGCCCCCATGTCTTTTATTGCCTATTGTCTCCACTCCATTGGAATCTTTTAGAGGCAGTCCATTAACTACAATGTATTAACATCACACCTTTCTGGTAAGACTTGTATGTGTTAATTAAACTCCTTGCCCTTAGTTAGTTACTTTGGATTCTGCAAAGGATTAACAACTTGCTTTTCGTGCAGGTATTTTCTTGAAAAGAAAACATGGTATTTGTATCCTTAGTGGTGTGGAACTGATCTGATGAAGGAAGATCAGTCCTGTGTAAAACCAGGACTGTTTAACAATCCATAAGATACACCACAAGAACAACAACATCTAAATAACATCTAAAGTCAATCTATAAGTGACTGAGCACATGTTTAATGTCCATTCCTAATTCTTGAATTTTATAGTTTAGATATTAATAGTGGCAACTGTCTTGATTACTATTTTAGCATCTTCCCCACAAAAAAGGTTAGTAGTCCTGCAAAAAGGGTTCTAGTAGTAAAGATTTGCTCAGTTTCTCTCCCTTCCCCACCACTCTCTCTGGTGTAGAGGGAAGGCAGTTGTGACGACCATTCTGGTCAGAGAAGTTCTTTCAAATAGGAAGTCTTGCACATCATTGAAAGTCCATAAATACAACTGTCTCTTGAAATAGTGAAAAAGTTGCAGTACAGTTAAAAAAGAAAAAAAAAAAAAAAGTTATTTTAAAGTGAGTAACTTATTCCTAATACGAATTATATATCTTTGTAATATCGTGCAACAACTCACTTTGATAAGCTTCCTCTTTTGTTACCCATATAGGACATAAGTAACCGGTGAATTAAGCATTTCTGACAGATAAAGCACAGGTTTTACACATAAAAGCACCCTACTGAAGTTCATGGGGAAAAGGCCAGAATGAAGATTTGGGAGTTGGGAAGTTCTTCAGGCTTTCAGCTGGCATTTTATATTAGAGAGTTCAAGAGTAAGAGCAAGAATCCTTGATAAAGAATATCATATAGTTTTGCAAGCGTCAGCAGCCTTTATCTGGGAACATACCCTCATTGACTTAGATGTATTTAATCAAATATAAGGTGCTTTCTTAAATAAGATGACCAACTTGTAAAGTGCTTTTGGACTTAACTAAGACTATTTGCCTATGCAAAAGTACATTTCATGCTGAGGCATCACATCCTGAGAATATTGATACTCAATATCTTACTAATTTTAAGCTATTATCAATACAACTAACTAATCAGTTGATTAATTTAACTTGTGGCTTCCATCTCATACTGGTTACATATTATGATCCTCATAATTTGAGCTCTTTTAAGATAACATGAGGCAAAAACATTTCTTTTTTTCTCCCCCTTAGTTGTGCTAAACTCGAAATCTTGTCATGGACACAAAGGAATACACATTATAGCTGGAGCTAAAAATGTATTGTTAGCCTATTTTGTGATTTAACAGCTTCATCAAAATACGTCAAAGGGTCATTGTAGTCATAGTGCCAATAATCTAATTAACACAGAAAATGCTCATTAGTAATAGTTAAAACTGTGTTTACTGGGCGTAGGTGGCAAGGTGTTGTCGGTGGGGGTGCTGCAGTGGTGGCCTCTGTGAGGCGGCTGCTTTGTGCCGGTCACGGCCAGTTCCAGCCGGTTCCAACGGACCCACTGCAGGGCAAAGCGGAGCCCCTCAGCCACCGGGGCAGCGCCTCTGGGAAAACGTAGTAAAAGAATACGGCCATGGAGAATCCATGCTGGAGCTGGTTTATCCTGAAGGACTGCAGCCCATGGACAAGACCCACCCTGGAGCAGGGGGAAAGTGAGGAGGAAGGAGCAGCAGAGAGGAGCTGTTATGGACTGACCCCAGTCCTCATTCCCCGTCCCCCTGCCCCGCTCAGGAGGGAGGATGTAGAGGAGTTGGAAGTGAAGGAGTGAAGTGGAGCCTGGGAAGAAAGAGGGAGAGGTGAAGGTGATTTAGGTTTTTTTTTTTAATTTTTAGCGCTGATATTTTTTAAGCACAGAACTACCTGGGAAGGCCATTTTCAAACCCATCCAGTGACCATCATCACTGTAGGAAGCTGCTTTATAAGCAGAGCAGCAGCAAAAGTGTTTTGCTGTTCTTCATTACAAAATTCAATATGTTGACACCATTTTATCGTCATATCAGTGTGGTTTTTGTTCTGCATTTGTCAGATCAACGATTAGATTAGAAAGAGTGGGATGCTGTGGCTCCGCACATCTTGCGGTGAAGTTTGCCCCACAGACCAATCTGTATTCGGTTCATTTCTTGTGCTGAGATCACAAGTTAGATGACATGATGTTGATTGACAGATGGTAGACAACATAGCTCACTGGAAATCATGTTCAGCAGTTAGGGGTCAAACTTTGCTAGAACCTAACATTAAATAAGTTAACTATTTTCAGTGTAGGCAGGTCGTTGGCAGCCCCTTCTGACTGTTGTTAATTTATATGCATACATGTCAAACACACAGACAGAACCAATTTCCAAGGTCATTATTAAATCCTTTGGTAAACCTCCCATTCACATGTCTTCTCCTTCCTTAAGCTCCGGCTTCAGTGAAGTTATGGAATGAGTGAAAATAAAGAACAGAAAATGCTTGTGAATTATGTGAATTCTGGCTTTGAAAAGCTGAGTTTACAGTATCTTATGATTACTCCTATTCAGACATCTTATTAGTATACCATATATGGATCTTTAAAGGAGCGCCCTTTGTTTAATATAGCTGTTGTAATGTGATTAAAATGTAATATTCATTCTTACTTATAATTGGCAACATAGACTATGGGGCATTTTTATCTCCAATTTGAGGAAAAGAGCTTCAAATAAGCAATAGCTATGAAACCATGCTCTAGAAAAGAAAAACCAATGCAGTGTTACAGCTGGGAGATGACTGTCGGAAAAGGATCACAGTCCAAATGTGGGGGAATGGACTTTCTACTGAAAATTGTGTTTTCTGACTTCAGGAACCCAGGCCATAGGGGGCTGATACAACTGTATAACTTGCTCCATTTTTATAATTTTTGTTTTCCCACAAAGGAGAGTAATGCTGCTCATCTTTTCAACCTATCTCGCTTTTAAATACTCAGGAAACTTAAAATTTCCTTGGTTTGCAGGATATGAGTCTGAGGTCACGTGCGTAGCCTATTAAACTCATGTAAGGAGGGATTTCAGGCTTGAATACATTTAATAACAAATTCTTCTCTTAGATGCATTTGGACAACTATTGCTGATTTTAATGCATGTATCAGCAGGTCACATTTGGCCCATGGTCAAGGTTAATTTTAACTGTAACTTTTATTCTTGTACTGTCCTTTTTAAGGGCAGGGCACAAAAAGCTGACTTTATTCCAGAGTAAATATATCCTTTTGACATTAGCCTGTTCTTACTCAGCCCACTCAATTACAAAACTTTGAAAACGTTCAGAGTACAATTTATTGCTTTCTTCTCATTAAGGTTTGAATCATTAATCTTTCAGCTTCTGTATGACTGAGAAACAAGCATTTTAAAGAATTTGTAAGGTACTTCTCTCAGATTTCTGTGGTAATGTGTGTTAATCTCCATAATTTTCCTATTTTGATTATATTTGGAAAATACTGTAAATGAGAGATACTATTTAAAACTGCTAAATGCTCTTGAAATAACCAATGTTGAGACAAATGGATACATCATATATACTTAATAACTTCTTATTTCTTCAGTTAGTCCTTTTAAGATCTCTTTTAAAAAAAAAAAAAAAAAAAAAAAGGCTTGGCATTTAAAAAATTCCTTTGTCTCAGCAGACCATTTTAAGTGTTCCCTGAATGTTCATAAATTAAAATGTTCTGGTGTGTTATCACCCATATTACACTTTCAAAGACTATGTATAAAATTGCCTATGTGTATGTTATATAAACTCTTTTTCCATTGCATTTACTTGGTAAATAAAGGATAGTATACCAACATTTCGGATCCAGTTTTATGCACTGGCTATATACGGCTATATACTTTTTCTGCCCTTTTTGTTCAGCCTTTTTTTCTTACCTCTTTAGTGGCATTTTAAACTAGAAATTCAATGACTTGATAATCATAAAGAAGCTGAGAAGATTAATTGTTCCGCTCCAGATTTATCTCAAGTATTATTTGTGATCGTGTAGTTTTCTTGCTTAAATTATACATACAAAGGCTGAGAGTCATCTAAAGGTAGGCATCCATTCTTCTAACTCACCCCAATATTAAGATAGCAAGATTTGTCTTTGAAGGGGTTTATCTTTTATGACTGAGTACTCAGGAATGCAGGTAAGTTTAGATGCATAATGTTATGGGGGATATACCACCTAAAGATTTTTTCAGTGCATTATTTCATATTACATCCTGCATCCTTCCTAAACTCTGCTTCTTCCCACAATTGAAGAACAAGTCCATTTTTTGAAAGCAGTCTGGTCAGAGGCCACCTTATTGTACATAACTGTAGAACTAGTAAATTTCTCCTCAAATGTGCATAGTGCAATTCAAACAAATTTATTAAAGTGTTGAAATAGTCAAAAGCAAATAACAAAAATAAAATAAAATAAAATTTCAAATATGCAAATGTTCTCAGACTGTGGTTTGCACTGCTAAACTCTAACATGTACACTCAGATTACATAGAAGACAGCAGTTGTACCATAACACAAAAAAAGTATTGGAAAGATTGGATTGATTTTTATAAGGCATACTAAAACCCTAATTCAATAAGAGCAATCTGACATTTTAAATATCCCATCCCATGCTTATTCTCTAGCTTCAATTTGCATTTGCAGAACATCCCCCCCCAAACCCAAAGGGGTAATTTTTCATTAGCTGTCATTATTCTGTGCGATGTACGAGTTATTCGTCCAATAAATTCAATTTACAAATAAAATATTGATGTTTAAGGAAGTCTCATGAAATAGACTTGTGGGTTTTGAATTTTGAAAATAAACAACTGCTGCTGCTTTTGTTAAAACGAAATCTGCACCTCTTAGAAAATGGAAGGTGCAGTAGATTACAGAACAAACACTTTTCTCAGGCTCTTGTGGGAGGAAATATTTGTTTGCTTTTGTCTTCGGTCCCTGCTAATTACTTTCAGCTGTCAGTCTGATTGCTGTCTAAGAATTTGTGATCACTTAAAGTTAACATAATTATCATCCCCTGAAATCTAACATTTCTTCATGATACTGTATCTGTACTCTATACTTTTTAAAGCTTTTTAATCTAAAGAAAGTCTTATCATTCCTGGTCACAAAATGTCGATCCAAAGTTTTGGCTATTCTCAACATTTCACAGTAAAGTAGTGTAAAAATATAAAAAAATAAGCTTAACCCGTTGAAAGAACTCTTCCTATTAAATGAACAGATTTGTAGCTAGTAAAGCCTGGAAGCTTATTTTGTTATTAATTTTTTCAAAGGCAGTAAGATACATTATATAACATATATTAAAGAAGCTAAAGGTACAATTACATTGAATAAGTCACAGTGTATTATAGATACTGTCTCTTTTAAATTTTAAAATATTTCAATTATCTTAAAATGCCATTCTCTGAGGAAAGTAGATGGGAAGGAGCACAAGATAAGGACAAAAAAAGTGGCTTTACTTGTGGTATGGATTAAGAGGAGTTAATTATAAATCTCCTCGGTCGACTTTGCTAATTTAATTGCTTATTTAAATGTAAATTTTTTTCAACAAGGATTTCAGGAGATTTCATCCCACATACGGATAAGATACACTATCGAGCTATTGATCTTAAAAATTGCTTGTGCTTTGTTTCCCTCTAGGAGCATGTGTACAAACTTTAAAATGTATGTAAAGTTTCATTCGGTCCTTAATCCTCAGGGCAATTTAAAAAAATCTTTTAGTAGTTTATTTTAAAGATTTCTTAGACATTTGATCACACTTTCTCTTTCTTTTTTTTTTTTTTATTTTTCAAGACAAAGGTAATAGTGCCATTTTTTGAGGCACATTCCTATCATTAAAGCCTAGATATTCTGTGCCTATATTACGTGGGTAAATGTAGTTTATAAACTCAGTTTTTATGGGTAAATAATTTAGTGATAAGGGAGTGTTTCCTTTTCACTTGGATGTTAATGCTCAGAAGAACACATCTTCTGTTTTGGGTGTTTTTTCGCTAAATGTAAGTGCAAAAGGATGACTAAACTTCACTCTTCCTTCATCCAGAGAAGGATTATTGCCTTGATGAGTGAAAAACAAAAGGAACAATTTAAAAGGAATTCAGTTTGTCAAAGACAATAGAAATTATCTGTTGTCTTTGTGAAATAAGAGAGTGCCCACTTAAGTTGTTGTGGTTTAACCCCAGCCAGCAAGTAAGGACCACATGGCCGCTTGCTCACTCCCCACCCAGCCACCCGTCCCCCTCCCAGCACCCCCCCACCCTCCCGGTGGGATGAGAGAGAGAATTGGAAGAGAAAAGTGAGAAAACTCATGGGTTGAGATAAAGACAGTTTAATAGGTAAGGCAAAAGCCATAGGTGCAAGCAAAGTAAAGCAAGGAATTCATTCACTACTTCCCATCAGCAACCATCTCCAGGAGAGCAGGGCTCCATCACACGTAGTGGTTACTTGGGAAGACAAACGCCATCACTCTGAACGTCCCCCCCTTCCTTCTTTTTCCCCCAGCTTTATACGCTGAGCATGACGTCGTATGGTGTGGAATATCCCTTTGGTCAGTTGGGGTCAGCTGTCCCAGCTGTGTCCCCTCCCAACTCCTTGTGCACCCCCAGCCCACTCGCTGGTGGGGTGGTGTGAGGAGCAGAAAAGGCCTTGAGGCTGTGTGAGCACTGCTCAGCAGTAACGAAAACATCCCTGTGTTATCAGCATGGTTTCCAGCACAAATCCAAAACACAGCCCCATAGTAGCTGCTGTGAAGAAAATTAACTCTATCCCAGCCAAACCCAGCACAGCTGTTCATTAAAAAGGGAGAAAAAATGGGGGAAAAGTAAGTTTTATTTTTATTCAGCTGTTAAGCAAGCAATGAGTGTTATTTGGTCAAATTTGACAAATCTGCTTGAGAGAAATCCTGTCCACAGTTCTTCTGCAAAGACAACTACATTTGCACTTCTACACCTTTCATTCAAGGTTTTTTTCAGGTAGTTTCCAGTCAGTGTCAGTGAATGAAACCTTTCAGCAATGTTGTGACATATTGAAAGTTTTGTATCCCCATTTTATGATCTGAGATCTAAAAGTTTAAAGCCTTAATCCATAAAATGCCTTTAACATCTGGTGTAACAGTAAAGTGGAATTTTAGGGAGCCCAAATCCAGAACACAGGTCCTCAACTCTTCCTTCATCTACTGTCTAACCCTGGCAATGCTTAAATGGTGTTACCTTCTCAAACAAATTTCTTGGAAAGAAGGAAGATATTACAGCTAAATTCATGAGTGTGAAGATGGTTTAATAAATAACTGTGCAATAAAAATACTAAGCAATTTGAGCAGGGATTGGCAACTGCATGTCCTTCCTCTCAGGTGAGCACATAGTGAAACACACATAGTACATGTAGTGAAACAGCGACATTCTCTTAAGCTCTTTTTCTCATTTTTTTCAGTCCAATGAACTTGTAGTTCTCCTTTGCAGAGTGTACGTCTTCTTCAAAAATAGAAATAGACAGCAATGTCCTACTGCTATGTGATCAAATAATTCTCCAGGGATATAAAAGAGAACAGAACCAGATTCCAACACCATGGGTGGACTGTTCTGAGTTATGGAATAAAGTACGGGCTGACATCCCTTCCTAAAACATGTTTAAAAGATGCAATAAGAAGACAAGGGATTCAGAAAATAAAAGAAAAAAAAGGAAGGGAAAAAGGAAAAGCACATGGGAAAGGGCATGGGGTAGGGGAAGAGGAGTGGAAGACTAGTCAGAGGTGTCCATATAGCATATGCTAATAAATTAAGAACTGTATTACTTTTAAATGGCTATACTGTTTCCAATTTTTCAAACAGACTGGTTATGTCTGTAAAGTATGGCTTTGCACAGTACTGAGAAACCCACCATAGTTCCTGTAAAAGCATTATTAAAAATAAGAAGACATCAGTTTGTATCCAGGTGAATGCTTGTTTGGATGCATTTTTATGTTTCTATAATACTAGTAAAGAGAATTACTCAAGTCCAAATGAAATATATTGCAACTTTCTCCATGAGATGAGAGAAAAACAAATCAAGAAATACATTCTGAAAAGATCTGACATGAAAGCAACATTGTACCGCAGCCATGGTATAGCTTTTTTTCTAACCAGCATAAACAGGTAAAAATAACCATTATTTCTTAAAAAAAAATCTGGAAAGGAAATTCTTTATTTCACAAATGAAAAGAAAATTCTAGTTTTGGATTGTCTGTCCCCTGGACATCTTCCAAGCATTTACACTTTTTCCCATAAAACTGATGACTCAGTCTGGCTTCCATGCTTCTGATTCTGTCGATAAAATCCAGGCTGGAATTTAAAAAGGAATCACAAGTCATGAATTAAGAATAATGATGTGCATCGCAGCTCCTTCTGCTTCCACTGAACAAATGAACACTTTCTCAGAACAGCTTTGAAAGAATGAAGAGAATTGTTCATGTTTTTTTAACAGAATAAACTAACACATGAAGTACATTTCCTTCCATATATGGTTAACATGTCTTTTAATCACACTTGTCCACTTGCTTTTGCGAAGTCAGCATCTCTTCTAAAGTTAGTAAGAACTTGAATACATTTTCTGTGAAATTTGCATTTTCTTTTTCCTTATTATATTCCGTGTTGTATTTCTTCATTTTTATGGTTTGGTTTCTGATTTTCCACTATACTGTAAACTTATTTTGAAGGTTGATTTTTTTTGTCCAGTGCAAATAAAGATTCATATTCTGTGCTTGCAGAGAGTTATTGGCACTATAAAGGAATGACTCCCACAGTAGTTTATAGTTCTTGGATGAATAATATCTTGGGGCCCTTGTTTTGCATGTTCGCCATCATCTTGCACATCAGGTTTTTAAGAACTACTTTTAAGAACACAAGATTTATATTGGTCCTTATTGGTATGAAAAACATACTTCAAGTGTTATTAATTGTGGAAGAAATAAAACAAATCCATTATTAACATGCTCATTTGAAGACTAACCTTTGCATATGGACTTACACCTTCATTCCTTATATTTCTTATATTCCTTATAATTTGCATGGTCTTTTCTCCTTTGTTGCCATTGTGTTTGTTTCCTTGCTCCTCTCACTCTTGCTTGGGCTCCCTCTCTCCGCTTCTGCTTTTTTCACAAGTACTATCCTTTCCAGTTCCTTCTGCCTATTTTTTATCACCCTATGGAATAGCAGTCATCATAACTGATGAGCATATAGCATAAGCAAATGCTGCTTGTTGTTGGCATTGTTTACCACATCAAGTTGACACTAAATTCTTTAGATAAATCAACTAATTTTCTCAAAAATAAAAGTACTGGATGAGAAATGTACCTACTCTGGACTATCCATACTTTACAAAATTTGTCCAGTTCCTTTCTTTATAGCTCTCCTCATCCTCTTTCTCTCTCACAACCGATGAAACCTATTATGTGCTGAATACCTCTAAGCTCTTCTAAGCATCTAATAATGCATAATCACGAATAGTAAAAATATCTAGCTCTTGCAAGTACCCGTACTGTGGGAGTTGGTGGGGTTTATTTGCTTTGATTTACTACAGCATTATGGAGAACAATAAAAAAAATATCTCTTGTATTATAAACAAATACTTTCTGGTCTAATTTTGTTATGTTGTAGAATTTGGATACATTTCTTAGAAGTTTTTGTTTGATACTTTTCCATTTTTTTAGTTTCATATCCAAAATCTGAAATCCAAGTACTAAGAACTGTATAATAAAAGCTCAGAATTACTTTTTTTTGGCTCTGGATCCCCAAGGCCTACCTGGAGCAGGCAGTAGATGCTCTGAATTTATTTGAGTTCATGAAAAATCGTGGATGATAAATTTGCCTGATCACTGAATAGGAAGCATAGTGGTTGCATTCTCTTGGAAACATTCTACAGGCATTGGCTGTATTTTTAAAAATATACAGTAGCTGTTAACTTCAGAAATAATGACCATTTGTCTTAAGGAATGTTTGTTGCTTGTTGTAACAGTGCTCAAATTGCATTGCCTTTGCATTCTAAGAAAGTCTGTGACAGATAACTGAAGCGCACTTTAAAAAAACTCCTATGTGCTCTGGCCTCTTTTAAAGCTGACAATGCTGTCACACTGGTCTCACTGATTGATTGATAGATAATTTGTGTGGGTCACTAACCTGGTGTGTCCATAAGTTTTCCAAAAAATGTATACTGTTGAGCACAGTCATAACTAGAGGCTAATTTTCTTCAGCACATATTAAGCTCCTGTAGTCCAAGTATCTGTTTACCTATTGATAACTATAAAAATAGCTTACAAGATCATTTTATCATAGCATATTTTCCATTTCCAGTATCTTTTTCGTGTGCATGCTTTTCACTAACTGTCTTGACATATATGCTCTAAAAGTGACATACTAATTAAAACAGCATGGAGGGAAATGGCATAAAATTGTATACAGTAGGCATTTGCCTATGTGTATTCAATCACATAAATTGAATGTTGATCTTCCAGTGACTTCTCTGTCTCTGAACAACTAATGTTTCCTTACGTGCTACTTGCAACTGCTTTGTAGAAACTGTTCCTTTTCAATGAAAGCTACCTCCTGTAAAAAAATCAAGCAAGGAAATATCCTTTCCACTTTTTTCTTGAAAAGGAATGACAGAAATTGTATTTCCATAGAAATTATATTAATTTTTGTATACTTTTGAAATATGTAGTGGAACCAGAAGTCATTAAGTTAAAGTTGTCTTTCATTAAGGTCCAGAAACTCAACCAAATTTTGTCTTTTAGAGAACTAGCTAGCTGTTTCTTATTGCTAAAAAGAAAAGGGGAGTTACCAACAAACAAATGTTTCAGTGCATCTAATTCTTTTGCTTCTAAGAAACATTAAACAAACTGCACTTTTTGTGATGTGAAGCTGTATTGAACTAGATACTCTCTAAAGTTTCCAATACTTTGGATACAGTCTTCAGTCTTAATTGAGGCATCTCTAAACATTTCACACTTTCTCGACATTTAGCTACTGCACAACTTGAGTTTATGTTAATGATGCCCCAATTCAAGATACTCACTACCACTTAGTATTGTTATATTTAACAGGTTTTTTGGAGATAACCTAACAGCTCAGCTTTTTCGGGACACTAACATATATAGTAGAATTATTTTTATCTAGTCACAGTGGAACTTTAGATCCCAAGGCACTTCATCCAGCCTATATTCACATGTACAGGAGGACATTAATTAAGTCACAGTTTTGGTGTAAGCCGAGTCAGTTTTGAGTAGTTTTGGTTGTACAGCTTGGTTAGCATCCCCAGTGTATCCCTCATCTCAGATGGCATAGCAAATTCCAGTTATGTTAGATCTATCACACATTTACCCATTGACTTTGTATCATGTCCTGAAATAATTCAGTATGTTTGGGATGTATTGGATTCACTCTTTACGCGTAGTGATGTTCTGTGCATGGGTCGTGCTCGTTTCCCAGGACTGTAGTTGTGCTGTAGCCCAGACAGACAGAAACTCGGTAGATCACTGCTAAAAGAGGCAGGCCTGTGACTAGTATTTTGCACGAGGGCAAGACAAAAGGGTATCATAACATCTTTCTCTCTTCTCCCTTACTACACTCCAACAATATATATGGTGTGTGGTAATTTTGAAAGAGGTAGTAAAACAGCTTCGTTTAGGCTTTGTCTGAAAATCACAGTCAACACTTCATGGCTCATAACTGCCTGTTCCTCCCCGGAGTGGAGAGGTGTAAGACAGCTTTTACCTGGTATAAACCTGAACAATCCCGCTATAGTAAATATTCAAACCATAGGCTCCAAGCTATTCTTTCAACAGCTCCTAAAAGCTTCATTTTACTCTTTTGTGCCTTGCCTGTGATTCTGCTGCTGGCAGCAAAAGAAAATGTCAGTCTGCAATTGTTTATGTGCCCTGATATTACCTCCCCCCTCATAAGACTTGGAATACGGCGAGGAAATTCTGTCTTCTAGAATATGATTCTGTGCTGCTACTTTAAACTCCAAAGAGCAAGCAGTGATAATAACTCATTTTGGGGTTGTGTCTTCTCAATAATTAAGGACACATGCCTAATTGACATTATAACCAGTGGTGCCATAAATATTAATCCCCGGGAAACGGGGAACACAGGGACTCCAAATAACTTGTCTATGATCTCATAGCAATTAAAAAAAGATGCCAGAGCAGAGCTGGTATTTTGGCTTACAGGTCACTGGCACTATTGCACCTCAGCCTAGAGGAGAAGTCCTATTGTCTAGGTCCCATGTTGCCATTACAAATCCGAAAACGAGTCCTAAGTGTTGCAATGGACGATGGAAGTCAGGTTAGCAATACATTTAACTTGAATTAGATGACAACATGCCTAATTGCAGCAACACCTAAGTTCAAAAAGCTGCAGAATACATTGAATGGGCATTATCCAGTATAAACCTGTTCCAGAAACACCAGTTCATGGCAGATCACCCAAAGGTATGTTTTGATGGAGATTATTTCCATCCTGAAATTTAACCTTCAGTCCCTGGCCATGTAACCTAGGGGTGTTTCAGGAAACTGCATTTTTTCTGGGTAAATACAAAATGCTTCTTAGAAATCATAATTGCTTTTAACAGGCTGTTACAGGAATGCTTTCTCTAAGTAAGTAAATAGTTAATAGATGAGGCTGCGATCTAATCAGCTAGATGATTAGTTCAAGACCCTGACTCTAATTAACCTGTACAAATTTAGACCAGGTCTCTGCCCTGGAAAAGAACTCTATTGCCTGTTACCTGCAGAAGTACACGGATGTATTTTCCAAGAATGTAAGATGTCCACTGCAGGTTATACCAAAGCCCCAGCTGAGCAAGCCCTCTGTCAATGCAAACGCCCCAGGAAAAAAATACAAATTGGTGCAAGTATGTGGTGACACTCCCTGAATGCATTCCCAACAACCAGTGAGCTGAAACCCAGGGGGTCCTGGTGACGGAAGCAGGATATTCCATGGTGTATATAAAAGGCCACGGATCCTGTTCTGTGAAACCATCCAACCCCTTTTTGAATCCTTTAGCACTGGAAAAGTTTTGTGGCAAGGAGTTCCACAAGTCCTCTATGCATGGTGTATGGACATGTTGTCTTCAGTTACTTTTGCATCTGCTAGTTTATTTGATGCCCTCTTGCTCTTGGACTAGAAAAAGCAGTGAAAATTATTTCCTTTCCCCTTCTCTGCATCAGTCATGGTTTTATTATCTGAGAACCAGCCAGTCAGAGCATGAAATTAAACAAGACATTAAACCCTAAACCCTTCAAACTTCAGCAATACTTTAAGTCACTTGCAACTTACATCAGATTTGGATAATTTTGTTTGGACTTACATCATTTGTTTTCAATCTCATCTAACATAACACTTTTATATACTCTAGTTAAATTTCCAAGCCCAAATCAATAATTGAAAACATTACTTTAAAATGGAAGTTTTAAAATGGACTGCAATATTTCTAGCACACAGCAAAAAATATTGAGAAGGTAGTTTGCTTTTACTCTATAAATACATCTGACAAGTTTTCTGATACTCCTCTAGAAGGTTGACATTTGAGTCAAATGGAGAAACCTAGAAAACAATTATACAAAAAGTGAAGGTAATAAAAGACAGACAGGAGTTGATTAGAATGAAAATAGTTTAAGCCACCCTTAGCTACCTAACCCTTTAACCCGTTCTTTTTTAATGATGATTTGGGAAAAATATACTTAAGCATATGGTGTCATTGACTGAAGATGTAAATCTTCATAAAATTACTAATGAAGCCTGACATTTTCCTACAAGGTTAAAACACTGTTACATCGCTGGTTGTCCACTCTGTGAAGGAAAATGCATTTAAGAAGAATTTGCTGAACACTAGAAGCCATTTAATTGAGATTGCCCAGAGAATGGCTTATCATTTTGATTATCAAGCTCTTCAGGTCTGCAGTCACGTAACAGCAGCAGTAACTTTTTGTCTAGGCCAATGGAGCTTTAGAAACTCTGTAGTTACTATTTGGGTCCTTTTTGCTCCCTGTCAGCCCTTGCTGTGCTTTGCAGCTTTGCAAGAGTTTACTCAGAGCGCTGGTGAGCGTGATGTTTTGGAAGTGTTTAGGAAGGACCACAGCAAGAGGCTTAGTTTGCAAGGAACTCTAAAGCAGACAATGAGAAAGCTTGTTTGGTTTGGTGGGAAAGATGGCATTTTGACCAGGCATAAGGGGCATTGGCCACACGGTTAGGACTGATATTACATCTTGACTTCCAGTGGCAATTAAGCTGCTTTTGTAGTAAAAGGCTTATGTAAGGCCAGATGGCAGCAAGTTTATGTTTGTAGGTAATGATAGGTAAGGGTATGTAAGGGGAGAGGGCAAGATCTCTTTCTCTTATTGCAACATCCCATGCCTTGCTTTGGATTCTAGTCAGAAGGCACGGAGCGCATCTGACCTTGACTGCAGCCAATACTCTCCTTTGAATTTATCTTTGTGAACAATACATTAGAGGTTAACTAAAGCTTACTATTTATTTTCCTGTATTTTCTACATAATTTTCTGGACCTTTAATGCAATACTCATCTAGTTAATATATTCCACTATATATGCCACTCTGTGTCACTCTCTGTGACATTTCTTTTTCCTATGGTAGCCTTTCTTCATATTAGTGAGTAAAATGGGATATTTTGATACAGCAACAGTGACCATGGATTTTTTTTTTCCTGCGTTCAAATATTGTAATTTGTTGGCAACCTATGTGCAATAAAAGTGATCAATAAAAAAAGGCAATTCAGTAGAAGATACCTCAACAACAGATTGAAATATGTTTCACACATTCATGTTATTTAAATTCTCAGTTGCTAACAGTGTCTTACAAGGTGCAGCAATATTGTCTTGGCAGAAATTTAATTCTCTGAAATACTGAGCTTTCAAAAAATCCTTATGTACCTGGAAAATTAAAAATATTTACTCTAGAATCTGAATTACTGGTATGAATCAGTTACAATGGATGCAAATCACAATTCCATGTAAAGCTACAGTGGGGCAGTTTCTATGTTACTCAAGCTTCTGACTCATTAGCCCCAGGCTAATATTAAGACCAAGCTCTAAGTCCATTTTAATCTATGATGTAAAGAACAATATTTCTTTCTCTTTATTGCCTCTCCTGTGTTTAGAATGTCTTCTATTTTTAACATGTTCTGAAATGCTACATGGTTTATTACTATTTTTCCCTTTGTGGAAATTATTAATCTCTTATATTCACTTTAAGTTTTGCGGAATTTTGTGTTTATCAGCCTGGAAAACATCACTTTCAATGAATAGTTGTCTAGCTTATTTTGGCAAGAGTTTACTTATTTTCTAGCAACTCTAATGTCCATCATGTGAAATAAATCTGACCACAGAATTTGTACACGCCATTGTATCCTCTTCAGTTAACGACTGTAGCTCATTTCCTTTCTCTCTAGATGTAATCCATCTTCCCATTTGTAACTAACTTGACATGGTTCTCTAATTTTATCTGTTCCACGTTATGTATTGTTATAAATGCCCATTTCTTCTTCTGGTATCAGTGTACAATTGGGTTCATTGTCTCTTTGCTGGCATTTGCTGAAAAATGCTTTGGTATTCTAATTCCATTATCTTTTATATTCAAGTTATTCTAAGAGTCAAAATCGTCAGTAATGCTGTGGAAAGAAATGTGCCACCGTCTTTGCACTGCCCACATGCTGCCTGCTTTGTCTTGAGAGTGTCTTCTTGATCCTTTTCTGGAGTCTGTCTTTCAAGTGCTGAGATTTTTGTCGAGAGCTGCACTACAACAATAGATCGATAAATAAGGCAGTAGATTTTTTTTCCCAAGAATATCTTGAACAGCTTGATTCACTTATTCCTTTACTGCCAGCCCGTGTCTAGGATGGCAGAGGGCATCATTCCTCCTGTCTTCACTATCTGAATAATTAGGTGGTTGAAACATAAAATATTAAAGGAACTTGGATCTCACTATCACCAGTTTTCTGGTCTTCACTTGTCCTTGAAGGTATATGCCTAATTGCTGAGCTAGAACCAAACCTCTTTGAAAGTTTCCAGTGTGAATGTTGTAAGTTTATCTCACTAGACTTCAGTGTTCAAAATGTGTTCTTCTTAGAAACATAGACGATTTGCTGACAAACTTGTTCTTGGAGGGTTTTTTCAGCTGGTTTATCATGTGAGTACTGTTGACCTTATGCAATATTAAACTTCAGAATTTAGTTTTGGGATCCTATCACTGCTGCATTTTGAGCTACAGCATTTAAACAATGTAATAACAGACAAGTAGACGGTCTCTATGCTTGAAGTTTGAGAGTACTTCTCTGGCATTTGCGTGGCACTTCAACAGTGTTTTGGGTTTTTTTCATTAGGGGGCGTAAGGGAAAAAAAAGGGAAAGGACATTTGTTTATTTTTGTTGTTGAAAAATGCCTTTAACACACTCGGGTGATTAGTCTTGTATGCTACTGAGTTTCATAGGAAACTTTGTTACTGATGATATATGTTCCATATTTTGATTGATACTGCAATTTTGATTAACTTCAGTTTCTATGATTCTGATTCCCAGACTCCCATGGGAAGGGAAAGGAAGAATGAAACAGAAGCACTGAGATGACTCTTTAAACTTCAAGGATTTTTTCATACCACCTGGAAAATTCTTCAACTGGCTGAGTATGCTGCTTAGCATTGGCAAAAATTAAGCTATTTAGTTTTATCTCATAGCGCATCAAGTATGCACCTAGTTTTCAACACCTCTTTGTTCTTATATGTACAACCCTCTTGTATACTACAAAATGTGTGCATGACATCTACCTTGTGTTTTTCTGATATGGGGGTTGTTTATGCCTCTTTTGCATCCTCTTCCACTTGTGATAGTGTTGGATAACGATGGTTTGGTATGCTCTTGTGACTTTCTCCTCTCAGGAAGCTAATGAGTTCCTTTTCCAGGATAGACTGCAGACACTCACTTGGATACATAATACAACAAAGCATAAAAACAAGGCTTCATCTCAAGTGATCTTTATTTTTCTGTAATAATCTATTGTGATAGAAGGCTTTTAAAATTATCTTAATTTTAGTAATGAATAATGGATGGTGTAATTACGTAGAAATAGCATCTAATTATACTTTTTTTCTTTGCACAATATGACCTATTAGCTACAGTTATTGAGTCTCATTAAACTGCACTAGACAATAGCACTGACACAGTGTGTCTTGGTCATGCCAGAAACCTTTTTGTACCATTCTGTACTGCTTGGCATTGCTTTATTATGTTTGAGTGACTGCAATGAAATATGAACTCTATTGTAGCTAAAATTAAAAATTCCAAACTAATTAATATTTGAAACAAATCTTACTTCGTAATCCTAGCATTGGTCCTGAATGCTAGCACTTTATGCACTTTCAATATAACTTGAACTAAAAGGGATAATTATTTATTAATGGAAAAGCATATGGAATGTTAAACACATTTAGCTAATTCTACTCATGAGCCATAAACCACCCTTTGCCTCAAATTCACACAATCCTTGAAAAAAAGTATGGGGGTAGCAAACAGTTAAAGAAATATGAAAATATGAATATGTAAATGAAGGACTATCCATTCAAGTGACAGGTATCAAATTCGGAAAATGAAAAAGATCTCTGTGTAGAGGGAACAACCATATGAAGTAGAAGAATGAGTAGGGAACCTTCTTGTATTGGTAAATAAGAATTCATTCAGTCATATCAGTGAAAGTGCTGAAGGACCGATAAAAAAATTAAAAAACCTTCCAATGAACCGGGGATCTGAAATACAATAAATGGCAAAACTATAGAAAGTCAATGCCAATGAAGTGCTATGAGTAATACTCTTCGCTGTCTGCCTGAGAGAATCTGATTTGATTTCTGGATTTGTTCTTTTTCCTTATCAGGCCACCAAGTAACTGTAGGATTCTAGCCAAAATCCCCTTTCACTAAAAGAAGCCTATGTCTTTGGATGTTGTCCAGCCTTTGCTGAAAGCACAGCAACTGCTTTATTTTTCTGTACAGTTGGTGCCCCTTCAGTATTCAACTCATACTTGGTAAAATACATCTGAGTACCATAAGTGTGAAAAGAGCTACTCAGGAACCAAACTATTCCCCTTCAGTTACTTAGGGGAAGGGATGCTGCAAAAAATGGTATAATTGCAGGGTGTGAATACACAATAAAATTCACTCCAGGAAATCACAGTCTGACTTTAATGAGAGCAGGAAAAGTCAAGCATAGCCTCCATAATGAAGATTAAGATACAAAGCTGTGAGGCTGCTACCAGAAAACTGTGTGTGTACCCTACACTTGAGCTAGTCTGCCAAGTTTCACAAGTTTTTATTTACTTGGTACAAAGTAGCTAATACACCACTACAAGACAAATAAGATCATACTGTCCTTAGCACCTCATCTCACTCCTCCTCTTTGAGGGCCATTCCAGCTCAGACAAACAGCTTTTGTAATTGTGGCTAGCCCCATCGTTTGCAGCGGATTTCAAACAGATGAGGAACAATTATTTCTGTGAATAGAGTGCACAAACGTTTAAATATTGCATTGAGAAGCAGTTGCTCAAACTGAGCTGAAAAAGCATAGAAATATTTAAATGTGAACATTTAAATACATAAAACACTCTTACACAAAGGTAGAGGAGTCAACTTAGAGAAAATCTTTGCAAGGTCTTGGAGCCTTAACTGAGTAGCTTAATGTCATCAGGGATGATCCATCTCCTTGAAGTGAGATAAACCAGTGACTACAAATATGCAGGGGTCTGAAGTATTTCAGCTATATTATTCCTGTCTTGTTTTACGTATATCAGATTCTTCATATACTATGCAATAAGTAAGAATTAACAAACTGAACTGTAATTTGTTTAGAGTATCAGCAAAGTGTTTATTTAATTTCTATTGGAAAAGTGTAAAAAATGTGTAAATATCTTGGAATCTAACCTTCAGACTAGACAACAGCAGACTGATGTCTTTTATTTGCCACTTGAATTTTTGTCATTACATACCACAGTAGTACTAGGCGTAAAACAGACTATTTAGTAGGAAATGCCATTTATGCTAATATGAAACAGTGGCTTAGAGCTGCTGCCTCTAGCACTGCATGCAGATGTCTGGAGAACTACTGTTCCGCAACGTAGTGCTGAGGATGCAAAGGTTGAACAAGGACAAGAATTTCCTCCATTTCCACAAATTTACAAGTATTGAATCAGAAATTTTTTTTATGACTTCAATGTGTTCTCCTTGAGAAATAATGGTTTAAAAGAGTAAGATAGTTGTACTTGCTAGTTAATTTTGGGAAAAAAGCACTTTAAAAAGCCTAGGAGAATCTCTCATCTGATTATCTTTTCATCTGAAAAGCAACAAACCAAAGTCACTTGCACAAATATTTGGCAGTGATATCTGCTAAGATCATTAGGAGCTTTAAAATCCCAATGAATTCTTGAGGCTTGGCAAGCTGCCAACGTGACTTTCCAAACTCACAAGCCTAATGCAGGTTATGTAAGACAAGATACAGACAGAAGACTAGAGGATTCCAACCGTTTGACACAATTTACTCAGTAAACTGCAGTATTCAGCTATACTGTACAAGGCAGTTACTATTTGGGATGCATTTGGTATGCTGCAGGTGCTTTAGTGCTACACCACAATCTTCAAGTAATGACAGATATGATGCAATCTGGGATGCAGCAGCTGCTAATGCGTATTAATACTGCATAGAAAAAGCAATTGTTTTTCTTGGCCTGTCAGGCTAGCTTTGATTACAGAAATGCAGCAGAAATACGCAATTAAACAGTTCTTTCAGAAAAATGGCCTGTGTACCTTATTCTTTGAGTATTTCCAGTGTGCAACAAGACCTGTATAATTTCCCGTCAGACTTGCCAACTCCTGTTGAGCTTTAGCTTTTGTCTTGCTTTCTTTAAATATTTTTCTTTTGCAGGCTTTTAACAAACTGAATTAACGTGTCGGCGCAATGAATAACATAGCCACACCACAAGGACCGCAGCAGAAGGTAAGGAGACGGCACTGGTAGCTATTGCAGGGATCTACATATTTTCAGTCAAATTAGTCTTGTCTGCATAGTGTGTTCTTGTCTTTCAATTTTGTGTATTTTTATAAGCAGTGGATGAAAAGTCTTGTTTTATTTAAGATATAGCAAAGACATATAAATCTCCGCTTCTCTCATCAAATCTTCACTATACGACTGGATTGCATTTCCTATAAAGCGAGAAGCTCTTTTCTACGGGTCTGAGACATGACTGACCTCAGGAGCCCAGACTCCTAGTCCAGACACAGCAGGTGCTGTCAGGCACGTTAAGCAGTCCTTTGCCAGCCCCTGCTTGCCAGCTCACGTGGGAAAAGCACCAGTCCAGAGCAACAATACTTCAGCTATTTCTGTTATCAGGGCTTGTGAGTCTATGAGGAGCTCATCATCTTCTCAGAGGTTTTTTACGCATTTAACTCACAACTCAGTGTCGTGGTTACAGAAAAGCTTCTGAACAGAGACAAAACAAAACTCAAACCCTTCTTCTGTTTCCACGTAGGCTACTTTTAGCACATTTATCTTCAAATGTTAACTAGAGATAAAGACGAGGAGCTGTCACCTGGGCTGTGTGATCCCTTACTGTAATTTGGCCCTCCTTTGCAAATGCTCTTATTAGGGGAAACACTGCAAGTGGACTGTCCTGGTTTTGGCTGGGATAGAGTTAATTTTCTTCCTAGTAGCTGGTATAGCGCTGTGGTTTGGATTTAGTACGAGAATAACGTTGATAACACACTGATGCTCTAGTTGTTGCTAAGCAGTGCTTATACTAAGTCAAGGACTTTTCAGCTTCCCATGCTCTGCCAGCGAGGAGGTGCACAAGGAGCTGGGAGGGGGCACAGCCAGGACAGCTGACCCAGCCTGGCCAAGGGGATATTCCATACCGTATGACGCCATGCTCAGTATATAAACTGGGTGGAGTTGGCTGGGGGGCATTGCTGCTCAGGGATGGGCTGAGGGCATCAGTCCACAGGTGGTGAGCAATTGCATCGTGCCTCACTTGTTTTGTATATTCTTTTATCATCATTATCATTATTATTACTATTCTATCTTCCTTTGCTATCCTATTATCAACCCACGAGGTTTTTTTCCCCCCCCAATTCTCTCCCCCATCGCACTGGGAGGGGTGGGGGTGAGCAAGCATCTGTGTGGTGCTTGGTTGCTGAGTGGGGTTAAACCACAACATGGACAAAGAACACAAATCTTCCTCCTTGACCTTGGGGTGAAGTCCCTCTAGGCTACAACTGCATTCATTGACAGGCTGGCACTGAACCTGCCTGCTTAACTGGTAAGCCAAAGACATGAGTTTGTAGGAGTGCATGCTTTAAACAAGTTGTACAAATAATTGCCTGGTTTCCTTCCCACCTGTCATCCCTGCAATGAGTAACTAGTGGGTGCTAGAGTTAGAGGAATGAGCACAAGTGTGAGAGTGTATCACTGTGTATTTACAATGGGTAGCACGTGTATTTCTTGAACTATTTAATTTCTTTTGTCAGACACTGATTTGTTTTTTCCTTAGTATTACCTTCTCATATCTGTCCTACTTTTAACTGTGATAATATTTGATTGCAATAATCTCTATGGAGAAGTATGATTTTTACAAGATAATAGACAGCAGCTGTCAAAATGGAAATAGCTTCCATTTGTGGCAGTCTGAAAAAAATCCTCTG
This sequence comes from Phoenicopterus ruber ruber, assembly GCA_009819775.1. Lineage (NCBI taxonomy): Eukaryota > Metazoa > Chordata > Aves > Phoenicopteriformes > Phoenicopteridae > Phoenicopterus > Phoenicopterus ruber. The sequence goes on from CM020216.1 coordinate 106,658,345, forward strand.
CCAGTTAGCAAGGCTATTCCTTTCTGAGTCTGAATTTTGTATAATATGTGTATATAGCTGGCTTATTTCCTAAATAATAACTTTATCAAAATCACATGAACTGTGGAAACATTTAGATATGCTTTATTCAGCTTTGCTAGCTTTGCTGAGCATGGTGGCACGAAGGATGCTAATTTTAGCAGAGATCAGCTGATGTACACTGTTTGTTATTCCTGGAGAAATTTGGTCATGTGCCTAAGTCCTTTCGAAGTGCAAAGCATGATAAGTGATGGTAAAAAAACTCTTGTTCCTTGTGAATTTCTGGCAGTAGATCTACTCTTTTGCTTCAGAGCAGCCTGTGTCTTCCTGCTAAATATTTTTCTGATTCTTTTACTTACCAGTCTTCTCAGTCAAGGAAAAAAATCTAAAAAAATGAACAAAGTGTTCATATCTGTATTGTGTAGGTCCCCTCATATTCAACTTACATGGAGCACAACCTTGTTCAAAGCAGTGCAATATATATATACCATTGTGCATATGGGATGGGCAGAACTACCTGAAGTTTCTCACTTCTTGTGCCGCTCTTGTAATTTCAGAGTGTCAAATAGAACTCAGATTCTTGGACACCAATTGTTCGTACCCTTTTCTAGCCAGTGTGGTATAAAATTGAATAATGTTCTTTTTCATTTTTCAGTTACCAAAAGGCTCAGTTACCTGTAGGAGGGGAAAGTAGTAACTTAGAGTGAGTCCCTTAAGACAGGAGTGTATCCTAAAGGGCCATAAAATTGGCAACTTGATGTCTTGTTGTGAAAAGGCGCCGAGCCAATTTTCTCTGAAAACTTTGTTCAGTACAAAGTTCAAATTCTTGTATTAAAAAAAAAACCAACAAAATTGTCCTTACTTAAACCTTTTAAACACAGCTGTCTGTCATGAGATCCATTTGCTGCTAAAATCGGAATCACTTTGAGCCTGAGCAGATACTCAGGATGCTCTTTCTCTCAAACGGTCTCTGTAGAGTCCTTAACCGTAGATCAATGTTTCTGAATTTTTATACAGGCGTTAAAGGGAGCACGGAAAGGAGGTGCTCTATTTCCTAGAGCTAGTCATGGGCTGTTACATGTAGAGGGATTTTACAAAGTAGTTTCCTCACTGGTTTGTCCGTGTTATTACCTGAAGAACTTGTTGGGCTTAAGTTGATGTTCCTCATTCTTTCCCATCTGTCCACACTACTGGACAGGGATAATGTCCCCAAATTCTTTGTAAATATGAAAAGAACTCCTAGTGCTAAAAAGACTGCTGGAGAGAGCAAGCAGAGCTGATACGGGTCTCCAAAAATGAAGGGACTCCTGATAATATCGAAGGAGTGTTATGGAATAGGAGGGAGTGCTCTTCATATTGTTTAAGACCATGTTTGAAGGGCTTTCTTGAATCAAGATTGAACCTCATTAGAAGTGTGAATTTTGGTTTAAAGTGTCATCCTAATTTTGCTTCTGGCCTGATAATTGCAGGCAAGCAACCTGAACAAAGAGAATTGGATAAAACACTTCTCCTAGATTTTTGAAGAATTCCAAAAGTCCTTATGCTCTTCTTAGTTCATTCACAATTTCATTAACCTGGTTACCAAGAGATTTATTTTCTTTTCCAGTCCCAAGAAATAAACCCTCATTCTTGTCATTTTCTTTGATTTTATTTGAACGCTACCATTCCAAAATGTTAATCTAGTAGTATCTTACATACTTTCTTATTGGTTCATAGAGTCAATTTCTGTAAAATATTTATGTAGGAAATCCATAGGGTGTGTACTGGCAGCTTCTGAAATCACACATCTGCCTTCAAGCTTCAGTTAGCAACAGAAATCACTGAGGAAGTTATACAGAATTAAAAGCAAAAGCCTATGTTAATGTGAATTTAAAATACGATTCTGGTTCTTGAGCACACACAAGTTAATTCAAAGATTCATGCTCACTGACAGCACCATGTAAACCTTTACTACTGTACTCTCTGACTATTTCTGTCACATTTTAGAAATGAACCTGAATGAAACCATTGGTACAACATCCTGCCTATAATTTACAGTAGCTGGAGTTTTGTGTGGGTTGGGGTTGGGGGGGCAGGGGATGTTTGTGGGGTTTTTGGTTTTGGTTTTTTTTGTTGTGTTTTGGTTTTGGTTTGGGGTTTTTTTTATGGCCTAAAATCTAACTGAGTACAGATATAGGCAGCTTTATATTTATGATGTGCTGAACTAAAAGTCTATACCCAGACCTTTCTGAATTTCAGTCTTTTGCATACTTACAGCTCTGGCTATGAATGTAAATGCTTGGGCTGATTTCTATGGCATTGGAATTTGTGAACTAGTAGAAGTATTTAACTTCTTTTTCTCTTGCATTTTCTTCCCACTTTGTTTCTTTTTCATCCACCTCTCCCAGTGGAACTAGAAAGAAGAAAATGTAGAAAAATAAGAAAATACACTCGTCAGTACCTAGTTTTGATGGGGTTTTGCACTGTGTAGATTTTTAGATGAGGAATAATCAGGATCCAAAACAGAAATCTATGTAAAATGGGAACTGCAGTGAAATATTACACTACAATTAGGAAGAAATATGGTAAAATTAATTACAATTTTATGAGCTGTAGTCTGCTTTGTGATGTGATACTCACTACTGATCTCCAGTGAGTTCCATGGGAGAAAAAGTACTGTATTTTATCACAAGACTCTTTATTAAGAGCTATACCCTAATAAAGGAACAATACTCAGTGCTTGTTAAGGGAGCAAGAGAAAAGCTGGTGTGTCCTACTGTATCGTCACAACTGAAATCTTCATAAAGAATTGAATTTGGTCATTAAGAGAAATTACCTTTGGGATAAGATCAGAGAAGTATAAAGGATTTATCTTGTGCTTTGAATACAAGCAGAAATTAGTCAGCTGCTGCCTGTTCCTAAAGGAAGCTTGGTGCTGGCATTTTTGTTCTGTGCGACAAATACAACTGCAGATAAATGACCTCGATTTACAGAGTTTAACTCAAGTGCTTTTCAGCAAATTAAATTGCAATTAAATAAAAACAAAGCAAAGCAGTGTGGATCACAGCTCTCTGTTGAGTTATAGTGATTGATCTGAATAATCAGTACCACTGTTTCTTTTTCGCTGATTCAGCAAGACCTCTGGAAGTGCGACACCCATGCACGCACACACACAAAGAAGGCGGCTTCTCTACTTGTCCAATTGTTTGTTAAGCCACCGCTTATCAAGGAACCTGACCAAATATAACAAAGAAAGAAATTTCATTAGTTACAACAGACAAACAGATGCACAGGCATGGCTAAAAGGGAAATGGTTGTGGCTGAGATTTCAGAAAGTTCTTTTTGGGAAAGAAAAAAAAAGTTTTTGGGGTTTTTTTTCCCCCACAAAGAAGAACATAGAGGTTCACTCTGGTGTTCCCAGCCTCAAATTTCCATTCTACCTGAGCCACACGCAGAACTTCAAATCTGTGCTCTAACTTCTATGTTTTGGGGCTCTTGTGTTTCATTATGTGTAAATAATTAGTCCTAACAAATGGTCAAGAGTCACATCTCTCGGTCAGATGCATTCAGTTTAATGAATCAGCAATACGCCACTTCTAAGTCTTGCCTTGTCAGCTTCCCTTAATTCTGTCCTGGAAGTACATGAAAGAACAATTTATTCTCCTGTTAGCTACATTGTTGACCTTTGCTAAGTGAGCTCACAAGATACTTAGTATCAACCACAGTAATAATTTTTTCGGCCTTGACTTACCCTCTGCGTAGATCCGTGAAGCACTCATACTGCTGAACATATTTTCACTGAACAACTTCTGTTTATAATCTGTCTGGATAAACTTTGAACCAGGTTCTTGAAAAAGATAAAAAATAGTTGTTATTTCTTGAGCCATCCAGTCTCCTCACAAAGGGTGTCCAAAGGCGTTCCGAAGCTACTGTGGATTAGCCTTTCAAGTGGACTAATGAAATGACATCTACTCCCTGCGTGGTGGTGCTTAATAAGAATTACAGGATTTCAGTTCAGCTCAGTTTAGTTTAATGTATTTTGAAGTGAATTGCACCAAATCAATTATTCCATTTAAATTTTGAATGAATGTGTTCATATGAGTAGTAGGTGGGGTTAAGCGATCTACTTTAAACTCACACCTTTAGTTAACTTAATTAACTTTTTGACCATACCCGTGTACCCTCAGTCAATTTCAGCATTTATACAGGCACAAGGAAATTTAGCTGCCATTCTTTTACCTTTTTCAGGCCAATATTCTAGAATAACTAGACAAAATGTAGAATTACTTTTTTTCTGAAAATACTTTCTCCCTTTGACTGCTTGATTAAATCAGATCAAAGAGTTATTGAACATATTTCACAAATTAAGAATTACAGTAATGATGTCTTAAGTGCTTGATCTTAAAATAACTAAAGCAATACACTTCTTACTTCGGTAAGTAGCATTCAGCAAAGTAGGTACTCAAGGAAAAAAAAAACCTTCTTAATAGTTTCTGTTGTCTTTGCAGAAAAATTAAGAGCAGAATCTTCTCTCTTAGTAATTCTCTCTTAGCCAAAACCAGTTTCGAGTCAGGGAAATTAAATCAATTTAATTTATTACCAATTAGCAAACTTTTCATGACTGGTTCTTGTGCTAAAAAATAAAAACAAACAAATAAACACTTAGGTAAATCATCTCAGCTTCCATCAGGACACCTCTCCTCCCCCCTTCCCGGTCTCCAGCCCCCTCGCTGCAGGTTACACTCCATCCCTTCAGGGAGGCGTCAGTGGCGCAGGAGATGGGGGTCAGTGCATTGTGGTTCCTACTCAGCTGCTCCAGTGTGGTTCCTCCACCGGCTGCAGTGCCTTTGTGGTCATGCCTCCTCCTGGGTCTCCTCCCTGTCCCCGCTCGGGTGTCTCTTTTGCTCCTGCCCTGCTCGGGGCGGTTAGCTTTGCTTTGATGTTTTTTCTGCTCTACCATCCCTCCTGCCCTGGCATATTTCTTACTTCTCCCTTGCCTTGACACCGTCTCTTGTGTCTCCTCCATTGTCCAGCATCCCTCCTTTGGCACTGTTTTCTTGACGTTTACCACCGTTACTTAAATGTCTTCACAGAGGCACCATAAACTCGTCACATCATTGCTTCAGTTTTGGCGGGCACTGCATCTGCGCTGTCTGCTGCGGAGCTGGCTGGAGGTGGCTGTGTCCTGCACAGGCAGCAGCTGCCCCCCTCCTCTACAGGTCCCTTCTGGCCCCCTTCACTACCAGACCCCTGACAGTTATATCCAATACAGTAATTGGCTCCTTAATTTCTTGTTTGGTTAGACTCAGACAATAAACTTGTCAAGATTTTTTTCTGTGAAAGACCTTTAGAGAGCCAAAAGGTGTACACTGTAAATAACAGATTTCCTGTTATTATTCTGCACCCTTATATGCCGGAGGCTATTCTACTTCTGTCAGTGACCAATTTAATAACCCATTGACCATTTTTTATAGTCTTCATCCAGACAAAACTTTCTTGGCTGCTAGCATGCTGGTGTTTCCAGTGTGACACAGAAATGTCTCCTTATAAATAAATAATAAAGGCTTCACCATGTTTGAGACATTTGCTTGCAAAAATGTTATCTGCTGGGAAAACCTGATCTGTTAAGAGTGAGACGTTCATCAAATTCAATACAGAAATGAATTCAGAATTTTTTTCAGTTTTGAGTTTCACTTAGACCTTGGCAGTCCCCCCCTAAACAAAACCAACAAACATTTCCTGAGAGGATGGGCATTGCCCACATCAGACTTTCACCATGAATTCATAGTTAACTGGTGAACTAAATCAAGAAGAAAAATAAAGAATAAAGCCAGATCAGTTCCTACATCTGGTTCAGTGTCACACAAAGGCAGAAATGAGTTGCTAGGCTGAAGAAAAGGCAAGGCTGCTTCTTACGGAGACAGTGATACCTCATGCTGTCTAATGTTGTCATGAAATTTTGGGCTAAATCTTCCTGTTGCTTCTCCCTAGCACATTTTCCTTTTTTTTTTTTTTTTTTGGTTGCATTCACAACAATCACTTCAAAGTCTGTAAGGCTCTTCAAAGCAGTCCACTTACTACAGCAGGGCACTATGTAGCTCCACACTTTCGGTGGGAAATATATGCCTGCCCTGTCTACCCATCACCAAAGACCAGAATATTTTCTCATGGGTTAGGAGGTCAGAATCAATAGCTCTGCTAACAATCTGATCATGAACCTAGAGCAAGGCATAGGTAAAGTAAAAGGAGAGAAAAGATGCATTGGGAAGAATGAAACTGAGAGGGTTTCAGCATAGTTCAAAACCTCAGAAGTGGAAATCAGTTATGTGTGTGACTGGGTGTAAGATTAGGACTATGCAGCCAGAGATGAACCACTTACGACTGTCTAGTGGTGCTTGGATCCAGAATTAGCTTTTGTATCTCATCTCTAAGTTAAATCACCTGAAATTAGCATTTTCGTATTAAAAGGTGGAGGATTATAAAATTAAATTTTGACCCACCAGTCACAGAATATCTGAGTAAAATGCCAGGGCAACATGCCTTAATCTTTGCATGTCACTACTTGACAAACCTTCTAAAATATGATAGGTCAGTAACTTACTGTGGCTGTTGGTTGATAAAAACCATGCAGAACGTCATAGGTCACTATTTTTTTCAAGCTAAACAATTCCAGGATCTCCAAATATCCTTTCTACACTTATATAATCTATATGTAAACACCTTTTTGATGTTTTCTATAATAGTTCACATAGCTGTGTAATCATGAACATTTTATTTCAAATTAAGGAATACGTATTTTTAATTTAAGTATGTTTTTTACTCCACTGCATGCAAATGCATCCAATATAATAAGAGCTAGACTAACTGCACTATGTATTCAGGTTTTTCCCAGCTTCTAAAGACCTTTACAAAACCAGTTTTAAAAAGTTTTCCTGCCCTTCTCAGCAAGTGACTCTACTAGTTTGTAGGGCAGCAGCCAAAGATGGTTTTGTAACGAAAGCTTCCAACGTGTGAAGGAAACTTTAAGTATCATTATGCAGATCATCATTTAGCAGCCACTCGTATCTGAACAGATGGTGAAATCAATTCAAATGAATATGTAAACATATATTCAAAGATCATAGCACCCTAAAGGAGAGTGCTAGAATTTATTTATCTTGAACAGTTTTTGATGTCTTAAAATAAGACAGAGATAAGACTACTGAGACAAAGATTTTTCACTGATAATTGCCATTTTAGATATCTAAATCCAAAGTTTAGATCCTTAAAATCTCTTTATTGCTGCAGAGGTTCCAGAATTTCCGAAGTGCCAAATTTTAACACCAAAAGGACCCTTATAAACCCACATATCTGAAATGGGGCACATTTCTGTCTGACTAAATTTGACCACTGTTTGATGCTTAGTTTACACTGAGGGTCCAGTGACATTCACAGCTTGGTGATTTAGATGTGTTTCCTGGTTCAAAAGGCATGACCACAGCTGCCTCTCTGCCTCTCTAGCCAAAATTTGAGAGGATGCATGTTTTGCTTACAAACTACAATCCACCTGGAGAGCCTGCCTGGAACATAGGAGACCCAAGACTTGACTTGTCGTCTCCTGCACTTCCGTTCTCTTCCCTACTTTTCCTCCCCACCACCATCTTCTATGCCCTTCTGTTTTCTAAATTCTGATTTTAAAATCAGTTACTGTCCATTTATGACTGACTGAAATCATAAAACTGCATTTTTCTTATGATGATAGGCTTCGTGTTGCACTCCATCATTCTGGAGCAAAGCAAGACCTTGGTCCTGTTAAGAACACTTATGGTAGTGCTATACTATGGGGAAAGGCTGAGGGAGCCGGGGCCATTTAGCCTGAGGAAGAGAAGGTTGAGAGGGGACCTCATCAACGCTTATAAATATCTCAAGGGTGGGTGTCAAGAGGATGGGGCCAGACTCTTCTCAGTGGTGCCCAGTGACAGGACAAGGGGCAACGGGCACAAACTGATACACAGAAAGTTCCACCTGAACATGAGGAAAAACTTCTTCACTGTGAGGGTGACAGAGCCCTGGCACGGGCTGCCCAGGGAGGGTGTGGAGTCTCCTTCTCTGGAGATATTCAAAACCCACCTGGACGCAATCCTGTGCAGCCTGCTCTGGGTGACCCTGCTCTGGCAGGGGGGTTGGACTAGATGATCTCCAGAGGTCCCTTCCAACCCCTACCATTCTGTGATTCTGTGATTCCTTTACAATTGGCTGAGGCCAATTATATGAGGTTCAACAAAGCTAAGTGCCGGGTCCTACTTTTGGGTCACAACAACCTCATGCAATGCTACAGGCTTGGGGGGGAGTGGCTGGAAAGCTGCCCACCAGAAAAGGACCTGGGGGTGTTGGTTGACGGCCGGCTGAATATGAGCCAGCAGTGTGCCCAGGTGGCCAAGAAGGCCAACGGCATCCTGGCCTGTATGAGAAATAGTGTGGCCAGCAGGAGTAGGGAAGTGATTGTCCCCCTGTACTTGGCCCTGGTGAGGCCGCACCTCGAATGCTGTCTTCAGTTTTGGGTCCCTCACTACAAGAAAGACATTGAGGTGCTGGAGCATGTCCAGAGATGGGCAACGAAGCTGGTGAAGGGTCTAGAACACAAGTCCTATGAGGAGTGGCTGAGGGAACTGGGATTGTTTAGTCTGGAGAAAAGGAGGCTGAGAGGAGACCTTCTCGCTCTCTACAACTACCTGAAAGGAGGTTGTAGCGAGGTGGGGGTTGGTCTCTTCTCCCAAGTAACAGGCGATAGAACAAGAGGAAGTGACCTCAAATTGTACCAGGGGAGGTTTAGATTGGATATTCAGAAAAATTTCTTCACTGAAAGGGTTGTCAAGCATTGGAACAGGCTGCCCAGGGAAATGGTTGAGTCGCCATCCCTGGAGGTAGTTAAATTATGTGCAGATGTGGTGCTTAGGGACATGGCTTCATGGTGGACTTGATAGTCTTAAAGGTCTTTTCCATCCTGAATGATTCTATGATTGAATTACCTCTGTGTGCAGTGTTAGCAAATGACACAAACCTAGGTCCCGTTTCAGAATTGCACTCACCCTACTTCGCTACTGTGGAATCGCATCTATTATATTGCATTAAGGGCTTTGAAGGTTCAAATTGATGATCATAAAGAGAGGTGAAAAGCTTATAGCTTTGATGAATCTGGTATACAAGTAACGAGAGGTTGCATTTAGGGTATTAATTCTTTCAGAATTAATGACAAAGTAAGTAATTTTTCAAAATTCTCTTCCTATTTTCATTGAGTCTGAATGGCCATTAACTATTTTAAGGAATGGTATGGTTGCTCATATTTAACTAACTCTTCACATAACAAAAAAAATGTGAATCTTGTTATTTTCACTGAGATCTCTTGTTATTCTTGAATAGTAAAGCAATAACATTTATTGCAAACAGCTTGTTACTTCTTGTTGCTCTTGCTGAATTGTAACTTTTTTTTTTACTAGTATACCAAGATGCTTGAATTAGAAGTGATGCCATTTATGGTGTGAATACCAGCTCTTAGATTCTTTAAAGCCCCAAGGCCACTACACATTTTGCCAAACAAATAAGAAGTCCATTCTTCTTCCCTCTCTTCACTGCCTAATCCCCAGGTCCTACCAGAGTGCCCCTGAGAAGAAAGCAAGGACCAGTTTTCATATGTATTTTGCAAAAGGCACATTAAATCATGCACAATCCTTATGTGTGACACTAACACTCAGAACAGACAATTTCGCCATCGTGAAAACCTTTTGAAGTGTAACTGACTAACATCTCTTTTCATCTTTCTGTAATTTCAGTCTCAGCTGAAACATGTCTAGTTAACAGGAACAAAGAGTATCCTTAAACCCATCTTGTCATATTCTTTTCAACTCTCACTGAACCAAAAGTTCCCGTGTTAATTTAGAGCATGTGCTTTTTTTCCTTACTACCCTACAGTTGCAAGTACAGCAATTCAGAAGTTGGCCATAGAGTTTGCATATGGAAAGAAAATAAAAGACAATCACTTGCAGTTAAGTAATTTTTCATCTTGGCAGCGGTCTGTGTCTACCTGTGTCTAAAAGCAACTTACCTGTTCAAAAGGAAAACAGACTTTCTGATGTCAGTGACAAACTCTGTGTATTTATGAACACACACACACACACACACACACGTATATATCAATAGACGGTAAATATAAATCCTAGATTGAAAGAATAATTATTAATTTGTCATCAGCTATAAATGAACGTGATTTGTGTGACAAGTTAAACAATTTACCTTTAAAATATATTGTACATTAGTTGATTGGAAAGAAAGGTAAACAGCGAAATCGTGTTTTTCCTACTGTTCCGGTATAATCAAGATTTTAGTCAAGCCATGCAGTTTTATCGTTTCATTTGTCACAGTATATGTCTACTGAAGTCCTCACCGTAGACGGAGGAGCTTCCAGGGGTCTGCTGTGTGACATAACAGTAATTGTCTGAGGTTAACAAATCTCTTGATCAAATGATCAAGATGATAGGATAGATTGCAAAGGCTGAAGAATTTTAGGACTCTAGAAAAATATTAAGTCGTAATAGCAACTTGAGGGAATAAATCAAGAAGAACCCATTAAATGTTAATATCTTAGAAATCTTAAAAAATAAACTGATTATATTTTAAAGTACACTTTTCCACTCACCTTTCTATATTTATTTTTCCTTTTTCTAAAGCTTCCAAGTTTCTTTCATATCTGATTAAAAAAAGGCAAATCTCTCATATCCCATATATCTGCTGTAGCTCTAACGAAGTGCTATTGTAGCTCGTCTAAGAGCAGAAAAATATGAAAGAGGAAAAAGTATGTATTAAAAAAAGAGCCCTTTACTGCCTGATATTGTGGAGAACTTATACTGCGTATGATGTGATTATACTACCAGAAAATCTTTCTTTGGCATGGGCAACAATTTGACAAGATAATTAACAATATATTATTGGGAAAAAATAAATATAAGCAAATATTTTTTGTAAATACAAACCAGAGATATTTAAATTTTAGTTTGATTTGCCTGTAATAATCAAGGCACAGAAATGCCACTGTAAGTGTACACTCATTGCCAACTGTCTAAAAGGAAATAAGATCAACAACAGCTGTGACATTGTCTGCCAGTATGTTTCTTTGTTAGATTTATATTTGACTGGTTTAATAAATTCTTTTCCTGAAATCAGATTCTGGCAAGATCCGGTGAGATCTTTGCAACAAAAGGCTACCATTTTGTACCAAAATAATCCTAATAATCTAAAACCCAAAAGATGCAGAATCCTTGAGACAGACCCTTCACTTACTGTCAGTATGAACTGAGCCACTATGTTACTCATGGAAAGAGGACATTTAGATGGCAAAACTACTCTATAGTAGTTCATGAACAGCAGAAGTTAAAGGAGTTCTGGCGTATTTCGCCTCACCCTGTACAATATAATGAAACGATTTTTGCAATTACCGCAATGCAGCTGGAAATAGGGTACTGAATTTTTACTGACTGAAAATCTGCTGAAACCAAAGGCATTGAAAATGTAGTGAAACTAAGCAATAAATTCAATGTATATTTGGGTAATTGAACTTTGAATGTGCGTGGTAGATGATTTCTCTAGATATTAGAAACCTATGTCACATAGCACTGAGACACATTTTCTCATTCCTCTTTCCAGTCAAGAAGTTTCTGTCTGCCTACAATTTAAGGAATTGACTTGTCTGATTTGTCTATTTAAGCATGCTCTCCGGAAAACCTTAGCGTATGGTTTATTCTTTCTATAATGTTTGATAGTTTGTGACTCATTTTTCAGGTGGCCAGTCTACAGGGATCTGCTAATGGGAAGCTACTACTTCTGCTTTTCTAAAACCATTCAGGGATAAGTTAGTCATCCCTAACTGGGAGACAGTAAAGTCACAAAATATTTGTAATTTTGAAGAAAACATTAGGATGCTTACAATAAATAAGCTGTAAAAATTAGGATAATGAGGTGAACAAAAGACTTTTTTATTAGTGCATTTTTGTATATTTTTTGTTCATGTAAGCACTTCATTCATTTATATCTTTTTACTTATGCTGTTAAGACCTGATGATAAGTTCGGAAACCTGCTTTAATTGTCACTGAAAAATTACTGGGCGTTGTCTTGGCCATAATCCCCGTTCATTCTTCCTGACTGCCATTAGACAGAGAAAGTAAGATGGATCAATAATTTATATTAGTGCTTTAAGACAAGTACCTGCACAACCTTGTACCCTTCTCAAACTAGCAAAACTGCTATAAAGTTTTAAACAACTTCTATGGATGTTTCTTTGATAGGATAAACATCTTCATCTGCCTTGATTTAATGTTCATTTTCCCTTAAGACTGCAGTTATCCAGCTGGCAAACACAGAATTGTTTCCTTAGTTATTCCTCAGCTTAAATTTACAGGGATTCATCCAAAGTGAGTCTAGCAACTGAAACGTCATGGTTTAACCCCAGATGGTAACCGAATACCACGCAGCCACTTGCTCACTCCCCTCTCCCTGGTGGGATGGGGAGGAGAATCGGAAAGAAAAGGAAAACTCGTGGGTTGAGATAAAAACAGTTCACCGAGATAGTAAAGAAAAATATAATAATAATTATAATATATATTAATAATAATTAAATATGATAATAGAATATATAAAATGAACAATGCACAATTTCTCACCCCCTGATGACCGACACAGCCCATCCTGAGCAGCGATCATGAAAAAGGAATATTGCCCAGCAGCTATCTCAGAACAACAAGTTCCAGAGAGAGCGAGCGAGGGAACAAACAGCTGAGTGAACCAACAAAAAAGCCTGAAAGAACGAAAAAAGGGAGAAAGAAAGGGACTGGCCCACCAGCCGATCCCCACATGTATTGTGCATGACATCTATGGTATGGAATACTCTCTTTGGCCAGTTTGGTTTCACCTATTCCGGCTCTACCCCTCCCAGCTTTTTGCACCTGCACATTAGCAAAACCTGGGAAGCTGGAAGATGTCCTTGGTTGTTTAGCAGCAACTAATAACATCCATGTATTATCGACATTCTTCACATACTAAATCCAAAGCGCAGTAGCTACTGGAAAGAAAATTAGCTCCATCCTGGCCGAAACCAGGACAAATGTGAAGGTGTTTTGGAAGATCAGGGAGAAGATAGCTTTTAATACTTCCACCTGTCATTTCTCAATGTGTCTCAAAATAGAACTACATCCATGGATAATAATTCACATATAAGTGAAATGCAAGTTATGGTGCATGGAGTAATGCAAGCTAGGGGTGTTGATATTGCTTGGTAGCTTGAGCTCCTGAAGAGAACTTTTGAGATCAAATTTTCTGTGCCATCATCTGCACATGCAAGATACTTTCCTAGTCATAAGCACATATGATCATACATGTTTCAGAAAGTATTTTGAGAACATAACGAGGAGCAGATTATGTAGGTCTGTTTCTTGAATCCTAACAAATGTCATTTATGCACTTTACAATTCAGAGTCCTAATTAACTAAAATTGAAATGGATGGAAGTATAACCCCCTACTGACAGTAAATATGATCAGACTTGTTTCTCTCTGGACTATTAAACCATATGATAGAGAACTTTTGCTTTACTGTATTTGAAAGAAAAAAGTTCTTGCAGGACACATATACTGGCTGTATTTTTCAGAGGTCTTCTGAAAGTGTTTTGATAAAAATAGATCAGACTGGAAACTTTGAGACAAAAATGTGCTCAGAAAGAAGTAATTGTGACCTCATCTTATGTCAGAACATTTTTTGTTGTATTGCATTGTTTCCCTATGTTGGTGAAAATGTTATCTCGGGCTGATTGCTCAAGGTTCTGACCTATAGATATAAGATATTTTGAGTGAGATTTTTCAGTGTACACCAAAAACTGTTTTGAATCTTATCATCCAAGTGAATACCCTAACCTTTACACTTAAAAGGCACACCCTTAAAGCATTCAAAGGCTTCTATTTTGAATCAAAAAATGAAAATAAATCATAAGAAGAATGCAATTATTATCTTCTGCTGTGTTCTATTCACAGATCTTGCAGCTTAAGGCAACGATCTATATCAGCTTTACAAAGGATTACAGCAGTCACTTGGTAGTTCATAAGACACCAGAAATTCAAGTGGTCACTTATTTTCAACTTGTAACAAAAAAAGGCCTAAGGACCTGCTAGGTTACAACATTCTAAGTGGTATTTACCTATGAACTGGTACTTGAACAGCTCGTATAATATGTGCCTTCCTCAAAAATAAATCACTATCAGAACTTTCATATCCCCAGACATGCGACTGTACCATTAGCAACATCTGTTTTCCTGCATGACTTTTTTCAATATATGCAGAACTGTCTTATTATTCTTGACACCACCAGGATTTGACAACATGTGAAAGATTTCAAAATGAGAGTCTGCAGGTGTAATTGCTAAAAGAAATCTTGTCTGACTTTTCATTTCCTCCTGGAAGAGCTACATTCTCTTCTTGCAATGGCTATCCTGTAGAAATAGTAGAATATACTGCTCAAGGGTATTTTGCAGACAGAAAGGCATTTTCTACACAGAGTGTTTTTACATTATAGAATACCCTGACGATTTTCAAACTCTAACATTATGTTATTGTATCTGACAGCGTAAGACACTCTTGTGACCACATGAACATTAGTTGTAAGCCTAGGTATGTCTTACCATCTCGTTTTTCAAGCTACTAAAGAATGCAGAGACAAATTGCCACACATTGCTTGCCCCAAGGACAGTGAACTATAGGTGTCAAAGCAGAGAGGACTAATTAGTCACCTTTCGCTACCTCAAGGTCAGAGGAACAGGGTTTTTTGTAGCTTACATAAAATGATCATCTACGCTCTCCTATGGTCAGAACGTCCCTCTCCATTCCCCCCGCCCTGTACCATCAGCATGGGCAGCCACGAGGAAAAGACTGTGATACTGAAGTCCTATTTTTGCAAAGTGCTTTGGTCATCATCAAGTCTTTGTATAATAATTTATTTTCTTCATGGAGTCAATTGATCATGCCGTCAGCTGTATTTTGGTAAGTAGGTAGTCTGCTATTGAAGTCTGTTTATCTTCGCATGCATTGTCATGTGTTTTGGATCTTTTTGATGCATGTCAGGATTCTGCAACTTTGAAGACTAAAGCCATCTTGTACTTTTATGTGTTTATGTGCATGTATGGTAAATGATTGTCCATCCTCATCCAAGTTTTCCTCTTATGATGTCTTTGAAATAGCTTCATGTTACATTAATGCTGAAAATAAGTTCAGCATTTCTAATGCACTGTGTGATGTTTGTTCATCCACAGCTTTTTAAAATTTCACAATAAGCTTTTTCCCAGTCAAAATTAAGCTTTTTCCCAGTAAAAATTATTTTTAAAGCATCCTCTAACAGTCATGTTTTGCACCATTCAGTATTTATCTAGCCACAACTATTGCTCAAGTAAAAATTTCACAATTTAATAATTTTTAAAAATCTCACTGTACTCCTGTAATTGATGACACGCAACTACAATGAAGAGGGGCATATTCTTTTTTAAATGGTTTTATTTTAGCTGCAAAAGTACGACAACTCTTCAAGCTTGGCCATGCAATTCAAATCAGATGGTCCACAACCATATTATGCTTTAAGAAGGGAAGATGGGATGGATATGTTAGATTTTCAAGAGAGAAGAGGCTTCCTCTTCTGCTGTAGAAGAATGAAAGCAAAGTTGTGGTAGATGCTCCAGAAAGAGTTCTGCTTATTTTGGGATACGGCCAAATCTTATTAATGCAGTTCTCAAAAATGTCAAATTCACCATGGAGCAAACACTCCCTTTCATCTATGACCTCTGTAAGGCACATCATAACAAAATAAACCTACTAGCTGGCATCATCATCATGCTTTTATTTTTGTTTCTGTTCTCTCTTCATTTAGTCAGTCATAAAAATAGACCATTTGCTCCCTTTCAAACTGCAGTGCCCAAACCTAAAGTAGTTTAAAAGAAGAATCCAGTAAATCTGTAACTAAGCACAGGGGAAAATATGAATATCAGTTATGGGTCCATGTTACATCAAGAAAAGAAAGGAAATTCAGACTGTGATTAAGAATGAGAGACTGGCTTTGAAATCAAGAATTTAAATAGCTTCTTTTCTAATATATAGCTAAGAGTATTGCATTGCATATTGTGGTTACAGCAAGATTTTGGGAATATCATTCATTCAAACTGTGAGACATTACTGGTGTACTGACAGTGTCTGGAAGTCAGGATTTCCAGACTCTGTAGCTGCTCAGTGTTAAACTATGGACTCCAGAAACCCCAGGAAGGATGTTTGGCCGAGAGAGGACCTTCCTGCTCACCCCTGGAGTGCGAAGAACCTGAAAACTCCAGACTCTTAATCTCATTCAAGGACACTTAGGAAGACTAAGAGCCCTTGGGACTTCCAAGCACCCCAGGGAGCCTCGAATATTGCAAGAGCTCTGTGGTCGCCAAGGCAGAGGAAGATTGCTTGGCAGGACTCCCTTGGAGCTTGAGAACCTGAATATCTTCAAGTCCTTGTGACCTGCTTGAGAACACACAGGGAGAAAAGGAAGAATCTTGCAGGTCTTTTGTAGCAGTTGGTTTAACGAGGCGCCTGATGGGGAAAGAGCTAGCTTTGAAAGAACCAGCGTCACCCAATGGAAGTCTGCACCAGCACAGGCTAGTACGTGGCCAGCAATTCACGTGATATGACCAAGTCCAGGTAAAAATTTCCTCCTTTTTAGACTTGTCATACAGATTACATGCAAATAATACTTTGACATGCATTTTTTTTGAAACAGAGCCTGAAAAGCATGCTAATAAGAATATTTTTAAAAATTATGATTATTATAATTGCATGAAACCAAAATCTTGTTCAATGTCCTGTCCCTCACAATCAACAAGAGCAGATTCTTAAAGGAAAAAAAGAAATAAGGAATTTATCCTTCAGCTTTCCCAATTCACCCACTTCACGCCACTAATAATTCTGTGGGGCCCCCATCATATCTGTTGTCAGTAGTCTCTCTCCAAACCTATAGAAGCTACTTGGTTTCTCTCAACACACTTCCTATCTTTTGAGTCATATTTTTTCATTTTAATGTAAGTTTTTTGAGATGGGATGAACAGGACTGTAGGCAGCATGTAAGAACGTGCATTCTAACCAAGTTGCCTATTTTGGTCTTTTTTCTATTCCTGATCACGGCTAACACTCATTTTGCTTTTTTGCCTGCTGAAAATTCTATCTGATATTTTCGAAGAGCTACCTACAAAAACTTCAAGAGTTCTTTCATTCATCATAATAGAGTCGAGTCTGTTATTGTGAGTATGTTGCTGGGTCATTTTTTTTAAATTAATTCCCTTGTATCATCTTGTTTGAGCGAATCTGCCACTTTATATTCCAGTTTCTTGAGGCTTCATCCAAATATTATAAGATCCTTTTGTAATACTTCACATTCAGCTTTGACTCTTCTGCATGATTTTGTATTCTCAGCAAGCTATATCACATTGGTGCTCATGTAATTTTCAGATTTATTTGTGAACATATTTAATAACAGAGACCCAAAAAAGTTCCTCTGAGAAGTCACTATAATTGTGAAAACTGACCATTTATTCCAGTGTTTTGTTTCTTACCAAGGGAAAATCTTACCTGGTATCTCTGACTTCTTAGTTTATTTAGGAACTTTTCTGTAGAATATACTGAAAAGCCAAGAATGTTCTATTAGGCAAATTGCCTTTTATTTTCTCACAAGTTTCTTGCTGACTTGGAGAACTCTGGTGGTTGTATCAGACATGGCTGTGTTGATTCTTTGTACCATGCAGTATTTATCCTCAGGTCACCTTTTCCTCTTGTTTCTACCATTTTGCCCGCTGTGGAGCTCAGGCTGATCTATAGTCATCCAGATCATTATCCAGCTTGCTTTGACAAGCCGGCATTGCTACTGTCACCTTTTATTCCTCTAGCACCAATTCCAGTTTAAGTAGCATTTTAAACTCACCCATAAAGAATAGTTCCAGAGAGGGAACATCCTCACCTACTCTGTGGTGAAAACCAATACATAGAATTTATCTACTTCTTTTTCTGATAAAACTTTAGTTTTCTTGCATATTCTCTATATATTGTCTGTATCTGCCTTATAGATATGCCTTATATATCTGCCCTGTCAGGTTTTCATTAAACTATGAAGCAATGCAAACTAAATGAACACATTCCCTTTTCCACTACATCATGTATTTCCGATTTTGAAAATAGTATGAAATCCAATGCTAATCCTATTAAAATTTTCATCTTATAACTCAAAATGTGAATGTGGCTGGTGGTGGACTTTTTTTTGGCAAATACAGCATTTCATTAAATGAAACAAGTGATATGTTTATTCGGTTCAGATCTACTGTGGAAATTAAACCTGATCAATAGGAATTTTTTAATTAAAATAATTTATTTTGCAAGGGTAAAGACAACTTAGCGATGAATTTGGGTCCATTTTTTAGAGTACATTTCAATGAAAAGTGAAGGACAGTATAAATTTTGTAACACGGTAGTCATCATACAAAAGGATGAGCAGACTATAACTCTCACAGCATTCCTGAATTAACTTTTGAATGATCTCAGAAATGTTGTCACCTATAATTTCTCCCTTTCTGTATGGCAAGTGAGTTTCTGAATATTTTGAAAGTGAACTTGTATGATTTATGGGGGTTATTGCTTTACTTTTTTCACAAATGCCATCATCTGACTGTTCCTGACATTTATTAGAAAATGTAGGGATTATCTGGGAGATTTCAGCAAGCATGTTCTGATCACAGGCTGTTGTGCTAGACTGTACCTTAACATTATATGCTGGGGATAAAGCATAAAGACCTTTGTGCTTACTTTGTAATTTATCTTCTTTCTTGCTTGCTAAAGCTTTATGCAGAAGTGGGCTATGAGAACCAAACTCTGATTAGAAGCAGTAACCAAAATGGGCAAGGTGAGGAATAGCGAGGGGCATCGTCTCACGTGCTGCACTAGGCAGCCAGGAGGGAAACGGGGAAGGAATACTTGGCACCCCAAATGTCTCAGGTATGTGGTGTCATATTATATCCTATATCACAAACAGCATAAATGGTGTAACTGAACTAAAACTGCAATGCTGTCCATAAACCGGTGAGAAATCACTTAAAGTATCCCATATATAAGCTTGCAGGGGCAGCAGTTTGGCAAAGAGTTCCTCTGCAGGTAGTTTGGAGGGAGAGACTAAGAGTGTTAAGCCTGAATTTTATGTTTTGGGATATCTCTTTTTTGCACTCTTCTTTTGTGATCTCTGAGCCAAAGACTAGACTGATCATAATGTTTAAGCGCAAAATCTAGTTCCCTTAAAGGGGGAGTAAGCTTCGGCGGAGCAGCACCACTGCACCCAGAGCAGTGTAAGCCCAGAGTCTCGTGACGCTTAAACATGCTCAGCTGGCCCGTGGCACGTTGTCAGTATATGGTGGATTTGCATCCAGAAAGATTCAAGTTGGATATTAGCATAACTGTGTGTAATAATAGGGTTTCTGAAGCATGGAAAGAAACTGCCCATCAAGACTTCGTTACCTCCTTCGTTCGAGATTTTTAAGGTCTGGCCACACAAATATGTATCAGGAATGACAAAGATATAGTTCATCTTGCCTTGCGCCAGAGAACTCAGTGACCTCTTAAAGTCCCTCTCAGCTTTATTTTTCTATGATTCTAGGAAGATTTGAAAATAAATATAATAAAAGCTTCAAGATGCTCACAGACTGCAGTAATGGAGCCATATAATGTTTTGAATAGATGACACTGATGCTGTCTTCCTGGGACTTTTGCCAGTTAAGTGGTTTTGAACTACAGCTTTTCTGAACACTTATACTACTGAATCCCTCAATTTATTTCAAGTGAAGCCTTTATTCTTAAATCCATATAAATAAATGAAGCATCTGAACAGAAGGGAACACATTCTGACTGTTAGGAATTGATTAATATGCTATAAATGTTAATAAATGTAAATACCTCTATAAAGAACACTTCTCTAATTTAGTCCATTTCCTTTTTGACCTTTGGAGACCTCTTTCAATTCTGATCGTTATGCAGGTCACCTGATTAGTAACAGGTACATGCAGATCTCAGAGGGTTGTATGAGTCTTTTCTGGCTTTCAAGCCTTTTAATATTATCAATGGAAAAAAAGGCAAGTTTTCTGTAGTCAAAGGCTTATTTTGGTATAAATTTTAACGATGAAATCCAGTCAATAGTGTTAATTAGTGCAATGTAATTTAGTCATGGCAATATGTATAAAATTGAAAATTGCCTTAAAAAGTACCTGAAAGCATAAATACAACAAACATTCAGAAGTTAGGTATGCTATATGTAAGATTATTTGATATCCTAATAATATCCGTTGTTTGTATAACAATAGTATAGACCATAATTGTTTTATCACAATCTATTTTTTTCTAAAAAGATGTTTTTTTCCCACAAGAGCAAAGCAATAGCACCATCTAGAAGAAGTCTACTTTCAGTTATATGTTAATCTTTTCATATTTATCTTTTTCCTTTTTCCTTCCTAATGGGTGAAAGATAGCCTTAATGTGCTTCTCAGTCTCCTAATTTGGTCAAATTTGGGTAGATTTTTATTACTTTTATTATTTATATAAGGCATTAGAAATTTAACTTAAATTCATATCCCTCTTTTTAAAATGAGGTCTCTATAAAACTTTTTAGTGAAATAATTGTCATAAAGATAAAGAATTAATTAGCAGGATATTTTTTCCTTTACATCAGACAGAAGTGGCTGAACCATTCTTGACATCTTTCCAAAGTATGAAGATAGAATCAGATACTTGGCAGGAAAAGTCTACACAAATGGATAAAGCTTAGAAAAGTGTAAGAAACTGAGAATGGACCTTAAAATTGAAAATGCTGAAAAACTTGAGATAAGCCTTGATACACCATCCAGGATATGTGCTCATATCAGTAACACTGGGCCAATATTAACATGTCACATCATGACAATAGTGTGGCTTGCAAAAAATTCTGTCTCATGTAATACCATGATAATCCTGATAAAATTTTCTCACATAAAAAAGATGATGACATTAAACTTCATCTGTAGGCAAAGAACAGTTACTCCAGTGTGCAGCACATCAAAAGCAAGTTTCACTCATCCTGGATCAGTGAATGGCCAACTCATTGAATGGTTAAACTCGTTCTCTGAGCAGAGAACGAATGATTGAACATCCCTCTCAATGGGATGGTAATGTAAATTTAGGAGCCAAATTCAATAATGCTTTTGGTATGGATATTTATGCTTTACTTACATTTGGAGTTTCACCCTCTAATTCTGCAGTTGATCCTACCTGACACCTGAGCTGAAGGAGCCTCATGGACTGTCCAACACAGTTTTTGTGTTGCACCGATTAGTATGACTAATATCATTTGAGCATTTGGTATCTCATTGTCTTGAGTAGGGAGTGGAATGCTTTGCTGTGTTTTTCTAGCTTGTCAACATATTATCTTATATTTTGGAAGGGCTGGGATTTTTTCAGTGCAGCAGTTTGATAGAAGATGGTTGTTTTTGCTTTTGTTTTGTTAAAACATAATGACTTGTTGAAGTGAAACTTATCGTGGCAATGAGCTAGTTTCAAGAAAACATCCTTTCCCAAAAGTTTGTTCTATCCGGTACTGGATTTTCCAGGAAAAGTAAATAAGTAAAACAAAAGGCTATGGTCAACATCTTGATAATTACCTAGGATGCAGCACCCCTAGATTAAATCTGTAGTCTGAATCAGGAAAAAAAAATACGTGAACCAAGATTCCTCAGATTCCAGACGTAGGTTTCCTGTCCAACTCCTTAAAAGCGTGTTAGAGAAGACAAGGTCAAAGACATGAACCTTGTAGCTGGGAAGAAAGGCGAATATTTTTCTGTCCTTTGCTTCATAGTAATGATAAAACCTTCCATCAGCTTCTTAAACTTTATCTGATGCTCTTGCAGGCTAGACCTGTAATCTACAACAAACTTTTGATATCTTTTTTTACTAGAAGAGTAAGCCTGTTTTCTGTGTCTTCATCCTGAAAATTTGAATTGATCTTTTAGTTTCCCTGGGCCCTGGCCATAAAGTAGCAATTGAATTAGAAATTGCAGGGAAAGTCAAGTATCACGGAGAGGGAAGGACAAGTCTCGTCTCTTGCTCTTGTCAAAAATATGTGCCTTTCAAATCTTCTTGCACAAGCTGGAATTTTCTCCACATGGGAATTTTTGTGGTGACACTTATTGTGTTACTGTAGTTTAACTACGAGGTGAGATAAGCATGACAGGCATACGCAATCAGGCAGATCTATGTTGTGCAAAGGAGCTTCGTACATAGATACCTGAGCTAACCCCAAACAGTGCTGATATAATCGTGTGCCACGCACAGCGTCCTCTTCTAGAAAATAAACCGTGTTTCCCATGAGTGCCTTGTAGCTCAAGCTTCTTCAGGCCATGGTGATTATCCTGTTGGAGATTCCTTTTCGGCAGCGAGTGGGATCAGTGCTAGTTTGGGAGCAGCCACGCTATGCTCCATGGCGCACTGCAGACATACCTGCTGAGAATTTCACTGCTCCCTGAGGAGACAGAACTGTCAAACTGGAGACTGTAAAATTGTAGTAGAAACCAAACTGCCTAAAACACATGTTTCTTCACATGTAGAGTGCCTTCCTTGTGTATATTGTAATTCTGGACAATGAGAAGATGAGAAGTGTTTCGGATCTTACATCTTCTGTGGACCTATAGGCGGCAATTGTCATAACTGCACAACTGAGGTCTGGCATCTTATGCAATACGAATATGGTGAAAAGACCTATTATGTACCAGTTGATTTTCCTACTCAGCACAAGTTGGAAGAGAATCAATAAGAAAAATGGCACGGAATAACCAAGAAATATGGTGTATGATCTCTCTAACTTTTGATTTTTTTCTTTTCAGTTAGTTTATAAATAGCAGGAACAGGACATATGCCTTTAATATATTTCAGCTTACATTTAAAATGTATTAAAGGTAACTGTTTTAGACATTTTTTATTTCATGTTCTAAGTACAAAGAAGCAGGACATTAGTATTTAGTGTTCTTTTAATTAAAATAGCAGTTTACTCTAAGCCCTGGAATTAATTACTTTTTGAACTGCTTCTCTGCTTTACTAATAATGTTTGGCAGTTTTAAAATAGAATATCTAAACTTCAGGCTATTCATTTTAGAAAGCTGATGCAGAATACACTGAGTAAGCTGAATTGTAATTTAAAAAAATGTCATGTGCAAGTGCATACTATTCGTTTAACCATGTAGACCTCTGTGAAAATTTGCATATGCACACTGTGAATGAAAGGCCATTCAAAAGATGGAAATCAAGGCTAATTTTAACATTCTTGACCTAATGATGCTAAATTTTGCCCTAGCTATGACTTTAACGACAGCTGATTATTTTTTCATGAGCCCAGCTCTTGGAAAGAAATAGTTTGCATTTTGCAGAAAATGTGTGCTAAAAATGCTGTGGTTTAACATATTTTTCTTAACTATGAAGAAGTGTTATAGGACTTAAATGACAGACATATATTTTAAACTAGAAATTAAGAAAACTTTTCAACTGGTAACAACTTACTGATGTAAATAATAGTCAAGGAAGGACTCTGTATTTATAGTTATCTTCTTGGAGAAATTACAACCTTAATACCTACTAACACTTTGTCCAAAAGTGTAATATGATCATTTTGCCTCACTTAGAATATTTTGATGCTAGTCTCCTAAAAGTAAAACCCCCATGTATGCAGAAAGAGAAAAACGCCCCAGAAAACTTCAGACGTTAATAAAGTAGGCTCCTACATAACGCAACTGTCTTCTGGAAGCAGTAAAAAGACCCAAGGAAGAACAGACATGGCATCAGTGTGTCCTGTGCCATTACAGTGTCAGGCTGTGGGAACTGTATGCAACACCATTGTGGTTTGACCCCAGGAGGCAACTCAGCCCCATACAGCTGCTCTCTCACTCCCCTCCAGCAGGATGGGGGAGAGAATCGGAAAGGTAAAAGTGAGAAACCCTGTGGGTTGAGATAAAGACAGTGTAATAGGTAAAGCAAAAGCTGCTCATGCAAGCAAAGCAAAACAAAGAATTCATTCACTACTTCCCATGGGCAGGCAGGAGTTCAGCCATCTCCAGGAAAGCAGGGCTCCATCACGTGTAATGGTTACTTGGGAAGACAAAGTGCCATAACTCTGAACATCCCTCCCTTCCTCTTTCTTCTTCCTCACAGTTTTTACTGCTGAACATAGGAACATAGAATCATAGAATAGTTTGGGTTAGAAGGGACCTTTAAAGGCCATCTAGTCCAACCACCCTGCAATAAGCAGGGACATCTTCAACTAGATCAGGTTGCCCAGAGCCCCGTCCAGCCTGACCTTGAAAGTTTCCCAGGATGGGGCTTCTACCACCTCTCTGGGCAACCTGTTCCAGTGCTTCACCACCCTCATTGTGAAAAACTTCTTTCTTATGTCTAGCCTGTATCTCCCCTCCTTTAGTTTAAAACCATTACCCCTTGTCCTGTCACAACAGGCCCTGCTAAAAAGTTTGCATGACGTCATATGGTATAGGATATCCCTTTGGTCAGTTGGGGTCAGCTGTCCCAGCTGTGTCCCCTCCCAACCTCTTGTGCACCCCCAGCCCACTCGCTGGTGGGGTGGGGTGAGAGGCAGAAAAGGCCTTGACGCTGTGTGAGCACTGCTCAGCATTAACCAAAACATCCCTGTATTATCAACACAGTTTTAGTCACAAATCCAAAACAGCCCCATACAAGCTATTATGAAGAAAATTAACTCTATCCCACCCAAACCAGTACAGATACGCGGGCAACAGTCTCTTCCAGACATGTGGGGTGCTAACGAACACTCCCTGCAGCAGCAGTTGCCAGCCCCACTTGTATAGGTGCTATAGGGGGCGGGGACTCTTTGGTGTGCTTTTCATGTTCTGCCGGGGTCAACTGTCCCAGTTTTGGGGGGACACTTGAATTTGCCTGTATTGCGGAGAACCTCAGCGTGATTCTCTTTTCGCTCACGGTCACTGTGTTTAAAGCTCAAACTCCTCCTGGAGGGTGTAAGCTGGGTGGTACGATCCCAAATGAATCCTGCCCTGGTGGAGGTTATCTCCGAGTACTTCTGTCACGTGAATTCAGGTCCTCAGAAGTATTTAGATTTCTACTGCCAGATATTGATCTGATATTTAATAGTGGAGCTTCCTGGATTTTTAAGTATTTATAGTGAAGCAGTTTTACCCGAGAAGAGTTAAGTCTGCAATGTTATCCCTTAATACCCAGGTATCTCCATTAGGAGTATGTCACCCTTGCCTTCATATATGTACTCTTTCCGTCCCCTGCCTACCTTCCCTTTTCTCCCCACCTCAAGATTAAGAACAGAACAATACAATGCAAGTCTAAACTATGTGTTAATCTAGAAGCTAGTAATTAAAATAGGACTTCATTTGGACTGATAAATGTGTATCCAACATCTTCAGTGAAATGTTGTTGATTTACACCCGCTGACCAAGCTAGGTTTCTGCTTCTAATTCAGTGTTCCCGTATAACTCTTCCTCTTTTACTGTCATCTCAATCCAGTTTTCAGTACATCATTTATTTACTTGTAGCTTTGCTGTATATGCTACATATATAACTCGTGTGCTAGATATAGCAAAGATGCTGACTTGGCAGTTAGCAAATTGCATGCAGCATTAAAATTCCTTTTCTCTAAGAGATTATAAATAAGTGCCCTTTTTGAACCAGGTCTACAGTAATGAATATTTTCATGGTATCTAACAATAACTAATTTGAGACCAAAATGTGTGACCTGCCACTGCCTCCCTTACTCTCTCATAATGATGAAAAGTTTGGTAAGACAGCACGATTCATGCTCTTCTTTCCATGGCATGATATTACAAACATGCCATTTAAATAATAAAGACGACCTACTCTGCCTCCCTAGTGTAAACAAGAGTATTTGTCTTAAAATGTAAATTGAGTACTATTAACAATCCCCTGGAAAAAACGCATTTAATTACAGTATTCCGCTGGAACACTAATGAAATAAAAATTAGTTGAACTTTCCAACTCATTCTTTTAAGATTCCATAGTATTAGGTAGGAGAAACGGTGCTGTTTTGTCTTAATAAGGAGGTCATTTCTTTTGTCAATGCCAAAGAGAATATTCATTTAGCCTCAGGAAAACATGCAAGTATCTTTATTACTAAATGAAACTTTGCCTTAAGATGCAATGAAGAACAAGTACATACAGTCCCTACATATGTCACATTATTTTTAAATACGGTTTTCAGGTGGGACCCCCATTTGGTATTTGGATATATTTACCCTAAATGAAGTTATAGGCAAAAGAGCGCAGGGAAAGCTGCAATGGGATGGCTCAGAGGTAAGCACAGATGAATCAGCTAATACTTGATGTCACCAGAACACAGCTATACAGTCTACTTTATCTGCATATCGTGCTGAGGTCCCAATGGCATCAATCATTAGGCTCTAATTTATTACTACAATAGTTACCTGCCTTATTTCCAGACATTTTCTATTCACACATGGCAGACCAATAGGCAAATGAATGCTGTTATCGTATATGCATATAACTAGTTAAAGATGATGCAGGAGGAATTTTCCGTTCCCCCGTGACTCAAAAGGGAGAGTTCTCCTTCAGAAGAGCAACAGGAGCGAGGCCCAGCACCGTCTTACTTGCGTGAGCAGAAAGCTCCTGCAGTTCATCAGCAGCTGCTGTTGGCTCTCTATCAGCGCTGGAGTCCTCCTATGGAGTACGCAGTCACTGGATTTTGTTGAGAAATCCATCCTACAATTTATATTTCACTCCTCTACTTCGGAGCCTTGCAGTTTTGTCAGATACTTCCGTTCTGGATTAACATTTTCTACAGCTGGCGTCATATGGGGAGGAGTCTTTTTTCTCCCTTTTTTTAGGATCGAGCAAAATCTCTTCAAGGACTCCTTTTAATTCCAGTAAATATGGAAATGAATGCTCTGACTTGTATGAGTATTCATACTTGAATTGGCATAGTTCAAAAAAGATGAAGTTAGAAAACTCAAAGTTGGCTTATTTCTAGTCTTCATTACGCAAGATAAAGCAGTGCTATTATGAATACCTAATTCCAAAATTCTGCATATGCATATGACTATGTTTATGCATATATGTAGCATTTGATTTTAGGAAGATTTAAAAATGTGAAATACAGTTTAGAATATAAAAATGAAAGATGGCCTAGATATTTTACAGGTTTGAAAAATTCACAAACTTTTGTTTGTGTAAATATGAATCAGAGAGGAGAATATTTTCCCATCCAAAGGATTACCTTCAGGATTTAAAAATAGGTAGGTATATAAGCATTTTGAACCATTCTTAATAATTCTTTGAATCCTTTAATATCATATTGTTCTGGAATCTAACATAGTCTTTCCTAGTATTAAATAGCAGGTTTAATAATAAAATAACTACAGAAGGACTGTTAAAATAGTTACCATTAATATATGATGATATATTTGTAGTTTATTTCTTCATAATAAATATCAGGTAGTTTTAATTCTTTAATGCATTTGCCCAACATAACATTCTGCTAAAAACAGTGTTGCATTTGATTTTGCAATAGATCTTCATTTATTATACCAATTATTGACTACATAGTAGTTATCAGTTTTAAAGGGTCACCTTTAGCTGGGATATAAAGATCTGAGTCTTCCATCTCAAACATGGGCCAGTCAATGTTATGTGGTACCAACATTTAGTAAAACTTTCTTACCATAATATTAGTGATTTGGATTAGACTGGTCTATGTAAAAGAGATTTTGACTTTCACACAACATGTCCACTGTGTGAAAACTAGCTGGAAGTTACTCTTTAGAAAAAATGCAAGTAGCAGTATTTTAAAAGGTTTTCATTGTGTGGTAAGTTACAGAAGATTTGTAAGGAGTAAGTTAGCTATTTTAAAATTAATTTTAGCTTCTACCATTTCCGTTTTCAATTTTCAATTAAGCGTATTCCCATGGTTCGTCTTCCACGGTTGTCTTCAAATTCTTAGCCTGCGATTGTTGATTCAGAATACAATCTTGGGAAAGGTTTATCATGAGATTCATGTACTCTTACAGTTGTTTCTTTGAAAACTGATTATTTATCTTTTTTTCTTGTTCATTCTTTTTTTTTTTTTTTTTTTTTAAATCATTTGTTATTTTGGCCAAAGAGTAGTAATCACAAAATTCCTACTGGATGAGTTGGAAAGGAGAAAATATTTTCAAATATTCCTGTTTAACAGCTCTCTTCCAGTTTTTGCCAATAATAAGCATGGAATTTCAAGAGCTTTTTCAGATAGCAATATGTCTATGTTTAATTCATAAACCAACTCACCAACATGTGAATTACGAAAAAAATCCCATATTCTGTACTAAGAAATTCCGTTAGGAATGACCTTTATTCTTCAAATGGTAAAATCAAAGTTTCTTGAAACCCTTAATTTAAGTGCCAAATATATCTCAGCCTAAAAATTGGAATCCTGGCTAGCACTTTTGCAAGTATCATTTGCTCTGGAGAGGGTAGCTGGCAGTGGTTTTCTAGGTCAGTAGTCTCCAAGCCTTTTTGATTGTGAACCACTATCACTAAAAGATTTTTGAGCATGCACCTCTGATATAGGTATATTTATTTATTTATAAATTATATATATGCACTACTGTACTATGTATTTTGTACATTACAAAACATATAGAAAAACAGAAATTAAAAAGGATGAGATAAAGATGAAATAAACACTACTTAAAAAAAAATATTTTTTTTATTAATGGTGCAAAAAATATTTTCTTCCCACACCGCAATGGGTTGTATTGTGCACAATCTCCCCCCCCCCATTTTGGAGACCATTGTTCTAGATAAAGCAAAGAAAACTGAGTACAGTAGGCAACCTTGCCAATTCCTGTATTGCACAACAAATACTCTTTAAATCTTTCCATTTCAGAGTGAGACTAATCAAATGGGAAGGGGGGGAGGGGGAGGAAAAAGAAAAAAAATTAAGCATCCTGTCAACGAGAAGTCTAATATCTCATTGAAATCGTGGGGTATCTTGTAAATCCAAATTGCACTTAGTAAATCCTAAGGTAATGATGAGTAACTCTGCAGATAAAAAGTATCAGCTTTCTCTTCTTTTCCTTGTTTAAACTGCTTTCTTCTCATATTTAATTATTATCATCCAGACTAGCTTGTAGAAGGGAAACACACTTCAATTCCAAGAAAAGTTTGTGAAAAGAGGTGTTCTAACCCTGTTGTGTTCAGAAAAGTTTTGCTGGAGGGTGCAGACCCAGAGTCCTCCTGCACTTAGAGGAGAGAGGTCTGCGGATGCCCTGAAAATGGATAATGAGAGAATAGATTTTATATTAAGGGACCAAAAGGTGCCATTATCCTGCTATCAAACAGGGACCAGTGTCTGTGTATATTATGCCTCTCGGTAGGTGTTTTGTCACAAAAAGAATGGAGCATATTTCATTTTTTCTTTCTTCAGCTTCTGTCCCGTTTGAAAGAAATATAGGATAAGTCCACATTAATAAGTAACTCAGTGCAAAAGGAGCTTATCTGAAAAGCGAAATGGTTGGTACTGAGCTCTCCATGACTTCACTGTATCTGTTTTAAGGGGTATTTATTTAGCATTAGTTTTGCTCTGTTCCTGTGGACTGTATGCCCTTTACAAGTTGGAAAACAGACTCTGTTCCTGGAACACATCTCTCAGCTGAGTTTCATCCATAAGTAAAACAGTTCACACACTCAAAGACTGCTCCAATTTGCAATCCAAAATGCGGTAAGTGGGGGCAATTGGGAGATTCACTTCAAAACCACACTCCTAATCTGAACTAAAACACAAACGTAGATGCGCTGATCGGCTTGGTGATTCATTTTAACGTTTCCAAATGTCACGCTGTGTGTAGCTGTATTATTCTGAGCCTGTAGTTTGGATTTGCTACATTCTAGACACAAAAACCATTCACAAAGAGATCGTGACAAAAAGTGCATCTGCGATTACATACTTCAGCGCAGAATCCACACTGTTTTTAAAGAAAGTGTAGAGAAGTGAAATATCACTCTCTTACTTCTTCTTTCCCACCCTCAGATGGGTAGATTGCTCTCCATAAATCAGGAAGCCAATGTCGTCTTTGTTTCATAACTTCGCTGTTTCTTGCAGTTCAAGGAGTCTTTCAGTAGGAATGTGGGAGTAACTCGTGGCTACTTTGAATCCTTTGAGTCTTTTATCTACACAAAGAGGAATTAATTCCCTTAGTTATTAAGGGGTATAGTTAGAACAGTAGTCAACGGCAGAGCAGGGATAGGACAGGACTATCTGAAACGGCCAAGAAAAAGGCATAAATGCTGGACAGGTTCTGTTTTCACAAGAAAGATTTTAATGCAGCAAGGGGCAGGGGCAATTTACCTAGGATGCCTCCATGTTGGGGAATTTTTAACTGAGACTGAATAATTTTCCACTTTAACTGAGACTGAATAATCTCCTCTGGTTCAAGGAGAAGATAATCCAGATATATTGTCTAATTCTATTATAAGTTACAAATGAAAGCAAGCCAGTTCAGTCCTGAATATTAAGGAGTTTCTTTTTCTCACTAACCAGAAAAATGAAACTGTTCTCCTCCTTTATGCTCCATTGTCCCCCATTGCTTACAGAATCACGGAATTACAGAATGGTTGAGGTGGGAAGGGACCTCTGGAGGTCGTCTGGTCCAACACCCCTGCTCAGGCAGGGCCACCAAGAGCCAGTTGCCCAGGACTTACTTCTGCTATTTGTCGTATAAACACATGGATTAACCACAGAAGGGGGAAAGCAAGGCAGATTTTTTTTTCTTTTCTTGTGATTGAAACACCAGCATAATACAGTTCAGAGGAAAAAGCTTTTCTTCTGTCCATTAAAGAAGTGTCCAGTCTTTCACTTGGCTCTCAACAGGATACTGTACACTACTGTTTCTGACAAAACTGTTAGAAATCTTTTTGTACTTGTCTTTATTCATTTTGTAATCTCAATTTGAAAATGTCCATAGTGCTTAAATTAGTCTCCAAATGGTTGATCTTCTTTCTGCCATGCTAACCATCTTGAGGTGGATCAGTGTCTTAGGTCAGCCTGAAGATGTTAGACCACAGGAAGGAAGTGCTTCTTATCTTGCTGAATAAAATATTCTGGGTTCAAACAAACTCCCGTAAAAATCAATAGAAAAAATCAACTGTGAAAGTGAGAGGCTGACAGAATGCACTATATGAAGAGATTACCATATAATGTATGGTTTAAAACTACAAAGAATAACATTGTATGTACTGAATCAAGGAACATAATTGTGTTTGGTTGTCTTGCTTATTTTTAAAAATAAGATTTCAGCTGACATCCAATAAAGAACTAATAAAAGTACATTTCTAATCTAAAGTGTAGCTGTCATTCCACGTAATAAAATAAGGCAATGTTTTTACTCTAAGGAAAATGCAAAACTTAAAACTTCAAAAAAAACTTAAACCCGTTTAAAAATCAATAAGACTCTTACCAAGTAAAATCCAAAGGATTCCAAACAATACTAAGATGTCATTTGAGACAATTGTTTATGGTCACTATTCTTTTCCATTTTTTTTTTAACATTCATGTTTTATTAAATGTGAATCTCTTTCTCCTTTTTTTAGTTTACTGTCTAGTAGAAATGTAAGGGTATGGTTATTGGCTAATTAAGGATGCAAAACATGCACACCAAGTGTATAAATATTTACCCATACAAAACCAAGGCAGTCAAAGGTGCGTGCTGGCTGGTGAGCTACTACCTGTTTAGAAAGAGTATTTACCAAATCTCACATAAACAGATTTTGCAACAAAATGAGACATAAAGCAACAAAAGGTGGTGACGAAGACTTAGTAGTTGTATGAAGTTCAAAATTTCAAACTCTCTACAGGAGGAGGGAGATCTATTGAGATAGAAAGTGATTTTGACCAGTCTCTAATTTACAAACCCTGTATGCTTGCTTATTAACACATTTGAACAAGCTTTTAGCATCCAGCTCTGTAAACCCTGAGATAATGCCTTAAGGTCTCGTTAGCAGAACATGCAATGGCCACTGTGGCCATTCCATTGTGGTTATTTTGTGGATGTCTCGCTACATAATGATGGTGACTGATTACATTTTGGCATATTTTAAACATACCTGGTATGTGCCACATGTTATTTGTCAATACTATTGCAATGATGTCCTTAAAATTCAGAGTGTCAATCGAAAGAGATCTAAGATCTTTAAAGATGAAAACACCCTATTTCAGAAAAGGAAATATGTTGAAGCCCACTGTTACATGATGTGACACAGCACATTTTCCCAGAACAGCAAAATCAGCTGTTTTGTGCCTACTTGTTCTATAACCTTTTTTTTTAAGTAACTATAACTTGAAACTTAGCCATATGGATGTCTGCATCATCCTGCAGAAGAAACATCTGACTGTCTATAAACACTCCTATGACTGTTTTCAACACTATCTTTTTTCAGTTACTCTTCTGTTGCTTGACTAAGGCAGACTGCACATCTGTATTATAGAAGTTTATCCTATGGATAAATCAGGTGACTTTCAATTACTGCACAAATAAAGTTCTTTAACTTGAGGCAGGAGAGAATAGGGAAGGTCAGAGAAAACGCTGAGAGGGTTAGAAAGCAGAGTAGGACAGTTTATTAAGATTAACAGCTGCAGACTTGATGTTGCTAATGGCAAGACAGATTACACAAAACATAGGTGAATCCTTTCATGGAATCTTATATCCTCTATATTCCTTATTATAAGGAGCTTACTGCAGAGCTCTGTAGCTGAATCCTGTGCCCTTCTCACCTAGCAGGATTTTTAAACGCTCGAAGTCAGGCTGGCTGGGGTGAGGGCTGCCCGGCTGGTTGAATGGATGAATTCTGCTAGCCAGGATCACCTCAGACTTATCCTGATGTGCATGCCTCTATAGCTGACTGTCTGCATTCGTAAGCATCAATGGCAGATATATTCTTGATTTGAGAGTACAGAGCACACAATCCACAGGCTGAAAAAAAACCCCACCCAAAAAAACGAGGTTCTTTGTTAAAACACGGCGACTTACTGGGGGGGGGGGGGGGAAATCGAGGCTTTCTCATCGTTCACCTTCTGGAACAGCAGTTGCGCCGCTCAGTGCGGTCCCAAATGGAGCAAAGGTACCCGCCTCATTAAAAAGCTGCCCTAAAGACAACAGGTCGCCCGACTACGTTATTACTGCCCACCAGGTAGCCGGCAGACCCCGGACCGGGGGACCCGATCCCGGCGGGCAGCCCGGTTCCGCGGGTGCGCACCGCCCCTCCGCGCCCGGCCGCGGGGACCGCCTGCAAGCACCGATCGGCGCCGTCTGACCTGCGCTCGCCTGCCCTTTGCCTTTCTTCTTCCACACAAAGGTGAATCTCGGACTGTATTTTATTTTTAATTGATTTACAGCCTCCTCCCCACCCCCACCCCCCCCCCCCCCGCCCGGCTGCGCGCTTCCAGACACACTTTTCTCGTTGCAAACGGCGTGAGCATCAGGTGTGGGCAAGGAGGAGCGGGGGCGCCCCTGCCTCCCAGGTGCTGGCTGCGGCGTGGGGAGCCCGGGGAAGGGGCTGCGTGTGCCCCGGGACCCGGGTGCCCCGTCTCTGCCCTCCACCCCCTCTCCCACGCCCGCTCTTCCCCAGCCCCGCCGCCGCAGCAGCGGTGTAGAGGGGCCGGGGGATCCCATCCTGCTCCCCTCGCACTCGTGTGGCACAAACCTTCCCTTCTCCTCGGCCCTCCCCGCCGCCTCAGAGGCGCGCTTCGCCCCCTCTCTACCCCCGCCGCCCCCCCCATGCCCGGGCCGGGGGGTGCCGGGGCCGCGGCGCTGCGGGAGGCAGCTGCCGGCTGCCGCGGCCCTGCAGGGCCGGCTCCCGGGGCCGAGAGGGGACGCTGCCCTTTCTCTCCATCCACTCCTCCTCCTCTCTTGTTTTCCACCGACATCATTTCAGCTTCTCTCAGTACTCTTATTATTAATATGTTTTCCCTACTCTACTCTCCCCCCTCCCTTCCCGCCCTGGCCACTAGCCCTCCGCAACCTCGTCAAAGGGATGGGTGTTTGGGGTGGAATGTAGCTGGGGAGGACGATAAGCCTGAGAAAGGGAGGGGGGAGCGAAAGGGGGAGATTTTACTGTCTTCTCGGGGCTGATTGGAAGAGGCAATCATTGTATCTGCGGCCGGAGGATTAGCAGCTAAAGTTTTATTGCTCCCTTTTGTGTGTGCGTGTGTGTGCGTGTGCGTGCGTGTGTGTGGGTGTGTAAATGGAGAAGTCGCCTCTCAGGGAGGAAAATCTTTTCAATTTCCCTTTGGCAGGTGCAGTTCAAGGAGGAACTCATGAACATTTTGTCTGATCCATGAACTGATTAGGGGAGGGGAAACGATCTCTCTTCTCTTACTCTTCCTTTCCCAGTTTTGAAATAATTCTTTCCCCACCACCGCCACCCTCCCGCCCTTCCCCTCCCCTTCCCCTTCCCCTGCACTGAATGAATGGAAGAGTCTCCAGGGTTTTCTTCTGCTTCTCGCCCTGGACTGGAGAAGTGAGGGGACATCTCTCTATCCTCATCCATCTCTATCTCGCTCCATCCATTCCCGAGAGGATTTCAGACGGTGCAATGTGCTTTCAGCCTCTTGCCGCTGCTACCACCTGATACTATGCTACGCGCAGGGAGAGCGTTTTGCAAAAATGGATTTGTTCGATTTTAAAGTATTTCTTCTCTAATAAGGATCGCATTGCACACAAATATGACTAAATCCCCTATTTGGTAAATCTTTCTTCCCCCCACCCCTCCTCTTCGGGTTCCCTCCCGCCCGCCCCCACCCCTTCAGAGGAGCAAGCACAGGGAGCTGATGACGGACCCATTAATCCCTTCTTCAATGCATCAAAAGAAGCCGAAGGGCTGGAAGTCGCTGGGCTCGGAGTCCTGCAGGAAATGCTTCGATCTGCTTTTGGTTTTGTATGAAACTGGTGACTAGGGGCTCGGCTCGCCCCGCCGCCGCCGCCGCCGCCCGCCGGCACCTGGATGCGCGGGCCGCCGCCGCCGCCGCCGCCGCCGCCTTGCCCGCCGCCGCGATGCAACGCTCATGGTGGTGCTGATGGTAGCTCGGGTGTGATGGGATTGAGCCGGCGGTGATTATTTGAAGGCGGTGAGAGCGAGCGAGCGAGCGAGCGAGAGGAAGGGCTGCTCCGCTCTGCTGTGTGTGGGCTTCAGGATTTTCTTTTCTTCTTCTTTTCCTACTTCCATCCTCTCCCCGCCACTGGAAGTCCTCCCGTATCTAAATGGAATTAGTGGAGACCGAAGCCCCTTGTGTAAGGAACAGACATGACCCATGGGCGCAGCTTCTTTCACAGTGAGTATCTCTCCCTTCCCGCCCCCCCCGGCTGAGCTCCGCCGCCGCGCACGGGCTCTTGCCCTCCGCTGCCTCCACAACTAGAGTAACGGGACGCCCAGACCTCCGCGGCGTGGGGGTAAACTCCCCCCACGCACACACAACACCCCCTTCCCCACCACTCTGCGGTGCAGCGGAGGGGGGCTGGTGTCTGCCAGCGCTGTGGGGCGGGGGGGCACGCTCCTGCGGGCTGGAGGCTTTCACCTGGGCGCGACGCGCCCGATGGCTTTCGGTTTGACGGGGGAGAGAGGGGCGAACGGCCCCCGCCGTCCGCGGCGGTGCGGCGCGGCCCCAGCCGGGGCTCGAACCGGCGGCCTCGGGGTGAGGGGGCGCGGGGCAGCGCCGAGCGCCGCGGCGGGGGCGGCCACCGCGGGCGCGGATCCCGGCGGGCTGCGGCGCGGGGGCGGCCCCCTCGGGAGAAATCCTACAACAGCAGCAGAGGGGCACCCCAATGTAATAATTATTCGTCGAAGACCCCCCGGGGGCTCAGGCTGCCTGGATGGGACACCCCCCCCCCTCCCCCCCCAGTTTTGCAGAGGGTCCTCTCTACTGAAGGGGCTTGACTGGCCACAGTTCCTTCCAACACCTCTTTCTGTGCCCACACCTGTAAAATAACCGCGCTATGGCCAGGTATTGCTTGTCCAACAACTCTTTGCTAGGCTAAGCCACATCCATGCCAAATCACAGCCTCCAAAAAGCTGCCTGGCCAAGCGATAAATCTCTTAATGTACAGCTTGTAATGGAAAAACGCACAGATCCAAAAAGATGCAAAGATGCGTAATCACAGTGGCACTAGAAAGCATGATTATAATTACACCCGTGATTAGGAGGGAAAGGGGAAGGAGGAAGACAGAGAGAACACAACAAGAAATTTGGTGGAAACTTCTTTAAAAAAATTCCCAAATCCAGATAATCACAGTATTGTTGCCATACTGTCAAAGCTTCCTGAGTGACAGTTTTGAATGAGTGAAGACTGCGTGATTGGTCTCTTCGGGGTCTTTTTTTTATTTTTCCTTTTTTCTCTCTGTGGGAAGCACTGTTCTTTTCCTGTGGCTTGAGAAAGAAAAAGGCAAGGGGTCATAGAATAAAATGGACTGCCTTAACTGCTTAAGTAAAAAATAGTGTTATCTTTTCCCATAAAGCCTATAATTTTAATTACTTTCTGGCAATAAACAGATTTTGGTGATGCTGATGTTAATGTCACTAAATCAGGAGGCTTTCTCTTTTTTTTGGAAATATGGGAGAAGTATTTGACTTCATCCAAATGTTAAATGTGACATGTCCAGAAAAACTTAGTTTCTTAGTCTCTTCTTGTCTGCTACATTTTATTATCAAGACTATTTTGACTCCTTATCAATAATGAATACTGTCATGATGATAGGTAAGTATAGCTCCCTGCTTTGGAATAACATGGCTCTGCAACTTGGAAGCATCCTTTCTAGTGGTTACAGCTGGAATTGAAAAGACCTGTGTTTTTTCTGTCATCTTTGTAATAGTATCTCTGTGACTTGGACCAACTCTCTTCATTTCTCTGAACTTCAATTTTTTCCATATAGAAAAGGAGGGGAGAGCTAATGGTACTTGAAATGAACCTGTAAGAATCAGGTATGAATTGTTATTAATTGCCTAAGAAGAAACATTTCTCACATAGGGTTTATTTAGCTGCTGTGCCTCCTGTTCTAGCTTTCATAAATTCGTCGGCAGAAAGAATGCCGGCAACTGGCTCCATATTCTAACACCAATCCACCTTACACTATTGAGAAATTAGGTTTTGACTGGTGAGGATTACGAGCATAGATGCAGTATGTTCACCGCATGAAACGCAGCTAAAGTAAATGAGCAACTTAGTAAATGGGCGAATCCTTCATTGCCTTCAGATTCTGACACAGCCGGCGGGCAGAGTCCCAGCTAACACGTATTTCCAGAATCCGTCCCTGAGGAGAGCAAGGGCACGAATAGTTGGGTAGCATTCAGATGTGAGCAGAAGATGTAATGTTCTCACTGAATGCCCGTGACACAGGAGAGTTTTCAACTACCAGCTCTGCCAACATCCGTTTCTGTTAGCTGAGGGATTCAAAAAGACACAGGGGCTGTAAGCCCGACTAGGAAATAGTGAATATGCTGCCAAGCCTTCATTTTCCAGAACTTCAACCTTTCTCTGCTTAATAAGGTAGCCACCATCCATGCCTCAAACCCTCTGTCACATGGGAAGGGTCAAAGGCGTAGAAACAGAGATCTCAGTGCCATCAGAATGCTGGAAATATGGAGAGACTGGCATCCTTCAGGGTAAAAATTGCACACAATTTGCAGTATAAAAGCTGAAAATGATGAAAGCACCATCTTTGAAAGGATCATTTAGGTAGCTAGTTACTAGCCCATGATGACTTTTGGCGTCTCTTGGGGATGAGAAGAGGAAAGTATGCCATTCAATTACATGTGTTAAAGATCACAGGTCCATCAATTCCTCATCATAGTCAACAACACAAATGGCAGCTGATCGATCCAAAATACTCAAAATAAACACGCTTCTTCATCTTCACTTTAACTTCAGTGCAGTCCAGGCACTATGTCCGGGCTTAATGCCAAACTAGATGGGGTCAAAACCCCGAGCACTCCAAGAACTGATGAATCTGTTCTCTCATGCTCTTGCTATCCTGCTTTCTCCAATAGCCAAAGAACGTACGGGTGATGACAAGAAAATGCTATCATCGGTGCACGATTTCTTCATTAGGTAGCTAGCTAGTGACTTTGATCTTCCAAAGCAATCTCATTATGACTGGCCTACGCGTTTGCCTTTTAGCCTTTTCTAGTTAAAATGTTGTATTTGGAAACTCCCAGAAACTCAGGAACTGTCTCCAGGTTGAAGCCCATGTCTGAAAGGTCACTTCTGTTCCCAAGAGGCACAGCTGCCCTATCATGGTTGGGGATAGCAGATTTCTGTTTGTAAAATGGGCTGCAGATTCCCTGCAGCACAAAGCAAAACCCTCTCGACAAGTCAAACAAACTAGATTAATGAGACTGTTAAGCACACACAATAATTTACTTCACCGGGGATTTGCAAATGCTTTGATGGATGTGAAGAACCCAACCCCTCACTTCTTTCATACTCCCAGTATTCATTTTCAAATTTTATTATGCCATGGTGAGAGGCATTAGTGACTCCAGTGGCACTGAAACTTAGCAGGCCTTTGCCTCCCTCTGTTAAAAGCAGCCATTTTTCTAGTACTGGCCCAAGCTATGATTGTATAAATAAATAGTGGTAAAATGTTTTTCCCTAATATTAAAAAAAGAAAAAAATAGGAGGGAAACATCAGTGCTGGGGGATTTTGTTTTAAACCCAACAGATCTCCTCTTTATTTGGATACATTTACAAAGAGAAATATTTACAAGGAGAGATAACAAAGAAATACGTTTATACAAAGTGTGCAATTTGCAAAATAAACACAAAACTTTTTTTTACAGTAATTCTATTTAACTTGTATTCTTTTAAGATAGATGTTTACAATTGATTTGATTGCAGGCACTATCGCACTGTGATATCTAATATATATTTCTCTTTCAGTTGTAGCAAGTCTAATCATCCTACATTTGTCTGGGGCAACCAAAAAAGGAACAGGTATGTAAACTTCAGACATTTTTTCAGACATTATATTAGAGTCCAAAGTATGAATGTGAGTTGTTAGTTTAGGTCTTGAAATTTTTCATAGTTCACCTACTTTCAGTGTCTGTCCTTTGTTCATTTGGTTTGAGTATTAGTGTGCCTGTACACACAGAAAAATCCAGTGGCACTTTTTTTAACAATTTAGTGACCTGATCCACAGCTGGATCTATCTAAAGACAGCCTGACTCTAACTAAAGACTGTAAAGTGGCCCCACTTTCAAATTGGGATGTTGTCATGATTTAACTGCAGCTGGCAATTAAGTACCATGCAGCCGCTCACTCACTCCCCCCCCACCTGGTGGGATCAAGAGGAGAATCAGAAAGAAAGGGAAACTCATGGGTTGAGATAAAGACAGTTTACTAGGACAGCAAAGGAAAATATAATAATGATTATTATTAATAATAATGATAATAATAATAAATATAATGATAATAGAACATACAAAATGAACGATGCAGTTTCTCACCTCCCAACGACTGATACAGCCTGTCCCGAGCAGCAATCACGGAGTGAAACCGAGAGTGATCTCGGAACAATCCCGAGCTGTGATCTCAGAACAGTGATTTCCCCAGCAGCAATCTCGGAACCCAAGTTCCCAAGAGAGAGACAGCAAGAGAAAAGGAGGGAGGGAACGCACCCGGCCCACCGGCTGACCCCCGCTTACATACCGGGCATGACGTCTATGGTATGGAATACTCCCTTTGGCCAGTTTGGGTCAACTATACTGGCTATACCCCTCCCAGCTTCTTGCACCTGCACAGTAGCAAAATCTGGGAAGCTGAAAAAAGTCCTTGATCTCTTAGCAACAACTAATAACATCAGTGTATTATCAACATTCTTCACATACCAAATCCCATACTAAATCCAAAACACAGTGGCTACTGGGAAGAAAATTAGCTCCATCCCAGCTGAAACCAGGACAGATGTCCAGTTTGGGCACTGAGCTATCTACTCTCAAGATCTTTTTGCTTGTCGAAGTAGAATTCAAAATCTGAAATTGGTGGGGATAGAAATAGGTTCTTAAAAGCCCTGGATGCTAAGTGTGGTGAGACCCAAGCAGGGAGAGTTGCTAAGCATGGTGTGTGTCTGTATTTGTGTCTGACTGCTCAGCCCTTGCAGGCCAGAATTCATTTCAGGAAATTAGTATCTGTGTCATCCTCAGCTTGGACACAGACCAGGGAGAAAGAGAAATGCTTACAGAGCATAAGGCAGATCTCAGGTGGTTAAAATCATCCTTGGAAGCTGCCTGTCTCCCTCCATTGATGATAAGAGGGAGCCTTGAACAACTTGGCTCTACACATCAGAGTCTTAAGTTAGATGGATATAGGTACCTCATTTGGAGCAAAACACGGGAGTCCTTTTCAGACACCTATGTGAGGTCTAGAACCTACTATCCTTCCTTCTAATACAAGCCTAGGTATTTTCCCCTCCCAAGAATCCATCTTATTTTAGCGTACTTGTTAAAGTATGATGCCCAGGAAGTGTTTCTTCATCTTCTTCAGCCCCAACAGACTCAAACCTTTGTCTCCAAGCTCTCTCCCAATGCACAGAAACGAGTGCAAGAGTTTCAGGGCTAGGAAGAAAGCAAACAAGAAGGTCTGACTCTGCTCTCTGATGATTCACCTAGGAGGAGGAAAGTTCTGGGCTGTGATTCCTGGCCCCAGAGCTATTTATTAATTTTACAGCAAACAGCAAGATAAAAATAAACTATGAACCAGAAACCAAGAATTCCCTCATCCATCTCTGTCTGGTGAATATAAAGTCAAGCTACTG
Source organism: Phoenicopterus ruber ruber (assembly GCA_009819775.1). Classification (NCBI taxonomy): domain Eukaryota; kingdom Metazoa; phylum Chordata; class Aves; order Phoenicopteriformes; family Phoenicopteridae; genus Phoenicopterus; species Phoenicopterus ruber. The sequence goes on from CM020216.1 coordinate 106,699,289, forward strand.
CAAATTAAAAACAATTCTTATAATTTATCATAATTCCATGTTTTTTTTCTTAATTTTGTGACTGATGTATTCCTGTATCACAACACGTAGCTTGCTGACAGAGCATATGCTTGAGTCTTTGGAGATATACGAGTGGGAAACTCATGTCTCCCATTTCTTGAGCATGTGCTTTCCCTACAGAGTTATTATTTAAAAAGCAATATAACTATGTGTTCCCCTAGACATCCAAGCCTCTTCTCTGCTTTGAAAAAGCGTTTTGAATAAGAATTATATGTTTGTACCCCTAAAGAACAGCCTCGTTTTCCCCCAGGTCAATGATCACACTCTTAGTCTCGACAGAAAAAAGCTGAGGCCACTGACAGAAGGGGCTGTTTTATTCTGTAAGAGAGTTCTAAGTGTCATAGGGACATAATAATTTGTGAGCTAATCATATAATGCTTAATGTGATCATTTCACAGAAAAGCAAACTACTTCCGAAGGACAGAAACCAGTGCAGTGTGGAACTTGGACAAAATATGCAGAAGGAGGCATCTTCACTTCTCCCAATTACCCCAACAAGTATCCTCCTGACAGAGAGTGCGTCTACATTATAGAAGGTGACCAGCCGAAGAATCTTTATATTGTATCATCAACTGTATATAAAAAAAAAAAGGTGTTTTATTTTATTATATGTGAAGAGTAGGTAAAGCTATATGATCACGATAAAGCTTTTCAAGACATAAGATTTAGAGAAGCTCTATCCCTGCACTTTTTTTTTTTTGGTAAAAAATTTAAAATTTTGTAGAGCATACTAAGAAATACTGGAAAATAGTTGATTTATTTCCTGACATCACTCATAAATTAGTTCAGATGGTAAGTATGTATGAGTCATTTAGTAATAAACACAGTATAATTTATTTCAGGATATTCAGAGAATGAACAGAACCTAAAATGCTGTAACATGACAGAAGAAAGAATATTTTAAAATGAGTAAAAAAAGTGAACACAGGAAATGACAATGCTTTTGACTTTCACATAGGTACTTTAAACTTGTCACAAGTGAATCAGGGATGACAAGCATAGCTGGGCAAAGTACAGTAAAGAAAGTCATACAGAAAATATCCATATAGTGAGTGTAAAAATTATTTTCCATCCAAGTGTTCATGAGAAATGAAAATAAATGAAAAAAAAAACCAAACCCAAAACAAAAGCAGAAAAGAATAAACATTAACACCAAACAGCTGTATGACACAGTTTTTAAAGAGTAGACAGTTGCAGGCATGGAGGTGATGTAAGAAAGGCTAGAGATGTATCACAAGCAAGTTATGCCGTTTCTTTTCATCAGTCTTAGCACAACGGATGTTGAAGGGATTGTTGTAAAAATGAAACTGTGGAGAGTAATAGAGATTAGATACTGTCAGAGCCCAGTAGCAGAAAAGATGAATCAGGTACAGACTGGTAAGTCATGGGGACCAAGAAGTTTCATTCATGAGTTGTGAATACGTGCAGAATACGACACTGACGCTTGTTCTATCCATGCTTGGTCGGACAGAATTAATAACTACAAATGATGGAACCAGGAATTATAGAAATATTTATTTTACTAAAGATGCATGTAGTTCCAAAAGAGATTTTCAAGTGTGTATAGATAATTAAAATTGAATTAGCTGCTTTAGAACCCCCCACCAGGCACTTTTAGAAACCAGTCTGTCTTTTGAAATCTAGTTCTGAGTTACTAGAAGAAATATATTTCATAAAAATCTTCCAGGGAAATGATGGATAGTAAATGTTTTATGTATTGGTTAGGAAAACAAATCACAGCAAAGTGACTGAGATCTCTGAATTCCACTTTAGTGCTAGGTAACTTGACTGAAGTCAGAAATAAAGAGGTGATTATAAATCATGGAGTCAAACAAACCCTTTAAAGAAAATTTATGCTTGTCCAGTCTTCCTTCTTGAGTCTGGAATTTAAGCAGATGTATGGTAAACATTTAAGTTCTTTCATGGTTTAGTAATTGATTTAAAATACAAATAATTTTTTTAAAAAAAGGTAAATGTATAGATTTAATATGTACTATTTAGTGTTACATTTTTGTTACACGTATGTTGCTAGATCCAGGTCTTTTTGCATATATTAATCAAATTATCTTTCTAACATTCCTGTGAGACTGGGAAGAAGCAAGTCTAGTATATCTTCAAGGATCTGAAACAGAGATGCATTTTATCATTAAAGAGAAAGGCTGTGGAAAAAGAAATAAAATATAACCATTTTTGTAAACCCTAGTCCCGTATCTCAAGCCATAAGGTGTTCCTCCTCTTAGTAAGAAGGTGCCTGAAAGACCTTTATTGTAAAGACTTTTGTCTTTATTATATTAGTTAAGTAGTTATATAGTTAAGCAGCTGAAAGGTGGCAAGATATGCTATTGAAATAGCCTGATTTAGAATAGCTCAAATTGGAAATGTCTAAGAACAATTTAGGAAGGAAAGATTTAATCAAACAGCTTCTATGATGAAGGTGAAATTCCATGTTGACAAGTTTGGAGCAATGTATAGTAGAAGGAATAATCCGAATTCAACAGACATCTTATTATATTTTATGGGAAAAATCAATATCTGGCAAAAACTAGTTGCACATAATTTCTAACAACATCCATATTTTCTACTTTCTGTCCAGTCATAATCAACAGTTTGGATTGCAACTGGGTATTTTAAAACCCATGATGGTAGCAGCTCTATCAGTGTATAATTTGATGAGAACCATGCATATTGCACAACAGCCGCTCTGATCTCCCCCTGTCTGCTTCTGTCTTCTAAAAAGATAGGGAATAGTCATGTCTGAAAAATACCACAAAAATAAGCAGAGATGTAGTAAGATGACTGAGCAATGATATTTTTAAAAGTGGTAGTTTTCAAAAAAAGCAAAAGGAGAAACATTGAAGGACCACAAAAATTATTTTGTAATTACAGACAATTATTTCTTCATATTTATTCTTCTTACAACATATAAAGATGGCAGAAAATGATAAAGGAGGCTAGCAAGTGAAAACCTTTCCCCATATCTTTTATATTCCGTGGAACTCATTGGCATAAGATATTGAAGTTAAAGGATTGTAAAAAAAGGATTAATTATTTTACTATTAACAACATCTCTGAGGTAGGACAACAATCTACGGAGTGGATAATCCTTGCTAATCCAGGACATAAACACATTCAATTTTAGAGTAAACCAGAAACATCTCCATATGCATCTTATTTCTATATTTACTATTAAGATTCCAACACGCTTCAAATAGCTTCTGGCTGCTGTTGAATACCAAGTATCAAACTAGGGGGACTGTCGATATGATCCATAACAACATTCCCACATTGCTATCTTCCCTTTGCGTGTCTTAGAGAGTTCAGCGTACCGGGACTGCATATACCATACTGACAGCTGTGATGCGAGTTTAAATACGTATATGAATTATCAGGTTCCTTCCTGCCTACTTGCTTTCGTTCCTTCAGTTTTTGCTATCAAACATAATCTGGGGCAAATTCTGATGGCTTCCCTCAAACACAATTCCTACTGACTTTAGTGGACTGGAGTGAGGACGCCAGCATGTAGTGTGTTGTAATAAAATTGAATTTCATCTCATGATACACTTTTTTCCCCCACATTGTAGTTCATCTTAAATGTAGGCAAGCCTTTATCATTTCAAAATTACTTTGATGAAGTAAGGGAGCTGGCAAAAATTGCCATGATCATAGGCTGTGGGTTTCTAAAAGAGAAGAGGATTTCTGACTGCAGAGGCTTCTATCCTAGCAGTCAAAGGCGTAAGCAGATCAAACAGCTCGAACTTTATTTTTCTTTTCCTTTTTTTTTTTCTTTTCTTCTATTTTAGTAGTAATGATAATTAACTATTGGAACAACTAGGAACTTTACAGTCCCGATTGGATGCCTTTCTAAAAGAAATCCTTTAGGTCATCCAGAAGTCAAGGACTCAGTACAGAAATTATTATGTTATAGAGGAGCTTCTAGTGAATCCCATCTGCCTTTCAAAATGCATTGAGAATTTGTTCTTTTTTTTTTCTTTCAGTCCTATTGGGCATATCTAAAATGTAGGAAATAGCTGAGTGTACACATTAAATTCCCTGTTGGGCCCAATTTTACCCTTTTTTCGCATATTCATGACTCTAACTTGGCAAAATTCACGGCTGCCCGGAACAACCGCAGCAGTAGCAGCGTTAAGCCTTTGCCAGACTGAAGAAAATTTGGCATGTGTGCTCCAAAGGGAAATTTGCACAGGAGATTTTGTAGGAGCAAAGGCTTTTGTGTTAAAAATATTTGGGGAGTGGGACAGTCATACTTTACACAATGTATCTTAAGAATGGGTTTGGAATTCCTGTAAGTTAAATACTTGGAAGTTTTTATCCATTCTTCAGTTTTTAATAATTAAATGTTTATTTATAAATATAGGTATGGACTAGAATTGCTTTACAAAGATATGAAATTAATCTTCCACTTTATATGTTTATGGACATTTAGAGTTAGCTCTCTTGAAGGTCTTCCATGCTTTCACTAAAGACTATTAAACTCTAATCCTAGATATTTCACAGGTGTTAGAAAATGGTCACGTATCACTGTACGAAAAACCTCTGCTCAAAGTCCTTTTGTATTTCACAGTGATTTTTATGTTCAAAAAGTTTTCATCAAAACAAGGAAAGAATCCGCTTTTAAAAGGAGGCTATAAGTGGCTTTCTTGTCAACAATAGCTGGACAACCAGAAAGACCAAGGATTATTGAAAACTATTAGTACTGTAGCAGCTCAGATAGATGGTGTAGATGTTGAGTTCGATGTCTCATTTCCATGCAGTCTGATAAATTGAAACAGATTTTTCGCTTAACTTCAGCTGTCAGTTACACAGACTTAGAGGCTGAACAGAATTAAAATCTTAATTGTGCGGTTTTGCTGCAACTGTTCTTCTACCACAAGTTGGAACCCAATGCCTTTTTTTTCACTGAATGTGAAATCTCAAGACAGCACTTGTGTAAGATAATTAGATGAAAAATATGACAAGACATGCAAGCATTAAGTAGTCTTTCCATGGTATTAAACATTTTTGAAGAAAGATAATTGGAAGCTAAATATGGAAGATTTTTAAGATTTGAAGTAAAATCATTTTATGAGAGAGCTGCAATACATTTCATTTGGACTTGACAACAACTTTTCCTGACATTGTAGCCACAGAAGAAGTTCTGAAGATGTGAATGGGCTTTACCTATGAATAAGGATACCAGAAATGACCACTCTATCCCTCCTTTTCTGATTAGATGGCCAGATTCCAATCCAGTCTGGAAGAATTGCATATTCTGGGCTTTTTGTTTGTTTGGTTTGTTTTGTTTTTCTGTAGCTATACATACATTATTATTAGTCATTATTCTGGACTTGTTCTCTCTGTATTTCTGTACGTTTTACTGTGACCACATTTGCACACACTTTATTGCAAAAGCTGCGCACAAGATGTATATTTACACAATACCTGCTTGTTTTAGCCTGTGTTTAGCAAAGAAACCCTTTGCTGAAGCCAGAATATAAGTCCAAAACGATACCTTTTTCACTGAAAGGAAGTTAAAGACAGGAGTTTGAATTGTGGGTTTCATCCCTTGTAGTCATTTCCAGGAAGATTTGAATAATTTTGTTTCTTAGGTAGATTATTGCAAACAAACCATTTAACCTTTAAATATCGTACAAGATGAAGCACGGAGGTACATTTAAAAGCACACGATGAAAAGGTGCATGGATGTGTGTGTAGCATCCCTTCCTCCCTTTGCCCAATCTTTTGTGATCACCACAGTCCTCCTGGTTACAGAAACACAAAGTGTTGCATTCCTTGGGAGAGTTAGGAGAAAGGACCTTGTCCTGTTGGGACTAGCTTGCAGAGCAGGCTGGGACACAGGCCGTACCTATACTGATACCTAAAACAGGTCAGGAAAGGTTCACAGGCCTTAAGGCTGATAGGCACAGTCACACACGTACAAATTAACCACTTTCACCCTCCCAGTCAAGAGTACAGATACAAACCGCTTGCTCTGAATGGTTTTTGACTGATGCGAACCACCACATCATGCCTAAGAACGGGTTTTGGCAGTTCTGGCTGGCATGGCCAAAATGATGCCAGGGGGTGATTTTAACATTTAAGGAGCGTGAACAGTCAGTGGTCCAGCCCCCAAACTCATTCCTCAGCCTTGTTTTATTTAGCAGTGGAGTAACAGTGCTAATGAATAGTCAATGCTCCATTCTTAAAGGGGAGCAGCCTCTACACGCGGGAGCTTTGGGGGAAAGCAGAATCTCTTTACTGAGCGCTCCCTGAGCTGATGTGATTCTCTCTGATCCTCTAGCAAGAACTGAGCTTCACCAGGAAAAGCCTCGTCTTGACTTTGTTGAAAAATAAATAAAAGCAGAGAAGAGTAAACCATAGCAATATTCTGATCGTAGAACTAGTTTGCAATGTGAGATTCAGAGAGCTATACAGAGGTTATGGAAATTGTGCAGTCTTTTCTCAGGCCATGCTTTCACCGAGTCAATAATCTCATGCGTAGCTCTGTAGGCCTGATTCTCTTTTACCCCCAAAGACTCCTTCTATATTATACTGAGGCTACAGTTAGCTTTAGGGCTCCTTTTCAACACCAAAAATTGTATCAAATGACTGAGCTATAACTCAGAGAGGGTCTCGTGCACATTTTTATCACGTTACATGAGTCTTGGATTCAGAGAAGACCTGTTACGGGTTTAACGATGGGCCAGCATTTGTAAGCCTCCTCTTGGTATGAAATAGAGTAGTGAAGGCCTAACGCAGGAAGTTTATAAAGGACAAATATGTTACGTTAATGGCGTATACACAAGGCATAGGCCATTTTTGGAGCAGGTATCTCTGTGTTGCTGTGGAAAGCAGAGCAGCCACACACTGTGGTATGATGCTGTCTGACACTAACAATACCAGCAGAATTCATCTTCATATCTAGTTTTCAACATTAAAACATTACAATAAAGCTTTAGGTAGGTTAATAGCATAATATTTAAATAGTGACTATATAAGACTTTCAAGCCTTAAGATTACCTAAAGCGTTGTCAGGATGGAGTTTCTGATACCCGACTCTGCAGTCCCTAGGTGCATGATGAGTAGTTCTCAACAAATCTCCTTATATGGGGTAAGAGCATACAAAATATGATCCTGGATTGAAAGGTCCTGGTTGCTCTCTTCTCCCCTAGTATTGCTTAGTTAAGTTTAAATCAATATTCGTTATAAATACGTGAAGTCAAGGGTAGAAACTTCTGAATAAAATTAATCGAGGATGTCTTCCAGTTATTCAGTCTTTTGCCCTAATCTAAAAGATCTGCTTTGGTCTTCAAACCTCACCAAGGGTAGCATTAATATCTTCTTTACAAGCTTTATTATCTGATTTTAATTTTGTAAGTTTTTTTCATACTTTCAAAGTAGTTTCATTTCCATGGACTGTGAATTTGGTGCAATTATATGTCAAGTTTTAGGTTTTGATTTTACTATTGAATTTGTATGGGCACAAAGATCAGAAATCTCCTGTAAATTGGTATAAATAACAACAAGCCAACAGTAAGTACTTCCCTAAATGTGAATTTCTTCAAATTGAGAACAGTAGAGAAGGTTTCTTTCTTATGTTAAATTAAATATTTCAATAAATATCAATCACCCAATTATATTCATGTTGAAAGTAAAGCTATTAAAATAATCTTTCTTCTCAAATAATGTGTTTTATTAACTTACTTCTTCAACACTTCTTGTAAAATGAGGCTGTATTTATTTACATGAAATAGCTGTAAATGTGATCTGACTGTGTGCTCTTATGTAAAGATTATACAATTTACCTAATGTCTTCTCATTTAGTTCATTTTAAATAGTGTCCCTCCTTATGTGAGTAATGAGCTCATCCCAAAAAGCTTCAGTTTAAATCACTCCAAAATACACACAAGACCTAGTTTCTGGTCACACTGATAGCTTTCCTGTTATTCCTGAGAAAAGAAATGGAAGGATACTGACTGCTGGAGGGGCAGCAGTTTCCATGTTAAGCTTATGCACTTGGCTTGGCGTTTGATCTTGCATGTTTTCACGTGAAAAGAATGGTAAATCAGGCAAAGCTCACAGCAATTTCAACCTCTTCTAATATGTGTAAAGTGTAGAACATGATCCCATGAGAGGCACAGCAGGCAGTGGCACAACAAACCCTTGTCTTAGCAGAAGGCTTTGTCAGCAAAAGGCTATATCACACCATGATCTAGACACTGAAGCCATACATTTTTTGCTATGGACAGGATTAAGCGTAAGAACAGTGCACCCCAGGGATGCGGCATCTGTTCAAATTTGTAGATAAAACCATGATTTTTTTTCTCCTTTTAAGAAAATACTGTTGTTCAAGCAGTAACTATTTTGCCTTATACAGGAGATGCCAGGGAATATTTGTTTTAGAGATCATTCTGGCTGCCAGTAGCCTTAGTATCTATGAATAAAGACAGTTTTTATGTCTAATTAAATGACCACTATAAAGTTTCTTCAAGGTTTTCAGTATAATATTGTTTGCTCTTTAGTTAGATGTTAATTTAGTTTCATCCTTATCTAGTTTCTTAAGTAAGAATTCACTACACTCGTCCTTGTGTTTCAAATGAGATGATAAGTAATTCTGCATATAAGCAATTACGCTCAAGCTTGTCATTGACTGCAATACATATAGGAACAGAATTTGTCCTTCTTACTATAGCACAGTTCTGATCAATTTTTGATTCATCGTTGTGAGCATTAGGTAAAAAAGTATTCTGATTAACGTTCCCCCCTCCCCGCCCAATATAAGAAAACACTGGTTTTCCAGATGCTTAAGTTTCTTAGAAAGATTTTGTGTTTGAACCAATTGTTCCTAAACTGTATTCTGCTTTACATCATAGATATCTCTCTTAGTTTTGCTAAGAACTGCTGTCATGAGCACTTTTTTAAAGGAAAAGAATAGACAAGTAAGATGATGGTGTAAAATCTGTAAAAATATAGATGTACTATTTTTCAAACAAGTTTTTAAGCAAAATATTAAGGTGCATACAAAATTGATATATTTGATTTTCTTTAATTTTGTTTTAGGTTTGAAGGGTCTTGGTTTAGAAAATAATAAGATAATTTTCCTTTCATCTCTAGCTGCCCCTAGACAATGCATTGAACTACACTTTGATGAAAAATATTCCATAGAGCCTTCTTGGGAGTGTAAATTTGACCATATTGAAGTACGAGATGGACCTTTTGGCTTTTCCCCAATCATTGGACGTTTCTGTGGACAGCAAAATCCACCTATGATAAAATCCAGTGGCAGATTCCTATGGATTAAATTTTTTGCTGACGGTGAGCTGGAATCTATTGGGTTTTCTGCTCGGTACAATTTCACACCTGGTGAGTACAAACCATCACACTTTTTGATAGAAAAAGCTTAGCATAATAACTTTGCTAATGATGTATAATTGTGCTGTTGAATAATATCTTTAACTGGGACTATGTTTATTATCAAGGAAAGTATTAACAGATAGGAAAATGCTAGAAGGTACATATATCTTTTGCATAACAAGTAAGGCTTATTCAAGGAAGAAATTTTCAATACAGTTTTTGCACATATTCAGCCTCTGCCGTTTTTAAAAGAATTGTTTTCAATCGAATTTTATTATAGAAAATCATTCAAAATGTTTAATGGAAAGTTATGTGTTTTATGCTTCATTGTTACACTGTGCAGCTTTTCTTTCAAAATGATCATTGATAAAGTATTCTAATATAAAAAAGTAATTATCTCAGAAAATTCCATCATTGCTTTTCCACTTCACCAACCATTTCCCCAGCTGAGGAGTGGAATAGTTCTCCCTTTTCAATAAAGCAAACTATTACAAGTATTGCCAGAGGAAGTGTGAGGTTCAAACAGTAAAATGTATTAAATATTTTTCTAAAAAAGATGTAAATCATAATTGTAATGGAACAATTATTTCTTGTCACTTTTTAAATTTAATTCACTAAAGTAAACCAAAATTCATAGTCATGCTTTCCATTAATTTCCCTCCTCCCCTCACTTATTAACAAAAGATTGCTGATTTTAAATTTCTTTTTTGGCTGCAGCTACACTATACTGCACTGCACTGCTGGATTTGACGTAGTTCTGTACCTTCTTATGTATTGGGTGATGAGTCATACCTTAATATAGCTCGCTCTAAAGCACTGTAATTATTATGTAATTTTGTCAGTTATGTCACTATTGTTTCAGCTAAATTGTTGTATTAGGTGGAAAAATATTCTTTAGAATATCTGCTAAAATTAAGAAGCCCCAAATTCTGCTTGCTTAATTATTCCAGTAGCATCATAGAAGATAGCAAGACTACTTGAATGTTCCTCTATGCAATTTTCTTTCCCTAATGCAAGGAAAATAGTTATAAAATTACCCAGCATAGTTCGGTTTTCTTTTAAGTCAAAGATACTGTCTTCCAGAGGGTAAACATATTTAGAAGGTTCAAACAGCAACAGAATACAGAATTTCTGTAGCAAATAACCTGACAGCCAGGTATATGTATCTATTGTAAATGCAAAGACAATAGATTATGAAATTTTACTATATCCACATATACTTGTCTCTGAAAAGTGAGTTAAATTTGTATCTCTCATTTACCATGGCTCTGTGGGCTTTTGCCATTTTCCTCTCCAACTTTGCCAAAAGTTCTTTGCTTTAGATTTCATGTCCTTCTTGTTTCAAAGAGTTATGTATTATGGTTGAAAAGATGTTCATAGCACAATCTGTAGCTTGCTCTGTCTAAAAAACTCTCAAGTGAAAAACAATTTCATGGACCATGTTTTATCCTCGTTCCTTTTCTACTGATGTAAGGTGGATTTCTACACAGAGATCAATGCTGGCAAATTGCTATAGCAGCATAAATTATTCCAGACTTCAGATGGAATAGCTATGTCTTTTTTCTTTCTTTTTTCTCTCTTCTTCTTCTTTTTTTTTTTTCTTTTTTTTTTTTTTTTTTTTTCCTCCGTAGAGTTGAATAGGAAGCTCTGCAAATGATAGAGGGTTTCTAGGAATATTGGCCAAAATGAGACTATGATTAATCTGACAAGAGTAAACCGGCACTGCTGCCTACTTGATCCCCAGGAACAGGAAGCAGTTCTCATTCCGCATGATTACTTGAGCAGTCCTTTATTATGTAGGCATGGATAAGGCTTGACATTTTGAGATCTGTTGTCCGAACGTGTGCAGTGGGAGGGGTCACTGTCAACTCATCAAAAAGAGTGATGGCTTTCAAGAGTGTATAAAAGAGTAGCATAGAGAGGAATTGCCTCCAGCAATTATCACCTAAACTGCCTAGATCCATCTTGGGTAGTGACAACTTATGAAATTAAACTACGAACAAAGGAGAGATCAGAAGAAAAATTTCAGCTAACCTCTCTTTAAAGAACATCAAAAAGAATGATCCAAAGCAGAGACTCATTTGGAAACTATTGGTGTCTAGAGCAGCGGAACACTCAGGGGAGATGCAGTTTGTTGCACCCATCTCACTGGGTGCAAGCAGCACCCTCTGCCTAACTGCAGCCTGCGTAGGAGGCTTTCTCCATCCCCATGACAAGTGTGACAGAGCTATTTCTTTAGCACCAGCAAGCGTTGAAGTTCTCCACCTGTGTGGTCCCCACTCACCCCTGAAATGTTCCTCAGCTGCCACTTTTGCATTCGATATCTTGATGGAGGGTCTGGTTTGATAAAGACAAGAAACGTGATGTTGAATGTGTGGGTGTGTGGCAAGATTTAAAAAAAGTTCAGTAAGTAAGTAAATTTGACTAAATTGAAGCTGCAACCATTTATTATTATTTGAATGGTAGATGGAGAAGCAGGGAAAGAAATTATTTACCATGTTTCCAGGGTGTACAAAATCAGCTAACTGGATGAATTCGAAAAAAAGATCAATTAGGGTATCAGGAAAAATGTTCCAATGAAGATCTATTAGTCTGTGCAAATGGAAAGGGCCCTGTCACCTGAGGCATTTTAAAACTAGTTTGGACTAAGTCCTAAAAAAAGAAATTATATAGAACAATCCCAAGGAATAGACTAATATTTTGCAATTACTAGAACTTTTCTGTTTAATAATTTCTTTGATGTCTTGGTATTGAAATTGTTGGAACTCCATCCACCAATGCAAAAGTCCAGTGGAGTTTCAGCAGTCTCTCAACAGGCTGGGGTTTCAGGCATCTTGAAACAAACAGAGTTCTCTTGCCATAAATTCTATTCCATTTAAATAGATTTTTTTTTCAGAACACTTTTCAGTACTCTAAAAGGTGAGATCTAGCAGAGGAAACAACTTTAATGACAAGTCTAGAACTACACACAAAGCCAACACAAACACAACCAGTAAGTGGTAAAACTACTGAAAACTTTGCAAAAAAAAGGTCCTTATTATGAGGATAAGTTAGGCTTTCATTTTTTGTGATTTTATAAATTACACAGTTAAGCAAGATGTGGTTGAATGAGGCTGTATGTAGGGTATAAGGATTGACTATTTTAAATGTCAAAACTCAGGGTTAAGAGCAGAAGTTGTCTTTTTCTTTTTTATTGTTACAGCTAAATACCAGTAATAACCAGATGCAATTTGGAGTAAATTTTCAACCATTTTGTATACATGAGAGTTTATAAGCAAAACAAAACTTATTTGCTCTTTATGTACTATTTTATTTTTTATTGTTAAATGATGATTAACTGCGATCATTTCTATACGGAACTATCTGAACCTATGAAACCTTCATCAATGTATACAAACATTTTGGTTTTTTTTTTAAAACCTCATGTATAAAAGAAATAATATATCAGACTACCATATTTTCAGGTTGCTCTGGTTCATTTTGAATGAAAATATGATTGGCTAGGAAAAGACACATGAGACAAGTCACATGATAATTCTTTCTTGCTCGTGTTTTGTCATTCTTTGGACCATTGAAAGGCCTACACCTGAAATTTCATTTCACATCTCTGGGTCCTTGGACGCAAACTGTTACCCTCATTTTTCCTAAAAAGTTATGTCTCAAGAGCATTTTCCAAAAAGGTGTTGAATCACTGTTTTGTGTAGAAAAATTCAAGTCCTTCAAGGGGACTTATTCTTGACAACCATTCTTTAAAATGAGTCAATTTTTTAGTGTAGACAAGGATTCCGACAGAGAGAGGATATGTTTATTTGAGCTTTCTTACTCAGCTAGAATAATCAGATTTCTGTTTATCCTGGTCCCTGATTTTGCAGGACAGTGGCTTAAGATAGCACATCATTACTTTCAGTTCCTTCACTTAGTAGAAGCCATCTGTGTTTTTATTTAGCCTCATTAATACAAAGGTCAGTCAGTAATGTTCTCTGTTCAACTGCCTGGTAATGGAAAAAGAAAAAACGCTTTATACTCTTATGTCCCGAAAAGTGGAGTGTAAAACACTGTCTAATCAGAATAACGGCACTTTTACATCCCAATTGCAGTGGAACAAGTAGCTGTAGAATGTCAGAGTAATAGAATAATGACATCATCTATCTTGAGGAAAAAAAAAAGACAGCCCAAATTCTTCCTGATGGGGGAATTTCCATATTTTAGGACTGATGAAATATTTAGTGTGAATTTATTAAATTCAGTCACAATTCTAAAGAACTCGGATGAGATATTGTCAGATCATTTTGCCATCTAATGACCATGTCCTGCTTTGTGTGTATTTAAGGAAGGGGTATTTCCCAGGCATCTGGGACAGCTGAATACTTGTGGGAGCTCGCTCACTTGCTTTTATTTATTTATTTTCCTGTTCTCTTATGAACTTGGTCCTACTGCTTCTAAATTAACATTAGCAGTGACAGCAACTTTTCATAGAATCATAGAATAGTTTGGGTTGGAAGGGACCTTTAAAGGTCATCTAGTCCAACCCCCCTGCAATAAGCAGGGACATCTTCAACTAGATCAAGTTGCCCAGAGCCCCGTCCAGCCTGACCTTGAATGTTTCCAGGGATGGGGCTTCTACCACCTCTCTGGGGGACCTATTCCAGTGTTTCACAACCATCATCATAAAAAATTTCTTCCTTATATCTAGTCTAAATCTACCCTCTTTTAGTTTAAAACCATTACCCCTTGTCCTATCGCTACAGGACCTATTAAAAAGTTTGTCCCCATCTTTCTTGTAAGACCCTTTAAGTACTGAAAGGGCACAATAAGGTCTCCCTGGAGCCTTCTCTTCTCCAGGCTGAACAAGCCCAACTCTCTCAGCCTGTCTTCATAGGAGAGGTGCTCCATCCCTCTGACCACTTTTGTGGCCCTCCTCTGGACTTGCTCCAGCAGGCCCATGTCTCTCCCGTGTTGGGGGCTCTAGAGCTGGACACAGGACTCCGGGTGGGGTCTCACCAGAGCAGAGTAGAGGGGCAGAATCAGCTCGCTCAAACTGCTGGCCACCCTTCTTTTGATGCAACCCAGGATACAGTTGGCTTTCTGGGCTGTGAGCGCACATTGCTGGCCCATGTCCAGTTTTTCATGCACCAAAGCCCCCCAAGTCCTTCTTGGCAGGGCTGCTCTCAAGCCATTCACCCCCCAGCCTGTATTGATACCAGAGGTTGCCTCGACTCAGGTGCAGGACCCAGCACTTGCCCTTGTTGAACGCCATGACCTTCAAATGGGCCCACTTCTCAAGCTTGTCCAGGTCCCTCTGGATGGCATCCCATCCCTCAGGCGTGTCCACTGCACCACTCAGCTTGGTGCCATCTGCAAACTTGCTGAGGGTGCACTCCGTCCCACTGTCTATGTTATTGATGAAGATACTAAAAAGTACTGGTCCCAATACGGACCCCTGAGGGACACCACTTGTCACTGATCTCCATCTGGACATTGAGTCATTGACCACTACCCTCTGGATGTGACCATCCAACCAATTCCTCACCCATCAAACAGTCCATCCATCAAATCCATGTCTCTCCAATTTAGAGAGAAGGATGTTATAAGGGACCGTGCCAAAGGCCTTACAGACGTCCAGATAGATGACATTCGTAGCTCTTCCCTTATCCATTGATGTAGTTATTCCATCATAGAAGGCCACTAGGTTGGTCAGGCAACGAACTTGTAATCCAGTTATGTTTTTTGAGAAACAATAAACAATCTCAGAGCCATGCGACTTTGAATTAGTCAATCTTTTTCCTTTGGGATCAGAGATGGTTTGAAATTGTAAGAATTTACTCATTACAACTCTTCCTTTAAACTTTTGAGCCAGAATCTTCTGATGTTTAAAAAAAAAAGTGTGAATTTTCTTTATTTATTGAGATTTCTAGGCCTCAGTACTTCAAATTGTTATAAGCAGCTTCCTTGAGTTACAAACTTTTAGTGTGTTCAAACAAGTGAGCAACAGCCTGGCACTTCATTGCTGTTTATGTTGTATTAGGGCTTCTGGTCTTGTGAATGACAATGAATTTCACTATAACATCTAGGATCTCACATTTGCAAATGACATTGAAAATCATGATCAGCTACATAAATTGTGTCTTTTCAATGGAATTTGGTTTGTGTTGTGCTGTTCTATAGATTCTGTTAACTTACTTGAACTGTAGGATTAGGTCCAGAGTATTTTAGTACCATAAATATGAGAATGTAATGGGTTGATATGTTTATTTTAAATTTCAAGTGAAAAATAATTCCTTGTGTGGAGCAAATGAGTATCTAAAAGATCTCACAGGATTCTCAGGTCTCATATTACCTCTTGTTATCACATACTTGTATTTTTCTTTCTACAATACCCAAAAGGCAAGTACAGAACTTCCTGTTTAGAAATCCCTGCACACTGGGAGTATCATACCACCAACAGAAAGAAGCTGAACACTTAAGTTACTACACTGTTGAGCTTCGCTGCAAAAATAAAAGCAATATGAAATAAGATATAGTTTTCAGTATTCTAACATTGCAAGAAAGAAAAAAACCCTATTGCATGGTTTGGTAAGCGCTGCATTAACTAAGGACATTTGAGTTGCATTTGTATTGACTGTGTATGCACATCAGAGAGAAGGGGCTTTCCAAGTCATGTAGAATTGTCTGACACACTGGGACTGCAAGCAGCAAGTTTCCAACTCACATCATAAATGTTTAAATTCATATCGCTCTATTGATGGATCTTAAAAGACTTTCAGAGTTAATTTTATTTGGGTATTTTCTGTTTCAGCCATTGTTATGGAAGACTGTTCCAGGATCCAAATTATTAGGAATGTTCTTCTGATTTCTTACCTAAAATTATTCACAGCCAGTTTATGTCTTTTTCTTCTTATACTATTACTTGTTAGCTTTGAAACCTTTTTTCTCACCAGGACTATATGCCACTGTGTCATGAGCTCAGAGATGTTAG
This sequence comes from Phoenicopterus ruber ruber, assembly GCA_009819775.1. Taxonomy (NCBI): domain Eukaryota; kingdom Metazoa; phylum Chordata; class Aves; order Phoenicopteriformes; family Phoenicopteridae; genus Phoenicopterus; species Phoenicopterus ruber. Next base: position 106,715,676 of record CM020216.1, read on the forward strand.
TCATCTCTTTTTTAAGATGTCAGTTTGCTTGTCTACACAAGCCAAATTCTTGTATTCCCTTTTTATGCCATATGCTCTTTGTTCCCCTTGCCATCGGTACCACCCCACCTCCCTCCAAGAATGTCTTCTCTGTTTCTGTTCCACAACAAGTTGAACGCAGACTTCTAGAGGAGGTTTACTAGGATGTTGTACTGCAGTACAAGTACAAATAATTCTTTTCTGTCTCTACAGGAAACACCTCTCTTAATATGTAGGTGAACTCACCAATAAAGGTGATTATGGTGTTGCATTGCAAAATATTATTTACAGAGGAACCACATTTCTCTGACAAAAGGTCTATCTTTTCGGAAGCACCTGGGAGGAACCTTTAACAAGCGTAGACGTGCATTCAAAAATAATACTAGAAAACCAATATTTTTAGATTAAGCTGCATTTTTACACCACCTTTTTAATCATTCTCAAAATAGTTTATATTATTACTTGTTATAGAACAATTAAAAATAAATCTTAGAGGTAGGAGAGGATTTTCTTTAAATATGGTCCTTTCCTTATGCTCTTTCCCCTAAGGATACACTTTTGGCTTTATGCAAATACTATACTAAATTAGCTTAACCTTAAGTCTGATATAGAGTGATTACCCTTTGCTTTAAACACTTGCAAAATGTGGAAATAACCAGTGAGCCCTGGGCATTTATTTTCGCTATGAATTCTTGATTTATCTGTAATGTTTGTGAAGCACTTGGAAATGGCAGAGCAGGGAAGATAATATGGAATTTATACCTAACAGAAAGCCTGGGCAGTTGTCTGCCACAAGTGTTTGGAAACAACTTGTTTACAATGAGAATTTTCACTACTAATACACATATTCAGAATAGCACCTCCAAAACCTGTTGTTAAGTATCTTACTTGGTAGTTCTCATTCAAACATGTTAAAACCTACGTCTTAAGGGCAAAAATGAGAAACTTTGTACCTCATATGTAATGAATAAGGAGTTTTTGAATACTCTTCAAAGTTGTTCCAGTTCATCTGACTTTCTTATCTGGCAGATTTACTAATAGCTCTTTCTGGGATGCACTTCTGGCTGATTGTGTTGTGCTCTCATCCTGGCAACACTGTTGTCTGTAATAGTTTCTTTTAGTGACCTTGGCGATGGGGATGTCTGCAGAAATTCTGCTGACATTGAAGAAATTCTTTTTCTTTACTTATCTGTTCCTTAAGCCGTTGAATTTTCATCTTTATGTATTGTATCTGCAGGTTTCTGAGATGTTATGGGTATAGCAAATAAAGCATAGAATCATAGAATGGTTTGGGTTGGAAGGGACCTGAAAGATCATCTAGTTCCACCCCCCCTGCCATGGACAGGGACACCTTCCACTAGACCAGGTTACTCAAAGCCCCATCCAACCTGGCCTTCAACACTTCCAGGGATGGGGCATCCACAGCTTCTCTGGGCAACCTGTTCCAGTGCCTCACCACCCTCAGAGTGAAGAATTTCTTCCTCATACCTAATCTAAATCTACCCTCTTTCAGTTTAAAACCATTACCCCTTGTCCAATCACTACATGCCCTTGCAAAAAGTCCCTCTCCAGCTCTCTTGTAGGCCCCCTTGAGGTACTGGAAGGCCGCTATAAGGTCTCCCCAGAGCCTTCTCTTCTCCAGGCTGAACAACCTCAGCTCTCTCAGCCTTTCTTCATAGGAGAGGTGCTCCAGCCCTCTGATCACTCCACGTGGGGTCTCACGGGAGCAGTGCAGAGGGAGCGAATCACCTCCCTCGACCTGCTGGTCACGCTTCTTTTGATGCAGCCCAGGATATGGTTGGCTTTCTGGACTGCGAGAGCACATTGCTGGGTCATGTTGAGCTTCTTATCAACCAGCACCCCCAAGTCCTCTTCAGGGCTGCTCTCAATCCATTCTCTGCCCAGCCTGTATTTGTGCTTGGGATTATCCTGACCCATGTGCAGGACCTTGCATTTGGCCTTGTTGAACTTGATGAGGTTCGCACAGGCCCACACCTCAAGTCTGTCAAAGTGCCTCTGGATGGCATCCCTTCCCTCCAGTGTGTCGACCGCACCACAGAGCTTGGTGTTGTCAGCAAACTTGCTGAGGGTGCACTCACTCCCACTGCCCACGTCGCTGACAAAGATGTTAAACAGTGTCAGTCCCAGTACCAACCCCTGAAGAATGTCACTCATCACTGGTCTCCGCTTGGACATTGAGCTGTTGACCGCAACTCTTGGAGGGCACCCATCCAGCCAATTCCTTATCCACCGAGTGGTCCATCCGTCAAATCCATGTTTCTCCAATTTAGAGACAAGGATGTCATGCAGGACAGTGTCCAATGCTTTGCACAAGTCCAGGTAGATGATGTCAGTCTCTCTTCCCTTATCCACCAACGCTGTAATCCTGCCGTAGAAGGCCACCACATTTGTCAGGCACAATTTTCCCTTAGTGAAGCCTTATTTTCCATGTGCCTTAGTATAGTTTCCAGGAAGATCTACTCCATGATCTTGTCACGCACAGAGGACAGACTGACTGGCCTGTAGTTCCCTGGGTCTTCCTTTTTTCCCTTTTTAAAAATGGGGGTTATGTTTCCCCTTTTCCAGTCAGTGCGAACTTGACCGGACTGCCACACCTTCTCAAATACGATGGATAGTGGCTTAGCATCCACCAGTTCTCTCAGGACCCGCAGATGCATCTTGACAATCACCTCACCGCTTTTTGTCTAATCAGCATGACTGTGGCCCTTCTGTTAGGCAGAGAAACTATTTTTTATTCTAGCCACAGAGTTGCAATTGGTCTGATTTTTTAGCTGCCCGCATAGAAAATGATGCTTTTATGTTAGATACAAAACTATGTTTATATCAGTTGTTTTCAGTCACTCATATTTGTTAATTTGATGTTTGCATAGGTTCAAGTAACTGTGATTGTTGATTTTTTTGTTGTCGTCTGTTCATTTAATGAAGTATTTCTCAATTCTAACAGCAATAAGTAAGGATCTTTATTGATATATTTAGCTTTCCTTAACAGATTTTTTAGTCTTTGAATAGCGCTTCTAGCTAATTCTCCTTAAAGAAATGCACACAAACCCTTGTTAGAAAGCTCCCAGTCCTCTGTAACTAATAAAAGAGTTCTTGCCCAATAATTAGTAGCTCTGATTCTGCACACTGTAGTCTTTGGAAAAGTCAGTCATGTTTCTGTTTCTACAATTGAATATTTTTGCCATATGCAATGGTTAGTAAATTAGTAAATGTGTCAAATTCAAAATATTCTCTCAACCTTTGTTGTATATACTCAACTGTTTAGCATTGGTTCATTTTCTTAGGGTAGTATTTATAGTTTTTGTAAAGAGGTCAATCCAAAGAGTCTCTTTGGCTTACCAGTACTGAGGTGAATGTTATTGAATATTGTTCTGTATATTTGTAGTTCTAGTAGGCCTATGTTGTCACCTTAATATATCTTTTGTGATATTGATGGCTATGACCAATGTTGATTTGTTTACTGTCTGTTGAGAAACGCAGACTATGTAATTCTTTCATCTCAGATACCACATTTGAGCTTCTTTGGTGCTCAGGCCCAAAAGCAAGATCGTGCTTCCTTCAACTTTGATAGAAATTTTGTCCTAAGATTTTTGTAAATAAACTTTTAGCTGGCCCATTAGAGTATCTATGTCTTTGATCTGTCTTTTTCTCTCTTGTTATGTGATATCAAAGACCCTACAATCTTTAATATCATACTACTCTCATGGGGTAGAAAAATACGATCATGTGTAGTCTTTTCCATGTGGGGACAGAGAAATACTATCACGCATAGTCCTTTTCATGTGAGGAACAGAAATACAAAGATTTCTGTGAGAGGTAGATGTCTTCTATATGGTTGATTCTAGCCAACGTATGTATTGCTAGACAGGAACGCGATGGAAAATTAAGAGCTTGAATCAAGCCTCTGAACACCCGGACTTACTCCTATCTGTTTTTTCCCTTTCTCTCCTTCACTCTCTCTCTCTGTACAATTATAACCTACCTCAAGCTACTGACAAGCTCTTTTTACCGTATATAATTTTACCTTATACATACACTAAGGAGTTATGAACAAACCTCTTCTCAGTAATGTTAACTCATGTTATGTATGTAATAAATACAAGTATGTTATCCTACAAATGATTATGACAAATTGAGGAAGTGAAAAGCTGAATTTTTTAAGTCCAATCTTAAAAGAAACCAAACTTTAAAATATGAAAATCTATAATGAAGAGGTATATAATGGTAATAATGGGTTCATGCAAGAGTCACCTGCTTATTGTGAGTGTTGTTTAATGTTTGTGAATGTTGAGTATATTAAAGGGTTTTTTTCTTTATAATATTAATTCACATTATGCAGAGATATTCCTTTAAAATCTCATAATTAGCATATTCTTCTGGTTGACAGGGTAAGGTTGACAAAAAGTTCAGCCACCAGATACAGGATGCCACAAGTGTCTGACAACCCTATCTAAAGTTCCAGAATTTGCTAGCCTCCTGTGGTCTGTTTCTATAATGTCAAATAATGTAATTTCCACTGTATCTTGTAGGTGTTTCATTAGTTAGCTTTGAAAAAAATAAAATTGTCACATAATTTTCATTCCTGCAAAACTCTTTACATGCAGAATGCCACTAGCACAGCTAATGTTTTTCTTTTGTTAGGGAAAGACAATAAGTCTTTTTTGTTCAATTTATGTTCAGTGTGTAGATATTTTCAATTTGCACATGCTTTTTATTGTGGCGAGTCCAAATGCTAGGTGTCTATTTTTTTTCTCTGCAAAACCTGTTCATTTCAATAAGGCCCTTGGGCGGGATAAGAAGAACAGCTACTATAATTTAACACTGTAATCCATCAAAAATCTCTGAAATTACTTTCTGATATTCCAAAGGATAATTGCAAAGAACAGTTGCTTAAGCTTACTTTACTCAAATGCTGCACTGACAAGCCACTAAATCTAGTCCCAATTTAGCAAAGAACTTCAGGAAGCCTACATTTAAGCATGTGCCTAAATCCGGGCAATCTCTAGGCTTGGATACTTACTTAAAGGTAAGTACATTTAAATACTGTCCTCTACCTTTTCATCTATTAAACTAAGTCAAAATGAAATATTTGTTTATTTTGGAGAACTGAACTACTATTTCTTCAACTCTTTTCATGAATTCAGAACTAGTTTTCTACCTTTACACAAATTATGTGGTAGATATATATCAATTCAGTCTTTGTCTATTTGATCAATATCGCACTAATATAGCTTTAAGTAAGCTTAACTTATTCACTAACTCCCAATTTTCCCTTGTTTTCATATTCTGTTACAGTAAGTTGAGTTTTTGTTGGAGTTAGAACATCGTGATTAGTGATTTGTCTGTCTTCCTGTGCTATTTTTCCTCTGAATATCCTTGTCCCTAAAAAATCACGGAATCGTCTGAAATGAAATTATTTTCTGTAGGTAAAAATGTATAATTTTCTTCAACCATGCTTAGAACTGAATTCATTCAGATAAGTTTTTTGGTCCAACTTAGTTTGTCAATCAGGTTTGCTTCTTGTAAAATGAAGTGATACTAGTTCTGCAGCCATTTGCAATGAGTTGCAACCATTTGCAATGAATACTGGTTCAACCCCTTGGATTTTAGATTTTAAACATAAAATAAACTTTCCAGTAGATTTTTACTACCCACTACTTAAAACTTGTGGTAGTGCATCCATTGCCAAATGGGCTTTTTAAAATAAAAATGGAGCAGTACTTAAGGATAATTTTTTGGAAGGAACAATTATTTATTGATAGGAAAAGAGGCCTGTGATTTTTTGTGTTATCATGTGTCCTTTTCTCTAAAATTGGAAGTTAAGCTCCCAGACAAAATCTCCACAAACAAGAGGTACCTAGGGAAAGCCAAGATGATCTTTAGTATCTTGCTCTTTCTGCAAAATCTCATCTCCCCACTCTAGCTGATTTTGGAATTCAGTAGAATCATAGAATCATTTAGTTGGAAAAGACCTTTAAGATCATCGAGTCCAACCATTAACCTAGCACTGCCAAGTCCATCACTAAACCATGTCCCTAAATGCCACATCTACACGTCTTTTAAATATCTCCAGGGATGGTGCCTCAACCACTTCCCTGGGCAGCCTGTTCCAATGCCCTGACAACCCTTTCAGTGAAGAAATTTTTCCTAATATCCAATCTAAACCTCCCCTGGAGCAAGTTGAGGCTGTTTCCTCTTGTCCTATCGCCTTGTTACTTGGGAGAAGAGACTGACACCCACCTCGCTACAACCTCCTTTCAGTTAATTGTTGTGGTGGACTGACCCTGGCTAGACACCAGGTGCCCACCAAAGTCACTCTATCACTCACCTCCTCAGCTGGACAGGGGAGAGAAAATATAACCAAAGGCTTGTGGGTCGAGATAAGGACAGGGAGATATCATTCAGCAATTACCGTCATGGGCAAAACAGACTCGACTCGGGGAAATTAGTTTTATTTATTACCAGTCAAATCAGAGTAGGATAACGAGAAATAAAGACTAAATCTTAAAACACCTTCCCCCCACCCCTCCCGTCTTCCTAGGCTTAACTTTAATCCTGAGTTCTCTACCTCCTCCCCCCGCAGCAGCACAGGGTGATGGGGATTGGGGGTTGGGGTCAGTTCATCACAGGTTGTTTCTGCTGCTCCTTCCTCCTCAGGGGGAGGACTCTTTACACTCTTCCCCTGCTCCAGCATGGGGGTCCCTCTGATGGGAGGCAGTTCTTCATGAACTGCTCCAGCATGAGTCCCTTCCATGGGGTGCAGCCATTCAGGAACAGACTGCTCCAGTGTGGATCCCCCACGGGGTCACAAGTCCTACCAGCAAACCTGCTCCAGCATGGGCTCCTCTCTGCACGAGGCCCACTGGTCCTGCCAGGAGCTTGCTCCAGCATGGGCTTCCCACAGGGTCACAGCCTCCTTTGGGCACATCAGTCTGCTCTGGTCTGGGATCCTCCACAGGCTGCAGGTGGATATCTGCTCCACTGTGGACCTCCATGGGCTGCAGGGGGACAGCCTGCCTCACCATGGCCTTCACCACGAGCTGCAGGGGAATCTCTGCTCTGGTGCCTGGAGCACCTCCTCACCCTCCTTCTTCACTGACCTTGGTGTCTGCAGAGTTGTTGCTCTCACATGTTTTCACTCCTCTCTCTGGCTGCAATTGCCATTTTGCAGGGTTTTTTTTCTCCTTTTTAAATCTGTTATCCCAGAGGCACTACCACCATTGCTGATGGGCTCGGCCTTGGCCAGCGGTGGGTCCATCTTGGAGCCGGCTGGCATTGGCTCTATCGGACATAGGAGGAACTTCTGACATCTTCTCACAGAAGGCACCTTTGTAGCCCCCCTGCTACCAAAACCTTGCCATGCAAAGCCAGTACAGTTGTAGAGAGTGATAAGGTCTCCTCTCAGCCTCCTTTGCTCCAGGCTAAACAACCCCAGTTCCCTCAGCCGCTCCCCATGGGACTTGTGCTCTAGACCCTTCACCAGCTTCGTTGCCCGTCTCTGGACACGCTCCAGCACCTCAATGTCTTTCTTGTAGTGAGGGGCCCAAAACTGAACACAGTACTTGAGGTGCGGCCTCACCAGGGCCGAGTACAAAGAGATGATCACTTCCCTACTCCTGCTGGCCACACTATTTCTGATACAAGCCAGGATGCTGTTGGCCTTCTTGGCCACCTGGGCACACTGCTGGCTCATATTCGGCCAGCTGCCGACCAACACCCCCAGGTCCTTTTCCTCCGGGCAGCTTTCCAGCCACTCCTCCCCAAGCCTGTAGCGTTGCCTGGGGTTGTTGTGACCCAAAAGTAGGACCCGGCACTTGGCCTTGTTGAATCTCATACAATTGGCCTTGGCCCACCGATCCAGCCTGTCCATATCCCTCTGTAGCACCTTCCTACCCTCCAGCAAATCAACACTCCCACCCAACTTGATGTCATCTGCAAACTTAATGAGGGAGCACTCAATCCCCTCATCCAGATCATTGATAAAGATGTTAAACAGAACTGGCCCCAATACTGAGCCCTGGGGAACACCACTTGTGACTGGTCACCAACTGGATTTAACTTCATTCACCACAACTCTTTGGGCCTGGCCATCCAGCCAGTTTTTTACCCAGCAAAGAGTATGCCCATCGAAGCCATGAGCGGCCAGTTTCTCCAGGAGAATCCTGTGGGAAATGGTGTCAAAGGCTTTACTAAAGTCCAGGTAAACAACATCCACAGCCTTTCCCTCATTCACTAAGCTGGTCACCTTGTCACAGAAGGAGATCAGGTTAGTCAAGCAGGATCTGTCTTTCATAAACCCATGCTGACTGGGCCTGATCACCTGCTTGTCCTGTACATGCCACATGATAGGCGCTCAAGATGGATCTGCTCCATAACCTTCTCCAGCACTGAGGTCAGACTGATAGGTCCATAGTTCCCCAGATCCTCCTTCCAGTCCTTCTTGTAAATGGGTGTCACATTTGCTAACCTTCAGTCACCTGGGACCTCCCCGGTTAGACAGGACTGCTGGTAAATGATGGAGAGTGGCTTGGTGAGCACTTCCACCAGCTCCCTCAGTACCCTCAGATCCCATCTGGCCCTGTAGACTTATGTGTGTCTAAGTGGTGTAGCAGGTTGCTAACCATTTCCCTTTGGATTATGGGGGCTTCATTCTGTTCCCCATCCCTGTCTTCGAGCTCAGGGGGCTGGGTACCTGGAGAACAGCTGATCAGGACCAGAGAAGTAGTTGCCTTTATCACATGCCTTTCCAAAAATGAAGAAACTCAAATCTCTTGAGCCTAATCTAGCTCAGCTGTAGATTTTCCACAGACTGGTGTCTGTCTTCCATGCTGGATGTTGTTGGCAGCTATGACTACTTATCCCTAGTTTATTTACTCTTTACTCATTCATTTATTTAGTAATCTGCAGACATTTAAAAGTGCTTATATTCTCTGTTCATTTATTTTCTCAATTCACTTAGGACCAAGCATAAAGACATTTAGGTGGTGAGACGTCTGTTGAAATAAACAAACATTTAAGCAAAAGAATTGGATTTAGGAAGATTTGAATTTAAGAAGTTTATTTTCTTTGTGGACCTGGCACTTTGTTATCTTTCAATTACATTTTTCATACTTGTATTGTCTGCCTTTTCTCTCCCCTTTAGCTTAAAAAAAAAGCAAAGCTTGATTGTTAGCTAGAAATTACATTCAATTAATAAAAATGTGGTATTTTTGTTTTATTACTATAAGGAAATATTTAAAACCACTTTCAGATCTTGCATTTATAATTACTGAATGAAGACTATGGAATTCCTTAACCCCTCTTGTCTTCCTGAAGTTCTAAATTTTTTTCACAAAGTGGTTTTGCTGCAGTTCATTATCTGACTAGTACAATCTGATGCATAAAAGCATTATCTACAACTTCTTGCAATACAGAAAAGATTTCAGCTAAACAGACTCAATTCTTCTCTGGTTTAAGAATGGGACTTCTATTCATACTTATGAAGTTAGATGCACGGTCAGGCAGGTTGAGTTTAGTCTTGTATTCTGGTCTGCCCTGATATTTCCAATCTGATTTAAGAGTGCTTTGCAATCATATGGACATACAGTCTAGTTGAGAACCTTTCATTAAAAATATGTTAGTCATTCATAAGCAAATCAGGTAACATCACTGTTAGCAAAATTACTTCTACCCTTAGAGGGCAATTCTCAAGACAGATATTTTCTGTTTCTTATTAAAAATGCATGATATAATGAATACCACAAATATTCAAGTACACAAATATCTTTTGAAATTGAGAGATCCAGTGCCCTCAAATTATTCTTTCTGTGAAGACTCTTCTCGATTATGTCAAATTCACACTGTTTACGTGATCCCTGCATAGTCTGCAATTCACTAGGTAAATGAGTGTCTGACATTAGTGTTTCCTCAAATAGATTTGGAGAGGAGAATTTAACTTCAGTGAGACAAAATGTTTTGGTTTGTGCTACACAGTCTAAAATGGATGTTCGATTAAATTTTTTTTTAATGTTTAGGGTGATGAGATCTACCAAACAATTGAGAATGCAATTGAAAGGAATAAATTCATTGCAAAACTGTGAAAATAAGTAAGCAAATGCTTTTATTCAACGTTTTATAAATATTGCTTCAGAGATCATTACACACTAGAGATGCAGAAAGGTTATTTGAATACTTTGATGTCAAAAGATTAATATCTAATATCCAGCAATTTGTGTTAAGAAAGATTACTTGAGTCATGAGTTAGATGATGAGAACAGAATTGCCAAATATTTTCTGAGAATTCCGATTCAAATAAACTGATGTCTGTGGCACATCCATTATTAAAAATTTGTACTAGCATGACAGAAGCAGGCAGCGTGAAATGTGTTATTCTAGTCACATATCAGTCCCCTAGATGACACTGAGAAGCCAGAAGATGTTGTGTAACAGGACTTACCAACATCATTTGCCAGATGTTATCTGATAGTTGAAGCTCAAGAGACAATGTTATCAAATCTGCTGGTTGCAGTATGTGGGTTAATAAAAGATTGTATGATACCACTTCTTGTTTCCTCTTGAGTTTTTTCCTTTGTTTTCTTTCCTGTAGCTCATTTCTCAAATCTATGTGAAAATTAATATTAAAAGAGAATGCAGAAAATTATTATTAAAAATATTTTGTTCTTTAATGCTGATTTCATTATGTGGATTAGACAGTTGGTTATTAATTGCTACCAACTACAAAGTCCATACTGAAATTATATAAAATAAGTTTATAGGTTGGGTTTTTTTGTTGTTTTGTGGGTTTTTTTAATAAAATGCATACTGACTCAGTAGTTTAAAAATCAGATTTGAGTCATTTGAATCTCTGTAATTGTATGTGCTCTCTCCACAAGAACCATTTGTAGCATTAATATAGCCGTTTGTATTCCAGAATATTGCATATCAGTGATACTCCAATATACATATAGATCAATGATTTATCAAGTGCTTTTAAATGAAAGGTTTTATTTATATTTGATTTTTCTTTTATCACTAGAGCTTTAAATGACTTTTTCAAATCAAGCTAGGAAAAATCCTGCAGTTTGGCAGTCAAAAACTTGATCTGGTCAAATGAACTTTAATTATTGCTTGCTTGTTGGATAAGCAGCTGACCCATACTTAAAAATCCCGAGTACTGTGACTGACCATCACGTTTGACCTGCTGCTGCTGCTGCTGCTGCTGCTGCTGCTGCTGAAAGTGAAAACTGTCCTGATACGTCATTTCTTCTAATATTACCACATCAATGGAAGAACTGGACAACCTCTAATCAGTACTCGCTTTGCTGTTCTTTTCCCAGTCTCTTCAGCCAGTTAATGGCAATATTGGATATTGTATAAAGTAGACATAAGGACTTATGAACACTGCCTTTCCAAAGTGCGATTCAGTGAATCACAGTGGCTTTTTCACGGTGAATGTGATGCAAAAGACCTGTTTTCATTCCCTGTATGAGGCTGAGCCAGTCAATCAGTGTAGCACTCAATAAATCAATTGTTAAATTCAGGTCAGATTGTGGGCCTAAAGCTGCTTCTGTTAGAATCAATATTAAAACTGTGAGTAAATCCAGTGAAAATCAAATTGTTGCTTCAGACTGGTAGATTTTGAATAGAGGAGAAAACCTGCAAATCTGTTAAATTTCATGGAAACACTATTTTTTAATCTAAATTCCCAAGTTATGACAATAGAATAGAAAAATTACTAATCTATGCTGAATATAATCACTGTTTAGGGATAGCTGGATTTGGAGTCTCTGGGGTGTGAAAAAGTCAGCAGTAACTGAGGTTTTATAGACACAAATCTAAATCAAACTCTAGATTACAGATCTCCAGTTATCCACAGACCCATTTGTCTGCTGATGTTCGTGACAAACCAGTTTGAGAATCGGGTAGTGAACACAGAGCATGTGGCATAAATGATACTCAAAGAGGACTGAGGATCCATTAGAAGGACCTTACTGTTTAAAGAAAAAATTAAAAAGGCTGAAGACAAGACACTTTGATTTAGAATTTACCATCCTGTTGATTTTTTAATGTGGGCATATAGCAAAATATGTCTTACTGACGAGCAACAATCTTTATTCATTAATTTAAGTGGAAACCATTTGGGGCTAGGGTTGGTATGAATTATGTTTGTTTTAGTCAAATACATAGTAAAACTTACAGTAGGGCTTTACTCATCAAAATAATAAAAGTCCCAGCTGACCTAGTGTCTTGTTTCTAACAGATTATGTCTACGCTAGGTCAGTATTAGCAATTAATTGTGGTTTGGACTGTTCTCTGGCACTTTTAATTGCATGAAATTGGAGAAAAAACATCTATTTGAGCAAAAGGAGATGTCATTCTCATGAAGTTGTAACCAACAGGAAGCAGATGAACTGTAAAGCCAAAAACCTAGCTGTAAAGCCTTACTTAACCAAAAACCTATTAAAACGTTTTCCTCTCTTAACCTCAGGAGAAGTTGAATTCCATAATAATGGAAAGAGTGGAAGGGTTATTGCTCCTTTCCCGTATATTATTTATATCCCTTAAATATCTGTATGTTATCTTGTATGATAAAGTGTAAAATTCATAAGTTTGTGGGTAATTTAAGTAGGAATTCACAGTTTAACACACAGAGTTATCTTCTTTCTGACAACTAGACTATACTGCAACTCTTCCTCAGAGAAAACTGCTACCCTATGCTGTTAAAAAGATGAAGCAGCAAAAGAAAGTGCAAGAGTATCTCCAAAGCAGCTCTACTGTATACTCTGTAGCTAAAGCTGATGAAAGCACATCTTTTCATCCTGTAGAGAGGGCTTTGTACATTTGGGAAGACTCCTGGGGTCAACAGCTCAGTGATCCCTGAAAGGGCAATTTCCAGGCAGGAAACCTCCTAAAAAGTGGCAGAAAGAGAAGGAAAACTCTGGTGTCACTGAAAGCTATGCTGCTCTGCATGCTGAAAGGACAGGACAAAAGATTTATTTTTCCCGCAGTTGTTTCTTGGACTTGGTGTTGATATGCCTTCCTCAGCAATTCACTGATCTATGTGGCTTTTAGAGGAGTTCTTCTTGCTCACTGAAAGTGTAGGTCTAAGCTCTATTGCATTGTCTGTGGTGGGCACATATAATTACAACCAGAGTTGACAATTTGATTTAATGAATGAATTTCCTGCTTGCTTTGATTTGGTTGGGGTTTTGTTCGCTTTTGTTTTTTTTTTTTTTCCCTTTAGAAAGAGAGTATTCAGGCTCCACTGGGAACGAAAACCTAAAATTCTCCCTTTGATGCTAAACACCAACAGGTTTCTACTTGGGTTATAGAATACGTTTTTAAAACATCCTGTGACATTGGCTTTTGGGATCATACGACGACTTTGTTGTAGGAGAGCACTACAATGTAATTAATCCAATAACTTTCAAAAATCCAGCAGTTGCACAGTAAACTAATGAGTGGCGTTTTTCTGTGGCTATTTCACTTGTTTCCACTCTAAGGATCATATTTTCAGGTATTTTGTCTGTTTCATCTCTTTCTGGTATCTTATATGGCCAGATGATTAAGCAATCAGTTATTTTTGCAAACACAACGCAGTGCTCTCTGACATGGTTATTCACTTGAAAGTCCACCTGCTGCTTTGCTAGACTGTAAGAGAAAAATATTTGGAGACAGTGCAAGAAATCTCTTGTTAAAGTGGACGGTGAACTATTCACACATGGAAACCAGAGGAGATACTCGAGTTTCTCGTGTGAGACGCAGTTATCTTCAAAAAGATGTCAATAGCCCACATGCCATAGCTGGTGTGGCCAGCTACAGCAAGGGAATGTTAGTAGGTGTAAACACTATGCTGATGTTTCTGTTTGTATTGGAAATGTGTCTTAATGTGTGGTCAACTACAGGTTATTCAGTACTATTTGAAGTAGCACAAGTAATTTATTTGTTGACTATAATAGGTGAAAAAGATGTAGCTCTTCAGAAGAATTGGGAACATTGCAGTGAATGTATTCATTCTGTTGAATGTTCTAAGGTAAAACTAGGAGAAAGCATTTCTGATATGATAAAATAACAAAGGTTACTTTATATCACCAAGTTATTCTCATAAATTCCCTCTGTCCTGGGAAATCCACTCTATGGACGGATCCAGCATGAATGGTCTCTCTGAAAAGGATATGCAGATTTAGCACTCAATGGTAGCAAGCAATAACCATGTATAAATTGGTTCAATCTGAAGAAGTATTGCCCAGCAACTAGTTGTGGCTAAACCCCCTGGATCATTTTTCCCTATACTTCTGCCATGAACTTAAAGTGTTACTTCCTTGGGCTCGGCTAGGGGTCAGCTCTAACAGACCAATGAGACTAATCCCAAGCCTTAGTAGTATTCTGCTGAAATTGCACAATTAGGGCATACTTAGTATTCAACATCATTCAGGAAAAGCTCCATAGAACTTTTATGTTGCACATCTTTCTTCCTAGTCAAGTTCAGAGACCATTAGTCGATCGCGGGAAGCCACTGGGATATTATCTTGGGGAGACTCATATGAGATGCTGCCCTTGACTGACAGTCAGTCCTGGCGGTCAAGTCAGCTGCACTGTCGCAGCAAGGCTGCATTGCTCAGATAAAGTGGGCTCCTGACCTCATTCAGTCTTGTTTCACACGTTTCCGGGCAACTGGCAGATAAAGGTATATGCAGCCCCTGACATATTCATCATAGGATCATTTTTCCCCGTGTTTCCACACACAGTGTGCTGCATAAGGGGAACGTGATGTCTAATTGGAGCACTCAGCTGCTAGTGTAAATATTTAACATAATAAAAATGATCTGCCAGGTAATCCCACACATATCATCAAGGTTCCCAGACTTCCTCTTTCCACTCAGCAGTCTGAGCACGACATTGTTGCCCATTCTTGCCCTCCTTTCTCACTAGGACAGTTCCAAGAAGCACTTCTCACTTCTGGGATTTAGGTGCACATATCAAATAGTCCAAACACCATTTGAGGATGAGACCCAGGCTCTCATGAGTCCTCTTACTTTCTGATGTGGTTCCCACCCATACAAAATTTACACTGGAGGAAGAACCTACTCTAAACAGTTTGCAGAGTAGGCAAGGGAGGCAAGCAGGCTAAGATCTCAAATGAAGAAAATCTAGTGAGAAATCTAGGTGCAACCTCTGTAATCATGTGGTCTGTTCCAGTGGAGTTCATTCAGGCATTTCTTGTCTGCTCAGTTTGACCAGTCTTAGCAAGAAGTTATGCAAAGACATGGGTTTTATTTTTCTGATGATACTGCCTTCTCATTTCCAAATAGATGTTAAAGAAACAAGTATTAACTTTTGGTATACAAATGTCTGGCTATTGCTAACACTCGCAGTATATATCGTCTTAATGAGGTCACCATAGCTGTGCAGTTTGTAGATCAGTATAATATATTAATTACACTATAAAGATACTTTGATTGTGAGTATGAGCTGAGATTAGTAAAAGTGGCAAAAGAAAAAACTAAAAAAAAAAAATTTTAGAAACCAAACTTCTGGGTGACAGTTTGTGTTATTTCAACAATATAACGAATCTGGTTAAAGTAACTAGAGTAAGTTGACTGTAGTTTTCTAAATATGATTTTACCTCACCTACTGCTTGCAGCATTCATTTATAAAATTTCTTCCTAAGACAAATAGCAGCTTTAATGTACCTTACTGTGAGTCAGATCACCAAAAGCAAGACAAAGTAGTGTCTTCTTATGGAGCTACATCCTCAAAAACAGAGTTTCTCAACCTTCTCCAGAGTACAAATCTTTTTTTGGCTTATTTGTCTTCATATGACTTCTTGCTGATCTAATAGCAGGTAGAACTTCAAGGTGAAACACAGAGAGACAAATCCACTTCTACATTTGCACTTACCGCCTTTAAGTTCTTTCACGGTTGTGCTAAAGGAGTGAAAAATTTGAGAAGCATTGTTTTAGATTATAAATACGTAGCCTCCAAAATAGCTACCCTTGCTCACAATATTGCTCTTAAAAGAAAGAACATAGAGAGCAAAAAGCAAATACAGCACACGCTATTGCTAGCTATAATTATTATAGAACTGTTTTTCAGGGTGTCTAGCAAACTATAGGCTTTCTTTGAAGATCCTTTGGTATCTTTAATGCAGATACAGACATATATATTGAAGTTTCAACAAGACTACAGAGCTGAAAAGATCCATCAGAACAAATTTAACTTTTGGCTAACAAGACAATAATTTGTGTATTTTTCTGCATCTATTTCACTTGGTGTTTTTTTTTTTACTTAGTCCTTTTTCTTTATTTTCCCCAGCAGAATAGCTAAGTCCCCTTGTTTGTACACCTCACAAAAAATGTTTACGTATAGAAATGTTTTTCTATTTTGGAATTGCTTTAGTGATTCTTTGAGCAGACTTTTATGCTTTTAAAATCTTTTGGTCATCATCTTCCACTATTTTCACTGTATCATCAAATACTAGGAGGAAACCACATAAAATACCTTAGAATAATCCTACTGTTCTGTACTGAGTTCTGCAAGCTCTGCTTTTACAGAGAATTATATTTCACCCCTCAAGAGCGCAGGACTGGTTTAAGCCCCCAGAAATCATTGTAAAAGAACATGACTTCATAAACTTGAAAATAAATAACTGGTGGCTTGCTGAATAATGCAATTCTCTTTACCTTTCCATGAGCATTTACATGTAAAATCAAGTCTCTAATCAGTTCTATGACAGAGAACCACATGCATGTGCTAAAATTTCTTAAATATTGATAGATAGAAGTTGAATGCCTATTTCTAGTCATTCAGACAGGAAAATGAAAAGATGTATCTACAGCTGACTGTTCAATGAGTAAAAATGAACAGTTTCCCTAATTATTATTAGGAAACATGATTTCTACATATTGTGACTACTTTGTGTATATATCCATTAAAAAAGGAGGTTTTTGTATTCCCAAACAGTAAAAAGTCCTTTATGTTTCAAATATCAACCCTTTGTAGTGTATAGTTTGATCGAATTGTTCCTTCATTTCTCATTTATGGAACACAAGAAAGCAAAGTATCTCAAAAGTTAATCACAATCAGATCTCATATCTGCACTAGGATTTTGTGGTACACATTTCTTTCATCTTGACTTCTGACCATACATTAATTGTTCATATTCTTCACTGTATATACTGTACTTCAGATGTAAAAAATTCTGTGTAATTAAATATATTCTAGTCCAAATATGCTAAGGAACATACCAGCTCAATCTTCCATTTTTTAAAAGAGATACTGAAACGTCTGCTGACTTAAAACATTTGACTTCAAGAGTGAGATATCTTATTTCTATCAGTACAAGCAACAGGTTTGACATTGACAGTGTAAGAAAGTGTCCAAATGAACTTTGTATAAAAAGCTAAAGAAACTGATGAATAGAATATGAGAGGTTTACCTAAAAAATTGTGCATTTGTAAGAAAGAAAATACTGCAGTTTTTCTGTATGACTTAAAATTACTTTTAAAAGCCTTGCAGAATCTGTCTTGGAAGACAAGTTGAACATTTTTAATAACTGTGGATTTTTTATTCAAGATTTCATCTTTTAAAATGGATTTGTAATAATACTTACCAGTGGAATATCTTGTTGCTAGTAATTAGTTTGAACTTTATGCATATTCCTTGTTTCTGTTAGATACTATCTGCCTGTCTCTTACAGAAATCACTCAAGTAATAGAATTTTAAACAATTTCACTCTCTGTGCAAGTGACTTAAGAGTGAGAGAGTGTATGCATACATGTATGCCTAGGTGGGTAAACATGTTTCTGTGTGGGTGTGCCACAGCTGGGCAATCACGAAAGATGCTGCAGTTTACCTGTAAACAAAGTGATTTACATACTTTTTGAAGAATCCAGTTAACCCACAATTGCTTCTTACTTTACAATTTTCTTTACTTCATAAGCTTTTTGAGCAATCAGGTGCCCAAACTCATTACAATTTTCCTCTTGTTCTGGCGTTTAAATTCCATGTTTGCCAGCTGCTTGGAAAAGCCAGACTTGTTGCATCTCAACAGTGAAACTAAAAATAAAGAAATGTAGCATGGTTTCCATGGGCCAGGTATAGAATAGATCCCAGAGCCAGCATCTGAAAACCTTTAGAGGCTCCCATGAAGACCTAGTGGATCCATTTGAAACCAGTCCTAAATATTACAGATTTCTCCAGGATGGATGTATAAGTTCCCATGACTCAAAGCAAATTCCACCAAAACAAGTCTGCATTGTGATAGAGATTTGTCTAACCCCTGCTATTACCTTAGATTTGTCTTTCGACTAGTTATTTCAATATTAGCCAATTCTGGCATTTAGTTATTACAGAACCACAGGATCACAAAATGGCTGGGGTTAGAAGGGACCTTTGGAGGTCATCTTGTCCAACATCCTGCTCAAGTAAGGTCACCTAGAGCCACTTGCCCAGGACCATGTCTACACAGCTTCTGAATACCTCCAAGGATGGAGACTTCACAACCTTTCTGGGCAACCTGTACCAGTGCTTGGTCACCCTTAGAGTGGAAAAGTGTTTCCTGATGTTCACCAGGAACTTCCTGTGTTTCAGTTTGTGCCCACTGCCTCTTGTTCTGTCACTGGGTGCCACTGAAAACAGCCTGGCTCCATCCTCTTTGCACACTCCATGTTTATACACATTGGTAGGATCACCTCTGACCGTTCTCTTCTCCAGGCTGAACAGTCCCAGCTCTCTCAGCCTTTCCTCATATGAGAGATGCTTCAGTTCCTTAATCAGCTTCATGACCCTTTGCTGGACTGTCTTCAGTAGCTCCATCTCGCTTTTGTACTGGGGAGCCCAGAAGTGGACACAGCCCTCCAGGTATGGCCTTACCAGTGCCGGGTAAAAGGGAAGGATCCCCTCCCTCAACTTGTTGGCAGCACTCCTCCTAATGCAGCCCAGGATACTGGTGGCCTTATTTGCTGCAAGGAAACATTGTTGGCTCATGTTCAATGTGGTGTCCACCAGGACCCCCAGGTCCTTTTGCGCAAAGCTGCTTTCCAGCTGGGTGGATCCAGCATATATTGGTGTGGGTTGTTCCTCCCCAGGTGCAGGACTTTGCACTTCCCTTTATTGAACCTCACAAGGCTCCTGTCAGCCCATTTCTCCAGCCTGTTGAGGCCCCCTCTGGATGGCAGCATGACCCTCTGGTGTATCAGCTACTCTCCCAGTTTTGTGTCATCAGCAAATTTGCTGAGGGTACACTCTGCCTCATCATCCAGATCATTAATGAAGATGTTAAACAGGACCAGACCCAGTATTAAACGCTTGGGTCCAGCACTCATTACAGGCCTCCAACTAGACTTTGTGTTGCTGATCACCACCATCATGGGCCTGGTTGTTCAGTCAGTTTTCAGTCCACCTTACTGTCTGCTCACCCATCCCATTTTTTTACTGGTTAAGGAAATCTATAGATTATCACCATTTTCTCCTTGGACCACTCTAACATTTCTCATTCTGCTTGTTTGCCAGTAGCTCTAAATAACCTGGCACAGATTTTTGCATCTCATAAGAAGTTTCAAATGTAATTCTGTGCTTCACAGAGACTTTACAGAAAAGCTTATAGTAATAAACATTGTAGGAATCTATTATTTGTGGAATAGGTTTGAATATATCACCAAAGGAAATATCTGGATAACCTTTATTTTGTTGGGTTTGATTGATTTTAAAAGACACATTCAGTGCTTCAGGAAAGAGCCACAGAACTTCTTTTGCATGCAAGGTCTTCCATTTACATGACCTTTACATATTTTCACATTTCCTATGAAAATTCCTGGTTTCCTCTTTACATACTTCATTTCCCCATTAAGGAGATGCCCACAAAAAAATTTACATGTCTTGTATTCCCCTCAAGGCCTATTGCCTCCTATTTTTTAATTTCATTATAGGTGACCAATCTTATTTTTCACAGCAAAATCTTCCTGTCTTGGGAGGTTTTCCTAATGGGAACATGATTTTCATCAGGACTACCTGTCTATTGGAAGATCTAGCCAGTCAGTATTTTGATATCATTAAAAGGGTTCTGACAACAAAACAAGAGGAAATGGCCTCAAGTTGCGCCAGGGGAGGTTTAGATTGGACATTCGTAAAAATTTCTTTACCGAAAGGGTTGTCAGGCATTGGAACAGGCTGCCCAGGGAGGTGGTGGAGTCCCCATCTCTGGGGGTATTCAAAAGGCGTTTAGATGAGGCCCTAGGGATATGATTTAGTGGGGGACTTGGTAGTGATAGGTTAATGGTTGGACCCGATGATCTCGGAGGTCTCTTCCAACCCGAACAATTCTATGATTCTATGATTCTATGACTCAGCCAGGCTGATAATAACAATTTTATTGAATTACGTACAGAAGAGCTGCTACAGTATAATCTGTTAAATGGTAGACTACTTAAAACCCAAACATTTGCTGGGTAAATATGCTTAAACGTGGTTGAATTTTCAGCATCTCTGATAATACCTTATTTACAGATTGGTTTTTTAATTATAATAATATTGGTATACTATTAATGTTTCATGAAGTGTATCATCTCAGGTATCGTAGATTTTATTTCACTATCACTTTTGAGATGTTGAAAGGTTGCAAAAAGATCGTTTTTCAAAACTGAGCAAGATCTACCATATTTCTGGAATTTTAACAGATTGTACACTTCTATGCGGTTTTGTTCTAACTGAATGTTAACAAATGAGAACATACTTTCAGAATCGTTTTGTGGGTCAAATTGCATGGTCTAGATTACAGTTCAGCCTAGATTCTTACTACTAGCACGCCTTTATATGAAAACTCCTTCCTATGGGAGAAATCCTGTGTGGACCTTTTTCTCCTTCTTTCCTCCTCTGTACTTTGCTAATGTGGTGGAGTGTATTCACTAGATCAGAGTATCCTTGCAAACTCAGTAAAACAAAGAAATGTAACGGTTACACTAGACATGGTTTGGATGTTAATTTGAACCAGTAGTCAAAGTAGGTTTCCTTTAGGTATCTTGCTTTCAGCACTAGGTATGAAGTTCTGAGTACATTAACTGAAATATTTAATTACATTTAGTGTTGTTGGTTATCATATCTATCTACCGATCTATAAAAACTGCTTAACAATTAATGCTTACTCATTATATTTTCAGACCCTTAAGTTCATGAGTATTTACTCACAATTTATATTGTGCAACTGTAAAAGATAAAAGGAAAGAACAGCAGCCTGGTTATAGAAGGACAGATTTTACAACTCCAGTTTTTGAAGTCAACACATTCTCACTGTTCAGGTTAAAATGGCTGATCTTGCCTGTAGAGCACTAGACTTTTTCAGGATATTATTTGGTTATGATTCTTACTGTCCTGACTCGACTAAGGCTAGAGGGGAACAGCAGTTTTGGTGATGGGTTGGGTGTTTTTTTTATTATTTGATACATTTCCTACTTCCAAACTTTCTCTTCATTGTTTTATTTCTAGCTTTTTCTATACTGACCTAATCCTGAACCAATAAGATCAGTTCCATAAGTAGATTGCATGGCTCAAACTCTACCTTGGTTTTCCCCTTATGCAATCCTTTTGAGGCCTGGGCACTGCGTATGGGGCTCAGGAGAATCTTAATGCAGAGTGTTTGTATATAAATGTTTATCATTGGTTTCAGAAGACCAGATACTATCAACTTTCCAGAAAAAAAAGAAAGGCTAGTGGATTTCTTTCTTTGTTTTTTGGTGGTTTTGTTTCATTTTTGTTTTTGTGGTGTTTTGTTTTGCTTTTGGTTTTGTTTTGGGTTTTTTTTGGTTTTTTTTTTTTTCTCCTGAAAATGAGAAAAACAGTGCAGAACATTCATTTTAGGTAGAAAAGCAGTGCAAGTGATAAAAATCTCCCAGACGAGACCTGTCTATTCTGAAGAGATCATCTTCTCTTGAAATACTTTAGCTTCTTTCACATTTCTGGTTTTGGACAGAATCTTCAAACTGGGCCAAATTTTGTGAAATGATGATTTGTCTGTGCATAGCTGTCTATTGAAGCATAGGTCTAAGACCAAACTCATTTCATCTATGTGTTATACCTGGCTATAAAAGCATGATACAAAGCATTTCAGACAGTAAATATAGTCATGTTTATCTGATTGAAAGTAGCACATGTATTAGACTTACTATCTTGTTAGCACAATGAATTACATGGTAAATCCTTATGGTATTTATTCCAGGAAGACCAAAGGGATGCTTCTGACAAAGAAAGTGTCTCCTCTTTGTCGGTAGGGATGGCAGACTATTCATAAACACAGAATGAAGTTCAAATTTCTCTAGTTATGTTGAGTGTTACAATCGTACTGCAAAATGCAAAATAGGCAAAAGGATTCTCAATGGATCTGTAAATATATCCTCTTTTATTAGACTGATGTATAAAATATCACGTGGTTAGCTGTGTGATGTTCTTGCTTGCTAGTGTATGCAGAAATATTTTTTAACTCACTCTTCTGAAAGAGAGAGACAGAGAAAATCAGGATTTCATAACAGAAAAAAGAACTTGGTATGATCATATCAATAGTTTCTGCATTAATAATTAGTGTATTGCCATAGTTTTGAAACATTTCTCGTTTCCAAGAAATATATGTATATCACTGAAGTGCATTGTCAGATTTTAGCACATTGACATTATAGCCAAGATATTGAACAAAACTAATTTTCTCTTTCTCAATTTTTAAGATCCGGATTTTAAGGACCTTGGCGTTTTGAAACCATTGCCAGGTTGGTATGTTGGTTTTGTTTTTTTTTTTAACTTGGAGGCCTTTGCACTCTGCTGTAGAAAATATTTTTGTTTGCTGTTCAGGTTTCATTTTTTCTGGTATTTTGTTATTCAGTTTGTGAGTTTGAGATGGGAGGACCTGAAGGAATTGTGGAATCTGTACAAATTGTCAAAGAAGGAAAAGCTTCTGAAACTGAAGCAGTAGACTGTAAATGGTACATCCGAGCACCACCCCGATCCAAGGTCAGTCCTTCATCCACTTGCTGATTTGCCATTTAATTTAAGAAATTGACTTTTCTAATATGTTATGCATTTCTTAGTACAGTCAGATCTTGTTTAATAACTTTACAGCTTGAACTTGTAAACTATTTTTTTGCTTCTACCGTGGAAGAGTAATTTGTCACCTCAGCCAAAATAACCTTCTTTCTTTATAAATAATGATGTGGACAGCGTTAATGTGCTTTTTGTGCCATAAGTAATTTTCTTAAATTCATCTTTAATTTTGCTCATATTTTTAAAGAATCAATGTGTTTTCTTAAGTGGGAGGTAATCTTATCACTTTAATTTTCAATATATTTCGAATACCTAATATAAAGACTACTAAGGGAATGCTGGTGGCTCCCTAAGGTCGTCATTGTTTCTCATCTGGGAACTGTGAAAATGGAGCCAAGGTAAATTCACGTTCCCCTGTATGAGACCTTTAGTTCCTTTGGTTTAGAGCCACCGACAAAAAGAGATAGTGTTCTCATTTCTCTCCCACGACACTCAGCAAGCCATGCCTCTGTAAAGAACAGGAGAGGGCTGCGATGAATTTAACAATTCTTTTCTTGGATTCTGTTTGAGTTCCTCTCTTATCCATGGCTTATCAGTTATTATTTTAATCGTTGCTGGCTACACTACCGTTTCTCCTCTCTTTGCAATTTGAACAGCTTTGTGCCTCACACCTACTTTCATTCACTGTGTTAAAGACAACTCCACATTGTATTTTTTCTAGCTGTCTTTTATTGGACGGGAAAGGTTTTACAAGGTAGAATTTATATGTCCACTAATCTCTGCCATCTTTAAACAGATAAGGGTTTTTTTGTATAATCTCAGAGCAGACTGTACTGAATATATCTAACTGTTCCAGCATTTGGTATTGAATAAGCAGGAGAAAGGGTTTCCAGAAGAGAAAAAGTCAATAGTATCAGCATTTTTCTATTGTGGAAGTTTAGGAGAGGAGTTGAATAGTTGGCTCATAAAGACTACAGATAAATTATTTCCAGCATATACTTTAATCTCCTATATTTTTTTACTTTTGGATAAATTCAATATTCATAGAGGTTTTCAATTAAGTAGATGAGCTTCCCACTTTGCTACAGTAAGTAGCTGTAGATGTGAAATGACTGGGCTGATGAATGATTATTGCATATGTTATATACTTAGGTATTAGTAGAAAGAAAACAGGTAAACACAAAATTAGTATTGTGCTTATTAGAATCAGCACAACTAAATAAGCTTATAAAATTGTCCTATAGTCTTAATTTCAGTTTATGCTTGGTTGTCAGATAATGTCATTGTGATATTCTTACTTGATCTAACTCTAAAGTTCTATATGATTCAAAGTCCTGCTAGAAATCCCGTATTTACTTACCTGTAGGATTTATCCACACTTCAGTCCTGATGTAAAAATACAAATTGCGTAGCTACATAACCATAAACACAGTCTGTAACAGAAGAATGCCACGCTACCACTGTTAATAGAGGATTAAAGATTGTTTAGTTCTTCATGAACTTCCATACCTGCATTTAGCTGTGTTGCATTTCAAAAAGTGTACACCAGCTGAAGAGCATCTGGAAGTGAGTGCGATGAGAGAGTTCTAGAAAACCCGAGGAAAGACTGGAAGTTATTTAATGTCGTCTAGAAGATTTTGTGAAGGAACATGATACCAGATAACAAAAGGCTTTTACAACGAGGAAGGAATGCTCTGATGTCCACGTCTATAGGATAAGTCATGGTCCCGCACTCTGAAAGAAAGATTCAGGTTAGATACTAGGGAAGAAGGTTTCAAACAGCAGGGAGGGGATTACGAATAATTTGTTAAGGAAGTGTGTTCAGCCAGCATTGCTAGCTGTCTTAAAGTGCAGGTGAGGCAACAACCTATGAAAAATGAGAGAAACAATACTAATCCTACCTTTAGGCAGAGGGGTGGGCTGGGTCATCTCTTGACGAATCTTGGTGCTCCTATCTTACAGAATTCTCTGGGTAGAGAGAGATAGGGCAATATAAAAGCATATAAATCAGTGTTTCCCAACATGTAAAGCTGAAAGCTTTTTCAGCAAGCTAGGAAAAAAAAAACAGTTTTCAAGCCTAGATTCATCTTAGAGGGGTAAATCCAATTTAGCACTTGAACTTTCTTAGTGTGGTTTTCACAACAAATATATACGTGTATGTATACATATACACACGCACATATATGGTTATGGTATTGCCATACTGGGACAAGTTGAAAAATTTTCAGATATTAAGGAAGGTATTAGTGGATAAAATTTTGTAAAACCTTGTATGAAGTAAGACTTATAGTAAGATTGTTTATGGGCCTGATTCAATTGAACTGGATTCTATTGTCCATATTTTACAGTCAGCTTCCTTTGTGCATATCTAACCTTGAACTAATGACATATTCAGTACAATAATTCAGTGACATCATTCTAATTTATGGCAGCTTGCACCTATGAAAACAGGCTCTCCTGCTAAGAACAGTAAGAACTCAGCAGACGTCTTTAAATCCACATGTTCCTGTACTCTGGGCTGCACAGTTTGTTACTGGGAACTATGCCTAAAAGGCCAGAGTTTCTCAAACAGAGTTTGGGCTGGATCTTTACATCTTTAGTTTCTTAATTAAACTGAGCCAGAATGTGGGCCGCTTGCAATTTCATTTGGCTTAAGCTCATCCAATCTAAACTGTCTGCAGAAGCAAGATGCAAGTCCTTTCCCTGGTTTGCAATTCCAGATTCAAGCCAAGTCTGAGCTCAACATACGAGCAATGAGATCAGTCAGGGAGTATGAACTTGAGAGCCCTAAGCCTGAGCATCAAACTGACAGTCTGGGTGTAACATCGCTGCTATCCTCAGCAAGCTGGAATGGGACAGAGAACAGTAAATTTCTTGCACACACTTAAAATAGAGCCATCACTGACTACCTTGTAGAACCGAAAGTAAAATGCTGAAAATGCATGCAGGACTGAAACTTTCTGGAAGTGCAGAAGACAGCAGAAGGCAGTTTAAACACGACTTCAATCTATATGCAGAGCTGGAGCTTTATATTTGACAGTGACTGGTTGCAAAGCATGTGTTTCTTGTAATCGTTCGAAGTCAGTTCCCGCTGAGTAACATAGCTGTGAATCTGGAGTTCAGAAATACTGGGGGTTCTGCACTCCATATAGAAGCAGCCTTCAATCAGTAGAGAGCAAGAATGGAAAATGAAGAAGAGAGCTGCCGACCAAATGTGCCAACCTACCCAAAACAGTAAAGAGCTGGAGGAACGTCCCCATCCCAAAATTCTTCACTGTAGAACAAAGCCCGAAGGAGGAAGTGGATAAGCTTATTGCAGTGGGATTTGAAAAATTTCAGAGATATCATTGGCTACAGCAGTGGAGAAGCAAAGAATCCTCTAGTTATTAATAGAAAATAAGAAAATGAAAAGAACGATAATACTTTCTCACTTTCTGTTAAGGGTGAAAAGTTGGAGGATAATATCGACAAGTGTTTTTCTATTTTGGATGTGTCAGCAGAGTTTGACAAGGCCCCCCAGGAAGACAGAACGCATGTTTGTGCTCAGGTAGCGCTCCCTTTGGTGGGTAACTTTCCCAGCAAGGTACCATTGTATCGTGCTTGTTCCATGAGAGGTTTTGTAGGGGAAAAAAAGACAGCAGAATTTGATGGCAAAAGTAATAAAACCTGTACAAAGATGATGTTCTGATGCTGGGAAAAAACATTAAGCAGTGCTTGTAATCAGAAGCTCTAGTCAGCTCAGGAAAGAGCATCCAAACTACAGATAGAGAAGCATTAATTTGAATCTGGTCCAGTGGAAGTTATCTATTCAGGAGGAACGAGCAAGAAGTACATTTAGACTGGGCAAATAGTCTAGACACGCCACAAGAAATAAAATGAAGTTGTAAGCTAGTTAGGCAAAGTGACGCCTAATTCTCCCACCCTACCTGAGCACGCTACTGGGCAAAGAAGATATCTTTACAGGTTATAGGATGTAAGACTTAATAAAAAGCTTAAGAAACTGAAAGGATTATTTAACGAGTACCTAGCTCTGACATATTATTGCAGTATCCTTAATCCTGAGCTGTCTACGAGCGGTGACGTTTGTTTCAAGCAGAGCTGTCGGGGAGCAGCGGGAGGGGGATGCGCAGTGCACGGCGGGGTTAAGGGCGCGGGTGGCCACAGGGCCAGGACATGGCTGACGAGGAGAGCTGGGCAGGCCCAGCCATGGTGGCCAGAGCGCGGTGGTGGCTGTGCTCGCCCATGGCAATGGGGCCAGACATAGCTTGAGCTGGGGCGGCAGCTCAGCGAGGCGAGGCCAGGGCAGTGAGGCTCGAGGCCGAGCGTGGGCCAAAAGCCCAAGTGGGACCACGACACTTGCATATTTGCAAAGGATAGGTCCTGCTGCCTGGTAGAGGCTTTAAATCACTTATCACTGTTTTCATATTGGACCCTGTATCCACGTACCTGATGAGAGAGATGATGCTTTGGGTTCCAGGTGCTTGACTTTCAGACTGAACGTAGTCTGGAGAGAGAATGGGCTGTTGCGCACACATTTCCTAGACAGTTAGGAAACACGCGGTGAAGCAAATTGCAGTGCTACAAGTCTGTATAAACCAGTCTGACTAAACCAAAACATTTTCTGTTCTCACGTGTGAAGAGGAAACCTGTGCTCTCGGATGCAACCTGCAAGAAAAACAGTTTAAGCTGTCAGCACTAGCAGACTAGCATATCCCTAATTTTTGGAGGCTTCTTAATCAGATGTAGAAGAGAAGCTTTAAGTAGTACACTAAAATTTAATAGGAGGCATTTGAATGGTGATTCCTGAAATGTTACAGAAAAATGAAATTCAGAGACTGGAAAACGTAATAGCCAGAGACGCTTTTACAGGCTTCAGATGAGCTCCATCTCTGAAGAAGCTCTGAAGCTTGCTAACATACAGATAATGCAAATAATATTATGAACGAATAAAAACCCAGCACATTTATATGGCATCCCTGGAACAAGGTGAACAAATTATGTTTAAACAAGTAGAAAATATTGTTTACCTATGTTAAACTATTAAAATCACTTCTTTGAAACAGTTTTGTTAGATGAAGATGCAAGACAAGCACGTGTGTAGAACTGTGTATGTAGAATCTCTTTTAGCAGGCATGGTAATACACATGCCAGAGCAGCATTGAGAAAAAAAAAAAACACCACCACACACTTTTAAGTTAGCATGAATCTATTCCATTCAGGTATAGAAATATAACTAACCTCAGCACCCTCAAACCAAATAGTTGTTAGGAAATGCAATAAAAAAAAGCTACTGATGAAAGTAATAAACCATCTACCAAAGAGAACAGCAGAATCAGGATGTCATCTACAGTTTTCAGTGTTGAAAAGCAGAACAGCACCAAGGAGCTGTAAAGGTTGTCGCTTGCGAGCATTTTGCCACTGTATGAGAGAAAAATGAGGATGACTTGACAGTTAGAATAAATGTCAGTTATTGGGAACTCGCAAAAGTCTGAAGAAACAAATAGGACAAAGCAAAGCAATCTGAAGAGTTTCACTTGTCCAAGAAAATGGTATTTTGATGTCTGAGCCTGGCTGTGAATCACAGGGTGTTAGAAGAAGTACCACATAAGGTTGTCACCTTTGAGAGACAGTATCCTCCAAACCCCGGCAGAGAGGAAAATAGGAGGTATGGAGTTCTCTGTTTGCACAGCATGGTCCTGGACTGGTAACAGCAGGCCCAAAAATGTCAAAAAAAACCCAACCAAACAAAAATCCAAACAGGGCATGTACTGTTAACGCTTTTGGGCTGAAGTAATGCTGATTTTCAAAAAAAGCAACAGGACAGGCTACTTTAGAAGACAAATTCAGCATTGTTAGCAATACGCTTTTTAAGCCGGTATGCTTGTCGTCTCCTTGCCTTGAAGGAGATTAATTAGTGTTGCACAACCTGCTTTACAAAACTGGGCTTCCCAGGCCTAAATACTGGAGGTATCATCTTGAAACTCCTTTGTTAATCACAAAGAGCTGAACAAGATGCAGAACAAAGCAAACACTGTAACTGATCACTGGGCAATGGGGAAGGACACGGGGCCACTTAACCCAGTCCTGTGCAAGAGAATTGACTAAACCTAGAAGCCGAATACGCAAAATCTGGACTTTAGGCCCTGATGAAGAGAAAATTCTTGTCTTACATCTAAATTACTTTTGGCAGTTGAACGATGGCTTTTTGTTGGTTTGGTTTGGTTTGGTTTGTGATGATGCATTATAAAGGACTGAATGTCTGTGCACATATATTAAGTCTGATATGCTGGGATACGGTTTGAAGCTTTTCCTGACTGGCCTGATCAATCATGTTGTCAGGCCTAACCTTCAGTGATTGATTAAAAAGCAGAACTCATCAAAAGTGATTCACTATGAAGAGATTATAATCTGATCATTTTACTGAGGTGATATATTATTCATAGTTTACAACCATTCTTTCCTTTTTTTCCTAATATATGCAGTCAGAGATTTCTGTTGTTTTCAAATTTAAATTTAAAAATAGTAAAATTTATCCAGCATTTCCTTTTTCATTACTATGATGACCATACAAACCTTAAAGGTGACAAGACAATTATTTAAAATATAATGTGACCGAGTATAAATTATATATGCCACAGTTTCACTGAGGCTGTATCAGTTTTGTTGCTAATGGCGTTGGCATTTTGCAGTGACATCTCGAAGCTCAGTAAAAGCTAATACTTGTGCACTAGCAGCCTGTTCTTCTAAGTAATGTGGAACAGATGATTTGAGGAAAGTGTCTTATTAAAACTTTACAACAAAAATGTGAACGGAGAAGATACGGCAGTTATGCTGCTTCTTTCAAATAAAATGTTCTCTTCAACAAGAATGTCCTGATTATGCTAATATAATGTGTCAGTACCTATGGAAATGTTATCATTCTAAAAGCTCCCATTGGCATCAGCGAAAAAAGGCTTAACAAAGGCAGATGGTGGCATTTGAGTTTGTGACCTCTTTTTTGTTCATTTGTTTTCTTTTAGGGGAGCAAAGTTTCTTATTCACTGCTGGTAGAAGTAATGACTAAGATCTCAGTAAATGAATAACCAGAAATATTGATAATTTTTCTCTCACTTTCTGCTTAATTTCTTTTAGTGAGATCCCCATACCAGTGGAAGTAATGGGAATATTGCTAGTGATTTCAGAAAACTATGTATCAGGAACATTTTGCATTAGATAACAGTTTGTCATATAATCAGTTTTATTCTTTCCCTGGGGAACTCAATTTATTAGTCATTTTCTTCTGCCAGTGTGGGTCTTACAGCCAGTGACAGGAACAACGGCAAATATATAGTAATAAAACCATAAAAATTGGCAGAGGCGTGCAGATGCAATTAAATTATTCCAGCTCCTTAAAATAAAATCTGATCCAATATCAGGATGTCAGTTTGTGGAATCAGTTTCCAGTTTTTAAAAATGCACTGCAGTCTTAATCCATAGGTCTGATCCAAACAGACTTAAGTAAATGGAAAGATATCCACTGATTTCAGTGAGCTTTGGAACAAGTCCTCATTACTTTATATAAAGTTCTGGGAATAGTCACCTCCAAAGGAAACTATCAGAATGAAACTCCAACTTACCTCAGAACATCAGGAATTTATTTTCTCTAATGTATAATACTTCATGCAATTGGAGAAGGTACCATCTTTCTTCTGAAGGATGGACATAGATTTTAAAGACAAATATTTCTTTCCAGTGGTTCCAGTACCTATCAAGTCTATATATGTTATGATCTTAGCTGAATTTATCACACAGAGAAATGAACTGGTATGATCGACAGCAGAATTCAGGCTTGGGAAGAACTGAAAATGTCAGCTTCTTCACTGAAAGACTCAAAGTGAAATGCTAAGTTATTTTTCTCTTGATTCCTTCTCAGCATTTCTAACTCCTACTTTAAGAAATATTTTACTATTTTATAAGGCTAGTGTGCCACCAGAAACTAGAGAATGTCAAATGATAAGCCCACAGAAATAAGACTTTGGCTGTACTGTTATATGAACAATCTGTTTGAACAGTTCAGGAATAATTGATGAACGCTGGAAATGGCTGTGAGAGCTGGTATTTTATAGCCACAGAGAGGATTAGCACGCATTTCTTGTAAGAATGAAAACTGATATAAATTACATCTCAATACTGAAATGGGACACCCTATACAAGATATATGTGTGTGTCTATATATGTATACATCCATATATTTGTACATATAAATGTATATCTATAAGACAGTAGGATAGAAATAAAGAATAAATGAGCAAGCGTAAAAGGTCCTTCCCCCATTAGGTGATGTGTAGTTTTACTATTGTTCTGCAGTCAGACCAAGGTATTTTTTTCTGGAGTAAGTAAGAGCTTTCATGAGAAATGTAGTAAGACAAAAATATGATATATGTACATTGCATTATATCTGTATGGCCTATCATATCTATACATGGCATATTATAACATATATATGGTATACATATGATTGATAGGTATATATGGTACAAAAATTTGACCTTACAATAATACCAGAGAATCACAGAATGGTAGGGGTTGGATCTTCTGGAGATCATCTAGTCCAACCCCCCTGCCAGAGCAGGGTCACCTAGAGCAGGCTGCACAGGACTGCGTCCAGGCGGGTTTTGAATATCTCCAGAGAAGGAGACTCCACACCCTCCCTGGGCAGCCTGTGCCAGGGCTCTGTCACCCTCAAAGTAAAGGAGTTTTTCCTCATATTCAGATGGAACTTCCAGTTGGTGTGCGTTGCCCCTTGTCCTGTCACTGGGCACCACTGAAAAGAGTCTGGCCACATCCTCTTGACACCCGCCCTTGAGATATTTATAAGCATTGATGAGGTCCCCTCTCAGTCTTCTCTTCCTCAGGCTGAACAGCCCCAGCTCCCTCAGCCTTTCCCCATAGGCAAGGTGCTCCAGTCCCTTAATCATCTTTGTAGCCCTCCGCTGGACTCTCCAGTAGTTCCTCGTCTCTCTTGAACTGGGGAGCCCAGAACTGGACGCAGGACTTCAGATGGGGCCTCACTAGGGCAGATTAGAGAGGGAGGATAACCTCCCTCGACCTGCTGGCCACACTCTTAATGCACCCCAGACTGCCATTGGCCTTCCTGGCTGCAAGGGCACATTGCTGGCTCATGGTGAATTTGTTGTCTCCCAGGTCTCCCAGGTCCTTCTCTGCAGAGCTGCTTTCCAGGAGGTCAACCCCCAACCTGTACTGGTGCATGGGGTTCCAATATGTTGGAAGCCTTCTGTGCATTCCTATGAGACATTTATCTGACATGCTTTGCTTCCTGGAAAACGGTCATGTGTATACAATATCGCAAATAACCAGCTGCAGAAGGTTTTTATTGCATTACCTGTGACAAAGTTGGCAAGCACTGAAGTGCCCATCTGAAGCCGGCAGCTTCTGTTAGCAGAGGAAAGAAAAGCAAGCTGCACATTTAATTCCCCATTCTAGGTGAAACGTTATGCAGAGGTGGACTATGGACTAACTCAGCAGCTGCACAGGAGAGGCTGCGTGCCAGGGTTTCACAGTGCCCGTTACGCTCTTGTTTGAGCAGGAGCGACTGGTCTCTAGGACACAGAAGCAGCTCTCCGGCGTGTCCCAGCTATGGCCAGTTGCTGGGTGTGGGTATCACAGCTCTGCCTCTTCCCGTACATCCCTCCCTCACACATAATCTTGCTCTGGCAGGACAACGCCGTGCCTGTGCCACCTGGGCCCCAGGAGACATAATACCAAAGGGTCTTATCAAACCATGGGACTGAGGAGTAAGAGCCCACCTCACATTGCCCACCCCAGTTCTGCATGGCTGCATTCGAGTCACTGACTGGTCCAAAATTCTTATCATCTGCGGTGCTCTCACTGGCCTTTTGCTGCTCATTCTTGCTTGCTTCCAGTTAATTTCTGCACATTTTCATACACTTCCTATCATCAGAGGTGTAACAATTTCTAGGAAGTAGCTGGCAGCAAAGGTCAGCCATCTGCCCGGTGGCCATGGAAGTGCCTGATCTATATAAACAGAAAAGAGCAGGAGCCACGCTGAAGACTAGGAACACCGGAGGGGCTAAAGCAGTCAGGCATCAGCAAGATGATAGAAATTCTCTAAATAGCTGGAGAACACCAAGAGCAAGGATTTGGAGCACAAGAAGGAGCAAAGGGTCAGATGCCTGAGCCCCTGGGGAAGGGAGGGAGAGAGCAGAGAACGAAAGAGAGACTTGTAAAGCAATGTAGCCAGTGCAGAGGAACTTCAGAAATGCATTTTCTGCACTCAACAAATCTTCAGAATTCAAAACAAGCCTTTAAGTATGACTTCACCAAGGAAGTAGGCGACCTGTTTTAACAGGAATGGAAACTGCACGTCCCCCAGTAGGAGCGGAAATGGCAAGACATTTCAAGACAACACATTTATAAAAAATGGCAGATACTGTGAGAAAATTTCAGCAATGCTGGGTGACCGAACTCTAGTAATTTTTCATTCCACTGCAGGGGTGGAGCAACCAGTAAATGAAATGAAAAACACTTTTTATAGTGTTCCTTGATATAAGATATTACCATCTGAATATTACTTTGTGTATTACTGTTAACTGTTCCATTTTGTAGAGATCAATACAAGCAGCTTCCTTAATTTATAGTATTTAAAAACCAGGATACATGGTGAAAGTAGAATTCACTTAACTGCAATTTAATTGAAATACATTCCTCTGAGTTCTTCTGGAGGATGGGAATTTTGGAATATAAGTAAGGACTACTGTAAGAAATAACATACTAGAAAAAGGTTAGGCAAGCAAAATGAAACTTAGTATATGAAATTTCATATGGTAGTAAAAATTGTTTTACAAATATTCTTTTCAGAGAGATCAGTCGCAAAGTATAACAAGGAATGAAAATGTACCATAATACACTATCTGGAAAGGCTCATTTAAAAATCTGAGCTATTACTAAACAGCAACAGACTACTTAATAGCACATAATTCTCAAACCATAAGAGCTTTAATATATTAATGAGATGAACTGGTGAGTCCTGTTGCTACTAGGATATGCTATGTTTGTGTACTTTATGCAAATCCAAAGAAGCTTTTTAAGTAATTGTTCTGTGTGTGTAAAAAACTACCTGAATTTAATAAGATTGTTTGTAACGAAGTATATCTGACGTCTAATACAGTAGAGTTTCTTTTTGGTTATTTTTTTCAAGTGAAGATGCATAAAGCTGGATGCTGGATACGTTTACTGGCTTTTTATGGTATTTCTGCCCTGCTTCCCCTTTCTGTATCATTCTCCTGAAGTTTCCTGGGTACGCTTGGCAGTTTGATTATGTATCATGTGTCTATTGAAAATATTACTTAGCTTCTCTGTTACTGGAAAATTTCATGTTGCTTGTATTAGCAATTGCTTTTAGAATGAGTGGTTTTCCCTATTAAAGTCCATATAGAGTTGAATATCAAATAATAGCATTTTCTCCTCACCCCTGCTTCTTTTTGGGTAGCTTTAAAGAGTTCTTTGCAAAAGGCAAGACATCTATTACATTTGTGAGAGAACTTAGCTTGTATGCAAGAGACATGTCCTAAAAAACTTCCTAGGTTTCTAGCAGTTTCCACAAAACATGCCTGTTAAATTATGAAGAGATATACCATAAGGCTTTGTTTAGAAAAGCTGAGATGGTGGCCAAATTGCTTGAGGAAACATAAAAAGATTAATGATTGAGTTCTGCCTGGCTCCCATATTCTCACTTCCAGAATCAGTGTAGCTGAGACATATCACAAAGATGACACTTAGTGACTCTGGGGAGGGAGCAGCAATTATTTGCCTTATTATTTTCCATGTCAGGCAAGTAATAGAGCAATATTGTGCCAGCCAGTGAAAGAAGAAATTTTTAGCTTGTCTGTCCTTCAGCTTGAAGGACTGTTGTACATAGTTCTCAAAGGCGGGTATATATTTAGAAATTAGGGCCTTACTGCAAAGAAGAACACAAACATGTAGATCTTCCACTGGATTCTACTTTGAAGCGAGACAAAATACCAGGAGGTATAAACAGTGCTCAGTTTCTGTATTAATGCCCTTCCAGGGAAGTGGCTGATGGATCACCAGCTCCAGAAAAATTATTTGGATGGTGGTGGTGTGTGGTCTTTCTCCCACGAGGCAGAGCCAAGGT
Organism: Phoenicopterus ruber ruber; assembly: GCA_009819775.1. Lineage (NCBI taxonomy): Eukaryota > Metazoa > Chordata > Aves > Phoenicopteriformes > Phoenicopteridae > Phoenicopterus > Phoenicopterus ruber. The sequence continues at coordinate 106,750,891 of CM020216.1, forward strand.
GTTTAATGTTTGTTTAGTCATTCTCAAATGTCTGTACATGTTGCCTTTGTTGTTTGTTTGTTTCATAGATCTATTTGCGATTCTTGGACTATGAGATGCAGAATTCCAACGAATGCAAAAGGAATTTTGTAGCCGTCTATGACGGAAGCAGCTCCGTGGAGGATTTGAAAGCGAAGTTTTGCAGCACTGTTGCTAATGATGTAATGCTGCGGACAGGTCTCGGTGTAATCCGCATGTGGGCAGATGAAGGCAGTCGAAGCAGCCGATTCCAGATGCTCTTCACATCTTTCCAAGAACGTAAGACCCTAATCAATGCGTCCGCCTTTCAGCTTGTTAAATAACACAAGTCCCAAAAACTGTTAATGTTTTCTTCATGCAGAGTAGTCACTGAAGAATGTTCCCAAACAAGCTACATAAATATTCAGAGCAGTTTTTATTCCAAACATTTATAGTGTGCAATAATCTGTAATGCAGTAGATATAGAGCACAGGATTCAGAGACGGGAAGACAGGTATGAGTACTCACGACCTGTCCAGTCCATCCACTGTGACTTTTATCTGATCCCCGAGCTACTGGGCCACTATGTCTCAGTTTTCCCTTACACAATGTGGAAAATAATACAGCTCTGAAGGTTTTTACCAAGCCTGATCATTTTCTATGAATTTGACTTTTTAGATCTCATTCTGACAGGCATTTGAAAAACACCTTATGATTATTTTATCACAGACGGTGGCTGTGTTTGTGCATATTCCAGAATGCATATATCAATAAACATATATGTCACATATTGCTAAGCAAAGAATTCAGTTAATTTTTTGTAGGAACAGAAGTTTTCTAAAAGCTTTACGTGATATTTTGGTTAATATTCTCTCAACGTGCCTTGCCTGCATTCCTATGTTTATATGATTTCTGGACTCATAATAAGCAAAACAGCCCTTGAAAGAAACAAAAGGTAGTTCTAGGCAGTTTAAAAAAAACCAACCAACCAACCAACCAACCAAATCACAAAAAACCCTCAACAAAACCCAATAATCCCATTCACTGAAAATTATTGACTCAGGTAATCACCTGTGAAAGATACCGTTTTGTTTTCTTTGATGGAAATAATGCGTATTTGGTCCCTTGAGGAAGGAGTATACGCATTTATTTTCACATGCTGATTCATGTTCATTTTTAATGTATTTTTTGGTTTGTGCATCACATGTCTGACAGGAAGATTTCCGTGTGGCTGTCAGTGATTGGAGTGAAGGCGCAATCCTACCAAACACATTCTTCATCTGTATTCTGTGTGTGTGTGCCCTGCAATGAGGCAATGAGGCTCTGTTGAGAACAGCCTCTGTAATTCCTTAATTATGGCTCTGATTAAAAATTTCTGACTGTCTACATGCCTGAAACTGCGTATGCCACTGTACTCTCACATTGCAGCCTTAGGGTGGATTACATTTTTCTTGTCTGTAAATCAGGCCAGGATCTAAAAGATATTGAGAACCCTCAGTTGAGACGATACTGCCCTTTTCTCATTTCTGCAACTGGAGATGTCTTGAATATTCAAGATCTGATTCATTTTTTTCACAAGGCATCCTGATCTGTTACCTTAGAAACAACTGCATAGACACTGGAGGTTCACAGCATATAAAGAACTGGAGAGTGAAGCACTATGATGACTAACTTGAAATGAAGGTTTGAATAAGTGTGTGTTTGCAAAGCTTTCATATTTTAAAGGAAAACAAGGAAAAATGTGCTTTTTGCTTTTATGACATTCCTAATATTTTTACCTGACATGCTACATCTTATGAGCTACTCCGTTCTTGTAAACTGAGGCTAGTTCATACTGCATGATATTCGGACTGGGAAGTTGAAAATATTAACACGATGTGTTTCCTGTAAATTTATTCTGAACAGTCATTGCGTGCTAAAAGCTGAAAATTTATTAAGGGCTAAATTGTGCTTTGAGATATGTATACGCAGCCCGCTCATAAATATTAGAAGAAACTGCATCTGCTTTTTTAATGCTGGAAGTGAACTTTAAAGGTTTCAAGGCGATGCCGATTGTACTTTCCGTGCCACGTCAGTTGCCCTTAAGCGCTGCCCTGTGCCGCAGACCGGTGCTGGCTGTCAGAAGTCAGCTGGAGCAGCTGCCCGGTGCGCGCGGCGAGACGCGGCTCATGGCGCGTAAACCGCACCGTCTTTCAGCAGTGCATGGGAATAATTAGATCATCTGCATGGAAGAGAAGGAATGTCAGACCTCATTCAGGGAGAGGCGCATCAGGGAACAGACACCTGTGTCTCTGCTTGGGGACAGAGAGGAAAAAAGGTATTTTGTTCACCTAGAGCTGAGAAGGAAACAAAATAGAAGATGACATTTATGTTGTGGTTATGTGCATGGGAAAGAGTGACGAAGTAAAATTCCTGTATTTGCTGTTGCTGTGGGAATGGCCAAGAGGTGGTGTGATCTGTAGCTCCCCAAGTTCCTCTCCTTAGTGTGGAGTTAAGTTGTGGAGATTGTGAGTCTTCCCTTACACAAGGCTCCGTGAACTGGAAGTGGTTTTTTGTGGAAACAGGCTACTTTTAGCCTGAGGAATGTTGTCTTTCTGCGTGTCTGTTCAGTGTTAATTCTTGTTACAGAGCCGTTTCCTGGGGACTTGACGTTTGTATAGAACAGAGAAATCTTAAAGAGATTTCTTATATGATTATTTTCATACAGTTTGATCAGTGTGCTCCAATTACATTTGAAATATATGTCTTTTTTGTTGGTGTCTAAAAAGTGGTCCTACAAGTTTCCAAACCTCTAGCAGCGATGCTCTGCAGAGCAGCAGTGCTATAAATATGTCTGAAGGAAAGGCATACAATGCAAAAAGTTGTTAAATTTCCTACGCCAGAAAATCAGTAACGATTCTCAGATCATCAAAATAGTAGTAGAGCTCTAAGTAACACTTAATAACCAATTAATTCTTAATAGCTGATAATTTAGAGTGATGATCTGGTATTTCGTGATCAGCATTATTAGCTATTTCAACTATCATTATGGGTTTTGTCCTTACCTTTTTATCTTTAATATATATCTTCTAAGCATATATATCTAATCATATTTTTGTGTATGGTAGTCACCGTCTACAATAGATTTCAAATATCCAATAAATTAATTTAAGAATCAGAAAAAGGAAAACAAGAAAGCTGGTATCACCAAAAGGTGTCTGTTCATCTGGTAAGAAGACTTGAAAAATGAGTCTTTGTTTTTTCACCCGCTGACTAACTGTTCATTTCATTTTCCGTGACTGTGAGAGTGATCTCCAGCCTGATTAATGACAGACATGCTACACCTACAGCTTCTTCAAAGAGCTGCTCCTGAGCAGACACACCTACGCTTTAACCTGAAAGCAGATTCGTAGAACCAGGGCATATGGGATAAGAGAAAATCCCTCTGTATGCACAGCAGGCAAGATGTTCGCTCTCTTGCCTCGGGCTGCTATCTGGTAGCACTGCTTCCTTCTCCATCCGTAACCCTGCATCAAAAACCCCAGACCAGAAGAATATCCTTCCTTCTCTTCTTTTGTTGCCCCTTTGAGCTACAGACTGTTTTTAAAGCCCTGTCACAGGTGGCTTTCTTAAAGGAGCACAAGTTCTATCATTCTTATTTTCTTTTTATTAATAAAACCCACAATTGGATAGAAATTTAGGGCCACATTTAGAAGAGTAGTGCACAGCTTTATCGAGTAACAGCGCTCAAGTCCTTGTTTACAGCCAGATTCCCTGGAGATGATCACCCCTGCACGGGCAATTCTCTCATGGGGAAAAGGCACTGCAGGCATGCAGTTTTAGTGATTGTGTTTGGTCTGATAATGCAAAGGGAACCACTGAGAAAGGGAACAGCAAAGCGATAGGTGCAACACGTGTGAAGAGGTGGTTTCCCTCTGCAAGGACTTAGGAGTGTAAATAGATTGCAGCTTTGCTGGTTTTGCTCCCTGCTTCCACACTACTACGTAAAAAAGAAAACATTGGGGTTGCCTCCTTACTGGTGAGCACTCCTCTGTGATTTTCTGCCCCTCTGTGCTATTTGCAGCTCGCTCTAGTGAAAACCCCTCCCTGGCTGAGCATCCCAATGCCTCTCTGCCCCCGAACAAAATAACTGTTTGTGGTGCCTGGAGCGTATAAGCTGAACACAGGCGAGCTCTGAGCACGTGCTCCTGAGCTGCCCTTCTCTGGTGAGTCCGTATTAAAAAAAAACAAACCCATGAAACCACATACAAGTGTTTTTTAAAGACTAGATTATTGATGTGTATCTGGTATTAACTGTCCGTAAAAGTTACATTTATCTTGAACGGAGCTGTCTGAAGGTGGCTGAGAAAGAAAATTCAGTAGTAAGCACATTTCATTTTCAAGTTTCTAATAGCTGTATTTTAATAAGATTTTTTTTTCATTACTGGCAAATGAAAAGATAAGTAATTTTACTTTAGGTAATATGGTTGTACAGTACTAAAAGCATCTTAATAATTTTATAATTTTAATAAAGTGAAACAGTCTCTCAGCATGACTGATGAACTGCTTCTTGGAGAGGCTGAGAGAAAATTTTTTCCTCTGTTTCAAGGATGATTCAGGGAACATCTGAAGAATTTAATTTTTCTTTCTCTTGTGAAGGAAAGAAAGCTCTGTTTTTCAGTGAGGAACAGTGGGAAAAATCCAAATGATTTATACTTAAAAGAATTCATGTGCAGAGCATGATGCAACGAGCTGTCTTGAGGACGTGAGGAGTAGGTGTGAAATGTCTAATGAGTTCAATGTAAAGTATTTCTCACATCTAACCATTATTAAGATTTCAGAATTTTCCCATTCACCCTCAGGAGAAAAAAACAAGACCTCTCTAAAATGTTATGACAAGAAGGGAAGGGCGAGAAGAGAGAGAAGCCTAAAAATAGCAAATGGGGTAGGACATTCACCTAAGATTAGGGAGTCCCAGACTGAAATCCCCGTCTTGAAACAGGCTCAGAGGGTAAATCCACACGGCTCGATGAAGTACGATGCAGACGCGCCAGCCGGCTTGCTCAGAGCTAGTTCACGCCCTGGAAGCAGAGGAGTTACACCAGCTCCGCACGGTGCCGAGGAACAGTGTAAATAAATGCACTGGGGAAGGCGCTGCACGCAGGCGGAACAGCCAGGCCTCACCCCAGGCCCGCCGCAGGGCAGCTTTTGACTTCGTCTTGTAAAGGTGTTTTGACCTGGCCGTGTTTGCGTTTTATAAGCAAGGTATCCTGTAATGCCCAACAAAATGATGCTCAACACACACAGATAAGGGATTTTATTATTAACGTCGTAACATCTCAATAGTATAACAATTATTAATAACACACAGAACACTTAATTGCTACAGTGCCTTATAAACATTATCATTTTATAGTATAAATGTGCATGTATTACTTGTGATTATTTATTTTATTGCCTCAGTGAAAGCAGTATTTTTTATAAAATATATAAAATATGACTGCTTTTATTTCATGTTACTTTGTAAACATGGCGTATGGAAGAACTATTAATGCTCTTTATGTTTCTCTGCCTCAGGGCTATTCAGGATTAAAAGAATTTACGATCATTTTGCATTAATAAATGAACAAGTATCGATTATCGGCTACATGTGCATTCCCAAAACCTTCCAATAGTAAGAAAATATAGACAACTCCATTGGCTCAATTTTTATAAATTCTGAAAGCAGTTACCTTCAAATACTAAATTCAGGCTTCTTTGAACACTGTGATGGTAACCTTCTGGAAATATGATCATTATAACAATCTCCTAACTTGTACTAGGAAAAAAAAATATATTTACATGCTAGATAACACAAATAGGGTTGTTATTACTATAGGATTTTTTAAAGTATAGGTTTCCTAAACCTGAAAAAGACTCTGGGATATCATGTCTATTCCTGTTAACTCACTTGCTTATATATCTTCTAGGATAAGTGCACCATCTTGTGTTCAGTATAAATACTTGTTGCAAAGCAGAAGATGTTCCATTATAATTAATTTAATAACTATAAAGTCTGTTTGTATATCAAGATACAAGGTATCTCTACACATACCACACAAATTTTTAAAAAGAAAATATTATCATTAAAAATGACGTAGAATGAAAGTGTGTGAAGTTTTTCATTTTGTATATATTATTTTATACAAACTATAGTTTTACATAAAAATAATTATTGCTTCAAATCCAAACTGGAAAAAGAACCTTTAATAATATTTTTTTTCTTTAATTGGTGATTTAATTTAAATTATAGCATTTTCATGCTGTAAAAATCCAACAATTTATCAAAAACTTAAAGTTATTAAAATAAATCAAGTTGAGTTATATGTATAGTTCTAATTTATTCACTTCTGTTATAATCATTCTAATCATTCATTGTGCTCAATATGCTATCATCATCTCACTTATTTCTAGGCCAGTACCTTGGCAGAGCTTGACTCAAGGCAGCTTTGGGACACAGGAGAAATAACATAACTGTGTGTTCCCAGCTGTTACTTTTAATCTAATTAGGAAGCCATCTTTTCAGAGAGCTTTTCAGAGGAGGGTTGAGGTTGGAAGGGACTCTGGGATATAGTCTAGTCCAATCCTCCTGCTCAAGCAGGATCAGCTACAGCAGGTTGCTCAGGGCTGTGTCCAGTTGGGTTTTGAATATCTTCAATGATGGAGACTCCACAACCTCTCTGGGAAGCCAGCTCCTGCACAGTGTTTGACCAGCCTCAAAGTAAAGTTTGTTCTTGCATTTAAGGGGAATTTTCTGTATTTCGTTTAGCCTTCACTGCTTCTTGTCCCATCACTGGGCACTGCTGAGAAGAACCTTGCTCTGTTTTCTTTACTCCCTCCCATCAGGTACTTGTACACATTGATGAGATCCCCCCCAGGCCTTCTCTTCTCCAAGCTGAACAGTCCCAGCTCTCTCAGCCTCTCTTCATATGTCAGATGATGGAAGCCTTTAATGGTCTTTTTGGCCCTTCGCTGGACTCATTCCCGTATGTCCACGTCTCTCTTGTGCTGCAGAGCCCAGAACTGGACCCAGCACTGCAGATGTGGCATCACCAGCACTGAGTAGAGGGGAAGGATCGTGTCTCTCAACCTGTCGACAATGCTCTTTCTGATGCAGCCCAGGTTACTGGTGGCCTTTGACAAAAGGGCACCTTGTCGGCTCATGGTCAGCTTACTGCACACCAGCACCTTTTCTGCAAACTTGCTTTTCAGACGGTCAGTCCCCAGCATGTACTGGTGCGTGAAGTTATTCCTCCCCAGGCACAGGACTTTGCACTTCCTTTTGTTGAACTGCTTGAAGTTCCTGTTTCTCCAGCCTATTGAGACACACCTGTAGAGCCACCCAACCACTTGGTCTGTCAACCAGTCCTCCCACTTTTGCATTGCCTGTGAACTTGCTGAGGATATACCTGTCCCATCATCCAGGATATTAAAGAAGTTAAAGAGTATTGGCCTCAGTACTGACCCTTGGGGTACCTCACTAGTGACTGGCCTCCAGCTGGACTTCATGCTACTGATCACAACTTTTTGAGCTTGGCAGTTCAGCCAGTTTCAGTCCAACTCACTGTCCATTTATCTAGCCAATATTCATTAGTTTGTCTATGAGGACGTTACGGGAAACAGGGTTGAAAGCTTTTCTTAAGTAGAGATACACAACATCCACTGCTGTCCCCTTACTCCCAAGCCAGTCATCCAATTGTAGAATTCTGTCATGTTGGTCAAGCATGATTTCCCTTTCATGAGTCCATGCAGACTACACTTTTTTTGTCCTTCATGTGTTTGGAAATGGTTTTCAGTATTATTTGCTCTGTCACCTTCCGAAGGATCGAGATGAGGCTGATTGACCTGTAGCTCTCAGGATTCTCCTTCTCACCTTTCTCAAAGACAGGAGGACATTTGTTTTCTTCCAGTCCTCGGAAACGTCCTCCAATCACCATGACCTTTCAAAGATAATCAAGTGGCCTCGCAATGACATTAGGCAACTACTGGGGGCATCCCATCAGGGCCCATGGGCTCGCGTCTGTCCAGTTTGCTTAAATGTTCCCTAACCTGGTCCTCCTCCACTGAGAGTAAGTCTTCCTTGCTCCAGGCTTTCTCCCTCATCTCAAGTACTTGGAACTCCAAAAGGCAAATCCCATAAAAAAAAGATGGAGGAGAAGGCAGCATTCAGTACCTCAGCCTTTTCCATGTCCTTTGTCACCAAGTCCCCTACCCCATTCAGCATCACACCCACACTTTCCCACACCTTTCTTTGGCAGCTGACATACCTGTAGATGCCCTTTTTGTTGTCCTTTACAGCCCTCATCAGATTCAACTCCAGGTGGGCTTCAGCTTTCCTAACTGTATCACTGCATCTTTGGTCAGTGCCCCTGTATTTCTGCTGGAGTCATCTGACCCTGCCGTCACCTCTTCTACATGTCCTTTTTATGTTTAAGTTTTATCAGGAGCTCGTTGTTCATCTGTGCAAGCTAACTGCCACCTTTGCTTGATTTTTTGCTTGTCCAGGTAGACAACTGTTGCACTTGGAGGAGGTGATCTTACAGAATCAACCAACTCTCCTGGACCCCTTATCTTTCGGGGACCACCTCCCATGGCATTCTTCCAAGCAGACTCCTCAACAGTGAAATTTTGCTCTCCTGAGGCCCAGGGCCGTGACCGTGCTTTTTGCCTGATTCTCTCTCCGCAGCATCCTGAACTCCACCATCTCATGATCACAGCAGCCAGGGCTGCACCTGACATTCATGTCCCCAACTGGTTCTTACTTGTTTATAAAACAGCAGAGCTCCCCTCATCAGCTCCTTGATTACCTGTATCAGAAAGTTATCATCAATGCACTCTGGAAACTTCCTGGGGTGTTGTGCCCTGCTGTGTTGCCCTCCACAGATATCAGGTGGTTAAAATCCCCCATAAGGACCAGGGCCTGCGAATGTGAGGCTTCTTCCAGCTGTCTGAAACTGGAATACTACAATATCGGTAGCTGTGAGCCGACACTGGGCTGCCCACTAATCCTGACCCAAAACCCCTTACTTGGCTCACTGCTCAACCCAAGGCACGGCTCTGTGCGCTCCCGCTGCTCTCTCATATAAAGGGCATTTATACAGTCATGGGGAAGACTGCAGATTGATAGAGTTGGGCTTCTGCTGGGTGGAGAGGTTTGTGCTGCTTTATCTAGTTGAAGCTAATGATAGCAGTAGCTTTCTTTTGTGACAACATCCACAACCTTTCCTCAGGTTTAAACGTTTACCTTTTGAGGCATTGCCATAGATGTTGTTCAAGACTCAGGTTAAGCTATCAAGTGTGGCTGCCACATACCTTGTCTGCTTGATTCCACTCCCATCCTGGATTCTGTAACCGCTTCAGGAAAGCATCAGGACCAGATCCATCTTGCTGTAAAAGAATCCTGTTTACTACCAGTTCATTTATCTTTTTGCTATTACTAGAATGTCCTTGATGCAGCATCCCAAGACCCCTTTGCTGTGCCTCTTCAAGGGCAAAAAACCTAATTCCTCCAATGTACAATGGGACTGACAAGTTTTCAGCTTCTCTTGATGCTTTCATTCATTCCAACAAAAAGCCTTCATTAGAGTGGGGAAAATATATTGATTTCTTATGCAGTTTAATCACTCCAGGTCCAAGGGACCACAGAGAGGACTTGACTGTACTAATTTTATAAACGTGAATAAGAGGGGGCTGTTTGTCATTAGATTTAGGAATCTTACATTTGGGTTTCTCTCATGCTAAGTTTGCTGTGCTTACTCTGAAATTGCTCTGCCTCACTATTCATCTAGTTTTGACATTTATTCACACACCATTGCCTTCCTCCATGGTTCAACCGCACAATTTAGAGAAACTGAAATTTTCTTTCTTGTTTCTTCCTTCCTCTTGCCTTTCTTTTCCAGATCTCCCTGCCATCACTTTGCATAATTATCCCTTCTTCTCAAATCTGCAAAAAACATCTTTTGTACTGCTCTTGTCTCTCTTATTTCTGAAACATTTCCTAATATTTTTCATTTGATATAAAATCTCTTGTCATTCCTTTCAGTGCAGAATGCCTTAAGTGTCATCTATTTCTGCTGTGCAGTTCTCTCTCTCTTCCTCTTCCTTTCACTTCCTTTACTACCTTCCTCTAGTTCCTCCTTTTCTACTTGCCACCACTATACTTCTAAATTCCTTTATTTCTCCCTCACACAACTGTCCTTCCTTCCCTCCAATTGTCCTCTATTCTTTTGGGGGTTGTTTTTCTACTATTAATCCTTTCTTTGCTGTTGCATTCAGGATTAAATCAGACTGATTTTAAAGTGGCAAGAGCAAGTCATAGACATCTAAGAAGTTCTGCCTGCTCAGACACAGCACCCTGTCCTCACCACTTCACTTCTAAGGCCTTTCATGCCACTCTGTATGTTTTTTGGTGTTTTGGTGGGGTTTTTTTTCTCCTTCATGGCTTTATTAGCATAAACTTTCCTAATCCTGCACTTATTTTTTTCCCCTTGTTCCCCTGTCACTCTTTGTGCTTTCTCCATTTGTCATTTGGGTTTTCTTTTCTTTTGCATTTCCTACTTATTACCATGTATTTTGAATGGGTGGCTACTTAGGTCTTCTTAGATTTCCCTTTCTTAAATTCTCTCCCTCTCTTTCCCTTTTTTTATTTAGAGCAGGCAGTGAGAGTCTTTGTGTGTGTTGGAAAGAACCAGTCCCAAAAGATCCTCACCTTGCCCAGAAACAGGGATTGCAGCTAGAGTGTGAAAGGACGATAGTGCCTCTGGTGGGTCCCCTATATGATGTGTCACATCATGATGTGACACAGTTTCCTCCAGGGTCAGCCCTCACCGACCCCAAATTACACCACAGATGGATAAGGCCTGTCCCAAAGCACCCTGCCTTGCTGACATGCACCTGTACTGTGCTGTTCTTTCTGTCCAGCTTAAAGCAAAATCCTTCCTGTACCAAACTTAACACCTGACCAGGGTCACTGCAGCTTAGGATATGGTGTACCAGATTTTTCCAGAAATTGAACAGTGGGCAGAACCAGTGTGGCTGATCCGTCTCCTGCATTGGCTAAGAGATACAGTATATCTGTACTGCTATATCTGAGCGGATGGTTGCGTATTTGGGGGCGTGTACAAGTTTTGATGGCATTTACTATTTGTTTAACAGACCATAACCACTCTGAAGAAGCCATTATAGTCAGTTATGGATATCTGAACTCAAGCACTTATTGAAAAGTGGATTTCTTGACATGATGTATGGCGTCATTAAGTTCTGCAATATAAATCCTTTGTATTGTCCTTAGTTAGCAAACCGCTGAAGTAGTTGTCTGCTCTGAGCCAGTCTCTGTGCTATGCATATATGTTGTCATAGGAACTGCTTTTAAAGTTGCAGAGGAGAAAAATTGCCATGAAGCATCAAATTCTAAGTATCAATAATACGAGCATCGTAACTCCTTTCTGATTAGTTAAGGGTCTGAGGTTATTTTTTAACTTTTCGTTAAAAATAATTATAATAACGTTTTTGGGTTGTTTGAGCTAAAAAAATACATAAACATTTCATTTTTACTGATTTAACACTGATGAAGTTTGTGGCTCTTTTTCTAAATGGAGGAAGATCTTCTGGTTTGGTTTTAATAAAAGAAATATGAGGAGCAATTTATCTTTACTATGTTATATAATTTTGGAGTAGTATCGTTACAACCGCGACACCTAAGGATCTCCCAACACTTGAGTAAGTAGCAGAGTTTAGCAGTGTGTACAATTCCTTCTGACGGCCTCCAAGCTGCTTCTTCACAGTAATAGTATATGTCCTTCATCCTCCAGCTTTAATCTGTGTGATTCTCCCAGACCATGGGCTTCAGGGACACTGAAGACTGTTGCTTTTTTTAATCTTCACTCTTGTGATCAAAGGGGTACTTTTTTACTGCAGCCTTTCTTATGACCAAAAGGTTTTAAAAATAATTTTATTTTCTCTGTGGATAAATGTTTGGGCACCATTGATACGGGCACTAAAGTACAGATCTTCTTTGAGTCACACAAGTTTTCTTATAAAACTGGAGTTTCAGCAACAAACTTTAAAAGAAATTATTTCCCGTACACCGGATCTTGCTGCGATACAGTTGACTTTTTTCATAGCAGCCCATAGAGTGCTGAGTTTGGGATCTGCGGCTAAAACTGTTGATAGCACATCAATGGCCCTCCACCAATGTATAGGGGGCCAACCCACTTACAGCCATGAGAGTCAGACTATGAGAAAGTCCAGCCATGTTAGACAGAACTGAAAATCTCTTGCCACAGACTAATAAACAGCGTGTGACTTGAGTGCTCTCAATGCTGCATGTCAAATATTACATATGCTCAAGGAACCTGTGTTGTATAGCTTTCTCCTATTAAAGATTACATGATCACTCCTAGACGTTTGTTGTGGAGGGCTGAATGACTTACTACTTAATAACAGCTTTTTCTCTCTTGTTTTTAGCCCCTTGTGAAGCCAACACATTCTTTTGCCACAGTAATATGTGTATTAATAATACATTGGTCTGCAATGGACTCCAGAATTGTGTATATCCTTGGGATGAAAACCACTGCAAAGGTAATGTGTAGAATTCGAAATGTCAAGTCACTTAGACTGCGTGGGATACAGCATATTATCCTTAGCTTCTTGTTAAGTATGTGCCAGATGGGTCAAAGCTCAGGAAGAGCAATTCAGGGAGAGCATACATCAAGCAATAGAGAAAATGAAGAGAGGTAAAAATACCTATGGATTTTACTGTCAGTGTTTGCATTTGTTTTGCTTGGTGTTGATTTGTGCTGGTAATGTCCTTCTGGCTGGGTATGTCCTTCTGGCAGGCTTTCTGATCACTTGGTCTCCGTTTCCCGTACAATCTAAAATATAATTAAAAGTCATATTTAGTTCCTTTGTCATAGTTACCTTTGTAGCGGAGTAACATACGGGTAGCAGGTGTCTTTTAGCTGCATGCCATGCCCGTAATAGCCCAGGCGGGCCAAAAAGCCAAGGTGAAGTGGAATTAACACTATAATAAAGCAACCAAATCTACCTATAATCAAGTGAAATTGAAGAGCAAGAAACAAGCACAGGAAATCAGGCATAATGTCTATTTCATAGGTAGGGACTGACGTTCCCAACCAGGTGCTGACAATGGTTTCTAAATATTGCTCTGTGTTTCTGGGGAAAAAAAAAAAAAAAAAAAAAATCAGCATCTGTGCTGTGTTCAGGGAAGAGCTTAAGTAACGTGCATTGCAGGCTAGGGAGACAGTTCGCTTCCCCCCCCCGCCTGCCCCACTACTGCAGATTTGTTCCTGGAAACATGGGAAATGCCAAATTTAGGAACCAATCAATAAAAAATTCAGAATGAGGTGGATTAGCAGTCAGCCCATAAGTCTGCTGAAGCCTGTAAAATCCTGACAAGCAGTGCAATAGGGTAAAACACAAATGAAAACATACTTCAAAAGAACACAGCAAAACTGTGGCATAGAATAATATTCCTCAAAGAAACTAAACATATGATTGGGAAATAATTATCTGTTTTCTACTTCTTCAGCACAGAGGAAAACAGGAAACCCTCCCCTCTCTTTTAATTTCCAGTATAATTTTCAGCTTTCATTTGCCAAGTATCTTTTCATTGGGGCTTGTGCGTTTCTTTCTCCCCTGTGTTTTTTCTGACTAGAACAAGGAGGTCTGCTGCTTCCAGCAAAAAGATTGTTTGCCGCTGTGTTGCTTTTTCTAACTCTGCTATTTCCCCAGAGTCTGTGTCAGTCAGTTAGAGAAACCCCAGGTAAATCTACAAGAGTAGGCAATGGGGACTACTGAAAAGTTTGGGTTTGGTATCTAGGAGATTATGAAGAGATGGATGTTATTGTTTTGGGGCCAATAACTTTCATTTCAAAGCCTTTTTATTAAGTCCTTTGGTGTGTTTTAGGTTGCCAGGAAAAATTACACTAAACTGGGTGTTGAAACTTAATCACAGTTGTTGAGTCTTGCTATGCCTGTGAGAGATTGATGCGAATGCTTTCAGTTTGGATTTCCACAAGGCTCAGTCACTGTCTCATGTGTCTGCAGCCATTTGAAAGCAAATCGCAGAGAAACATACACAACAGTAGGGTGAAACTGTTTTTCTTTTTATTCTTTTCCTGCATATTTTCTCTTTTTCTTCATTCACGACGCTGAGTTTTCTGGCTAACTTCCTAGAGGCCCCTGAGTAAAGGATAGTAGGTAGGATCAGCTTTTAGATTTTTATGGGTGTTTAGAAAAGTTCTGGTAATTAATAGGTCAGGAACAAAAGAAATAACTTGCACATTTTTTTTTTTTCCTTTCTGAAACCTCAATTTGAATAACTTCTCTATTTTCTCCTGATTTAGCTTTTTCATTGAATACGGTCAACAGTCCCAGTCAGCTCATAAACATTAGGACTTCATCGGAGTTCCCAATGCAAAGAAGAATTTCTTTTTAAATCCTGTAAAGTCTTGCTGTTTCATTGGTCCTAATGTCCTAGCTGCATATATTTACTGGAAGAGACAGAAAATAACGAAGAGAACGTCTGTAACAGTCTTGTGGGCTTTAGCAGGCAAATGGAGTTCAGAGGTGACACTAAAGCCATCTGCTTGTTATGGTGGTTGCTTTTTATAAAAAATATAACTAATTCTTTCATCTAATTAAGCTTGTAATGTACCCTGAATAAATCACTTTCCAAGTGAATAGGCACACAGAGGGCCTGTGTGCTGTTTATTTGGCTTTCACGAATACCCGATTTCTTCCTTTTTTCTTTTTGTCAGTGAGATTGATTAAGTGAGCTCAGACGTAGACTAGGCTTGGCTTTGCAGTAATTTGTGAACCCATCATGATTGTTTTTATTCTGGAACTGCAATTAACGCTGTGCTTTTTCTTCTCCTGTCACACAGAGAAAAGAAAAGCTAACCTATTGGACCAACTTACCAATACCAGTGGGACTATAATTGGGGTGACCTCTTGCATTGTGATCATCCTCATTGTTATCTCTGTCATAGTACAGATCAAGCAGCCTCGTAAAAAATTTGTCCAAAGGAAAACAGACTTTGATCAAACAGTGTTCCAGGAGGTGTTTGAGCCTCCTCATTACGAGTTATGCACCCTCAGAGGGACAGGGCCTACAGCTGACCTTGCTGACGTTGCAGATGACTTTGAAAATTATCATAAACTGCGGAGATCATCTTCAAAATGCATTCATGACCATCACTGTGGATCACAAGTGTCTAGCATTAAGGGCAGCCGTAGTAACCTCAGCACAAGAGATGCTTCTGTCTTGACAGAAATACAACCCCAGCCTGTAAAACCACTCATTCAGCCCATGAACAGGAGAAATATCCTTGTCATGAAGCATAGCTACTCACAAGATGCTGCAGATGCGTGTGAGATAGACGAAATTGAAGAGGTACCGACCACAAGTCACAGGCTGTCCAGACATGATAAAGCTGTTCAGCGGTCAGTATCAATAGATTTTTGATGAAGACTATTGTGTAAGGACTTGATTGGCCAACCATATTCACTCTTTATTCAGTAAAGACATATTTTCTTTCTTCTTTATTTATTGTTTAAATTTCTGTTTCCTGATAGCACATACCATTATAGTATCTCTCTCTTCCTGTCTCTCTTTCTCTCATCTCTGCTCTTGTTTCCTGAAGGATCCTATATCTCAGTTTTACCTTTCTACTTTATATCTTTCTTTTTCTTTTACTATTTTACACATTCCCACATGCATACACACACAGGTCAACAGAGAACAGGTACAATTTTTAAAAACCAAAGAAGATTTTGTGTGAATCTAGTTTTTGAAAGAGCCAAATGCATGTGGTTTCCTTGTAACTAAGAGGTGGCCTTGAGTATCATCCACTGTTGGTCTGACATCTCTAAATCAACACATCAATAAATAAAAAATACATGTATCCCTTTTGATGCATGGCACAATAATGAGAAACATAGTCATGGGTAAGGAAACCGCTTCTCTCGTGAAACATTATCTTTTATATAATGAATGACAATATTTGCAAAAATTTACTGTATCTGTTCCATTATTAATCACAATATCTTGGCTTGTCATATTAACATATATATATATCAATTAGAACATGAGACAGCATAGTGAAAAGAGAATACTTATATATTCACATCTAAGAATGTAGTTAAAAGGAATCTTTCTAATCAATAAAAAAGTAAGGTAAAGTCAAGCATGATATCTTTAATAAAAGCTATTTCTACTGTATATTGCACTTTGAATGACTGTAAATATGAATGATTAAAAGTTTACAAGTAAAAGAAAAAGAAAAGCAGAAACATTTATGAACCATTTATTTGCAAAAGAACACAGAAACTTTTTTATATACATTTGTGTTTTCTCTCGCATGCATTATTTATGCACTTCTTGTGACTGTTTACATGCCCTCCATATTTTCTTTGCACATTAAGGCATTTCTGTCTCTTAAAAAAAAATAGGTTATTTGGTTATTCTAATCTAATTGCATGCCAATGTAAATTACTTCATGAATATTGATTATCATCAATATGATTGATTATCAAGGTGTACTGTTTATTAAGTATCTATATGCATATATTTCTTTTTTTCTATGCAAATATTATTATTTTGAATGAAATAGCCATAACATTCCAGGTTCTGCCTCATTGGGTCTCTAAGCAAACATGAGTCTGAGTACAACACAACTAGGGTCTAAGAGACAAACGTGAGGTAAGTAAACGTACCTATACAACAATCGAAACATCTGTCGCTTTCCATTTTATTTGTTATACTGCCAAAATGCATGTTAGTTCTCAAGTTATATGTCACCTTGTATGGAGAGGGCCAGGCTTGATTACTGAGAAAACTGACAGACAGGTGACCACTTTAGCGTTGGAAACTAAGGAAAATCTATTAATTCCTTATTCTTGACAGTGCTATAATCATCCCCTAGCTAAACATAATCTTCATTTTAAACACATTATAAAGACAGAGGCTTTGCATGGCTCTGGTGTTTCATTTATTTTTTTATTTATGAAAATAAAATTTAGAGTCCCAGCATGTGAAATAGTATGTAAAACTTGGCAATCTATCTAACCCAAGCCGGGAAAATGTGGAACTATCTGTTTTCAGTCGATTTCATTCATTCAACCTTGTAAAGTGTCGGGGGAAGGCTATGTGGTAGTACTGATAAATTTAGAGATTTTGTAGCACTAATGTTAATGTTTGCAAATTAAACTTCCTTGTCTTGAGACTCTTCCTAAGCTTTTCATTTTTATATAATTTGTTATCAACACTTAATCTCAATAAACATAATCTCAGATGTTTATAATGAAGTTATAGATAGCTGCTAGTCTATCAATTTATATATGTATATGTATATACATATAAAAAACATAGATATGTGTATATACATGTTTCTATGTGTATATATGTAGACAGCAATTTTACTGGGAAAGAATCCATTAATGCTTTTATTGTTTTTAGATAGTTTAGGTAAATATTTGTCTGTATTTTTCCTCATAGAGAGAACATATTTTAACTTTGTTTTGCTTTCAGACAACTATTCACGCAGTCGTGCAAACCCTGAATGGAAAAATCTATAGTGAATTATTTCAGCTGTCTGAAAGAGAGAGTGGACATGTTTCTAATTTCATTTCATTTCCTTTATCCAAACCTAAGAAGTACAGACATAGTTTATTTCCTTAGCAAGATATTCCCATTGCACAATAATATGTTTCTTTTGTAATTTGGTTGCTGGCCACCAAGTGCTGCTTAGTTTCTGAATACATTTGGAGATTTGCTGCAAACTTGAAGAAGAAACTAGCTCCTAACTGAGACTGTCCCCCCCCCCCTTTTTTTTAATCTTAGTTTTATTTCAGTTGATTTGTTTTATGTCTGTCTTTTACTTGTATGTTGTGTGACATGTGCAAGAAGATTTACATTGAACTTTTTTGTTATATGTACGTTGTTTTCATTATATAGACTGCTTGAGAATATTGCGCTCCTGGGTGATTTTGAACATGCTACAATGAAATGTGAAACTATCGACCTTGGAAACACCAGCTAGAGGTTTTATGGACTCTCTGACCAGCTATTCTCATATCATGACAAAACTGAGCAAACAGTGTTGAGTAAAATTACTAGAAGGCAATAAGACTTTGGTTATTATGCTTATCGGTCATTTCTCTTTTTCTTTTTCTCTCCTCTTTTCGTTGCAAGTTAAATTCCCAATTTCAGGAACAATTTATTGAAATCAGGTATTTAGCCATTCATAATCACTTCAATAGAAATGTTTGTTGGATAAGCATCTAGCAATACGACTGAATTTGACATTGAGAAAATAATCTGCATGTATGTTACTGAATATTTGAGTTGGCAAAAATCCCTTTATTAGATACATTGTAAAAAGCATGCATTCACAATTATTGCTGTTACTGTTCCATTTCTGTGTCATATGCTTGCTACTTGTAACTTTTTATATAAAGATACATAAAACAATGTATAATAATTTCTTACCTTGAGTTTAATGGCAATGTTTTCTTTTACTAAATTTACAAATCATGTGTGATTCGGGAGATTAGCTCAAAATGTAGCTTCTAGGAGCTTAAACCCCAGATACATCAGAGAATCAGCTTTCTCTCATCCCCCACTTACTGAAAAGCTAAATACATTAATTTCTTAAGATTTAAATGAATTTATCATACGTAAAGTCGATCACCTAATTTCAATTAAAAGGTTTGTGATAACCTTTGTGGGCAATTCTGTACGCTTAACTAATTAATTTCCATGGCAATTATTAGGAAGTTTGCTTCAGTGTAGCAGAGTAGCAGATTTTTATCGGTTATACAAATGTTATGGCTGGGCTCCAATTTTAGAGATACAGATATAAACCACTTCCTTATGCAAGATAAAATCATATTCATAATTCAAGCTATAAACATTAGTAACCAACACCAAAATCAAAATTGAGAGGTTAAGTGATTAAGGAATTATTGTAGGCTGCAAAGCCACAATTATGTAAAGTTGAAACCCCTCTCATTTAAGAACTCAATAACCCTGCATAAAATCATAGTTTCATTATCTATTTAAAGTGTTATCTTCCAAATTCTGTTTCAAAACAAATCCCAGTTCTTTCTTAAACATATTGTGTCATTCATGGTTGTTAGCTTTTTCTGTGGGAGGAATTCCACGGAACTTCCCAAAGTAGAAATAGATGGGAAAAGAGAAAACCTGAAAGGCTGACATAAAAAATAAGGTGACCTATATCAGCTATTTAAATATATAGTACCTAATTTATGTAATTAAAAATACAGGAAAACTGATTTCTGCAAAACAATTTCTACAAATGTGATTTAGGAATGACATGAGAAGAAGAAAGGTTTCAGGTATTTCGCCTCCTTTTTTGTACAGTATATTTGCAATATATTTTACGTAATTTGATTTTAGCTTGATTAATTTGTTTATTATCGTATATTAGCTGCAAAAACCAGTCCTCCCTCCTCTGCAGTCATTGGGAGTCATTGAGTCATCTCTCAGTTACGTGGATTTTTAGCATGCACTAACAGTTTATTCATCAATATGTCTTTCCAAGTTCATACGTTTTTTTTCTTAGTCTTTCCAAATCCTATCTCAGGATCCTTTCTTAAGCATATTATGTTAAGATATTTGCCACATCCACACTTAAAATGGATGTATCCACGCATCCATTATAAAATCAAGGAAGAATGAAAGACTTGCTGAAAGAAATGCATATACATGCACACACATTTATGTGTATTTATAAATATTTGCTAATGGAGATAGTGTATAAATAAATATATAAGGAGAAATCTAAATATGCGAATTTAGCTTTGAATGAATTATATTGGTCACCTAGAAAAATGCTGAAGCCTTGGATTTCAAAGTTGCTATGTATTTAAGTGCCTAAATCCCACTGAAACATAGAGTTGGTCTAGTCCCTCATAGACATGCACACAATGAAACCCATTTTGCGATTTTTCCGGTGAAGTAAGTGTTGACTGAGAGAATTTAACTGGAGAAGACATGAGTATTAATAATTACGTTGCATGCACATCCTTGCTTTCTTAAAAAAAAACCTAATTACATCAGGGAAAATGAGTGAGAAACATAAAAACCTGTAAATAGAGCAGGTCATGCAAAGTGAGAATGGTAATACTTACTTGATCTTGGAAACTCCTTTAGAAACATGTTGTCTAATAGCTAGGTATGCCCTTAAACAAAAACACCATTGTAAGTGATAAAATATGCATATACTGGGGGGGGGAACAGGGTCAAATTATAAAATTATCTATTAAAAAATAAATGACAATAAATTCAAACCCAATTAAAATATTTAATTTTAAGTAATTATATTTGGTATGTAATCAGTGTAAATAATAGCCTAGTCCACTACACTGCAAACAGTAAAGATAACCTTTGTTTGGTATCACACAATAGTAGGATATCTTAATGTGACCTATAAAACTCAAAATACTAAAATAAAAGGGGTTGTTGCTGGCAGTAAACAGTTTGCCTTTCCTACGAGCATTTTTTTATATTATGAAGCCACTTTTTTTTAAAAACAGAAAGTAGTTCAAGCAAGCTAGTTCAAACAGACAAGCTAGTTCAAGCAACTTCAAGTTCACCCAAGTTCAATTGGCTATAAAAGGAATACTCAAAACTGGTATTTAACCACAAACTAGAAGTGAAATTTAACCTATTCTAGTACACCTTTTCCATTTTATGGAAAGAAGGTTTGGCACGTTAAACTAACACAGCTACATGTATTCTGTATAACAATTTAGTAAGCTACTGTGGATTAGCTGAGCTGGTAGTGTTAGCTTCATGCATTTTACCTCATGTTTGCCTTAAGCTAAAACTAGACCATTTGGGTTTGACTGGTGGAATGTGTGTGATGTATAGCCATGTTAACAGTACGCTTATTTCTGATATATTTTTTAAAGATGAGGTTTTGTTATCACAGTGCATTGCCATATTGCTCATAGTTTTGCTTTTTTTTCTTTCTCCCATGGCTGTAGTGTTATGTATATACTTTTTTTTTAGATGACAGTGTGAACAGCCACTCCCAGCCATTTTTCTCTGCTCCAGGAAATATGGCCTTTTCTGTTTGTGAAGTCTTCTCTGCAGCATTGTTTAAAAATCTCAGGAAGTCCATTTTGTAAACCATCCCAGTGTAAACCTTTTCTATCTTCCCAATTCTAACAACACCTTCAAGAAAAAGAAAAGGCTCTGAGAAATATTAGTACCTTATTCTTCTATTTTTCTCCATTTTTAAGCTGGAGACATTCTCTTGAACCTAGCAACGATGTAATCAATGGGAGGGAATAAGAGAAAGTAGAAAGGTTTCCTGCTCAAAAGAAATTGCGAGCACCAAAAAAAAAGGCAGACAAAGAAAAGAAACAGAGAAAGGTATGTTAATTAGAAGAAGAGTTTGAAGGATTGTTGCTCACACCCATCCACAAATTTACAGAGACGTTTAGGACAGATAAATTCCTTAGCCACCAAATGAAAATGTATTGGCCATATCCAGTTCTAATAGATAGCTGTAATACCTGCGCTTTATAGAACACTGTCCTGCAAACAAGGAGTTGGCCTTTTGTGTTTTCTTGTCTTCTACTTTATGTGCAATCTCCCTGCTACCACAAAGATATTCCAGCCGAGGGAGCACAGCTGAAGAGCTAAGTGATACAAAGGATGAAAGCTGCACCATTCAAAACTCTCTTTAACACAGAAGTCTGTATCTGATCTGGAGGTCTCTTATCTCCTCACTCTTGACTCAGCATTTGATGTGAAGTCCTGGACTCATGGCTCCACTGCTCTTCCTCATTGTTACCCTAGCATCATCTCTCTTTACTCTTTGATGATCATTTTACGTCTTTATCACTGCTGCCTTTCATTTCTGTCCACAGTGAATTTAGTTCTGTTCCCTTCTCTCCTCCAAATTCATTGAAAATACTGAAATCCTATCAATCAGCTCACTGACCCTGTGTTACCTTTGCATCCACCTGGCTCTTTCCCATCTATCACTTCAGAGTCATCTTAACCTTACCTTGCCTACAAACAGCAAAATGAAAACAGGTGATCACAGCATATCTTAATTACTTTTAATTTATGCAACACAACAAAAGCCATGAAGATTAATTGGGATGGGCTGTCTTATTAGGGATACTGGATTTGTATTTCAACGACTGTGCATCAGTGTTGTCTGGGCCATCTACCTCTGGGCTGGCACGCCTGCTCCTGCTATAGTTATACCTCAATGTGCCGCAAAGAGAAATTCACCTCCACTCCTTTTCTTCTCCCAGTGATATCTGAAACATTGTCAAACCAAGTTTTGTTTCAAGTGCTTCTATGTTTCCTCCTGTGCTGTATTTGTATTAGTATGTCCCTCCACACAACATAAATCACTGTCCTAGCCGCCTTCACATGCCTATCAAAACACATCTGAGCTGCGTAGCCTGGAAAACATCTGCCAGTGGTGTGGCAGAGCTATTATCAGCAAGGTAAGAACATCAGCTACCAGGAGAAGCAGGAGCTGCTGCTTCCCTCCGTTTTCTTTCCCAGGAAAAGGAGTCGTGCTGATCCTCAATCTCCCAACGAGGTCATGATAGGAAAAAAGGGAAGCCACCATCCCCTGCAAGCAACAAACTGTAACTAGGAGTAGACAGACAGTCTAAGCAGCCCATGATAAAAAATGGAAAGAACAAGATTGCTCAGATTTCATTACCAAAGTAACAGGCCTGACCAACACCGCGCAGCAGCATCGCACCTCCTCATTCTCAGATAGGGGAAGACTGAAGTGTAATCCTTCTTTATCCCAGGATACCATAACTGTGAGTACTGATTCTGTTCAGGGCTCTGGAGGGACTTAACAGCTGCTTGCATAAATGTAGGCAGAGGAGGACTTACTGGGCCTAGAGAGGACAGCTCTGCAATATCTACTTACTTAGACCTTTTAAGTTAGCCATTCTTCAGCCTGTTCTCTTCAGCTCCAGCGAGAGACATAGTAAATGCACTCAACTATTTCTAAAATGGTGGCTTCATTGCAAAGTGATTACTTGGCATTTAATTTAGTTGGATGTGAATGGCACTTGCTGCAGCTATTGTGAAAAAAAAAAAATATTGGGGATTTTGCACAGATCTTATATATATGTATCTGGTTAAATGAACCATTCGGCTGCATCAACTGCATCAGTAAAGGAAGACACCTTCCACCTGAGGTTTTGCTAATAAAACTGCAGGGCCTGATTCATGCTCTGTTCACATCATCTCTCTAGATCCTGCTTTTTTCTGAGTTCAGTGAAAATTTTAATTAGGAAAAATCAGTTTGTTGAAAGCAAATGGCTTTCACTGTCTTCAGTGAAGCACAGAATATAATTTACATTGGGGAAGGAGAGCTTCATTCCTCATTTCTTGCTTAGTGCTAGAGGAGTTTTCAACATCAGTGAAAACATAGGTGAGCTGCTCTTTCCCTTTGTTTGACAAATCAGTGATTCAAAGCAAATGTAATGCTCTGTACTTAACTGACCCATGTAAGTTAGAAAAGGAAGTAAAACAATGAAAGAGAATGCCAGAAATCTAGAGGAAGCATATTTTACCAGTGATCAATGCAGCAATAATATTTTTAACAGTTACAAGACTAACAGCTGAACGCTTGGTTACTATGCAAACCCAATCCTAACCCTCATTTTTTAATAAATTTCATATTGTCATAAAATGGAGTTCAGCCGAGGAATACGAACGATTTTGTATTTGTATACCAGTTTAAAATTATAAATCTAACATTTAAAAATCTGTAACAAGGAGCTGATATCCTTTATTTTGGGACCAACATTTTAAATACAACTGATTTTGCTGGCCAGAAAGAATTATTGTCTTCTTTTTTTCAGAGCCAAGTCCCTGCTTTTTGAGTTTTCCTTGCCAAATGGAAGAAATTTTTAATTCCTTTCCAACTTTTTCACTCCCACATTCAACTGACTGTTTTGGTGTAGAAAACACCCATGGGGTGGTTTTGTTTGATATTCTGAGCGTATCTGACACCTCTTTCGTAATGAAACAGTACATTACAGCTTTGCCTGCAGGAGGAATTTCTTCAACTGTTATCTAAGTTGCATGGCAAAGATCCAGGCCCAGAGACTTGTGCTGTCATTTGAGATTAACTTTAGTGACATAAAGGATCTTGTTAACTTTTAGTGTGTTGGTGGAAAGGCTACACCAATCTAGGCAAATATTGAGCATTAGTTAGCTAGTAATAACTTAAATCTTAAATTATTAGAAATAATATGAATATGGCATCTCCACTTGTTAATACCACCATCACATTGGTGATTGAAAAAGAGAGTGATATTAACATGGAAAACTTTCAGTTCATAGCAGAAGGGAACAAGGATAATGTGACATCATTATTATATATGCTAGGGTTTTCAGATCTGTGATTCTTCTCCTTAAATTCAGCTAGAATTCTTAGTTTTACTCCTCCTCCCTCTTTTGTAATGCAAACTTTGTATTCTGTATATGTTTATTGGACGAATGTCTCTTTTGCAATTCAGTAGCTTATCTTGTTGGGGACTCAAAAGGAAAAAAAAATATTTGCTGTGATAACATATAATATACAGCTTTTTTAAAAAAGGCTATCAGATGCCATTAGAGTTTAGCTGAATCACTTAATGTGCTGCTGGAAAATTATTAGATCCAAGATGCATAAGAATTAAAATAGGAAAGTACTCTGGAAGCTCTGCATGATTTTAGTTCTCTAAGATTTTATTATTCAACTGGCTTTGATCAAAAGATAGAAATCTCAACAGGCATAAACTTTTATGGAAATCTCAACAGGGAAATAAACTTTATATAGCATAAAGTTTTAAACACACATCTGTTTGGAGTATATGGAGAAAAGAAAGGGAACATTTAGGAACTTTTTTAGTGGTTTGAGAAAAAGAGTGGTTCTTCTATCTCAGAATTAGTCAAACGGACTTTGCACAGGCTCCTTTCTGTAGAATCTGTGCAACATGATGAACAAAACATTTGAATAGGAGGCATAAAATGCAATCTTTAAGAAGTAACAGAAGTAGATCATGGTAGTGAAAGTGTTTAGAAGCATGGTGTGTGATTTTGAACTTAGTAAATACTACCCTGAAATACTGCAAAACTTAACATCTCCCTTTGGTTTCCTTACTCCAAGGCAAATGGTTTCAAGCTGCTGCATACCAAGGGGGTAATAGCCAAAGAAGTCACTAGGAAACTTCTTTTCTTACTGAGGCGCTTGTCTAGCTCCTGAATCAGGATCTTGTCATCCAGTCTGCGAGGGTGGGCTCACCACCCTCTGTTGCTGATGACACTCAATGGGCTGATTATTCAGAGGTGATGCTCTTCGCGACAGACCTGTTATCATTTTTGTTAGCTCTGCAAATCCCACCTCCAGCTATGATGGTAATAACAGAAGTTAGCGGGTGATGGAGAACTTGGTCTAGTTAAGCCTTAACTACATATCTATATCATTTGTATCTGTCTCTATATTTTAGCAGTCAAAGTAGAAATAATAGGGTAGTTAATATAATTTAAAATACATTCTATCACTCTGTTTGGATTTTCTTTAGCATTCTTGAGACACGTTCATTGATAAACACCTATCTGAAGTATTTCTTGTTGAATGCCATGGCTCAAACAACATTCAGCTTGAGCATGAAGCTCTGAAGAGCTACATTTCTGTATCCCTCCCCTGACATTTATTAACATTTTAAAGCTCTCCAAGCCTCTCAGGAACTGTTATCCAGTTTGGAGCTGACTTTTGTCAGTGATGAGTACCGGACGGGTCAGAGGAAAGAAGAAAATCTTTGCATCTGAAGATTGCTAATATATTTTCTCAATGTGGAGAACAACTTGAGTACTATAGCCACATGGATCCTTCTACTGTTAGGGGAGAGAAAAACCCTAAAGTTCCAACTAGTTAGGTTTATGCCATAGCTGTATTTTCGCCATGTGAAAACAGTCCTTATTATCCTCAGTTTCAAAGTACATACAAGAGAAAGTGGAAAGCAAAGGAGGCTGCTAAGAAAAAAAACATCCAAAACCCCAGTAGTGGTAAGTAAATAATTCATTGTACACTTGTGCATAAAATTAATGTACAGCATACCATGGAGCGGAGCCACTTCTGTTCCTTTTGGACAATTTGGAAATCCTCTGATGAGTTTATGAGGTTTGTTTTTAGACATGGATCAGGCCTTGTCTGCTAACCTTTTAGTTATGTTTGCTTCATCTAGTTCTAAGAATTATGAACTCTCTACATTCATAAATACTTTCGAAAGCTGTTAGCCAGACAGTTCCAACACCTTCCTCTGTTCTATGTATTTTATAGATCATTTGGAAACAGGAACTACACTATACAACTCCTGTTGAGCCTAGTAAAACACTGCATGGCTGTGGCATCTAGCCAGTACTGTTATCATAGTGCATCGTTTGAAGGGGAAAAATGCAATGATGTAATATAAGGTCACACTCGAGGACCTAATCCACAGAACCCTGGAAAAGGACCTTTTAGTGAAAAGACAGTGCAGGGTTATTTCTGAGGAGCTTAAATTTGTCCTTTTTCATATGCTGATGTCTAAAATGATAACAAGCATTGTGAAGGAGAAAGGGAGAGCAAAAGCATAATCCAGATTTTTTTCTTTCATGATAATAATAATGCTTATCTCTACATCTACTGCTTGAGTGATGTATTGTTTGGGGAGAATTCTGTGCTGATACAGACTTTCGATCACAACATGTAATGCTGATGCTTATGCGAGCCTCCCCCAAGCTTGTTGTTGAAGTTTCGTAAAATTCATAAATCCAATAGACATGGTATGAGAATATTACAGCATTTTGCCTTTGCAGTTTTCAACAGGAAATACGTTCTAGATTAAAAATTTCAAGGAAGCTCAACTTTGAACAGAAGTCATGAATCCCTCCCCCTAGTCATGCATATAGTGGAGTTTAATGCAGAATAATTTGTAAAAATGTGGTGCATATGCTGATATATACAATCAATTTTCTAATATGGCATGCTTTCCATCACTTAGTATGCATATCTCCCAGGTATGTGGATACTCCATTATGAATACAAGCGCTTATATGTCCCCAGACAGCAATAAGCAGTCATCAGATTGCTGAAAACTGCAAATGTGCCCAAGGTAATGCTGCAAGTATTTGGACTGATATTACACAAAGAAGTTGGACAGAGAAATACAAAGGAAGGCTTCCATCCACTTCCAGAAGATTTCATGCTTGGCATTACAAAATGTATTTTGATTGCTATGATGATGAACATAAATTAAAAAGATTTATCAGTTCTCTTTCTGAAGATGCTGGTAGTGTTTTATTCTGGGGGAAAAAAAGATGTAGCTAAAATGTCATGATACTTAGAAAACATCTGTTCTACCAGATCATGACTAAAGAAACTCGACAATTACTTTATTTGTGTTTTGGTATTGGTTTTTATGTCTTTCAATCACTCTTAATGAACGTTAAAAGCTGTTAGTCAAAGGTACGTAATGCCTCAAAACCGAATCTTGCTCCAGGAAGATCTTGGATGGGTTGGACCCTTACTGGGATAAATACAGCAGGAGACAAAGGGAACGATGAGTACTTGGCATTTGCCCAAGCCTATGCCACTGCAGGGAGAGTAGGGAAGGAAACAGCCTTGTCTGAAAAACTTCTTGAAGTTTGTTGGACTCCTTAACCCTACTGTACATCAGAAACCAAAGCACTGTAAATAAAGTCCCTCTTCTGTAAAAGTATTTCTTTTGCTGCCATCAGAAAGAATATGAGAGGCAGATTCAATCTGTCTGACATTCTTCTAATTTATTACTAGGTAATTGTTCATCTGCATTAGTTTTCATGAAATAGAATTGGTCTCTCCTTCTGAAACTTATCTGGGAGGTTTCAAGCTTAATCTCCCACATGAAAGAAAACGGCCCCTAACCACTGGGCCAACGAGTTGGACTCTTCCTCACTCCTCTCTCTTCACTTTGCCTCTTGTTCTAATGAATGGTTGTCTTTCTTTAACTAGAAAAGGAATAGCTCTCACAAGAGTAATTTAACAGAGAACTATGCAAGAACAGCTCAAGTGTTGCACTTGCAGGTGATTAGTTTTACAATAATTCATTATTTCCATTAAGTTACTTGAATTCACAGCTTTAGGTAACACAACCTGAAACCTTCCAGTTGAAGAGAGGCTCTGATATTGCATCTTTCTTTCCGTGTTTCAGTTCTGCTATTCCCGTAGAATTTGGAAGCTCCTACTTCTGAGGGCTGGAAGAAAATCCCTACAGAAGAGGGGCTGCTCCCCAACATATGCCTTAGATAGCCGAGCCCTCCTTCCTCCCAGCTCAGTCACTCTCACAGATGACCAAGGTCAAAGAGGTGGCAGCAACCAGTAGCTGCTGGAGGAATGAGACCCTGAGGTATTGTTGTTGGCAAAGGGAAATGGAGGTCTCTTCCTGGTCTATTATTACTGCTCTTTCACCAGTAACAACCGGTAAGTCGTCTTGCATCCAGTGAAAGGGAGTGAAGGTTTCTTTGAGCAGCTCCTTCTTACGTGAACTTACACCTTATGTGAACTTACAGCAAATGGTGACTGGCAGAGGGGACTGTAAGCCCAAGAGGATGTGTCTTTTTCCCTCAACTAATTCTGCATATTTTTTTTTTTCAGAGAAAGGTTCAATATTTATTGTGTTTAAATAGAGCTACCTTACCAGCAAGGTGTTTAGATACCTCAGGTTTTAGTGCAGGACAGGTTTTAGACACTTCAGTAGGGCCATCCGTTTCTATCAGAAAGCTCAGTGTCCAGCATTGTTATTTCAATGAATTCATAGTCAAAGTTACTTTCCTCATGAGTACTTATTTCTTTTGATCCAGTCAAAACAAACTCAATTACCTGCCTCAGTGACAGATTTCAAGAAATCTTTCTTATTTCTTTCTGCTAGAATGGGAAGATGAAGGGAAGAACATAACATATTTTGTCCGAAGTCAGTTCCTAATTTGATTAGAGTTTCATTTTGGCCCTACTGAACTCACTGGGCTTCTTGCCACTGACTTTAATAAGGTTAGAACCAGACTCATCACACTCAGTTTCTGATTTCTTCCAGATAACCAATTAAAATATTAAATATCTCGGGGTGAATGCTTCTTTCTCTTCTACCTGTCCCTTGATATTGTGTCATTGCTTTTTCTTCTGTCCTTCATTAAGTTTTAATTGAGTTCCTTTGTGTGTAGGTAAAGGGGGGCTGTTTTATTTTAAAAATTTTCAGGTTATGCTTCAGTTTCAATGGTTTCTAAAGAGAGAAAAAATATGAACATGATTTTTTTTCTAGGGGAGGCCTAATCTACCAAATGCGCTTGCCTGAGGATGAGATGACAAATAAGGGATATGAGAGCAAGTATGCACTCTCTCTCCTCTTTTAATTAAAAAAAAAAATGCATTTGATTAATAAGAATCCTGGTTCTCATCAAGGCTCTCCAGAGAAAATAAACCTCCTTTCTATTTCACCGAATGTCCTTTGTGAAAACAAGATTAATATTACTGATAGTTGGTTTCATTTCTGAAGCCTCATTACATTCTTATCCATTCATTCTTCTTTTTAAACCTGTCAGATCAGTGCTTATTATTTTACATCAGTGACAACTAAAAGTAATGCCTTTTGATGCAATTCATGGCATTGGTTGCTATGACTGACAATACAGGTGAAAAGAATGTAATACCAGGGACTACAGATTCAGATAAGAGTGTGAAGGAAGAGATGTGGGCAAAGCAACACCTCTAAAAATGTACTTGAATTCTGGTATGTTCTTCCATGAAGAAGGAAGATATTCACTTGAGTGGTGGAGAGAAGAAGGGAAAGAGAAAGGGAATGATTTGGCTTGATTTTCATTCAGATTTGCTCTAGAGACCATGTACTTGTTGGGTTGCAGCGTATGTGCCAGTAGTACCGGTAGTACTGCGTGGCTAATGCTTGAATGAATGTATATTGCCCTCCTTTCAGGTACATATTTGAAAATCATAACTTTGGTCTAAGCGAAGGTTTTGCACTGCAGTTACTGACTTAGGCCTTATGTGTAAGGCCAAAAAGATATTAGCTATCTCTCTTCTGTGTAGGTACACACAGCATATTGGTATATGCCAGATGATAGTTGAAGACCTTTGTAGGGCATTTGAAATTAATGAAAAATTAAATTTTTACTTGGATTTAATAACTGTAGGGGGATAGAAGAGGAGAAAGTAAAATCCCATGCAGTCTACTGACTTGCCAAGTCAGTAAGAAGTTACTTCTAATGGTGTGCAATGCAATTAAGCCTGCTAACTTTTTTTCTTCTAAAAACCTAAATTACGCAGTCTAGGGTGTTAGATGCATGATAGCAATTCCCACTCCTTGTAAGAATTAAACTGTTGGCTGCTTACAAGGTTTTCTAATGACAAAATTGTCTTGTGAATTCATTATGGCCTTGTTTATCGATTTCTCTAGGTCTCCAGGGAACATTACAGACTGATCTCAAATTTCTGCCTCAGATATATATTGAATGACTTAGAACTGCTGAAAACAATCTATTTAATATACAAATACCTTTATCTAATTGTTGGCTTTAAAACTAGCTTAAACAATGCATTGAATGTCATCATGGCATTAACTTTTCCCTCTGATGAGGGTGTTTGAGCATCCTCCTGCATGCTTTCAGTTCCTTGCTCTAGATGCAGTAAGGGTGAGAAAAATTTTTTCTCAATACAGCATTGAGCTGTAAATTCCTCTCCAGCAAAGCATTTCATCTTGACTAATACTTTTTCCTTCCATCTGAAAATCAATGGGGAACGTTTTCTATGCACTGTACATCCTGGACAACTTCCAGGGTTTGAATTTTGGCTAGTGTCACTGTGAGGCTCTAAGGGCACGAATGTAACATTTGTCGAGTTAAATGAAATGGGAGCCATAGATCAAGATGTTATTTATAACCCAATGACCCAGGCCAATTTTAGTAGCCAAGCTATATATGCCTCGAGGAAGCAGTTGCTAAACCTTGCTTAAAGAGCTTTGATGTCTATTGATCTTGCTGATTATAGCTATACCTTTCATCTGGAAAGTGACAAAT
Organism: Phoenicopterus ruber ruber; assembly: GCA_009819775.1. NCBI lineage: Eukaryota > Metazoa > Chordata > Aves > Phoenicopteriformes > Phoenicopteridae > Phoenicopterus > Phoenicopterus ruber. The sequence goes on from CM020216.1 coordinate 106,782,038, forward strand.
GGAGACCCTTGGATAAATTGAAAAACACATCAAAGCAAATTAATGCCTTTTATTTAAACAAATAGATGTGAAACCTTATTTTGTCTATATTGGCTTCAGACAACAGCATATAAACTGCATGAATTTTCTTCTTTTTTTCACCTGATCCAGGTGGTGGGAAGCTTCCATTTTCTCCATCAAGTTTAAGAGACTGCAGTTTGAATGAAACAGTACTGACTAGGTATCAATTTAAACAAGAATGAAGGGATGGAAAAAGATACTGAGTCAAACTGAAAACAGGCCTTATACTTCATTTGTTCAACAGGCTTGCAATTGGGTTAGCTTTTGTGTTACTAAGTACTAGATTCTAAGCTGAAATAGTATAACTGGCCAGAACTTGTTAGATGAAGACGAAAAACAAATAAATGTCACAGACATTTATCTCAAATTAGATGTTCCTTGCTGTCACTCATGACTATGTGAGTTTTAGATGTGATTAAAGTTATGCTGTAGAGGAAGACAAATTTTCCTTTGCTAGAAACTGGCAAGATTTGTAAGACGACATAAGTTTACTTTACAGCAAAATAATCAAGTGATTTTTTTTTTTTTTTTTAATTCAACAAGGAAAAGAGAGAGATCCAAAACACACCATTTTATTATAATATTCAGGTGTTTTGGAGAGAAATGCATGAGTCTGAGGTGATTCATACCATGGATCCAAACCTGTTCTTCTGTATTTTGAGAGAGTCCTTGGATGAGCAAGTTTGTACTTATGCATATTCAAAATAAATCTATTCCTCTGGAAAACTGGCATATTTTGATGTAGAGATTTAAGATTTGCTTCCTTTATCTCTAAAATTAATTAGTATAAATGTTATCAGCAGGTTTTTGAGTTGCTTGAAGCTAAATCTGAGTGGCCAAATAGTATTGCAGAAATGGCTTTGGTAAAGTATGTGAAGTAAGAGTGAGGACAAAACCAGTTCCTCTTCAGCTCAAAACTTAAATTGGTCTATTTTGCTGGCTTAGTGGGAGGATGGTGACATGCCTGCAAGCATTTATAGATCAGTGAATGTACTGATCTGTTAATAGTAAATCCTATTGAAATTATCATAGAACCATAGAGTCATAGAATAGTTTGGGTTGGAAGGGACCTTTAAAGGTCATCTACTCCAACCCCCTTGCAATGAGCAGGGACATCCTCAACTAGATCAGGTTACCCAGATGTAATGTATGGTAAACTTACATTGATTTTTTTTTTTAAGAGCTAGAATATAACTTTCAAAAGATCTTTATTATAAAGTGCATGGAAGCCTGGATGATATCTTTTAGTGGAACAATTAGTAAAAGTGATTACAAAAAGAAAATGCTTCAACTTTTAAGCCATTCTTGTCGGTATGAATAACCAAGGTAAAATAATAAGTACTGCTAATGGCAATTTAATGAAATGTGAGCAATGGATAATGCTAGAGATCTTTTGGAATGGCTGATCTGTCCAGTGGTTTATCAGAAATACAAATTTTAAACAGTAAAAGCACAAACTATTTTTGTTTCATATTTTTATCTTATATAAAACTGATCATAATATATGTTTTTATATCTGATTTAATAACACTATAGTAATGCTATCCGTTTACTGTCTGCCTGTCAAAGTTTGTACTAATATAACATTCACAATTCACATCTGCAAGTTCCAGGAACTTAAGGGTGTTATTACTATTTGTAATGTTAATACCCTTCTGCCACTTTTCATTATTTATGAACTCATTGTGCTTTGTTGTGCAAACTGAGAAAAGACTTTGAGAAACCTTGTATTTCGTCTTGTTAGTTTAAAAAAAAAATACAACTGAAAACCTTACGTAGTTAACTGTGCTATAATCTTTTAATTTGTCCTGTGTCATCAGGCTCTACACTGCTCTCTCCAAAAGCATCAACTTGCATCTGTTCATTGATCAAATCAAAGCCTACACTGTGTTTCTGAAGTGTGCACTGAACAACATATATTTTTATGGCTTCACTTGTTCTTGCTGTTTTCTCATCAGGATGCCTAAAGATTTTGACTGAACTGGTGGGATTGAATATAACTAGGAACTGAAAATGCCCCCAGTTAAGGTTTTCTTGTCACTGAAAAAGACCTCAGCTTCACCTTTCAAACTCCAGTGGACGGCAATCTAAAGTGAAATTATTCAGCTGAAATTGCTGGGACCTTAGGTACTCCAGGCTACTGGAAAGACATCTTATTATTAATCCTGCATTAATGAAGAGATTGGACTTAGGGCATGATCCAGAGCCCATTGTAGTCAATGGGAGTCTTTTTCCATTGACTTCAGCGGGGTTTGGATCAGGCCTTTACTTCCTAAAATGAATAGACTCCCAGCGAAAGTCTGCTGTAAGCAAGCGCCATCCTTTCCTGAGATCTTAGAAGATGCTGAAGACAGTCGTATACTCATCTTCCCTCATGAGTATGGCTGTACGTATGGCTCACTGCTCATGGGGATACACCCAGTGTATCTTAAAAATAAAGAAAACCCTTAAAGTCTAAGCGTTGCTGGTCACATTCAGAATACTTGATCTAGAAAGCAGGGATTTATGTTCATTTAATAAATTGGTAAATTATGAGAAACAATGTAGAAAAAATTTCTGAGTATTTCTTAGTTCCCAAGGGAAAGGGGAGAATTTAAGTTTAAAACTCCCATAACTCTAGTATATGAATCCTTGACATTCAGAAATAAAAAGCAATGATGTCACTAGAGACTTCACTTTCTGTCACAATGACTGTAATGAAAACTAATAGTACCAACATAAAATCATTGATTTTTCTATGAGGAGTGACCATTTTCAAAATTTCTATTTCTGTAAAAGGGATCTAAATATGCTACAAAATTGAAGAAAACTAAAGGATTTCTTTAAAAAGAACAAATAGTAAGGGATTGCAAAGTTCCTGTTTTGTTGTTGTTGTTGTTGTTTTTCCTGAGTAAGTTTAAAGAATTTCCCTAAATTGAAGAGCAAGTAGAAAAAATTTAAATCCTCCCCTACCTCTTGAACCCATGTACTTTCTGAGGAAAAAGGTCTGTTTCAAGTCCTGCAAATGTCTGAAATCCTGAATGCCTGAGAGCACAGACTGAGCGATGGCTTCAAGGCTTTTGGCTTCATAGTCTTGATTAGTTACGTGATGTCTGACTTAGACATCTGCAGGACTGTCTCTATGTCTGAGCTAGTTGCTCAATATTTCCTTTACAGATAGCACTTTTGTAGCAGAAATCTTATCATGCTCATGCAGTTGTTTAAAGTTGATCTGACAAACTATGCCTCAAAACTACCTCTATCTCTCCCCTGATTACGTAAGGAATAAATATGACAATTCAAAAATATATGTATACATTCGAGCACACGATTTGCTTCTGCCTCCTTCCCCAGTTGACACAAACTGAGAACCTTAAAACCTTGTGATCAGGACCAACAAAAAGCTTGTAATCAAGGCTAGAGGTTCAAGAGTGAAGCGGCTGAGAAAGCCTTTGGACTTCCAGCAGTCCTTACTGTAACAGTGAAGGGACTCGGACACAGCCAATCGCAATTTCCACAGCTCTAAAATAAGTGTTTTGCAAAAGGAAGAAGAGGGAGCCTGAAAGATTTCTGCCAGATGTTCAGAGACATCTCAAGTCCAGACACTCCTGATACGTTCTTCTCCTTTTCCTCCTTCCACGTGAGGGTGCTCACATCCTCCATTTCTGGCCAACAGCCTGAAGCAATTACTTTCTGGTACTTTGTAGAAAATTCAGTCAAAAATTGTCATTTTTTAACAGAGTTCTGTCCTCCTTTCCTGAGCATAATAAGACACATAGAGAGAAATAAAATGTCTCTCAAATTTTTGTTTTATCTAGCACCTCTGAAGAGCGTTGTCTGTAGTGTTTAATTAGCATAATCTTCAACAAAAATAATAATTTCTAGTGATCAAATAGTATGGGGCAGATTGTTGGTACTTCTGAGGTGCTTCCATCCTCTATAATAATTCCATAAAGGTAGAATCCCCTGGATGACTGCAACAGGACTTAAATGGAAATGGAGCTGCTTGAAAAATCTGTTTTGGAAATAGAATGATATAGTGGAACTCCTCAAGAATTCTTGCTTTTATATCTAATCCAAATTTCTTTTCCCATTACAAGTTGAATGCATTAATCTTATCAGTTAACACAAATTTTATAGGAAACTTTAGTCAAAGTATGTATTGTAATTGGGATCATTATTTCACATGACAATTTGTTTTCTTACAAAAAGTTACATTTCTTACTAAGTGACTCTTACAGTAGGTCATATGTGATGTGACCTTATTTGACCCCATTTGTGCCGTTTACAATGTTGTATAGGTCAAAAATTCTCTTTGAACACTGGAAAGGTGAACGATTAAGTTTTGCGAAGTTATATTCTGTGGGGCAGATTGGCATGACTGTAGTTTATAATACAACCAAACTGTAAATCTGTATAAGTAAATTGTAAATACATTAAGGTTGACTTTGGGCTACTGGATTTTGAAGGTTGCTCTTATATTGTATAGTTTCCTAATAAATGTTACACTCATTTGTTCTTTTATTTGATATAGTCTCTTCACGTCAGTTTATCATTTTCTTATTGCTAGTTCTTAGACTTCACGTAAGAACACTAATTAAAACTGTTAATATATTGCCTGTTGTAATGAATCTCTTTTCCTAACTTGCAAGAGAATGTTGGTAGTATGCCTCTTTATATTCTTGAAAAAATACTATGATAACACTGACGGAAAGTTTTGGAATTGTTTTCCTTTATACTGTGTAAATTATTTCTGTCATCTATGTTATTAGATTTTAATTCAGTAAAGCTGAGCTAACAAACTATGAAGGGTACAGACTATAAACCTTTCAACAGCTTTGGCAAGAAAAGTCTTGCAATGAAAATACGTGTGCAAGTACGAATGGGGATTTGGAGGATCAGCTGTGTGAGTGAGTGATGTTATAAAAGGACTGTAGTATTACGGATGATGATTTACATCTTCAGCTTGAAAAAGAATCTGCATGTGTTTTACAGAGTGTGATAATTCAAAGTGGCCAAATTACAGGGATGTCAATAAACTTCCTTTTCTGATGTGTACCTAAAACAAATATTTTTTTTTCTTTTCATCTTCTTTGAGATAACACAGAAATATGAAATGCAAGAATTCATTCAAGTATGCCACTGTGGTGTGGTAAATTGCATATTGTCCCAGCTCAGACAGTGTTTTCTGCAGAAACTTTACATGTTATCTCCAGAACTTTATGTTATCTACAGACCACCTAAGAGTTGCCGAAGTGTTATTTTTAAGAATCTTTCAAGTGATGTTAGCTATGTAGCTATCTATGAAGCTATCACTGTTTCAAATACATCAAGAATATCTTATTGCTAGTTTCTCATATGAAATTAATGTGTGTGCATTAGCTGAGAACGGAGGTGAAATGGCTGAACATTAGGAAACCATTCTGACAGGTAAGTTGGAAAAGAAAACTAACCAAAAAATGTAGGGAATCGAATGTCTACATAGGTTTGTTTTCTCATTGATTAAGGTTTATTTAGGACAATAACTCAAAAATATACAGAAAAATAATTCATCCTCTCATATACAAAAAGAGAACAAATAGGTGCTGATATGAAAATTAATTACTTAAATAGCTATTACACATAGGGATATTAAATGAAGTGTTGTTGGCAAACAGTATTGATTTCTTTATACTGCATGTAATGATTGAAATAAGGCTATAAAACAATCCATTAATGCGGAGAGACATCTTTTATGAGTACTAGAGAGTGATAATGTTGATTTTGTACAGAAGCGATGCATGTCAGAAGAGAAACTATATCAAGGCCTCTTAACCTGAGAGTTTACACCCAGAAAGCAGAATAACCATTCTGATTCACAGTTGATTGATAGTCTCAAATAGGTTTATGTAGTTGGAAACTAGTTTGATTGTTCAGAGCTGGTACATCCCAAAGTACTAGTATGTAGGGAATCCTGAGTCTTGAGAGCTTGAAAGAAAGTCTCAGTTGCCGTACTCACCTATGCAAGGAAAAAATACTGTTCCTTAACTGAGCTGTGGAAATGTGCTACACACAGACACAGACAGACACACAGACACTCAGCCACCCTCTTCACACACAGTTGACACATTTGCTATTCACTGTTTTGACGTGTATTCTGAAGTATTTTTTTTGAGAGAGAAGTTTTTGAAAGAAGATCTGGCGCGAATTACATGAACAGCAAATAGAGATATGATTTTGGCACATGTAAGAATAAGGCGTAGGCATAGCTTCAGTTTCTGTAGTACATAGTCCCAGAAACACAGCTGTGTGGTGGTACAGGCTCCAGGATGATCTGCAGAAGATGTTTATTCAGCCTGGCAACCTGCATTGTTGGCTCTGTTACATCTTTCCCATGCAAGCTGATGAGAACTACTGTGGATCAACCACCACCTCTTTATTTTGATAGACACAGAGACCTGGATTTTTCAGCAGTTTCACTGTGCATAAAAACTGCATCTTTTGCGTGACTACAGTGGCCCTCTCCTATTACTCCTCTAACTATTGAAATTCTCAAAATGAAATATCTTAATATTCCTTTCTTCCATATCCTTAATAAATGGTTATCACTAATAAATTCTGGAGTTGAAGTTCTGTATTGTTGTCAACTGTTACAAGCTGCCAAATAAAGTTGAAAATTGTAAATCTCATGTGAATATGATGTTGAAGAAGACAACTACTGCAACTATTAATGTAAATTTCAAATTATCTGTTGTCAGTATTCAACTATCACTTAATCTCCCAGACTAGCACTGAAGGTGTGATGTTTTAGGGTTTTTTAATGGAGAATAAGATGCCCATATATTCTCTAGGGTATATTAGCTTGGAAACAAAGATGATGAAGCATAGTTTAGGTTTAGACTGAAAACTGGAATATTTTAATTTCAGTCTCTGCACCATTAAAACCCTAAACTCTGAGCTTCTAAGTGCCAGAGGAGAGGTTTTAGGTATACTTTATTTTGATTCCACTTCTACATATCACACACTGAAAATACAGAACATAATTTTGTAAGGAGATCTGACAGATGAGCTACCAAACTTATCTTTTGCTTTATGTCTTTCATAATCTTACCAGGTAAAAAGGAGGTAAAGGTTTCAACAAGGCTCCTTCATTTTGTCAGGTACTCATCTGTTTGTGTGTGTTCTTCTTAAACTTCCTTTTTGTAGTTTATGGCACTTTCTCTTCCAGGCTTCTCTTTTCTTTTCCAGGAGTGACCCAGAGGAAAAATAGAAAGATGGATCTGATTTTGCATATTAATTGTCAGAGCTCTAACATATAAACATAGGTGTTTCTATTGTAGGAGATAAAATGCATCCTTTTGGCCTGTGGATATATTGAAAGTATTGTATTCTTTCACGATACCAGATGGTTTCTAATTACTAAGGCCGTTGCCTGGAAGACTGTTTTTAGTCACTGACAAACTCACATCCTATTTGCATTTAAATGGCTCTCAGATGTACGTAGTAGCTTCACAATACACTGTCAGTAGGGACACAATTGTACACTCCAGTTCTATACAGTAGCTACACTGAAGTAGCTACCAGCCTGCTGCCTGTCTAGAAAATGAACATTTCTGATTGATTGGAGTAAATATCTGTGGCCTCAGAGTGATGACTAGTTACCTGTTACTTCATTCTTCAGAACACTCAATAAACCCCGATAAACAAACCTCTGCCTTTAACACAAAACGTTCCTCTGACAACCTCTTACATCTCTTTCATTATAATTTTCCCAGGGCTAATAGGGTCTTCCCTAATGAGGTGAAGTACTTCCAAGTACTACAGGTATTGTGCACAAAAATCTTCCTTCTACTTAGAACGAAGAAAAGAATTTCCATTTGTTTATACAAAGCCTTCATCATAGCACTGCCAATGCAGAGTCATTATTGCATTTCATCTAAAATTGACTGAACTTCATTTCAAAAATCAATTTTATTCAGTGCAGATTAACTTCATAGAATAGATTATACAAAACTGCACTTTGCTTCAAAATCAACAACTTTGCTGTGTTGCTTCTGAATCCTGTGTTGGCAAAAATTTGTTTCAAGAATGTGTCTAACTTAAAAAATATGGATATTTAAAAGTTTTAGCAACAGTTGTGTTATCCCCAGACTTGTACACTGGTGATCACCGACATACAGAAACTTTTCACTGGATATCATTTCAAATACTATGCTTCTGAATGTGACTATTCTAAGACCACATGGTCAGAGAGAATTGTTTTCTGATCTCTATAATTTAATGAAGGTGTCTATGAAGTGATTATGTGACTCTTATCTCCATGATATTCATTCAAAGGCACTCCTCATAATTTTTTCCATATACAGCAGTTTCCTTTGTTTACAAATTTAACATAAGATTTTTAAAAGTATTTAATTTTACCATTAGAATTCAAAAAGATGAGAAAAAAACACCAACTCCTGATAGTTCCATTATCCCAGCTAATGGCATCTATTAATTTCTGCAAGCTCTTTCTTTTTAATTTCTGTTTCAGTGATAGCCCAATGCATCTATCTATATTGCCATAGCAGGCTTACATACTGTTGCTGTTGAACAACGGCCCTGTCAGCTAACTGCAGTGTCACAGACTATCATCGTCTTGAACCTAACAGAAGGACACGTATTATGTTTCAGTTTTCATGAACTGTCAGATGAGGTTTGCATGTACTGATGTTAAAGGAATTGTAAAATGGGCAGTTAGTTGTTTGTATGTAATGTATTGTTACTCTATGTACTTTTTGTAGTTTGGGGTGTTAGCCCACAAAAAGAGGGGCTTTTCTGAGACAAAACCTCAGTCCTGCTGAAGTCAATGTTAAAAGGCTCACTGAGCTCAACAGGCGGGATTTCACCTCTGGTATTTATATTCACTGTAGACCAAAGTAAAAGTTAGTGATAGCTCTTCTGTATTGCTCTGCTTGTTTGTTTTTGGGGGGATGGAATCAGCCAGATACGAATGCAGACAGTCAGGGCCAGATTATTTTAATGAATGAATGAGCATGAATCATATTCTGGATCAAAAAAAACCCCAGCTGCTAGAATTTCCACCACCCACAGTTTTAAAAGAAATACATACTTTGCTGAGGCACATTATTATTGTATAACTGATGGCAGTAGTCCTACAACTGGCAGTTCACATGACAAAGGATGGAGGCCTGATAACAGCTGACAGCGATGGGAATTTTTTCTCTGACTTCAATATGATCCTGGAATGAAATGCTGGTCCTATCTATAGTTTATCTACATCTTGTTTTGCTCAGTTCTGCTTGCAGTCAGTGAAAAGGCACAGCCCTCCCTAGAGAGTGATTCATTCCATTCAAAGGCAAGTGTAAAGAATCATGTGGAGGGTGATTCACCTGAATTATTTCCTTCCATCCACTTGGGGGGGAATGAAAAACATGACTAATATAGGCAAGTCAAATATCCAGATCTCTAATGAATCTTCTAAATGGTATCTTCAAAATCTCATGTTGAAAATCTTGACATGACTAAATATAACAGACAAAAATAAGTTTAAATTTAGTTTCAAGACCCACAGTCAAATTGTGCTCAAGTTTTCTAGCTGAGCAGGAGAGAAGGATGAAAACAGTTTCCCTTGTTAAGTCTTGTCTCCTATATAAGGTGCTTCCTACAGTGCAGGCTGTTTTCTCTTGCAGTAGCATTTTTAAAGCCATCTATGTGAACAGGACCTATCAAGAGCAAAACTCCATTGGTGTCTGCCAGTCAAACTGCGCAGGCATATGCTCTATATTGCTGGAGGAATATAAAAGCAGGCATGATCCCTCCCTGCTGTCTGGGAAACAAACAGACCTAAGAATCTACATAAAAACATTGTTTACCCAACGTGTCAGTATGACTTGCTTGGTTCTAATAAAAAACTAATTTTCAAATCAGTATTGGGATGGCTGCCTTTAGGGAGATATACTTCTGTAGCAATGCTGTGGTAGAAAATATTTGAAATTGATCCTGACTTGAATAAATAATGTCAGAATCTATAAAGGCTACATCTAGTTTCTGGTGCTACCGCTGCTGCAAAGTCCCCTGCCCAAGGAAAGGAGAAGACATTCTGGTAGGTACTAATATGTTATGGTGAGCAAATAGAGAAAAGGAAGGGAATTGCAGACCCCAGATCCAGGTCCCACATCAGGAAAGTATCTCTGTCCAGCAACGCAAGCTTAGTGTAGGCCTTTCACCTGCATGCATCCTTGGCAGGGCTGAGTGCTTAGGAGGCATTTGGAGGAGTGGAGCAGCTCATCTCTTGGGAACTTGCAGCAAAGAAGAGCATTCACTGGGGTTGTTCTGCTGATAAAGAACCAGAATGAAACAATCCGTTCCACACATTAGACTTGCTTCCTGCTGAGGGCGATGGAGATATTGTCTGAAAATTTGTAGAGGAACATTTGCCTCTATATTTTTCAGCCATATAACACCTATTAGTTTCTTCTAGATTGTTATTAATGGCCACATCAGACCAAATAGAAGTCATCTGAACTCAACAGAGTCCTAAGACAACACCTCAATTAGGTGTGTGTGCTTCAAATTTTGAAAGCTATAAAGCATATCTGAAAAAAAATCCAAACTTCTCCTGAAAAATCTTTACCAAAACTAAGTCTCAAACTACTGAAGCCTGAGTTGCATAGACAAGAACAGAAAATTACCCTCTTGGGAGGGTTGTTTGTTTGGTTTTATTTCCTTTTTTGTGGTGTTTCCCCCTCCGTGACGATTAGTTCATTCCATACTACCTGAGCCATTAGTTTAATATTCATAAATTTTGGAATTTTGAGAGTTAGCTGGTTCAGAACAGCAACACACTAAATGTTAACAGAACCTCCATGGAATTATTATCTTAATAATAATTAGCTTAAGCCAAGGAGTATAACAAGTAATTTTGTCTTTAAAGGTTAAAAGACATCACAAATTAATAGAAGAGAATGGTTGTTATCTCAGTTTTAATTACAACCTTTATTAATGACAGACAAAATGAAAACTAAGGCTCATATCTTCCTCGTTATGGTCTACAAAAGCCTCCTTTTGATACCTTTATATAGATTTATCTCTCATACACAAAAAATATTACAAAATGCTAGTGTAGATTGTGATGAAACAGAACCAATACATACCAAACATTTTTGAGATATCAAATGTTTTTGAAATAAGGTGACTGTAACAGGTACAGACTTATAGATCCCTAAGACAGTTTTTGGTAATATTTTGCCTCTGATCCACAGCAGAAAATGTAAGGATCTGAAAATCCTGATAAACTAACTCGGTAGAGAGCTGTTTGACTTGCAGTTTAAAAACAGTAAAAAAGGCATCCTTGGCACTACTTGGCATTGATTTTAAATTAAATCAAGGAAATTCAGTACGCTCACTACTCCTGAATATGACTATGGAAGAAGTGGCACCATCACTATGAAAATTCTCAAACTGGACTAAATTTAAGGTGTTTGAAGAAGTTTATGGCTAGGCTCATGTTTTAGCCATTGTACACAGAAGGGACCAGTAAATACCTTGAAAACACAGTCAAGAGTTTGGCTGCCAGCAGGGCAAGAGCACTATACTTGAAGAATGAAATGTAACAAATTTTGTGATACCCCGGGCAAGGTGGGATAAACAGAAAAAGCTATTTCCCAGGCAGGGAAGACCTATGAATGACATGAACTACAACTAAGGAGGGAAAAAATTATGTCCTTGGTACAAGATTGTAGCCATGAGTGAAGTAAATGACTGCTGGGGCTGTGACCCTGCCGCCTGGGCCAGAGCACTGGTACAGCAAAGCGACTGCTTTGTGGAAGAGAGAAATACCAGGAGCCGGCAGTGACTGCGGGGGCTGAGAGCAACAGCAGCAGCTCTTGGCTCTTGTCCTACACCCTTTTGAGCAGCAAGCTTGGATCTATAGGGCCTTTACTACTTTTTTCTTCAGCCCCTTTCTTGCTCCGCTTCTCACTTTTAGGGCAGGAGAATTCAGTTCTAGTTTTATAACCTTCATTGCCACCTTCTTTCCTAGAAAGAGGCAGGGGTAAATTGTGAGAGCAACCAAGGAAGTCTGGAATATCTAGATCCATAAAGCATTTGCAAAAATTTACTAAATGGCAAGTTTTCTGCCATGTCTGCTCTCAACAAATTAGGTATTTTTTAAAAGATATTTGCCTGGTATGCCATTCTTCTATATTTCTTTGCTAATAAAATACCTGTCATTCTTTAATCCTTTAATCTCAAGCAGTCTGGTGTATAAAAAAAAAAAAAGAAAAATGTATCTACTAGAAGTATTTTTCTATTTTAAATCAAGCTAGTAGAGCAGTGTTATCAGCTGAATCTATTAATTTCGTTTTTATTTTGTCAGCCTACCCGAACCTGGTTTTTTCATTATCATTTTTTCCTATTCACTAGTCAATCCTTTCTAAATTTTGGCAATTTCTGCTAACCAGTGGAACAATATCGTATTTTTTCCATAATGAAGAAAGAACTGTGTCTCTATATGAAGTATAAAAGGATATGACTGGTGTGCAAATTAACCAACAAGCAGACCACAGGCTACTCTATTTATTCATTCAAGTACCATTTACTTCTGGACTTGTTTTGCATCAAGAGCAATTGCTACTGTCTTATATAATTAAAAGAATAAATTTTTTTGCATTATAGCATTGTTCATTAAATCCAAAGCCTCTTTCAAAGATGAAAGATGATTTCACTTGCTTTAAGGAGTCACTTCCCAGCAGAATTTAATATGTATGTGTGTGCATACATATGTAAGCTAGCCTAGTTACAGAATTTCTCTGTTGCCTTTCTCATAGTTACTGCTTTAGTGAGATACACGTCTAGGTACAGCATTGTGGCCTGGAAAGAAGACCACGAAAACCTTGTGCATATCTGGTAACTGTGAATTTATGCAAAGTCTTTTCAGCATGATTTTTAAAAGCTTGTTGAACACAATGAACACACCAAAATTACTATTCCTAATTCACTTGCACTCAATAAATTTTATCTGTGCAAAACTGGAATTTAAAAATCATCCACAGTTATCAGCTAAACAAATGGCCTTAGACCTGAAACATCACTAGCAAACTTTTTATCATCTAAAGCAGCAGTTCCTGAAAGGAATCCACATACCTGAATTTAAACGAACATGGAATCCAGGTAATATTAATAGAATTCTGGACAGGTTGGTTTCCTTTAAGGTTAGTTATTTGTTTTCCTTTTGATATGGTGTGTTCATGCTAAAGTAATCAAAACCTGTGAGGAGTTAATATACGGTCACTGTCATTACTGATGGCAGGATTTATGATGAGACATTTGTGCATCAATATGCCTCCCTGTTGTTAATCATTTGAAGCTATTGGCTCCATGACTGTCTGCCCGTGGATATAGAACAGTAATGTGCAATACTGAGCTACGTTACTAAAAACCATTTTATTATTTGTCTTGTTATGCCTTCCACTGAGGATTTTAAGTTAGCCCTTGCCATCTGAAAAGAAACAATTTTATTAGTGGCAGAACTGCCAAGGATACTACAGGGCTCCCTGGAATTCTTTCAAGGAAATGTCAATTTGATCAATCCTGAGGGAGTTCAGAGCCCTATGAAAATAAGGCAAAGCAGGACAAAGCACACTTATCACATGAAATAGACAAAACTGAAGTTTCAAGAACAGTTCTAGTGAGATATAGATCTTCATATGTATAAATTACCAGCCTAGATTCAGCAGGCCAAATGCAGGGGATGTGTAAAGTAGATGAAATTAGGTAATTTTATGTGCACTTAGACTCTCATAAACCTCCTAACATCCCTAATGAGTAAATTCAAGTGCCACATGTAAATCTACTACTACCACCATTGACCTAATTTATTAATTTACACCCACACTTTCAAACAAGTTTAAAAAACCAACAACAGATGAACGAAGGCAAATATTATAAAGGGAATCAAAGGGACCAGGTTAGACTACACACATTCTGAATGACTAAAATTCTATGAGATTATCTCAGAAACCATTTGTTTCTGACAATTTTTTTAGTAATTTTGATCTAAATTGACTTGAATAGGTAGTTTACACCTATTATTGATCAATGTTCAGTGTAGTTGCTGAGAAGTAACTGGGCCAGAAGTTAGTATAGCTCTTGTTAACTAGAATACAATTCATCATGGGTGAGAAATACAACAGGACACTGAATTAAATCCTGTGATGATTCATAACTTGCATGTTTTCAATGAAATCTGAAGAGTCTTTGAAAAATAACTGGCCTTAATAAATGTTCTTTTCTATGTGTTATTATTTCAAATTAATGAAGAGAAAAAGCATCTAGCTTGTGTGCTAGATGTATCAACAAAACTATCAAATGTTCCTCACCTAAAAGGCCAAATATTAATAGATAATATTAAAAAGATTTCAACAACTTGTTCACTGTCAAGAAACACCTTTGTCCGTTTTCTTAAACCATTCATGATGAGAAAGAACATTTCACAGAAAATAAACGCAATGAAATACCATTTAGCAGAAGGGAAACAAGACAATTATTAATGACAATAGGCTAAACAAACTTCCTAAATCATAGTCTTGATCATCCAAAGATTTGAAAATGCATATTATACAGAGGATGTATCATGTTAGATTTTTAAATGAGGGAGAAGTAATATAGATCCACTCCTTTGTAATTCAATATTGAGCTTGTCAAAGGGAGCGGTAATATAGATCAGCTGGGCTGTTATCCATGTGTCATGCCCCACCACATGAGCATTTACAGGACCAAGACCTATGTTATAACTAATCTCATTGCAGCATCATATGTCAAGCAAAAAAATGAAGAAGTCTTATTTGGATTTTTCTGGACACCTCTGAAAAAAATCTTTAATTTGTCACAAGAGTCTCTCCTAAAGATATATATACACTACACTCACGATGACATTTTCATACCACCTGTCAGGTTGTGAGAACTGCGACAATTCTGTACAAGACATAATTATTTCCCCTAAGATTGGAGTTTTTTAATGGAATGAATCTGTCACCCTATGTGTGCTTTAGGTAGGAAATGCCTCTCCTATCATCTTGTGGGCCAGTGAAGTGAGCTTGCTTTTGCCTGGCACATGGTTTGTTAAAACTCTGGTGTTGCCTTATCTTTTGAGAACAGCTGGCTGGCAAAAGTTGCACATTGAATTGCTTGAGCTTATTCATATTTCAAAACATGTTTATATCTGCCAGTGAGCAGTTTTATAACATCCCTCTTATATTTTACATCAACAGTATTAACTACAACTCATGTTGTTCATTTGCTATTAAAAGTAACAGATGGCATCCTAAGCTGTTTTTTCTTCAACATAAAGCATGCACTCAGTTGACATTAAAATGTGTTTCTGCTCTGAAAAGTGATTTTTGTAACATATACTTTGTGGATTCCACATTTATTGTTTCTCAGCGATTCTTGCATGAAATCATCTCTTCTAAGTTATAAACTGGATTTTCCAACTGCTTGCAAGCTTGGGTGGTTTGTGAAAATAAAGCTGTTTTTAATGGTACCAGAATCCACAAAGGAAAAAGGCTTTGCAATGAGGATTTAGGTACCAGTTTTGTTCATGTCATACAGTCAGGCACAGATAGCTTAGTCCCCAGATCTGTACTAGCCTTACCAAAAAAAGGAGGACCAAAATAAAAATATGTAAAACAGAATATGACTAACCTGTCTCTTAGACCAGCCAGCTAAACTCTTGAAGTATTTCTGTCAGCTTAATAGTGTCCACACCAGCCCACAGCTGGAATTGCTGTCACACTGTCTGTCACTCCTCAGAAAGTACCGTGGGCTGCTCATGTTTGCTTAGGAGGTATCTATGTGTGCTTTAGATAGGAAATGTCTCTCCTATCATCTTGTGGCAGATCATCTGTCGGTGGCTAATCTGGCAGATTGTGTTTCCTTGCTGCCCAGATAATACACATTATTATGAAAAACTCTGGTCTCTCATTCCTACCTGTGTCAGGGCTATTTTCTAAGGTTTCTGCTCTGATTGTGCAGCTTTGATTAATCTCTTCATGTAAAGTAACAGGAGTGACTGAGAGATGTTATCTTACAGCGCTCTCTGTTTTTCATTTGTTTTCCTAACTTTTTTTCTCTGATAGCATGGTGGTATGGAGGCATCTGGCATAAAGTTAGCTGAATAGTTTGCATTCTAGAAAAAAACTTGGAAACTTTGGCAAGCTGTAATATAGAGAAAAGAAAAAGTTGGTGCATTTTGATTAGAAGACCAGTCAATAATTAAATGACAGTATAGAAGCAGTGAGGGCACAGAGATTCAAGAGACAATGGATACCTCGCTTTAAGACCTTATCTCCCTGTTTTGCTCCACTTGAAAAAGAGGTATGCTGAGGGAAGACATGTAGAGAATTGCTGGAAAAATACTTTTTCATATGCTTTTTTTCTTGATGCTTTTAATTTGATTTGTACTCTGGCAAGTGAGTATTAAGAAACTCCTTTCTCTGTGTTGGGATGCAACACTGCCATTTTTTTCCTAGTTAGTTGTCCTGTGTAAACTTTAAATACTTAGGGAGAGATGCATTTTATCTTTAAAACAACTAATACACATGTTCTCCCTTCCAAATAAAAGCATAAGAGAGAGGGATAAAGAGACTCCTCTAAGCATAATTCAGGAAACACTGAGAAAGTCATGCAGCATTTGGTGTTTTACAAAGGATAACAGAGACACCTAATGGCAAAAAATGGGAACTTGTTTAACATTAATCCTGAACAAAACATTCCTTTCAGGGAAATTCGAGGTAACGTGAGATGTATTCCAAAGGAAATTTTCCTTTTGATGTTCTAGTCTGGTTGTAATATAGATGGATGCAGAAAGCATACGAATTTATGCACCTGGACAATAGCTGTTGATAGTTGTTACCTGATCATTTCTTTGGTTCAAAGTTCTCACCTCCAAATACTTAATTCTAATTTTAAAATTCCTTTCTTGCCTTCTGTATAAATATCACTGCAAAAATGCTTGGTCAGTGGTGAGAGAAATATATTTTTGATTTATTTGAAAAGACCATTCAATAAAAATGCTTTATCAAAACTTCAACTTCATTGAATAGGATTTTTGATGCAAGCCCAAACAGTTAGGAAGATATGAAGGAACTTGTTCTGAGGATTTTCTTAAAAAGAAAAGCAAACAGTTGAAAAGGAACCACATCTCTCCTCTGTCTTCTTCCTAAAACTGTGGTGGAAGTGGAAATCAAGCGACAACTGAAAATCAGCTGGTCATTAGCAGGCAAAGATCAAATTCAAACAAGCACATCAGATTCACATATAAACCAGACACAGACAGTACCTGAAACTCAGAGCATTTGGAATAGCTGCCTTGCTAAGCAAACGCTGCTCTGCTGGCATCAACAGAGAGATCACCAAAATCACAGTGATACATGGAGGTAAAATGTTGAAATAATGTGGTTCCTGGGTACAACAGAGAGAATGGAAATGGGCAAAGACTAGCAGTCTACAGCCTTTATAAAAATTCCATAGAGTTATAGACTTGCACAAAACATGCTGAACTCTCACATTGTAAGAGAAAGAAGTGCATGGACAGTCTTCAATGTGTTTAAGATATTAGATTGCACAAGAGAAGAAAAACACATGGTCAGCTGCTGCTGCTTCTCCTATTAACGAACAAAGGAACAAGGGTGAGTGTGAGGTCTCTTCCTCCGTGCTCAAGCATCAACAAGAGCAAAGGATCAGAAATTAGCAAACACATTATTGGAAAGTACTCATGCCAGAAGCAAGAGAAAAGTGGGGCTGTTGTTCTGGTCACCTCTTTGCTCTTGGGAATGTCTGGCTGTTCCTTAATTAGGCTGGACTGTAGGGTTACGATACAGTCCAAAGTGAAAGTACCAACCTCAGTTACAAAATATGCAAAGACACGCATAAAACTGCATAGTTATGCTGTAATTCTTTTCTGATTTCATTGCTTTTAGATCAATTGCTGTAGCACACTACTGAATTCACGCCTACTAGACTGGTTTGAAAAATGAACAGGTTTTGTGGCTCATTTAAGGAAGTGTTTAAAAGATTGTTCATTCCAAAAGGCTTCAGAATCCTTATTTTTTAATCACCTTCCTATAGGCAATCTTCTACTTAAAAAATATTCAGTGCTATCTGGCTATGTTTTCCTACTCTATCCTAGACACATAAAAAAAGAGAGGAGGAAGTCTGAGGAAAAATAAAGGATCCCATTTCTCTTTTCCTCTCTCTCAGTAATAAAAGTCAAAATGATCTCACTTCCTCAATACATCAAAAACGTGTGGAAATTAAAAACTGGTTTTCTTCCTCATTGAACAACTCCTGTTCAAAAACAGTATTTCTAACCTTTCCATGGGTTTTCTCATCCATACTAATCCCTGTATTATGGTATTATGTTTTCATATAAACACTCTATAACTGTCACATAAGTGTCTTTTTACCTCCTTTTTAATTTCAGTATCAGTAAATACAAACCTCAGGAAATAGTTTTGTCTAACATAGAGAAAAGTGAGCTCTTCACCCAACATGTATTTATAAATACAGAGGAGCTTAACACAGAAAATATGTTTCCATTTTTAAATGTCGTAGTCCTTTAAAGATCATTTTCTTTATCATGAAGTTTACTAGTGAAAAATACATTCATAGAGAGGTAATAGATAAACTCGTGGGTTGTTGTGCTTTTTACACCTCTCTCCTGAGAAAATACATATCAATAGATAAATCTATCCCAGTCCAAAGCTCTGTGCTTGGTCTGAGCAAGAGCCTTCCCCACCCTTACAAGACCTCCTCCTTACAATGAGCTTCAAGTCTCCAGTTTGCCAAGATAAATTTTTAATCTAATTCATACAAACCGGCATCAAGTCCTATGGTGTCATCATGTGGAAACACTTGTGTCAAGAGGCAACATGTGTCTCAAATAAAGATTTGAAGAGGGAACCTTGCCTGCACAAATCCTAAAAATGACTTGGTTTCAGACTCAGTAATCTGTATGCAGTAAATCCACCTGAGCCCAGGGGTGTCAATTGACTTAAGCCTAACTTCATCCCTAGCTTTAATCACAGCCACGCAGCCCCTGCCAGACTAACACAAAGCTGGCGGGCGCTGCCGATGCTTGTGTTAAATTTATACTAGTACCCACCTTACAAACAGCTATAGCTCTAAATTATCAGATCTCTAGAACAGTCTTCCTGTACCAGAGTCTATTTCAGAAAAAAAAAACCAAACAAACCAAACCAAACCAGAACCAGGTTTTCCCAATAGCCTGTTTTATTTCTCTTGGAGGCAGCAGCCAAAGCCATGGCTCTCCAGGCTCTGACAGTCCGAGCAACTGAGCCATCCTTGACAGAATCCGAACAAATTGAGTCTCGTGTTTTAACCCCAGGTGGCAACCAAATACCGTGCAGCCGCTCACTCACTCCCCCCCCTCCCCAGTGGGGTGGGGAGGAGAATCATAAAGAAAGGAAAAATTCTGCATTGAGATAAAGACAGTTCACCAGGATAGCAACAACAAAGATAATAATAATTGTATTATATATTAATAATGATAATAATAAAATATAATGATAATAGAATATACAAAACTAACAATGCACAATTTCTCACCACCTGACGACCTGATAACTGATACAGCCCATCCTGAGCAGCAATCATGGAGCAAAACTGAGAGTGATCTTGGAACGATCCCGAGCAGCGATCTCGGAACGGTGATTTCCCCAGCAGCCATCTTGGAACTGCAAGTTCCAGAGAGAGCGAGCGAGGGAGCAAACAACCAACCAAACAAACGAAAGCACAAACAAACGAAAGGCACATGGCCCACCAGCCAGTCCCCACTACGTACCATGCATGACATCTATGGTATGGAATACTTTCTTTGGCCAGTTTGGGTCAACTATTCTGGCTATACCCCTCCCAGCTTTTTGCCCCTGCACATTAGCAAAACCTGGGAAGCTGGAAAATGTCCTCGATCACTTAGCAATAACTAATAACATCAGTGTATTATCAACATTCTTCACATACCAAATCCCACGCTAAATGCAAAACACAGTAGCTACTGGGAAGAAAATTAGATCCATCCCGGCCGAAACCAGGACATTGAGAAAGGCAGCAACTGTGGGAGTCTAGTCAAAGCTGGCCACCCTTGGTAGCCCGAGACACCACCATTGGACCAGGCTTTCCAATCCTTGGTGGTTGGAGCACTAATTCTGAACTAGCCAGTCTCTCTAGACACAGCCCTTAATTTAGTTTACAGTTCTTTGCTAGCCTGAACAATGCTCCCAACCCTAATCTTAGCTTTAATTACACCTAGGAGTCATTAGCAGTTCCAGAGCAACACAAAGCAAGCAGATCACTGCTGATATATGCATTAGTACTATAATGGTGACCCTTAAAGCATGCAAACATACACTTATGTAGTCTGAACTAGAATTTGCCCTGTTAATCTCTGCTGAACACAGACCTAATTTTAGGCTTTTCCTGGTAAGTACCAGTCTCACAGTAAACAAAGCCAAACAGTCCTTTCTGGCCTAGTTACTGGCTTCTTGTCATCTGAATCCAACATGGCCTAGCCATAACCTAGTTTATTGGCTTCTTTTCGTTTGACGCACCATTTATCCCTAGCCACAGACTTAACACAGGTCTAATCTAGCCTTCACAATCTCCAAAACCTCTTCTCCACATGTGACATTTGGGGAAAAACTGATCCAGATTGGTCTTATTCTGTCTTGCCATGGAGCTAAAATGGAATTTTTTATAGGTTTTGAGGGAAAGTTAAAATAGATAGACTGTGAATCCTGGAGAATCTTCCAGGAAATGGCTTTTGCACCTCTATTCCTTAGAAGCACGTGCATACAAAACCTCAAACATGGCAAATGATTCCCACATACAGAGACCCACAAGGGAAAGAGACTGAACAAGTGTCATGCATGACATACGTGTCCTATGTTCAGATATTTGCATTAGCATTATTTTGTTCTAGTTGGATGAAAGGTTACTTTATTCATAGGTCTGCAAAAAGGAATTACAAGCTTCATGAGTCTAAAGAAGATTTTGTGTTTTCTCTTGTGTGTGTGGATTGTTATATTTTTGGTCCTTAACTTTTGTGTGCTCAAAACTAAATTCAGTAGGTAATACTGATAATGATGCACCAGAACTTCATTTCTAAACAACTATCATAACTACAGCTGAGATCTGCATTCAGCATAAACAGCACATGCATCCATGAAGAAAATGTGAAACAGAAAGTAAAAGTAAACATGATGAACAGTATATTAAATATTCCTTACCAGCTGAAGCAAAACAAACATGCATATTCATTAGGGGAAAAAAAAAGACTCGAGGACAAGTGAGAGACATTAGCAAACAGCATTACCTACATTGAAAGACATTTCCAGAATTCTCCCCCTCAACTTAATTGATTCTAAAGACCACATACTGCATAAAGAGACCTGAAAACTAATTTTCTGAGACAATTTCAGACCACTGCTATAATAAGCAGCAGCACAGATCATGTGAAAGCTTCCTAGACTAAAGAACGTTGGTGTAAATATAAAATGAATATTGCATCAGTATTTTATGCTGCCAGAGATGAAATTATATCATAGATATTTAAATGAAGACCGGTTGGCTTTTTAGAATTAGTTTTAATTAGAATTAGGGTTTTTTGGAATTGTGATGGAAGTATGACCTTTCCTTAAACTGTTACAATCAATAGCTGAATTATTACCTTGCTAAATGAATAGGCTGTTTTCCAGTTCCTCCTTGTCCTGAGGTGGAAGACAACAAGATTAAACCTATCTCAGCCTTAAATTCTGTACTTCTAACCACTAGGGGGGCTGACATAATCTTTGTAAATAAAATTTGGAGAGCTTAGCTGATGACAGAGAGGGTTTAGTGAAAATGAGGATATTCACACCCTACCATCAAGTAAAGAAGAGAATATTCTCTCTTCCTCACCATTAAAAATTCTTCACAAAGCATTTATCGAATGTATCTGATCCATATGGAAGTAGTGCTGTCATCTCATTGGGTTTCACTGGGATTCATGGTTCTGTGCAACCTTGTGGCTGCTCCTTTGTTGGAACTTCCAATTTCAGCCCATTTTGTGCCTGATTGGGTGTCACCACTGGAAGAGAGGAAGAAGAAGAAACTGAGGAATTCCCCTGTCCCCCAAAAGTGGTAAATGATGCTTAAATAGAGCTTATTTTCAGATATGAGTCTCACAAAATACTGTCCAAAGAGAAGAGTTTTAATGATGAGGAAGGAGAATATTTTTCTATGAATCATTGCATTTCCTTTACAAATATGTTGCAATATATTACTGAATTGGATGAATCTTGATCAACCAGAGTTCCCAAACACCTTTGAAGTTAGCTCTGCTTTGAATAGGAAATGTGACTTTCAAAGACACTTTCTGACCTATATTTTTTCTGTGATACAGGGTTTAAGAAAACCAAGTGGAAAATATTACTTTTAGTGTTTCTAAGTCCTTCAGTTACCAAAATAGATTCTAGAACTTAGTGGAAGATGGTTGTGTTGATAGGACAATAAATTAGCAGTAGGAACTTGATGCAGATAGCCTACGTGACATCACACAAGTCACCTTGTAAATCTTTATTTCAGTTTTGCTATTCACGAGGTAGAGAGAGCAGTCATTTCCTCTTCATAATGGTGATCATCCAGCTTGGTGATGGATGCACTCAAAACAGCATTAAATACCAGTCTACGTATGAAATAAACAAACTGGGTCCAAAATACAGTGGATCTCCCTGCCACTGGATCTCTCCAGTTGCTCCCTTTCTTAAGAGGAAAGGCAAAGCATGATCTAATGCATTTCCATGAAAACAGTGACAAGACTGGGTTGGTACTAGGGGAATTACTTTTTTTGCATGGAAAAGGTAATTAAGAATTCTTTCCATTGAACATGGCCTCTAAGCTATCTAGCATACAGGGAAATTCTTTTTTTTAGCAAACTGCTCAATACATCACCATAATTATTACTAGGCAGCTGAGATGGCTGTTGGGGCAGCGCTGCATAAACTGCAGCTCCTACCTGTACTTTACAAATGTGAAGTGCTATCTGCAAACGGCATAATTTTGCAAAATCAGTCATCATCTCTACCCCACTAGTTCATGTGCTGTCAGAGTAATGGCCGTGACATTCTCAATATTGTCAGCAATAACGCTCCATTGACAAAAAGAAAAGAATGAGGGCACACGCACTGCCAGGTCTGATAATATTTGCCTTTTTGCCCTTCATAACATGGCATGTGATGTGTACGGTTCTGTGTGTTGCCCTTTCTATGAACAAGTGCTTTGGGGGAGCTTACATAATCTTCTGCATGACTGGGTAGGCACCAGTAAAGCCAGCTTCCTTGCTCCTACATGTCAATCAAATCAATCTGAAATTTGAATTAGATTAGCTCTGTCATTGAAATTATACTTTGCTATTGTAAAACCTAAAAAAAAAAAAAGTTAAAACCACATCTTAATTTTACCATAACATTTCCTGTAGGAAGAAACACATGGGTAAGAAAGCAACTACAATGCAAATTTCACAGTTCTGTTATCTTCCTGCTTGACTTCATTTTAATTGCCTATGGTGTTTTTGTAAACTTTCAGCATCTTAAACCCAAAGAAAAGGTAAAAATGTAGACTGTTTCTTTTTTCCAAATGTCTAGGTACTGAGAAGAAGAATGGCTTTTTGCTAATTATTTTTGACTCTGGAGAGCACGGTGGGTTGAAATCCAAGCAGTTTAATGTAGTAGAATCTGCTTTCAGATTTGACCATCTCTGGCATTTCTCCCAGGGCTTGTAAGTGATTTTGTCATCATGTCAGAAATTGGTACCACACTTTTGGCACTGCGTATGTCATTTGGGGCGAGAGCTCTCAAGTAGTAGGAGTCACACACCACCAGAGGGTGCCAATTACTTTCATAAGCAGAATCTCTGAAATAATCTTGTCAGATAAATGCTGCATTATTTACTGCGTGGGCACGTTCAGAAGGTTGTGCTGGGCATTATACAGACCACCAAAAGCCTCTGGGTGACACATCTCATGGGCATAAAGCCATGTGAGCCAAAGCATGCAGCACACAGCCCTGTGATCAAGTGCAGTGTGGCAAATGCCTCTGGGCCTAATTGCAGAGACAGGATCAGGTGTATGATTTGAATGACTGCCTGCAAGAGCTCTTCTAAAGCACATGGTGTTCCACAGCAGGCAAACGGGTGAGTAACGAGGTGTGAGGACACACAGATGTGTTAGAGTGGTCTCCTTGTAGAGCAGGCAGTGAACTCCCAGTGTAGCATTTTAATTGTGGTATGTGTAGAGAGTTTGGTCATCTTTGCATGTGCTGCCCTCTGCATGGGTGAAATTTAAAAGAATGTGATGGCACGGGAGGTTTCCTTGTTACAGGGCAATGCACTCACTAAGGATCTTCCCTTGCCTTTTCCCCTCTGCTACTGCAGCTGCTCCCTTCTGCAAACGCTCCCATTATAAACAGCCTTAGTGCTTCTCTGAGCCTCCAAAGAAGCCATTAGTAGGAAACAGAGAAAGGAAGACAGGTTTGCGGGTAATCGTACTGAAGGAACAACTTACGAATTATGAGCATTTTAAAGTGATAGTAATCTCTTAGAGTTCTACCGTTCTAGAGTATTAAAGCAGTCTGTACTCCCAACCATTTGGATTTTTGTTTACATAGATGTAATCTGGGCTGAAAGAACATGTAATACTCAAACAGAGTAAAAAATACAGTGGTGGACCTACCTTATTTTTCTTCTTTTTTGGGGAGTGGTGGGCGTTAGGGATGTGGTGGGTTGACCTTGGCTGGCTGCCAGATGCCCACCTAGCTGGTCTCTTGCAGTACCTACACAACAGGAGTAGAAAACAGGATGGAAAAGCTCCAGGGAGATTGTTTACTGATTACTGTCACAGGCAAAACAGACTTGCCTTGGGGAAGATTAATTTAATTTATCGCCAATTAAGAATAGAACAGAACAATGAGAAACAAAGACAAAAACTAAAACACCTGCTTCCCAGGCTGAACTTCACTCATGAGCCCTTCCCCCTCACGCCCAAGCAGGGCAGGGGGACAGGGAATGGGGGTTGTGGTCAGTCCGTAACAGCTCCTCTCTACCGCTCCTTCCTCCTCATGCTGTTCCCCTGCTCCAGCGTGGATCCTTCCCACAGGCCGCAGCTCCCTTTAGGGCACATCCACCTGCTCCCATGTGGGGCCCTCCCCAGCGTGGGTATCTGCTTCACCACGGGCCTCTCTAGGGGTTACAGCGAGTCCCTGGCGCCTGGAGCACCCTGGCTCCCGCCTTCCCTCACCTTGGTGTCTGCAGCCTTGTTTCTCACACATTTTTCTCACTCCTCTCTCTCAACTACTGTGCAGCATAATTTACCCTTTCTTAAATACATGTTCTCAGAGGCACCCCACCCATGGCTGAGGGGCTCAGCTGTGCCCTGGGGTGGGCTGGTTGGAACCGGCTGGAACCGGCTGTGTCCAGCACAGGGCAGCCCCCGCCTCTCCTCACAGAGGTCGCCCCTGCAGCCAGCGCCTGGGCACCGGCACCCAAGGCAAGGGATCAGGGAAAAACTACAGCATTTAAATACCAAGATGAAGGGAGGAAAGACTGAAGGGGCACCTGTTGAGTTAAGCGAGAGGCAGAGGTTTCCCGGTTGAAAGAGGGAGCTGCAGGCTGTACAGCAGGGCACCTGGGTCGTGCTGTAGCCAGAGCTCTGGAAGAGTTTTCTAATGTAGAGGGATGCCCAACAAAATAAAACACTTTACAGGCAGAATAATTAATAATAACCTTTTTTTTTTTTCCTGAAATAACAGAATCCATTTAAGACGAAGATGGGGCAAGAAGAAAGTGGAGGTGAATTAAACTCAGAAATTCTCCATGCCCTGTGGCATCCCATCCTTGCAGAAATTTACTAGTTAGCTTTGCAGTTTCGCCGCAAGATACTTTTGTGTTTTACCTGTAAGCACATGAATTGATTTATGTGTCCACTCGCATCCCATGCCAAGCCACTGTCTGACCCAAGGTAATGTTATTGACATCTTTTCCACTTTCCAGCAATTAAGTTTCTTCCCGGACAACAATGATAAATCAATTAATTGTCTGGTGATTTAGTTTTAGAAAGGTTAAGAGCTGCAGGTAACCAAACGTGTCTGTGATAAGTAGGAAATCTCATTCTTGGCTATTGGGACTGGTGGTGAATAGTTTTGACCATAACCAAAACACAGCAGGGAAGGATACTCACAGTTGCCTGCTGCGGTAAAGCATCTAAGATACCACTATTTTAACTGTGAAATTTGTCCTATTTTGAATGTGGTAGCACTTCTTACAGGCTTAAAGTTAAGCTGCGGTCCTCTGCTGAATCTAGGTCAAAACGATGATACGAAGGAGCTTGTGTAAGTAATGTATTTGTACCACATTCCCCTCTGCCTCCAGCTTCAGAAAAGGTGTCAGGTGTTTCCAGCAGCTGCCTCTGCTCAGAGCTGACCAAGCAGACAGGGGAAACACATTACAAAAGAATTGTCTGTTTGTGGGGAAATGTTAACTCTTATGTCTCTTTAAAGCGTTGTAAGTGCCCATTAGTGAGGAAGTCAAGGAGTCAGTTGTTCTCAGGAGGGATATATCAGCATTCACTGCAGTGTTTGTGTTGCAGACCCTGACCTTGTAATGTGACCCATCCCTTAATTCCTTACCAACCCCTAGCAGATCTGGAGCTCAGGTGATAGGGAATGTCATCAGGAAACATATAGGGGAGCAGATCTGCAAAGGCAGTGAGACACCTGCCTGTCCTTGATCTTCATGCTAAGTAGGTAGAGGATTCCCTCCAGAAAATCTGCATATTTGGCAACTAAAATGGTGACTATTTTTTACCAGTTTCAGGCTGCTTCTACTGCACGTGGAAATGACTCATTTTCTACTTTATTGTCTTTGATATGATGTAAATTTGTTTAGACTGCTAGGAATGTGACAGAATGGATCAGAGAGATTTTGGCAGGAAACTGCCTGTCTGGGTTTGGATGGTATTCCCGAGGCACTCACTGCAGGTTCATTCACATCACGCAAAGCCCTGTCTGTTTTCAGAGTCATGGAGACAAGGAGGCCGTTGGAGGGACCTGAGGGAAACTCCACAAATAATCCTTGATGTCAGTGGGGCATACAGGGGTTCATGAAGATCTTTTGGGGGATGGAAAGTGATTTTAAGAAGATCACTCATGATTTCTGACCTGACAAGGGTGTTTGAAATGTATGGAGGAGTTGCAGATTGATTTCAAGTGATTGTCAGTTTGGTCGTGGGTGGGATTACACATGTAAAAGCATACCATCCTCCAGTGTTAATGAAATTCCTTTGGTGTTCATGGAAAATGTGGATATTGGTTAATGGTAGTATCTGACCATAATTTGTTACCTCATTTGTTATTTCTGTTGCCTTTTTGCTATAAATAGTACCACTTAGGATGAAGACAGCCATCAGGAGAGATGATACTTGGACTTTTCCTTCTTTATACACAATTACATCATGTTCATTCCTTAGAGACTGGGTCAGGTAGAGCCACTTGAAAGGGAGATTGTACCTTTCCTTCAGTGACTACTGATCCTGCTCAAATATAGAAGATGGAAGAAATGGCAAGGGGTGTTGGGACGAGCTAGAGGAAAGGCTGTCAACAGTTCAAACAGCAAGACTGCAAGGCTGCTGAAAGGAGCAGGGGGAGGCCAGTTTTAGTGGAGAAGGAGGGGCTTCTCTAAGCTCCTTTTCGAAGCAGTGCAGAGTTTGCTGCAGCTCGAAAGTTACTGAGTGACTCAAACCAAGGTTGGAAGCAAGGGTCACTTGCAAAGACGTATGAGGCAACAGGCAAGTTGGATATGAACCCTTTTATCCACGTTATGCTTGCCCAAGTCACTTTGAATTTGCTTTGTTGAAGTTTGCTATCTTGGTTTATAGTCTAATAAAATTGTCCTTTCAGAACTTAAAAGTCTTGGTCCTTAAGGGGAGCTCTCTGTGGAAGGTGGTCTGAACACATGAACGTCTCAGAGCTCTCACCGGCTCAGGAATCTATCGCAGGCTGTGAGGACAATTGCTGTTTATGATCTTTCTCTCTGTCTGTCTGAACTCTGCCTATGTTTTGTCTATGTGGCTTTCATTCCCACTTCCTTCTTTTCATTAAAATAGCCATAAAATTGTTCATGTTAATGTTACAGGACAACTGTCAATTACATTGTCAGCATACATCCAGTTGATACCAGTGGGCTACAGTGAGATGTTTGCATCTATTTTTTTTTTTAATGTTCATCAGTACTTGAAACTTAATAACTGAAATTTATGGCAAGTTGGAAAAAAAAAAGTCTAGTGGAATCTTATTTGTGTGTCTGAATTATCTGTTGACTTGTCTGAGAACTCAAGAAGACAATGTTCTGTATACAGTTACATTTACTTCTTTGTACTTAAGATCTTCCTTTATCAAAAAATATATATTAAATGGAAAGTTTGAAGAGCTACAATAATTCTACTGTCCAAACCAGGCATAATTTTCCAAGAACCTGAATGACAAGAAATTTCAATTCCATTTTCAAATCCATATGATCTCAGCCACAAGCGACAAGTGGAAAGCTACTATCATGTTTTATTCATATCTCTATCCAAGTATTTAGGTAGTTCTGAACAAAACATATTCCTTTTAATTTACAGAATTATATCTATCTGAAGGTATTTAATCAAAAGTTTGCATGGAGAAAAAATAGTGTAAAGTTTAAATGTTATTGTTGACATATTTTTACCATTTATTTCAAAATAAAGCAATAAAATAAAACCATAAAAATTAAAGTTACATGTAGAAATTAGTTAGAAAGGTTGCAGAGTTCATTTTCATTTTATGTAAAAGTAACTTTAATTAGCCAAAGGCCTTGATTTCAAGAAAGGATAATTTAAAGTGTCAAAATCCAGTACTGCATTTTAGGCCAAATGCAAAAAATGTAGCACAAAATGTAAATATATTTATGTAATGTGCTCATAAATGATTCAGTGTTTAGACACCAATCTAATTTTGTTTAAACTGTACCACTTTATTGTAAGCTACAAGATTTTGAAGTTTGAATCAAATTAATGGGCAATATAGATCTAGCTTGTGGGTAGGGTTTTTTTGCTTGTTTTTACTCTCTGTTGTTTTTCATTGTGGGGAGAAAACTTGGGTTTTGGGGGAGGAAAAAATAAAAAGGAATAGAGAAAGACCTTCTTGAGTAAATAGCTGTTCCTGAATTTCTTTCCATTTGACAGTCTATAACTATGATGGTAAGTCCCCACTTAGAGCAGATATTCTAGCTTTCTCTTTGGTGTCTCTCCAATACTTAGCATTTTCAGGGAAAAAAAATTAAAAATAGTAGCCTTTAGTAAATTAAACTAAGCTTCTCAAAGTACTCTCCAAATTGAAGTGATAATAATGAAAATAAATTTTGTGAAAATATGGTGCATGAATTAGTTTAACTGATGCAGTGTCTCTGTGTAGGTGGGTATGATCTGCTGTTTGATTGTCTGTATACCACTCTCAGGGCTGCCCAAGATTTTGAAGGGACACGTTTTGCAAATTTCCTGTATTGTACAAATATGGAGTGCCAGATTATCCCAGAGAGAAAATAGCTCCAAAACAGAGGAAGCCAAATGCCTGAGTGCTTGTCTTTCCTTGTGTAAAAGAAAATTTCCTCTTTTGGAAAGAGGAGATTTCTCATTCCTTAATACAAAACATATGTTTCGATGAAAAGA
This sequence comes from Phoenicopterus ruber ruber, assembly GCA_009819775.1. Taxonomy (NCBI): domain Eukaryota; kingdom Metazoa; phylum Chordata; class Aves; order Phoenicopteriformes; family Phoenicopteridae; genus Phoenicopterus; species Phoenicopterus ruber. The sequence goes on from CM020216.1 coordinate 106,811,853, forward strand.
TATGCAAAGATTTACCATTCCTAAAAAGAGATGGACTTCAAGAAACAGAAAGCACATCCGCAGACCGAACCCTCAATTAACATGAAAAAACTCAGTACGAAACCCCCAACCAATTCTAAAATAGGTGGCGGGGTTTTTGGGGTTTTTTTTTTTGGTTTTTTTTTATTTGGCTTTGGGGGGAGGTTTTTTGGTGGTGGTGGTGGGTTTGGGGTCTTTTTTTGCTATAGAACAAAAGCCTCTAGGTTATTAAGCTGGACTAAGATGTGCAGCAAAAAGTAAGTGACCAACATATGATAAAGAAAAACACCAATGAGATGCAGTGCAAGTTAACACAAGTCACTGACTTTTTTTTACACTTAGGGAAAAAAAAAAAGAAACAAAAAATAAACTGATATAATGTTTGAGCTGGGACAAACAGCCCGAGGGGTGGCCAACAGAAAGATCATTAACACATGGCAGAGTGGGGAATGACACAATCTTGTGCATGTGTGAGCCACCCTGAATGGCCAGCTGGGTTAAAAGCTCCTGTGCAGAGCTTTCTTTTGACGTATTCTGTTCAGCATGGTGGTAAAATTCCTGAAACAACAAAAGTACAGCCTTCAAGGAGAAGCCAATTATAGTAAGTTCCCCAAACTGGGCTCTCAGAGTATGGACAATAAATTTTGGGGTGGATAAAAACTTGGTAGTGGGAAGGAGCCCTGGGTATCTACTTCTCCAGTCATGTACAACAGGAGAGTGAAGGTCAGGGTTATTGGGGGATGGTTCTCTTAGCTACTCGTATTTGAGTTTTTCAGCGTGATGTGTATTTGAGTTTTTCAGCTTGTCAGTCACCGAGGGGAGCTGCTCCGGAGCCGGTCCAGTATGCAGTGGCGTGGCAGATCTTGGTGCACGGGGGGGGTTTCCTGAGGCAGGGAGAGCGTAGTCACCCCACCGGCTCAAGAGGTGAGTTCAGTTGGTGGTCCTCACCCTCTCGGCAGGAGCCCAGGTATGGTGTCCTCCTGGCAAAAAGGCACAGCCTCTGCACTCACCAGAATGGACACGGCTACCCAGACAGAGCTTGCACGAAAACGTGCAGCCGTGCAGGTCTCAGGCTGCAGGGAGTGCCAGGGCCTTGCACTGGCAACTGATGGCAGTAGTGAGAGTGGCTGTGCGAGGTGTGAGCAGGTGGACGATCTGCTCAGCCTGGTGGCAGAGCTACGGGAGGAGGTAGAAAGGTTGAGAAGCATCAGGGAGTCTGAGGAAGAGATAGACTGGTGGAACCATGCTCTGGCCTCCCTGAGACAGAAACAGGAACAGCCACCAGAAAACACCCAAGATCAAAGGGGTCCTGTATCCTCCCCCTGCCAGGATGAAGACAGTAGCTTAAAGGAAAGGAGTGAATGGAGGCAAGTTCACACTTGGGGTGGTAGGCGTACCCCTCCCTTGCCCACCTCGCCTTTGCAGGTGCCTCTGTACAAGAAGTATGAGGCTCTGGATGTGGGATGTTTTGACAGTGGGATGGCCTACATGGCACCAGGTCTGCTGGCGTCAGATGGGTTCACCTTTCTCAAAGGGGGAAGGGAGTCTTTGCCCACAAGCTAGCGGAGCTTATTGACAGAGCTTTAAACTGGACTTGAAGGGGGAGGGGGATAATGTCAGGCTTGCCTGTGACAAGCTGTGGGATGATGTGCCAAGGTTAGAGGGACAGGGTGCTAGTGAGGGCCCTCAGCCTGTTGCTCCAAGACGTGCTGGCTATGCTGCAGCACACTTGAAGACTTACGGAGATGAGCCAGGGGCACCTGAGGTAATTGGACCCAACAGGGAAACACCAGTGAAAGACCTCAAAGGAATTAAGGTGTGTTCCTCCACGAAGGTGATACAGCCGACAGCCCAGCTGAAGGGCCTCTAAACTAACACCCGCAGCATGGGCAACAAACAGGAGGCGTTGGAAGCGACCATGTGGCTAGAAAGCTACAACCTAGTTGCCATTACGGAAACTTGGTGGAACGAATCCCATGACTGGAATGCAGCTATCGATGGCTACAGGCTGTTCAGAAGGGACAGGTGAGGAAGGAGGGGCAGAGGCGTTGCCCTCTACATCAAGAAATGGATAGAGTGTGAGGAGCTGTCTCTGAAGAATAGCCGTGAGCAGGTTGAAAGCTTATGAGTAAGAATCAGAGACCGAGGCAACAAAGGGAACCTTGTAGTTGGGGTCTACTACAGGCTGCCTGATCAAGGGGACCCTATTGATGAAGCCTTCTTGCTCCAGCTACAGGAAGCATCGTGCTCGCAGGCTCTCGTCCTGCTGGGGGACTTCAGCCACCCCAACATCTGCTGGAATAGTGGCACAGCGAGCTGCAGGCAATCCAGGAGACTTCTGGAGTGCATGGAGGATAACTTCTTAAGCCAGGTAATAGACAGCTCTACCAGAGGGGACGCTATGCTGGACCTGATGGTCACCAACGCGAGTGAGCTAATCAGTGACGTCAAGATTGGAGGCAGCCTGGGCTGCAGTGATCATGCGCTGGTGGAGCTCACAGTCCTGAGGGATATGGGTCAGGTGAAGAGTAAGGTCAGGACCTTGAATTTTAGGAAAGCAAAATTCCAGCTCTTCAAGGAGTCAGTCAACAGGACCCCCTGGGAAACTGCCCTCAGGGACAAGGGAGCAGAACAGAGCTGGCAGATTTTTAAGGACACTTTCCACAGAGGGAAAGAGCTCTTGATCCCCAGGTGCAAGAAATCGGGCAAAGAAGGCAAGAGACCAGCATTGCTGAGTCAAGACTTGCTGGTCAAACTAAAGGGCAAGAAGGAAATGCACAGGCAGTGGAAGCAGGGACAGATATCCTGGGAAGAGTATAAGGACACTGCCCGGTTGTGTAGGGATGGGGTCAGGAAGGCCAAGGCGCAGCTGGAGCTGACCTTGGCAAGGGATGTGAAGAAAAACAAGAAGAGCTTCTACAGGTATGTCAGCCAGAAAAGGAAGCTCAAACAAAAGTGTACCCCCCCCCACCGATGAGCAGGAGTGGCAAACTTGTATCAACTGACAAGGAGAAGGCTGAGGTACTCAATGACTTTTTTGCCTCAGTCTTCACCAGCAACCACACCACACCTCTCGAGTGGATGGACTGCAAGACAGGGACTGGGGGAGCGAAGTCCCTCCCACTGTAAGAGAAGATCAGGTTTGTGACCACCTGAGGAACCCGAACATACGTAAGTCTGTGGGACCTGATGACACACATCCCAGAGTCCCAAGGCGATTGGCTGATGTAGTTGCCAAGCCACTCTCCATGATACTTGAAAAGTCATGGCAGTCAGGTGAAGTCCCTGGGGACTGGAAAAAGGGAAACACTGAACCCATTTTTAAAAAGGGTAGGAAGGAGGATCCTGGGAACCACCAACCTGTCAGCCTCACCTCTGTGCCTGGGAAGATCATGGAGCAGGTCCTCCTAGAAGCTATGCTGAGGCACATGGAGGACAGGTAGGTGATTGGAGACAGCCAGCATGGCTTCACCAAGGGCAAGTCCTGCCTGACCAACCTAGTGGCCTTCTACAATGGAGTGACTACATCAGTGGACAAGGGAAGAGCTACGGATGTCATCTATCTGGACTTCTGTAAGGCTTTTGACATGGTCCCCCACAACATCCTTCTCTCTAAATTGGTGATGGGTGGACTGTTCAGTGGATGAGGAATTGGTTGGATGGTCGCATCCAGAGGGTAGTGGTCAATGGCTCAATGTCCAGATGGAGATTTGTGACAAGTAGTGTCCCTCAAGGGTCTGTATTGGGACCAGTACTGTTTAATATCTTCATCAATGACATAGTGGGATCGAGTGCACCCTCAGCAAGTTTGCAGATGACACCAGGCTGAGTGGTGCAGTGGACACGCCTGAGGGACGGGATGCCATCCAGAGGGACCTGGACAAACTCAAGAGGTGGGCCCAGGCGAAGCTCATGAGGTTCAACAAGGCCAAATGCAAGGTCCTGCACCTGGGTTGGGGCAGCCCCCGGTATCAATACAGGCTGAGGGATGAAGGGATTGAGAGCAGCCCTGCCGAGAAGGACTTGGGGGTGCTGGTGGATGAAAAGCTGGACATGAGCCAGCAATGTGCGCTCACAGCCCAGAAACCCAACCGTATCCTGGGCTGCATCAAAAGAAGCATGGCCAGCAGGTCGAGGGAGGTGATTCTGCCCCTCTACTCTGCTCTGGTGAGACCCCACCTGGAGTACTGCGTCCAGCTCTGGAGCCCCCACCACAAGAAGGACATGGACCTGCTGGAGCAAGTCCAGAGAAGGGCCACAAAAATGATCCGAGGGCTGGAGCACCTCTCCTATGAAGACAGGCTGAGAGAGTTGGGCTTGTTCAGCCTGGAGAAGAGAAGGCTCCGGGGAGACCTTATTGTGCCCTTTCAGTACTTAAAGGGGTCTTATAGGAAAGATGGGGAAAAACTTTTTAGCAGGGCCAGTTGTGATACAACAAGGGGTAATGGTTTTAAACTGAAAGAGAGTAGATTGAGACTGGATATAAGGAAGAAGTTTTTCACAATGAGGGTGGTGAAGCACTGGAACAGGTTGCCCAGAGAGGTGGTAGATGCCCCATCCCTGGAAACATTCAAAGTCAGGCTGGACGGGGCTCTGGGCAACCTGATCTAGTTGAGGATGTCCTTGCTCATTGCAGGGGAGGTGGAGTAGAAGACCTTTAAAGGTCCCTTCCAACCCAAACTATTCTATGATTCTATGTGGTATTTTCCCTTTATCCCTTTGCACAGATTCTGTTTGATTTTCTGTTTCATTGGGAAGGAAGAACTCCTAATTTCTGAGCATCCAGACTAGGAGGTACAGGTGTGTTTCAGTGCTGAATCACAACAAATGATTTTGTGAATGCGTTTTCCAGCTATTAATGAAAGCTAAGAGAGGTGAGCTAGAATGTCCTTCATGCCTTAAAGAGCGTACTGACATAAATATCTGGAGAGAATATACTTGTTCTGAAAATGTGCATGGTGTGGAGAGAAGGCACTATGCTTGACAGTCTTGTTTTGAGCTAAGGAATAATGATGGCATGAGAGCAAATGGGTGTAATAGGCCTCAGGAACCACTGGAGCAATGAGGTTGTAGATCAGCCTCTAGTAAAAGTTGTGCAAAATACAGTGAATTCTAGCTAGATTTTAGATGAAAGAGGATACATATATAAGAGTGAGGGCATAGTGCCATTAGGTCCCCATTATCATCGGAAAACACAGACACCTGAAATGTCTCTAGTCTTAAATGTTGGAGCTTGTTTTGTTAACATTTTTAATTGGTAGTTTTCTATTTAGTACCACTTAAGTTCTCAGCAGATGTCTTCCATTAAAGTGTCTTTATTCTTTCCCAGTTTTACTTAGCAAAATAATGATATTTTCTCAAGTAAATCATTATCATTCTCTTCTAAAATGTATGACGTGTGCCATAAGAAAATGGAGTTTAGTACTTGGTGATCCATTGGATATCCTTGTTACTGTTTTCTTCTACATAATGAAATGCTTGTTCTTGTCTCTTAACCCCAATAACGTTTGGTTTTCAACACTCAGGGTGCATATTTTCTATGTTTTGGAATATGACTTTTTTTCCTCAGTCAAATGACATCACTTTTGAATTTGCAATAAAATGTTGTGTTGCAGTGTGGAATAGCCTTTCTTTTCACTGTAGGCCCATCTGGTTACTCAGAAGTGGTTCTCCAATCTTTCTGAACCATGGGATCAGCTGTGGTCTGAACTCTGGGAGCTACTGAAAAGCTTCTTTAGCTTTCAGAAACACTTGTGTTTTTACTTGCTTTTTAAAAAAGTGTAAAATGCCGTTTCTTTAGTTCACTATGTAAACTTGGTTTAGTTCATTTTAAGAGTCTCCGTTTCTCGAAATTGTCGCAGGAAAAGGCTATACTGCTCAATACTATTATTTTTGCTTAGTGTGCGTGTCGGAGAGGGCCTTTAAATACATTTAATGGTCAAGGCGCTACCATCATGTGAAGGTTTCGTTCTACTCAGTATTCTCAATGTGTTGCTGTTTCCACTGAGCAAAACAGGAGGCTCTCTATGTGTAATTGTGCTGAAGAGAGTGCTCTGCTACAGCACTCACTAGAGTCATGTTTTCTGTGTAATAAAGTCTCAGTAATGGAATAGGAATTTACCTTACTATGAGAAATTCTAGTTAAAATATGAGAAGTACCATGCAGAAAAAGTTTTATTTTTTAAAAATTAGCCATCCAAATAAAGGTCTGTTATTTCGAAATGTTAACATTTTATATTTGTATTGCAATACCATAGATGTTTCTGAAGGGAAAGAGAAAATCTCAGCAGGGCTTATTTTCTCATCTGCAGGTTCCATCTATTTAGGTAGAGATGAAACCTCCTCTTGTAAATTAGGTTGCCTGTGGTGGCTTTACCTCCCTGCTCCTGTCCCAGCTTGAACTCCTTGAGTACTCAGAACTGTAGAGAGCATTTCACTGGTGGTTCCACAAGGGCCTTGTGCAACGACTGTGCTTCTCCCCTGTTCCTGCTCTGAATATTGTGTTTGTTTTTGTTCCTTTGTCTCTCCCTCTGAGCTGACCAAAGGAAATGTTCCTTGTGATTTCAGTCATTCAGAACTGAATGACAATAGCTTTGTAGGTCTCTCTTGTAGATCTGTTTTCCTGAATGCAGGTTTGAAGTCTTTGAAGACCACCTCTGACAGTATGAAACTTTTCATAAGGGGAAGTTTTTGTCCTTTTATTTTACTGGGGGTTTTTGTGCTCCCAGCATTTTAATTACAGTCTAGTTATTACCACTTTTACTGTTGTTCCCCAAAATGAAATCTGTGGGAGCCAAAAATAATTGGAAGCATGACAAATCTCAAAAGAAACTGAAACTGAGGCTATGATCTTTTGTTTGTTTCTTTCTGTAGACTCTTAAAGCTGATAGACAGCACCTTCAGACATTAGCATCTGACTAATCTGAATACTCCTGACATTTGAAGACATCATAAATAACAATTTAACATAATAGACCTTAGAGATTTGAACAATTCCTGAATAAAACTGTGTATGTGTCAAAACTGAATGTGATGGTTTCACTTGTTTCCTCAGGCTTATTCTAAAATATAATTTCAATTTCAGACCTAGAGACAGGTATTATTTATTAGGAAAAAATACTAAGGACAAGTTTTGGAGAAGGAAGGAAGTCTGCCATTGAAGTGAGAGTGGAATGAGTTGAACTGTGTCACCCTATATAAGGTCTGATACTCCAGAAATAGTTAGGATATCTGGAAAATTTGTGCTCCAGCAGCCTTTATCAGTTGTGCTAGGCTGTTTTCTTTAATATCTTGTATCATACAGTTAACATTTTTTTTTTCAGTTAGTAGTATATTGACATTTGTATGGTACAGGGTTAATGAGCCTTGTCATTAAAGCCTAAAGCCCCATTACACTTGTGCTGTTATTAAAAACATCTCCTCTCATGATCAAAACAATTGTCTCTGAAAGAACTATAAAAAGCAGGCACATTGCATATTAACAATGTCAGTTTGGGAAAGATATGTTTTAATACCATATATACCAAAAGAAATAAACATTATGCACACAGTCTTTAATTAACACAATTGCTTTTAAGTGTTGATAGTTAGGATTAATGTTGTTGGTTATAAAGTGCCATTTTTTCTGCTGCAAATGTAATGCGGGGTTTAGAAACTGATCATTGAGGTGCTAACCTTAATTTTCCCCAGGGCAAAATAAAGCATTATGCTGACTCAGACTCCTTCCATCTTCATGCCGGAATGACACAGACATTAATTTATTTTTTTGTTGTTGTTGTCTTTACCTAACTTAGCATGTAAATTGCCATTATTTGAAGTTTGTGCTGCTTTCAGCTACAATATCTTAGTGTAATATTTATAATCATTGTTGAATTTTAATACTTTGGATTAGAGGATAAGAAATAGGAGAAGAGAAAAAAGGAAATAAATCGTCCATATAACTCATGGTAATTAGGGGTTTTATGAAATTACATTCCGATGAGTCCTTAGTACTTACTGAAGGCAAAAGAGGAAAGCATATGTAAGAGCCTTCTTCAAAACCACTCTAATGATGCCAACCTCTAATGTGCTTCTTATGTTCACGTTTACATCGAGCACCATAGTATTCAGCCTATAAACTCTCATTGAAGATGGAGAGAGAGGCATTACAAGCTACAAGTTTTGCTTTCTTGCTTTCCACACCTTTAAAGATGGTACCCAAAAGGATAATGGGAGCAAACCCACATCAGCCTTTTCTAACGCACAACTTTACCCCATGTAATGGCTATGCTGTGAAAACAGCACTGAAGGGTTCAGTCATGAAAGATACAAGCTACTACCTACCTCATGATATCTCTTCTGAAGATACCGAGTCAAGTCTTGGTTGTTATGCAGAAAATGTGAGGGCTAACCCAACAAACTGTGATTTTGTTACAACGATGTGTTGGAGATAATCATGGATGTCGATCTCTTGGGTTTTCTCAGTAGCTTAGTCTTGAAATGAAGGATAGCTGCATTGTCCATTCTCTTTGTGTTGCTCCTCTAAGCTCTACAATGGTGATTTATAATTCATAAGTTAAGGAATATGAACTCTTTGCTCTGGTTATTTATAGAACTGACTCTCCATTTTTTGATAAGTATTTTAAATTAATAATGTAAAAATCTATTGATTTTATTTATGTGTTTCATTTAATATACAGGAATACTTGTTGGGGCATTTATGGAATAGTAAAAATAACTCAAAGGGATAGATGATGGCTTACATTTAGAGTCTACACTGGAGAGGAGTTTGGATTGTTGTGATTTTAAATTATTATTGCAACTTTTGATCCTCAAGGCAGGGCTGCATACACACACTTGGAAGAGCTTTAAATAAAATGTTGCACCAGTTTAACTCATGCCTTTTATGTTGGTGAGTTAGCATTCCCCAAACAAATTATACCTTACATTATGAGATACAACAGAACACAATGGATGCTGTTGTCAGTTCTTACAAATTTACAAGTCCTGTGGCTGTTAGTCTTTTATTTTCTTTAAATATTGATTATAGGAACCAAGTGCTCCTTGAAGAAAACCAGCACCAGATTTATTCCAGGTCAAAGAGCAGCTAGACATTGCTCCATATTCTGAAAAAAGACCACTTCAGGTGATTATAAGCAGGAAAGTTGTTCTGGCCTCATTGGTCCTCTGGTCTATAAGAGCATCTATTAGCCAAAATAATTTGTCAGCTTTCTTGGCTTGTTGTGATATATACCCATCCACTGACCCATTTTCCATTGAACCTTGTGAGTTGGTGTTTTGTAAGAGTTAGTACAACATTCTAAATACTGTGAATGAAGTAAATCTTAAGCTGTGTTGCTGTTGTAATTATGTTTTTGAAAATATGCAAGCTTGATGACGAGTCTTTATTTTGCAAGGAGTTACTGAGAGCAAAGAAATTAGCACTAAAGTGAGTGTGTTTAAGTTAAGAATTAATATGGGGCGTTTCTGTTATTTCTGAATGATTTGTATTGCCTTGTGACCTACCTTACACTCCTTGACAAGCCAATCAACTTGAGTTCAAACAATATCAAAATGCAATTTCTAGTACTTTTTGTGGACCAAACTCAAATTAGGGGCCAAACTCATGTATTAAACTCAGAAGAACTCTGCAGAGAAAAAACCTCGAACATAGGTCAAACAATCATTTATTTGCTTAAGTACATACTTACCATCTACTGTGACATTAATTTGCCGACAGTAATAATGACTATTAATTGCCCATAATGGTGTTCTGGCCAAATTCTGCTACAACAGCTGGCTAAAGCTAGTCACATCTTTTTATTTCCTGAACTCCACAGAAGCTGCTTTTCCTCCTTTCTTCAACATAAATGCAACCATTAAAGTACAGAAGAAGGTACTAAAAATGCTTTATCTTCAGATACCAGGGTAAGGAGGTACACATGGTTTCACTGGGCTCCTTTCCCTTTTACTGCCTGACACTGGACTTGATGCTGATTTTTCTGTGCATGAGCTGAGATGCTCAAGTTGCTAAATGTGAATCTGAGGAGACTTTAGTGCAAGTAGCAAAACTACACTTAAACTAAATTTATTTTTCATATTTTAAATATCTAAATATCTCTTGTGAGTCAGGCTTTTATCTGGGGTTTGTGTGCATGGGCAGAAGGGTTGTTTATTTTTATTTTGTGTCTTCTCAAGCAAATTTCATAATAATATGCTCATATGAGCTACAAAATGCACTTCAAGCATTACTACTCTGATTCTTAGCATGGTGCAGCCAAAGCCTTTCTGGTAATCAATAAGGTTCCTGTAGAAGGATTCACTTAAAGTATCTTACTGATTTCTTTAGATTCATAAGGTAAAATCTATTTCTAATTTCCTTTGCTCTTGCTGAATTATATGCTATTTGAAAGGCTTTTTAATCTTGCAGTAACTAAATACATTATACATCAATGTCTTGGAATGCCTACCAAGGGGAAGATTTTCAGTGTCTTATTTTTAAGTGGTGTAAAGGAGAGAATTTTGATACTTCTGATACTTATGAGAGAAGCAAAGGAAATATTTCCATTTCTAACTGCACTCATTCTACATGTTTTGGTCTATATGGGCTCTGTTAATGTTACAGGTAAGACAATATTATCCCATCATGAGTGTTGGAAGTAATAAATCTGGTTTCATCCTGTCTTATTAATATTGCAGTGATAACTCTGGATGTTTTGTTTCATTTATGTTACATTGTCTGAACGCATTTTCACTCCAGTGGTAGATTCTTGAGTCACTTCTAGGGTAGAGAGAGGTCAATGCAGCATCTCTGACACCCAGGTATTTGTTATGTGTACTAGTACAAACTGTTATGTGTACCGTGTACTTTTTTAGAAATTAGTTGTATCATCAACACTGCTAAAGAGCAGGCCTCTTCTTTTTTTTTTTCCTACAGCCTGGATTGAAAGACTCCAGTGTTCCAAGTGTAAAACTATCAAGACAGGCAATTATGTGTTAATTAGTTTCATCAGTTCAGCCTTCTGTGATTCTTGGACTTTGATTGCTACCTTGTTTGTGCTTTGTCTTTTTCACAACATCTACAAATCTTGATTTATTTTGCTTGCAGAGTTTCCACTAACCACAATATTTTTTATGAGGAGTCAGGCACTCACCTTCATCTTTCTTATTTTATCTGTATTATTTTGCTCCTTTTTGGTTTGTTTATTTTTTTCTTTAATCAGTTATATTGTTCTTTTTTATTGATACTAAGGCGGCCAATTCCATGGAGAAACCCATGTCATTGAGCTAAAGGCTATAAAATATGTAGTGTCATTCTTAATGCCATGTTTCAGCTTTTTTGGCCTTCTCCTAACATTTCTCCAAAGTAAAAAAAAAAAAAACAAAACCCAAAATCCTTGCTCAAACTTTACACACAAAGATTTTCCCTTCCCATTATATTTGTCAGGCCCTTTATACTTTTCAGAATGAATTTTATCTAGCAATTAATTTAATTTTCTTCACATTTCTTGATCTGCCTCTGAGAGGGTACCAAAAGTCTCAAGTAGGTTTAGAAAAAATGAAGAGCTTTAATTGTCAATAATCATGCAGGAGAGTGATGCACTGAGATAGCTTTCTATTTGCCAATTTCCACCTTTTTCAGTCAGATGTGGAAATGCTTCTAATGTGCCTTTCATCTGGGAAAAGTACTGACAGAGTATCCTTCTCTAGTGGCTGCAATATATATTGACAGTTTGCTTAATTATATGGCAGAGTAGCAGCCATAGTCCATTACGGAGAGAAGAAATCAAAATTCCAACCTGGGATTTCCCTGTGGTTTTCTCAAACAAAACATTGTCAGATATAATATGCACTATTGTCAGATAGACAGAAAACTCCCTCAATGTGTTAATTTAATTGGAAGGAAAAAAGGAAAACCTGAGTTTCGCTTTTCAGGACCCTTCAGGCTCAATGCATGTTCATAATAATATGTCCTACCTTGCTGTTTGATTTAGAGTGCAAGTTAGTAGGGTTTGCCTGGAACATCTTCCTTTTGTTGCAGATAGAAAATGCTAAATGGGTCTCAGGAATAACGACTTTCGTAGAAAAAAGAATCATTCCTAAGATAGCAATGCTAAGAGCAGTTGAAGCCAGAGAAAAGTTTGAGCTGAACTTTTTCACATTATGGCCATTATTGATAACACAAAGATCTAACAAGATAGTGAGCTTTTCATTCCAAATAATGTTCAGGCTTTGTATTATAAAAAAAAAAAAAAAAGGAAAATAAAGAAAAAAAGGAGCTCGGGTCTAAGATGATACCATATTGCTCAAAGGAAACCATTTAGAACTAGTTCCTGGTCGCATGCAGTATTCGGTTGTTGAAGCTGTGGCCAGGCTCAGGAGGAACAAGGGTGACTGGGAAGACCCAGCACAAATTCACCAAGGGCAAATTTTGCCTGGCCAACACGATTGCCTTCTGTGATGAGATTATTGGCTCTATACAAGGGGAGAGCCCTGGATGTTGTTGACCTTGATCTCCACAAGGCTTTTGACATGTCCTCCCATAGTATACTTATAGGCAAATTGATGAGATATGGATGGAATAGATGCATAAGAAGCTTAACGTAAAACTGTCTGGAGCCTTGGGTTGAAAAAGTTGTGATCAAAGCTACGAAGTCTATGTGGAAGTTGGTTGCTAGAGGCATTTCTCAGTTTGCTACTAGACCAAACTGGGGAGAGTGGTCAATACTTTGGAGTGCAGAGCTGCTATTTAGAGGGATCTCAACAGGCTGGAGAAGTGGGCTGACAAGAATCTCAAGAAGTTCAACAAAAGGAAATGAAAAATCCTACACCTGGGAAGGAATAACCCCATACCACCATACAGGCTGGGGCATAGCGCAGCTCTGCAGAAAGGATCTTGGAAATCCTGGTGGTCCACAAGTTAAACATGAGTCAGCAGTGTGTCCTTGTGGTGGTGTCTTTTCCAGATGCATTCTGGGCTGTATTAGCGAGAACATAACCAACAGGCTAGAAGCAATTATTCTCTATGCAATGTTAGTGAGACTCTATCTGGAGCACTGTGTCCAGGTTGGGGCTCTGCAGAAGAAGAAAGACATGGACGTGCTGGAGTGGATCCAGCAGAGAAGGCACCAAGATGGTCAAGGCGCTGCAGCACATGAAATGCAAAATGAGAGAACTGGCTTTGTTCAATCCTAAAAAGAGAAGGCTAAGGGGAGATCTAGTTGCTGTCTTCAAATATATCCTAATAAAAGATGTAGTTGAAGATGGCTCATCCTGGAAGGGCACAGTGACAGGATGAGAGGCAGCAAACACAATCTGTAACATGTAAAATTCCAATTACATACTAGGAAAATGTTCTTACTGTGATACAGTACAGTACAGGTGATTAGCCGCCTGATCTAAATTGTCCCTGCTGTGCGAGGGAAGTTGAACCAGATAACCTCCAGAGGTCACTCCAACCTAAATTATTTGGTGATGATATGCTAAAACATATTTTCCCTTTCTGTGTGACTACTTAACTAATATTCAAACTCATGAAGATAGCCTTTTGTTAGAAGATATTCATCTGGGCATTTTACTAGTACAGTTCTGTTTATTTAGACAGAAGATACAGGGAGCATATACTATTTCTTTGAACCTAGCAGGGACAAATACCAGAAGGCAGTTTCTCTGCTCATAGTTCACGTTTCCTTTTCTATCCAGCCCTGTTAAAAGAAGTTCTCCATGTTCCTTGTTGTCACCATGCTACAGTTCCTCTTCCCCCAGTTTCTCTAGGAGTTTTTGTTTTCAGCACACTCCAGCTGACATGCCACTCTTGCTTTCCCAACCCATTCCCAAGAAACCGAGAGTTAGTTTGAGCTGGCCCTTGCTCCAGCTTTCCTGTGTTTGGAGCAGTGATCTGTCTTGTACCAGGTAACCCCTAAAAGTGTTTTTGATTTGTTTGGGGATTTTCTTGTCTGTTTGTTTTGGTTTGGTTTATTTGTTGGGGTTTGGGGTTTTGTTTTTCTCTTTTTTTAGGCAAAAATAAAGTCAGGTGACATTCTTAGCACAACTGTCTGGCTAGAAAACGTAATTTATTTTGAGATTGGGTGGAAGAGAAATTATCATAATTTAGATGAAACTAGAAGCCTTGACATTTAGTAACTGCATGATTTCCTTATGGAAAAGTTGACATTCTCACTGGAAGATGTGAAAATAGTAAGAGCCCCTCAGACAGGCAGTTGACTTACCATTGCATCAGAATTATATCACAAGATGGAAATTTCACTATGGATGTGTTTTCTTATTATGATAAGTTCATTTTAAACCATAGATTCATATTCATTCTAGATATAACACCAACAAGTTTTTTCAAGGTCTGTAAATGCTCAGAAATAGAATCATAGAATCATAGAATTGTTCTGGTTGGAAGAGACCTCCAAGATCATTGGGTCCAACCATTAACCTATCACTACCAAGTCCCCCACTAAATCATATCCCTTAGGGCCTCATCTAAACGCCTTTTGAATACCCCCAGAGATGGGGACTCCACCACCTCCCTGGGCAGCCTGAAAGACATGATTGTGTAAAGTCATCAACAACCTCTGTAACAGTATACTGAAAATATATCTCTATTCTTCTGTAGGAAATTTGTTCTGTTTGAGGGGGTTTTGGTGTTCATTTGAGGGTTTTTTTTAGACATTCATAAAATGCCAAAAGCTTTCAAATTCAGTGACACAAAAAGCCCTTCAAAGAAACATTAAGGTATTTCTTTCTTATTTTAAGATATAAACAATCTCTGTGTAGACAGAATGTTTGTAAAACTACCATAAAATAAGGAAAAGTTAGAGTGATCTGACAGTTTTCTTACTTTTTACTGGCATAGTTATGTATAGTTTAAAGATAAAAAACAAATAGTTGAACCAAAACAATTTTAGCTGTACAGTTCCTTGGCAAAAAAGGCCAGATTTTCTCAGCCTTCCTGGCATATAGCTCCACATTCCAAATAAGATAATTATTTAGAGTATAGTATATTTTAATAGACGTAATTTATTGGGCACTTTTTAAAATCACCGGTGCATAACTATGCATTTCCCTTTTGTTTATGTGATTCACCACTCTCTGGTTGTACTTGAATCTCTGATTCATATTCTGCAATAATTGTATTTTGTAGGAATCCTCATATGTGACTGTAAATATCGGTATAACTATTGCATCTCAACCACTTTTATGGCATGTACATACATGTCTTGTTGGCCACAGTTGTACTTCAGCACCATGTGGCTCCTCCAGTTGGAACTATTAGCAGTAAAAAGCCTACCTTGACTTTTCATCTCTTTGCTTGTATAACAGTTCCTCCTCTCACTCAAAAAGGAGTGCATTCTGACATAAAAATGAAGCATGAGTGAAAAGTTCTCAGGTGAATTTTTCCTTTACAGGAACAATAATTGCATCAAACTTTACACACTGATTGGTTTACAGAGTGGCAGCTACACCATAAGGCTATTGCAGAACAGAAATTGGGTGTTGGAGAAAGATTTTTCTGGTTATCCATTCCACACTGTTACTGAATGTTTTGAAGCAATAC
The DNA here is from genome assembly GCA_009819775.1 of Phoenicopterus ruber ruber. NCBI lineage: Eukaryota > Metazoa > Chordata > Aves > Phoenicopteriformes > Phoenicopteridae > Phoenicopterus > Phoenicopterus ruber. The sequence goes on from CM020216.1 coordinate 106,827,415, forward strand.
TTCATTGCTTTTTTTTTTTTACATTATCTCTGAACGTTGTACATCGATTGTGAATATCTTTAGGGAGACAAGTTATAGTTGGCTCTATATGGTCAGCTATTTTTTTTTCTTTTGCAATACAAAGAGTAGTCATTCAGTTACAGTAAGATTCACATTTGGTACAGAACATGATCTAGTATTTTTAACTATCACAGGAGCGTGTTACAGATGAATCCTTAGTATATATGTAAGAAATGTGTATTTCTCTTCTGATATAAACTTTTGAAAAAGAATAGTTCATCTTCAGCCTTGATAATGTGAGTAGATTTGACTTTGGTAGAGTCAGAATTTCATCCCCAGAGGTAAAATATTGAAGAACTTTCTCAACGTCGCTACAAAATGTTTTTCAGAACAGTATTTAAGCAGAAATATTTTAGTTACGCAAATGATACTTCATTTCAAAACATTAAAGAAAAAATCCTGATCTCAACTCCTTGCACTTCGACGGGGAAGAAACACTGCTTTCAGGCATGTTATCTGTGTTCTGCTTGTTTTAGTCTAACAGAGCAGGAAAATAGGGCACAGGTGGCCGTAGGATAATTTTAACATGTTTCTAGAAACATAAAATACTTCTTGGTTTCATATCATGACTTTCCTTTGATACTACTTATTGATCTTTGTGAAGAGCAGAAATGGAAATACATTCAGAAATACTGAAATAAATACAGAATGGTACTTCTTGGTACAACCTTCTTCATTATTGAACTAAAAACCATAAGCAGCAACATTTTGAAAAGTATTAAGCTCTTAGAAAGTATTAAATTCCAAAAAAGGGTATTCAGTAAGCAATAGATTTTATTTTAAAAAGGGTAAAGAATTGTTGTTGAACATCTGGAAGTAATTAAACACTGATGTATTTCCTGTCATATCATTCATGAAGTCCAAAAAATGAGAAGCAAGAAAAGGTTTCAGCAATTATTTCTGTGTTTTCATATGTATTTACAAAGTCCTTACATTTATACATATATTACAGTTTGCACATATATAAATAAATATATGTGAATGTGTAAATGTAAATGTCTGTATGTATACATGTATACAGAGAATTCATGGTGGTGTAGCACCATGCATGTGTTTTAGTAAAATAGATTTGAGGCACCATGCTAAACCAGTGTCGTGATTTAACCCTGGCCAGCAACAAAGCCCCACACAGCCGCTCACTCACTCCCCCTCGGTGGGATGGGGGAGAGAATCAGAAGGGTAAAAGTGAGAAAACTCATGGGTTGAGATAAAGACAGGTTAATAGGGAAAGCAAAAGCTGCACACGCAAGCAAAGCAAAACAAGGAACTCATTCACTACTTCCCATGGGCAGGCAGGTGTTCAGCCGTCTCCAGGAGAGCAGGGCTCCATCATGCATAATGGTTACTTGGGAAGACAGTGTGCCATCACTCCAAATGTCCCCTCCTTCCTTCTTCTTCCCCCAGCTTTATATGCTGAGTATGACATCAAACGGTATGGGATATCCCTTTGGTCAGTTGGGGTCAGCTGTCCCGGTTGTGTCCCCTCCCAACTTCTCGTGCACCCCCAGCCCACTCGCTGGTGGGGTGGTGTGAGAAGCATAAAAGGCCTTGACGCTGTGTAAGTACTGCTGAGCAATACTGAAAACATCCTTGTGTTATCGACACTGTTTTCATCTCAAATCCAAAATATTGCCCTGCAGTAGCTACTGTGAAGAAAATTAACTCTATCCCAGCCAAACCCAGCACAACCAGATTTCTTAATTACCATAAAACCGTTTATACAGATCCCTGAAGAAATAATGCATTCTTAAATGTAATAGTTGTTTTATGTTTAGGAACAGTCTACTTTTGGAGACCATTATTTTGGGCCACACTGGATTTAAAAGCTATGGTTAGGCCTATCAAGAAAGCAGGAATTGCTCTTTTCCAGAGCAATTCCTCTACTTTGTGGAATGTATAGAGATAAGTATGTTACAATATGTGTGTAAGTTTGTGTACACAAGAATGAAGTTCTACAAAATAGTACAGCTTCTTGTTGTCTCACAACTTCACATCCCTTGAACTACTTTCATTCTTGAACCAACAAAACCAAATCAAATCTGATCCTTGTGGCCATTTCATACAAAGTTGCTGGACTGCAAACTGAATTCTAGGAAGACATTAACAAAAAGTGAAGTTCAAGCAATACAGATATTTTAATAAAAGTTTCTTTAAGTTTATTTCAAAACTTCTGTAACAAAAAGTTCAAACTAAGTGAGAAGAGCAACCATAGCCTCCTGGACTATTAATTATGCTGGTTTAGATATGGTGGCATGACCATTAAATATATATAGACATAGCCTAAATATGCATATTTTAAAGAGCAGTTCATGAGATAAAGTATAGCTTTTGTGTTGATGTTAATATAGTACAGACATCCTGATAATTGTTGGTATACTTACAATAAAAAAGTAAATTAAGCTGCAGAGAAGGGCTTATTATTGAGGTTTATAGGGAGCAAACATAGATTTCCAGAGTTTTTGTTTAAGGTTTACATGTTCTGCTCTAGGACATACACTTTGTATACAAAACCAGGCAGCTATTTATAGATGTGGCCCCTGGTATCTTTCAGGGGATAACACAATAAACACATGGATTTTAGGAGTGGGACATGATAATTTAAATGTATTAAAATGTATGTGTTGAGCATCTGTCTTCTGATGTCTGTAAAAACATTCGTTGTCATGAAAATGCAATGAGTTATGAGTGACTTCCTTTTTCTCTCTTCTCTATAATTTCATTTCCATCAGAGAAAAGCAGATGTCAGCTCCCTGAAAGAGAAAACAACGTTTGTTATCATAAATAGTGGTTGTCAAATCAATACATCCCTCAATCTGGCTCAAGCTAAATGCCCTACTTGGAGTCTATGAATGAAGATGATAGGAGAAAATTTTCTGGAATATCATTATCCTTATCCTTTCTGGGTCTTTCAAAGGAAGCAGAGTTCTCTTCATTTTCAGCTCTAAGAAGATAATAAGAGTGTAAGCATGTGCTAGAAAGTAAAATCCCATGTTTTTCCTCAAAGTGATACTGCAATGCCAGTTTGAGGCTCTCACTTCTGCAAGCTAAAATGTTCATGTAGATGCGCCCAGCAGAAGTGCTTAGATTGATTTGAAAGCTGTGCTTTTCATACTGCTTTGGTTCTCGGAGTGGAGCAGCTTCAGGAGTGCATGAGCTAGATTTTTTTCAGATAAAGCTATTCTGGAAGATGCTCTCTAGCACCACATTGAATGCCATCCAACAGCTATTGGGAAATCAGGCCACCGGACCAAACTAAAACAAGTCTAAAGTAAACCCCCATGAAAAACAGGTAGTGTGGACACTGGATCCTTAGCACCATCCATTTCACTTGGTAGATTCAGGGTTACTGAGCTGCTTGCTGACGTAGACATAACCCTTGTGTCCACTCCTCTACTGGAAAGTTTTTCAGGAATTAAAAAGTTTCACTCTCCCTTCATCCCTGAAATATGACTACTTTTAATATTTTAATTAGGCTAAATACTGACATTCTGTTGCTGAGTCAGGGACTGTTAGTTACCTTTTAAACTTCTTTGAAATTATCTACCCCCAAGATCAGCCATTCACTCTAATCTTACTGGACAAATGGGGATTCTGTCTCTTGGCGATGTAAAAGACAGCAACAAGGAATATAATGCAAACTGTAGCAGCCTTCTGCAACCCTACCCCTTGCTGATATAGGTTTCAACCACATGGCAAAGTTAAATCCTCATCTGTTTGGACAAGAAAAAGGTGGTGGATGATTCAGAGGTGTTGTATCTGCAGATCAGTGTAACACAGATGTCCACACTTTGTACCTGAATTTGAAAATCATATCCATTCTGCCATTAGCAGCACATACTTAACTTAACATGTTATCTGAATATTCAGCTAAGTTAGGTTAATTATCAAGATTCCTACCTTTCTAGTTCTGATGTAGAGTGTAATATTAAAATGGCAAAAGGCTATCTCTGTTTACGAAAGCTGGAGGTACTCCGTCACTGAGTAGAAAAGTAATAATTCAGCTTTCCTAAGTAGCAGCATTTCTTTATTAAAAAAACCTATCTGCTGATCTTTTGTTCTCTCCTTTCCGGGAATGCTGTAAAGAATCTTCCTTCAAAGAGTATGTGCACACGGTAGTGTGGATACCAAAAGCTGACTCGGTTTCTGGAGGCAATCTAGCTGCAAGGTAAGTTACCCAGTATGGAGCTCTGCTAGTGTTACCATTGCCTGACTCACTTCTGTGAAAGTTCAGTGGTTTACTTCATTTATATGTTCATGCATCTTATTTTCCTTAGCTTCTTTCCTCTAACTTACCCTAATGCACTATGACATGAGTTGTTTTTCTCTTGCCTCACCCATTCCGTCCCTGTTCCTGACTTCTGCACACCAGTCAGTTCTTGTCTTGCCAAGCTCGGGTCCTCCTCCCTGAACATTTTCTTGCTGTTTTCTGCTCAGGGATTCTTTTGCCCGCCTCCTCACCCGGCAGTTCCTGGTCTGTCCTTGCCTAGAGGTTTTTCCTTTACTCTGTTTGTTATTGTTGTTGTTGTTGTTGGTTTGTTGTTTGGTTTTGGTTTTTTAAATATAAGAAACGTATCTCCAGCCAGTGATAATGTAAATCTATTGTGTGTGTTTGGATAAGGATGCATACACATGCATACAGACATGAATTTAAGGGACATCAGGCACTGTGATTCTCCTGGCTTCCTTTACCAATATGTCTGTTTTACAAGTGTTATTGTAGCTCTTGAGTCTTCTGTTGTATGTGGAAGGCCAATAAAACAGATCAGATGAGTGTAAAGTGTTGAAAATAACTCTGTATGATGCCTACCTAAGTACATGCATTTCTTTCAGTGGAAAGATGCCTTTTCCCCCCTTCTTATCTCTTTGTATTACCATAATCTGAAACACTGTTTATAATAATAGTAGGGTACAGGAAAAAACAAAACCAAACACAAACCCAAACAAACAAACAAACAAACAAAACCCCAACAAACAAAACAAGAAGTATGACTTAAAAATTGACAGTGGGCTTTTAAGTACCATCATTTGCTTCAGTAAAACATAGAAAAGTACCTTTATTCTTTCATTTATGTGCCAGCTGCCTGCTTTGTGGATCTCCAAGGGGTTTATTTTAGAAATGTCAATCCATAATACACCTGCAGGATGGGCATACTTTGAGATAAAAAAAAAAACCAACAACAAACCAAAACTCACAAAAAACCCAAACCCCAAAAACCAACACAGATTTTTCATGTAGGTAGAGCTAGAAATACAAATTTGCCCAAGTGAAGTTGCACATTAGCATCTGGTATCCAGCCTCAGCAGTCCTGTACTCTAGGGGCATAAGAAGAGGATAGCCTTTTTGCTTGTGGGGCAGTGACACGTTCTGAAAACCAATGAGGCAGGAATCCCTTTTCAAACATTTATGAACCATTTCATACCCTGGAGCGGTGATGTGTCTGTATAGTCTCTATAACACCAAACATTAAAGTCTTAAACAGTCTTAAAACTAGCCAGCCTATATACCATGAAAGACAGGGAAAAAAGTTGGAATACAAGAAAGAGAACAAGTTGTCCATAACCAGAAATATTACTGTATTTTTTTATATTAACAGCATTTTTTGAAAGAGGGAGAGAGGACTGTAAAAATAACTAGGTTTCTACATACAAATTACCTTGCCACCTTTCATTAAATTAGTTCCTTGTTATTTCTCCAGCATATTAACCTAAACCTGTAGCTGTACTTAGGGTGTAAGTGAACTCAGATTCGCTGGTTCTCACCATAGACCTTTTAGCGTGACATTTTTTGGTCTAATTGTCTTGCTCTAAAAATTATCAAGACTTATTTGACTTGGAAAGATCACTCAGCTTATCCCACAAATATCAAGATTTTCACGTGTTGGGATGGGTGACAGAAACCGTGTGTGGCCAGTGCATGCATGGGAGTGGTATGAAATGACACAAATGCTATCAAAAATCACTGGATTTCTTAATGAGCATTGCATGTTAATAAGTACTTCTGGAATCAGTTCTACTTGTCTCTGATGACTAGCTACCTGCTCTCTCTCTTTGTAGATGAAGAAGAAAATGTATATTATGTCGTCAATCATGGTACATAATTGGTGTCCACTATCTGCTAGGAGTGGCCATCACTGTAGGGTTGATTAACCTAACCTATTTCCTATTCTTACAAGCTCTTAGAGTTTACTCTTTTTATTAATGTACTGTATACCATTTGAGTATCCCTCATTGATTATATATCCATATTGGCAGGGCTGTTTTTCCCTTTTTTTAAGGTTTGGAGGTTTTTTTGTTTGTTTTACCTTTTAAGGTGTCGCTGATAAGAAATGTAATATTTAATCACTATTTTTAATAATGGTTTATTACTTGTTTGAAAAGTTAAATGCCTTTGTAACCTAACATATGCACAAAAATTACTCAGTGAGCTGACTCCATTACCATTTAAATGCTTACTTCCAACAGTAGTTATTTTAGTTTGGAAGAAATAAACTTCCTCTAAATTACAGGTGAGCAGAGAAATCAGGTATGTTTCCATCATATAAGGCCAATTAGGATATGTTGGAGTAATAGAATATACATCAGCCAACACTGACATAATGGTGACATAGGTTTATCAGTCATAGTGAAAAATTAATCACAGATTATTGATTTTATTTATTTTTTAAGAAATATTGCATGGTCTTGTTTCCTTTTTATTGAGATTTCTGGTCTTTCAATATCAGGCTGAATCAATAGAAAATGGGTGTGAATGTTACTCATTTGTAGAACTCAGAAAAAGTTTGAGAGTAGTGTTTTGTTTGGTGTTTTGGCAGCTTCGTGATGTAATAAGTTACAGAGATGTGTTGGTTTGAACAGAACTGGCTGTATTCTCATGTCCAGTCCTATGGAGAATCCTCTTCTCATTAAGAACTAAAATTTTGTTGTGAGATGGATTCAACTCTGTCAATAAAAATTTACAAACAGAAAAAAAAAAGGATTAGTCAATGATTGTTCAGATGGTTAAAAAAATCTGTTAGAAAAACATAATTGTGATTTTTTTTGGTCAATTTTAATCACAACTTCAGTATGCCATACCACTTCAATTTTGGTAGTTGGTGGGTTCTGGGCATTTGTTTTTGGTTTTCTTTTTTTAAGATAAAATTTTATACTAAATTAAAATTATTGTGTTTGATTTTTAAATGTTAATTTGAAAGAAAATAATTTTGGCATTTCCAAATCATATTTGACTATAGCTGACATTTTCCTGTCAAATATTATGGTTTAATTACAACTCTATTTTTAACTGGGAAAACTCTATGTGAACAATTTCAGTGATATGTAACATTCCCTTTTGAATTCAATGGTAGTTCAAGAGATACAGTTCTCACTCAGACCTTGGTATTCATAGGGGATTAGTCCTTTTAATGTTCTCATGGAAAAAATGTAAGTATACTTACATATGCATACAAGTACACTGAGCATTTCTAACTCAATATACTAAAAAACCTTTTATTTCACCTAAAGAAAGCTGCCTCCTTGTTGATATTCTCATCTGTTCCTCTCACTTCACTTAACTTGGGACCCTAAGTAGGGGCAGAGCCTATTTTGAATTTTACAGGGGAATTTTCAAAAGCTCCTATTTTGGGGTCAATCCCCTTCTGCTGAAGCCTTTCTTTTCCATTGGAACACATCTGAAAAGGAAAATGCCTAGGCTTTGTTGGGTTTTTTCTAAGCTCTTGCTCTAGTATGACAAGATAAAATTTCAGGGGGGAAGAGTATCGATGATACTGAAACGTCAGGTAGCTTCGAAAGTTCAAGGTACTTCAGAAGGCAGGAGAAACCCCACAGGCTACCAGTGCTTTGAATTACTCTACAGAGGAGAAGCAGCAGCAACTAGAGAAGGCAACAACATGCTATTGAGTGCACAGTTGCATGATATGGAGTAGACGTGCAGAGTTTAAGCAATGGGAGAATTGGAAAATCTTTTTTTAGAACAATGACAGTTGTTTACCTGCTAAATTTTGCCTGGCACAAGCCCTTTGGGAAGCAAGCCGCTCCTCTTCAGTGAGACTGGTCTCCCTGATGAGATCATTCTGAAGAAATGGGCTGTTGCTGTCTACAACTGTGTCTCGCTATCGTTGCCACTTTTTACCCCATTGTAACAAAATCACAAAATTGTTCCAGAACGTCTCCAGGTTTTGTCGCCGATTTTCACATACAGCAAAAGTCCGTTCCTCTGCTAGGCAGCTGTATGTGATGTGGCTTTCGGAAACAATTGGTAACGTATTCAGTCTCTCAGTCAATATAAAACATAGTGTTATGCCTATAGACAGAACAATAGCAAGTGAGCAAAGCAGCTTAAGTGTCTTTTATGTCCTTAGTAAAAAATAAAATAAGAGTACCCGTTAAAGTATTCTGGTCTGAAATAGATTGCTCAGAAGGTATTAGACACAACAGTGGTGTTACGTTCATCTATGGCTCACTGATGCCTGCCAACTGCCAAATTACTCCTGATATACCGTAAGTTAATAAATAATTTACTTGCTGTTAATAGATCCAAAATCTGAAGTTCCTGTTGTAGAACTATATTGTGCCAAGTCATCCAGACTTACTAATGAAAAAGCAAAAAAAATACGTTGAGTTAAAGTGCTTTATGATGTTTACTCAGAGTGTCCTTCGACTATCCATCCTAAGCACTTGGTTCTCAGTAAAAACTGTAAATCTGACTTTCACAGTCATTTAGTATACAAACTTGTTTTTTTTAAAATAACATTTTTTTTCCCCAAATAATTCCCCATATTTCCTAATCATAGCTGCAAAAGATATTTGAAATTCCACTTTTATTACAGGATGTAATAAACAAGAGAGGGACTTGATGATCCTTATGGGTCCCTTCCAACTCAAGATATTCTATGATTCTACGGACGAGGAAGAAAGCAGCTGGCTTGAATATCTGACTCCATTTCCCTTTGTAACTGTTACTATTTACATAGCTGAATATGCATTGTTAGCACAAAGAACCAACTTCCAATATAACCTCCTTTTCATTCTTCCACCCTCTGTTCCCATAGTGTGTTGGTTTTGGGCTGAAATGCTTTGTGCTCTAAATTAAATTAGTCAATTAAAGAGTCACTCACAGTCTTCCTTCAAAGGAAGGCAGCTTAGAACCAATTTGTCAAAACAGCAAAATTAGGAATATGCTTAACTAGACCATGCGTACAGTTAAAAATCCATGTAAAAGCTCTGCTGAAATATGATTTTATTAAAGAAAAGGGACTTCTATGCAGCTTCTGTTCCAGCTTCCCTCTCATTTACAGAAAGGTACACTTTTGTCTAGAGCTATAAAACACAAATTGGTCTCTAGTTCAACACTAATATAAAGACAAGCAAACTTGACAGTACAGCTTAACTCAACACTTTAAATTTAACCAGTGACTAGCAGCAGGCAAGGAATTAACAACTTTTATTACACAATTATTAACACAATGTTAAATTATTTTTCTTAACATAAGCAGCTAAAGGTGAGCAGTAAAAAGGTACAATATTATGATTTTTTCTCTATCAACGTTATAGAAGAGTATTAAAATAAGTATTTGTAAAGGAGATCAAATAGATTGACGCTCAACACCTAATTAGCTTATGCTGAATTTGATTACCTAGGTTCACCAGGCTCTAGAATTAGGTTACTAATGTACAATTACATACTGTTTGCAGGGATTAAAAACAAATTAATATCATTTATAAACTCTGTAGTTTACTGCTAGAAACAAGATTCAGGAGCTGCGCAAAACCCATTAACAAGTATGGTCTAATGGACTGCACAAATGACTGCCTTTTAGCCCAGGTTTACCGCATAAATCATAGATCTTCGCTTCTTTCCTCTAGCCACATTCCAATTCACTTTGTTATTCCTCCTGTAACCCCAAAAGACTTTATTTTCAAAATGGCTTTTATCTGTCATGCCATGTAAAAGGTGCTTTAGAAGTCTAAACAAAATAATGTCAACTACCTCCCTTTGTCACTTTGCTCTATTATCCTCAGAAAAGTCAAATACATTTGTTAAACTAGGGCTGCTGTCCCTGAATTCTTACTGATCTGGAATTTAACGAAATTTTCTCTCTCAAAATAACTTCCTTAATGTACAAATTACACTTCAGTTAGCTTCAAAAGGTTCAGTCCTACAAAAGGAAGGGATGTTTTAAGTTACTGAATACTAGGTAAATTTATTCCAGAAATTACTAACTTGTACAAATCTAGAGCACAATAAATAGTAGGCCAATGCTCATCATTGTCTCTCTTAATGCCTCTTGAGATTTCTAGTATTGCACATATCTTTGCCTTGCTACAATAACATCCAAATTAAAAACCAAACGCAATAATTACAATTATGAACTGTCATCATCAAGTTATAAATGAAAGAAAAGCAAATCTGAGGGGAAAAAAAATTTAAAGCCACAAGCAAAAATAATGGTCATCTCAGTCAGAATGTCTTTTATATATCCTTCTTTTAGAGAGTTTGGACAATGGTGGCATCTTTGGAATCATCATGGAGAAGCTCTCCATCCACAAATTCAAAGACAAAGTGTATTATTTCCAGAATCAGAAGTCAGCTCTCCTTGAATATGTCACCAATAGGTCAAGAGTTTTCATTGTAGGGTAAGTGTACTTCATTTTGTAGGACTTTACACTAACTTCTTATGCACTATTTCAATAACTTAATGCATTTCAAAACCAAAGAAAATTCTTAAGAGAAGCTCCTGAAGGTGTTATCTTAAACCAGTTAAGTTAGTGGAAATTAGAAATCTCAAATTCAGATAAATGCAACTATTTCTCTCTGTTCACAAGGAAGTGTCACCTCTCTAGAATTTGATGTTTAAACAGTAAAAACAGTGTAAGATGAGGAGTTGCCACCTTTTCAATAACAACAGGTTTTAAGCATTCCATTTAGAGAATGACTAAACCATTTTCATGACATTTTCTTTGTACTATCTTTGCAAAATTCTGACATAGTAGCCTTGAAGCCATATGGTGTTATGTACTTGGTTGTTAAAAAAAAAAAAAAAAAGAAAAGAAAGAAGGAAAAAAATAGTGTATAGAAACAAAATTAAAGATCTGAGACAGAAGTGCTACAGGAACTGAAAGATGTCACTGTCTACATCAGAATGGGTACAGTTTCCATTGCAATCAATGTTTTTGCAATCTTTTCTCATACGCGTACCCGAGATAACATTCTCAGTCTCTTGTGTAGGTCTCAACATGAGCTAATCCCCAAGATTCACCCTTGGGGAACATCACAGAGTGCATTTTGCCAAAGCCAGACCAAGGCAGCCAGCCACAAAATAACGTTAACCTTCCAAAGACTGTGCACTCTTTAGAGTCTCGCTGAAGCTGCAAGATACAAGTGTTTAGAGTTTGACTGAACATACTTGCACTCATCCTTTCATTGACTCAGTGTGTTGGTTTTGTAGCTGGTGAAGACACTTTTAATAAATATGCAATAGGCTTTCAATTGCTTCTATTCTTGAGAGCATGGAATCTCAGAACATGTTTCTAGTTTGTGTTCTAGGTTGCTGTTTTTTTTTTTTTTCTTTTTTTTCCATCTTCTGAAGGACTTTTAATGTCACTATGGCTTAATGGGATTTGAAATTTTATTTCAAGGAAGTCCAAATATTATTACATCCCATAGAAAGAAAGTTTCTAGTTCTGAGAATCATCTTTATTACTTGCACAATTCTTAAGGAGAATGTCTTAAAGCTGAATTATCATCAGAGGAGTCTGTGTATGTTCCTGTCTGTCTCTGGAAAGATTTCTTCTATCTTTTTAATTACGGTAAGGAATTTGCTTAAGCTGCACTAGAAACCTAAATAACTTCTTAATTTTTAACAGCACTTTATATGACGTTATCCATTTCTATACAGAAGATGTAATGTACTGCCTAGTCTTCTTTCCAAATTAAACTGTTAATGGCTGTCAGTCACATAGCATTTTATTGATATTTTTAATAAGAAGCTCTTCATTAGTTCTTTCAAAAAACTCTGTTCACTAGATATCAGCAAATGTCAGCTCATTACTCATTGGTCCTAAGGGGCTGGGAAAGGAAAGGCCCCTACATATTTTATTAACATTTTAAATAGATGCCAAGTGTATTTGTGCCTAAGTGAGAATTCTAGGGTTTGATTTTCATAAGTATACTGTTCAGGGGGAAAAAAAACATAACACAACCAAACAACAGAGAGGGCCCAAATTGAATTTTGGCTTACTGCTTGAGACACCCCAAAGTCCAAGCTGGGTTTGCTATTTATGAGGCCCGAAGTGAAGGTAAGGTATCAAAGCTCCAAATGGGAGACTAGAACAGTGTGTTGTTTCCATGGATGGCTGTATTAGAGATGGTAAATTTGGCAGAACATCTGATGCCACAAATGAGAAGAAAAGCCAAATTAACTTCTGACTCATAGTCTTCCAAGAGTCTTGCCTCAAACTCAATAGTCAAACTATTTGTTTGACTACCGAAGTGTTTTTTAGGTAATCTGCAGTTATGGGAAAGGGAGTATTTGGGAAAGAAGTGTAATATTATTTTACACCAAAATAATTGCAAATTGTTTCGATTAATAAATACTCACTAGGAGACCAGAAGATCCTAGATCCAACCAGGGAAAATAAAAACTTGAAACTTAAAAATTCTTTACAAACATTGTAATGGTTATATCATTCATGGATACTTTGCCCTGTGTTCTGAGAACCTTCAGCACACAACCTAAGCAGAACTGTGTTTTTTGACAAGAAATCTTTGTTATGTTCTTGTAGCACAACTGATAATGCTTGTTGCTGATATTGATTTCAGATAAGAAATTGATCTATAAGTGAATATGTAGCTAATCCACATTTTTGTGTTTGATTGTTGCTCTGTTTGCTCTTCAAATAAAAAATGCTGTCCTTGTAAATCTAGTTATTTATTCATTAACCAGTTCCTCAGCTAGTGCGAAATACCATAGCTTGATCCACTTCAGTACAATTACATTGATCTTTCATGTGGCAAGGTTGAAATAGTTAGGGCACATCTAAGCACCTTACTTTCTTCCCATTCCCGTTGTCTAACTTGATTAATTTCAGTGGCCTAGTTCCTCATTTATTTGGGGCCACTGTGTTCAAATTCAGATCTTAGTAACTTGGTTTGACCCCTGGACTTGTGACCTCTTCAAGACGGACAGAAGATGCTGCTGGTACTTGAATCTTGGTAGAATTGTATACAGAGGAATAATCTTTTCAGTCCTAAGGCTGTCAGCTGGTACTTTCACAAGCATTTAATTCACTTATTAATTTAGGGTTACCAACCGCTCTTTGTTCAGAAGGGAACACCTCGATACCAATGCCAGCATACACTGAGGATAGAATGTATCTTTTATAAAAGAAAAGGAGTAAACACGATGTAAGAAAACACATCTTACCTAGAATTTGGAAAAATCATCTTTTCTTTACCTTATTTACCATTCCATTACCATTCTATTACTATTCCATTACCATTCCATTCTCCTTACAAAAGCTGAGAGAATCGTTAACACCAGATGCAGTACAGAAAATACACTTTGAAGTCAAATGAGTTCATTTCCACCTGACTTGACAGTCATTCTATGTGCTGAAGAAGGCCACTGGAAGGCTTGATCCTCAAACTGTAGTGTGCTGTCATGTTTGAATCCCTAGGAAATAAAGGACTCCTGTGAGTTGCAGATTTTACTGATCTGCAAAAATCATGGGGATAACTTAAACCCAAGTACGATATTCCATGGTTTATAGGTAGTTGTGCAGGACTACTGTCCTCTCACATCTATTCAAGGAGAATGGACTAACCAAAACCAAACCCAGAGACAATCTGCAGTATTAAGTACTGTAAAACTCTGCATATATCTGTAACTAGTTTGTTGTCTGAGTCTATTTAGTTTCCACACCATCAATTTGGTCTTAAATTGCAACGAGTACTCACCATAATTGTTCATTTTTCCTTTTTTATATTCACTTTGGGTTGTTGAGAACCCCAGGCATTCTAGCTGCTTATTTTCTACAACATGCACGCACACACAAAATTATATAATGGAATGAAAAAATGCAGTTCTTTGCAATATGGTTACTCAACTAAAGCATCTAATTTTAAGGGCCAATTTTCTTTTACCTTTAACTCGTTTTGTCTGTATTTGAGTAGTAAATGCTTTGTGATAATCCCCTACTGTAAATTGCCATTCCTTCTGAAGAAAGGACCATACTTTTCTGCTTCATCTGGTCTGTGTTTTTAGGAAAATAACTTCTGCAGAGAGAAAAGGTATCTACTTTACATAGAAAAGAGATGGAGAGGGATGGTTTAAGATGACCGACTCCAGCCTGAATGCTACGTAAGGCAATCCAGCTGGAGACCAAGAAGTGAGAATGATGCCTTTCTACACCAGGCAGCTATGGGTTTGAAGATAACAATAATCCTCAGAATTGGTTGAAACTTCATGATCAATCTTTTGATAGATCCAGTTATCCATTCTTCTGAAATACCCATTATGCCTTAGGAGAATGGCAATACTAAGGATATGTGCTCTGAAGCAAGAAAAAGTCTGTCACGTGTAACTTGTCACTTGTAAAAGAAATCCTAAAGAGAACCACAGCGGACCAGTGTGGGCTTTATATATTACAAATCAGTCTGATGAGCTTTAATTTTTAGATACCCATCATGACTCTTAAAGTTAAAATTAATGATTAGATAGGTAATAATGTGTGGTGACTGGGGGAAATTTCTAAGGATTAGAAAGAAAAGATGCTTCAACTCCAACCCCCTGGAGTGTTTCCTATTTTGAAATGTTACTGTTATAGTGGGGAGTGCCTTTAATACTCTGAGCAGGGCTTGAATTTAGGCATGAATTATCAAATTAACTTTTCTGTAAGTTCCAGTGGTTATGTCGTCATGCACACAAAGCTGGCCAGCTCCAAAGGAGGAATAGAGAGAGATTTCAGTGTGATCCAGGGCTAAACTAGCTTATATGGAGTGAAGTCTGCTTCTGCTTCCAGTGAATTTGACCAATTCTGTAAAAGAGAAAGGTAAGTTTAATAGACTTTGGCTTTTTCATGCGTGTGCTCTTTGGAAACCTCGTTATCATGGAATAAAATCCTCTAAAAAAATCTGAAACTCAGAATTTCATTCCATGTGAAAATTTCACATGAC
The DNA here is from genome assembly GCA_009819775.1 of Phoenicopterus ruber ruber. Lineage (NCBI taxonomy): Eukaryota > Metazoa > Chordata > Aves > Phoenicopteriformes > Phoenicopteridae > Phoenicopterus > Phoenicopterus ruber. The sequence goes on from CM020216.1 coordinate 106,842,650, forward strand.
TGTATAAAAGGTGTGTTTAATATTTGTATAAATAGTTACCTCTTTATTGTCTGTACCTTCATGAGTCAGTGTTCTTTCTGACAATGTAAAAAATGTGAACTAGTGAATGAATGATGATTCAGTGTATAACTGTCTTTCAGAAGCCTCTTTCTCTATTTCCACTTGTGCATGATCCAAACCTAATATGTTTTCTTTTTCTGTTTGTTGTTTTCTTTTCAGCAGAGCCTCTGCCCTTCTATATTCCATCTATTCTGGAATCTGAATTACTTGAAAATCTGAAAGAAACAGCTTTTAATAGTTTGTCCAATTGAAACATACTGAAAAAAAATGAAAGAATTTTTGCCTCGTGGAGAATCTGAAGGTAAATATTACCACCTACAAGAATATGCATAAAAAGCCTAATGCTTTGTTTTTCTGCACAGAACTTGGTCTTCATTATCTTACAACTAGAACATAAATATCAGTATGATACTATGGGATTTTATCCCACTGATGAGATAGTTAAGCCACCATAATACACTGCTGGGGTTTGTAATGAAGTTTCCAGGGGTCGCAAAGCTGTCATAATTATCTGCCTAATGACTTTTTTTTTCTGCATGGGAGCATGGAGCTCCCAAAAGAGGGTCTAATCTATTAGCTGTGTGGACCATTAGCTATATCCAGATTCAGAAAGCCATGAAGATGAGTTTTATCCTGTGTCACAGGCTGCTTATAAGACAGACATATCAACTCTTCATTTTGCTTAGATAGGTAGTGTGTTACAAGTGGGATGAGAAACAGTAAAAATTAAAAACAGATTGATCAATGAGAAAAAAAAATCAAGAAATCTTCCAGTGACTCTTGAAGTATTCTTTATTTCCCATTGTACTAGATGGCCTTTTTACTATTAAAAATGTATAAATGTTGAAACCTAGTGCACTCCCAGCAGTTCTTCACAACCTACAACAGAGATATGCAAATGGTGCTCAAAATGTTTCTGCTGCTGCAAACACCAACGCTAAACCCCAGTGATACATATTTTTCCCAATAGTCTGATTATATTTTTAGGGAGATGCAGTCAAAAGAGATTGGAGAACACATTACTTTTACTGAAGAACAGTGTGTGTGTGTGTGTGTGTGTGCGAGCATGCGCGTAGGAAGGGAGGTGTATCCCATACGGGATCAGTTGCAGAGTATGATGATTCAGTCTTCATGGTTTAAGGATTGTAGGTGTGCCAGCTATAGAATGGATGGATGAATGTAAGCTATAGCCCAAGGAGCCTAAGGAGCTTCAAAGCATATGAGAGTGTTTGAAGAAGTCAAGCCTGAGCAGCCCAGCTCCACTCAGTTGGCTTTTTAGCTTTTTTTTTAATCCGGTGAGAATTTCTTGCTTAATGTTTAGCATGTGATGAACTGATTAGCCGAATCTGAACATAGGCCATCTTCTTTACATCTTTGCATGCCTTTTGGTACAAGTCTATTGTTCCTTTTCAGACAGCCATACTCTCCTCTTTCTTAAATACTGGCACTGTAGTTATCCGGTTTACATTTTATGTTGATTGCTGAGAAAATATTGATTAAAGGGTTTAGGTGTCATCATGAGTCAAAAAGACTTCGTTTAGGCTTCAAGTTTAATTGGAATTCAATCATGCATTTCTCTGCTTACTTTTATAAAATGACAACATAACAACATAATTTACCTTGATTTTTTTTTCCCTATGAGAAACCATGGGATACTAGTAAAGAACATTTAAGGCTTTCTGAGGTAATTCACCTGATTATAGCTGGGGAAAATCTATAAAAGGAGGATAATGCAAACTGTCAGAATGAAACAGTTGGAGAGGAGATATGACTGGCAGCAATTGTGTTTCAGGTGGAAACAGTGTAAGATGGAGAAAAATAGACAAAACATTTCCAGCTTTGAAAATCAATATTGGTTTGGGCAAATTTTCATAGAATCTCTAGCCCATATTTGGGAAAACAATGGTGAGGCAATAGGAGGTCATTCTTCAGCCCAAATATCACTGGGAAGTAATATTTTTATGTTATTTGTAGCATTTACTGCTTGTTCTTAAGTAAGTTGCACTATACTTAAAAGCCAGTAATGAACAACCATATTGTGTGAGCAGACAGCCATCAGCTGGACTGTGACTATTTGCAGGGAGTTCATAACTTTTGACAGATCAAGACTTATTTCCTTGAAAAGACTGACAGAGATACACTACTTTTGGTTACTCTGATTTTGCGGTCTGCTTTCAGACAGCTTCGGATGATAGGAATCAATTATTTACGTATTGCTTTTGGGGGTACGTAGTTTGTTGAGTTCTTGTTTTCTCGAGATTGACCCTTAAAGGTGAAATCCCTGCCTCCCAGCTGGGACCCACCGGTTTGGCAGCGCTGTCTTCCAGTGCCCAGCACAGCCAGCTGGCTTTGCTCGGACTAGTGTGTTTCTAGGCCTAAATACTAGGGTGCAGCCAAGTCCCTAAATACTAGCAGCCAGACAGGGTGAATAGGAAGCAGATTTTGATACAAGCATGGGCTTAGACCCGGCCTGAAATTACGGTGTTGATGTAGCCTTAAATTCCATGTTCAATAAGTCCTGTGTATTGTAAACTATAAAATGTCATCAAGTCCTTCGGAAAAAGAAAAAAGGAAAGCCACTAAAAGAAAAAAATAAAAAAAATCTATACTGTATGTACACGTAGTGCAGAGAGAGACGCTGCCTTAGACGCATTGTTATTGGTGCTCTTCCATGAACAACCCCACCCACTATCATCATACTTGGAAATTTTTTTATATAATCCTTGTTTGGCAGTAGCTGTGAGGAAGCTGAACATCGTGATTTTGGGAAAGTAAGGTCTTGTCTTATCCCCCACACCACAGGACACTGGAAAGGGGGTACACGTGCTCAGGCCTTTGCTCAGGGCTGGCATCTCGGTACACATGACCTGGGTCTCTGTCTTCTCTCTGAAAGCTGGTAACCTCACGCGTGGATGTGTTGCTGCTTTCTCAGTCACGCCTCCCCTTAACAGAAACGGCCATTTTGTTTTGCCTTACTTCGGTGGAAAGTTCTACACAGAGAAAAGTACGCACGTAGCTTAAACGCATCTGCCATTGGCCCATGCAACATTTAAGCAGAGCTGTAAAAGATACCAAAGAATTTTGCTTGGTCTTGAGAAGTGACAGTTACAGAGATGCCAGCTGCTTTGCAGTCATTGCAAAACCTATCTCCAGAATCAGTTTCTGCCTTTTTTACAGAACAGAGCTGACATCTGAAAGATATGTCCGGGGCACAACAGTCTCTACAGACCTTTTGTCATCACAATGACAAAGCATAATAAAGTAATAATGATGCTGATTCAAGAGCATCACAAGCACAAAGTCATGAAAAGAAATGCTACCAAATGTTTTTGGCATTTTTTTTTCCCTGTACGGTGGCTCCAGGCCTACAAAGGTTTATGTACATAAAGAGCAAAGCACAGTGGGACCATTCATGTACCTCAAGTAAAACACAGACTAAATCTTTGTAGCCTGAGACTTTCAGTTCAGGCTCTCTATACATTAATTTCCCTAATACATATATATTATATAATGTTTATATTACAGAGAGAGAGCAATTGCTACTTAAAGGAATGATTTGCAATGTGCAATTTATTTTATTTTAAAACCAAATATTTTTCTTGCATTTGACAAAAGTATATCAGAGCTCTAGTTCATTTTTTTTTCTTTAATTTAAAGTCATTGAATTTGGCATCATTCAGTCCAATGCATTGAAAAAGCTTCAGATGTGAAATCCCTTGTGAAGGCCTCAGTATTAGAACTGGAAATACTAAGTCTGCCTTAAAGTCCGTTATGTAAAAGTCTGAAATTTTACTGTTGTTTGCTTGTACTGAGTGTTTCGACAATTCCCTGGAAGGAAAAGTACGAAGTGATGGGAATGACTGCTTCTGTGTCACTTCTTTCTTGTCTGTGCCTTCAGATGCCACAATTTTTCTATGCAATCACATGCAATCGAATATGTTGGGTGTTCAGTGTTTGGGGCAGGCACATATCAGGCCATGTGAGCCCCTTTACAGTGAAAGATTACCTGGGTCTGCTACTCTGGGAGTTTGGCCTAAATCAAAGGATGCGATCGGAGGTGTATGTGGTTTCCCAGAGGTGCGGTACAAACACATATAAAGATCCTTCAAAACAGATCAACAAGTTACTTTACAAAAACATCTCTCTCACCTGTAGCGATACTTCCTAGGAGAACAGGGAATGACTAAACAGTAATATATGCCAAAGGTTCAGTTCAGGATAGAAAATTAATTTTCAATTCTTCTTCCAATGAAGCTGTTAAAGGTAAAGCTGATAACTATTCCAGACACAGTGACCTATACTCCTCAGGCTTGGCTCTCCACCCCTTTAACATCAAATATGCTAGCTTCTCCTCAGTGGCTTCCCCTCTCTATTCCTTTGAGAATCTCAGACCTATACTGGACTGTGGCTTTGAGTCCCTGATTGTAAGGCAAGACTAATACTGGTGTTCCCAGGTGCCCTTATCCAGCCCAAATGAGCTTTCATTCACAGTGGATTGTGCACGTGTTCAACAGGTAATGTTCCATCTCCTTTCCTACCTGCTTTGATGAGGACTGAAAGAAGAACTGACATGTCACAAGTGTTTTCAGGGACATCTAACATAGCAGCCAGTAAGATGAATGGGATAGGTCATACCTCATAATGCAATTGTTTAAAAGTAGCAGAGAGCTGCCATGCATCTATTGCCATGGTTTGTGAGGCTACCTCTACAGTCGTAACAGCTAAAACCTTTTTTTGAGAAAAGCTTTGGGTTCTGGAAGAGAACAATGTAATGCTGTACTGATGCACAATGATTGGATCTGGCCTGGCAATATGTTTCCTAGTGGTTTCAAAGGAGGAAGAGAAAGGGTTGTCGGGCATTGGAACAGGCTGCCCAGGGAGGTGGTGGAGTCCCCATCCCTGGAGGTATTCAAAAGACGTTTAGATGAGGCCCTAAGGGATACGATTTAGTGGGGGACTTGGTAATGCTAGGTTAATGGTTGGACCCGATGATCTTGGAGGTCTCTTCCAACCAGAACGATTCTATGATTCTATGATTGCCATTCAGAACTATTTCTAATGAGGCAAGAACAGAAGTCTTCCCAGACCTGCGAAAGCTAAAGGGGTATGAAGTTTTGTCCAAAGTGGTGGAGCTGAGACCTGCAGCAGCACAGAGCTGTGACTGAAGTTAGGTGGCTGTAATTCACATCAAGGATGTGAAGTCCTTGGGTGGATGTGAATCTTCCCTCATCCTCGATGACATTTTGACAGGCAATGGCTACTTTGGATTTTCTTTTACGCTCACCTTAGATGAAATACCATTTTCGTAGGCTGGGATCAGATTGGAAGTGTTCTTTGGACGAGGAATTCCGGTCTTCCCCATTTCAAATAAATGAAGTTATACAGCCAGAGTGGCAGCATTCTCTTAAAAATGTCTGACAGCAAATCTCACTGAAAAAGTGATATTTTGGTATGTTGGGATGTCACTATCCATGCATCCCTTGTGGTAACCTGCCAAACATACAGCTCCGTAACACAGTCAACCACGTGCAGATATTCAGATGCATCAGTCTAATTATCGGTGAAAATAGTGAACTCTGGTGGAGGAAAAGTGAAAAAACATGACACAAATAAAAGCTGAAAGAAACACATGTCACTGAGTCATCAACAAGCAGAGACCTTTTTCATTAGCCAGTCAGGGAAACTAAGGCAAATCTTTTGGGTCTCTCAAATGTCGGCAGAGTTCTCAGCAGCCATGTGCTGAGGTGGAATGAGCATGTAAAAGTGACCAAATACCTCTGGTTTAATTCTCTAAAGCTATAAATAGTCTCTTGGTTGCATCACAGATTTATTTATTTCAGAAGAAAAATTAATTTTAAAAAGACTGAACCTAGCTGGTGTTGCTCCCTACCAGAACAGTTACAGCTCTGTATAATGGATAAGATTTCCAAAGCGAGTAGTGCTTTTTATATTCCTGTTTTGTGAGTGTGCAACTTGAGACAATGTACAGAGGCCTGTTTACTTTATTTTTACTTTGAGAAAGGCAGTTGCTTTCTCCAAAAAATTTATGGGTCTTTCAAGCGGAATTAAAAATGAAGCAACAAAAAACTGAGGCAAAGAAATGTATGAGCAAAAGAGTTATAGATTTCCTTCCGTGTGTGTCATTAAAGAGACAGTCTTCTACAGCATTGCTTTTCAAACCTGATTTTGTATTCTGAAATGCTAAACTCAGAACTAACTAAATGAAAGCATTAATAATGTGATCTTCTATCTATGCCATATATTTTTATTTCTGTGGATTGTTTTCAGAAATGTCAGAGTCTTCTCTGCTAATATAAATTACCATGCATCAGTGAAAACATGCAATTCGGTGTAACTTTGTTTTCCAATTAGAAAGCAGGAAGGCCTGCTTTGAAATCTGGCTGAATGAACTAGAGAAGCTAGGTAAAGCGATTGAAGGCTGTGGCATCTCTTTGTTGTATTTGAAAGTCCCGTTTTAAGATCCTCTCTTCTAAAAATAAACAGTCCGTATCTCAGTTTTAAATTTTGCATTTGTGCGACATTGTATAGCAACACCCCACCTGTAGCAAGCAAGTCAATGCAAACATATGGTTTAAAAACACTAGTTCTTCCCAACTCTCACACGGAACTAACACGTAGTATCTATATGTACCTAATATATACCTATAGTATCTAATATTTATGTAATAGCTATCTATATATTATGAGATGTGAAATATTTCTAAGACATTATAAGATATATATAATATCTATAATATCTAACATAGACAAACTTCAAAGAATTTTATATATATTGCCTATGATCCTGAAGGGATCTCCTGAAAGAAAACTTGCAAACATGCTATGTTTCTAGCAACTTTTTAATTAGAAATTTCATTTAAAGTCTTCAGTCTCTGAATTCAGTTGGGAGGCTCAGAGGGAGGATATTAGGTAGATGCATACATTTTTGCAGGTGCAAGAGAACAAATGAAGTCTTTAATTCTGTTAGTTAGGAGTTACATGTTAAAAATATGCTTTCCTTATTTAAAAGATCAAGTTGCAAGTTTGTATGAGTGGAAAATGCATGCCCAAAACTCAGGCACACAAGCAATGCTGGGTGTTACGTATAAAAGAAGTAAGTATTTGTACTGGCCAAGCCCCACGCCTGGCTGGTGTTGTGGCAAACATTTCTCCCAAGTCCCTTTTCTTTTGACGCAGAAGATATTCGGTCTTTGGAAGGCGTGCTGGGTTGCTGTCGCCATTTATCTAGTTAAAAGCTGTTGTTCTTTGAAGAAGGAATTGAGAGAATAGCGGAGCTGCTCAACATCATTGTAGAACAGAGTTTGTTCTGAGGATGCACCAGACCTTGGAAACTGGACATACGTGTTGAACTCACAGACCACATAGGTGACTGCATGCACATTGCCTGAGCATTACTGATTAGTATACATTTAGAAAAAAAAAGCTCTCTGCACCAATTTTTTTCTAATGATAAGTCATCTTCATCTCTAAATTCTCCGAAGCAAACCTGAATGGCCTGAAAATGTGTTGGTCACAGAGGCTGGTGATAAAGTCAGAACATGGTATTAGAAAAAAGGCACTACAAAATAACTTTCATCTTAAAAATTATTAATCCCCTCTCCTCCTGGAGCTGAAATTCCATGAAAGGAGAGGGATTAAACAGATCACGGTTGCATGTCGCTAAGTGCTAGCCATTTCACTGCAGGGGCTATTTGTCAAACGTTTCTGGTACCGTATGTAAGGTAGTGGCATTATAAACTTGTCTTAGAATAGCGCATTTAAATATCACTGTACAACCATATGTAGGAGCTCTGTAGCCACTACAGTTATGCAGTATTTCATGTCTCTTTAATCTCTTTATGGGGTGTGCAAGACTGTATTTAACAATATTTTAATGAAATAGTTGTTACACAAAAATTTTGTTGAAGACAAGCTTTGACAATGGTTCATTAAGTTTGCATATCTGAAGAAAAGGTAGTATTATCCAAGTAACTGTGAATGTTAAGAAATGACATTCAGAGATCCAATCTGCTATTAAATGGCTTTAAATCAGAGCTCTATGAAGAAGTATATTCTTGCAATAAAAAATTATTCTAATGTCTTATTCTTTTTTGTTATGTCATGCTTTCACTATTTATTTAATAAACCATTAGAAATTAAAGATATTTTATGGATGAAAATAAAGTTTTATGTTCCAAAACAGACTGCTGTCTTGGGTTGTTCTGATATTTCTGCAAGAACAAATAAAATCTTCTTGAGGAATCACACGTTTCTTTCAATGTATAAAATCTCATGCAAATATTTCCGACATTATATCAGACATGATATTCCATATGAAGGTGGGTCATGCAAAATCTTCCACCTATAGTCCTGGGCTTCCTGTGAGGGAAGGCCCTTTGCAACTGAGAACTGACACCTCAGAAACACTCATGATGAATCTTGCTTTGCAGGAGAAAATACAACTGCCTTGGCTGATATGTAAAGCAGTAAGGCTCAGGAGCTAGAAAAGAAGTGTAAGTATCTCTGTGAATGAACTCTAATTGATTAGGTATTTTTTTTTCTGTGTCATCTATACTTGAGAATGTAGTGCATGTTGTCAATGGAGAGTTATATATTCTTTGCCATAGCTGGTAGCTGTAAGGTGATCTGCCCTGGTCCTCCGGTAGGATAGAGAATGAACTACTAATTTGAATTTACAAAGCATTCTTTTAGTGTCACTGATGGTCGAATTTAACATGGGCTGCTCACACAGAGGGTGGATACATCTCAGTTGATTTAACCACAACTTGTGGTTAATATGGAGGTCGTCACTGGGTAGGTACAGAAGACTACACTTCCTCTTCCAACAGATTGAATTTCAAAGGTATGCTTGTGAAGAAAAAAGAATCAGATTTATTAAATCCTATTTGTTTACGATTTACAGTGAAATGGTTTTTTACAGGCCACATAATCCATGAAGACGATGTTTAGCAATTTAAATGGTAGCCTATTAATAAATGAGGACTCAGTCTTCTGCACCTTGCCTGATCATGTAAGTGATTTTGTGTCCCTGTCACAAACTTGCCCTTATATTAGGGGTAGACAAAAGTATGTTTCATATCAAATGAACATTTCTTCTTTCTCTGTATTCGTATATGTAACATCCAGATAATACATGGAAATATCTCTGAAGCAATTTCAGGAACAGATATCTAAGTATTTTCTTTTGGAAAGCAGTGTCCCATTTTGTTAGGCATTACTGTAAGTAATGTATGGGAAACACTTGGGAGCTGCTGATCAAAATACCTTTCTGTTGATAACTTGGTTTGGTAGATGAGGCAAAAAGCTTTTCCCCTCGAAGATGTTGGCTTAATGAGTTCAACGTGAGTGCTAGCTTGGGGAAGGCTCCAAAGAAATGAGCGGTTTCGTTTCTTGTAGAACTCCCGCACCACCAAGTTCAACATGTCCCTGGTAGAAACGTTTGTATTCCTCGCAGTCTGGGCAAAGTGATGAAAAATGGCATGAGCTTGATTACACACTGTTTTTTCCCAACTACAACCAACTCATTGAGCTCAAGAAAGAGGACTGCAAATACCTTACCTGCTTATTTACTTTAGAAGCTACACTTTCTGAAGTCACTCCACAACTGAGTGACCCGCATTTCCCTACATTCATAATTTCAAAATCTGTGTTTTCAGCCTTGCCACTCACAAAAGGAAGGAAAGATGCAGAAATAATTCTGCCAGCTGCATAACTCCATGAAAGCTGCAGGTTTATCCCATTAAAGACAGTATTTAATTAGAAGTAATGCATGCAACTGTTTTCTAATAAACACTATAAAGGTCATATAATTAGATATTTTATTAGAAATAAATATTCTTATTTTGTTATTCCCTCTTTCCACTCATGCTGTACTGATTTGTACTGATAATTTTTTGCTAGTTAGCTATCTAAGTAGAAAGGGGTTTCTCTACGTGTGGGATTCATTCCTTGTATTAAAAGAGAGGCAAGACTTCATCTATTTTTCTGTGGCTGCACATTGGATTTAAGGGCTTTTCAGTTCCCTTTAGTTCTTACGCTCATCTTTCTTGAAAGTAGCAGGCAGAAGTGATGACGTGCCATCATTCCCTCACCACCAGGCCTAATGTTGTAAGCCATATAAAACAAGGAACAAATCTTTTGGCTCTACTTTCATTCCTTGTTTATACAACAGAGCCATAATCAATGAGTAGTCTGATCTAAAGAGAAATAATAGTAGCTCCCCAGTGTACCAGACCCCTGCAAGATCGAGTGTTGATGTCTTCTGGAGGAATTTCTGTGGTCCTTTTCACTGTCTTGCAGAATAGGTGCTGCCTTACAGCCACAGACTGGTTCCTGCTGTGATTTCTGATACTTTTAATGCACTACACTTTTCAGCTTTCTACTCTCATCCCTCCATGCTTGAACTCAGGGAAAAAAAGACCATTAAACACAAGTATCTCAGGCTTAGTATAAAATTCTCATTTGAAATGAGGAGCTATAGGTTAGGAATTCCCTGCACACTGCTTAGCTGCGATTTCAGGGCATGAGTAATTACTCGGTGCAAATCATCAGGCAGACACCCGCAGAGGTTCCTCACTTGTGGTTAAAGCAGAAGATTGAAACAGATGAGTGCTCATTCATAGATGAAATTGTAATTTTACTATTGAGATACACGTGCAATTTTTTCTCTGCATCAAGAGCTACCATTTAGATTTATATGCAGTTTTCTGACATGTTTATTTCAGATGCTGAAGTCTGAGTATCAGGATCTCTAGGAAAATGCCATATGCAACCAGAAAACCATTTTGCAATGGAGAGAAATGCATTGACATGCAACACTTTTTCGCAAAACTACATTGCCAGAGCTTTGCCTTACCCTCCCTCAATTGCCGCTAACCTCTCAGCTGCGACCACACGGGCTGAGACGCACGAAACATTTGCAGCCGGTAATATCTGATGATAACCTTGACTGTGACATGCATCATCATTACCGCTCCGTAAGGCAGGAGGGACCCTGCGGGCAGCGAGAGGGGGCGGCCACTCCATTCCTCGGCCTAACGCTCTGCCCTTTGGGATTTTCCCTCCAGCCCTTGCTGGGGTGCGACCCTCCCTCCCTCCCTCCCAGCCCCCGGCGGCCCCGCGCTCCAGCCGGGCCCGCCCCGCGAGGGCGCGCCGCCCCGCGCCGCCGCCAGATGGCGCCCCACGCCCGCGCTTGGCGCGGAGCCGCGGGCGGGGCCGGGCGCGGGTCGAGGAGCGGGAGCGGGTGCGGGTCGGGAGCGGATCGGGGAGCGGGTCGGGGAGCGGGTCCCGGGCCGGGAGCGGGGTGGGGAGCGGGCCGGGGAGCGGGTCCCGGGCCCGGAGCGGGTGGGGAGGCGGGAGCGGGTCTGGGAGCGGAGCCGCGTCGGGAAAGAAATGCTTTACTGAAGGCGGAGCCGCCGCCGAGCGCTGGGCGCCGGGGTGCGGGAGTGCGGGAACGCGGCCTTTCGGGGTGCGGTGCGCAGCCTTACGGCCTGAAGTGCCGCAAACAACGTGTCCTTTTTTACTATTATTATTATTGTTGTTATTATTATTATCATTATTAAAGTCTATGAATTCCAAATAGCTTCCCGTTCCTGGTGCTGCGCGGTTCGGCCGCAGCAGCGGCCCGTAATCGCTAAGGTGTCGCTGACATGTTTGTACAGGGGCGTCTCAGCCCGACAGGTTTAATTACAAATAAGGGGGGGCGAGAGGGTATGGCTTTTCCCTGCCGCCGGTGACAGCCTGCAGCGGGGCGCCCCGGAAAGGCCGTCCCGGTGGGAGCTCCGCGCCCCGCTGCGGCTGCCCGCGGTGTGCCGGGGTGCGGGTCCAGGGCGCGGGGTGCCGGGCCGGGGCAGGGGCTGGGGTGCCGGGGCGCGGGGGGTGCCCGGGGCCACGCTCAGCTCCGCTCCCGGCGTCTGAATCCCTGCCGGGTGCGAGAGTCTCTGTGTGTGTGTCTCTGCGTGTGTGTGCGTGTGTGTGTGAGAGAGAGAGAAGAGGGGAGGAGGGAGGAAGTGGGGTGGTGGTGGTAGCGGCTGGGGGGGGATTATTGGCAATGGGCGGGAGAGAAAGAGGCGACTCCTGTTTCCTTTTCTTTCTGCCAGCGCAATCTCGGCTCATTTTCTCTAAGCAATACAAGTTCACGGACGAGCTACCGAGCCAGCCCTCCTCTCTCGTCATGGACCTCCCAGGTAAAAAGGCCGTTCCCCTCCCCGCCGGCTGTTCCTTTTGCAAAATACCATTTTAAATGACAGCAATAATAAGATGCGGTGTTCGGGTAGCGGCAGAGATGCCTCGGAGGAAGTGTAGGGGGGATCTCCCAGCAGCGAGATCTCAGGGCGTTCTGGTGAGCGGGGAAAACTGAGATGCAACTTCCCAGGGAGACGCCGGGTGAGGTTTTGCCTCCTGCGATGTGTGTGCATGCCGGGGCGGGAGCCGGGGGGTGTCTGAGCCGGCCGCTTCCTTCCCGAGAGTTTAGGGAGCCGCCGGAACCGGCGGCAGCGAGGGTAGCCTGCCCTGGGGGACAAAGGGTTGGGAAGTACGAGCCGGTGCCCGAGCGCAGCAGCACCCAGGTGGGGAGGAGGGCGGCGGCGGCTCCCAGAGCCCGGCCGGGGCAGCGCTGCGGCGGGGGCGCGGGCTCCGAGGCACCCCGGCCCCCCGCGAACCCTAGGGATAGCGGGGCAGCTCCAGCGAGGTGGAGAGGAGGCATTAACAACAACAATAATAATAAAGCCTCCTTCCGTAGTGGCTGGGGCGTTAGGAGACCGACATAAGCCCGGCTAGCAGATGTAGTAAAAAGTGGGGCCGTGGGAACTAACCGAGTTTTGGAGCCCCTGTCGGCTGTGGGGCAGGAAAGGGTCTGTCCGAGGCGCCTACAGGGTGCTCCACCGTGGGTTCGGGGACGAAATCTGCCGCGCTGCCCCCTCCTCCCTCCTCAGAGTACCGCCGGGGCTGCGGGACCCCCCGCTGCTGGGGCACGGGAGAAGAAGACGCGAGGAGGCGCCGGGCGGGGAGGTCTCTCCCAGACCTGTTGTGCCGGCTGGGGCGCCCGGGGCGGGGCAGGGCGGGGGGATCCGCGCCGGCGGGGTGCTGCCGGGCGGCGCGGTGCCCGGCTCCTGCCTGCCCGCTCGCTCTGCTTCACCGCCGCCTTTGCCCCTGCCAGGCTGCTGCGCGCCGCCCGCCCTCTGAGGAGGCTCCTTCGCCCCGCGCGGAGGAGGAGGAGGAGGAGGAAGAGGAGGAGGCGGAGAAGGGGAGGAAGGCGCGGCCCCAGCCGCCGCTGCCCAGCCGCCGTCCCGCAGAGCCCTGGCCGCAGGGCGCCGCGGCGGCAGCAGGCGCGCAGCCCCCTCCGCCTCCCCGCGGCCGCCCGCCCGCCCGCATGGCGGCGGCGAGCCGGAGCGGCGGCGGTCCGGCGCTGGGCATGGGGCGGCGGCGGCGGGGGGCGCTGCCGGAGCCGGCGGGCGGCTGCTGCTGCTGCCTGGCGGCGGCGCTGCCGCTGCTGCTGCTGCTCTTGCCCGCCGGGTGCCCGGTGCGGGCGCAGAACGACACGGAGCCCATCGTCCTGGAGGGGAAGTGCCTGGTGGTGTGCGACTCCAGCCCCTCGGCCGACGGCGCCATCACCTCCTCCCTGGGGATCTCGGTGCGCTCGGGCAGCGCCAAGGTGGCCTTCTCGGCCACCCGCAGCACCAACCACGAGCCCTCCGAGATGAGCAACCGCACCATGACCATCTACTTCGACCAGGTCAGACGCCGCCTGCTTTGCCTTCGCTGCCCCCCACCCCCGCGCCGGCCGGCCCCTCGCCTCCCTGCGCGGGCATGCCCGCCCCCAGCCCCCCGTGACCGCACGCTTATTTTCCTTCTTGCGCCCCTTCCATCTTTTAATCCTGCCCCCCCCGCTCAATAGCAGTTTCACAGCTCAACTCCCCAGAAAGAGTTTGGGAAGTTCTTTCAGGTGGCTGCGGGGCTTTCCTGGGGTGGTGGGGGGGTGGGAAGGGGGGACGCTGACTTCTCCGGTCCCACCGCTGGTACGGAGAGGGCTTTAACGTGTGAGTTTGTGCCTCGGACACTTGCGTGGGTGCCCTGCAGCCGAGGATTGCCCCGGGCAGTCAGGGACGACCCGGGGGGAGGGTGCGCGTCCCCCCTTCGGTGCTCCGTCGGAAATGCTCATTTTCAGGGCAAGGGGAGGACAGAGATTTACCGACGGGGAGTCGCCGGATCTGCCTGTTCCGAGCGCGTTTGGCAATGTTACAGCATCTCTCAGGGGGAGGGAGGGCTGAGGAAGAAGAGGGTGTTTCCCGCGTTACCAAACGAAGCGAACGATGTCCCCGGTGGGTTATAACAGAGCGGCGTTATCCTGCACGGCATACGCCGGGCAGAGCAGCTGAGAGCCCGGCCTGGTCGTCCTGCCCCTTCCCCGCCGCACTGCTTGCCTCCCGCAGCCCGTGCCCCGTCCTTCCGCTTGGTTTTTTTAGCGATGAAATTTACTTTTTTCCTACCGCCTCTGACTCCTGAAGTAGTATTGCAGAGTCAGCCAAAATTAGCACACGCAAACTGTTTTCTCTAGGTTTTTTTTTTTTCATCTGTCTGTCCGCCTGTCATTCATCTGTCTACTTGTCCCTCCTAATGAGTTTGCACAGCTATTCCTCGCATACGAGATCTCCTAAAGTCAGATCAGTAGAGGGAAAAAAAAAAGAGCTTGCTTCAGATATAGCGTATTTTAGAGGCTTTACCCCACAATGTTCAGTTCTCAGGAGTTTCAAGGCGTTCCTCCCTCGGTGCTCCCACAATAACGGATTCATTTTTTTTGCCCTTTCTTGGAAACAATAGGGTTTGGCTATTTGGGAGGGAAGGCTGGGGATTTGGGGGGGTTTGGTTTTGGTTTTGTTTTCTCCTGCTTTGTAGTTTTCTTCATTGAAACAGAGGTGGTAGCCCGCAAAGCCGAGTGCGGCCGGGGCGGCCCGGGGCGGGCACGGCGGGGCAGCCGGCTCGGGCTCACCCGCTCGCCGCACGGCATCGCCACGGGCCCGCGGGTTTTTCTCCCCTCGTTGCCGCGCCTTTTGAGCCCAAATCAGGCCGCTCGTCGCTGGAATCTGGAAAGGGAGCGAGCTGATGATCCGGGGCCAGATCCCCCCAAATCGGCGGGCTCCGCACCGCCAGCCTCTGCGGGGCAGGATGCGGCCGCCGCTACCGAGTGCGGCTTTGCACATCTGCCGGAGGGCTCGACGCTTTCTCTTTGTTCTTTGTTTCAAAAGACATTAAAATAGATGACAAATTAAGATTGCTGTCGGGGAGGAGGAGCAGGCCCACCCCAGCCGCCTGAGGAGGGTGCGGGCCAGGCGGCGCAGCCCTCCAGAGGGACACAGAGGCGTGAGCTGGCAGATGTTGCTGCTGCTGAGCGTCCTCTCTCCTCCTTCGCCCCTCTCCGCAGCACGATTTTAGTTCTATGCCCTATTAAACTCGAGGGCAGGTCTGATTTCAGTAGTGCTAGCTAAAAACCATACATTTGCGTTATGAGTTTCGCGGGGTTTTTTCCTCCCTTCTTCCCCCTCCCTCCTTTCCTTCCCTCCACCACCCCCCCACCCCCCCCCCCCCCGCTCTGCCGCCTTTGCTTTATTGGCAGTGCAGTGTGGACACTTGCACTTCATCTAACGGGCTTTGGAGATCATTTTTGCGTGACTAAATCGTTTTATGAACTGTGATGCTTTTTAAATGCCTCTGTAACTTGGCTCCTCTCCCCTGCAGTGCACTTTTAATTGTGCTGCAAATGCCATGTCGACTAGGCTTTATATCGGTCATGGAGCTCATGTCAGATTTTCACTGGCGCTTTTCTAAGGTGGGGTCTGATTTCTCTCTTTCTCTCTTTCTCTCTCCTTTTTTTTTTTTTTTGTTTGTTTGTTTTGTTTGTTTATTTTCCAGGTATTAGTTAATATTGGCAACCATTTTGATCTTGCTTCCAGTATATTTGTAGCACCAAGAAAAGGGATATATAGTTTCAGTTTCCACGTGGTCAAGGTCTATAACAGACAAACCATCCAGGTGGGTTGTGATCTAAAGAAGATGCTGTCTTTCGGGGTTTTTTTCGAATGCTCATTTCTAGGCACTAAGGTGCATTTACAAAACCAGCAATTGAAGAACGAGACCGTAGGTTATTTTAGTTAAAGGGGTTTGTATGCATGACAGAAATCACGCATTGCCTTAGCTTAATTCGACCCTGTTTCTAACCTACACAAAAGTTTAGTGATGTGCACAGGGCAAAAAAAAGTCATTGAGAATATTGAGAAAACTCAGATTCTCTCTCTTTGCACTTTTTAGGTAAGTTTAATGCAAAACGGCTACCCAGTGATTTCAGCTTTTGCAGGGGATCAGGACGTCACCAGAGAAGCAGCCAGCAATGGGGTCTTGCTCCACATGGAAAGAGAAGACAAAGTGCATCTCAAACTGGAAAGGGGTAACCTCATGGGAGGGTGGAAATATTCAACCTTTTCCGGCTTCTTAGTCTTTCCACTATAAAAGAAGGCCAAATAGGAGACAGATCCGTGAGCCGGAGCAAGGATTCAATCGTTAACGACACCCTGAACTTGGCAACACATGACAATATTTCCAGTCACCCCGTCAGACTGTCACGGTAGAAGAATGATAACCTTCTAAACTCCAAGATTTGCTTTGAATATTGACAATTCCTCGGGAACCTGCGCCTCTAATTAGTTTTAGACGACAGTGATCTTTAGGAGAAATGAAATTGTCGACCTGAGCAATTTGTACCTGTGATTGTAAAGTCAATTTCGGATTTTATTGTTGGGATCATTGACTTTCTTATTCTTTTTTATTTTTTTCCTCTCTTTCATTTTTTCCTCTTTTTCTTTCTCTTGTTGTTGTCCCAATGAGACAAATAACTCGGACCACACAATTGTTTTGTCAAAGGCTCGCTCCAGAGCCAGAAGAATGAAGTGTTCAGCCCAATGAGGTGTTCTTTCCATGCTTTATTTCTTTGTGTTGTATAGCCTTAAGGAAAAAAAGAAAAAAAAAAGAAAAAAAAGAAAAAAAGAAAAAAAAAAAAAAAAGAATGGCTTCAGTCTCAGTCCTGTATTTTTCTGGGGGAGGGGGATTCTGGACATTACTGTGTCAAGAAGTGCTTTATCCAGTGAAGCAAAATTTGCACGATTGGAACCATATTTGTTTTGTGTTGTTCGTGTTTTTCATCAACTTCTTTTTCCTGATTTTTGTTTGTGTGTGCTAAAAATGTAAGCTAGATTGATCAATAAGACAAAACAAAGCACATATATACCCTGTAGCTCTAAGTAAAGCTAACCAGTGAACAATTCTGTCTGCACTTTCCAGCTGATCTTTATAGACCTATTTAGAGAGAGAGAAAGAGAGAGAAAGAGCGAGAGAGCTACATGATCCTTCAATTACAATCTGGAAACCGGTAAAGGAACTGACATTTCTGAATTGTCCTGACATTTCTAGAAGCAACAATGGAGGCTTTGAATATCTTCTCTGACCATACCCTAAAATATATCCTTTCTTTGCATTACTGAGCGTATTTTGGGTGCTTTTATCTGATATTTATTTGATGTATTTGTCCACTAATGCTTGAGTACACATTGTGGGAGCACGGAGAGATGGCAGAGCAAACTCTTCCTCTTCTAAATTAAATATGAACATCTCCACTTGACCTGTCCGTGGCAAGTATCGGAGGAGTGCCCACTAGCATCTTTGACAGCCTTTGGGAGAGGGGCCTCCGAGGATCAGCAAATGCACCAGGAGTTGCACGGGTGCCGTGCATTTATTACCCGTGTGTGCTCTTCCCAACACAAATGGCCCCAGAGTTCTGGGGGTGGACTGACATCGATATTGGAGGTTAGGAAAAGTTATTACCGCAGTTGACAAGTGGTAAAATATCAGGCCAATGTCGATTGCCTTTTGCCTCATTCTCAATAAACAGATCTTGTTTCTTCACTTTTTTTAATGAAAGCTAATATTAGACAGTGTGCTGAGGAAAACTTTGCTTGAGGAGATCCAGGAGGGATGTTTATATTATTTTATATGATTTTTATCTTCATTTATTTAATTTGAAATATTTCATCTTGCTATTAATCCCACAAGGGCGGATGTGTATAAGAATTTATTTTTGTCAAATTTATTCCTCTGCCACAAACAAATATAGTGCAAAGGCATTTGCAGCAAATCGGTGGTAGCTATGTTGTATTTCAAAATCACGGTGGACGTCATTTTCATTGTAAATTTATCATTAAAGGGACAAAGTCAATTAAAGTCATATATTCTTAAAAAAACCCTTATCTGTGTTGCTTATGATACCTCAGATGTCTAAAACATAAGCCAATTTAATATTTAATATTTTTGTGTATTTTCACCATTGATGCTCTTTGTTTGCTTCGGCGTTTCACTTTGCCGGTTACGGAATGAATGGGTTTCAGGTTTGTTCTTCAATGAGTTGCATTTTCTAGTTCCCCCTTGTGCATTGGCATGACCGCAGTGTTTCTATTTGCAAAATATCACAGGGCTATGTTTAAATTCATGAAATAAAACCCGAGTCAGCAGCAACATTTTTTTATTAAAATTACAAAACCAGTTATGAACAGTCTTAATGGTAGATACTGTAAAACTACTTTTAAATCTAAGTTTTTGTGTTTAAAACTTGATCATGTCTCTAAAGAAAATAGACACCGAGGTGGGTTCAAGGTCGCAAGTTTTCAGTTTCTATTACATTTCCTCGGTCTTATTTTGAAATTCTGCCTACCATAATCGCTTTCAGTTGTCCCATTTACCTCAGTTCACCTGGCTTGAATAAGGCAATGACATCCTAGTTCTGCCTCTCTCCTAAGCCAAAGGAGGCCAATGACAAGGCTTTCCTTGGACATATTCTTGGAAGTTTCTTAAGCCACTGAAGCTACAGAATCTGAATATCCCACTTCATGTATTCAAGTTCAGTAATTTTGACCGTGCTTATCTTGTAAAGCTAAATATGTGTATATGATAACCAACCTTCTTCTGAATTTAAAGAAGATCTCTAACATACTGCCTCTCTCCCTCTTCTACTTGTGTGTCCTTCATGCTAAGCTATAGAGTTAAGACTGTTATATAAACAGTTAAATTAAACGGAAAATGGGCAGTAAATTCTTATTGTACACTAATTACAATCATGGTGCCTTTTTTTTTTTAAATGTTTTTTGCAATATTTACTCCCTTTCTCCTTTTACTTAATTTTGTATCTGATTTTGAGAAGGTGCAATCTACTTGTCATTGGAAACAGTAGACATTTTGACATACATATAAGGTGTGGATATCATGATATACTTTATGTTAGAGGGGGAAAAAGTACAACAGCAGCACTGTAGAATGCAACAAGAAATATTATGTGAGACTATTTAACGGAGCCTCCCAGCACATTAAAAGTAGGCTTACCTAAAGTAATTTATATAAATAAATTGACTGGGTAACATTCAGAGTTGCTGTAAATTTAATGTTGAGGGGCACCGTGAGACTTAATAAGTGTAAACCACATATGGTAGTGAAGCAGGCCAATAGCACAGTAACGGCCCTGGTTCCAGTGGGAGGAATAACACAATATTCCTTCCAGCAACTTTCAAACTTTCTCATAAGCTGCTGTGTAACACGATCATAAGATATTCCTATGAAAACACTATCTGTTTGGCTGTTTCACTTCCAAGGAACAACCTTCACCTGGGTGTTTTTGGGAACCACTGGTTTAGTGTTTCTTCAGTGTACTTTTGGCAGGGTAGAAACCAGGACCTGTATTAGGAATGATAAATTCTCATCACATACTTTGTTGCCTTCCTCTAGGTTTTTGAGTTTTATATCCATAGTTTGAACATGGTCTTGCAAAAACCTGTGTGCTCTTACCTCCCCCTGAGGCAGTGGGTGTGAGAGATGTGCAGTGTCTCTCATTACTGGTCAGCATCTTGCAAGCTGGATCTGTTTATTTTGGGTGGGAGGAGGAGAGAGACAGAGACATGCAACCAGGGGGTTGTTCAGAAGTTACACTGTGTTTGCTGGTTGTGACTTTTTTAACTTTGAAAAAGAACATTTTGTTTTGATTGACCAAATTTGTATCTTGGACAATCTGTCCAAGTAGAAGATAGGCTAAAAGGGCTTGTTTACTGACGGAGTTATTCAGAAATAGCTGAAAGTGGTTTCATGTCCTTGTAATGTGATGTTCATTTCTGGAATAGGCAGGGTCACAGGTAGCATCATTTAAAAATAGGTGTTATAATTAATTGTCTGCTTCAATCCAGGATAACTTTCTAGTGTTAACAAGCACTCAAAAATCAGTATCACTAATATACTTCATAATTTTCATAGGTAATGACTTGTCAGCTAAAGTCCATTAAACAGTTATACATAACTGAAGAAAAAGCAATTGATTCACCTGTTTTTATTTACCGTTAAAAGGCCAAGGAATGTCTTTGAGGCAATGCATAGTTTCTAGATTTGGAACCACACACTGTCTTGAACAATTGTTCCAGGATCATGTTTGATGAGATGAGTCATGCTGATTTTTAATCATGGTGGTAAATAATAATGATTCATTGTAAAATACCTTTTTTCTTAACGGAACAGATTCTTTTATTTGACTTGTCTTCATCTATCAGAACGCTCAAACCAGAACTTTATGATTCCTGGCCACCTGTTAACTAGATCACATTAACAGTTTATAAACTCCTGACAGTTACTGATATCCATCGTGACTGTAGTTAGACGCAGACTAGGTGGCTGGGCAGATGATAGGTAAACCTTTTGATCGGCTGCTTATATAATCAAGTATCAGCAAAATTCAAGTGCTCCATAGTGAAATAAATATATTGCCATTTCAACGAAGAGGCTAATCCTGCTCATTTTACTTACTTCAGTGAAGTCCATTCCTCTATAGAGGAGCTTATGAAAAACATCAATAGTATTTGGCCTGAATTGTAGAGTTTGGATTTTGGTCACGATCTACTATTACTTTTACTTTAAAAATCAGTGACAATAATCGGTGCAAACCCTTAGTTAACACAATAATCATTCTACAGTTTAAATGTATTTCAACACTAATCATAATTCTGATAATGTAATCAAAATCCTACAAATTAATTTGAGCGCATGTTTTAAATCCGTTTTCAAAACAGTAGTGTTTACGGTCTTATTCAACATAATCATGATCTTTTTTCTTATTAGCCATTATCAATAAAATCCAAAGACCACTAATTGTATTTTATGATATTTGAATGTAATAATGAAAACACACTTCACGTACCAAGTACATTTAACATATTCCATTTCTTCCTAGGTAATATGCATTAAAGTATTCTGTGAATCGCCTCTGGTATTCATCAGCAAATTAAAGGTGCCTAACTTGCTGGGTCTCTGCAGATCACGTACTGTGGATAATATAAATAATGGCCTAGGAAGACATGGAGAAGCAAATAATGAGTACTATTATGAATTCTGCATTAAAAAAAGAAAATCTGCATCGACAGAAATTCAGGTCATATTGACAAATGCTCCAAAACTCAAGAAATATTAAAGTTAAGCTTTTAAACTAATGTTAGTGACTGATACTACTTCCATTGTAATAATGAAGTGTTATTTTTACAATGGGAATCTAAAAAAGAATTTAAATTATTTTGTGAGATCAGCTGTATTAAAAGATTCTTGTTCAGAATATTGATATAATGACTCAACAGAAACATAAGTGCATCAATTAGTAATTAGTTATTATGTAACATTCTCATTACTCCTGATGTATTTCAATTAATTGAAACTACTTTGAAATGTTTTTATTTCTCTGTGTGGGAATATACACACAAGTGCATACACGTATATATATATGTACACGTGTACGTAAACCACGCATTTTTAGCTAGGAATGGATGGACAGAGAGCTGGCTTTTCCCTACATAGTCTGGCCTTCCTTTCTCTGAAGCATTACCCCAACAAATTAATTTTTATTTTATTTATTGTCATCCTCAACCTAAAACTGTTTATCTTTGCTTACATCCAAAAGTACCCAGAGTAATAGCAAATGGCAGTGTACATTTCCGTGCTGAGAGCTGCCACAGTTTAGGTAATATTAGGGTAAAGTGAAGAATAGAGTTTTATTAATAAAAGACTTTCATTGCCTCAAGTTCTGTTGAAAGCTTTTGTGACAAGTGAACCTATAGTGCTGTGTGGGAATTGCTTCAAAACATCGGACAGGGAGATATCACAGACTGGAGGTTCAGTTTGTTTTTCTGTTGACGCTGGATGGGAAACCTGAGATATATATTATAACTGAAAGAGAAAATATGTCCCTGTATTTAGTTGTTTAGCAACAGTAATTCTTATATACTGACTTAATTTTGGTTGTGCAACTGTTTTCTGTATAGAGATCCATTATATTATCACATATCAGAACTAAGAATACAGTGACTTCAGTGGATAAAGGGTTTTCCAACTTTGTATTCATTCACAAGGAGAAATAACCTAGCATAGAACTTATGCTGCTCCTACAGGCTTTTGTGCCGGAGAAAATATGTAAGAAATTATTTACAAAAAAAGTCTTTCAAGTTCTCTTAAATTATTTATTGTTACCAACAGCAGAATTTTCTCAGCCCTGTTCGTAATGGTATGACTGGGAGTATTTTAGGATGGAGTTTAAGTGGATATAGCAAGACTCTCTCAGCTGGCTTCTTCCCTATCCTTACTTTTCAGGAGAGCTTTGTGTTCTCATTAGACTTTATAAACTCTCTAGATACAACTGTCCCTTAATCCTGACTGTCTAGTAAAAGTGGTCTTCCCTAATTATTTCACCTGGGTGGGGAAAGCAACCATTCTTCTTCTTTGCAATGGTTTCTATTGTTTTCTTATACTACATTGACTGTGCTAAAACTATTCAGTAGAGAAAAGGAGATTCCCACTGCACTTGCCTCTCTAAGACACTTTCATTTCTCTTCTCCTGCCCCCTCTTACCCTTTCATTCATATTTGAAAGGCTTCTAATGTTGAATTTTTTAAGAGTGTTTTTTAAAATAATGCTTTTCCATTCAGCTTCTCATTCATAACTGTGTGAACCTTGTTCATGCGAAATGATGACACCTTTAGTTGGCTGCTCACAAGTTATCTCATCCCTCAGTTCTGCAGCCCGAACTCTCAGATAGGAGAACCCTGTCTAATTAAGAAAAAAATAGAAATGTGAATAAATAAAAAAAAAAAAAAAAAAAGCGGGAAATTTGTCTGTATAAAAATTTGATTTCTGGTAAATGTTTTGATCCCATTCAGTCTGTTCTCTCAGAGACCATGATTTGCATAACCAAGTGACTTGACACTTCTCTGTTTTCTTAATTCCATTTAAAATATCCCTATGAACAAAGATACTAGGAATCTCCCCTTTTTCTTTTACAGCCTGTTTAGAAAATAGACCCTCTCGTATAGGTGTTAAGGCATTGGACAAAAGTGAGAAA
Organism: Phoenicopterus ruber ruber; assembly: GCA_009819775.1. Lineage (NCBI taxonomy): Eukaryota > Metazoa > Chordata > Aves > Phoenicopteriformes > Phoenicopteridae > Phoenicopterus > Phoenicopterus ruber. Next base: position 106,866,183 of record CM020216.1, read on the forward strand.
CCAGATTTTCAAGTATCTGAGCAATCTTTTAACATGAACACCTTGTGAGAAAGACAGAACAGTCTGCAGGAATCAGTGGGGAAGGGAAGAAACCCTCCTAACTAACAGAAGGGTCGCTAACTATTCTTTGCACACATACCAACCTCAAAAGCATATTGGTACATGTATGCACGTACATGCGTGAACCGTGGCTATAAGTGACAAACATTTGTATGTAAAACACTTTCGCAGAGTTCTAACTTTGATGCAATTAACAAAATTAAATGAAAATGTGTATGCAATTTAGGTGGGATTAAACATGCACATGTGATTAGTGATTGTACCAAACTGTTTATAAGGACAGTGGCGCAATGCAGATATATTACACAGTGTATTCCACTCAAGCATGGAATGATGCACTATGTAACAAATATCTAAACTATTCCTGAGCAAACTTTACAAAATTATCTTTACAGAGCTATGAGAGTCAGAGATCAGAGTGCAGCTAATACATTTCGGACCACTGGACACATTATAAAAAGTGAGATAAACATTCTGGTATTTTTCCCTTCCCCTCAGTCAAGAAGCTTACCTCCTGAAAACAAAAACGGAACCCACATGCACTATATAGCATGATCTAATTTCTACTGGGAGTACGAAGAGCCTTGCTTACTTACCTCCATGTCCAGATCCTCTCTTAGGCCTGTCGCATGCTTTTTACCTGTGCACTAATGTTTTTCGGAGCTTCATAGGTTTTGTCTGAACTAAATGTTTGAAAGTTGATTTGCAAGTGTACTTTAACATGTTAAACCCATAAGTTGCAGGCTTTCTTACCACACTACTGATTGTCAGATTTACTGTAAATAAGGCTTAAAGTGTCTACATCATGCTTAGAAAGAGCCAGGCTCAGGATATCTGTTGGATATAGGCTGTACTGCTGTACTCTATCCATGCCCAAGGCAGCCAGGTGCAGTGAAAGACGACTTCAGGCAACATTTAATTGGCATGGCAAAGTACAGACTCAGTATCTCAAGAGTACTCTGGTGCTGGACTGAAGATAGCAAATCAGTGTATGCTTTCTTGTAAACAGTATACGTGGTGAATGAATCTGAACTGGAAAAGAAGTTCCCAGCTATATATAACTGCCCAATAATATAGATGTAATAATCTATTAAAAAAATCTCCATAGGCTGTTGGGCAACTTAGCATCTTGATGTTCCTCTACTGGACTTACTCCCCAGTGTCACTGCCTTTCCTGTACTGGGAAACCAAAACTGGACAAGATACTCTGGATGTGGTCACAAGTGCCAAATATAGAGGATCTTGATCTGCTGGCTATGCTTTTGCTAATACATCCATGCAATAAACCTTTATTGCTGCGAGGCTGCGCTGCTGACTGATGTTCAACTTGTTACCTCAGGATCTCAATTTTTTTTTCTGCACAACTTATTTCTATTCAGTCAGCCCCAGACAATACTGCTGCATGTGGATATTTCACCCCAGGTTCAGGACTTTCTACTAGCCTTTGTTGAACTTCATGAGTTTCTGTCAGCCCAGTCCGTCAAAGTCCCACTGAACAGCAGCCCTGTTGTTTAGCACATCAATTTCTTCCTCTAAATTTGGTTTCATCCACAGACTTGCTGAGGGTGCGTTTTGGCCTATCATCTAGGTAGCTGATAAAGATGTTAAATGGTAGCAGTCCTAGTACTCACCTGTGAGGAAAGTCTCTAGTAACCACCTGGCAAACGGATTTCAAACTGCTACTCATTACCCTTTGAGCCTCCTGATCCAACCGGTTTTCCATACAACTTGTAGTTTATGCATCCAGTCCATATCTCTTTAGCTTGGCTACAAAGATACAACGGGATACCATGTCAAAAGTCATGATAAAGTCAAGGTAAATACCATCCCCTGTCCACCAAGCTAGTCATCAGAGAGAGCAATCAGGCTGGTCAGGCATGAATTTCCCTTTGTAAATCCATTGTGGTTGTTCCCATTCATCTTCTTGTCATTCATGTGCCTATGAATGACTTCTAAACGCAGATTTCCTCCATAACCTTCCAGGAGACAGAATTGAGGCTGACCACCCTCTAATGTCCCAGATCCTCTTTCTCATTGTTCTTGGAGTGCTGTGACACTTTCCATTCTCTAGTCACTAGGGACCTCTCCTGGTCACCCCATTTTTGAAAGGTGACTTTGACCAAACTCCCTCATCGACATCAGATGTATCTCATGTGGTCTCATGAACTGCAGTATAACAAATTTATTTACTCAATTGATCCTTAACTAATCTTTCCCTACCATAGGAACTACCTGAGTCTCCCAGACTCTTCTGTCACTAGGCACAGAGGCCTGGAAAGTCGAAGGGCATACCTTATCAGTAAAGACCTTGGCAAACAAAGCTTTGCACGCTGCAATCCCTTCCATATCCTCATCACAAGATCCCCTAGTCTTCCTATCAATACACTTACAGAGGTCTTTATTTTTGCCATTTACATTCCTTGCCAATTTCAATTGCAGCAGAGTTTTAGCTTTCCTAATTCCATGCTCAATCAATATTTTTAATCTTCTTCCTGATTGCAAGGCTTCTTCCAGTCATCTAAAGAAGGCTGCATCTTATTTTGCCTCTTGATCAGGAGGTCTGTAGCAGAAATCCATCACAACAGCTTCCTCATTAGCCTCCCTTTGATCCTGACCTATGAACTCTCAATTGGCTCGTGGACTATTTCATGGCAAAGCACTAGGCATTAAAGCTGCTCTTCTGTATAGAGCATAATCTCTCTTTTCCAACCTGTGCTCCCTAAAGAACCCATATCCACCCAGTGCACTCATGTGAGCTATCCTACCATGCTTCTGTTACCCTGTAACTGCTCACAACTAATTCCTCTTTTTTTTCTCATGCTGGAGGAGTTCGTGTCCAGGCACTTGAGATAGGTCTGCAGTTGTGCTGTTTTCTTAGGGAATGTGTGAGAACCTTCTTTTTTGTGTTGTCACCCAGACTCCTTGCCCCCTATTGTTCCACTTCTCTCAGGATTTGGTCTTCATCCCTTGAAAAATCTTGTTTCAAGGCCTTGTCATTAAGTTGGCAAGCTTGTTTGCAAAAATGCAAATGCTTTTGCTCCACTGTGTCAGATGGAGACAATCATTCCTTATTCCTGCGAGAGGGTCCTGTGGTCGGAGACGTGAAAACCCTGCATGGGATATGAGCCACACAAGCAGGTATTGACACACAGTATACTTTTGCTTCTACCTGAGCCTTTCCCTTTCACTGGAAAGATTGAGGAGACGCTACCTAACCTTTCAAGTTCTTCAGGGTCACCCTCTCTTGATACACTCTGATTTCCCCTGCCCATTGGTACTCACATGGGTGAGTAGCAAAGGGTTATAATCTAGGGGCTGGCTGAGCCTCTGCAATATTTCTACAAAATCCTAGATCCAGGATGCACTCCAAATCTGCTTAGAAACAGGTAATAGGTGAAGAGATAAGGATACTGAGCTGGCATCCCCAATACTAATTCTTTGAGGCTTGGTGAGAGGAAAGGAAAATTTATGATTATACTCTGTGACATTTGGACAGTATCTCAGTGCTTCAGCATCAGCTAATCTGACAATAGAAACAATGATGTACTTTCTTCACTGATATTTTTACCATCATGTATCTTTCTAGTACCTGAAAGTCAGGCAAATATGAAGAAACAGGAATAAGCATATGTCAGAAGAGACAAGAAATGAAATGAAGTGAAATGACAAATTGAAGAACACGGAAGGCAAGAGAAGAGAATTGAATGAAAGCAGGGATCCTGTTTGGAGGATGCTGTTAACAGGACTGAAAATGATTTAATGTAATGATAGGTAAGGCATGGGGGAGGAGAAATTAGGTGTAAAATATGGGACAGGTCTTGAAAGACTCTTGAATAAGAGTCAGAGACTAGGGGTTTTTTCCAACAATGGAAAAGAACGATTTACAGAATGAGAGGCTTGGGGCAAAAGTTTTGACAAAATGCAGAGAAAGAGAAAAAAAAACACCCAGAGTGAACAAGGGAACAAATAAATGGAGTTTCAGGGCCTGTAATGCATCTGGCCAGACTGCAGTGAGAAGTAGGTAGGGAAAGAGAGTGAAAGAAGCTGTGAAATCATGCAACACAAAAAATACCTGGTAAGACAAGAGCATCACAGAGATGTTAAATACAGTCTGATGTGACAATGAAAGAACATGGCAAAAGGGATATAGCTTTTATGGATGGTTTCCAAGTTAGAAGAAAAAAATCAATTCTCAAAAAAAGGTGAAAGATTTAAAGTTTTGTGTGTTTGTCTCAAAAATGCATTGACTGGACAGAATTCCGGGCACTTCCTTATTTTTCTTTTCTTGCTTCTATTTATTTCAAGGGCTTTTGTACCCTCTTGTTTTTGTTAACAACCTTTCCATTTATGCTAGTTCCTCTCATTCTCTGCAAATGACTCACCAGTCCTACCAACTGTTGAAAACATAGCTGGCAGGAGTAATCCCCTCCTAACAATGCCAGTGGGAAGTGAAGGGCGCATTGCTTCCTAAGAACAGGTTCCTTTTCCTGATCCATCAAAAGATGTCATCAGACCCATTTTGGGCGGGCTAGCCTGCCCCTTTCCCCTTGTTCCCCTCTGGTGTGCTCGGCATGCTCCTTGTGAGAGCGCCGCTCTTCCAGAGACATGGTTGCTCTGGGCTGTGGTTTGTGCAGGTCTGGCCGCGTGCAGCGAACAGTCTGGCTGGCCGCAACCCTTCTGGCTCCCAAAAGCTGGTTGGCAACAATGGAAAAATAAATGATGCATGTTTTGATTTTATACTTTCGCTGACTTTTTAAAAAGCCACTGTAGATTTAGTTGGAATATTTCAGTTTTCAATTTGGGGTGGGAGGATGTAGAAGAACATCTCTTTAAATACCCTTTCATAGCTTTTTTTTTTTTTTTTTTGGTTGTAGTCTGCGAATTTGGTGTTCAGATAAACGCAGTGAATATAAACCCTTCCAAAGGAAGAATGTGCTTACTAGGAGCCATCCTAACACACTGCTGCGGCCCTGAGGCACTGCCAGCCCTGCCTGTCCCTGCCCGACCCCGGGGCTCCCCCCACCCTGCCCACAGCCCAGGGCCCCATCTCAGCCCCCCGGGGCCGTCAGCCCCTGCCCCAGCGATGCCCCCAAAGGGCTGGTCACCAGCTCCCCACAGCCCTGCCCTGCCCGGCCATGGGCTCCACCGAAGGGAGCCTACCTGCAGGCCCATGTCCTGGCCCGGCCTTGGCCCGTTCCCATGCCCAGGGAGGTGCCTGATGCCCAGGGCTGGAGCTGCCGCCGCTGCCCCCCGGCTGCCTGGCTCCTGGCTGAGATGGTGGGGCAGGCCCTGCTCTGATACCCCGTGGGGACCCCCCAGGCTTGGAGTGCTCAGCCCCTGGGAGCCACCAGCCCCCTCAGTGCCCTGACACGCACCCTGTCGGGCTAAGGAAAAATGCCAAATATCTCATCTGTCGTTTGCGTAATGGTTGTTTCAACCCACGCTAAATAAGCAGGAAGCCACTTTCCCACCTGTGCCGCCAGTACTTGGCCTACCATACTTTTTCACCAGAAATTGCAGCTCGCTTCCTCAAGAAGAAATTTTGGAAATGTCAGGTATCGTTAAACCACCTGATGCAGTAAACCCGACAGATAAATGCAATCGATAAGTTGTGGCCTAATCTGTTCACCAACAGCATAAAGAGGTGCTTCATGCAAGAGTTGATTCAGCAAGGAAACAAGGTGTATATAGTGAGTTATCTGGTCATTAAAATGCATTCATCCTGTGAGGAACTACCACATACCCCAGGGACGAGGTTGTCCGTAGGTGATCAAGCTTTTTTTAGATTTTATTATTTAGGGAAAAGTGATTTTTTTTTCAGTGGAGTATGTCTCCTCTACAATTTACATTGGTCCTTCCAGAGTTTGGAACACTGATTTATTAATTTTGGGTGCCTTTTTAAGCAATTAATTGATTAATATCCAGTCTTACTAACTTGAAACAGTAATTGATTCTATTCTCATTTAATTCATCTGGGATTTATTTGCCTTCAATTGGAGCAAGGCAAGCCTAGGCACAGCAAGTTGGTATTTGTCTGTTCACTATTGCTGAAATGTCACCATTCCTATAATTGGATTTATATATATTTTAAGGTCATTTGAGCATCTTGCCAGGCTGTACAGCATAGCTTATGATTTTATCGGGTTAGGAACTCCATTTATCCAGTAATCCAGTTACTAAGATAATAATTTGTCTATATATTAAAGTGCATCTTCCAGAAAAACATATTATAATGATCTCTTCAGTAGATGGCAGTGCTGGGATTAAAACTGTTGCTTGACTAATATGCAAATTCCCGCCTGTTGGGATTTAGGTCTAAAAAGGCTTTTCAGGGCATTCTCATCTTTAAATTGGGGCTCTAGTTTGCTTGGAATGCTGAAACTGAGGGGAGATTTATTTCTACTGGCTCAGAAAGTGTAGAAAAATAAATCAAATAGCACAAGTGCAGTCAGTTTGCTCCAGAGATATGCATGAACAAGCTAAAGCTGTGGAAAACACGTAACCATAAAGCTCCAAAAGTAATGGTTCCTCCACTGCATGTGACATAATCCACTTCAATTGCTCTCTGTAAAATGGTGTTGCTAGCTGCGATGTTATACGGTCTGAGTATTCAGCTTCTGTGTGGAAGTGTTTTAATTTTACATTCATTTAACTTTATCAGAATAACTGTGGTATCCTTACATTACGGAGAACTTCTCTTGATATGGCACCATAAAGGACTCCATTACCAGATTCTTGTGACTTCATAATCCATTCCTTAAATTATGATGAAGAACATTTTTCTCCCAAGATGTAATATACAGGTTAGGAAGGTCTGATTCCTGATAAAGTCTAACATACAGATTTGTGTCCCAACATGAAGTTTTTTGCAAACGGGATTGTTTCTCAAAAGGCAGTTTGACAGGAATCTCTTTAAAGATCATTCATCCTAATGGCACACATTAGATAGATAGTTCACATGGAAAACTGCTCAGGAGTACAGAATAAACAGCAATACTTTCCCATATCATTAGGGCTTTGAGAGCGAATGAAGGTTTCTCTTGGGTTAGAGTTGTCCTGTACCTGTGTGGACAACAAAGGATGGTTTATTGTGGCAATTAAAATGCGTGGTGGCAGCATATCATTGTTTATCTGTTGGGAAAGTAGGTTAGAGAGAAATCTCGCAACTACACAGAAAGCAATGCTGAGTAATGTATTCCAGATCACACACTTAAAGTAACAATACTAAATCTATGAGCAGCTAGGAATTCTCAGTCATCTTGATGCTGATGACACCTGTATTGACACAGTACCTCAGAGAGGCTATGGAGACAGCACTTATGGAGACAGCACCTTCTCTTTAAACACAGCCCCAAAGAAGGGGAATTTGGTATTTTTCATTAATAGTAATGTGTCTATGGGAGATCTGGATTGATCCTGTACAATGGGGCAAAATATTACACATCATAACAAGAGAAAAAACAAACCAACAAAAAACCCAAACTGCTAGCATTTTTCAACATTAAGAAAGCGGAATTCACTTCTCCTAGATGAGTAAAGGTCAGATAACTTGTGATTTTTTTTGACAGAAATTTAAAAATATTTTATAATTAAAAACAATAAAATAGTCCTGACATTTACAGTAGCTTGTTTTCCAGAAATTCGGTTTATTAGAAAATTACAAAATCTGAAAAAAGTTCTACTTGGAGTTAAAGCATTTCCAAAGGAAAGGGAAATATGTTCAAACACAATGAGGTTTAGAAAAAGAATATTTGGGAGCAAATGAAATCTATGTTCTGAAAATGTTGAACCTAAATTGTCAAAGGGACTCCAAACTCCTGTTCTGTTTCAGAGGGACTCGAAGACCTTGGACCCTCCAAGATGCTCCAGACTCCTGGGTGTACTACAGTGATGCCTTTCTTGTGCCTAGGGTCTCAGGAGTTCAGTGCCCAGAATCAATAAGTCAGCTTACGGCAGATCTATAGCACTGTGGAGTCTGCTAATTCTGCAAGCCCATAGCTTTATCAGACTCCACAGCAAGGACTCGGTAGGCATTTTTATGAAACTAAGTTGGGGTATCTCAGTCTGTGCAGAGTAGTTGCATTGGCTTATACTAGCTCAGAATCTGTTTTGCTTTAGCTGAGACTTTAGTGTCAGAAACAAAACTTCACAAAAACATGAGTAAGTGTGGCTACTTATTGTTTATATTTAGTAAATGGAGACATAGAAAGTCACTTTTCCAGAATAGTAGAATTAGTAAGAGAAGAAGAAAATTGCACCTTTACCTTTGACTGCATTCCTTGACTACATTCACTGCATGCAAGGTTCATCATTCATCTCTCTGAAAAAAATTCCTGAACTATGTAGTCTCATACCTAAATCAGTGTAAGGAGCTTGATTTCAACATATTGGAAGATGTACTAAAATAATGAGAACAAGAGAATTTACTATCCATTTCATACTTACATTCTGCAAAGAACTGTACAAACCACAAAGCAATGGAAGACAGAACTCTTGCAAAGAATATGCTAACTTTTTGTAAGACAAGAGATGTCACCTTGAACACGAGAGATGTTAGAATTCTCTTGAAAGAAAAAAATAACCTTTAAATCCTATTTGTAAAATGAAAACAAGTAGCTAAAATAGTTTCCATTGGCTGGAATAAATTCTTGTTCTCTTCAATATAAGCAGTGATTTCAGATCTGCTGCTACATAGGTCAGCTGCCTACTGCTCCAGCAGAGTAATAGTCAGTGAAAAGCAAAACCTGATACTTTTTTAAGCTCTTGCATTTTTACGGTGAGTGCAGTGAGGGAATAAGATTTGCCTTCTGGCAAGTGTATGTCCCTCGACTCATGGATGACCTGAGATCTTTTGAGGCATAGATATCATTGTAGAGTTACAGCTTCTCCGCAGCACCCCGTCCTAACGGCAGCTCCACTTCCTCAGAAGCCATTGGCTGGAGTGATCCTACCTAACTCCATTCTCAAGGGCCTCCTGAAGCCAGAGAGTATGAGTCTGCACACATTAATGCTAATTTTGTCAACATCAATTTAGCAGCAGAATAACCCCATGGATTTTCAAGGGAGATAGTGGTTATTAGTTGTGAATCAATACATGTTATTTATGTATCACTGTGTGTTGTAGGTGCCTTAAAGACATGTATGAAGACAAGGTCCCAACCTGAAGAACTTATGAACTGAAAAAAGGAAAAAAAAGACGACGAACCAAACTTTGTCAGAACACATTTGTCAAGCAGATAGTTTTGGCATTATTTTTCATTCTTGCTTTGAAATCTTTTAATTTTCCCAACCATATTCATCCCCTGGCCTCAAAATTCTGTGGAAGATTTTGCAATCTGAGAATGGAGCTTTTGGGAAGACATCACATTTAAGTTTAAGAGACAGTAGTGCTTTCCTAAAATATAGCATATTTGGTTTTCCTACCTCCATTTCTAAGGACTTCTAACCCATTCTTGAGGTAAAGAAACTTCTGCAATGCTGTGTTGAGAAAACAAAGAGAGAAACGTAGAAATATGGTCTTGAACTGTACTGAGCAGGACATAAGAATAATTAAGCTGCTGAAAAAAAGTCTCTCTTTTCCTAAATAGGTGCAGAATTGTGTAGGTTGTGTAGAAAATCTTCAAACACGGTTTTATTCCCTTTCTTTACTCTGCCCTGACTAGAGCATTGTCAAAAGAGGACCAAAAGAAAAATCTTTGAATTGAGCATGGGCTTGAAGGAAATGAGAATGATTTCAAAAGGTATTTTTTCCTTTTTCCTATGGCCCTGCCTTCTTTGGAATTAAGTTTTCTTTTAAACTTTACTTCTTTCCTACCTTTTTATTAACACAATGTGCCAAAAGGATGATGTAGTTCATTGAATTAACAACCCCCCCAGATACTTGTGTCTATTTTGATCTCAGTTACATTCCTAAATAACGATAATGAAAAGTCTAAGATCTTTCCTTCCTGGCGTTTGGTTTCATATATTCAAAAGGGCAAGGTTTTATTCTCTTAGGATGTTTTTATTCTCAACCACTTTCAAGCTAGTCAGTGTACTTTTATAAATCAAATGCCAAAACCACTTTAACCAAAATCTATGATACATCCCTTGCCTAAAGGAGCTGCATCATTTTAAGACCATAAATGTATCACAGAATGATAGTGCTTGCTGAGCTGGTCAGGGGTGACTGGGGGGTAGACTGGGAGCTGAAATCTCAGCTGAAACTATTTTACCCTATGCCATTCTCTGAAGTAAATCCATACAGGTGATTTGGAGCTAGTAGCTCTGCAGGCTGTTGAAGCCTGTTATCTAGCTAGTACAGAACAACTCAAGGATGGGGGAAATGGGATGCTTAATCTCCATGTTTTCATTGCTGAAGCATCTTAAATGAATGAATTACATCTGTGTGGAATGGTCCATTTTAAAGTAGTATCTACAACAGTCATGGAGGGTTTGGGGGTTTTTAATTATTTTTATTTCTTGCTGCTAAACAGCTTTTTAGGAAAAAAAACCAAACCACAAAACAACATAAAACTGAATAAGCCTTGATGAAAATTTAATCTGTCTCATCAAACCTAATTCTCATGCCCGATATGCTGATTGATGGTAATGGTGGAAGTGGTATCTGTAGTTAACTCTTATGTTTAGGATAATGCGTGGAATATTGGTAAGAGAGACATTCATTTTCTGGTGACATTTTAAACTAATAGTAAACAGTGAAAAAGAATGCGGCCTCTTTACTATGGGAAAGGGAAAAAACCACACTGATTGGTTCTCTGTTTTATCGGTGATAACATTTGACAACAGGAACGAACTGGTGAATTTTGTCACCATAATTCAGTAAAATCAGAAGACCTGAAGTTTAACACATAATAGGCCTCCTTAGATTTGATTAAGTTAGACATTTGTGTTGTTTAGAATCTGGTAGAGATAACCCACACTGATAATTGCATGCAGCAGACTGTAGCAGGATGATTGTGCCCTGAGGAGCAGGAGGCTGAGGGTCAATCACCCTTGCTCATTTGTGGCAGTCAGCTGGTGTGGATCCAATGAATTCTACAGAGCCTCTCTAGAGGTAAATTTCAGGAGAGAACCTGTTTCCTTTGTTGTGTCTTTGAAGACATTTTGGGTTAGACAGATGTAAAGAAAAAGGTCTGTGGATCATGCTCTGGTCAGGAAACTAGTTTTGCTTTGTTGTTTTTTTGTGCTGGTTTGCATCTGGAAATTCAACTGTGCCTGAGAACATATCCCAGAAGAGAAATGCGGTTCACTCCTTCCTAAACTATGGCAGCCAAAGTTTGGACCGTGCAGTGTCACAAGGAGATCCTAGAAAGAAAATCTTGCAAGAAAAATGGATAGAGCCCTTGGAAGTTCCAAACCTGATAGTTAACATAGTGAAAGAGGTCATTGTGCTTTCTGATTGCTTGGCTTCGGTAAAACTTACACTCGTGGTATCATAAAGATGAGGTACACTACATAAAATAGCTTAGAAAGATAATGTTCTTCACTGCTAGCAGTAACAGTTCTCAGAAAAGCTTTGCTGTGTATTTGGGTTGTTATGGATTCTCTGGTTTTGCAGGCCTTTGTGCCAAACTAAAAAGCAGAATTAAGACACAAATACTGCTCCCTTTGGCTCTTAAATACCCAAATCTGAACACTAACTCAAATGTACATCATCTTTCTGTGGAGCCGGCATGACTGACTTACACAACATTTGAACTGAATGTGAAAACAACAGAGCACGCCATTTTATATAGGAAGAGGTAACTGTTAATATGCCAGTTTGAATTTCTGTGATGAGATTGGTGCTCCCTTTATTCCATGCCAAGATGCTAGTATAAACGTGTGTCAGCTGTGAAATACATAGTCCTTTCTTAACAGGAAAAACCGAAGGATAGCTAGAAGATAGCATACATAGGCATAGTGCGTGTCCTAGTGCAACAAAGGATAAGAATGTAAGTTACTTAACACCTGTTGTCAAAAAGCAGTATAAATATAATTTTAGTATGACTGTTCTTACATTCTGTGCATTTTTTATCAATAACGTATTGTAGTCTGAAGTCATGAAAACACGTTCACAATAAAAATACCTGAGAATATGCACTAATTTCTATCTTTGTCACATTGGACTACATCCTTGACTTTGGTTGTAGTGGTATTTTCCTGCTTGTTGGCTGCAGTTCAGTAGATCATCAAAATATACTACTGTCAGATCAAAAAGGTCATATAGCAAAAAGATATTGTCAGCAGCTGCCTTTTTTCACTTGATCAATAAACTGTAGGTAGCACAGTTCTCATATCTGAAAGGCGTGCACAGCACGGTCATAGGAATACATAGGTTTTGTTACTAAAATACCAGCATTTGTTATTAAATATACCAACACACTAACAAAGATGATAATATGCACTTGTGACAACAACCAGGAGCCTGCTCTGAGCTACTGGCTGCTAATGAGTTAATGCTGTATTCAGCTAGCTAGTCTGCAGCTGTGAACAGTTAAAAGATGAAGCTGGGATGAAGGCCCAATGAACAAGTCAGACAAAAGGTTACAAGTCTGAATAAATGACTCCCTGATAGTCAGTAGAAGAAAGAATGATATAAAAGAAAAAAAAAAAAAAGACTCAAATAGAAGCTGTCTTAGAAAAGTGTTAAGAGAATGATATTATTGTGTGGCTTTTTCTGCCAAATTGTTTTGCATACTGCAGTTAGGAGTAGGTGAAGGTAAGAATTATGATATTTGTAACGATGGATTCTTATGCAAGTACTTATTGATTAATTTACTATTTGGATAATTGAAGTCTTAGAAAGGTGACTTACTATGTTCTGGCCACTTTAGTTTTCCCAAATGTGTTTTAATTGTTTGCAGGTGATCAGAAATTATTTAAAAAAAAATTAAAAATGAATGGACAAGTCATTCTTCTTATCTTTTATGTTTGAGTTTTTTTAAACAAAACAACACTTCTGATGTTTTCAAAATGCTTGGAATGGTATTTTATTTAGAACTGTTTTCATATGCTAGTAAGCCAGTGTTAATTCTGTTAGCTATTTTCTCTCCTTTAGGACATAGTCTTATCTTCCTGAACTAAGACTTTGTCTGGCTATACTATATTTAAAACTACACATATATTCATAAAAATCTCATTACATATGAGGGCATATTACATCATAAAACCAATTTTTGCCCTACTCTAAGAAATGTCTTGGTGTAATGATGGGACGAAATAATGCACATACTGGAAAAAAGTATGGAGCTGGGTGCACTTCTAGCTAAGAAAAATGAAATGGGAATTTAAGCCACAGCCTAACTACCTCCAGTTCTGAAAGTAATCCCTGGTGTCCTCATATACAGTACTGATGGTGGTGAGAGATAGGGAGATGTAAGAGAGATTCATAGTAAGCAAAGAACAATAGTGGCAGAGTAATCAAAATGGTCTACTAGCCACCTTGTCACCATTACTAACATGAGAAACCATTCCACCACAGCATCAAAACCTGGGTGAACTTGGTAGCTGCTGGCCCTTGCCGAGAGAAGAGTACATCACAGAAAGATGAATCTTTACCTTCCTATCTTATAATATGTTGTTAGAACATCCTTAACATGCTGCTGTGTAATGTTCTTCACTCGCCACCTATTGTATGTCTGAAGGAGAATTTAGAGGTGAAGGCTGAGCTTTTTATTTTTTAGCTGAACTGTGGGATTGATGTCTGAACTCCTCAGCTCTGGGGTTAGTAGTATTAGCTGAATTCCAGCCCCATGCAGAAGTAAAAACTAGGCATGGATCACTCTTTGCGTTGCTGTGCTCTGGCTTCTCTCGGAAAGAAACCTGGGCATATGAGCTAGAGGAGACTTATGCTCCAGACAAGTATTTGGTCTGGCTAAGAGCAGGGATCAGGACTCAAGAGTATGCTGTGGAATGCTCTTCCTCTTATGTTTAGATGCAGTCTCAATGTTTTGGCTGAGTAGTGTAGATGCCTCAGAGAAGGAGGATGGAAGGGAATGTGTGACTCTTCTGTAAGAGGGGAACCATGAGGAAAGAAGGCTTGTATATCTGGCGGTGGCACAGGAAACACATTTGTAGCTGCATGCGAGTATTATTTCCATTCCCACCGATTTCTTTCTTCCTTTATCGCTCTGGAATGGTGCTTTTTGCAGCTGCATGTTATTTTTGCATCCAAGTCTTGGCACAGGAGCTGTGAAGAATAGGTTTGCACTTTTCTTCATGTAGTATCGAATGACTTGCAACGCATTCTTTGGCTCAGCTGAGGTCATATGTTAAGGATGTCTTGTCTCCTTCTCTATTGCAGTGATTAGTGTAAGCCGCTGCAGAAATTCAGAATGCATTACTTCAGTACTTGTCATCTTACGGTGGCCTACTGGAGTGCTTCCAGAGGAGCAGTGAAGGCATAGTGCAATTTTGTGATGAGGGAAGTGTTTTCTTCACAGGAATGGTTAGCTATGTGTTGTGACTCCTCTGCACCAAATTCCTTAAGTAGAAGCATCTATTCTGAATTCAAGATGCTATGGCTTCTCATATGCTTTAAAGAAAACCATGTTGTTGCTTACTCTGCCACTGCTGTGCTGTATGAACTTTATTGAACTTACTCAGGAGAGCTGGAGAAGGGAAGCTTTGCACATACTCATGCATGTATTTCTTGAGACTTGTCTTGTTTTGTTCTGTAACTTTAAGTATTTTGTGTGTGTGTGTGCATAGAATTGCTGCATATTTTCCTTAGAGAGTTGGCACAACTTCTAACTGACAGGTGGCACATACTCTATTATCTGCTTTTTGCTCTTAATATGCCGAATCTAACTAAAATTCCTTTTTGACTGATGAATAAGTTGTTTAGTGTTTGGAAATGGATTATCTGGGATTATATGCTGTTTCTTAATAGCAGTTGTTTCTATTGTAGTCTGCATTTTTGAGTTCCCGGAGCACCAAGTTGGAACACATGAACGAAGGGTATTTTCTGGTTTGGAAAAAACCTAGATACTAGAAACCAGCGTGTGCTCACCTGTTCTGAGAGCACTTGCACGCCTGATCCTTTACTCAAAGGTACCTACTTTTGCCTTCAGGAATAAGCATTGATTTATGCCCCCTCTTGACATCTGGGTTGCCTTTTTCTACATTAAAACTTTGTTTCAGGAAGGACTCTGAAGAGGACTTGTCCTCTGCATTCTTTCTTTGGTCTGTTCCCAGTCACTGTAGGTAACAGAAGCCTGGTCAGAGGGGTCCTTCCCACCAGCATCACCACCCCGTCTTCCTGTTTCTATTCTTTTGGAAACAGCAAGCACAAGTAGGGGGGTTTATAAAGCAGTCTGGGCACCTTGATGGCTTACATGAAGAACAACTGATATCTCTATTATAAGCATGAAAAAGTCAGGATAACACTATATAACTCCAGTCAAGTACTATATATATATATATTAAAAAAAACCTGATGTGTCTCAGAGTGCCATTTATTATGTGTCTGTATGGCACCAAATGCAGGAAAGCTCAGCCTCGTTGTGACCCCCTGGTGCTTTAACAAGATAAATAATAAGATCTTTCAAAAGTATGTTCAAATGACTTAAAAAACACTGCTAAAATAGTTCTAGAAATATAGTGTTAGTAAAGCAAGCTATAATCTTTTTTACTTATGAGTGTTACCAAATACTACATGTCTTAAACTGAACTCTCAAGAAAAATATAAAGTCTTGTTAGATGTAAAAACTTTGTATGCTTTAATGTAATACTCTGGGAATTCCACTGTTTATGACTTTAAAAAGTTTTATAGCTTCAAGTATCAGAATGTACTGGAGAGCTTCCTGTTCTTGTGATACTTTTTATTAGCGAGGCTTTCCAAGTGCTATGTGGGCTCTCATTTTAAACAAAGCGATATCATGATAGGCATCAAGCGTGATGCATTTAATGTCTTGATGTATCACTACTGCATGAAACACTTGGTCACTATTAGTCTGTTTGAAACATAAAGCTGATGCAACTGATGGTGCATATTGTTAGAACAGAACAGGTGGTATAATGGAAAATAGCATGAGTAGCTCTGAGTGGCACTTCGTATCCAAGAGTACTTAATGTCCTATACTGATGGAGTAATATCAACATATATACTTTTTGAGGGGCAATATGTTAGTCCAGAGTAAAAATAATTGTTCATAAATCAGATTTTTTTAATTTATCTTAAAATTTTGTGAATCAAAAATGCTGTTTCCATGACTACCATTTCTGCACGTATTTGATTACATTGTACTGTAATTTATAGCACAAAAATGCAAACCCCACCAGCAGTATTTGAATTAGAATGTAGCAGGTTTATAGCTTTGTTTGGCCCCAGGCACAAGTAATAAAATCCTAGCTTTAAGTACCATTGGGGTTTACGGAATGAAGACATCTGCATTATTGTATTAAAATGTTCCTTAGTGTAATAAATATAACTGACAGAAGTGCATGACTTCCTTTATGAAAAATATGTTGATAACAATATAGCCTTTAAATACTGAAGAAACTGACTATTAAAATTTTATGTTTCCAGTTAGAGACATCTGTTGAGCATTTAGCCGGTATTATCAGTTTACTGCTGGGTATACCTAGTAAGACTTTTAGTTTACAATTAAATTGAGAAATACTGATGAAAAGAAGGTATTAACCTTCTGCTGATTAATGTTTTTTAACAGTTAACATTCTAATTTTGCAATAGATATTTACGAACATAGGGTAATGGATTGGATCATAAACAGTTCCTTTTGCCTTCACCAGGAAGCTCTGGGGGAATTTACATTTACAGTTTGCTCAAAGCAATTTCACTGTCGTCTTTTCAAAAATGGACAAAATGCTGTAGATGTTCTCGTTCTTACTTATTTTTACCGATCTGTCCAATCTATCTCCATTTATATGTTATCAGCTCTTCATTATACAGATGGTTTAGGTGTACTGATTAACTGAAAATGTTTCCAAAACAAGGTAAAACATATCCCAGCTGGGCTGTTATTTCTATTTGAGACATGCTATCTTTTCTATTTGATGGTCCTGTCAAAAGCTTAGTGTAATTCACTTCACTCACCTTTGATTATTTAGGTGTATATAGCCCTCTTTCTTTATTGAGTAGATTATTTTTTCTTTTGGTTGGTAGAGGCGGGGAAAATTGCATGTACAAAGGATTTATTCCCTTCAATCTTGTTTACCCTGTATTAGTTAGACGATGCTGAATCAGTTTGCACGAGTTATTGTCGCATCCAGTATTACATTGCTCAGACTGCAAACGTGCAAGTAACCAGAAGTATTGAAATACTGGTCTTTGAAAACTTTCTTCTGGACATAGAAGGAAATTATTTTATTTTCCGGATCCAGTGGATGACCAGTTTGAATTTCTGGCTATGAAATTTCTCAAGTCTTGGAAAAAGAAAAGGCAAAACAATTTATGCTATCTCTATACATTTCACTTTTTAGAACTAATCTGGTTTATTACTTCAACACTTAAATTAAAAAGTAAAGCAAAAACCTATTGTAAACTCAACAGGATATTTAATAAGACCTTGGAGCTCTAAAGAACAAGATATTAATTTTCAAAATGTAGAATTAATCAGCGATACATTTTCATTGTGACGTATTGCTTCAAACGAACTTTCTTATACTTTATTCATAAATCTAGCTGTCCATGTTTGCAGACTTTCTCAAGCCTTTATATGTTATGGTTTGCTTTGCACAGAGCATCTCACTAGATTTTGTTGTGCTGAAGGTTCTGCTTGAACACTTGCTGTTTTGCAGTCATAATCTTTGGTTGCCAGTATAACAAACATTTCTGCTCTCTGACTGACGGGTTCCCACAATGATCGCAGGAATGTTTTTCTGTCTTCTTGACATCTCTAATGTATTGAACTTTAGAATCTCTTCAGCCTGTTATTATTTCAGCCAATCCATTTACTGCTTTATGTTTCCTTTTCCATCTTTCCTTGCTCTTTTCCAGGTTTTCCTTTTGTTTGTTTTTTCTTTTTTTTTTTTTTTTGTCCCCTTTCCTTCCTACTCTCTCTGTACAGCTTTGCGACAGTGCAAAGACTTCAAAGATGAAAGGCTTCATCTTTGCACTGTCACAAACCTGTGAGCGTCAAACATTGTATGCTGGTACCAAACCAGATTCTTGAGCCCAAAATAAAAGAAGGTGCCAGACTTGGACTTAAGGTGAAACAAATAATAGCTGACTTCAACAGTTCAAATTAAAACTTCAGTATTTGAGAGAATGGCCTTTCCTCTTAGGTGATCTCAAAGGAGTAACTTGTGCTTCTACTAAATTGTTTCTACTTGTGTCAAACCATGCCTTTGTTTTTGCTGTCTCTGACCTCCTGCATGTGGAAGGCACTTCTAATGAACTTTACCAGTGGAAAATCACATGTATGCTGGCCTTTATCTTAGTTGGACACTTCTAATTGAGGGGTTTTTTTATTTTAAAGCATAAATGAAATATATGAAAATAGAAAAAGTAGTTCCTAGGCTTGCTGAAACTTTTTGGAGGAAAGAGATTTGAAGATTTTGCTCTCCCAAATAAATAAGGCTTTTTTTTTTTTTTTTTTTTTTTTTTCTTTTCTTTCCCTCCTCTATTTATGTTCCTGGTCATGCTGGGGGAATCTTTCTTTGAGAAAGAACTCAGAAAAAGCTCAGCTACTAACAGGGCAATATTATTGTGTGGTCATGATTGAATCTAGGTGTAATCAAGATTATTACCTGGTGAACACTAAAGGCTCTTTAAGAAAATTATTCTTCAGTAATGATTCAAGTGAATATCTGAATAATACTTTAAACTTTTATGATGACATTCATTAAAAGGTCTTCCTGTGTTGCGTATGAACTATATAATCTTAGAATGGTCATGAGAGGTTGGCATTAGTATTGTCATTTTGCAGTGAACTGCGGCTAACTATGTCTAAATTACTTTCTCAAGTTCATGCTGTAGTTCAGGACAAAGCTGAGAATAAGATGCTAGCGAACTTAAAGTTATAGTTGACCCAGTGGATGTCCTCAAATGTGAAAAGTTACTAGTTAAACTTCAAGTAATATTATATCATTATGTAAAACATGGGAGAACAAATCTAAGTTCTCAGCTGTGTTCTCAATATCTCAATAAAGTCTTAGAGTATTACTATTGGATAAGGACTTGTGGCGTTGAAAATACTGGATGCTAATAGACTTCAGTCAATGATGATATCTTGCTCTCATCATTATAGCCTGGAATTAAACAAATGCTCTTCAAAGTTATCAAAGAAGTTGATTCAATTTGGGAAAGGGAGAAAAGAGGAAAGGTGTAGAGAAAGGTAGACGAAAACAATCTGCCTGACCCAATAGCTGGTAAGTCATGGGGATTCTGCAGTTGTTGGCATCAGGCATGGATGCACACACAAACGTGCACTTTTGGGAGTCAGTGTCTGAGTAGAACAAAATAAAATGCACAATTGCATCCCTGATATTCCAGGTAGTACGATATTAATATAAAATGCATTTTACAACATACACTGTTAAAGGTAACATGAGCTAATATCATTATGAAAGTACTTTCAAAAATAGAGAATATCAAGGTGAATCTGGCCTTAGCACATCATTAGTATTGAACTACAATCAAAAGCTCAAATCATATCATGTTTTCATCCCACAAGATTCAAGGCGAGTTTGATACTGGTTGTCACATTTATTAAGATCCTAGCAAAGGCTGTGTTTTTTTGGGGTGTGAGTTGTTTTGTGGTTTTTTTTTTTTTTTAAGATTCTAAACAAGTTATAAAGTTATAGGTAAAGTAATAATAAATAGTGTGCGGCTTTTGATGGTACACAACTTTAATTTCACCTAATGATTTGAAACTTATCAGATATCCCGTTAGACTTAAGAAAGAAAAGTCGCCCTGAAAACTCATTTGGTTATTTTGGGGAGTGTTTATGATGTTTTTTTGAGCATTTATAATATTCAGAAATGCAGAAAGAGTAAATATGTCTGTGAGTTTATGTCTTGGCAAATACACATATAACCCCATTCCCATAAGATAACCAGTGTTTGCTGAAGTCTGTTATGAGCTCCGTCTTCTTTAACATACTATCTAGCAGCTATTAGTTGCTGAATTTTGCCGTTATTGCCTGCAATAAGTAATACACTTTGTATTGGTCACTCTGTGCTCAATTTACGAAAAGGCTATGAACCACATAATCAGGATTTTTTTCTGAGAAATTAGGAAAAAAAAGTACATAGCTAAAGATTAGTCAGAAAAATCAGATACTTGCATATTTAAGGGGACAGGTTGAAAGCAGAATTAATTGTTCACACAAGGCATTTATTTAATTTAAAAAAAAAAAAGTTAGGGATATGAGCAGGATTATTATTAAAGCTTCCTATTGGAATGAAGTAAACTGTTCTGATTCCAGGCTTTTAACTAAGTTATTTTGCATCCTTTATAAGAATTTGGTTACTTTAATACAAGTATTTCCATTTCCTTCTGTTTAGGATGCTCCTGTTTGTATAAAATGCTTAAAGTGAGTCTTTCCTATAGTGATTAGGGTGCTCATTGAAGATGGAGACTTTCTTATATATTACTGACGAAATCAGTAGCAGGGATTGAAATTCTTCAGAAGTATGAAGAACATGGAAAACAATCACCAGGTGAGAAGCTGGCATCCAAAGCTCTTTTGATTAAGCTTGTTCCAATCTTGTTGGCCACATTTGGGTGTTCTTCACTACTGAGTGCTTACCTAACCCGATTTCTTCCTTTTCCGCTAGCATTTTGGTAAGATTCCTATCCCACTCCTCTTGCCCCATTAGGTAAACATTTAACTTTATTTCATTCAATATTGAAGCATTTCAGGTCAAATGGGGCATTCCATATGAAAAAACCTAAATCTTTCTTGTTTCATAACAGAAACCTTTTTTTCAGAATGGAAAAAGAATTCTTCAATTCGGTTGGACCTAAATAAAAACATGTTTTTGACATTTTTTCCCCCCAAATGTTTTCTGTTGACAGCTAAAAAAGCAACACAGATATGTTATTTCTATTTCTGTTGTTAAATAAAGTGGCACCATTCCTCATTATACTCCTATTTTTTTTTCTTTTTTCTAAAGAGAAGCCTCTTTCAGAAACATGGCATCTTCTCCGAATACTCAGGTTTTATTTGCCAATACCATGTGTGTTGTTCTGTAACAGTCTTGTATGATTACACAGAGTAAAACATTTACTCTATCAGAAAAAGAGTTGCTTGTTGGTGGCTGGTGTATGCTTAATAAATGTCACTGTTCCCTCCACAATTTTTCTGCTCTTGTCTTTTCTTTTCCCTTGATTGTTTCCAAATGATGTTTCAAACAATAGAATGCTTAGCAGCAATCTTGCTATTGTTTTTGAATGAAACAGAGTAATTACTTTTAGTAGAGTTTGTACAATCAGAGCTTATCAATGTGCGGGACATTGTTGAATGAGAATTCTCACTGATGATTACTCTGGTGACCTCATGACCATTAATTTATCTCAACAAGTGAATTTCTGATTTGATGGAAAGGCAGCAAACTGCATTTTTGGATTGGGGAGGAACAGAATGGTCAGAAAGGCAGAGCCACTATCACAGTTCAACCACCTCACGTGTTTGCAACTATTTCAGTGCTAAAGTAGGAAGACAGTTCCATCAGATGGACTTTGCACAGATACATACTTTAGATCTTTTCTTTTGTGACTAGCTACTTGACTGAAATTGATTGAAGTGTGTGGGTACTGCTGTTTAATCATGTGGATGCTGAGGATCAAAGGCAAACAGAACCCATTCAGCTCTTCTCAATATGTCCATACATACAGTGCTTACTTCCCTGAATAAGGTTGCTAATTTTGTTGTACTCTGTTGCAAATGTTTTGAAAGCCCTTCTGTTACAAGGTAAAGAAGGTGGGTAAAGCTGACATTTCCAATTACAAGTTTCTATTCAGTGAAAGTCTCGCTACGTAAGAAATTTCAAAAAAGTAGGTTCTCAAATGTCACACTGCCTTTTTTTCCCTCGTTGCTCACATCTTCCACTTTGCCCTATATGAGTATCAGGTAGATGATACAAAACTGGGAGGAGTGATTGATAGACCAGATGGTTGTGCTCCTATTCAGAGGTACTTCAACAAGCTGGAGACATGGGCAAATGGGAATCTCATGAAGTTCATCCAAGGGAAATACAAAGTCCTGCACCAGGGGAAGAATACTCCATGCACCAGAACAGGCTGGTGGCCAAGTGCTTGGAAAGTAGTTTTGCAGAAAAGGACCTGGGGGTCATGATGGACAATGGATTGACAGTGAGACAGCAACGTGCCTTTGCAGCAAAAGAGGACAGGAGCATCCTAAGCCATATTTGGAAAAGCATTTTCAGTAGGTTGTGGGAGGTGATCCTTCGTCTCTGCTTAGAATGGTGAGACCACATCTGGAGTGCTGTGTCCAGTCCTGCACTCTGTGGTATGAGAGACATGGACATACTGGAATGGGTCCAATAAAGGACCACAAATATGATGCTTGAAGCATCAGACACAGGATGAGAGGCTGAGAGCTGGGATTATTCAGCCTGGAAAGAGAGGGGGGGGATTATGTGTGTCTAAATACATGACTGGGGGGGGGGGGGGAGTGGGAAGAAGGTAAGGGTGATAGAACCAAACTCTTCTTAGTGACAAAGCAAAAGGCAGTGCATCAGTTGAAATACAGGATAGATTTTTTTATTATTATTATTTTTGTATGTTGAGGTTGGTCGAACACTGGAACAAGTTTTCCAGAGTGGTTACAGAGTCTCCACCCTTGGAGATGATCAAAATCTGACTGGACGTGGTCAGAGCAACCAGTCGTATTGTGCATTTCTTTGAGCAGGAGGATTGGACTAGATGATTTTAAAAAGTCTCTTTCAACCTCAACCATTTTGTGATTCTAGATTAGATAACGTTAGTCCTAGTAACAAAAGGGATACCAGTCCTACTGTGCAACTGTTACTCTTAAGGAATTGTAGATATTTCAGACAGCTCTCAGTATCTTGAAGAACACTACTCTGCGCTTTCAGAAGAGGTTGCAGATTATGTCTGATGAGAACCTAGATCTTTTGGCATGGCATAAAAGACCCCAGATTTCTCTTGCCAGCCTTCAGAAAGAGCAGTCTTGGTTCCTGGCAGTGTTCCTGCTTGTCAGCACTTCCAACTCTAGAATATTTTGAAGTTAATATTTCTGGAATGACATAAATGACTTGCCCTCAGATCTTGCAAGATGTCTATTATGTTGCTTCCACATGCTGTGTGTACAGTACAGTGTGGTCCTCATATCTGTGGAAAGAAGCACAAACTGTTTTTTCACAGCTTAGGCCAAAATGAGCCATCATCTCTTTACTTTCTTTTTCCTGTGGAGGTCTCAAGGGACAGCTGGCAGCTGTGGGGACTGTAAGCGTAAATCACCGCTGGAAACAAACTGGTGGAGTATAGATAACCCAAGCTTGTGCAGAGGCATCATGCTTTCGTGCTAATATTGTCAACCTGGATCCTATGTGGGAGACTTCATTGCTTTCTTTCAAAAAAGAATTAAGAGTAAAAGTTAGGAGATGCTTTTTTTTTTTTTTTTTTTTTTTTTTTTTTTTTTTTTTAAAAGACTTCTTCATTTTGTTGGGGGAGAGAATCAGACTGTAGGTGATGGGGAAAACTGAACTACTACTTAGTTTGGAAAGAGCTATGGAATTTACTACTGTGCTGCAAAACAAATTTAGAGAAATTAGGTATATTTGCATAGAGAATAGACAAGCAGCAAAGAAATAAATGGAAACTAAATAAGCCCATCCTGTTGGGTAAAATCTTAATGAAAGACCAGAGCTTTGAAAAGGCAGAAGCAAAATGCTTTTACGTAAGAAAACTGCTAAATCGGAGCCGGAGGTTGCTGCTAGTTCTTGGCTTGTTAAGGCTCACAGCAAGCTGATGTCTTAACACTGTTAGTGCTTGAGAAAGTGATGCAAAAGGTCAGTAATCTTTGTAAGTTTCTGTTTGGGCCTCAAGCTTCAGAGGACAATTTTGCATTTTAAAAAACCCCAAACAAACCCAAAACACCACTCCACAACTTCCTCCCCCTCACAAAAACCCCCTGCAAAACAACACCACCACAAAAAAACCCCAACCCCCCAAAAAAACACCCACCAAAAAACCTCTCACCACCAAAACCAAATAAAATAAATGCAAACAAAATAAAACTTAGTGGAAGGTTGCTGGAAGTTGATTAAAAAAAAAACCCAAGCAAACAAACAAACAAAACCTGAAGAGGCAGAATTGTAAAATATTATCTGGAGGAAGATACAATGTGATAAAGGCAAACTATCTTCTACCTTCTTTGAAAAGCTCTGCCTAATTCAGTGTACTTTGCCGTAATGATTTGCTAGAATGTTTCTGTTCCTGAAACCCTTCTTGTATAAAAGA
This sequence comes from Phoenicopterus ruber ruber, assembly GCA_009819775.1. Classification (NCBI taxonomy): domain Eukaryota; kingdom Metazoa; phylum Chordata; class Aves; order Phoenicopteriformes; family Phoenicopteridae; genus Phoenicopterus; species Phoenicopterus ruber. The sequence goes on from CM020216.1 coordinate 106,890,641, forward strand.
AGGAGGAGGGAAAAGATCAATGGTAATTTAAATACTGTGCACCCATTTCCCTCAAGTGATGTTTAGAGTATTTCATAGCAGTGCCCCATTCCAATTTTACTTCACAGCTAGCTTACAAGAATCATGGGGTAAGGATGGCACATAAAATTTCATCTTCCATGTCTTGGTGAACTCTTTTAAATCTAGTACAACAGACAGTATAAAATCAGGATGTTTGTACATTACAAGGATGGTTTTCTGAAGGCTAGAAAATGGTACGTATACAATTGCTTAAATCCTATATTGTTCATATTTAGCATCTATCTACTTCAGCTATCTACAACCAAAATAAAACATATTCCAGTAAAATTTCTTAAAAGTAAAATTTCTTAAAAGTATGCCCCCCCCCAGTCAGCCTTTCATACAGGGGCAGATCAATATGTGTTGACTCTGGGCTTCACTTTCTCCTGTGACAGAAGTAAAGTGTTTGTTTCTAAAACTCAGTTAATGGCTGAGTTTTTATTAGGCATTAAACAAAAACCGTTTTATTCTGTAGAACTTACTTATGTACTGAAACCAGGAGTCTATGAAATTATGTCAAGAATAAAATGACATACATCAGAAAATTAATTCTTTCTCTACTAATGCATGACAGTCTAACTAACATAACTGCAAAACAATTTTTAAAAAAACCCCTCACCCTTATTTGGGCATTCTATAACCTGAAGCAATTCAGTTATAAGGACTTTGCAGTATATAACACTAAAGCACTTTCGGGGTTTGCCATTGTTACAAATTTCAAGAAACGTTGTATTCCTTCCTCTCTCTGCCTCGATCTAATACAGTATTCTCTTCAATTTCCCATAATGTTGATATTAGACAATACATGTTTCTTCAAGACTGGTAGGTTCATGAAATATTAGCAAAACCCCCAACCAAATCCAACCTTTATTTTCAGCTTTAATATTTTAAAAAAAATGAAATAAAATAAAGGCAACCAAAAAAACCCCACACTGAAAGCTAGAGTCTCTCTCTGATCAGGCACTGCTGGATTTAGAATTCAGATTTATGGAAGAAGCAGTCTTTATACATATATTTAATACAATTGGATTCTTCAGACTTTGCGCTGAATGGGACAAGGAAATGAAAACTTAATCTCTAGAGAAATATGAAAATATAACCGACTGAAAAGGAGAAAAAAAATTAATATTGCTTTAAATTCCAACTTGAGCAGGAACCTACTGTGGGTTTGTATGTATATTAACAAACTGATTATCTCCCTAATCCTACTGAGATTTTCCTTTTCATGTGCTAAGTTTTGGCATGTTTTCCTCTATTACTTTCACATTAATTGTTGAAAATTGGATTCAAATATAAGCACAAGGACTTGCAACTGAATATTTCCAAATAAAATTGAAAATAACTACATTTAAAATCTTCTGTTTTTTGTTTTTTTTTTTTTTTTTAAAAAAAAGCAAACATCAAGCCTACTGAATAATTCAGGGAAAAGCAGATTTCTGTGCTTCTGTTTCATGATGGGAAGGGGAATCAATCCTTTATTCCTCCTTACAGGGTGTGATCCGACAGCCGGTAAAATCAGTAGAAAGACCGGATTGCGGCTGCACATCTCAGGTGGTGGACAGGTTTTTGGCTACTCTTGGCAGAACTGTGTCAACTTTCTGTGTTTAATTTGTTTATTCTCTCCCCTCTTTGCCTCCAAGACAAAGTGAGTTAGTGACAAGAGATGGGGGAGGTGGGTTACCTGTGAGTTACGGGTTAAAAGGTAGGCTGAGTAGCTCTGGCAGGATGGCTTCTCCTGAAATAAAAAAGGATCTGATGCATACCAAAAACTTATTAGTTTAACGCATTTCCATTTTCATCTAGGTATTCCAATGCAGCTCTCACATGGCTGGGTCAAAGCAGTTGAGGATGTTGCTAGTGCATGAGTGAAAATTGGCAGCGACTGGCTGCATCTATTTCCTTCCTTCACCTTCACAGTTCCTTACGTCACCTCTGTTACCAGTTTGACCGTACCCTTGCCATTGTTTTGGTCTACTCCTTGCTCATGTTGAACTAGACTCTAAGTAACGGATCATGTGTACATAAATTGATACAGTAGTATTTCTTGGAGAGTTTTCTTTTTTAGATAAGGACTTCACTTTGAGAACTTTATAGTTCTTGCTTAATCTAGTGTATTTGTACACATAGTAGTAGCATATTTTTAGCTGATTTTTGTTTCAAAAAGCTGGCACTGCACAGCTTTTGTAGGTGCTAATCTATATCTCCCTGAACATCCTAGGTGAACATTCCTGTCTGAAACTTCTTACCTCCCCCACCCCCAAATTTGGCGCAGTTCTGAGAAGGAACTGTGAGGCCGAGGATCCTCTCCTCACACAAAATATGTTATTAAATCGTGCGATCCCGGTCTCCCAAAGAGGTGACAGTTCTGCTGGCTGAGACATTAGTGAGGTACACTGATGATAAGTCCCCAGAAGCAAATAGCACAAGCTTGTTGACAGTCTTAGTGCTATGTCCTGTGGAAGTTTTCTCTTAGTACAGCTATTGAGCTATTGAGCTAATCCTATTACTGTCCTTAATAACAATTTTCACACTACTGCCCATAAGACGATCTTTAAAACTGTTGTTCTGATGAACTTAACATAATTATATAATATGTATACGAGATTATTGCAAGTGTTTATTACCAATGATTAACTAACCAAGTTACCCAACAAATTAATAATACATTCCTTAAAAGACTAGACATGTGTAATTACATATAATTTAGAAAATGCTCGGAAGATGGTGCCCTGTGTTTTTTGACAGTATCTTATCTGCATTGTTGGAATCAATTTAAATTATGGGCACTTGTGAGTTTCAAATATGCCTGGAGAAATCAAGTATTTTGTCATTGATGCCATGGAAATTTTTTTGTTAGAAATCATGCAAAGCCTCTGAGAAATGCTGAATGAAGTCAGATGCTCTATTCAGTTACAGGAATAAATTGGGAGAAACTCTGTTTATTTTAATCAAGTCAGATGTAGACTTTGGTTCACAAGGATGAACAAATACATAAGTATCTGTCAACACAATGATCTGATTTTGCAATCTTAATGAACAAGCTACTCACATATGTAAATCTTCTAAGAAGGGGTGGGCTTTTTTTACAGATTTCTGGCAAGTTTAATGAGTGTGTGTTACATGATTCTATAAATACAAGATATTGGTTGCACACTTTAACGTGTGACTTTCTAGACTCTTTGGTTGAGAAGCTAAACTAAATTTAGATAGAGTTATGAGGACAATGAACAAATGTTAAACTGCAGAGAGCTATATTTTTCAAAGCAAAAATGGTTCTTTTCCCACAAATGATCTATTGCTTGGTTTTTAGTTGACACGAAATAACAGAGTTCTCACTAGTAACTGGCTTGTGTGATTTACATAGGAAGTCTACTCATGGTGAGAGGTGGGCTCCTTGAGAGAATGCTTTACCTCAAGAATCTAATCTTCTGAGACCTCCTTTCTCTTAGCTTTAAAGTGAGACTGTTCTCCTTATGTAAATGCTTGTATCGTGTACACTGAGCTAGGTGGTATGAAAACCTCTGAAGAACTGAAAGCTGTTCTACTAAACATACTGTTGGTTCCCGGATGTATCATTCAAAGTGGTGATGGTTATACAAGCATGACAAAAAGATTCTAGCCCCAAAATGTATGCTGTTAATTCCATGGGGATTTTTTTTTAGTCTTTATGTTAAATGTTATTTATTTATTCATTTAAAGCTTGATCTTAAATTTGAGCCTACTGGGATTCAGGATCCAAACACTTTCTCCATTTTTAGAGATTCGTTTACATTTTTATTGAGCTGTGTCAAAAGAGCATATGCATGTAGAAACGAGAGCCTAATGTGACCTTAATACCTTTTGACGTACAGCTCTTCCACAGAGTTCACAAAATCTGGAAGGGAGCAATCCCTTGCTGAAGTATCCACTCTACTCTGACAGCAGAAGAGGAAAATTCAATGAGCCAGTGAGGTGTCAGAACATCTTGGACACATGTTGGTCTCTGCAATAGAGCTGTGACAATCTATGTGCTTTGGTGAGAGCATTTCATGAAGCTGCTCAGGCATCTGTTGATGCTACGCTAACCATACATCAACTGATGTGGGCAAAAGAAGAACAGAAACACAGATATAAGAGGACTGAAAAGAAGGAAACAACTTCTATAGTTGTATACATATCCATACCAGCTTTCTCAAACACCTACTACTTATACAACTCTCACCACAGAAGACAGGATTTTGAAATGGAAGAATCCCCTTTCCCCTTCTCTGTGGGTGTGTTGTTAGCTATTGACAGCCTGCAGACAGATCTTTTAATTCCAAGGTTGGTTTTCTGCTGTCTGAATACAGAGGGCACCGAATATGACACTGTTGCACCACTCCATGCATTTTTACATGACCAGCTTGCCTCACAGTTTGGTTCAGTTTTTTTCTGCATCACCTACGTAACTTCAGGCTGGCTGTTGGATCAGTGCATGCTGGTTTCCATAAATAGATACTTTGTGAGCCAGCCTCTTTCTCCTTACAAATCTCACAGCTGTCTGTAATTCATCCATTTTTCTGACATTGAAAATTAATTTCCTTTGTCCCCTGATGTTGCATTATATGATGACTGATGAGAATCATTACAGTCATTTAAAAAACAAACAAAATGTGAATGCGAGTCTGTAAGAGCAATCCACTCTGAGCTCTCTAGAGGGAAGCGTTCTTCTCTTCCATCTTGGCAATTACAAGTGTGATTCTTTGCTGTCCTGGGATTGAACTGATGCCATATCACAGAGCCAAGTGCTGGATGAAAGACTCCAGGAGGAAGACACAACTCCTCTTCTGGAAGAACATACCACTAGCTCCTCATCTTACTATGACAAATACTGTGAAAAGGAAATACAGCAAAGCGTAGGATATCTGAGAGCTGCTTAGAAGAAATCTTCTGTGAAAGTCTTCTTGCAAAGCTACTCGCATGCAACTAACCCTACTCAATCAGGTTATGGTTTTGTTAATACAATCCAGTGTGCTGTCGCCCTTTGTTCCAGGTTGTGATGATGACCAGGTTACCCAGATCCTTTTCTGCCTATCTCAGAGCTTGCATTGTTGCTTGGGGTTGCTCTATTCCTACTCTATGCAGGACTTTGTATTTTCCTTTGTGGGACCTCATGACATTTTGAGCAAGAATATGTAAATTTTGCTGCTACACTTCTTACAACGAGTTACAGTCTGTGAAGATCTTTTCTGATGGTTTACTTGCATATTCTAACCTGTGACCTTAATGCCCTTTATGACAAATTTTCAGGGTTACCAAGTTTCACCGTACTTAGAATTAAAAAATGTGTCTCATGCAGCACCTAATTTTCTCCTTTTTGACAATTTTCATGTATATTCAATCATCTGAAGCAATTTAATCTACCGAAATTTTGCGGAAACTACAGCTTCTTTCTCCTTGAACTACTTTTAGTGCTTATACAAATTGAGCTATGCAAGAAAAATCTGGGCCAGTTCATTTACTGAGGTTGGTTACTCTTGTGTTTAATATTCTCTAATGATGCACGAGTGTATTCCTGAATGTGTGTTGCTATCCAATAGATTATAGTACAGATACATAAGCTGAATAACAAAAGGAAAGTAGTTGTTGGAGAGGGATGACTATTAAGTAATATATTCATGAGTAGCTAGTCTCAATTTGGCTGTGTCCACAGATTATTTGGATCTTTTTAATTTAAGAATCTTGATGGACACAAAATGTAACTGAAATGAAAGTCTCCTAGAAATAATTGATGAGGTAATGTTCTCTTAGGAATAAGAATTCGCTGTGCTTGGTCTTTAGCTTCTAACAGAGGTGAATGAACACAAACATTGCACTGTTTAAGAATGTTTTTGGCAGGGAGTGCTGTGGTAACACTTGGTGTGTAATGCTTTGAGGATTTTCAGCTCTGGCAGCTTCCACTTATCTGGAAGATTTGCTTTTAACTCAACATCAAATGAACATGAATGAGGCTGGTCATTGGTAAGTGACTAATCCATTATTCCGTAAATGCACACGACATACCATCAAGTTCTGCCTAATGTATGAAATTGTCTACTCAGCGAGGCATTTGATATTAGAAGGCAAAACTTGATTGGAAGTAATACCTTTGAGGAATGCTTTGGTAAACACTTCTGTGAAATATAAATAAGACAAACTCAAGGATTCTTTCACTCTTTGTACTTAAATGGTATAGCTCTGTTTTTATCAGCGTGTTGGATCACTTCTTTCCCAGCCGGGAGTAGTTGGACAAAGCAAGCATAAAACCACTCTGCTACTTGTGGTTATTTAGGGTTCTTAAAAATCAAACCAAAGGGACAAAGCTCCTTCATACTCTTTACTCCCCCTCCCACTCCCCATATAAAGTAAGTTACTTTCCCTCTGAGGTTGCAGATAAAAATGAACTGTGTGAATTGTGACCAGATTAGGTCTTCAAATTCCTTTCTTTAGGAGGCTAATCCTATTTGCATACTGATGTCCCTGTACTGTTCAGATGAGCCAGGAGAAGTAATATATATCAATTCTTTTCTCTTAGTGAATTCTCTCTTGGAAGTGAAGGACAGGTAGTTCCTCCGACAGGAATTCAAGGCAAAGGATGTTCAGAAAGATCAACCGAGACACTTCACTGAAAGAGGGCTCTAGCTAATTTTGTAATGAAATATCTATCGTATAGAACAGAATTGATAAGTAGGACTATTCAGAACAAACTCTCTGTGTATTAATAAAAATGCAACAAAACAAAAATGGAAGGCTGTGTATAACTGCAATAATGGTACCTTTTTGTTAGAGACATTGAAGGCAACATGCTCCATTAAAATTTCGGAGTTTTGGATCTGTAGGAGACCTGATGATTGACATCTGACCTATTTTAATGAAACATTTTGTCTGCTGATATCTTCATTAACTGAATTTGCTTTGTACAGTGTAAGTGTAAAAGTTTGTTTTGGAGACAATTCCTCTTCAGACCTAGATCACTTCCAATATATGTAATTGTTGGCCCTATGTCTGAATCCATATGATAAAACAAGGTGAGAATTAGGTCATTTAAACAGAATAGAGTCCTGACACATCTGAAAGAATGAAATACAATTCGAAGAGAGGGAAATGAAAATAAGAGTTACGGGGAGAGGAAATAATAGCCCTAGGTCTTCTGTGGAATCCAGACTTTTTAAATGCTTTCTTACATGCAAAACTTGATTTCAGTAAGTAATACTCCTGAATTTATGAGATTACTCATATGACTGAGCTAATATTCAGTCTTATAAATATATATTAAAGGTGTTTGCTTATAATTTACTGATATACATTATAAATACATATTAACAGTATTTATGATTTAAAATGGCTCTTTGTCATTTTCCTCTGTTTTTTTTTTTTTTTTTCTGGATTTTTTTGAGTAAAGAGATTGTACCCTCTACCTTGTTCCTAGCATGTTAAAACTGAGATTTCATCCCTCCTTCAGTCACTATTAACAATGAGGTCCTGTGATCCTTTCCTTGTCTCAGAAATAGGAGTGGAAATGGTGGCAATGAGTGAATTAAGACTTTAACAAATGTAATGGCAGCATATCAGTGTTTCTTTCTCCTCTTCCAGCTCTCCAAATAGCAAGACAATGGAAGATGAATCAATTACTAATAGGTAGAGACATGGAGAACACAAGGCATAATCAAACTCTTCCTTGCTATCTGAATATTTTAAATAGCTCATTATTCTCTATAGAGAGAATATTTTTATACAGAAATTCAGTGCAGCTTTTCATCCTTTGCTCCAACTCCTTGTATGAAGACTAGAAAAGCATAAAGGAGCCTTGGTTAAAAGTATGGGGGTTTGCTTCATGGTTTTTTTGTTTGTTTTGGTTTGTGTTTTTATTTGTGTGGGGTTTTTGTTTGTTTTTGGGTTGGTTTGGTTTTTTGGTTTTGTTTGTTTTCCTTCCCCAACAAAGGGCTTATTTTCCCAGTACAATTAGAACAAGAGAGTCCTGGAAACCTTCCTCTTATGATCCATTTTAAGGCTCACTTTTAGCCAGAGGTCCATTCAATTCACCGTGAAGTGGAGCTGAAGTGTGAATTAACCTTTATACTGTGGGTACATCTTCATTAGTGTTCATATGAGGACTGAAATTTTGAAGCTAATTTCCAAACATCCATGCTTTGGTTTGCTTTAGGGAATGGTCTACACTTCCTTCAACCTGCGTTCCTTCTATATGGTATCATCTGGCATATGCATTTCAGAAGCATGGCTAATGCCCTCCAACTGGTACAGGGCATTCAGTCCATTGGCTCAGACTGCAGCTAATCATGTATACTCTGAAACATACATACTCTAGACTTTAATTCCTTAGTGCCATCTGTTTTCCTCTGCAGACCCACTTCCCAATACACTGGACTATTTGCAAAACCAGACATTGTCTGTGTGGATGAGTGAGTGCGCAGGAATTCAGTGTGTAACAGGGTGCTCTGCGGTGAGAGAAGTACTGACCAGCTAAGTCAAAGCTACGTAGCCAGAGGCACAAGAGCAGCGTGTCTGAGTAGCCATAGGAAGTCAAGGGCTGGAAGAGTGGTTAAGGTGACTACAGCAGTCCTCTGGGTTGTGAATGCTTTTCTGGGTCTCCTAAGCAGGATGTAAAAGCCTCATCCTCAGTATGGAAATACAATGAGGATGAGAAATAGTCAAGTGAATACATGTAAAAGAAAAATGAATAGTCATTAGTATTTAATTTGTTTAGACAAATCCTATTGCTCTTCCTAGAAGAAAACATGGTGCTAGTTTCTTGGTTTCACAGAGAAGTGCAGAGTACAAGGAAGACTAAACTGTCAGAAGATATCTGGGTGTTATTGACTGACTGTCTTACAGCAGTACTTGAAGAATCTCCTGCAAATACTCCAAAGGGTTTTTCTCATAAAATTGTGTGAGATACAGCAATCTTCACTCATCTTGATTTTTGACTGGGGAACTGAGGTAAATTAATAAAACGGGGAGTAGCAGGAATGCTACTGGTTTTGTTGATGTTTATTTACTCAGGTTACAATCTAGAAAAAATGTCTATCAAATGTTTTCCCACCAGGCTGAGTCAGATGTCATGTTGCTAGGCATATTTCTGATATGGAGGGGATGGTGGAGTATATAAGTAGTTGATTATATTCAAAAGCAACTCTGTTAGGTGATCTTTTATTTATATTGTATCAAATATATACATAGTGCTTTTATTGCATGCAATGACCATATCATCACTGTCTCAAGAGACCTAAAAGCTGCTCCCTAAGAGTGAGCAAGATGACTTTTTGGATTGCTTTTTTTTTTCTTTCTTTTTTTTTCTTTTTTTACTGAAGCTGTTGCAAAACTATCTGTTATAAATGAATATTAATCCTGGAAGTGCTGATCACAGTGTCAAGACACTGATTTTTTCCTCAGCTTTTTTCTTTTTCTGTTCTTTTGTTTTATGAAGACGACTGCATTTGTATTGTGTTGTAGCTTAGCTTTCTGTAGAAAAATTAATATCCATATTAACATCCATGTATTATCCAAATTAACATCCCTATATTAATGATATATCCAAATTAATATCAATATATTAATTAATGCAATGGGATAGGAATGTGAGGGGAAAAAAAATATTTGTTACTCATGAACACTTCAAAATAAATGTGCTTTAAGATCTTCTTGAAAACAGAATAATAATTACGTGGTTAGCTGCTGTGTACCAGAAACTGAGCATTGTTGAAAAGAGATACAATTCAACTTATCTACTATTTCCAGCTTCTTGTAGAGTTGCTAATATAAATACAGCGTTGAAACTGAGTAATAGCTGTTTAAAAAAATCTTCATAAATAGACACTTCTAGCTGTAAAGAATCCACTGAATACAGTTCCTAGAAGAGTTTTTTGTTTGATTGTCTATGGTATACAGGAGAGAGGAGTTTTTGTGGAAATTCCCATGTCCATTATTAATGCGTGAGATGAGGATGCCAGTAGGAGAGCTCATCAAAAGAGCAGAAGTCAAGTGCGTAGTGGTGATTGCTTGCAGAAATGAATTTTGCACGTGTAAAGTAGGATATTTGGAATAGCAGGAATTGTATTGACGTGTTCATAGAACACAGCTCAGGAAGACTGCACATCATCTGCTAATTCACCTTATTAAATTAATAAAAATACTAATCACATTTGCCATTTTAAGTTCTGTTCTCTTTAAATACTTATTGGTTATGAAAATGACTTCAGGATATAGCATAAATTCCCATGTAGCTGTCACACACTCTACCGTCTCATTTTCAAAACACAAACAAAATTTAAGCAACTGAAATGCTTAATTTTTATTGATTTGCATTACATGCTATATTCTTTTCTGTAGATAGAAAAGAACAAAGCACATGTGACAATAAGGTCAATGGTGGTCCTTAATGCACTTCTGGCAGGTAGTCACAGTTCAACAAGGCAAAGACAAGTGCCTTTGCAGGCTGGACTGAAATGGAAATTGTCAGTCATGACTGGATTAGTGAAATAGTTGCTACCTGTTTCTCTCACATTTCAAAACATTCCTTTTCTTTACCCTTAAATGGAGGGAACCAGGTCTCAGCCAGTGTTATTTCCCCTGTTGTGGGTTCGCCCAGGTGGGCAGCTAAGCACCACACAACTGCTCAGTGACTCCCACACACCCCCTCAGTGGGACAGGGGGAGAGGAAAGGAGGGGTAAAGGCAAGAAAATCCAGGAGTGAGATTAAAAAAAAGAAGTTTAATAAGTGAAGTATAAATGGAAGAAGAGAGAAAGAAAACAAAACAAAACAAGTGATGCAAAGGCAATCACTCACCACCTCTCATGGGTAGACTGATGCCCAGCCAGTTCCTGAGCAAAAGACGGCTAACCTCCCTAAATTCCCTTCTTTTCCCTTTTATCGCTGAGCATGACGTTATATGACATGGAACATCCCTGGTTAGTTTGGGTCGTCTGCCTGGTTGTGTCCCCTCACAACCTCTTATGCAGCCCCCAATCTATTCACCGGGCAGGGGCAGACTGGAACAGAGCAGGCCGTGGTGTAGTGCAAACACTGTTCAGCAATAGCTAGGACACGCGTGTTGGCAGTATTGTTTTGGTCATATATCTAAACCAGCACCATATGAGCTGCTATGAAGAAAGTTAACTCTATCCCAGCCAAGCCCAGTACACCCCCACAACATACACATTTCTCTCTATCAAATGGATGAAATCAGCAATCTAGGAATCCTCTTTTTTTTCTAAAACTGATGGAGCAGGAGACAGAAATATCAGGAGAAGAGATGATTGCTAAAATATATTAGCTAGAAGTAGAGACTGTCTTCCATGTTTCCCCTGTTCCTTTAAATAAGAGAGAAATCAATTCAAATTTTATGGGCTAAATTCTTTTGTGAGTTACAGAGGATTAATTCTGTGAGAGAGCATGCATTTGGTAAGGATAATATCTGACAAGCAAATCTGACAAGGATAACGTTTGCTAGATTCCAGCATCTAAATGTGTGCTTTGCTGAGGAAGCATATATCTTGGCCATTTTCAGTCTGCTACTCAGAAAAAAAATATTTTTTCTGCCCCCTCTAACTGGGATCTGACAGATAGATAAAGTGCTGATCACAGAGAGAAATAGAAAAGAGATAAAAGAGAATACAAAATACTGGAGAAGGGGGAGAAGAGGAGGGTCATATCAGAGGTCTCTCTTTGTAGCATGGGAATATTATGCAAAGAATAACTTTTATCATTATTAAATGTTCCCTGTATAAATTCCTGACACGTTGATGAGAGAAAAGGTGCTAAACACAGTACCAGGAACCATTCATTATGTGTAGATTTCCAAGTAAATTGATTATACAGTATTGTGGATAATTTACAGATAGAAGTACGGGATGATTACATTATGACTTTGGTGTCTTAAAAGCTTCCTTTTTGTTAGGGTCATCATAAGCTTCATTATTTTGAACTTTAACTCTTCAAGAGTAAGGAATGTGTTTAATCTAACCGAAAAAGAACTGATCACCATTTGCTCCTCCTTTTGGAGCTCCTTCCTTTGTTCACTGTTAACATATTAAAGTTCTCCCAAACCTCTGGCTTTTAGAATAACTCTTTCCAAAGAAATATTGCAGTAATATTTAGGAATTCTGGAACGGGCTGTCAGAAACAATGGGTAGGTTTTTTGTTAGTTTGACTGTCTTTCAGACACACTTTAGCATATGGTTAGCACTTACTGGAATCTTCCAGAATAAGCAATAAAAATTTGAATAATCCACTGGATGATGTCAGTATTAACTCTAACTTTAAGTCTATCACTGAATTTGTCAAGGTTTGATGTTCTCTTTCTTCTCCCTTAGGAGAGCGGGAAGACGCTACTGTCACGGTTATGTGGACAAGCCACCGTGGAGGGGAGGCGGGAGCTTCGGCTGTTGGGGTCTGTGAGGGTTTGTAGCTCCAAAGCCCCCTTTTCCTGGGCTGGACTGCGATGGGCTCTCCTGCCTCGGGTCCTCCTGAGCCTGGCTGGAACGCTGGCAGGGAGTGGGACAAGCTTCCTGAAACCTTTCTGCTTTTAGGCCTTCTTTAAACACATCTTCTCTAGTAGACACCCTGCTGTGCCAGGTAAGCTCTGACCAGCATTGCTTGGTGATCAGAGCCCTGCCAGAGAAGCAGAGGTCCCAGGAGACTGGAGAACACCTCTTGCCCAGCCTGGCCGTTTGGGGCAGAAGTTATTTCTTTCTGCTTATGATATTCAGAAATGGGGTGGGGACGATTACCAAATATTCTAGGAACACTAAGGGTACAGGAAAGAGAAGCAAATCAGAAAAAAATGCCTGAAAAGGTTTCTTTATTTGTCACTCTCTGTGAATGACAGAGCAGATGAAATGCTTGATAAATCAAATGTCTCGCATTTACTATAAGGCTGTTTGTGGTTCCTTCTTTATATAGCTTATTCCTCGTTGATAAATATAGCACTCTTTGGTTCAAATAGTAAATACTGTACCTTTTATTCCACATGGCTACCCAAACAAGTTTTTTGTAGTATTACAACCTTTATTAATATCATTAAGAGCCAAAAATAATTTTTCCTTTCATTCCTCAGTATTGTTTAAACTGTTCCATAGTTCTTTCTAATGTAGTTTCTGCCTCAATCTACTCCAGTGTTATAAATAATATATATACATTTTCCTTTCTAAAAGGCGTTTCTTCCTTCAGAGAGAACAATAAAATAAAATAATTTAAATCTTACAAACACCATAAAACTGATTCTACTCCTATATTGTTGTAAGAGTCAAGCCAAATAGCATCAGCCTATTCTAAATTCCAATAAAAGCTTAATCTACGTAATAGAAGTATTTCTCATGTGTACATCATAAGTACATAAACACTTTCATTGCCTAGGTTTATGCATGCTATTTTCTCTTGTAATAAATCAATCACATTTTTCTTCCCTAATTCAAGTTATTTATTTCAAATATGTTTCATTTTTCTTTGTCACTGTAATTTCAGGTTCTTAAAAGTGAATTCCCTTGGAATACTTATTTTCTATACTTTTAACTTTTTAATAAAATAAACATGCAGCAAGATGTCTAACTCAGCCAGTAAGTAATGCAAATAATTGCATTGTCCTTTGAATGTGGTGTAGCTTTATTAATTCTTAACCAGTAAAATCATTTTGAAGTATTCTCCTTCATCTAAGGATATTAAAATGCATCTACACCTTTTCTGGGATTCTTTGTAGATGTTTTTATAAACTGAAAACGGTCAGTGGCTTTTCCAGGAGGTTGAGATGAACAAAATTCAGAAATCGGATAGGATAGAGGAAATTAAAAACATTAAAATGCCCAGCTTAGTATATCGCGCAAGGTGTCTAGGAAGGTTATGCAACAGAACTCATAATTAAGATTTCCAGCAAAGCTTTATGGGTAATATTTCCCTGTTAATTATTTTGTAAGATCCTCTAGTCATAGGTAAAAAATGCCACACATCTCTTGGTTCGCCCTCATGGCAGAACATCATAAACACAGTAAGCCAGTTAGCTCCCCACAGTGGGGAGAGATGCCTGTTATGAAAAGAAACCATGTTTCAAGACAAATGTATTATAAAGATGAGTTTCCTTTGCAGATGACTTACGATGAACTAAATAAAACAATACTGTTCAAATCGGTACTATTTTGTGCTAGTCACTGACTGCTTTCTATTTTTTTAGATACTATGGTCAAACATCTGTTTTAGAGACCATTTAGAAAACAAGGTATTTGATAACTTACTCTGATGAATGAGATGGCATACCTATTCAAGTTATGTTTAGAGACTTACAAAAACAATTTGCAACTCATTCAACCCTTATCTGTTATTTCATTCCTGCCACTTGTTATTTTCAAGCAGAGGCTTTTGCTGGATGTATGATCTCAAAGTTCAGCTGCAACAGCTCTTTTCTCCTTCTAATTCTGCAGAACTGTATTGCTGCATTATAAATACTTTCCTCTAATACTGTCAGGAAATTAGAAGAGAAAATTAGATTTTTTTTTCCTTGTGGTGGTGAAATAATTTACTTCTCTTAAAACTCCATTGTAAGCAGAAGTTACTTATAGGTAGAAATGTAATTGTATGTTGTCAGCTACTAAATCAACTGATATTTTTTATTGGCATTATAATATAATGAGAATCACTGTATCAGAGTTCACTAGTGAATGGTTCTGATGCGAAAAGTGCAAAATAGTATGAGGGAACAAGCTTCATCTTCTTTGCCTCCCTACACTTCAAATTATATTGGTAAGTATAATGTTGGGTGGTTCTATCCATCGCTCATTTTTGTAGATAAAGGAATATCCTTCTGACTCTCAAGCTGTGGGTACTCCTTTAATAGTTGCTGGTCTAATGAACGTTCCTGGATGAGGGCTTGAGAATGAAGGGTTGTGTGGTCCTGTTGACAGATTCAGTCCCACAAGATGTGGAAGAAAGCAGGCTGACTGTAGTATTGTTATCTTAGCCTAAAATGATTACATAAAAAGTTCTTTAAAATGGCTCTAAATAATTATGCAGCCACCTATAAATTTCCTGTAGCTTTTGACTGTTTCACTGTACATTTCATGGTCCTTTTCTCTTTCCAATCTCATACTTTCACATAGTTTTCAAGCATGACTAAAAGCAGTTGTGCCCTACAGTGTAACCTTGCTTTACAGGCAGAGATAAGTGGTACTTTTTTTTGCTAATATATTTCTTTCCTAGTCCCCATTTCACCTGTGTGGGTTGGGTTATCTGCTATGACAGAGGATATGTTGTGGCGTATTTAATACCTTTTAATATCTTTGAATTGAGCTCATTTTCAGTGATGTGTGAACATTTCTTCCTCATCCCAAATCTGCCCTTTGTTACCCTATGGCAAAATTTTATTTATTCCTTTATGGAAATATATCCAGGATCATCACAGGGTTTTGACTGAGAAAATTAAATGGAGCGTAACCACTCAATATTCTTGCCAAACTTATTTCTTAGACTGAATTTCTAATTTGAGTGGTGAGCTCTGTGATTTCCTGGAGAAGCCATGAGTTCTCTATCCTTGGATATTTTCAAAGACTGACTAGCGAAGACTGTGAGCAACCTGATCTAGATATGAAGTTACCCTTGCTTTGACTAGATGACTAAATGGTTGGACTAGATGAGCTCCAGTTATCTTTTACAACTTAAATTATTGTTTGATTCCAGGTAGTTGAACATTCTTTAGATCACAAAAGGGGAAATGTATGTACAAAAAAAATAATGGAAGTGAATCAATGAAGTAAGCTCTTTTGGGTGATGTTTTCTACCTACCGTTGAAGTGCCAGGCTAGAAGCATGTGTAGCTTTTTAAATGTCTATAATTTGTTGTTAATATAGGCAAACATTTTAACAGTTCTGATTTTAAATAAAAACCCTGCAGTTGCTACAAACTAGCAGATTTCTAGAACTTAAGTTGAGACATTGGGTCATCTGTGAAGTTGGGTGAGGTAGATCAGTAGAAGTTTTGAGGAACACAGAAATTACATCTAGGTGAGTGGATTAGAAGTCATCCTTCCTGTGTGACTGTGACTTATCCACTGCAGTGAATAAGGAGCATGGTAACCACTGAAAAGTCAGGCATGCTCCTTTGATATGGTATTTGAAGGACAAAACAGTGTTTAGAGTCTCTTATGATATTACTTGGTAAAAGTACAAATGTTATCAGTATAAGATGTTGGGGAAGGGTTTTGCAGTTCTGACTAGCTAAGGAAAACAAGCATCTTGCAACTTTCTGGACATCAGCACTGCATAGAGAGAATGGAGAACGTCAGCTGGGATTCAACCTTGAGCCAAAACTGCCATTACAAGCATCAAGACATATTATCAGGTCATTAGGGAAGCAGTACCTGTACTGATGACCACAGGTGTGGACCTGGCATGGTAGAGTCTGCAGCAGATCACAGCCACAGTCTCGGCTGTCTGTTGGCCTCATTTATACAAGTCTGATACGTATCCGTTTGGTATACTTACTGGTGTGCCTTCCGCTGTTTAGTCTAAAGGTTACCAGCTGATTCCCAAGACAAAAGCCTGTTAATGTCAATGATGTTTGTCGGTATTAACTGGGCTATTGGAATCTGTGAATTGTGTGGTAAATGTCTTCCAAAGTTTCTAGTAGTCTCGAGGTGTCTCTGCATTACTGAGGAAACTGTTAGGCAAAAATGAGTTATGGACATGGTTATCCTAACATATTACACCATCAGACGCACCAAGAAGCTGCTGACCCATTATATTGTCTCCCAGAAAGCAAGTATAGTGTGGCTACAATGAGACAGGGCTCAGAATATCACTTTTACAGTTGCTTTCAAGTTGGGACTTATTGTCAAGTCAAAACATATTGTACTATAACTTTATTTAGCTACAAGCAGTACAGCTTGTCCAGGGGTTTTAGGAAGGAATCATGAATTAGTAGGACTTTAATGAATGCACTCTTTCTACTGAGGTCAGGACTCCTCATTATGCTAATGAAGCCTAACAGTATAATTTATATTACGTATAAATATAAAATGTCTGTTGCAAGACAGTCATAAACTTAGAAAACTGACTTTTATTCAGAGCAGTCACATAGTTCTAAGAGAATTGAATGGGAATGTAAGATCTTCAGCTGGAAGAAACAGAAAACATAGAAAACATTGGCTTAGTCATTTACCTAACAATTTCCAGTCAGACTAATATGAATCCAAGAAAAACTCTACAAGCACTTTTAAATCCTGATGTATTTACAATACCATTCAGTACTGTCTCCTATGAATATTGTTGCTAACGAGATGAGATAAGCATGTGCAATAGCAACTAATATAGTTAAAAGTGATCGAACTGTAGTACTGAGGTAAATGAGAATATAAATTCATAGAAATTCTCTCAAAAATCTGTCAGAGTCTTTCTGGGGTGGAATGTGTTTTACACCATAAACTAACTAAACTTCACCATATATTTCAGAGACCTAGTGAGTGACAAGCATATGAGAGGGAAATACAGACCAAATAGAAGAGAGATTACGAAAAATACTTGGTGTTTCAGACAGTCATTTGATTGAAATGTTTTACCAATATCTATATAGAAGCATCACAGTTGGAGTTCTGGAAGTAGATAAATAAGCAGATAAAGCAGCATTACAGACAAACCTGGGTTATTTTCTCACACATTGTTTATGCAGCTTTTCCGGAAAGAAGAATTCAGTTATCACATTTTCATCTGGGCACTAGGGCTTTGTACCTTGGGTGGCTAAATCAATAACTAGAATCACTGAAGCTCTAGTAAATGTGGGGCAGTGGGGAGGAAAGGAAGGAGGACACAACAAGCTATTCGTGAACAGGAAGGTATGTAGAACGGGGAATTGCTACTATCACAGCTAAGGAGGAATAACATCAAAATTTAGAAGGAAGTTGGCTCCCTTGTGCCAGCTTTCGGAAGAGTGCATCAGTAGTGGATTTAAAAAAATGGTGATGCAAATCACAGTGGTACCACACTGTGCGTAATTTTGTCACTTTAAATAAATGTGACAGAAGTGGTGTATGATAAATAGTTGGATTCCCAGATGAGTCTGCTTTAGCACGATTATGTCTGGGGGTTTGATGAACTCTTCTTCTCAAATGTGTTTGTTAAGAAAGAACAGAATATTTGAAGGAATAAAGATATGTATTGCCTTGACTCTTTATCCCTGTTCAGTGTTCAGGCATAAAAGGAAAATCTATCAATTCTGTTAGGAGAGTGACAGTCCTGTATACAAGTCTATAAACCAGCAGACCAGAGGAGCAACATCCCTAGAGAAGTCTTTGTAGTTTTGCATATTCCATCCTTCTCTGAGATGCTGTTTCTTTTCCCATGTCTTGGACGTGTCTCAGGAATGAATTGCAGACAGAGTGCAAACAAAAATAATAATATTTCCCGTAAGACTTGCTTCTAGATCTTCCTCTTGCTGAGGGTTTTAAAAAAAACCCAGCTGGTGTTTCGGAAGCAGATTGATTCACAATGCAATGAATGTTGACCAGACTATTTGTTAATGCATTTATAATTTTGATTGGAAACCAAATCATTTAGTAAAAAGATAAAAGCAAACTTTTACTAAAACAAGATATCCTGCTCTGTGACCGAGACCTCAAAATGAAAGAAAAGTGGTTATGAGTAGGAAAAAAATTGCACTGTTGGTTTTGAATAACACTAAACACTTTATTTCTCTGCATAGTAACACTAGTAGTTTACTCTTAGAGTTTAAGTACCATGACTTTATATTACAGTTTTACAAAATCCTCTCTCTGTTGTGTCCTCTTGCTTCACACAGACAAGAATATTTTATGGGATCTTGTGTTTCTGGTGTTTAGGGGAAAATCCATTCTGGATTCCATACAAACCACTGTATTACTGCTGCTTCCTCAGGAAAATACTTTTTATTCCCTTTTTTTTTTTTTTTGTTTTCCCCATCAGCCAAAATACATTCAAGATGGCAGTTGTTTGTTTGCTGCCAAACCAGCAACAGTCAGCTCACGGTACGAAAGTAAGGCATGAGACTACAAAGTGTGGGACTGTGAACAGGGCCCTGGGAGGGGATGTCTTAGTCTGAATCTGGACAGGAGTAAGAAGTGCCTTTTGAGTGGAGCAAGGACAATACACAATTACAAATAAAAAATTTTTAAAAAATAAAAAAAAAAAAAACAAAAAAACCCAAAATAACATAGGAATCATAATGTAGCTGACAAACTTACTACCCTCTTTCCTGAACTTGAACGGTGTAGTGAAATCCATGTGATTTTTCCGGTGGTACATTAGAATGTAGGAACATCGAACCACTTGAAGCAGACAAAACTATGCCCTAAATGTCCAAGGAAGTTGGTGTACATGCAAGATGATGGCCAAAGTTTTAAGGCTGCATGGGACTTGGTAGATATAGAAGAGTCCTCTGGCTTCACATGTCTGAAGGACAATAAATAAGGGGAGGTCACACAGAAGAAGGAAAACACAGTTTGCTGGAGGCAATTAATGATTTCTTGAAGAATCAGCTGTAATTTCAGTAGTGGATTTTACAGAAATATGTTGCAGAGCCCCGAACATTTGGGATATTTTTGGTTGGACACAAAGTCACTGACTCTGCTTGATCCACTGCTGGAAGAAAATAACTTTGTATTAATTAGATTTATCCTGCTTTACAGATCTTTGTAACTACACAGAAGACCCCAGTCTCATATGTCTTAGTTGTTCACATTAACATGTGGACATATTGGATACTGTGTTTGATGAATGGTCTGTCTTTGACTTTTTTTCCCATTTTTTTTTCTTTGTAATGTGTGTGTATATACTTTTGAAATTGTAGTTGAAGTGGAGCTTTTGAACCTGTGGTTGATTGATTGGCACAACTTCCCTCCTCTTGGAGAGAAATAGGAGTTTTTAGTGGGATCAGCATTAAGCCTGAGCTCCTGTCTGCAGTGTGTGTCAGCTCAAAATGAATATTACCCTACCCTAAGAACAGAAAGTACGCTAATGTTAATTAGAGACATTGGGCTGTTTGATTAATTGAGGCAATGAAGCTATGCAAGGTATTGTGTTCTGCGTTTATTTAACATGCATTGTAAGTGTGCATTAAAAAGGAGATTGTAGTTTAATACTGACATATTGTGTCCTCAAAATCAATGTCATTGATCAGATTTTCCTGAGCAAAAACCAGTGCAAACATGCTTTAGACATTTAGGTTATCTATGTGCAAAATTAAACAATAATGACCCATAATTTAAACTATATTGTTTTATGGACTTTTCGGGGAAGTCCACAAAAACCATATACAAAGCATGTCATTTCCAGTGTAGTGGAAACAAACCTCTCTAAATGCTCTAAATACTACCTATCTCAGTAAATGCTTCCTTTCCTTCAGCCATGGCCTTCTTGCCCTTTGTTTATTTTCCCACAAAACTGCTGCCTACAGTGAAGACTAGATATCAAGTTCTACTGTGTTTTCTGTTGTTAATATGAACTAGATCCTTGTTATTTAACTCCTTCATGAACAATTTTTCAACTGTTGGTGAAGAAACTGTATGAAAGGTGAGTGGAGAATTTTACCACAATTAATTAATATTGCTTTGCAATATTAAGTGTTGAATTAAAAAAAAAAATGTAAAATCAGTGCAAATGATAAAATATTAAATTATATTGGACCTTTTAGTTCAGCAAACTGCATACAATAGTGTACTTTAAATAGTGGAAAAGATAAGAAAAAGAGCGTTCATCTCTCCCCCCATCTCAGTAGAACACTTTTGTGAAAATTGGTATGCACTATACAGTGCCGTTTTTGGGATATCAGATGCCTGAGTGCATGCCACAATCAAATTTTGCTGGTTTACAGAGATAGGTATAATAGTGTTTGCTCCATCTGGCTGTAATTCTGCTTTTCATTTTACGCTTTATACTTTGTTGTATATGTCAAGAAATTCACTTATGTTGACTTTTTTTTGCATGAATTTTTGAGTAACTGAAGTTATGTCTGAGATGATCTGCCAAATTAAACAGTATTTTTACTGGCCTCTGTGGTCTTACAATGTGCGTGAAAGAAACCTTTCCCTGAATCTTATGATTTTTGAATGCTTTTAGGTCTGACTTGTAATTTAAGAAGGGAGTTAGGGAGTCTTAATATATCCTTCAATTTGCTCATATTCTTTCGAGTGATTTAGTTTGTTATACTATATCAAGTTATGTAAACCTTTGTAAGCCAAATGATTCAGTCTAATGATTTCTTCACAAATGTACATTGTTTATAACATGGTTAATATTAAACGCTTCAATTCCTGTAAAGTGCAGAGGATGGAGTAGGACAAGAAACAGCCAGAAACAGGAGGCACCTTAAGAATGCGCAGATTATTGATGGAGGTCGGCTGTAGCAGCTTTGCAGTTGTGTGATAGTTTGTTTGCTCAAGGGGTGCATATGTCTGGCAAGCTCTGAAATGTCGATGTCAGTCTGAAGACCTGCAAGAACAGAAATTACTTAGATATAAAGGCTCCTTGTGTGAACGTTTTCTTTCTTTTATTTCCTTGAAACCAAACACCGCGTTTGGATTCCTTTGCTATTTACCCAAAACATTCAGAACCTCAGGGCTAAACAAATAAGATATTCCCAGAATGCCCAAGTTCTCAGACTAAGTACATGAGAAATACTTTGCTGGCATCAGAAAAGGAAATGTGCTTTCTACAGAATTAGCATATGGATAAATATGTAGCAAGTCAGAAAAAATTATTATGGTAATCTTCCTTTCCCTTGTTATTCCTGAATAAGTCCATATATCCTGTATAAGGAAGATGATACTGCTTGGAAACATTGAACTGAGCAGTGTGATTCAATGCAGCCACTGGAGATATTGCAAAAATGACATTTTAGCCTCGCTTTTGTTTGAAACATGGTTGCCTAAAGTGAAGTAGTTAAACCACTTATGATGCTCAAGTGCATGGATGATCTGCATAAAGTCTGAGCACTTGCACCTCCCATTGACATTAAGAGCAATTTTGACTGAGTAGGAAATAAATGGAAACAGGCAGAAGAGAGAGACACATCTAACTCTGCAACAGCAGTCAAAATAAAGAAGTCTCCGTGCAATCCAAACTTGAAAATACTTTTCTATGTCAGTAATAAGATGAATTTAGAGGCACTGCTATGCTCATTTGAGCTGGAACAGGGCAGGTTTTTTTAAAAATACAGGTTTATATCCACTAGCTGTTTTTGTTTGTGTTGTAGGTGATGTGTCCACATGGTTTCTTATGGAGGCCTTCCTGATATTCACAGATACTTGATAATTCTTCTTTGCATCAAATTTATAGTAAAGATGTTGCATACAGCAATGTTGATAGAACTGCATAAAATTGTGCTGGCTGGTTTTGCTGTTTTTAAACTTGGTCTGGCTCTCATCATGGCCATGGTAAATTACTCTCCAAGGCAGCAGAACCCTGGGGACAGCAAAATGGCCTTGGCCCTGATGCCTGCTTTTGTTATGCCAGAGCCCTAGGAAAAGGCAGCAGACTTGATGCAGGCAGACAGATGCTGCTGGGGCTGGTGAAGGATCCGTTCCCAGCAGCACCACTCAGTGTTTCCTGCTCTGCATCATATTCCTGGCAGATGCAGCGGTACCAACTCTGCAGGGACTTCCCCATCTAGCCCCCTTCCTCCTTCCCTTTCAGGTATCAGGATCTCCTTCGCTTCTCCTCCTCACCTGCTTACAACAACCCATTTCCTCAGAGTACAGTTCAAATGCGCCTTCACTGTAAGAAGTCTTGAATGGGCTCAGTGGTGAACTCTACAAATAACGTTGTCAGACATGGCTATGTTCAACAACTCAGAGCTGACACTGTTTGACAGCTTCCCTCTCTATTAGTACGGTGCTTAGGCCCTGCTATGAAAACCAGTTAAACAGTGGAGGTAGGCTCTGGAGCTGCGATTCCTCTTCTGACCCTGGCACAGGTTTCCTTCACAGTTTTAGATGAATGTGTTAGCTCCACTGTGCTGCAGTCCTATCGGTAGAATAGGGATTTCTACTTTCCAGCTCTGCATGGATGTTGCAGAAGATAGATAGATAGACCGCAAAGGCTAATGTGAAAGTCTAGGTTCTGGAAAAAAAACCTAAGCACAAAAGAAAAATAGTTTTCCTATTAAATACCTAGATAATACATATAGTGTCGCACAGATAATAACACAATTGCATATGAAGATGTAACACAATAAAGACGGAGTTCTTAGTGCAATTCCGTCAATTGTATTCCTAAAGCGAGCACCTTGGTGTGTTGAATAAACATCCATGTGCACTTTTACTAAGTACAAAATTGCATACTGAATGAAAGCTAAGTCTCTTTCTATTAAAACATTAAAATACTGATGTGTGATATGTGATGTGCAGATTCCAGGCAGTGTGAAATTCAGTTGATAACTTTCTTTTCTATAGAAGAAATGAACTCCACTGATCCCAGCACAGTAATAAATGGTAGTAATACTCAGAACAACAGGAGTACTTTGAGCTTATACAGCACCTTTAGTTGCAGTATCTTAAATCATTTTACAAAAACAATTAGCTCAGCTTCTCAACCTATTGAGTAGTACATTTAGTAAGTCCTTTATTTGTATTCTACCTACAGAAGAAATGAGGTTCTGAGAAATAAATGATTTTCCATAAGCTCATGAAGCATTCAGTAATTCAGACGAGGACTCCTGCAAGATCCGGATTCCTCTCTTCTGTACTTAATTACTTCTGTTTCTCTAGAAGACACTGCTAGACAAACTGAAAAGCTACTACATGAAAAAAAATACCTAGAGAGGAAAAAAATTATCCCCTTCTTCTCTCCCATCCCAATAATGAAGGGAAATCGTACCTGTGGACGGGATATGAAGTGAGATTTATAGAATTATTTACTCTACAATAGACTAAAAATTAGTTTCCATGGCAACCACTGCACCTTCTGAAATACAGAATACCTTTACAATAAACATAAATACAGCAAAACAAAATCTTTAACGTATCTTGTATTATTTTTAATAAGTAAGAGTTTATGCTGCATATAAACATACATGAAATGATCTTTCATATATTTTTTAATGCTAAGTTCTGTAATGTTTGCATTTTTAGAAAGGAATTAATATTTACTCTCATCAATAGTGGCCCTTGTATGTTGTCCCTGAGAGGATATTGCCAGAAAAACAGTGGTTTGAGAATGCTGCTGATGTATGATACGCAGAAAGCTGGAAGTCCATGATAGTTGCCTTATTAAGATTTGATGATTTATATAGTTCACATCTCTGACACACTGAGGAAGGATTTAAATGAAGAGTGATCTTTTTAGTATTGATCATGTGTTGATGATAGTCCTGTTTTGAGTGGGAAATTGGACTAAATGACGTCTCTTGCAGACCACATTTCTATGATTTTATGATTAATTGCCTTATGAATGAATTTGTGCTGGCTTTAAAGTCTCATGTCTCTTATAGGTACTTTTTCCTTAAGCCGTGTAAAGCTGTACTTAGAAGTTTATGAAACATGCCAGGTATGTGACAGAAGTCATGGTACAGAGGTTCTTTTGAGAAAGAGCTGATGGAAGAAGTATGGGCAATTTTAATTTAATTTCTTTGATTTGTCAAAAAAAAAAAAGGAAGTAAATATATTCTACTAAAATTCCTCTGGAAGCAAGGTAAATTTGGTTTACTTCCACCTTATCTGCTTGGAAAAGTGTCAAGTTCTTCCTGTCTTAAATCAAGCTGTTTGATATCATGCATCCAAGAATCCATAACATTGCAATAGCCAGGGAGAAGGTTGCTGCCGGGAGCAGAACCCTGGAGTTTTGGTGATTTTGGATTCAGCAAAACCATGGACCTACCTCAGTGAGAGGATTCCAGGGTTTTCCTCTCATGGAGAATTTTAACAAGGCTGTTTTTTACCCTGGCTCAGAACAGAACTGAATTTTAAGGTGTCCATGGAATGGAATTAATGCCTCAGTGGAGACTGAGGGCTAACACAGTTGTGCAATACGTAACAGAAACCTCTGTAATAATCCACGACTCTATAGCTTTTTCTCTCATTCTCTCTGTAAATAATTATGTATTTTCAGGTATCGCACAGAGGTGAGTTACTCTTTTTTTGAAGAATGCTCATTATACTGCGCTTGAATATGTTAAGATTGTTTATTTGCTACGTTTGAACCCACAAAATAATTTTATTTTTGTAACATCTCTATAAAAATGTAGAAAGATTTTTGTGATCTGACACAGAACTGCATCAAAATAACTCCACAAGTTGTTATTATATGGAGGATTTATTCAGAAACAAAACAGCATTCTCAAACGTGAATGTGGCGTTTTGCTCTAAGCAAGGCATGAAGAGAACAGTTAAGAAAAGGTCATAGCAGGAAGGAAAGAGGCACAAGAGGGTTTATTAGACAAAATGGGACTATTTCTTCACTGCTGTAGTGGGCTGAAAAGTTATCTTACATAATTTTCTGTAGCTGAAGGTTGCACATGAATTATGCCTACCTTGTGCTCGTTGTCTGCTGCTTGAAGCACGAAGAAGAGTTAATATATTGCAGTAGACTTCAGGAAGAATGCCTGGCGATTTAACAGAGTACATATGTACTCCTTTAGTAGCTGTCATGCACTTCTAGTGATTTTCTATCCAGAAGTGTCATTATGGTCTTTAAACTCAGGTGATAGTACCTTATACTTCAGAGACTAGATAGAGATGTCTGAGGTTCCTCTGTTATTAATAAGTAGTGACAAGTGAAATAAAGATATTTCGTGTTGCAGAATGTTTTGACATTTCCATTCTTTGTAGCAGGATGGGGCAAACACAGGAAACTGCGAATATCCTGTTGGAAAAATTTCTAATACTTGATTTATATCAAAAGGTGAAAACATTTCAGCAGAATTCAGCTGATCCTCAAGACTTCGGTCATCACCAGTAACTCTTTTTACAGTCAAGGGAAAGAAATGGGCACTTGTAGGGTGCAACCCTAAACCAAATATCCAAAATTAATGAGTTCAATTGTTCTCTAGAAATGTCTGCTCCTATCTATTGTCTACAGAAGTCTGGGCTGATTTGCTCTGGTGTAGCACGCATTGTAACTAGCTAAAGTTGCTGAGATAAATCCCATCCTTAATTTCAAAATTTTCATCAACACAAAACCTTTTTGCTATGTACCAATTTAATGAATTGTGGAATATTCTGTTTGCTATGAACAAAGCTGTTTGAGTTCAAATTGGTTTAATGGTAAACTGCATTTTGGCCAGTGTAATGTCTTTATTTAGGAGAACTGAGGACATAGAAACGTGATGTCCCACTGTTCACAAAGACTTTCATATTAAACTACAACTTACATGGTGCACTGGGTCATCGAATCCCTCCACACTGGGAGAAATAATTATAAGGTATAAGGTCCTTTCAAGGAAATAGCTGATAGGAAAACATCAGGATCTACAAGAGAGTGGGAAAAAAAAGAGAAAGATTAAGTTTAATGTTGTATTGAAGTGATATGAAATAAAACATACTTGTTCCATTTAACAAGAGGAAATTCTCAGGTATGTGTCAAAAAAAATGACTCTAAATAAAATATCTTGTTTGATTTTTCTCAATGGAAAGTAGCAGATTCCCAGCAAAAGTATTTCTTCCCTGTATTCTCAAAACTAACATTTTTCCTCAGAAAACCATTAAAGAAAAGCCACAAAAAATTTAGAGTGGCTAGACTGAGGATCTATACTGGTTACCTGGTGACACATCAGCATTAGGTGAGTTCTCTCTTGTCCCTTGCAAAACAGTATGAAAGGGATTGAACAGGGAATAGAAATCCCTCTTGTGTATATTCTACAACAGCATGATGACATTCAATCATAAAGCCTCACAATGAAATGTCACTGACTCCTTCCTCTTAAAACCTACATTATTAATATCTAATTATTACTATGCTGTTTGTTGTGGGTTTTTTTTTGTTTTGTTTTGGTTTGGTTTTTTCCCTTGGCCATAGTTAAATTACTGCATTTATCTATAACTTTTTAAAAAATACAATTCACTACAAAAAAACTTGTTTCTGAATGTAACAAAACTATGCTAACTATTCAGTTATTCAACATTATTAGCAGCTAAGCATGAAAAAGAAAAAAGAACAAAAAGAAGAAGAGAAGGAACACTCCAAATCCCAAGATATTTGCATTATATTTCCTCCTCAAACACCATTAAAATGAGGTTAGTTTCATAGAACTGGATTGGGAGGTACTGAAAAGGTACTGAGGGGAATGACAGTTATTTCCTGGGCTCTTTAAAAATATTTTTGTAGTGAAAATGAAATATTTGAAGTAGAATTGTGATTTTTGAAAAAAAAACCCCACAACAGTTAAAATTCAAAAAAAGGAAAATCATAGTATTTTATGGGGAAGAATAATATTACTGAAAGGAAATCATTAAAACTTAATTATATACTTGTGAATTATTGTTTCATATAATTTGAAATTCTAGCAATAATAACATTATAAGCAAGGATCTGAAGGACACCTTCATTATGCTCATTGGTTTCTTTCCGATGTCAATTAGATCAGACAAAAAATTAAATGAGTTTTAAATTTTTTTTTCTATGCAAAAAAAGGGAATCAATTGAACTTTTAAACAAATCAGAAAATATATGTAGTTTAGAACAAAAATACTCTGTAAAAAAGTCTAATAAGCATCTTTGGTATCTACATGGTTTCAATAGATATTTAAAGTTTGTCCTCAGCACTGGGAGGTAGACATTAGGATCTCATTTTTGTAATAGATTTGCATTTTTTAACAAATTGTAACTGTATTTGGCTATATTCCTACTTTACCTTTTTCTTTCACTCCTAGTTGTTATGGGGTTGGGACTGTTTACTGTTAGTAAGTGTTGTGATTTAACCCCGGTAGGCAGCTCAGCCTCATACAGCTGCTACTCCCTCCCCCTGCAATGGGGTGGGGAGGGAATTGGAAGGGCAAAAGTGAGAAAACTTATGGGTTGAGATAAAGACAGTTTAATAGGGAAAGAAAATGCTGCGCACACAAGCAATGCAAAATAAGGGATTTGTTCACGGCTTCCCATGGGCAGGCAGGTGTTCAGCCATCTCCAGGAAAGCAGGGCTCCATCACACGTAACAGTTACTTGGGAAGACAAACGCCATCACTCCGAACGTCCCTCCCTTCCTCCTTCTTCCCCACAGTTATTATCGCTGAGCATGACGTCGTATGGTGTGGAATATCCCTTTGGTCAGTTGGGGTCAGCTGTCCCATCTGTGTCCCCTCCCAACTTCTTGTGCACCCCCAGCCCACTCGCTGGTGGCGTGGTGTGAGAAGCAGAAAAGGCCTTGACTCTGTGTTAGCCCTGCTCAGCAGTAACGGAAACATCTCTGCATTATGAACACTGTTTTCATCACAAATCCAAACCACAGCACTATACAAGCTATGAAGAAAATTATACCACTCAAACCCGGCATGGTAGGCTGCAGAAGTATCTCTTTAGATGGAAACACACACACACACACATATGTATTTTTCTAGCAAGCTTAGTTTAAAATATTTTCACAGTGTTTCTTTCATAGAATCATTTAGGTTGGAAAAGATCTTTAAGATCATCAAGTCCAACCATTAACCTAACACTGCCAAGTCCACCACTAAACCATGTCCCTAAGCACCATATCTACACATCTTTTAAATACCTCCAGGGGTGGTGACTTCCCTGGGCAGCCTGTTCCAATGCCCGACAACCCTTTCAGTGAAGAAATTTTTCCTAATATCCAATCTAAACCTGCCCTGGAGCAACTTGAGGCTGTTTCCTCTTGTCCTATAGCTTGTTATTTGGGAGAAGAGACCGACCCCCATCTCTCTACAACCTCCTTTCAGGTAGTTGTAGAGACCAATAAGATCTCCCCTCAGCCTCCTTTTCTCCAGGATAAACAACCCCAGTTCCCTCAGCCGCTCCTCATAGGACTTGTGTTCCAGACCCTTCACCAGCCTCGTTGCCCTTCTCTGGACACGCTCCAGCACCTCAATGTCTTTCTTGTAGGGAGGGGCCCAAAACTGAACACAGTACTCGAGGTGCGGCCTCACCAGGGCCGAGTCCAGGGGGACAATCACCTCCCTACTCCTGCTGGCCACACTATTTCTGATACAGGCCAGGATGCCGTTGGCCTTCTTGGCCACCTGGGCACACTGCTGGCTCATATTCAGCCGGCTGTCAACCAACACCCCCGGGTCCTTTTCCGCCGGGCAGCTTTCCAGCCACTCCCCCCCAAGCCTGTAGCGTTGCCTGGGGTTGTTGTGACCCAAGTGCAGGACCCGGCACTTGGCCTTATTGAATCTCACGCCATTGGCCTCGGCCCATCGATCCAGCCTGTCCAGATCCCTCTGCAGAGCCTTCCTACCCTCAAGCAGATCAAAACTCCTGCCCAACTTGGTGTTGTGTCACCTGCAAACTTAGTGAGGGTGTATTTGACCCTCTTGTCCAGATCATTGATAAAGATATTAAACAGAACCAGCCCCAGCAGTGAGCCCTGGGGAACACCACTTGTGACTGGCCTCCAACTGAATATGTCTACCTCTGTATCTACAACCAAAACTTTACTGTTAAATAGCTCTGACCATGTAGGGCAGTTTGCATAAGCTCGGACCCTTGAGTCTCCACTTGGATGTGAAAGCCAACCTATATCAAAACAAATGCAGAATAAAGTTTTGTGTAAATTTTGAAGCTCAGGAACTGAAGTTATCCTGGCTCTGATTAATGTTTATGTTGAAACTCTGAAAATAGGGTAGTGGATCCTAAATAAGCCATGTAGAAGGTTTTGAAACTTTTGCCCTTGATGATTTAATAGGCCCAGTTAAGTTGCTTTTATGTACATTACATAAATACATTATTAGATAACAACATTATTAGATAATAATGTTATGTCACACTGACAGTCCTATTGAAACCTTCTATTGGAAATCAATGGACTTGCAAGAATATCAATAATGTTCATCAGTACAGCTAAAACCTTCTGTAGTGTCTTTATCGTTTTTCTTGAAGTAGCTCAAGTTTCTGATTAATTATTAATTTTCTCTAATGTTTGAAGATAGGTCAAGATAAGTTTAATTAAAAAGCATCAGCTGAACAGTGTTGAGGACAGTTCTGTGGGGGATCTTTCTGATACCTTTCTTCTCCCCTTGATGTTTAAAGAAGTTATCCTACAGAGGTTATTTTGTCAGGTTTCTGTCAGGCTGTCTTTCCCACATTTTGCAGCTCATTGCTGCACTCTCTGATAATCTTACTACACTGACTGGCTGCAGTTATTACCCTTTATATGAAGGATCTATGTTGAAAGCCAGTTATGAGTTTCTGTCCCAGTGGATTGTATGATGAATTTGAAGCAGGCTGTCATCCAAAGCTGTATAATAGCCTCAGCTGGGAAATACAAAAGTGCCATGGATTATTGATAGAGTCATATCTGCAGTTCTGCTGACAAATTTGATGCCTCTTTTGCTAGGTTTCCGTTATTAAGAAATACCTCTGTTAGTATGTCTCCCCTTCTCTGTCCCTGTGTGTTCCATTTGGCTTGGCTTATGATTTGGTATTGTACCATATATTCTAGTGAAAAATGGCGTGATACTTAATAACCCTAATGTTACAAAGAAAAATGATGAACTTAACAAAGTGCTAATGATCTTCGTTTAAAAAAAATACCCTAGAAGTATAAATTTAACAGACCATTTTAAAATCGTCTTTTGTTCCACTTTTTCTGTTTCTTTTAAAGTACTTCATAAAGCATTAAAATGCATCATTTTTACTTATCTTGAATATCTGTAGTACAAAGGAAAAGGTAGAGAAGGGAAGATTTTTCTAGCAGTACTTAAAAGTTTAACTGACATGCTGCTAAAATAAGTCTTCCACTTACTCTTCAAAATTATACCCACATTGGCATCAAAAATATTCGGCCCTCTTCATGTCATCGTATGGCATAACTGTTATAGGGAAAACTGAAAGTAAAATTTTGAAGATTTGGATTAACACAGGTGTAAAAAAGTTAACTATTTATTTTAGATTATTGTGAAAGTTCTGCCACTGCTTCCTCTGTGTCGTAGATCAGTTTTTCTCTAGCTGAAGCGTAAAAGCTCTTTAATGGAAAATTGGGGTAAATTATGGTGGCAACATGGATTTAGCAAAGCATGTTTCTCTTCTCTCCTCTCCGTCTTATATTCAGTCCAGATATGGAAGAAAGAGAGGCAGTATTTGGTTAAGGCTGAAGTATGTGTCCAAGCTGGAAATCTTGTGATATCAGACACAGTGGTAGCAGTTAAGGAGATATGAAAGATCTCCTTGGTCTTTCAAAAGACATGAAATCAAGAGCCAGCTCGTTAAAAAGCATTTTGGCTAATCGTTTTCAGAGGAGAAGGGAGACACCACTGCTCTTGTCTGCGATTAATGTGTTAACCACCTCTACCCCCGATGATAAAAGGTTTTGAGTGCTCCCGCATGCAGCATTCAGTCCCTCCTCCACCACAGAGGATCTGGCTGGTGTCGACACCTGTCAGTCTGTTAAGACATAGCAGGTTTGTGTCACTGACTTCACTTCTGACGGGGCCAGTTGAGATCTACTGGAATGTCTTAAAATAAGGCTGAAATGTTGAATGCTGAGCTGCCCCTTTTATTAACTCTCTTTTAAAAATCCAGAATAAATGAGGAAAGATTAGGAAAAAGGAAAACCATCCCCATGTTAATGAAAACAATGATCGAACAAGGACAGTGAGATCAAACTCTAAGCAGTGCTTTAATGAAGTGAAGTTTCACTAAAGACCAGATATTCCAAAAGACTCTTTCGCATATGAACACTTAAGTACCTGTCAGTGGTAAATCGATTACTTTGTGCCAAATGTCCTTTTTGCAAGGGAGCATCAAAATATTCTGTTCAGCATATGACTACTGTGGACATTGCCCTTCACCTGTTAAGTTAGAAATAGAAATAGGTGTTGATACAGAAGTTACTTAACTAATTTTGACAAACTGCTCTCTGAGATGGATGGTACTTCATTATCGTGTGTTGTATGTCACTGCATTATGCTCCTTTGGGTACCAGCAGAAAAGGGGCCTGTTGGCTCGGTCCAACCAGGCTGCTGTCCTCGGGGTTAGTGGACCTCCAAGGAGGGAAAGAGAAGTTGTTTCTTTCCTGAGAGCTCTCTCAGAGGGGAAAGTCTCCACAGCACATTGCGGAACAGGGAACTGGGGAGTCATGGGTGAGCTGGAAGCCTGCAGCACAACAGAGATTGGGTAGGGAAGAGTTGTGTATCCCATCCTTTGAGGTGACAGACTGCAAAACCTATCTGTCTAGACACCCAGAGGTGACTGTGGAGTTTGCAGCAACCAAAGAAAAAGTTGCACAGCTTCTGGGTTGAGCAGATCTGAAGGGAAGACACCAGCTTGCAAGAAGACAAGTCCTATTCTGTATTTTCTTCTAATTAAAAAAGAAAAAAGATCTTTTACTTCACTTAGCCTTCTGAGGTTTTTTCTTACGAGAAAAAAATGTAGAATGAAGCATTATGGTTTAGTAGGTTCAGGGACCCATCATGCCAACAATGACACAAGCATAAGATAACTATCTCGAAGCGTTAGCCTGTTGTCTGCCTTGCCTTTGTTTCCTTAAGTAGTAAAAAGACAAATCAGAAAAACAAAGTGGTTTTGGAGACAGGAATGAATGAAGTTCTTAAGTTGAAAACATATTGCTGGGATGGATATGCTGAGATACTGTTGTATAAACCAATACGTGTCAATAATGGTATCTAAGTCTATCTATATGTATAAGCATTTCTGCATGTATATGTGTATACATATATGTATATATTCATGCACACACACAGAGTGAGAGTCCTTATGGTAGTTGTACACATGTATCCCACTGGTACATTTCCTTTTATCACAACCTAGATAACAGCTCTTGTGCTTACCACTGCTGTATTAAAGCAAAGAAAAAATTGTACGTAATCATAGTCTAATCTTTCAGGTTTTCTGCAAGAAAACATTCCAAGAGAATTCAAAACAGTATATATACAAGAGCTACTGTAGAGGACCCACTTTGATAAATAGATCATATTTTTTAAGATGACATATCTTGGATGACCATAGGACCGATGGGCTGCATGTTTATGTCCAAGAAACATTGCTGGGTATCCTGTGCAGAGTGTATAATGTAATGTGTTTTCCGTATTGCTTCCAAGTGCTATGTTGCTGTTGCTGTCAACAGCTGACTTGCTCAAGGAGCATCAGCAGAGTGTGCACAACAGATTAATGATGAGAATTTCTTAATCCTTTTAGTGAACATTGAAATGCAATGTCTTACAGGAGGTAGTCAAGCAATCTCTTACATATGATTTTATTTTCTTTCTCCTTCTCTGTTACTGAACTGTTGAGGAACTGACCCTTACTTTCTCCTACTGTTGGTGAGAAGTTGCCAGCAAAATTGAACACATTTTACTAATTCATTAAAAACCAAAGGAGTTTTTTTCTTTTTTGCAAAATTGAACACATTTTACTAATTCATTAAAAACCAAAGGAGTTTTTTTCTTTTTTTTTTTTTTTAAAAAATTCATTTTCATATTGCTGAATTCAGAGCATGGTGAATATAAGAACTCTGCCAGCTGATAAGCCAAACTGCAGATTCTCTTGAACTAATGGGATTTACTAAGACCTGTACCTGGTGTCTTTGGTCGTCACAGATTGGAGTCTCTTGGGACAGTTTGTGTTGAGAATGCTGAAATAGGGTATGGAGGCAGATGTAGTCGACAAAGGCTCCAGCTTTTCCATTGTGATCTATTGACTGTGGCTGCATCACCCAGACTGATGGTTGGTACGAATAAAACTTCCCCAAAGAAGGCTGCAGCAGAGTAACCACAATGCCTTTTTTTTTTTTGCCTTTTTTTTCTTTCCCTCCCTTTTAAAAGAAAGGCTGTCTTATATGGGAGTCAATGCGGTGATTTACAAACTAGGACTTGTTTGAAGAAGAATAGTGCAGTTAGTTTCTCTGTAGAGAATTAATAGAGAAAAACAGTTGTCCAAGGGCTAGTCTGAATGAGGACTTACGTTTCATCCTCTGAGCAGTGGTTCAGGCTGCTTACTTTTCTCCTTTGGTTCTATAAGTATAGTCCCACAAAATTCAATGAAGAGGCTAACTTAAATGTAGTTAATAAAAGTAGTGACTGAACTTAGAATGTGAGAATATTACTCTCATTTTCCCTCCATACTGTTTATTTTGAACATATGCTTTTGTGGCAATGAATCCCATGGGATAAATCCTGTTCCTTGAATGCATGAATGATAAATGTACAATAAAACCTGAAGAGTGAAAACCAAAGGATATATTTCTCATGCTTCTTTCTTAATACCTAAAAATTACTTTGAAACTCCTGAACAAGTAAAAAATAATAGAAATTAACATATTTGTTAATTTTTAAAAATTCTTTTTACCTATCATATTGCTTAAACACATTTTGTTCTTCTGCTCTGCCTGCTTGCTAAATTATGGCCTACTGAGCCTTTTTGGATTCAATATGGACCTCATATGTGCATTGGAGTTTGGAATTTGATTTAGGTACCGGAGATTTATACCAATACTGATGTTTCACATTCATTGACTTTAACTGATTTACTTTCACTTATTTGATTGTAATTTAACTGAAACTTTTACAAAACCTTCTGTATTACCATTCAGTAAGGATATAGGAAAATGACACTCAAGTGGCATGTGTAGGAACTAGCACTCTGTGTTTTGAGTTTATCTGGTTTTAAGAACCACTGACTGTTGTAAAATTCATCTTTAGAAGACACCTAGAATTAACAGCACGAATCGGGGGGGGGGGGGGGGAGGGGGGAAATTATGTGTTTTTTTTAATCTCTGTTGTTCCATACATTTTTGTACAGTAATTTACATTATCTCCTGTAAAGATGAGCTGGAAATAGTCAACAAGGTAGAGCAGAAGCTAATGAAACAGAGCTGCTTGGGTCTATGGCAGAGGAAAATCTTGAGATTTTCCTTCTCTACCTTTGTCCGGGCCTTGTGGGACAAACTTGTTTTGCCTGTGGTTGACTTGAAGGTGCACGTAACCAGGTTGCTATATCAGAATGTCCAAGACATGTTTACATAATGTCTGCTTCAACAGTGCTTCAGAATATCTGTAGTCGTGGAGAAGAAAATCAATATTATAAACTTGAGAAAGAAATTAGAAGGTTAAAAAGAAAACTTACTTAAAAAGAATCGTAATGGATTTATGTGGTGATGTGGTAAAAATGTATATTAGATTTTTGTAGACATTTAGACTCCAAGCCTGAGGACTTCTGAAGGAGAAGTGAGCACACAAAAGCAATTCCATGTCCTTTTGGTCAAATTTGAGGCCACAGACAAATTTCATGCAAAGGGGACACTCTCTAAGGCATGAAAATTGAAAATAGTCTTGATTTGTTTCTTGCTGGTGAGGATCACTCACATATTTAGCAATGAACAAGGTAAATGAAAAGAGGCACCTTATGTATATGCAATTTTTGCAAGTGGAGAAAAGGTACTAGAGAAGGAACTGTCAATGTTGTCGTGTATATAATCTCTATCCCAGTAAGATCACCTCTCAAATCATATCTTTTCTTGAAAAAAATTCTACTAGTATAAACTTCTCCCAGTATAATCTGACACATACATGTGGATTACACTTTTGCTGAACTACGGGTTTTATTTTTGTTCTTTCTTTGTTTTTTTGATATGGTAAACTAAGATTGGAAGGATAAAGGGAAGTATCAAGTTGTCTAACTCTAACAATTGTGTAGTGAAATCTAAATATTAACAATCATTAAATAAATGTTTTCACTTTGAAATTTTAAATAGTAAAAACTGTTTGAGTGAAAATTGAGAGGAAATATTTTTCAAAACTTGTCAGTTTAAAAATTTGCATAGAAAATTCCTCAAGGTATTTTTTTTCCTAGCTACAGAAAATACGGCTGTCATATCCCCTAATGCAGGAGAGGTTTACATTCCTTCCCAAAATGCTATGGTATTTTTAAAACGGATTTTTTTCCACACTGTTTTGGGTTTTTGGTTTTTTTTTTTTTCCTTTTTTCACCCAAGCTTCTGCAAAATTTCCATAAAGAACAAGAATAAAAGTGGTTACCATTAAAAATAAAATAAAATCTTAAAATACAAAATATGAGTATGCACTCACTTAGTCAACCACTGGTAGATGAATGTTGCATCGGAAATAGAAAGAAAAAAAGAATCAAAATTGTATGAGTGCAAGTGTGCACATGAAACCTCAGGCTGGCCTGCAATAAAATAAACAAGCTAGGAAAAAATAGAGTGCCTTCTTTTAAGATACTGTTCAGTTAGGTCAATAGACGCAGTTAGAAGAGGCAATTGTGCAATATATCTCGCATTTTAATTTAAGATAAAGTGTCTACAATACATGAAAATGCGCTTCATGTGCATTTTATTAAAGCTGACAAATATAGGCTTAATAATGTGTGTGCTCATGCGCATATGTGAAGAAGAGGGAAATATACATAAAAGTCAAGCTCGGGGAAGCCTTTTTGTAGCAAGTAAAGCAAGAGCTGTACCTTAGCAGCCCTCTTGAATCAATACAGTGCAGTTGAGTTCCTTATTGATTCTCTTGATAAAATGATACAGTTCTCTCCCCCCCCCCCCCCGTAATACAGTAGAGCATTAAAGAAGCAGGATAAGTACATTTACAGCCTTCTTAGTGCTGCCCACAGGGTGCTATAAATGCACAAACTGGATATAATTGAAGCACATATTAACTTACCTTCTGTTGTACAGGAAGAACATAAGCAGGCTGTTAATGTGCACAGTGTTGAAACTCTTAACTTGGGGGATGAGAATTAGCTTGCAGTAGTAATTTGGTAAGCACCTGGGAAAATTGCAAGCTTCATTTCCTGCAACGTGGAATATGATTAAAAACAGAATATATTATTATCAGGGGTACCATTAAAAAATGTGTAGACAGCATTCTATGATGTTAAAACGGAAATTGGAAGTTGTATCCAAATGTTGAAGACGCTGCATGTTAATTATTGTCTACCACAGTGCATTGAAAGTGCAATTCAATTATTTGCTTTGTCAAGCAATATTTTGATTAACTTGAACTTTAATTTTGTACATCTGGTGTTTTTCACACTGTGATAAAAACAGTGTTGAGGTATGCTACTCTGTCAACAGTACCTCGAAACAACAGAAAAAACATATGCAAAGCAACAGTAAGCCATAATAAATACAGGAAAGATAGCCTTTTTTGTCCTCCTTCACTTTTTTTCTTTTTAGAGAGGGAGAAAAAGAAACCTTTCTCAAAGGGCATTCAGCAAAAGCACAGAGTTCAGTGTGTATTTGTGGATATGGAGCCTGAAATTATATTTAACTCTTGGACTTTCTCATGCATTGTCTTTAATTGGTATGATCACATTCCTATAATTACTGTATTAAGTTATGATAAACCCTTAAGTCGTAATGCACAATGCAAAATACTTTTGCAGATCCTGGCCAGTAGGAAATCGATAGGTTAGTCTCTGGTGATAACCAGATAAATTGACTGTAAGCTTTTCTGTGTTGTCACGTCCTGTTTCTCAATTCCATACAAAATGAAGCCCTGAAATTTCATTATGTGGTTATTAATTCTATAAAAGACCAACTAAGGAAAAATAAAATTAAAAATATTCTCCCGTATGTATCGTTTGTGTGGGTGCTCCTATTCATCGTTCCAGGAGACATTTTGTAGTGGGCTGTGACTGGTCCGTTTGTGAGTTTGCTGTGAAGGTTGGGTTGGGTTTTTTTTCATTTTGATAGTCTCTTGCCGGAGCTACAATGCAGGTGGGGACTGGAGACGATGTTCCCGATAGTGCTGACTTCCCCCGGGGAAACAGCCTGAGCTGAGGAGGAACTGGCAGCTGCAGGGCAGAATATACATTGCATTAATCTACCCTACAGCAGCCTTCTGCTGCAGAACGTGCTCCCTTAGACCTGCGGGAGGATTTATGGCTGCCTCATCCTGTATTGCTTTTAAGACTTGCGCTGCCGCAGCTCCCCTCCCTGTAGGCCATACTCTGACTCAAAAGGTTCAGTTAGCTCTCAGCATTTTTTTCCCATTAAATAATTGATTTTTATGAAGCATTCATAGAGAAATTATTTAATTAGCGGAAAGGCAGTGTCAGGTGGCATGCAAGGAGATCTTTTGTTACCAACTGAAAAGCCTCACATATTTGGTTGTATAGAAGAGAGCTGGAAACAGACGGCATTTGTAGGAAGCAGGAATTACTAAAAGGTGAGAATGTGCAAAGGGATGTTTTGCCGCTTCCTGAAGTGTTTTCTCTGGGTAGTTTCGTGATTGGTAATTCAAAATATTAACAAGAAACATAAATTGCATAGAAGCTTTTTAAGTAAATTTTTTTTTCCTTTTAAAAAAATCTTTCTTCTTTGTAATATGACATGGAATATGAGTGGTCTCTTCAGTTCAGGAGTATCTGCATGATGTGAAACAGTGAATTTAAATTATTCAGCAAAGTAATACATTTACGAGATTGGGAGTTGGTATGAGAAAACCTTGATTCAATTTGCTTAACGACTTTTGTGGCATCATGAACAAGTCATGTATTCCCTCCTTGGCCCATTTTTCTTCCTTGCCACAGAACAGTGATGTGAGGGCAAATAAGTTAAATGGCATTAGGGAGATAGGATGGTAATGAGGAAAATTGAAATAAAATGTGCTGGAACAGCTTTCTGGAGCAGAATACAAGTTTGCCAATACACTTAACATTAAAAAAAAAAAAGATTTTTGAGGAGGGGGGGGCAGGGAATAAACATTACTCAATGAATGAAGAACCGCCCACTGTAGAAGAAAATCAGGTTCAAGACCATCTAAGGAACCTGAAGGTGCACAAGTCCATGGGACCTGATGAGATGCATCTGTGGGTCCTGAGGGAACTGGCAGATGAAGTTGCTAAGCCACTATCCATCATTTTTGAGAAGTCGTGGCAGTCCGGTGAGGTTCCCACTGACTGGAAAAGGGGAAACAAACCCCTTATTTTTCAAAAGGGTAAAAAGGAAGACCCAGGGAACTACAGGCCAGTCAGTCTCACCTCTGTGCCCAGCAAGATTATGGAGCAGATCCTCCTGGAAACTATGCTAAGGCATATGGAAAATAAAGAGGTGATTGGTGGCAGCCAGCATGGCTTCACTAAGGGCAAATTGTGCCTAACAAATTTGATGGCCTTCTAAGATGGGGTTACACCATTGGTGGAAAAGGGAAGAGCAACTGACATCATCTACCTGGACTTGTGCAAAGCATTGGACACTGTCCCGCATGACATCCTTGTCTCTAAATTGGAGAGACATGGATTTGATTGATAGACGGACCACTCGGTGGATAAGGAATTGGCTGGATGGTTGCACTCAAAGAGTAGCAGTCAACGGCTCGATGGCCAAGTGGAAACCAGTGATGAGTGGTGTTCCTCAGGGGTTGGTATTGAGACCAGCGCTGTTTAACATCTTTGTTGGCGACATGGACAGTGGGGTTGAGTGCACCCTCTGCAACTTTGCCGACGACACCAAACTGTGTGATGCGGTCGACACACTGGAAGGAAGGGATGCCATCCAGAGGGACCTTGGCAGGCTTGAGGTGTGGGCCTGTGCGAACCTCATCAAGTTCAACAAGGCCAAATGCAAGGTCCTGCACATGGGTTGGGGCAATCGCAAGCACAAATACAGGTTGGGCAGAGAATGGATTGAGAGCAGCCCTGAGGAGAAGGACTTGGGGGTGCTAGTTGATGAGAAGCTCAACATGACTCGCAATGCATGCTTGCAGCCCAGAAAGCCAACCACATCCTGGGCTGCATCAAAAGAAGCGTGACCAGCAGGTCGAGGGAGGTGATTCTCCTCCTCTGCACTGCTCTTGTGAGACCCCACCTGGAACACTGCATTCAGCTCTGGGGCCCCCAACATAAGAAGGACATGGACCTGTTGGAGCAAGTCCAGAGGAAGGCCACAAAAATGATCAGAGCGCTAGAACACCTTTCCTATTAAGAAAGGCTGAGAGAGTTGGGCTTGTTCAGCTTGGAGAAAAGAAGGCTCTGGGGAGACCTTCTAGCAGCCTTCCAGTACCTCAAGGGGGCCTACAAGAAAGCTGGAGAGGGACCTTTTACAAGGGCATGTACTCATCGGACAAAGGGTAATGGTTTTAAACTGAAAGAGGATAGATTTAGATTAGATATGAGGAAGAAATTCTTCACTGTGAGGGTGGTGAGGCACTGGAAGAAGTTGCCCAGAGAGGCTGTGGACGCCCCATCCCTGGAAGTGTTCAAGGCCGGGTTGGATGGGGCTTTGAGTAACCTGGTCTAGTAGAAGGTGTCCCTGTCCATGGCAGGGGGGTTGGAACTAGCTGATCTTTAAGATCCCTTCCAATCCAAACCATTCTGTGATTCTATGATTCTATGAATGTTAAAAGATACTCTAATAGACAAGTGTTTCAGTTCTACTGAATATCTCAATTTTGTATATACAGAATTGGATGAAAAGGAGTGAGGGTACAGATAGACTTGTGAAGAGAGCACCAGAGTGGAATTTAAGTAAACAGGATGCTTCTGGTGGCCTTCATGTTCAGTTTCTACATTAGCAATAGTTTAGAGAAGAGAAGCATGATTATTTGTGTTTCATAAAATTTAAACACTTTGAGATTTTCTTTTTTTAAAATCTCAACATAAATGGTGAAAATTGAGAAAGTAGATGGGGTTTTGTTTGTTTGGTTGATTGGTTTATTTTACATGTAGTAGCACAAAATATGGGGGGTTGTTTCTCTCAGTACTAGATTTCGAAAAGTGAGAGTTTATATGGGACCCTTGGATACACAGAAAAGTCATTGCCTCAGGGATATTGGAGCACTTCATTATTGTTCATAGTAAGTTTGTGAAGCTTAGAGTATAGGAATAACAGAGGGTTTTTTCCTAAAAATAAAGTTACTGGAAAGCATTAAGCTGTACCTTTCTAGGGCTTTCAGGTTTTTTATGTCAAAGATCAAATTATCTTATAGTCAATTTTAGAATCAAAATGCTGTTACTCATGAAAATGATCAAAGTTTTAATTAAATAGTTTTTGCAAGTGACTTTTTGGTAAGCAAAAAGAAGGGTGTGTGTTTGGGGTAAAGCTACTACTAAGTAATTTTGTATATGCATGTGCCCATTTTATTTTTTTTTCTCCAAACCTTCCTGTTTAGGTAGATCCTGAGGTATGTTATGGGAGTCCTGAAGCAACTTTCACTTCGACGGTTGGCAATGACATGCTGTGTGCAGTTACCTCCATGGTGGAGTTTGCCTTATTTTCTGAGGATGTTTGAAATAATCTAGTTGGACTGAACCTGAAACTGGCCAAGAATTTATTATCTCAAGGTTTTATGACAGTGAATGCCCTTCTTCCAATCTTGTTCTGCAATAAACAGAGGGGTTTTTGTTTATTCTTTCCTAGGTTTTTATTAATCTAAATGTTCTTCCAAATTTTCACTGCTAGTAATAATAATGTTACCAGCAATATCATTTATTTATTCTTTTATGAAGAGGACTTGCACAATCTTGATCATAGTTGTTATTCTTTCATCATTATTGTGAAAAATATCGGTTTAACTTTATGGAATTATCCTCAATATGGATAAAGCAATGATTAGCTTAATCCATCAAATCACATGTGGATAAATTACCACAGGTAAATTACTTATTTCAAGTGGGCTCTCAGGATTTTTGTCTGTTTGAGTTTTTGTATAAACAATTTTTGAGGGTTTGTTTGTTGTTTTGCCCCATCTGTTTGTTTAAGTAATTCAGAAATTCACCATGAGTTAAATGATCACAGGTTATTTTAGAAGCTGAAAATGCTATCTGAATGTTCAAGTAATGTGAATGATATTTTGCTTCAGATGATTTAAACGTGCTTATAAAGTCAGAATAGTAGCCCCTTGTCATATCCTTGAATGTTAACTCTTATGATTTTTTCTGTTTATTAGTTCTTTTTATTTTTATAGGAAATAATATGACTGATAACCCTGTCTCTTGGAATAAAGTAAAGCCTGAGGTTAAAGCTGTCTAGACTCTTTTTTCAGTTTGCTTTCTGACCTTTTCTTGTATTACAGCAAGTGAACTAACATCTGACAAACCTTTAATTTTAGCAGGTTAGGCTACATGTTATTTGGAAGAGAAATACAGTTTAAAGACAAATGTCTCCAAACTTTAATACTGTCATATTTCACAATTCAACTGGACTTGACTACTTCTGTGGGCTTTTTCTTTTGTTTCTTTAAGTAAATATATTTTCTAGCATTTGAATTACTTTGTAGACTTTAAGTAGGATTTTTAAGCTGGAAAACAAATACTCTTAGCTTTGAGCACAGGCAAAATTTTGCTGATTCCTTCTGATATCAGTCCTTTGAATAGCTTGACCTATTTTCAGCAGTTATTGCTCCTCTGACAACTGTTTTCTTAATATCAGTCTACAAATGTTATGTAAGTTTATCTGGTTTTATTTATCTCATAATTTTAAGTGTGAGAGCAAGGGAACACCGATTGCACCATTCTCAGTCAATCACAGTGCCGTAACAAATATTCCAGAAGTTTTTACGTGCTGAAAATTCATGGGCAGGTAAACGCCACATAAAACTTCTATGTTTGAGGATGAATATAAGCACACATGCATGTTATATGTGAAAACTCCCCTCAAATTGGAAACTGACCCCCTCAATCTACCTACGCCTTATTATGGAAGAGCCCAAATGTGAGATCAGGTGGTGACTGGTACCTGTATGCAGACTGTCATGATACATCTGAGACATGACTTCTGCTTCAGGGGGAAGAAAAGAGGGAAGAAATGGGGGAGTTGTCCAGGCCCTGGGACTCCCTGTAACAGACAGTGTTGGCAAGTGGTTTACTGATTAGTTTTTCGGCTTGTGGATATTTGCCAGGTGAGCACAGATGGTTGTAATGTAAAAAGTTGATTTTACATTCTGTGCATGAGATACTAATTACTGGGGGACTTGCATATGTGCTGGTTTCGGCTGGGATAGAATTGATATTCTTCATAGTAGTTAGTATGGGACTATGTTTTGGATTTCTGATGAAAACAGTGTTGATAATACAGGGATGTTTTGGTTACTGCTGAGCAGTGCTTACACAGAGTCAAGGCCTTTTCTGCTTCTCACACCATCCTGCTAGCAAGTAGGCTGCGGATGCACAAGAAGTTGGGAGGGGACACAGCTGGGACAGCTGACCCCAACTGACCAAAGGGATATTCCACACCATACGACGTCATGCTCAGAGATATAAACCTGGGGCAAGAAGGCAGCAGGGGGGGGACGTTCAAAGTGATGGTGTTTGTCTTCCCAAGTAACCATTATGTGTGATGGAGCCCTGCTCTCACGGAGATGGCTGAACACCCGCCTGCCCATGGGAAGTAGTGAATGAATTCCTTGTTTTGCTTTGCTTGCGTGGACAGCATTTTCTGTCGCTATTAAACTGTCTTTATCTCAACTCATGAGTTTTCTCACTTTTACCCTTCTGATTCTCTTCCCCATTGCACCAGGGGGGAGTGAGCAAGTGGCTGCATGGGGCTTAGTTGCCGGCTGGGGTTACACCATGACAGCATTGCAGATGAGGCTATTATCTAGAGGATTTGGGGGAGTCTGGTGAGAAAAAGGATGTGAACTGATAACTTTGTGGTCAGATGTGGTGTTGTCACTTACAACTTTTCTGGAGACTGTCTTGCAAGATCTCTAGAACTGTGAAAACACAAAACCCATCTTATTTTATATCAAATTTCTTGGGACCCCAACTTAACACCATAGAAATGCATTGTGTGTGTAAACACACAGTTTATGTTAATATGTAAAAAGTTATGATGATATCCACAATTCAAGGATATCAATGTGTTTTCCTACTTATTTTGCTTTGCTTTGTAATAAAAATTAAAAAGCAAAAGCAAAGAAGACCTATGGAATTCCATTCCATGTACCTATACTACTCCACCACCCTGTTCTATGTTGATATCACCAGTTGGAATCTAAATATTTCTAAGAAAAAGAATTTTTTTTTGATTTATGAAAGCCGAGAGAAATTCTTTTTCTTCTTGAAGGGCCAAAGATTAAATGTTGTATTGAACGATACTTAGTTCTGCAACAAAATGCAACATTTTCATTTTGCTGGATTTAATGTTTCACGTGGATTGGTTTCAAGAGAAAGCAGCCTTTGTTAAATCTTCTCCACAAGCAACTCTAGTTGATATATTATTTATCTATTTATTTTTTTATTTATTTATTTGATTTTGGTTTCTTGCAGACCTTGCCTCATCCTGAGCAAATAACACTTTTTGGTGTATAGAATGAAAATGTCTCGTAATGGTTTGTGGTGTATTCTGTAAATATATAGTATTTCCAGAAATGTGCCGTTCTCGTAATAATTCAAACATCTGTTTTCTAGGAGTTTGACAACTCAGTTGGGATTCAATGATGTTCTTTCAGGTATATTTTACTGTTTGATATCTGTTCTGCATACTAGCTACTTTGGAGGGTGAAAGGGTAGAACCAGAATAGCTTTCTTTTTTTCAGCTTTAACAGAATTTCCCTTTTCTGCTTTCTCCTCATGATACATTGACTGCAAATGCTGTCGTGCCTAAAAGATTGAGGAAGGAAAGAAATGTCTCGAGTAGATATTAATGAGTTGGTATATGCAGACTATATACGCAGGGTTCTTATCCTTTCCAGGCAATATGTCTGACAGGTTCCAACCT
The DNA here is from genome assembly GCA_009819775.1 of Phoenicopterus ruber ruber. Taxonomy (NCBI): domain Eukaryota; kingdom Metazoa; phylum Chordata; class Aves; order Phoenicopteriformes; family Phoenicopteridae; genus Phoenicopterus; species Phoenicopterus ruber. The sequence continues at coordinate 106,935,477 of CM020216.1, forward strand.
GAATAGGGCACCTTCTAAGGTTTAGAAACTATGTTTTATACTTTTGAAGAATCTCTCTCTCTCTTTTTGACCAAAGAAAATGATAAAACAGATCTTACAGTGAGTTGTCTGAACATTTTATAATGCCCTACATAGATTTGAACAGAGTCAAGTAAACAGGATTTGTGAAGTCAGAAGTGTTTAACAAACACAAATTTGTGAATACCACTTTATCTTCTTTGTATTTATGAGCAAGGTCTGGTAGGTTTTGTTTTGTGCTGGAGAAGGCTGGAGATAATGGATACTGACAAGTGAAGTGCTTTGATTCATGCTTCTGAACACAAATTTTAATGTAAGTAGAATTCAATAGCATATCTTTTAGTCATTTTGATCTATGTGAGGGAACTTAATAAGTAATTTTTGATGGTTCATATGGTTTAAAGAAATCTCAAATTAAGCTTGCCTTTAAATTATTTCCTTCAAGAAGAACTCCATCAGAGCTGGAGAAAAACAAAACCAAGCATTATACGCTTGCAAAATTTTTTATTTTGGGGATTTGGTTGCTAGAATACAATGAAATCTAGGTTATGTTTGAGAAGACCTCAGGTATATGGTTTATATGAACAAATGAGCATGTTGAGTACAACAGTCTAGAATACTAATAAGCCCAGTGGAAGGGATGGCTCATAATTTGTCCCCCTGTACTCGGCCCTGGTGAGGCCGCACCTCGAATACTTTGTTCAGTTTTGGGCCTCTCACTACAAGAAAGACATTGAGGTGCTGGAGCATGTCCAGAGAAGGGCAACGAGGCTGGTGAAGGGTCTGGAACACAAGTCCTATGAGGAGCCGCTGAGGGAACTGGGGATGTTTAGTCTGGAGAAAAGGAGGCTGAGGGGAGATCTTATTGGTCTCTACAACTACCTGAAAGGAGGTTGTAGAGAGATGGGGGTCGGACTCTTCTCCCTAGTAACAGACGACAGAACAAGAGGAAATGGCCTCAAGTTGCGCCAGGGGAGGTTTAGATTGGACATTTGTAAAAATTTCTTCACCGAAAGGGTTGTCGGGCATTGGAACAGGCTGCCCAGGGAGGTGGTGGAGTCCCCATCTCTGGAGGTATTCAAAAGACGTTTAGACGAGGCCCTAAGGGATATGATTTAGTGGGGGACTTGGTAGTGATAGGTTAATGGTTGGACCTGATGATCTTGGAGGTCTCTTCCAACCAGAACAATTCTATGATTCTATGATTCTATGATAACGCAAGGTGCACTGTTTCATCCAAGCAACCTATTTGGCTAGTACTATAACTTGTTGGCATTTTTTCCAATTTCACACAATTCTAGTGTGAATTATAGCAAAAAATTCAATGCTGAGCAAACTTACACTAAGAAAATCCCCCATTAGTAAGAATGTTGCCTGGGTTTTCATAGAAGTGAAGTAAGTTGAATAAGCAAGGTGACTACAAACTCCTTTCGCTCATTGTAGAAACCTCTTCACTTTCAATGGAAAATACCAGAAAAGTGCAGGTTATTGGCACCACTATTATCTGGGTATTTTGTGAAGTGAGAACTTTGTTATTTCTGGAGATAAAATTAACAAAGCCTGTCTGAACATCAGTAGAGAGGGAGTGGAAGAACAGACTTTCATCTAGAGAAAATGAATATGCATAAGCAATGTCTTGTCTAGGCATATATGACCCTTCATATAAAACCTGTCAGGTGAAATTGTTATTTGTCTTTTGTGCTGATTTTTTTTTAAGATTTGAAAGCTGACCAAGAGATGAGTGACTGTATTGATGAACAAGATGCTGACCTTGCCCTGTTAAAGTAAATGGAGTTTCTGTAACCAACTTTAGGAATTAGATCTTGTCTTTTCTTTTCCTTAACAGAATATGTTCTAAATTTCCCCATCATCATTGAGTTCTAAAAATCTTCTAATCTTCAAATTTAGTTAAAAATCATAACAATGTAGTGTATTTGTTTTGTTTTGGTTTTTTTAATAATTTGGCAGTCAAGCTGTTGCAGAGAAGTAGTCTGAAGCTCATACAATGCTAGAAAATATACGCTGGAAATGCTGCTTCCTATCTGAAAAAACTTCAGCTCAGAAAATACCATATGTCCCAGTTAACTAAATAAGATATGTCATTAAGACGTTATTTGGAGGAATCAAAATGAATTGCTCTGCATATTATCTTAAGTACCCTTTTCTGTTTTATATTTATCTATATAGAGTTTCATATTCTCTCTCATTTCCCTGTTACAGAGTAAATAAATATTAATTTAAAAAGACTGGTTATAGTCATCAAAAGGCTTTTGAGTGAATAGGTCTTGTACGCTGGTGGAAAACCTGTTGAACGCTGGCTATGTGGAGAAGTTTCCAGAGTTCATGGAAATACTGAGGTGTCTTTGCTCTAATACCACTATTGCTAAGACTTGGAGATACTTAAGTTTTTTCACCTAAGGCTGTATTGCTAATACATTCTATTTGGAACTGTATGTGGAAGCTAACACTGAGTTCTTTTTGTGTGTAGCCCTTGTATAAAATATTTCATAATAAACCTGTACTGTAGATGAAAATATGGATGACCTTATAAAAAATGTGTACTACTCCGCTGACAATTGGACATCTCTGGACATCTCTGATTTCCCTCCTCTTCCCCAGCACTGACAAAGCACAGGTCAGTGTCTTCAATGTAGTGTTATTCAAGGAGCTTTAACTGTTCCTAAGTGGATATGCTTAAGCAGAAACTATGAAGGTGTTACGTATCAGTTGAGAAAGATAATTTAATTGAAAACCAGCTTTTGAGGGGTTTTTTCTCCACTTGGAATGATAAATGGAATTGTGTGGTAATTTCCACTCTCTTGAAAACTGCAGTCTTCTGTTTGGGAAAAACATAGCTAGTTGTCTGTCCAGCCTGGGAGATCTGGCAGAAGACTTTTCTTTGCTACATCAGGAACAGTTTTTGAATGTGAATCGAGTAAGCCGAGCAAAACGTGATTCTGAATGTTGGTCTCACACATCAGATCAGTGGTCTTGTGACCACAATACAGCACGGGAATCCATTTAGCACTGTTATCATTGGTGACTTGAGTCATTGTAGTTAAATTTTGAATTTTCCTATTGTCATTTCTTGCTATGTTTTAGTGTCTTCTTTGCTCCTGAAATGTGTTTCTGAAAGCATTTCCCAAAGTTCATTGTATTAAAGTGCTCCAGGAGTCTATCCCCAGCACTTACACAAATTTTAAAGGACTGTGTCTTTCCACAAGAGAAAATTCTGGGAGAGGATTACAGTATTATTAGCCTTCAAGGAACTGCATTCCCACTGTAAAATGATGCAGTTTCACTAGATTTTAAATGGCATTTACAGTTTAGCCAGACTAGGCAATTTCCTAGGTGGTGAGTTTAGGCTATTAGATCTAATTCCATGTCAGAGTCATGTAAAACATTTTGGATGCCATGTTAAGGAAGAATCTCACCCCATTTCAAAGTTTCCTTCTCTTTGCTATGTATCCATTTTCCTAGGGAAAACACTGTTAAACCTGATGCATGAATGCAAACTATTTTAGTTTCGAGAAAAGCATATTTTGATTAAATTTGATCCAGCTGAAGCTGAACTCAATTCTATTAGCTATTAATACGAGCTGCTGCTGAAAAAAAATCAGTGCTGTTTTTTAAGAACTTTAAGTGTTCTCTTGATGTTAAACATTGATAAGATAGGAAGCAAGAACCATAAAAAACCACATATGGAAGAGTATTGCCAACCTGAAAGAAGCATCAGAAACTTCATGTACTAAATTATGAATGCCATTGGTTGTGCAAACCTAGAATGTCATAACAAATTCTGATTATTCTTCTTCTCCTAACATGTGAAGGAACTACTTGTACCACCCAGCTTGAGACATCTGGCTTAAGCTGAACCAAATGGTTGATTAGTTCTTCTAGTTTTCCTCTAAAATGAATGTAAGAATACAGAGAGATTCTACCACAGGACAATACAACCCTCTAGAATCGATTAATCATGATCCTTTCAACCACCGTATCTCCAGACATCCACCTCAACAGCTACTGGTTTAAACTGTTAGTTTTTGGGTGCAGCAACATGAAGAATAACACACTGATCAACATCTGAATATGAGAGTTTAGTAATTCTTCACCGCACAGTAAAACATGTGCTCTGTTGATGGAAATAAGGGTTAAGAAACAGTAAATAAAATGGGAGGGATACATACAGATGGAGATACAGATCAGAAACTCAAAAATATTGGTGAAGTTTTGAAGGTGGTGAGTAGATATGCTTACTTCCTTCTGAAGGTGCCTGAAATAACTTATAGTTTACATTTTATGTTCTGAATGAGGAAGCTGTGTTGATCACATTCCCATTCCAGTTGTCATCTTCTGAATAAGTGCGATGGAGAAAGATGTGTGCCTGAAGGAAGTGATACGTCACGATAGCAATTCTCTAACACGCCAACTATCAGTAATCCTTATTGTCCCATGGCACTAGGTTAGGAAGGAGAAAGCAGTAATCTAGGATGGTAAAAAGGCAAAGTAAATGAAAAATTCAGAAAAGCAGAGATTTCTGGAAGTGTGACTATAAACTTAAAAAATGACATCATTTCATATCAATGACATAGGCAGTGTAAGTAGGCCAGTAGGGACAAAACTGTATGTATGATTTTGTCTGGCTTTGTCATCTGTTAAGAAGAAAGCATCCATTAAAAAATGAAGGTACACCCTTCATCCAAGTGTTACTATATTTAGTACCCCTGCAAGCACTGTTCATACAATGGTAAGTAAACTTAATTTGTGTTTGACTTTTATTCATTGTACCTTGGGTGATTTGTCTTTGCAAACTTCCCCTTAAAGTAATCCTTTCAAAACAATTTCAGTTATGACTTCAAGTGCTGCTAAAGTTTTGTGGAATTTATTGATGCATAAAACTCACAATATAAATATTTCAGAAGGTAAGCTGGAGCAGCAATCGCTTCCACGTCCAAAATTTTCATTTTTTTGTCTACCATACCTTAAGCCTTTACTCTGCCTGAGGTGGAGGGTGGAGTTGTTTGTTCATTTATTTCCCCTGAATTTCAAAATATCTTGGGTCACTAAGTCCCAGGAAGAAAAAAACCCAAAATAAAATCCAAAACTCCACAGTAATCTAACTTGAAGTGCTATGTGACAATTACATATCAAAGAAAAGAATCTTCTTTTAAAAACATAAATGTTGAAACTTGTAGGTGAATTTGTAAGAAGTCAGGACAGAAGCTTAATTTTTTTTCTACTGAATTAACCTCAAATGAATGGGCAAATACGATGTTCTAAATGATATTAAAACCAGACTCAAGTGAGAAAAATATTGCTGGTGTTCTGGAATTAGTCCATGTTCCCTTACTTCAGTGATGTTTCAAAGTTAGAATTGTGCTAGGGTTTTTAATTTATTGTAAGGATTCTCTGAAACAATAGTTGTATGACAAAATGCACCTTATCTTTGTTATTAGTTTGAGGTCAACAGACTTGGTAGATCCAAAAAAGCAGCTCAGCTTGTGATTTTTGTACCCTCTTGCAAGGCAAATCACCTGCAAGTATTGCTGTTTTATTGCATAGGGTAGTAGTGTCTGTGCTATCACTGACTCTCCCCAGCTTAAGCTCAGATCAGTGAATAGTTCATTTCTTCAAAGAAGTTTCACTAATGGGATTTATAGCATTGGAAAGGAGAGATTGTCTAGCCTCCAATCCTTATTTTCCATGTCAGCAGATGTGAGAACAGGAATTTGGGAAAGGAGCCAACTCTTCTGAAAAATAAGTGTAGTATTGTAGTAAAAATGAGGATAGAATTGCACTTGTAGACTGTGTAGACAACCATGAAGTATGACCAGTAACTCTATGTCCTGCAGCTTGTGAACGAGCCCTGTATTTTCCTGACCCTACAGTGGTCCCAGAGAGTATTAAATACTTTTGAGGAAGGTAACAGAATGTTACAGTGCATGTACACACCATCTAGGTGTTAAACATGTATTTAAATATTTTATGTAGTCTAATAAAGACATTGAACTTGACTTCAAAGATGGTATCTTTTTCGGTTCTTATGGCCAGACTGAGAACTGCTCGGATTCCTACTATACTGAGAGAAAACTACCTCTGCTATGACACCCTTTCCATTAATTTTTTGGAATATTTTCTTAGAGCAGCCACAGTCTCCTAAAGAAAACTGCAACATAAATAAATGTAAATGAATTGTATAAGACAGGCCTTGGACAAAAAGGAGAAAGGAAGTTAGTAAAAAAGTCAGTATGACATACTTCTTGATACATATTTTCTTTATACATAAATACTTACTTTCCTCTTCCTAGAATTTTCAGGTTCTAATACTGTCAAACAGATTCTTTGTCATTAACTCCAGTATTTTCTGAGTGAGGTCTATATTGTTTTCCTCCAAGTAATTTTTAAGAGTCTATAGCAATAGAAAACAAACAAACAAACAATAAAAGCCCCTTCAAGATAAAACTTTATCCTGGGTTTTCTCATAATAAATGTCCTCCTTCAAGTAGGGAAAGAAAAGCAATCTGTTTTTCAGCATTTCCTGGGAAATATTTTCTATGTACGGAGATATTGGGTATTCAGTGAGGAGGTTTTGAGATAAAAACTCAGAACAGGTATTTAATGCTATTTGTACAAGGTGCTCCAGAAAAGTTTATCTACTGCTATGATTAAGAGGAGCAAACTTGTTTATTTATTCTGGCCTCCCATTCATTCTTCGTGTTTTTACATTCTCTTAGCAGTTAAGACGCAGGTAAAAGCTGTTTTTCTTGCATACTATACTCTTCCTTTCCATCAGAGCACCTCTGCTAGACTAATTTGTCCCTTATGTAATTAAACTTTGTTCTAAACTCTGGCCAAAGAGAAGATACATTTTCTTTCCTTTAGGCAGCTCTTCTACAATCAACCACTTGCAAAATAAATTATGTGGATTTTTTTTTCCTGTTTTTGACTTTTCAAACAAAATATTTTGAATTTTCTTATCATTTAGCACCACGTATGTGCTAATAGATTTAAAAATTTTTTCAGGCACAAAATGACTATTCAGTTATGTAGGTTTGACTCCTGCATACACAGGTCAGAGAATATTATAAATTGGCCTTTATTAATTCCAGTTAATTCCAGCTAATACGTGTCTTCTATAGACAGTTTCAAGCTAAATACTTCAAAAATGGAATATCTGGCACTTAATTGCTGTTTGTTTGTTTGTTTGTTTGTTTTCTGGTGCTTAACTGCCCTTAATGTTAGAAAACTGTTTCTTACTCCATTTAGAATTTGTCTTGATACAGCTTCTGAATGCCGTAGCTCATTCTGCTCTCTGCCAGAGAAAGGAGCTTTTCTTGCACCCTATTTACTATCCATCCGTATACTTGATATGCCACAACTGGCGACCTCTTGGTCTTTTTGCTGCATGAACCAGGATGAGCCTAAGCATTTGTGGTTTGTTTCATTCCAGTAAAACATGGAAAGGAGCGCACAGCTTTTGGCTGTGATGTGCTTCGGGTGCACTTGCTGGGTGAACAAACAAATTCTGTACACGATCAAGCCGTTACTGGGTGTGACCCTTGAATGCTGGTCAACTTTTAGAAATGAAAATAAATAAATGACAGTTATTTTAGTTCTTTTATCAAGATAATCATGGAAATCGTGCTCATCAGAGTATGTATTCTGGTTAATGAGAGCTGTTTGAAAAATGGTTTGCAAATTTCAGTTCTGAACTTCTGTTTCTGAGGGGCTTATAATTCTTGAAGAAGGAGGGGGGGGGGGGTGTTAAATTGGGATCATAATTTACCAGAGATGTGTTACTTTCTTTTCTTTTCCCTTTCTGTTTACATTCAGTTCTTAGAATTCACATACTAACGATATTAATGAAAAACGAGAAAACAAGATTCAGCTGTGGAAACATGATACTGTAAACATATGGTGTTTATTTCCTTCTAGTGAACTGCATTGGGTTTTTTGGCATTAGAATATAATGTGCATAGAGAGTAGCCATGTTGGCAGAACTTGCCTGTAATTGCTCTAAAGCTACGTAAATAGACCATAAAAGGCTTTTAAAGAAGACATTATGTTCTGCTGGTTCAATGATCCATGTTTGAGAAAATACCTCTTGAGCCAACAGAGTGGAGTGCAAGTCCTGTTTGTGTTGAATCATTTAAAGTCAGCATTTAATCAGGTAATCTGATGTTATTTGTGCGGGGTACTAATCTGTTAGTGCCTTTAAATTAAATTTTGTATCCTTTGGTCCCTCTTTTTGTCCTCACCTTAGCATCTCTCAATCATTTAAGGAAGAAGTTTTTCACAATGAGGGCGGTGAAGCACTGGAACAGGTTGCCCAGAGAGGTGGTAGATGCCCCATCCCTGGAAACATTCAAGGTCAGGCTGGACGGGGCTCTGGGCAACCTGATCTAGTTGAGGATGTCCCTGCTCATTGCAGGGGGGTTGGTCTAGGTGACCTTTAAAGGTCCCTTCCAACCCAAACTATTCTATGATTCTATGATTCTATGATTTAATTCTGCAGAAAACAGACTTGCTAAAACAATGATTCAGACAATTTAGAAGCTCATTGTCATCACAATGGTAATGTTCTCCATCTGACTCACTGGTTGTGACAATACTATAGTTTGTCTACAAACCAAATGGGTTTGTAGTCAAATAACCTCCATATATTCAGCAGGAAATCAGCAGGTCAGCAATTAGCCGTGGAGAAACCACACAACTGTTATCTTCTTACCCATGCACTTTCAAAGATATATTTTCAAGATGTAGTTGAAATCTATTATTTATACGGGGACCTAGGGAAGGGACAGAAAAGACTTGCTGTGAAAAATATTGAAGACGTATGTATATCTTCACCTTGGTACAAGATTTTATAACAGAACAATCAAGCATGTCACTGATATTTCTTTAAAATATCCTCAGTGATGCTGATTCACAAAGCATTTGTATTCTATATAGGGATTTCCTTGCTCTGTCCTCAAGTAGCTTGTTATGAGAAACACACATGATTTATCAGTGTTTGGAATCTGCCTTTATATAACCTTGTAGAGTTCTTGAATGTATGAAGTTCTTAATAGAAAAAGTGAATTATTTCTGGTCCAAATGCCACATAGTAATGAATTTCTCTTAATATCTCATAGTTTTACCCTATACTGGCACCCTGAAGTGTCAGGAAAGAAATGAAAGTGAGATTGTGGCTGTGGATTAAATGTAAATGATGTGTATTGTACATTTGACAGCTTGTTTCTTCCTGTTCTAAATTGGTTCTACAGCAAGTTTATTACTACAATCTCTGAATGACCTGTCAAAAGTTTCATAGTGTGAACTGTAAGATGAATCAATTAGTAGTTTATTGTCTATATTGTAAGTATTTTATGTTTTATTTGGGTTTGTTAAAAGGGAGCAACCAAGTTATGACAGGTAGAAAAAACCTGTTACAGCGTAGTCATTTGTCAAATATCCCTACATGGGTTCTTCTAACATTATAATTATGATCACATATACAATGAGTGTAACAAGATGGAAGCTAGAGAACCTTGTAATATTTAGCAGTCTTGTTTTGTATTTTTATTAAGTGGGTATTTTTTACCTTTTAAATGTGTATTACAGAAGTTAAATGGAAGAGGTAAACATAGATAGAGGAACACAGTCAGAGAAAGCGGTTCTCTCTCTCCTAAAGAGTCCTCCTTTCTAATGGCAACTAAATGCTTGCTCATTTGTTTTAATTGAGATCATGACATTTATGTGGACAGAAACCTGTCACCTCTGATTATATGAGAACTAATGAAGTTCTACACTGTTGTATAATGTCAAGAAATGTAATGAATCATTAGATTAGGTTGCATCATTTGATACAATTAGTATCACATTGAGTAATTTTTCAATGTTTCAGTATTCAAGCAGTTGAAAACTAGAAATTTATACAAACACACAGAGAGAAAATAAACCCAGAATATTTTAAATAACTCCTAGGTGATTTCCTGCTCTGCAAAAGATCAACAAAATGTATGGTTCAAGTAAATTGTAAGAATTCTTGTGGTTGATCTCATTTGCATGTCATGATACCATGGATCAGATAAAATGATGTATTGCCAGACATAGAAAAATATTTTATGATGTATTTAAAGTACTGGAAGTTATATGTCATTTCAAGGCAAATAGAAAGTCAAGCAGAAACCCACTTTGCAACTGAAGAACTGTTTTAGAAAATATGGGTGATTGATAGCTGTTTATTAAACCTAATGTAGCAGTACTGTTAAGCAAAATGCTTAGTAAGGTGCTCAGCAGTGATGAGAGCAGAATAGGATGCTAAGTGGTCCTGAGGAAAAAGTGATACTTAGTAATTTTTTGAAGTGTTAGCTGTTTGTTGGTACTAGCCACTAAGTTTGTATTAGCTGAAAATATTTCTCTCTGCCTTTAATTTTCTCTGACAATGGAATAGAGAAGAGTAAGTCAATAGTTTTCCAAGTAGAAAAGGTTTTTCTTAAAGTACTCCCCCTTTGCATGCTCATCTTATGTGTAGTAGTATGAGTACTATGCAAAAAGAATCACTCAAGTTTGGTTGGAGGTGATTCCCCCAAATCGTACCAGTCAGAAAAGACTGAAGCTAGATGTCACAAAGAGGTAAGAAAGAGAGGTGTAAGAGTCTCTTTCAAATGTTTTTGATAGAACTGGTTTTCTCTTGGGTTTGTTTCTGCTCTTGCATTTATTTGGAATGAGATATTGCATTTAGGTAATACCATTTGCTATTAGTTTCAGGGCAGGCTGAAGTATCTGTGGTCCTCAAGCTCCAGTTCTAGCACCTCACAACTTATTTGAGCGGTGGTAAGGATTGATTATTTAATTCTTGTAGAGTGCTTCAAACGTGACAAGCACTGTGCAAGTGCTAAAAATTATTAATAACCTCATCTGTTAGTAAGAGTAATGCTTGCAGTGTTTGAAAGTATACTTGTAAAAAATGGTTGTTACAATTATCAAATATTTTTGTTTATTTTGGAGCTTAATTGTTTGCAAAAGCCATTTATGCCTAACCTGGTATTGTTCCTTACACTATTATTTTATCATAGAAATTCATAGGGTCAGCGTTTGTAAATGCAATTTCTATTGTAAGCAATAGTCTTACTGAAGGGGGTGTGCACTGGTCTAGCAGTGTTCAGAAATGTGTCAGTAATGAGTCAGTCATGTGAATGAAAAAAAGCAGGCTGAAAATGTGATGCAAGTTTGGTCAGCTAACTAAAATGACATTTATCTACTTACGGCAGAAACGGACCGGCCTAAAGGAAGTAAACAAAATTATGCTAGTTTATCCCAGATGAGGATTAGAATTTAAAACACCTTGAATACACACTGCTTTACAAGCGGAAAATGTTACATTTCTATTTGTCACTGAATTTCCTCTCATGTATATAGTACCAGTTACAGGGTGATTAAGCAGCTGTTGATTTCTTTCAAGATGAAATTAAGAACCACTTTTTAAAGTCCTTTGCCTCTTAAAAATAGAAAACTAATTGAAAAATCCTGGAAAGACCGGAAAATGAGACACACCAGTTCTGTAGTATCCTGTGTTGATATTGATGGTTTTAATAGTATTATTATTTTGCTATTAATTCAGTATGTTTAGTGTTCCAGATACTGTAATAAAAAATATGCACCTTCAGGCTTAATGCATAGTTCAGGAAATGAACCAACAATGGGGTACCAAGCGAATATAATCTGTTGTTCTAGCACTAAGAAGGTCTGGCAGCATTTGTGCTTGACTAGAACTCCACATTAATGCAAATTTATAACCACTGAGTTTGTGATTAACCTTCACTGTTTGTGTGAAGCTCATTACGAATACTGACCACTGAGATGAATATTCCATTGTAGATTAATGTTAATATGACCCTAATCTGCAATCAGGTGGAATGACTCTTCCTGACCTTGTAAAGATGTAGGTGAGATTTAGGGTGCAACATCTGAGCACTTTTGAGTGTGGTCCTGAACAGATCATCTTATTTTTAATTCTTGGAGGCCTCAAAAATTTTGTGAATTTCCAAAGTGGCAAACAAAGGTCTAATTTTTTCACAGAAAACAGACTGATTATTCAAATTGGGTATTATGGCACTTCATTGCAGGCCCTGATTGTCTTTCATCTCATTAAAAAGCTGTTGAAAAATAATTTATGATTTAGTTGCTAACAGATGATAAAATATTCATTTGAGATAATGGCACAATCAGATTATATTTTATTGCTCAATGTTTATTGGTCTTGATAAAGGGACAGTGAATTAATTATACCTCTCTTTTACCATCTCAGTAACATGAAGAAATATCACTACTGGGAAAGAAATTACTTCATTCAGAGAAGAGTCTTTTCTGTTTTAATTACATAATTTCAGGTAATAAAAGAAATAGCCATTACTATTCTGTGTCTCATATAACTCATTTTGAAACTATTTCCAAACTGGTTTTGGAAAAATGACCCAGTGAACAAGTATTTCAAGGTGAAAGTAAAGTCTTACTGTTCTATTCCTTCTTCATATACTCAGGATCAGAAAAATACCAGGAATTTACTTTGTTGTTGTTGTTGTAACTGTTTTTGGGTTTTTTTGTTTGGATTGGTTTTGGGTTATTTTGTAATGAAGAAAAATTAGTTGCTTTTCCTTTACCATTGTTAAGGGTTTACTGTAGCACTTTGGGAATTAATTATAATCATGTTTCCTATAACATATTTGATTTTACTATCATCATGCTTCATTTGTAAACTGTAAACACAAGTCCGTGTGGGAAATCCAAGAATAAACATACTGACTTTGACTCAGAGCTGCTGAGATGAAGCTATTTTATAATGCTCATATGACACGTGTTTGCCCCTTGTGCGTGACGATTGCTGCAGTCCGGGGCGCTTCTGAGGGTGTATGACGAGTGTTTGCCCCTTGCGTGCACCAATTTCAGTGCACCAGGGCACTTCCGAGGGAGTACGACGTGTGTTTGCCCCTTGCACGTGCCGATTTCTGCACTCTGGGGCTCCTCCAAGCACGTACGAGATGTGTTTGCCCCTTGCGCAAGCCAGTTTCTGGGCTCTGGGGCTCCTCCGAGGTCATACAACGTGTCTTTGCCCCTTGCAAGCGCCAGTTTCCCTGCTCCAGGGCTCCTCCAAGGGCATATGAGGTGTGTTTGCCCCTTACGCGTACCGGTTTCGATGCTCTGGGGCTCCTCCGAGGGCATACAATGTGCGTTTGCACCTCACACGTGCTGATTTTCGCACTCTGGGGCTCCTCTGAAGGCGTGTGATGCGTTTACCCATTGCACGTGCTGATTTCAGTGCTCTGGGCCTCCTCTGAGGGCATACGACATGTGTTTGCCCCTTGTGCCTACCGATTTCTGCCATCTGGGACTCCGCCGACAGCGTACAACACGTGTTTGCCCCTTGCGCGTACTGATTTCCATGCTCCAGGGCTTTTCTGAGGGTGTACGATGCGTGTTTGCCCTTTGTACCTGCCAATTTATGCACTGCGGGCCTCCTTGAAGGGCATACGACGTGTTTGTATTCTTTGCGTGTGGCGGTTTCTGTGCTGTGGGGCTCTTCCGAAGGTGTACGATGCTTGTTTTTCCCTTGTGCGTGCCAGTTTCCAAGCTCTGGGGCTCTTCCGAGAGCATATGACCTGTGTGTGCTGGTTTCTGCACTCCAGGGCTGCTCTGAGCGCATACAACATGTGTTTACCCCTTGTGCGTGCCAATTTCAACGCTCCGGGATTCCTTCCAGGGCATACAATAGGTATTTGCCCCTTGCGAATTTCTGCACTCTGGGGCTCCTCCTAAGGCCTCCAATTCGTGTTTGCCCCTTGCATGTGCTGATTTCTGTGCTCTGCAGCTCCTCCAAGCGTGTACGACTTGTTTGCCCTTTGTGTGTGCCTATTTCCACACTCCGTGGCTCCTCTGAGGGTGTATGACTTGTGTTTGCCCCTTGCACGTGCAGTTTTCAACACTCCAGGGCTCTTCGGAGGGTGTATGACATGTTTTCCCCTTGTGTCTGCCAGTTTCCACGCTCCAGGGCTCCTATGAGGGTGTACAATGTGTGTTTGCCCCTTCCACATGACAGTTTCTACGCTCCAGGACTCTTCTGAGGGCATACGAAGCACGTTTACCCCTTTAGCATGCCAGTTTATGTGCTCTGGGGCTCCTCCGAGTGTGTACTATGCGTGTTTGCCCCTTGTGTGTTTCGGTTTCTGCACTCCAGGGCTGCTCCAAGTGTGTACGACTTGTGTTTGCCCATTGCACATGCCAGTTTCCACACTCTGAGGTTCCTCCAAGGTTGTACAATGCATGTGTACTCTTTGCACATGCCGATTTCCACACTCCAGGGCTCTTTTGAGGGTGTATGGTGCGTGTTTTGCTCTTGCACATGCCGATTTCTGCACTCTGGGGCTCTTCCAAGAGTGTACGACGTGTTTGCCTCTTGCATGTGTCATTTTTTGTGCTACAGGCCTTCTTGGAGGGTGTACAAGGTGTGTTTATGCCTTATGTGTTTCAGTTTCCACACTCCAGGGCTGCTCCAAGAGCATACAACACGTGTTTGCTTCTTGTGTGTGCCAGTTTCTGTGCTCCAGGGCTCCTCCAAGGGCGTACAACGTGTGTTTGCCCCTTGCATGTGCTGGTTTCTGCACTCCGGAGCTGCTCTGAGGGTTTACAATGTGCGTTTGCCCCTTGCACGTGTCGTTTTCTGTGATCTGGTACTCCTCCGACAGCGTATGAGACATGTTTGCCCCTTGCGCGTGCCACTTTCCATGCTCCAGGGCTCCTCCTATGGCCTACAAGGCGTTTGCCCTTTGTGCGTGCCCATTTCCACACTCCGGGGCTTCTCTGAGGGCGTATGACATGTTTTCCCTCTTCCATGTGCCAATTACTGCGCTCGGAGGCTCTTCCAAAGGCATCCAATGCATGTTTGTCCCTTGCACCTGCCAGTTTCCATGATCTGGGGCTCCTCCGAGGGCATAAGAGGCATGTTTGTCCCTTGTGTGTGCCAGTTTCCACGTTCTGAGGCTCCTCCGAGGTCGTACAAGGCATCTTTACCCTTCGTGCATGCCTGTTTCCATGCTCCAGGGCTTTTCCGTGGGCATACGACACGTTTGCCCCTTGTGTGTTTTAGTTTCCATGCTCCAGGGCTACTCTAAGAGTGTATGACGCATGTTTGCCCCTTGTGTGTGCCAGTTTCTGTGCTCTGGAACTCCTCCAAGGTCGTATGATGCGTGTTTCCCCCTTGCACGTGCTGATTTTTGCACTTCGAGGCTTCTCTGAGGGCATACGGGGCATATTTGCCCCTTCCATGTGCCTATGTCTGCACTCTGGGACTCCTCTGAGGGTGTAAGATGCGTGTTTTCCCCTTGAGCTTTTCTGTGCTCCGGGGCTCTTCCAAGGGCCTACGAGACGTGTTTGCCCCTTGTACGTGCCAGTTTCCACGCTCCAGGGCTCCTCCAAGAGTGTATGACGCGTGTTTGCCTCTTGCACATGACAGTTTCCATGCTCCAGGGCTCCTAGGAGGGTGTATGAAGCGTGTTTGCCCCTTGTGCATGCTGGTTTCCGTGCTCTGGGGCTCCTCCGAGGGCATACGAGGTGCCTTTACCCCTTGCGTGTGCCAGTTTCTGCGCTTCGGGACTCTTGCATGGGTATACTACACGTTTGCCCCGTGTGTTTCGGTTTCTGCACTCCAGGGCTGCTCCGAGTGTGTACGACGTGTGTTTGCCCGTTGCACGTGCCAGTTTCCACGCTCCGGGGTTCCTCCGAGGTCATACAACACGTGCGTACTCTGCACGTGCCGATTTCCACACGCCGGGGCTCTTCTGAGGGCGTGAGATGTGTTAGCCCCTTGCGCGTGCCGGTTTCTGCGCTCCAGGGTTCCTCCAAGGTCATATAACACTTGTGTCCTCTTTGCATGTGCCGATTTCCGTACTCCAGGGCTCTTCTGAGGGTGTGTGAGGCGAGTTAGCCCCTTGCGCATGCCGGTTTCTGTGCTCCGGGTTTCCTCCCTTGTGCCTGCTGGTTTCCATGCTCCAGGGCTCCTCCACAGATGAATGACACAACTAATTTTCAGTTGAATTAATTAATCAGTTAAAGCAGATGTGTTTTGTTCCTTTTTAGGATATTTTGAAAATGCTGAGTGACCTCAAACAGATTTAAAAAATGTTAAATTTTTGCATTCATAGCTGTTTTAACCTTCCTTGTTTCAGCTGGAAAATGACAAGGACTTATGGTTGGATTATGCTATTTTATTTTTCTGTTTTGTCTTAAATCTCTTCTTTCCCTCTTTGCCTCCCCATCTCTTATTGATGCATCACTGAAAGAGGTGGTGTAAAGACAATTTCTTTGTTCACAAGTGCATTGGCCTGGGAGCACAGTCTTGAGGAAACACCAGGAGGAGTCATGTGGAGAACATCACAGACTTTATGCATCAGTGTCAAACAAAAATGAATAGCACCATACAGAAACCTGCCCAAAATGTTGGTGGTAGAGAAAGTCTGACAGATCATGACAGAAGTTGCTTGCTTCTGTTGTTTGGGGTTTTTTTGTTTGTTTTGGGTTGGGTTGGGGTTTTTTGTTGTTTTTTTTCTCTTTTTTTTTTGTTGTTTGTGGTGGTCTTGCTGGTTTGGGGTTTTTTTTGGTTTGGTTTTGGATTTTTTTGTAACCAAGAAAACTTATTTGCTTCTCCTTTGCCTTTGTTAAGGGTTTACTGTAGCGCTTTGGGAATTACTTGTAATCGTGTTTTCTGTAGCATATTTGATTTCACTATCCTTGTGCTTCATTTGTAACTGTAAATGCAAGTCAATGTAGGAAATCCAAGAAGAAACATATTGACTTTAATGCCAAATTTTAGAAAGGGATAAATGAGTGGGGGTATGTCTCTCAGGAGATTAAACATAGGACTTTTTCTTATTGCCATGTCAACAAGTGTACATGTCTGGGGGCTAATGGTGTCATACATTGGGAAATATTTGTTGGGGACAGTGGTTAATTTACTCAGCAGACAGAAAGAAGTAGTACATGTAATGAGAGAAATCAAGTTGGCAATAGTGTTCTTGAATCCTAAAATACATTATGTATAGTAAATACACAGAATGTGAAGCTTATGACTGCAAAATAATCCAGTTTTTAAAGTTCATGTGGTTTTAAAGGATTAGTGAGTCTTGTTCTCTGATTTGTGTAAGGAAAGACCTGTATATAATTTAGTAGCGGGTCAACAGATGAACTTGGAAATATCTTATGCAGATTAGATTGAATACCTAATTTCATCTAATTAACAGCAACAGCCAAGTAACTGGAATGAAAAAGAAGATGTTGTTTAGAGGCATCTAATTTGCATACTCAGAAATTTCAGTTTACACCCTTCTTTGCCTCCTTTCCCGTGTTTGTTTTTTGTTTGTTTGTTTGTTTTTTCTTTTTCTCTTTGTCTTTAGCAGCAGTAGATAATGTAGCTGATGTTGCACTACAATTAATTCACCATGGAAATATTCAGAGCATGACTGAGAAGTTCTTCAAAAATGTTCTCTTCCATAGAGAAGACTTTTCAAAGAGAGTTTGACATAAAAACATGTGACCTACTTTATTAGAATTTTCAGCTCCATTCAGGTGGATTTTTGGTAACAGATGAGAGAAACCAAGACGAGGAGCTGGAAAGTGGTCTGATGCACTTGAAACAGCTCTCTGATCTCTGCAATTGAGAAAAAAAGATCTTAGGCTTCTCCACCTACGTTCACCCAGAGACTGATCATGTCATGCAATGGCACTCAGGCAGATGTCAGGGTCTGGTGATATGACCGTGGTATGAACTGGACAAGCGTAGACTTAAGCTTGCTTCTCTCATCTGGAACAAATGCTGTAATCCCAAAGACACTAGTTTTAATAAAGTAAGTCACATGTTTTCATGTCAAACTCTCTTTGAAACATCTTTCATATATTTCCATGTGAAATGTAGACATTCCTGAAATTGCGAAAATTTTCAAGGATCAAACAAAGGATTTCTTGCTCCATGGGATTTTTGACAATCAACTAGGCTCAGTATAGCCAAAAAGCCATGTCCTGAAAATCAAGACTAGAAAAATATATTGGCAGCAGGTTAAACATATAGTATGTCTAGTCAGACAGCTAGAAAAAAATCTTTGAACAGTAGTGTTCTATTCAAACATTTAAATAACTTTAAAGCTGCTCTTCCATTTCTCATGTGTAATGACTGATCTTTGGTCTTATTGAAAAGTGATTACTACATTTTTGGGACATGTGACTTTTTTGTTTTTGAGTTTTTTAAATACTTTAATATTCAAGCATTTTTTACACTTGAGAGAATTTCTATAATTCACATGTAATTATTATGTTTCATGTGTTCAGAAGTTCAATTTAACATTACTGTGAGCTTTCTTGGATATAGTGAAGATAAAAAAGATAGTATTTTAAATAGAACTATCTAAAAGATAATGATGCTTTTTCACAGTATCTATGAGATTTCAGAATTTGTTTCCATCCCATATTGGAAGTGACCGGACAGTCTTCTGAATCTGAAGAAGTCTTCATTGGAAAAAACAATACTGCATCTCTGAAAAACTTTTGAACACCTATGAAATAAATTTTCACTGAATATTTTCTAATCAATAGTAGTCTCACAGTTCAAATTACATTTGTGTCAAAGAGAGTCTCCTGCAGTGCCTTGAACCATTAATCTCTCAATTCTAAGTAGAGGCCATTGTCTGTAGCTGTTGGGTTTTTGGTGTGTTTTTGTTGTCATTTTGTGTGCAAGTTATGCTGTCTCCTCTCCTGTCAGAAAAGTCCCCATGCTTGTGAAAATGTAGACTTTTTGACCAGTGCCACTCAGCTGATTTTTTTCTTGATTGAATTTCCATGTATGCCGTAGTAGGCTTGTGGGTGTCACAGGACATTAAAGTAAGGGTTAGGTGTCAGCTAAATTGGCCTTTGCCCAGTATTACACCTCAAATCAAAAGTGGGAGAAAAACAAATATAGAGTTTGGGTGGTGGTTTATGAAAACATCCTCTGCATTAGGAAATACTTCCACAGAAATCACTGAACTCCTTAATCTTTGAGCAGTGAAACATGACGTTTCCCTTCAGGAACTGCAAAGTTAATGCAGTGTCTGAGGAAGAAATGGTAACTCTCAGTGGTGAACTTCCCATGCTCCTCATATAATAAGGAGAAGGGGAATGCATTTATAGCTATTGCTGTTGGTGGGGGAGCAAAAAAATGAGGAAAGATCATATTTTGTTCAGAAAGTAGAAACATTTTACAGTGTATTGGATGGAGGAAAGCAGTGTAGACTTGCAAGGTTGATTTTTCTTTTGTTGTCAGCATGTTATGTAGTAGGACTGGAGTTCTCAAAGATTGCCTATATTAATATAGGTAGCTATTACTGTTACTATAGTAATAGAATAAATATTGCTTTGAGTGGTAAACTGCTGCATGATTAGAAATACACAGTTTATAATCATGCTTAGCTGGATGAACATGTTTTCTACTTGATGGTCTTCAAGAAGGCAACTGGTTGAGGTTAAAGAGGTTTCAGAGTGTGAACGGATAATTAAGACAATTTGCCATCTGCCAAGCAGGAAAAAGAACAGTCAAAATAGAATCATATACTCCAATGGGGTACCATAGTAATAGCTGGTAGCAATTATACCTGTTGTCCCAGTGATTATTATTTCATTAGGCTCAAGACTAAAATGATTCCTTTGCTTGTGTAGAGAGGAGTGTGGCTTCTGAGTACAGCAATCTCACGGTACGTATGGACTGCTGCCATCCATTTGTCACACACAAGAAAAAGGATATTACATAGAACAAAAATTGCAATTTTATTCGTTTCTTTGGAGACGCTGTTCTATGTCTCTACCTTTAGTTGGTCATTTTATTTGTGTAAATATATTCCTAAGGAGTTTTAAAAGCAGTCATTACTGATAACGCATTTAAAATTGAGGTCAGCCTGATTAATATTCAACCCTGATAGATACATAGTTTGAGCTAGAACCATGTAAAATATCCAAAATGCGAAATCATTGAGCACTTAAGGAACTGAGACTTTTACACCAGATATAAGCCAGACTCTACAGTGCATCATTAGCAGAGGCAGTTTTTTCTGTGTCAGAATTTAAGTTTTAGATTTATTGAAGGTGAAAAATCAGAAAGAGACTGCCACTGAGGTGCAAACTCATACATGTTGAAACAAAGGGAAAGGCTCCAAGAAATGTACTGAATTCAATGTTTCTGAGAGATGGGTGGCTTTACAAATCAAACACAATCTGTAACCCCGTTGCACCAGAAAATTACAGCAGCCATTGCTGAAAATAAATAACCACCAATGAATCATCATCTGTCCAGATGAGAGACGTGCAACAAGCTACAGGTACACCTGAATGTGGGTAAAAGGGTAATAACTGCTGCTTATTCCTCTTACACACTCCCCCAGGTTAGAAGGTATCTCTCTCTTGGATGGAGTAGGAGGGAAGGAAGTGGATACTAACTCTGCGCATTAGTTTTGATGCTGTGTTTAAAATGCCTCATGGTACACTATGAAAGTTATTAGCTATCTTGACACACCGTAATATAGTAAATTACGTGGAAGGCAATGTAATGCAACATGATAGATCATCAATCTGTTATACCAGGTTAAAAAATTTAAAATAGAAATAAACTCCTACCTTCTCTGAATAAATGATCTTTGGAAAAGAATTCAGCAGATTACCCACAAGTTTACCACCTGGATGTCTCTAATGCAAAAATTAATGACTGTGGCTTTTGACCATCTGTTTTACAAGTATTCTGGCAGGTGTGAATACCTGCTACCCAACACTAAAGGTGGGTTGTGGAAAATAACACTTTTTCAGGCCAATTATCTTCCTATACACCGTTAGAAAAAAGTTGTTTGTGAAAGCTTAGAACCCTGTGGCTTTTTATACATGTACAGGTAATGGAACAGTACTGTCTAAATACTTATCAAGGCATCTACCATACAAATATTAAATACTGATGAAGATTTTGAAGGAATCATTAAAGTTAAACCTACATTTCATACTTTGTTATCATGGCTTTCAGATTCCATTCCAAATCTTGATTGCTAGAACGTGCCTTTTCTGTTCTTCAATAAGGGTAATCTAAGGTTGCCGTATAAAAGGCCATGGACCATCTTCTACACCGCAGAAAACTAAAAATCTTTCTGCTTTCAAATAGTAGATAATCTCTTTGTTAGCTTGGAAGTGGAGGGTACATTTGGTTTCCCCCTTTCTCAGGTATAGAATGTGTATGTGTGTGTATATTTGCAGGGTAGAGGAGGGAGGATGTCCATTTACTTTTTAACCTGGAAAATGTCTATTGAAAATTATGTGTTGCAACTTATTTCAGTGTATTATTTAAGACTACCAAATATTTTATTTCCAAAAGTGTTTTTAGGATTCATATGCTTCTAGTCTCTTAAAGAGGATAGAAAGTGAAGGGGAGGAGAAAGGAATAAAAACAATTGGGAGCCAAGAGAGAACAACCTGTTTTGACCTGCTGTTTGAACCCACTGATCTTCCTTCCCTACAGATCGATTTTATTAGTAAATAATTTTTTTTCTTATGTGATATTTGAATCAGGTACCATTCAGAGGATGTATCCAATGAAAACTTCTAAGCACTGACTGCTCACTTTTGTGGGTCCTGTAAAGTGATCTCACATCTCCAAAATAACTGTATTACTATATTAGAATCAGGAACTGCTCTCACATACACATGTATTAGGATGAAGCTATTTCAAATTTAACAGTGTAAAAATATTCACTCATAAACTTAGTTCACTTATTTTTCCCTTTCACGCTGCTTACGTTGTATTTCAATATACTTACTCTTTTCTGTCCCCTCTGCTAACACTAAGTAATATACCTCTTTCTTGGGGTAGAATGGGTTTAGTGTTGTCAGTCATTCAGGTGATTTGATCATTTATAACCAAACAGCTTTGTCTGCTTATAAAACTTTTCAAAAAGAAGAAGTAAAGATTCTACATTAGATCAGATATAATATCTTTTTTTTTCCAGTTTTATAGTCAGTTTTGTGGCACTGATTGTGCTAGTCTGTTTTTCCCTGCTTAATTTAACCTAAGACTTTGTTCTTTTTCTTTTTTAGATTTCTTTCTGTTACATCACACAGATTAATTACTATTGCTAATTAGTACAGATATAGTTTCTTTTTTATTAATTTATATCTCTTTTGTTCCGATGCTTATGAATAATTCTTGCAGCCTGCTTTAATAGTTCTGCAATGCAAAAATGTAGTCCTCCTCCACCATAACAAATTTCAGACATCTTTCCCTCGGTTATCAAGGAGGTAGGGGGAAATCTGTGGAAATGGTTGTAACTGAAGACAATCTCTTTCTTATTATTATCAGTAGTAGGTAAATAGTCTATTCATTTATATTAACTGCCAAGTGAATGAGAAGACACTGGAAATCTGTGAGGTTCACCTTGTAGAGTGCCTGCTGAGATGGGCTGGGTTTAGTTGTCTACAGGATGGGAAGCGTGTACCTGCCCCCAGGTCCGGGGCGCCGCTGCAGCTCCCCTTCATGAAGCAACCTCATACAATGGTCTTCCCGTCCTTACATCTTTGCTGGCCTCCGCTGCCAGCAGCCGTACCCAGGCAGGTTTTTGGCACTAGACACAGGAAGTCCTTCATAGTAGTTATGGTTGCCTCTGATTTTTCTCATTTTTTTTTTAATCCTCACATCTATATTGTCAATACCAGCTTTTGGCAATTGTGATTCCTGGGCACTTGACATCTCATTTTTATCCCGTTTATTTAGCTTGAACCCTTTCGATAGGATAGCTTTTCTACTTGAGAAGATAGAATATCATTAGGAAAACAGTGAGCCAAACAAGATCATAAGAAATATCTGTCACTGTAGTAAATCATTATCAATATTTTTCAGCAATTCACAATGACTTGTGTTTTTTTCTTTTACAACACCTAGATTATCCATATGTGTTTTATATTACATTTGCATATTCAAAATCACGTGTCAAAATCCATTGCCAAATTATTTCTCTAAGGGATTTCTAACCGTTCACTTGTTTATAATCAAATCATTATTAAGTGGTCACCGCCTCAACATTCAGCTATTGACAGGGCATAAATCACATTGTGCGCTTCTGCTCTCTAGGAATTGGGCATCGTCCTTAGAACCAGCAAAATAATATTTGTACATATAAATTTAAACCTTGTTTCCAGAAAAGTGGGTTTGTGTGCAGGACATTAGTGTAAGAAAAGTCGGTGTGAGTGTCCTGGTTGCGGCTGGTATAGGGTTAATTTTCAGCAGCAGCTGGCCGGGGGCTATTCCATACCATGTGACCGTCCTGCTCCCTATATAGGGGGGGCCGGCGCTGGGGACGGGATCGCTGCTGGGAGCGGGCGGGAGCCGCTGCGCTGGGAAGCACCGCTAAGTACGCTCTCTTGTTGCTATTGTTGGGCTTGATTGGTTTGTTTGTTTTCTTTTCCTTTGATGTCCTGTTAAACGGTTGTTAATCCAACCTACGAGTTTTGCCTTTCTTTTTTTCCCCGGTCTCTCCCCATCCCACTGGGAGGGGGGGAGCGAGTGAGCAGCTGTGTGGTGCTCAGCTGCCGGTTGGGGTTAAACCACGACAGTGAGCTCTTATGGAAGAGGAATGTGGTTTTATTATACAAAATCGCTAGGTAACGTGATTTTATCCACTCAGACTCCCACACCCCCAAACGTTAAAACATGTAAATCCAGCTGCTGTAGACAGGATCACTTGTGCACAACACATGACAAGAGGTATTGGCTGTCAAGCCCTCACTATGCCTTCTGGTTCTCTCTCGATTGGTGATGAAAAACTGATTTTTGTACAAATATTATATACCCTCTGAAACAAACCTTTTACTACAGTGTGATCTTTTTGTCCCAGAATTTTTCTTCTCTCAGCTTCCACATGTGTTTATATCTATGCACACAGGGAACCCAATGTGCGCTCAGGCAGCCTGCTCTCAGAGGGGCTATCAGCAGCCACCAAACAAATGTATATGTATATGTAAAAACTTTGTTAAAGCTCCGGCCTGCTGACATAACTCTTCATTTCACGTTTTCTGATTCCTGCTCCTGTCTCAGCTGTTTAACTCTCTTCGAGTCTGGCTCGATAACAGGACTAGACTTACTTTGTACAGGTTCGCTAGCATGGATCTGAATTCAGGTAGTGCTCTTGTCTGGCCACCTTAGAGCAGATCTGCAAACTCTGTACCATCTAGACCCTGGCCTGAACTCTGACTGGGTTCTTATCCTTTCTCATCATTTCCTTGCTTTCTCTGGTTTCTAGATTCAGCTCACATTGACTTAATTCTAGGTTTCAGGCTGAATTCTACTAAATCCTGAGGGTTGCTTCCACTTCAATTATAAGATAGGTTATCATGTTCTGGTCCTTCTTGCTTGGACTGTTTGATTCCAAAAAGGAAATTAACTGACTTTCCTGAGATGAGTGAAATGGGGAGAGCAAATAACCATTAGAAAAAGTAAGTAGAATTTGAAGTTCCACTAAAGAACAGTGTTCATTATATACAGTTATGATCTTAGTAGGTTTCATTTCATGTTTCTTCTTGTTATTACTAGTGGGTTTAATTCTCCTTCTTGCAGGAGGTGGAATTCCTACTAGAAAATTGCTTATTATCTTTATTTGTTATCACATTACTCAAAACACTCCCATTTTCTTGAATTCAGCCTTTTAAAACCTCTATGAACTAACATGGATGTTATTATCTTCACTTAACAGATAAGAAATTGAGACACATAAATCAACTTAGGAATTTGTGAGGATATTAGGAACAGAACTGATACCACATTAGACACAACAAGACCCTGTCACCAGAAGTTCATTCCTCTTTGGAAATTAGATTAGTTGGAATAATGGGGGGCCTGCAGTCTTTCCTGTTTCTAAATATTGATGATGTAGTAAAGCTTGCTTTGAGTATACCCTTATTCTTCAGTCTTCCCATTTATTAATTTTGCCTGAAACACAGTCAGAGTGGGTCAGATGAACTCTTACTAGGGAAGAGCAACTCCCGTGATATAGCCTCTTTATTGTTCTGTTTCTATAACTAATCCTTTGTTTCTTGCGGCAACAATAAAAAGCTGATCAGTAGAGACAAGTGAGAAACCTAATTGTGATAAACTAACTGCATGGCTAGTGGGATGGGTATACCAGAAAAGAAGAAAGAAACAGAAGGAAAGTAAAAAGTAATACATAAATAAAGAAACAAAACACTAGCAACTAAGAGTTACTGAAGAAGTAGACAAAGCTCAAATTTTCTGCCTTTAGGAAGAAATGTGATAGCTCCATGGGATGAGTATGCATGTAAATTGTAGGCTCCTCAAGTATTACAGTGATAGAAAATCATAAACCAAAGAAAATATTTTGTACGTAGCCTCAGCTTTTATGCAGCTCAGAAATTCTCCTGAACCTAATTTGACTTTTTTCCTCTCCTCATTTTGAAATCATCCTTTTTCTAATGTAGACTATTCTTTGACACATGGAAAAGTTCTAGTCTAAATGTCTAGGCATAATTCAGTTTTGCCTTGGCTTATGCTTATCTTAACAATATCACAGTTGACAGTTTTCCTTTCTGTGATTTATACCTGTGTTTTAGGCTTTTTATTACACCATGGTGTGGGATTGGTGGCAGAGACAGGCTAAATGAGTTTCATACAGCTTCCATATCTGGAAGCCTATTCTATTTTCTGCTCTTTTTTTGTTACCAAGGCCCAGACTTCTTTATTTCTTTTTGTAGATAACGGAATGAGCATCTCCAGCATCAGCACTATATTTCCTTCTCTCCCAACCTATCAGCCTCTTCTCCCATCTTTCGTCAGACTCTTAACATTAGAAGAAAAGAAAACAGAATGCTTATTTTACCATATTCAATTCACGTATTCTATTTTCTGTTTTGTATGTGCATGTGTAATTTCCTTACAAAAAAAATATTTAAATCAAATTGTCTTTTAAAACAAATAATAATAATTTAAAAATTATGTGAGACTAGAAAGCCTCTACATGCTGTGTTTGAATAGGTTACCATGGTGAAGGAGAACATGTATGGTGGTAATGGTGGTAGGTGGGTGCCGGAACATTTGAGTCCTAACCTTGCATGAGCACTTGCTACAGATGTGTGAGGAAGCCTGGTCTGCTTTCAGGTCTGTAGAAGAATTTGTAACCCGGTTCCCTGGTTTTCTCATGAAACTGCTGTGATACTCTGGGATCTTCACTAATACAGGTCATGTCCCTTCATTTTTCTGTAAGCTTGAAGTCAGCTTTAATTTCCACAAAGTTCTTATTTGCTCTTCTCCTTTCCTACGTGCTGCCTTCTTTCCATCTGAGTGTAATTTTCTAACATTCCCTTTACTTAGAGTGGCAGTCAGAGCTCTTGTTGGATGTACACCTGCTTTTGAAAAACTTCTTTTTGTGGAATTAGCACGGGGATGAAATTCAGTATGTACTCATCATGCATCCCTGAAGCAAAACCAGAACTGTTGGTGTTTTGGCCCACTCTTGTATCTTGGTTTGAAACCTAAAGATCATTTCAGCTAGGATTGAAATTGTCTAGTACTTATGGTGCCCCACAATCTCACTCTTGCTTTATATCTGTACCATACCTGGATTCCAGGATAAGGGGGAGGAAATGTAGCATCCACTCGGGTAAGGGCTAACTCTGTCCAGAGCAGATTGACCTTAACCATGCTACACACTGATTGAACCTTCTCTGAGACTCCCACACTGAGGGACCAGAAGCAAATGGGGAATTGTCCTGGTTTCGGCCAGGATGGAGTTAATTTTCTTTCCAGCAGCTACTGTGTTTTGGATTTAGTATGTGAAGAATGTTGATAATACAATGATGTTATTAGTTGCTGTTGAGCGATCAAGGACATCTTCCAGCTTCCCAGGTTTTGCTAATGTGCAGGTGCAAAAACTTGGGAGGATTATAGCCAGTAGAGTTGATCCAAACTGGCCAAAGAGTATTCCATACCATAGACATGTATACGTGGAAGTCGGCCAGTGGGCCAAGTCTTGTTTTTTTCATTTGTCCCTTTTCCCCTCTTTTAATCCATTTGGGCTTTTTCATTCATTTGGCTGTTTGTTCCCTCTCTCTCTGGAACTTGCTGTTCCAAGATCGCTGTTGGGGAATATTCCTGTTCCCTGACTGCTGCTTGGGATGGGCTGTATCGGTCATTGGGTCGTCGGGTGGTGAGAAACTGTGCATTGTTCATTTTATATATTCTGTTATCCTTATATTTTATTACTATTATCATTATTAATATACAATACAATTATTTTTTTTCTTTGCTGTCCTGGTGAACTATTTTTATCTCAACCCACGAGTTTTCTTTTCTCTCTGATTCTCCTCCCCACCCCACTGGGGAGGGGGGGAGTGAGCGAGCGGCTGCGTGGTATTTGGTTAAACCATGACAGGAATTTAAGTTGTTTGCCAGACTAGGCATATCCTGTACATTTGTGTTTAGACTAGCCTGTACAAAATCATATTTAAGCTGTATGACAGAGCCATTGGTTAAACAAATGAGGTTACGCCACTTTACACCAGGTTAAAATATGGTAGAGTGTGCCAGATCATCCCACTGAGACTGAGCTGTGACTGCATTGTACTGGGCACAGTATGTTCACTTTTCTTGTATTTTATATTGCAATGGACTTGCACTTTGTGGGTATAGTTGGTGTAAATCTATTCATTTTAGTACTTAATCTGGTCAGAGCCAATATATTTTGTAGACAGTCTGTGTTAGAGCTTAATTCTTGTAATTATTTAGAGTAGTATAACTCATTGCAGGCAGTGTGTGCAAGTCATGTAGTTAATCTGGTTACAGCTCTCAGTGCAGTGTATACAAATCACACATCACAACATTTTAATTACATTGTCAGTCTGCGTTGCATAGAGTTTGTGAAAATCTCAAGGTTATTTAACTCTTAGTTAATGATGGTAAAAACCTGTGCCTTTTATGCCTGGATACAAGAAACCCTGTCTCACCTAATGGGTTAGGAAATGTACTGATTTTTTTTTTCACACGGGCAGATTAAATAGGACATTATCATTAGAAAGCAGTGCTCCCAAACTGTGAATATAAATGTCATAGCTGCAAGGACCAAAAGTCCACATATCTAAAAATAATTTTGGAAATGTATGCCGGTAAAGTGATTGTTGCTGATAGAAACTTTTTTGATGCTCTACTGTAGAGGCCAAAATCTAGAGGTTGAATTTGAATGTCATGATCTAATCCATATGGTAGTGCTGTGAAGTACACGCAGGTCTCAGTGTCTGGAAGGTTTATGGAGGATTTTGGAATTCTGTTTTGTGTGCAGGAATGACTAATGTGCATGGATAACAGACAGCAACCTGTAAAAGATTTTGTAGTCACAGGGTTGCTTGCAAACTCAGAGTGCAATTCTGATTGCTCACAGACCAATGCATCAGTAGCGGCTGTCAGTTTTTACACTAAACCAAAGCAAAATGACAGTGTTTCTAGCACATTGTTCTTTTAAAGTTTTTGGTTCAGGGAAGTAAACCTGCATATAATGGTACCAGAGAAGGTGTCTACAAGATAAGACGGTAATAGGTTTTGAGTAACCTTGATAGAACAAGATCCCTGAACTTCTACACTATATCTAGTGCTTATTTGGAACTGTACTGTATATATCACATAGGTAATATTATTCAACTTAGCGAAACAAAAATAGGTTTTCCTTTCTGTTGAAACTTTATTGTTCTGAATGCTGATTTTGTCTCTTAATGGCTGACTGACACTTCTGTGAGATGTGCAGGGGGAGCTGATCATACATACTTTTGTAAAATGAAAAACAAGCTAGCAGCTTTTCATATCTTACATTTGTCTGTAGAAAACTATGGTCTGATATGATGCTATTCCATAAATTGACATTTATACCCAAGTGTGATTTTGCTTGTCTGGAGCATGCAGTACTGAAGTTCACCTCTCAGAAGCCAGCTCTGGATATATAAGGCAGCATGTTGATGGTAGCTGAGGCCTGTAAGCAAAGCAATTAAATAACAAAGTCCTGCCTCACAGCGGGAATGAAATCAGGTGCCAGTGCTTTCTGGTTCCATGAGAAGCTCCATCACAATGGCTCTTTCACACACCACTGTGCTGGAGAGATGTGCTCTACGGCCCTGAGCTTCAGCTTGGAAATGGAAGGGCCAAGGCTCCTCCTGAGAGGCTGCTTGGCTTCTCTGCAACCATGTGAAAGTCCTTTATTGGTCTCTTTGTTAAACGCTTGTTTTGGCAACTTACAGGAGTGAGTTGTATTTGCTGTAAAATAGTCATGCTTCCATTAATGCCCTTCCCCTCCCTCCAACAAAACAATTACTACAGTTTTGATCACTTTTTGCTTCATTTCTACATGAGAGAGAGCTCTTTTTAGGGAAAGTGAATCTTCCTCATTGCATCTCTGTGTTTAATGACTACTGCAACAACAAGAAGAGCTTCTGTGTTGCTTTTCCATGCTACAAGCTCACTCCTAAGGCTAGTTTATGATAATATACCAAGGAATCCTTGACCTGGACTTCACTGTGTACTTTGAGGTATCAGCCTATGCAGTATGTATAGAACCATCCCTGCCATGACTGTCCCAACTAATCTAGCAGTTATCAGAGGAAGCTCAGTAAACAGGCCTCACCCAGCATCTCAGTATTTTCACATCATTAGACTTTGCTGAAATTTCCTTTTTTTTCTTTTAAGAAATATACAAAATGCAGGCTTTTTAAAAAATTTTACAAAAGGTACTGTAAACACAAACTCACGTTTTCAATTAAAATTGCAGTGGAAAATCTGTGAACAGTTCTTGTTTTACTATTACTTTTTCTGAAACTATCTCTGAATCTTTACCGTAAGCCAGACAAAAACGTATGTAGGTTCATTCTAGAGCTTTAAGTAGTACTTGCAAGACAAAGCAAAGAGCTATTTGAGTGGGCTAAGGGGATTATACCTCTCCTCGTATGTCTCTGGCTCCAATTTAATGGAAAAAAGACTACTGCGCAGTTGTATCTGTCCCTACCAGCTTCAAGCGGTACTTGCCACGTGTCTGGAGAAGTCAGAAGGGATTGTAGCAACTGAGGCAAGTGGAGACCCAAGGGGTGGAAGACAGTAAAGTATGCTGGCGTTATGAGAGTGTAGGCCTCTGTTTTACGATTGCACGTACGGCATCGTGTAAAGACCCTTCTTCAAACTGGGTGGTGGCTGTCATTCTGTTTGGCAGGGTTTTATCACATGGTTCGCTGGTTAGTCTTTCTGGCACCAAAGTAACGGCGTTCCCTTGTAAAAACAAAATGCTGTTTCTCAAAAGAACAATAATGCTATTTTGCAGTCTGGCTGGCACTTCACCTTTTTCTACACTGTTTTTTTTTTTTTTCCTATTTTAAATACTCCTGGATTCAAATACTGAAGAAGGGTTAATGAAAAACTAAACTTAGGATATGCAAAATGTCACAGAAAACTTGAGCCTTTAATGCTCATCCACTATATCAGAGAGATGCATAATATTTTTAGATTTTTTTTTAAAATGACTTAACATCTGTTACTATTATCCATAATGTTGATTGAAAGAATGGAGAGATTTATGCTATTTGTACCTGAGATTCAGATTGCTATGAGTAAGGACACCAGTTCTGTGATAATTGCTTAGAGTTCTATTCATGTTCAGATCCTTTGTGAGACTTTCGGAATGGTCATATTCTTTTCTGAAGCATGCTTTGTGGGAGCACGCAATTCTGTTATATTGTGGAGCACTCCCTGAACAAACACTCATTCAATGGATGGTGTTTTTCATGAAATATTGCAATTTATGTTACTGTATGGCTTGAACCTCAAAACATAGACCAAAATAATGCTGTTTTGACACTGTATGAACACAGCAAAAACATTTTTTTTTTCTCCCATAAAGCTTACAAATATAACATAAAAGGCAGCAGACAGGATATCAACAAGAGGAGTGAAAGGAGATAGTGAGAATGTATTGATCAGCATGAGTGATCTCAGCGCATCAAAAGCTATGTTAGCTTTTTCTCGGCTGTCATAGGAAAGCAGTCTGCTAAGAGGAGATACAAAAAATGATAGTGAGTCACTCAGTGGATGTTTATAGGGAGTTTCTCTTAAACCACAGGGACATTATGCATGCAGGGATTTGGAATAAGTGATTAGTAAGGGTAATGTCATGGGCTGCTTTAAAAAAGAGAAAAGGACTCAGCATAGAGAATGAGTGATGAGTGGGAAGTAGGGACACTCCGTGTCTCAGAGTCTTTTTCCCGAAGTGGTAACCCTGGCAAAGATAGCCGTCAGGTAGAGCTGCAGCATCCACACCTACCGCAGAAGGGTCTGCAGACGTGGGGGTGCACACCTGTAACCCGCATGGCTCTGCAGGAGGGAACCATGCACATAACCCTGTGAGCAAGCGTGTGTGTGTGTCCGTGTGTGTGGCTAGACCTTTTTGGGGTTAGTCATGAGAGGGTGCGAATAAAAATCTACAAAGTTTAAACATTTTTAAGACACTTTGTAAGTGTCTTCTTATTGTGGTTTATCTGTTATAACACTGATACTGATCCTGTATGTATAGCTCACTGACTGCTGGTTAATTACGTATCGATAATAAATCAATAAACCACTTCAATCCTGACTTATTTTAAACCATGTGCATCAAGCAGTTTTTCCCTGTGCCAGATGTTAGCTAGGAATAGTTCCCTGTGGGAAAAGCAAAGACTGAAAACTGAATGGAAGAGGGTCTTGGCTAGCTGAGGAGGAAGATTTTGGGTGGTGGCTAGGAAGAGGATGCCTGGCAAAACTTAAAAGAAAAGGAAAGTTTGGAGTACTAGGAAGAGTTAAAGATTTGAGGAAGAGATGGTAAAGGAGACAAAGACATACTTGCGCTTTGAGGACAGAAAGGGACATCAGATTGAAAAGCAAAGGACAATAATACTGAAGCAGATGAGAGATGGTACAAAGGAATTCAGAGGGTGCAATGGGACTTCAGGGGTAGGTGGATGGTTTATAAAATAAGAGTAGATCAATAGATAGTGTCTGTGAAATAATAGAGGGGGAAAATGTGGGGTGAGAGGGGAGGGAGAAGCAATTCACAAATCAAGGATTTGGGGCTTTTTATTTCTGTCACTGATCAGTGGGATCCTATTCAGAGAAAGATACAGTGAGAGGATATTTGGGTAAAAAAACCTCCAAACCAGTTTCAGGTGGAAGTTGATGCAAAGAAAACTTTGTAACTCACAATCCAAGATTCAGTTATACTGGCAAAGTGTACTTACGTGGAAGACAGGCCAAAAATAGGAGAAAATATATTTGAAATCCAGAAGAACAGGAGAATTTTTGAAGACATAACGTTACTTTATTAAAAAAGAGTTTCTTTATATCAAAATACGTATTTAAAACATATTGTGTAAAATATGACTTAGGCTGCTGTCCAAAGTATTTGGACGTTTTTTCCCTGAATATGTAACCATATACTTTCCAGATTATTTTGTAGTTCAAAAAAGAAATCCAGTCTGTTTTATGAGCATCCTCCTCAGCTCATCGTCTCACAGTTTTGTTCTTTCGTATACTTGGCCTCTAAGAAATGGTATCCTGGTTTTCTTATCAGGTAAGTTTTAGTTGCATGACATATTTATATCCTCTCTATATAAGGTATGATATCGAGTTAGAAATAGGCACATTCTGTAATATGCTTATTGTCAGCTGGGATTTATGGTAAAAAGGAAAGAAGGAAGTCTAGGAGGCAACTGTTTTTTCTGAATCCCACCTCTGACAATTCAGTTCTTCAATGAGAACAGAGATTTAAGAGTTTACAAAGATGACAGTTGAGGTTGATACAGTTCATATAATTTTTGAACAGTGACGCTGTGGAAAGCTAAACTAATGACTTTAGAGTGGCTTGAAGAGCCGTGTGTCAAGGGGACACTATATTCTGGGTGCCCTGAGAACTGCCTTCTGCCTTGTTTGCCATATCAGGTCTTGCTTGTCAAATCTCCCATACCAAAATCCTTAGAACTCTTAAAATTTCTGCATTTGATATTAATTTGCTTACAGGTATTTTTCGTGATCCATATTAATTTTCCATTGTATACATGACCTCTTATTGAAAACCATGTCGTATTACAACATTTTGCTATATACACCACAGTTAATAAAAAGGGAAATGGTTAAGTGGGTGGAAGAAGGGAAGGAGAAAGTAAACATAGCAGTTGTTCCCCAGTAAGAAATAAAAAAGATCTGTTCATCAATTTGCATACTTTTGGTATGAAAAGGAGAAAATTTATTTTGTTCAAATGGTTGTTGCTTTAAGTCCTGAGGTTCAAGTGACAGAATAAAGCTATAGACGAAGGCAAATTCATGTAAATTGAAACTGCAGAAAGTATCTGTGAGAGACACTGTGTAATGGAAGTATTTTGCCCAGTGTTATTAGCAATCAAGAAACAATAAAAAAGGAAGTGGTTTATTTAGCTACTGTAAGAACAACCAGTATGAAAACCCACAATTGATGAGCACTTTGACTAGTATTGAGGAGCACTGTAGTGATAGCAGTGACTAAGTATTCTTGAAAGACTGACAAGAACTGATGCATATTTGAAGGGAAGACATAAATATTTTGGTGTAAGGAAAATGCTTTGATAGGTGTTTCATGTATTATAAATTCAAAAATATTTTCACTGTTGTGGATATAAAATAGGAATCTATCAAACATTATGACTTTTATTGCCTAGTGTCAGTAAAAACACATCTCTGTTATCACGTTACCTCTCTGAATGGAGTCCTAGAAAAACAGTCATGTATGCACTTCATATATTCATATGAAATGTCTTTTTGTACACAAAATCTGTATTTACTGATAGAAATTTGTGAAACTGGAAAAAATGACTTAAAGGTTGTTCCAAATATACCTCCTGCCTTGCATTGCAGTTATGAGTGTAAGTTAAGAAATTTAAATGCTTTACAGGGCGGATATCAAAGTCTATATAATGTTTTAACTTTCTATGTTTTAGCGTTAAAATACCTAGGAGATACTTCTAAAATAAAAATATAAAAATGCAGACACAAAAATAGAGACCACAGTGAGGTCCCAAGCTGTTGAACTAGTTCTACAATTACATGGCCAGCTACTTTGAAAATAAAACAAAACCAAAATTGGCTTTATTGCCACATATTCAGGCTAGGGGAGGAGTGGCTGGAAAGCTGCCCACCAGAAAAGGACCTGGGGGTGTTGGTTGACAGTCGGCTGAACATGAGCCAGCAGTGTGCCCAGGTGGCCAAGAAGGCCAACAGCATCCTGGCTTGTATCAGAAATAGTGTGGCCAGCAGGAGTAGGGAAGTGATCGTCCCCCTGTACTCGGCCCTGGTGAGGCTGCACCTCGAGTACTGTGTTCAGTTTTGGGCCCCTCACTCCAAGAAAGACATTGAGGTGCTGGAGTGTGTCCAGAGACGGGCAACGAGGCTGGTGAAGGGTCTAGAGCACAAGTCCTATGCGGAGCGGCTGAGGGAACTGGGGTTGTTTAGCCTGGAGAAAAGGAGGCTGAGGGAAGACCTTCTTGCTCTCTACAACTACCTGAAAGAAGGTTGTAGAGAGGTGGGTGTCGGTCTCTTCTCCCAAGTAACAGGCAATAGGACAAGAGGAAATGGCCTCAAGTTGTGCCAGGGGAGGTTTAGATTGGATCTTTGGAAAAATTTCTTTACTGAAAGGGTTTTCAGGCATTGGAACAGGCTTCCCAGGGAAGTGGTGGAATCCCCATCCCTGGAGGTATTCAAAAGACGTGTAGACGTGGCACTTAGGGACATGGTTCAGAGGTGGACTTGGTAGTGATAGGTTAACAGTTGGACTTGATCTTAAAGGTCTCTTCCAAGCTAAACGATTCTATGATTCTATATTGTCCTTTTCAACTTTTCCAAGAAGGAAGTCTATAGTTCACAGTTTTCTGAAGAACTCTGTCTTCTCTGGTCTTGGAAACTCTCCTCTTGAGGCGTTAAATGGAACATTCCTGTGATGTCAGGGGTTCAGTATTAAAAAGGATGAATTATGTGTTTGACAATAGGGATTTAGTGATTTTTAGGAGCACTGGAAAGAAGGTAAGATTGAAAATGCACTTCTGTCAATCAGTACATACGGTGTGTTAAAATCTGATGGACCAACTGGTTTAAGGGAGTATTATGCTGAAAGAAACAAAGTCCCTTTTACTCTTAGCACTTAGTCAACTGGTAAGCTCTATGAACCATTAGATCTACTGGTTATTAAAGTCAACAATCTTACCAGGATTAGGTTTTTTGAGGCTATGTATTGGAGACAAATAGAACTCAGCTTCAAAGTGTTTGGTCATGTTTTTGTCATGATAATAAAAAGCTACACCTGAGCTTACGTTTGCCTCCTAAATTCTTTGAAAATCCTCTTGTGTCCTTCTGTCCTGATGTCCTTCCCCAAATTATACACCTTCTTGAAGTAACTCAACACAACAGCTGTGGCTTTAAAATAAGAAGTCCAACATAACATGAAGCTGGCAGTTGACATCATCTGCTCAAGTCTACCATACGACTTCATAAATCTTCTCAGGTTCACACATTGTAAATGTTGAGCTGTGGGACTGGTAAATTTTATGACTGCACGTTTTCAGCTCATGAATTCATAACTAGACATTTGTAACTTGCAAATCTTATTTAAGAACTGTGACCGTAATGCGTAAAGACTTCATGCACTATAGTGACAGCAGAAAAACTTAGTTGATTACTGCGGAGTCTAGCCTATTGCATTTGGCTCTAAAAATCTTAGAGCAGAGGAGGGCATTTTATCACTGAAGTTTCAGTGCAGTTAAATTATTTGTCTGGGGTTTGTATGTAATAAAAACTCAGATGATAGTAGTTTTAAGGTAGAGATATCTATTGAATGTAGACTTAGGAGTAAGCATCAGTAGGCTTAGGTATAAGTAAACATCATAAACAGTATTGATTATGTTAATATTTATCATGATTACCTGGTAACTATTGCTAACCCATAAGGTACAAATTCGTATGTTCAACTATTTAAAAATTAGGCCTAATGATATGATAATAATCTGTTAAGTTATTTGCATAAGATTTATGAATAACTCTGTTTAATCAAAACTTCAATCAGGGATAATTTTTTCTGTTGTTGGTATGTTGATATGTTAGTTTTACATATTCATGCAGAACACTTCGTGTTCCAATTGAGGTGACTAGGTATGCCACAATCCCTAGAAACAGGCTACTCTGGAAGGATTTATGAGATACTATCAAAAGTAAAGAACTGAGATAAGCATCAGTTGTAAAGAACTTCCTATTCACCATCTTAAGCAAACAAGCAGAAAAAAATCTGAATAAAACAGATCCCTCAAAGCAGTTCATAAACTTAGATCAATTTCATGCACGGACCTTTGCATTCGTAAGAATCAAGTCACAAGTTCAAGATTTTGTTGATGTCTTTGCCAAAGGATTTACTTCATCCTTGCAGAAGTTTCCTTTTGCTGCCCAATGTTGCACTGAGCCCAGGCTCTTTCTGAGTTTAGCCAAGGGTGGATTGGAGGCTCTTCAGCCCCTGGATCTGGGCCAACAGTGAATACCTACCCATTTGGTTTCCACTGAATATGATTTTTCCTGTCCTTTGACATAAGAAAATGAATCTGCACTGACAGCTTGTGGAAAGCAGCTCTAGGAGATAGTAATGCTTATTCAACCCATACTATTCTTAAATAAATAAATAAATAAAGGAAAGGGGAGAACGAAGTCGTCTTCATGTCTTCGTGTTTTCCACAGTACTATTATATATTTGAAGGAAAATGTTAATCACTATGTCAAAGCCCTGTTTGGTGATTTGTCAGAGAGACTCTTAACTAGAGGTTTTCAGTTAAAGTAAGAGATAAGCAAAGAAAGCTTGATAAGCCAAACCTGAATCCATCTCAAGACCTTTCTGGGTTTTAAATAGCCTGGATCATAATGGAATTAGTTATAACCTGAAACTTCACTAGCGTCTTGCACGAAGATGACTTTTTCTGAGGTTAAGGCTTTCTCAAATCAATGCCAAAAATACTTTTCAGGAAACAAGCTCTAAAATGAAAATGTATGATCACTTTTATCAGTAGAGGTAATTGCTTTTAATTCTTGCTTCTAATGCTTTAGATTGACAGGATTCCAGATATATAATATTAATAAGCAAAATATTATAAGTGACAAAGTATATATTTGCTAGGCAACAAAATAAAATTTTGATATAGTTAGGAAAGAAAAAATTGCAAATGCTTAAGAAGTGAGTTAAAATGTTTTTACTTTTGTTTGTACAACACATTCAATTACGGTTTGAAGATAACTACTATTGTTGTTGGGCAACACTTGAAATTCTTGGATATCTCTTTCTTTTCCTGGACAAAAGGGATAAAAATATCAGCTGCATGCCAAGGTGAATTTCAATACATTTTTAGATGGGTTATTTACTGCTATAGATTTTCTTTGGCCAATATAATGCTTGGCATAAATTGAAGGAATTGTGCTGTATTGTACTTACCATCAGAGTTCCCTCAGTCTCTCAGTAGCAATTGGTTTTAGACATGAAAATAATCTTTGAATGAAGTGAATTCTGCTGAGACAATTAAAAAAAGAAAGAGTTTGGGTCAAGAGTTCTGATTGTCTTTTTGTACAATACAGTATTGCTTACTTTTGAATGAGTTAGTTTTTAAAAAAAATCATTCCATATTTATAGATACAGTTTCTAAAACTTTGTTGCCATCTAACTCACTTAAAAGAATGTCTGAGAAATAAGCCTCTTAAAAGAAAACATTTTCTCTAGGCTACCCTAAAACATACTGAATAATTCATGGAAGCCATTGAAATAAATACAATAAAGAATGAAGCAGTTAAACAAATACACTTCTCTGAGCTCTGAGTTTATAGATTTAACTATTTGTTCTATGTGCAAGATTTGGTCAACAGAGAGAAAGGGAAGTAATGCTAGGGAAAAAATGTACTTAGAGGATTATTTTTTTTTATATGTTAGTTTAAAATATGCTAAACAATTGAGGACAGAACCTTTGAAAGGTCAGTGAAAAATTTAGAAGACTATCTTGTTGACTGGAAGCATTTTAAGCAAATCATAACATGGTTTTGATGGTCTTCCTCCTGGCGCTAGTTCTTGGGGACCTTTGCTGTGCGCGGTTTGCTGTTCCCAAGTTCTGCAGGACTGGTTAGCCAGGACAGAGCCGTGGGCTGGAAATGTGAGGAACAAATGATAGTCTGTGTCTTTGCGCGTCACTCCTTTCTCAATGGTCTGTGGACAAAATGGTGGAGCCATGGCCTTTACCCAGTGGCCTTTTAGGAGCCTAGTTGAAGCAAATAGAG
This sequence comes from Phoenicopterus ruber ruber, assembly GCA_009819775.1. Lineage (NCBI taxonomy): Eukaryota > Metazoa > Chordata > Aves > Phoenicopteriformes > Phoenicopteridae > Phoenicopterus > Phoenicopterus ruber. The sequence goes on from CM020216.1 coordinate 106,973,902, forward strand.
TCCTATGAAAGTCTACTTGAAAAAAAAGGCAAAATACTCTCTTTAAACCCTTTTATGTGAAGCACATATACACATAATTCAGCATGAATGTCCATCCATCTGTATGTCAGTTATCACAGAAGTCCTGACCGTAAGGATTGTTAAGCAATTTCCAAGATGAAATAACTTGCAGGCAACTTTGAAACAAATACGAATAAAAGCTAAACTCCTTTTGAGGAGTAAATAAATTTTGAATTAGATTCTAGGGCAGCAATTATTGTGTATAGTATTAGCTATGGACAATATGTTTCTTGCCTTGTTTGAGAAAAGATGTTTCCCAACAGCTGTTAAAATGTTTAGATTCCCAGTAACAATTTTACATTTGCTGCAATAGGTAAAAAAAAACCTAAACAAGATCCAACACTTCCCTCCACCTTCAGCCAGAATTTAGCTCTATGAATTTTACTGTGCATACAAAATATGTACAAGATTCCCAAATTCTTTTCTCATTCTCTTATTTTTCCCAGTTTCATATTTTAGGAAAAAGCCAAACAATAGTCAAACAAAATCCAACAATAAAAAAAAGATGTTTTTGTTTCCAAAATGATAAAATTAAGCTGTTAGCTCTTTTCAAAGTAGAAGAGAATGCAAAATTCTCCTTGAAATTGTAATAATATTATCATTTTAACCTGTTCCAAAGCTACTTTTAGTGCTACCATAGTTATCTCTGTGAAATTTTCAGTTACCCTTAAGTCACCTCAGTATCTGCTTTTTTATTAATTGATTTGTTTTTTTCATTATTTACTGGTGCAGTGATTTACTAGTGTAGTGGTATTAGGTAATTACATGGATAAATATGTTCAATAGAAAAATGCTTTCCATCTTGATCTGCGTTACATAACATGTTTAATAAAGTAATGTTCTTGATGAGATGTTAATGCTGGAAAAAAAGCAAGCCTTAGCACTGAAGTAAACACAGATTTAAACCAAATCATCTTCCAAGTGAAAACATTAAAAAATTTTTAGGATGGTGTCACATGTAGGGATGCTTTCAGGTTTTGTAGTTTTTTCTCTAAACACTGCAAATCATTTGTAATTGTTTTTCAATAGACATCCCTTAATTTAAAATAGCTGAAGTATGTCCTGCTGACATACATTGTAAAAGTAATAATAGTAATAATAGCCCAACTCATTTAGTTTTTTTCTTTCAATGTTCAGAACTCAATTGGAGCAACAACAAATTAGGCAAAATGCTCAGTGTATTGATGAGATAAACATGCAGACCATAACATCATTTTCAAATTCCTCTCTTCAGCTACAGCACAAACACGTGTTAGTTTTAAAAATGAGCATAGTTTTCTGTGCAAGATCTGCAGCTAAAATATATACCTATTTTATTGCTCTGAACACTATAAATATATAAGCCAGAGTTTTCTGTTGTGAAAACCACCCAGTGGAACTGGAGATGAGCTCATAGATTCCTTGCCTCTCGCTTAGCTTGCTATAAAATAAAATAAAATATCCAAAGATGAAAGTACCTGAGTGGGAATGGATGCACCAGAGCAGAGTCCTCACCTTACCACACGCAGAGGCAGACATTATAGGAAATGGGTCAGTTTGGCAGCATGCATTCCATTCGGATTTGGACATTTAACTATGAGTATGTAGTTCCTGATCCAGCTGCTGTGAAAAGAAGGCTTGAAGCCAGATATAGGTGCAGTGATGAACTTCACCTGCTCTTCATATCCCTAGAAATATTTCTTCTCTCACAAGCTCCTACATTTGCAAACACTTAGGTTTTTTACAAGTGGTAAATATGGACAAAGAATTAGTCTAACACAAATGTTGCCAAAATCAGCCTTCAATATAGGAGGCTTAATGTGAGACAATGGTCCTTGAAAGCATGAAGATTGGGGATGGCGACTAAAGTAGAAGACAGAGCAAAGTGATTGGACCAAGAGTTTTCCAGATGATGTGGAAATAATTTCCTAAGTGTCACTATGATTTTCTGTGATGATCAAAATCTTCCACTGGCTGAAAACTTTTATTAGGAGCACCAAAGAGAGATGATCCATAAGAATATTTTAATGTACTGCTTCTGTATAATTTCTTCTTTCTTTTCCATAGGGAAAAATTTCTACTTCATTACAAGAGTTCATAGTTTTAGTTTTATCGCTTGTTGGCTGCATCATAGGCTAACTGGGAATATTGTTGGCAAATTGCAGAGTTTAGGAGTGGTTAACAGCTTCCAGAGCACATTTAGCATAGCTTTGGGTGTTACTTCTTGAGCTTCATGATTACAATGTACACAAAATATCCCAACTTGGTCCAGTTTTGCTGTTTTCCTTCTTCCTGGAATTTCTCTGTCTCCAAGAAACATGCAAATGTTGGCATGGAAGAGACCATTGTAGAGTATTTGATTCTTATGCTTTACACCTACAAATCCACTGCAGAGAAGGTTTTATGTAACTTCACCCAGAGGTCTCCAACTTTGCGCTTTGATCTTTCTAAATACAGCTATTAAGCAGTATAATTCTTTTTTTTCTCTCCACTGACTTAACAGGTGATCTTTATATCCGCCAAGTAAAAGCACCAGAAATAGACAATACCATAGGTACCACAGTAAGCTTCATTGTCATTTAGACTTCTAGGCTTTATTGTTTCTTTCTGATTAAACTCTTTCTGTTACATTAGTACAGTTAGAGTTTTTATCTAGACATAAATAACTTACTGAAAAATGTTAGTTCAGAAAGACATTAAAGTGTATGAAGACCATCTATTTAAAATTATTGTCTCTTAATTATCTTTTAGATTCCAATACAGCCCTTGAAATCACAATAGGTAGCATTCATTTATTTTCCTTAGCATGCAATTGATGATTTTTGTTTACAGGTGCCATATCTGGCCTGGATCTTTACCACTGAATGAATATCTCTCATGGCAACCTGTGTTATAAAAAAATCATAATTCAAGAGAATTCTTTACAGTGTAGTTCTAAATTCTTTAATGAATGACACATGATATAGCCTCTGCCCTTTTCCTCCTTTAAGAATTATACTATGGCAAATAGTTCTGTAACTCTTGAAAATTATAACTCCTTTATTTTAAGACAGGCCTAAAAGGTTTTTTTCAAATCATAGATTTAATTCTCTGAAAACAGCACACAAAAAAACTCAATAAAAGAAATTCAGTGGGTAAGATTATGTCTGTAATGACACCTGACAGCCAGTTTTATTTGGCAAGATTATTCTGACTACTCTTACAATGTAAATCAGGATTAAGAGGAGAATCTTCGGATAGATGGCTTTAATCTGGTTTATATCAACTACTGTTTGTGTGGTTTAGACAATTATCTGAGTAAGTGTAATTAAATACCTCACTGACATCCTTTTTTTTTTTGTGGCCTGAAGTTTTCTAGGGGAGGTGTCATATCGAAAATCTAATATGAATTTTCTTCTAAGTGCAACTAAGACTTTTTGTGGTGGGAAAACACCTATTTGTTCATCTTTTAGTATCCAAAGTTCCTTTTTTAATTAGATCCTGGAGATTGGATGACTGAAATTGTCATGTACTGGATGTGTCTGAAAGTAGCTGCTTGAGAGTAAGAACTCTGTACCTGGCTTCAAGTAGGTAAACAGTGTAGGGTGGGGTTTTGTTTGTTTATTTGTTTGTATACAAACAGTTACTTCATCTATTTTTAGAAAGCAACATCTCAATGTTCAGATGGTTAGGTGAATTGTTGATCCTTTAAAGACCTGTTCTGTTGTGTATATATGTATGGGTACTGAAAACATACGATAACTATAGTAAGAAATAAATGGATCCTTATCTCTCCCTTTGTAACACGGATTATACATTTACCTTAATTAGTTTTGTCAAGACTTCACTGGTTTTATTGTTGCATTTTCAGTGTGGTGAATTTTGAAATAGCTGAACTGAGTACAGCAGTACTTTGAAACTCGGAAGCGATGTATTGGGATTATAATGAGATTAATTCAAATATTCCCACTTTAGAAATTTCATTGTACAAATCTCTAGATTGTGAGATAATTTAATCATGACTTTTTTTTAAATTGCCATAACCACTTGTAGTTTTTTGGCACCTTTACTACTATATATTAATTATTTAAGTCTAAATGCCTTATACTAGCAGGAAAGCAGAGGGCAAAGTTTTATGGTTGTGCAGTTCTCAGCAGAGCCTCCTACCTGTCCCAGCTCATGTTTCCCTCCAGTGCCCCAGTCTCATGCAGCCTCTCCAGACTGGGAGTCCTTAAGTATTGAAGTTCTGCCATTCAGGTGGAGAAACCTATGGCATATGTAGAGAGGGTCATTATAAATTTTGGAGGGATTGAAGAGGGTGCCTAGCTCCATTTGTTATGTCAATGTGGATAACAACATTTCTCATATATAGATAGCATTTGTGAAAAATATTCCATTGCTGCAAATCATGCACCCCAGTATGAGTCAAATATGGATATATTCTGTAAGTGTAACTGACTTTCTGGGAAATATCTGGAAAAGTTTCTGGCAATAAGTAGAGAACTATGAGTTTTCCCTAGAACACTAGAACTAATCTGAATAATTGTATATATTGCAGATATAATGCCCAAATTTTCTAAGCCTCTGGGGTAGGGACTGACAAAAGATTGCTTCTAGGGAGGAAAAACATGACTCAGGGCATTTGCATGGTAGTAATAAAGGGCTATCATCAAACTGAAGAAGAGGAGAGATATATACCTGAGAGAAGAAAAGAGAAAGATTTCAGATAAATACAGGTCTACAGGAGGAGAAAAAAACCCCACAAAAAAACAGCAAGAAACTTCTATCCACCAGAAAAAGGGAAATTTTCAGGATTATGGAATTTTTCTCCCTCTATTTAGCTTGAAAAAGGCAAGAGACTAGATGTCCAGGTATTGAGTACTTTACCAATTATTTGATTTATTTGGTTATTTACAACAAAAAAAGCTTGAGAAGCTTGAAGGAGTAGCTGGATCTCTGACAGTGCAGTTAGACACAAGAACATCAGAAAAGATTTTGGCTTGGAAACACTTGACCAGAAACCAACATTTTCATGTTTTTTGGGTTGAACTTGGCTTCAGTGACTCTTCATTGATTTCTGTTTTTTTTCTTATAACATTTGCTCCTGTTCTTGGGATTTTGCTTTGTTTTGTTTTTGGTTTTGTGGGGTTTTTTTTTTGACTTGACTCAATTGCTTTTAAATGTTCTTTCTTGAAGTAGAAATACTTCAGGAAATGCAAAGAAATCACACTTTGGTTTTCAAACTGTATTAATCTTTTCCCCCCTTTTAGACTTTGAGGGAGGCTTGCTGGTGTATACTTTTTGAATGTCATTAACCTGTAAAATAGTATTGGGATCAAAGTTTTGTGACTCGAATAGCTCTTTTTTTTTTTTAATTCTGCTCACATCTATTCATTTGATGAAAGTTCAAAATCAGCAACATTTTAACATTTCAGTTTTCACATGGAACATTTCATCCAATGATCTTTATAAATATTAATTTCTCAAACAGCTCAAAATTCATATGAAATATGCATTATACTACCCAGATGCTGCTGGTTTTATGCACTTATGTCATAAAATTCTAGTAAAGACCATCCTCATGGAAACAGACGTGAGACAGATGAGCAGGGCATTATGCAGTTGTTAGGAAGGAAAGAGTTATCTAGGAAAGGAAGAGATTTTGGTTCAGGTACCTATTGTCATCTATAGCTAAGAGCTTTATTTCCTGTGTGGGAATACAAGACTGGAAGTGATTTCTAGCATGTTTGTAACCATTACAGCAAAGGAAGAGTTGCTTCCTAACTGTAAACCTAGTGCTGGCCATATCACCCGTCAGGATAGGATGTACAAAGGAAAGTCTGTATTAAAAAATCATTAATGTCAAGACATGGATAAATTAGAACACAGTAGGGTATAACACTCTTCCCAGAGTCTTGCAGCAAATTAGTGATGAGAACAGGGCATTAAACAGAAAAGGACTTTTACAAAGGCATGCTTTTGTTATCCAGAATCTCAGAAAATGCAAAAATAGCCACAGATTTCCTCATTTTTTGTCTCTGTCCCTGAATCTTCTAATGACAAGTGTGTCTACCAGGTGATATTTCAAAGCCAAGCTAATGCAAATCAGTATTTTGAAGAAAATCTAATAGCCAAAGGTGTCAATTATTTTGTTAAAACTGTAAAATATGAGTTGCAGTTAGTATATGTTGTTAAAAGAGTGAGAGGTATTTTTGTTTCCTTTCTTGCTGTTCCATAGACCTAGAAGTTGTGCAGCTGTGCAATTGTTCTATTAATAACCATTTGACAACAGCAGCAGGAAATGCTGCCAGTACAGTTGCATTGGGATAATAATGTGGGTCACATCATTTACATAATAAAGTCCTTCAGATGCGTTAGTAAAAGGTGTACTGATGACTCTTACATTCATCTCCCGGAAGATCTGGACTCTAGTGCTTGATCTAACTATATGTGTGCACAAACAATTCGTGAGGAAATAGTAAATCCCATGTTTAAATAACGTCAGACTGGGGACTCTCAAAAGTTAGAGAATCCACATTTGGAGCCACTACTACATCCTTAATTCAAACCAACAAGAGGGGTGGGGCCTTTGCAGTAGCTGCAAAGCAGACCTGAAAGGAAACTGTTAGCTTTATATTGTCAAAACAAATCGTGAACAAGAGATTTCTGATAAATAACCTTATTAGTTATAGAAACCTAAAGAAATATACAGATTCTAGAAAATGAGTTCTCAAGATGTAACCAAACATTGGGCTTGTAACTTCGAGCAGTACTATAAGGTAAATGAATTATTTGCAGTGATAAATGTACTAATCTGGCCCAAAGTCAATCGGATTCCACCTAAGATAAGGATGGGATCTGATTGACAGAATCCCACTGTAGGAAAAGAGTTCAATCCTAGGAGAAACAAGAAAACTGGGTTTGGATTGTGTTTTTTCCTCTTTTCCCAGCCAGCACTCTTCTAGGACACAGTGTTTTCTTTGGAATTAAATCTATTTGCTATATGGCAGTATTAGGAGGGATGAACTTTTATGAAGCAGGTGTGAAAATTAACTCAGTGCCTCTGACTTCAAATGACCATCTGTTTCTTCAGCAAGTGCAGAAAAAAAATGTATAAGAATCTGCTGTTAGGCAGTGGTGGAGGGAGACTAGTAAATTCTTCACACCTTTTGTAATTAAAAGAAAGAAAACAAATAATAATTAAAATGAAATGCCAAGAGATTGAAACTATTCTATTCCTATATATAGTTACCTATTTTCAGCCTTCTCTTTTGCACAAGCATACAGACAGGAGCATTCTGTTTTTTCCGTCAATAAAATTCTGCTTCCTCAAAGAGATGAGGGCTGTGTTTATCTGCTTGCTTCTTAATTATTCTTTATTATCAAAATACTTCACTTCTAATAACTTACTCTCCTTTGCAATTAGATTATCTCTTGGATTACACTGGCGTTTTCCTTTGAGGATTTATTTTTATTTAATTTCCTTGTATAATTAAAGATGTCTATGTTGTATTACACAACTCCAGTCTTCACTGGAGGTAGCTGGTACCTGGGATGCAGGAATGGTAAGAGACAAGAAAGTTTTGGTCACGTTTTTGATTTTAATTTGCAATTCCAACACATACATTTTATTAAATCATAGAGTCATAGAATAGTTTGGGTTGGAAGGGACCTTTAAAGGACATCTAGTCCAACCCCCCTGCAATGAGCAGGGACATCCGCAACCAGATCAGATTGCTCAAAGCCCCGTCCAGCCTGACCTTGAATGTTGCCAGGGATGGGACTTCTACCACCTCTCTGGGTGACCTGTTCCAGTGCTTCACCACCCTCATTGTGAAAAACTTCTTCCTTATGTCTAGTCTAAATCTCCTCTCCTTTAGTTTAAAACCATTACCCCTTGTTCTATCAAATGTTTATTATCACATCAGAAATATATCCCTGTGTATTTATTTTATAAAATAATATTCTCATTATTGATGCACTCTGTGTTGCAAACAGAAAGGTAGTAAATAGGAAGTCATTTTTTGAGAAGCAAAAAAATAAAGGCAGTAATTTGTCCTTGTAAATCCAACAGAGAACTATATTTTCCACAAACACATGACAGTTACAGCTTACACCTGAAAAATAAAAAAATATGTAAATAAATATGATGGATAAAGACAAGACCAATTTATTGTGCTCTTTTGTGTAAATTTAAGATAAATTAGTTCTGTATTCATTAATTCAAAGAAATTTTCAGGCCACTTTCAACTAAATGAAAGGAACGGTATGCAGTGTTTGATTTTCTTAGAGTTCATTAGCAGCGTTCATCTAAAACTATGATTTTAAATCTCAAGGTTTGATCAAGGTTATACTATTGCTATTTTTGTGGTAATATTTTAAGATCCTTCATTTTAAACAGACAAGGCATTACTTGAGTCCAGTATTTGCTTAATTAAATACTTTTGAAGGAACAAATGGCGAAATAGGGAAATACTTTTGAAAGGAAATGATTAGGTGAAATAATCAGTACCAAAACGAGATGGCCTTAAATTGCTGGGGCTTTTGGTGTGTATCTATTCTTGCATATTTATTTATTTATATAAATATGGCATCTGTTACCAGAAACAGTATGGTGATGCAATAATATGGCACACTATTTTGAGAGATCTGTGCAAAGTGAGACGGTGGAATTTTTTTGTACCCCAGTTAGGAAACATTAACATCCCAGTTCCTGATTTTATATGTATTCTCAATACAGATGAGACTTACATGTCTCAAGTTGTTTCCTTAGTATTAAAGTACGCTGCAGCAACAGTAACAAAAAAACTCAACCCAACCTAAACCAAAAAATATAAAGAAAAAAAGAGTTTTATTGCCTGAGATGGGTGAATTCAGTGTTTGACATAAATACAAAATAAAACAAACAAGGAAAGTAGCCTCCCCCCCCAGATTGTTACATGAAAGCCTGAAGTATTTATTTTTCTGGAAAGAATCTGCACTACAGCAGATTCAATGGTAAGTATTCTAGAGATATTACTGAGAATTGCTGCCATGAAATCTAAATATTCATTACCAGGATTGTTAATCTTGTTTCACATGTTTACAGCTTTCACAATCATGTGAGATGTCCAGACCAACATGAATGTAGGTTTTATTTGCATTCTCATGGTCAAATGACTTCTCAGAGAATGAAGCAAAATAAGATCAGGCATTTTTTTCATTGGACTAACAGAATATACCTAGGAAATCTTCAAAACTTGCAAGTTTACATTTGATTTCTGATGAATCCAGAGATGTATATGTACCATCATCACTAATCTTGAAAACTATAGGTTATTTTATCATTTTTTTTCTCCCAGATATGCAACATTAATGCTAATAGCGATGAGATGAGGTGAGTTGAAATAACTGCCAAGAAAGACCTAGTTCTAGAAAGTGCCACTGAACTGATTTATCTGTGCTGAGTAATAGTTAAACATGACTGTTCACAGGAAAAAAAAAAGAAAAGAAAAGTGAAATTCTAGTTTCACCTGTGAATATAGCTGAGTGCACTGCAGGGTTTGTTGTTGTTGTGTTTGGTTTTTTTAATAGGATGGAAGACCAGAGCTTTTCTTTGTTCAAACATTGTGTTGCGTCATTTATGGCTCCTATTCCACAATTATACAAAAGTATATGCAAAAAATAAATATGAAGGAAATGAGTAAAAGTGAAGGCCTATTTTATTTATAGGTTTTGGGCCGTTTAGACACTAATACTTCTCATGTCTGCAGACTGTTTTGGCAATGGCATATTTGATTTTTAGAGCAGAGTTTTAATTTCTCTCCCTATCTTTTATCTGTAACTCCTTCTGTATACTTTGAGACATTTGTGACTAGTCATATTAATCACTGCTATCCCAGAGAAAGTGTTGGGTTTTTTTAAGATTGTGAAGAAAAAGAAGATTTAACTATGTTAAAATATCTAGGAGATACTACTATTTAATTATTTTTCTTTAATGTTACATAGAGAGGACAATGATGAAATAAAAAAAGCATAACTATTTTAATTTCTGTGGTGTTATTGCCTCTATTTTAGACATTTTAGACACCAATTTAATTTTATTCCCATATCCAAATTTTCGGTAACAGGAGCATCAACATTTTTTTCCTGTAATGAAATGTGTGAAATACTTCTTCAAACTCTTTAGAGTTTATTTTGCTAAACACAAAGTAGGCTCATGTGCTTGACTTGCAGCAGAGACGAGGGCTCAGGGTGATGAGGACAATCCTAGCGCCTCCAGCTCAGGAAATGTGACACTTGGAAGTTGTTGCTCACTGGAGGAGAAATGCCACCATTTGCTTGTCCTGGGCTTTTGCTCTTCCCTTGCTGTCTCTCATAGGCCTCTCCCAGAAATGGGGTAATAGGCGAGATGCATCATTGTCTAAGCCAACAGCATCATCCATACTTGTATACACAATGTAAGTAACATTTGAATCCTTAACAGCATTCTCTGAGGACAATTTGTGTATAATGATACAAAGTGTTTAAACCAAGACAGTGAATACTCAAACTTAGTATGAAGGCAGTGTAAAAAGTTAGCATCTGATCTTTCTGCTTTAATCGATGGACCCAGGTAATCTCATTTTGGTCTGTATGGTGAAGGTGTGTGTCTGGAACGTTTACAGAGACGGATCCTTGGGCTTTTGGCAGAGAGAAACAGCGGGAGAAACTCCCGCCTCAGCAACAACCTTGACCTACTTTGTTATTCTGTTAGAAGTGAGGTTACAATATGGGTGTCTTTGTAAAATACAGATTGAGGGTCTCAGTGGTGTGGCAGAAACATTTGATAATCTTTTAAAGTTGTATCTTGTTAAAATTGATTTGTTTATCCATTACTGTTTGCATCAAATACAGCACCTGCCCTAAAATCTGTGCCACTGCTCTTCTTTTATGTGTTTCACACTGGCTGCAGGCTTACGGGTGCTTAAGGAAAGTCTGTGCCCCATGAATGAAAGCCATCTGGTTCTCATTTGTTTTTTCTCTGCAAAACATAGCCTATTTCTATTGATTAGATCTTGCACAAGTCTTTCTACTTCACACTTTTACAAAAAGCTTTTACGAACCCCTCCCTTGAGCAGGGGGGTTGGACCAGAAGATCTCCAGAGGTCCCTTCCAACCTCAGCCATTCTGTGAGTCTGTAAAAGAACAAGAAAGAACATGTGGCACGCAAGGATTTTTCTATTGTGCCAATGAATATGCAATCACACACATGACCTCAATCTGCACTAAATGAGTAGTCTGTGTAAATCCCAAAGGCAAGTTCAAGTCTTTTAATCTGCAATGGTATTGTTTGTTCCAGCCTAAAGCATTATAGCTTAGGTGCAGCTTCCTAGGAAAAGTGTTTTTGTGCAACCCAGGACAAGTTGCAGAACTTCTCTATTTTTATTAATAACCTACACATATTAAACCCAGTGGGGCTGATGAAAGGATGTTAATTAAAGTTTGCACCTTTTGCTACATAGCACACATTTCCTGTACACAGTGATGACAGAGACATGAAGATCTGAAACAATGGACAAAGATTAATAATATTCATTTCTGAAGGAATTAAGCACATATTTCTGAGAATTAATGACCAGAAACACTGTTTCTTAAAAGAGAAAATGTATTAGTGATGATAGAAAATGATATAGGAACTAGAAATACAATACCAACCTTTTCTGATTAAAACTCCTGATAATGATAGTCTACATACAGTTCTGGATGAGACTTCACACAATATTGAATATAGATGAAAATCTTAGTAATAGGAGGAAGAATTCTAATAATTCTTAATTCTACTTCTCAACTTGAACAGGTCTTTTCTTCTGCTTTTGTTCTGGATTTTTCTAAGCTAATATCCCTTCCCATCTTTTAGATATATCCTTAAAGTTGTCTCACTGCTTCCAGAAAATGAGCAAAAAGATTTTCTCAGCTCTCATATTAGTTGCTTTCCTTTTTCTCTGTATTCATGGTAGACAGCTTTACCCTCAATTGTGCCTTTCTTTTCCTGCATTGATGTGTCCCAGCTTCTTCTCATTATTTCTTCTATATTTCTGAAATACCTTCTTACAAAATATATGACCATTCTATTTCTCAAGAGCTACTGTAACATTTTCCTTTTCTTTTCAATCTGACTTCCAGTAGCTAAAAGCATTTTCCTGATTCCTATATATAGCCCAAATAAGATAAGGGGAGATGCCTTGTGCATAAAATAATGTTAATGCACCTGTAATACTGGCAACAGTGACAACAATATGTGCCCATTGCTCAGGTGTGTTGAGCAGAATGAGGTAAGAGGGCTGTTTTTCTATCATCAAGTTTGTAAGAAGGTCTGGTTGGGGATGTGAGGGCTGGGGGCAGCCTTGGCTGCAGTGACCATGAGATGGTGGAGTTCAGGATCCTGCATGGAGGAAGCAGGGCTGTAAGTAGGATTACAAGCCTGGATTTAGGGAGAGCTAACTTTGGCCTCTTCAAGGACCTACTTGGAGGAATCCCATGGGTTAGGGCTCTAGAAGGTAGGGGGGTCCAAGAGAGCTGGTCAATATTCAAGCATCACTTCCTCCAAGCTCAAGATCAGTGCATCCCCATGAGTAAGAAATCAAGTAAAGGAGGCAGGAGACCTGCCTGGATGAGCAAGGAGATCCTGGAAAAACTCAAATTGAAGAAGAAAGTCTATGGAATGTGGAAAAAGGGACATGCCACTTGGGAGGAATATAGCAACGTTGTCAGAGTATACAGGGATGCAACGAGGAAGGCTAAGGTCCACCTGGAATTAAATCTGGCAAGGGATGTCAAGGACACAAGAAGGGCTTCTTCAACTACATCAATAGCAAATGGAAGACTAGGGAAAATGTGGGCCTGCAGCTGAATGAGGTGGGTGCCCTGGTGACGAAGGATACAGAGAAGGCAGAATTTCTGAATGCCTTCTTTGCTTCAGTCTTTACTACTAAGGCTGGCCCTCAGGAATCCCAGACCCTGGAGGTAAGAGAAAAACTCTGGAGAAAGGAAAACCTTCCCTTGATCGAGGAGGATCAGGTTAGAGATCATTTAGGCAAACTGGACACCCACAAATCCATGGTGCACCCACAAGTGTTGAGAGAGCTGGCAGATGTCATTGCCAAGCCACTCTCCATCATCTTTGAAAAGTCATGGAGAACAGGAGAAGTGCCTGAGGACTGGAGGAAAGCCAATGTCACTCCCGTCTTCAAGAAGGACAAAAAGGAGGACCCAGGAAACTACAGGCCAGTCATCCTCACCTCCATCCCTGGAAAGGTGATGGAGCAGCTCACTCTGAATGTCATCTCTAGGCATGTGGAGGAAAAGAAAGTTATCAGGAGTAGTCAACATGGATTCACCAAGGGGAAATCATGCTTGACCAATCTGATAGCCTTCTGTGATGTCATGACTGGCTGGGTGGATGAGGGGAGAGTGGTGGATGTTGACTACTGTGACTTCAGCAAGGCTTTTGACACTGTCTCCCGTAGCATCCTCATAGGTAAGCTCAGGAAGTGTGGGTTAGACAAGTGGACGGTGAGGTGGAATTGAGAACATGAGGAAAAACTTCTATACTTTAAGGGTGACAGAGTACTGGAACAGCCTGCCCAGAGAGGTTGTGGAGTCTCCTTCTCTGGAGATATTCAAAACCTGTCTGGACGTGGTCCTGTGCAACCTGCTCTAGGTGAACCTGCTTTAGTAGGGGGGCTGGACTAGATGATCTCCAGAGGTCCCTTCCAACCCCTACCGTTCTGTGATACTGTGTAATACAGCCTGGGGCTCTCATGGTTCTCAAGGTAACTTCAGAGTCATATGTTTTAGGTTGATTACTAAAGTGCTTCACTTATTTCAACTTCCAGTTTAAAATAAACTGTCCAGTTACATTGTAGCTGCTCCTGAGAACTTATGTATGACTAATTGTATCTTTGAGAAAGAAGATAGTCTGCATTTGAAAAGATCAGGAAATCTAACGTCCACCACTTTTTCGTAGAATCATAGAATTGTTTAGGTTGGAAAAGACCTTTAAGATCATCGAGTCCAACCGTTAACCTAACACTGCAAAGTCCACCACTAAACCATGTCCCTAAGCTCTGCATCTACATGTCTCTTAAATACCTCCAGGGATAGGGACTCAACCACTTCCCTGGGCAGGCTGTTCCAATGCCTGACAACCCTTTCAGTGAAGAAGTCTTTCCTAATATCCAATCTAAACGTCCCCTGGTGCAACTTGAGGCACCACTTCCTCTTGTCCTATCACCTGTTACTTGGGAGAAGAGACCGACACCCACCTCTCTACAATCTCCTTTCAGGTAGTTGTAGAGAGCAAGAAGGTCTTCCCTCAGCCTCCTCTTCTCCAGGCTAAACAACCCCAGTTCCCTCAGCTGCTCCGCATAGGACTTGTGCTCTAGACCCTTCACCAGCTTCGTTGCCCTTCTCTGGACACGTTCCAGCACCTCAATGTCTTTCTTGTAGTGAGGGGCCCAAAACTGAACACAGTACTCGAGGTGCGGCCTCACCAGTGCTGAGTACAGGGGATCGATCGCTTCCCTACTCCTGCTGGCCACACTATTTCTGATACAGGCCAGGATGCCGTTGGCCTTCTTGGCCACCTGAGCACACTGCTGGCTCATATTCAGCTGGCTGTCGACCAACACCCCCAGGTCCTTTTCCACCGGGCACTTTCCAGCCACTCCCCCCCCAAGCCTGTAGCATTGCATGGGGCACTTACGTTATGGTAACTGACATTTTCTCATCTTTTGCAGTAACTATACCTTAAAAGTATTGGAGGAATGCTTTAATGCTTAGGAGTATTTGAAACATTAATTCAGCATTAAAGGCTGCTCATTTTTTTCATATTAATACTTGAGAGAAATAGAAAATCTGATTAATGAAAAGAAGAAAGACTCTGGGCTAATATGATCTGTCTCAGGTCATGCAGAGAGTTTGTAGTAGCTTCCATCCTGTACTCATACCCAAGTAGTGTTTTTCAGAAAAAAATGAGAACTGGTTTGTGTTTCAGTCAACCAGTTTAAGTTTTTAAGCCTGCCTGAAGGACAACTAGCAGTTTAGAACAGATTAAATTGCTTACCTTGGGAACAATTCAGTTTTGGATATTTCTCTTTACTTATAGAAGTACTTCTGTAATTTTGTCCTGCAATGGTGCACCTAACTTTTGTCTGTCTGTCCCCTTGAATCTTTTCCAAAACTCTCACTGAGCAGTTGCAGAAAACCAATATACTCAACTGAGAGAAAAATATATCTATAGATAGTCTGACCATAGAGATACAGAGACAAAGGGATTGTTTTAAACCGTGTCTCTTCAGAGCGCAGATGCCCTCCTTAGGCAGTCTAATGCGATTATCCCCTACATGGGGTCCACACCTAGAATCTTCTATTGTGAAATATGTTTCAAGCCAGAAAGAGGGAATTCCTCTTTTTGCTGAACAGCTTTCCTACTACTCTATTCCTCTGCCCAGAAAGTGCTATCAGACAACTATCTTTGCATCCTCTTCTGTTGAAAATAATTCTTTTTTAACAGAGGAAAGAAATCAAGATCAGGGCCAAAGTGAATGAACGTCTTCAGATGCCTCCAGAGCTAAGAGGCAAAAGTGCAACAGTTTTGAAGATCTAATTTTTAGCTCAGGTTCCTATATTTCACCTAAGTCACATCATATGTTATTTTGTAATCTGTAAATCAGGGATAATGGTACTGCTACCCTTGCAGAGGAACTATGTAATAAAATCATTAAGCATTATGAAATGCTCAAATGTAATGAAAAGCCATAAATGTATCTAAGGTATTTAGGTGAAAGGCTGTAGTTTTGAGTTTTCATTTTATTACTAGGAATATTTCATATTTCCTCTGGAATTTTAGGCCTGTCAATTAAATTATTCAGGGCTTCAGTATTTCTATTTCAAAAAGGAAATAATTGTCATCTATTCAGAGGAGTAGTAATTTTTTTTTGTATTTTGAAAATTACATTGAAATCCTTAAATGGAAAATAACACTAATAAAAACAGTACTTATTTAACTATCTCTTCAAAGTAAATATGTACATACTGGGTGTTCCAAAGGAATGAAAATACTGGATGAATGTGCGTTGAATACCCAGTGCTGTAGATGACAGGATGGACCAAAGCATCTGTCATGGAAATAAGGTTCCCTGCAGTTGCAGAGACATGTAAACCTGAAACTGCAGGTTTGGAGTATTGTTAAGGCAATGTTTTGATCCAAATAAGGATTTGATTTAAATCCTCTCATTTCACTTCCTAGATTGCAACTCTAGACAATTCCCTGCCCTTACTGCCATTTTTTTATAGGTTTATCTTTTTGAAAGAAAAATTGCAGAACACCAGGGAAAATGACAGGAAAAATATAAGTCCTCATATTCCACAACATTTACAAAAAAGAAGAAAAATCTTGTCATAAAGAAGTCAGCAAAACACCGTGGGTGGAAATTAAATATAAAAAGAGTAATCCCACAGCATTTTAAATATTTTATAAAGAAATATAATTTGTATTCTGGCACATAAAGCTATATCATCAGAGCAAAACTACACACCACATGAATGTTTATTAAAAAATCATATCAGAAAATGGTGTGATTATTCATAACAGGATGCAATATAACTAGTTACCTCATCATCTAAGAAAAGCTTCCACATTTTCATCAATAGAAAAATCTTCTTTCTTAGAATGAGACAATAAAAAGCTCTCACATTATTATCATCATCATCATCATCAAGTCCTTAAATAACGTTAATTTTGCAGGAAACAAAAAAGAGAAGTTTGAAAGCATGGTAAGCATGGCTCAGGACGACATAATCTTCTTTCTGCAAAACATTCTACTCTTGACAGGGCCTGGATCATAATAAACTGATGGGGACAAGTAATTTCCTGGCACTTCTGTGGAATACAAGTGTGCAGTGGACAGGTAGTTAAATGACATCCCTCCTTCAAAGAGATTGAGGGGTTTGTCTGCTTGCTTGTTTTTGCCATTACTACTTGGGATCAAGTTGTGGATCTGGATGGAGTTGGCTTCTAGCTCTCAGGAGAAGGGGCAACATGAACCTCTAACCTTATACAGAGTCACTTAGACTAGGAGTAACACTTGGGAGTTTTGGATAGTGCAGGCTGGTATTATGTGCCCCTGATACAAACTCTGTGCCTCACTTTACCGAGGCTGCTTTGACCTCAGTGGTAATGAAGATCTGGGTCTTGGTGTTTAAATCCCTATGCTTGTCATTGTCTCAGAGTGTATCACTCAACCTTTTGTCAATAAATTTATATTTGAATTTGAAATAGTCTATCACTGTAATTACCTCTATGTTTGTATAACACTCAGCATGACTAGAGCCCAATTCTCAGCAAGATGTGGGAGTTAACAAAATATAAATAATAAATGCGTATCAGAAAGATCACAGTGCTAAGTTCAAACCAAAAAAAAAGGCTCCTCTTTCCTATGAATAGTTTTCCATTTCCTGTTTGTTCAGAGAAGATACTAAGCTTATATTTTAGTCTGGCTGAAGGATTCAAACTGATTTAGAAGAGATTTGCTTTAAAGCAAGCAGACAGTGTCTATATTATGAGTTCTGTATTTTTTTCCAGCTCCTTTCCTGCACAGCACATACTCATCAATCATATTGGGAAGCTGACTTATATTCTCCACACTTTACCACTAACTGGATTACAGAGCTGAAAATCTTACTCAAAGTTTAAAATTTGATAAAAGTAATCAAATTGTTCTAGTCAAATTCTAACTGTG
Organism: Phoenicopterus ruber ruber; assembly: GCA_009819775.1. Lineage (NCBI taxonomy): Eukaryota > Metazoa > Chordata > Aves > Phoenicopteriformes > Phoenicopteridae > Phoenicopterus > Phoenicopterus ruber. The sequence continues at coordinate 106,991,682 of CM020216.1, forward strand.
GTGAATAGATGGCACTAATTACCTTTTCTTATTATGCTACAAATGTAGTTTACTCCATCTTTATTCATGAAGTAGGATCATATAGCCCACCAAGGGGACTGCAGCAGTATGTAATATTGGCATATTTGTTTTCTCGTTCTTATTTTTCCTCTTCATCTGTATTCTAGAGGTGTGGTTTTAGACTGAAATGTATTGCTATGCGGGACTTTCTCATGTCCTGGTGTAATTACTGCACCCTGCAGATTTCTGAAGTTGAACTTACAGAAAAGAACTCAAAGAACTCCAATAATAAAAATGAGCGGCAGATTTAATGGGGGCAATTAGTTATCCTTTTTAGCACCATTTTTGGAAAAGTGCAAGTGTACACGTGTAACATTCATAATGTGGAGGTAATCAATCCGAATTTGGGCTTAGGTTGTTGCAATAATTGTGAAATGATACTACCCTTAACAAGGTTAGGTTTGCTTTATGTAGGAGTTGCCAAGCTAGTAACAATGAAATCTCCTAGTTCACAGCTAACCGCATATCTCTGTCTCAGATGCCATTCTGTGAAGAAATTCTGTCAACAGTCTGTTTTTTTGCGTAGTCTGTGGCTGAAATGTTTGTTTTGGGGGTTGTTTTTGGACTACAAAACAGACAAGGAAAAAGAATTCTAGGTGTTTCCTTCCTTCTTCTGTTTGGAGAACCTTGCTTTCTTAGGAACAAGCTTCCAGACAAAAATGTCTTGAAAAATCATGGTCTTTCTGCAGCTGAAGTATTTGTTAAAGAAAGCTGACAAAAGATGAGGCTTCTCTGCAATTTCAGCACCAGCTTTGTTTCCAGACATGCATTTTATTTGATCTTTTTGCAGTATTCAGAGATATCAAGTGCCTATATTTTGAATGTACTACTGTGATGGTTTTTCTACATTTAGGGAGAAAATGGGAGAGGGTGACAGAAAGCATTGTGCCACCTCTCCTCTCTGCAGAAAAGCAGACCAAATTCCTGCTTATGGCCCCTGAGCATGTTGCCCTTACTGTTAGGATAATCCCTCAGGTAAAAAGGTTAGGAAACACAACTTTGTACAAAGGAGGTTTTATCTAAGCATGTTACCCCTATAATTTCACTGGCACTGGGGCACAAAGGATGAGCGATTCAGAGAATTTGCACTATGACCTTTCTCCCATGCTCAAATGGAAAGCAGACAGCTTTAACAGGGAAAGTCGTAAAATTTGCAAGATCAGACTATCGGATTTATTTGGAGCTTGATTTTCAGATAATAGACAACTACTGGCAAGAGGATGATAAAGCCCAGTGTTGCTCCTTTTTATCTTTAAAAATAAAACTACTAAACTCCACTATTTTATACATAAATCCAGAAGCTGGAGGCTTCCAGTAGCTACCATTAGCCATTTCAAGGTGACTGCTCATCTCCTGTTTTACATGACTGTCGTTTATCCTTGCTCTACCTAATGAACAAGGGAAAAAAGAAACAAATTCAGCTTTCAGATGAAATCTCACCTGTACATCTCAGCAATTGAGCCAGCAAACAAATTAGCATTTTAAAATAATTAACCTCAACATTCAGAAAGAAAAGCAAAACTTTGACCAATACTATATGATTTGTGCCAACTTTTGAGAGAGATTATCCAACATGCTCTTTTGGTGTTTGTAAATTTGGTAAGGAAGTGGCACTCAAGGAAGAAAACATATGTGAGAGTCAATTCCTATCTGAATAACAACTACCTGCTTGTTACATATGGGCTTTGGGTCCAGCTAGTACTATAGCAGGGGCAAGGCACAGATCTTGCCAATTTCTCTGGAAATTTCTCTTCAGGCTTGGTTGCTTACACATGGAAAAGTCCAACAATTAGCAGACTTTGCTGTGGTACTGGTGTATTTTCAAAGTCTCAGAGCCAGGTGACAATACTGAAAAGAGAAGAAAAAGTTTCCTTGCAGCTTGGAGAAGATGTAGATGACAGTTTTAGGGCATTCATTAAATCTGAGGTCTCAATTTCCTCCGATACTGCCTTCTTCTACCTGAAGACAAGAACCTGGTCAGGCTGACACAGCTGGACTGGAAAGTACTTTCTCATTCCCCTAAAGGATTCTGAGTGTTGGATTTTGAGCTACCTTTGCTGATAATTGCTCCATGACAAAAAAGAATATTGTAAATAAAAACATCTTAAATTTATTTACGAACTCAGTGTAGAAACTGCTTCAACCACTGCTGAAATGCAAAAAAGTACATTTTAAATATATTTCCAGAACAGCTGAAAATGAACAAGAATAATCATAAAATCATAGAATCATAGAATTGTTCTGGTTGGAAGAGACCTCCGAGATCATCGGGTCCAACCATTAACCTATCACTACCAAGTCCCCCACTAAATCATATCCCTTAGGGCCTCCTCTAAACGTCTTTTGAATACCCCCAGAGAAGGGGACTCCACCACCTCCCTGGGCAGCCTGTTCCAATGCCCGACAACCCTTTCGGTGAAGAAATTTTTGCGAATGTCCAATCTAAACCTCCCCTGGCGCAACTTGAGGCCATTTCCTCTTGTCCTATCACTTGTTACTAGGGAGAAGAGTCCGACCCCCATCTTTCTACAACCTCCTTTCAGGTATGCAGTCACCATTTTGGTTTCTAATGAGAATTCTCATCCATTTGTTTCTCAGGGATTATATAAAATCATAGAATCGTTTAGGTTGGAAAAGACCTTTAAGATCATTGAGTCCAACTGTTAATGTAACACTGCCAAGTCCACCACTAAACCATGTCCCTAAGCTCTGCATCTGCATGTCTTTTAAATACCTCCAGGGATGGGGACTCAACCACTTCCCTGGGCAGCCTGTTCCAGTGCTTGATAACCCTTTCAGTGAAGACATTTTTCTGAATATCCAATCCAAACCTCCCCTGGAGCAACTTGAGGCTGTTTCCTCTTGTCCGGTCACTTGCTACTTGGGAGAAGAGACTGACCCCCACCTTGCTACAACCTCCTTTCAGGTAGTTGTAGAGACTGATAAGGTCTCCCCTCAGCTTCCTTTTCTCCAGACTAAACAACCCCAGTTGCTTCCAGCCACTCCCCCCCAAGCCTGTAGCGTTGCCTGGGGTTGTTGTGACCCAAGTGCAGGACCCGGCACTTGGCTTTGTTGAATCTTATACAATTGGCCTCAGCCCATTGATCCAGCCTGTCCAGATCCCTCTGTAGTGCCTTCCTTTCCTCAAGCAGATCAACACTCCCGCCCAACTTGGTGTCACCTGCAAACTTAGTAAGGGTGCACTCAATCCCCTCATCCAGGTCATTGATAAAGATGTTAAACAGGACTGGCCCCAATACTGAGCCCTGGGGAACACCACTTGTGACCGGCCACCAACTGGATTTAACTGCATTCACCACAACTCTTTGGGCTTGGCCATCCAGCCAGTTTTGTACCTAGCAAAGTGTACATCCATCCTAGCCCTGGTAGCCAGTTTCTCCAGGACAACGCTGTGGGAAACAGTGTCAAAGGCTTTACTAAAGTCTAGGTAGGCAACATCCACAGACTTTCCCCTCATCCACTAAGTGGGTGTCCTTGTGGAGATCAGGGTAGTTGAGCCGGACCTGCCTTTCATAAACCCACACTGACTGGGCCTGATCACCTGGTTGTCCTGTACATGCTGTGTGATGGTGTGCTCAAGACGATCTGCTCCATAACCTTCTCTGGCACTGAAGTCAGACTGACAGGCCTGTAGTTCCCCGGATCCTCCTTCCACCCCTTCTTGTAGGTGGGCGTCACATCTCAAGTCAACTGGGACCTCCCTGGTTAGCCAGGACTGCTGATTAAATGATGGAAAGTGGCTTGGTGAGCACATCCACCAGTTCCCTCAGTACCTTTGGGTGGATCCCATCTGACCCCATAGACTTGTGTGTGTCTAAGTGGTGAGGCGCGTTGCTAAACACTTCCCCTTGGATTATGGGGGCTTCATTCTGCTCCCCATCCCTGTCTTCCAGCTCAGGGGGCTGAGCACCCCAAGAACAACTGATCTTACTATTAAAGGCTGAGGCAAAGAAGGCATAGAGTACCTCAACCTTTTCCTCAGCCTTTGTCACTATGTTTCCCCTGCACATACAATAAAGGAGGGAGATTCTCCTTAACTCTCCTTTTGTTATTAATGTATTTATAGAAACATTTTTTATTGTCTTTTACAGCTGTAGCCAGATTAAGTTCTAGTTGGGCTTTGGCCCTTCTAATTTTCTCCCTGCATAACCTCACAACATCCTTGTAGTCCTCCTGAGTGGCCTACTCCTTCTCCTAAAGGTCATAAACTCTTTTTTTTTTTTTTTCCCTGAGTTCCAGCCAAAGCTCTCTGTTCAGCCAGGCTGGTCTTCATCCCTGCCAGCTCATCTTTTGGCACATAGGGACGGCCTGCTCCTGTGTCTTTAAGATTTCTTTCTTGAAGAATGTCCAGCCTTCCTGGACTCCTTTGCCCTTCAGGACTGCCTCCCAAGGGACTCTGTCAAGCAGACTCCTAAACAGGCCAAAGTCTGCCCTCCAGAAGTCCAAGGTGGCAGTTCTGCTGACCCCCTCCTTACTTCTCTGAGAATCGAAAACTCTATCATTTCATGATCGCTATGCCCAAGATGGCCTCCAACCATCCCATCACCCACAAGTCCTTCTCTGTTTCCAAACAACAGGTCCAGCCTTCCCTAGTTGGCTCACTCACCAACTGTGTCAGGAAGTTGTCTTCCAGACACTCTCGGAACCTCCTAGACTGTTTTCCCTCTGCTGTGTTGTATTTCCAGCAGACATCTGGTAAGTCCCCCACAAGAACAAGGGCTAGCAATTGTGAAACTTCTCCCAGCTGCTTACAGAATATTTCTTCTGTCTCTTCATCCTGGTTGGGTGGTCTATAACAGACTCCCACCATGATATCTGCCTTGTTGGCCTTCCTTCTGATTCTTACCGATAAACACTCAACCCTTTCGTCCCCATCACCATATACTAGCTGCATGAGGCACAGTATCTATGTTTTATTGGTCTAATACAAAGCAACACAGAACAAGCAGAATGATCACCGTCTAAGGGTAAATCTACCAATTTTTAATACTAATGTAATGCTAGAAACGGTTGGAAAGTGAATCATGACTCTGCCAGTGATAGAAACATTTCATCAAGGAAGGGACACAGTGCTCTAGAAGAAAAGACTGCAATTGACAAGATGAATGGAAATGCAATTTTACCTGGAATGGTAAAGATAGCATTAATTGAAATTAAACTTACTATTGTACATGCAGAAGTAGTTTTTAATTGCTTAAAAAATGTTTGCAATTTTAGGTCTGCATAATAACAGAGTATTATCTGAAATAATTCTAGTATAGCTTCTCAGCATGAAGAACTTCTTGAAACTGCTGTTGTTGCTAATGTCTGGGAAAATATCAAAAATGACAGAGGAAGAACCACTGAAACAACAAATGTCTTGCAGAGTGTTAGCCATAGTGCTTCAAAGATACTGTCTGACTGCTAGAGCAAAACAGTGTTGTTTTCTAAGACTGAGTAATCATTAAATATATGGATCCTCAGTCAAAAAAACCCCACAACTTTTGACGTTACCCCAAATGTTTTTGTTTCTCTTGAGGAAACAATTTAAGATTCAGTTAAAATGGCATATTCTTTTCTGTGACTTGCTGCCTCCAAGGGAGTATCAACATTTCTAATAGCTGTTGATTGCTATGCAACTGTAGTAGTCAACTTAATGCTTGATTACCTGTAAGACAAGAACGCATCTGCATTTGGATTATATGTGTATACATATATACAATGTTAAAAATATGCCACAATAACATCTTTTGTACTGTGGCAATCCTTTGCACCTGATAGTATAAACCTTCACTTTTGGGAAATAGCTCTGAATCGACAAACAAATGGGAAAAATGCTCCCAATTCTAGCTAATTGCTCAGCTCCTACACTGCACAATACTCCATAGTAAAAAAAACAGAGTTGTTGCCATTTGATCTGGAAGTTTTGTTAATAAAAGTTTACTATCATTTTTTTCTCATCTCCAGAAGAATTTCAATGTTACCAGATTTATTTAATTTTGTGAATGTATACAGCAATACTGAGGATATTGACAGGATCGTTATCTTCATATTACAGAGTTCGAAGGGTCTTGAAATATTTTCCATGCTTTAAGAGCTTTTTTTTTTTTATGGGAAAGGAGGGGGTACATTAGGAAAGCATTATATAGTTGGGTGTTATTACTTAAGTTCTTTAGGGATTGTTAAGGTAGATTGATGTATTTTGTGTCTTCAGTAGTATTTCAGTGAACGAACGGTATTTGTATTTGTCACAGTGTCCTAAATGTTGTGGATTTTTTTTATATTGTTTTAGAAATTAGATCTATCTGGTCTTGTATTTGCTGAATTTTATGACATGATGCATTTGTTGAAAGAGAAATTGCAACAAAGACTGGATGTCATTCGTTGATCATAAATGACAGCTCATCTTAAAGCACACTAAGGCAGGAAAAATGGGCAGAGTTGTCAACTCAGTGGTAAATAGCAGTTTCCAAGTGTGACTTCCTGTTTTGATTTGTACAAACCTAATTAATAGTGCCAGGCTAGACCCCTCACTCTTTAAAATAATTACTTTATAGAAAACCATAAGGATTGCTGGAGGTTTGAAGATCTGATAAAAAGCTGGATAAGGAATGTTTGTGTGAAAGATACTTTGTACTAAGAGATTCAAAAGAGAACATCTACAAGTCTCATAGCTTCATATTAGATTGTGGACTAATGTCCATTTTAAGTCATACTTATATCAGTTTCTTAAAACATTTAATATTCTTTCTGTTCGTGATTATCTAAATACAGCAGGAAAATTAATATTTTTTCCTAACGTAAATGGAGTTGCAGAAATTTTAAATATACTGTTCCTGTCATGACAGAGCTTAAAATGAAAAATAATTTCACGGTAAGGGACTTTACAAATGACCATATTACATATAATGTACTATATAAATTATATTATGTGTTATTCTTATGTAAAATAGTTTATTTTTCTATTTATAAAATAAGCACCACTTGAATAATACAAATGCAGTTTATGATAAACTAATTAGGGGTATGCTACATGAATTTGCATTTTCCTAAAGGAAACTAACAAATTAAACTGTTTAGGTGATTGTCACTTCATCTGATTCAGGGAATGTGGTCACCCTGCCGGTACCATACACTTCAAATGGAAAAAATTTGAACCTCCTGTAACACTTTGCATTTTGAATAGCAAGAAGCCAGAGCTGAAACTTGTAACAAAAATCTGGGTAATGTAAGGAGAAGAAAGGGATCGGAATCTTTCTCTCAGGCAGGTTGCTCATCAGCTGAAAGCTCTCCTCTGTCACAGTGCTCTGCTGGGTGCTACATTTGAACCCCTTACTTCTAAAGGGTCAGGAACAGGTAAGATCAACTGTGCTGTCTACTAAAGTAAGTACTAAACCTGTGAGTATCTGTAGTCTGAAATGTTAGGAAAAAGCATATGACAACATAGCTTGTGGTAGATTTGCAAGAGCACAGCAAAAATCATCAAATCTCATAAGAAATTGCCCTCAGCTTTAAATCTCTTCTCTGCAAAAATTAGCTGATAAAAAATTACAATAAATATGATTGTTGTCTGAAGAGGTGATATGTTAAAACTACATTCACCGGCGTGGCTCTACTTTTCATATTGTTTTCAGATATATTCACTTTTTAATATACTTCAGTATCTGCAAGGAAAACTTTTTTAAAAACCTCTTCCTTGAGGATGCCTGTCTGTTTTGTGCCTCTTCCCATGGAAGAAGCTTTCCATCTTTTTTCTTTCATTAGTGACAGTGAGAGGTATATCCTGCATGTCAAAATTGGGATTTCACAGCTGACTCGAGGCTGTAGGAAGTTTATGTTCACAACTTTAATTCAGTTTGCCTTTCCCATTACAAGAAATACTGTTTTTTTCTCTCAGCTGTGACTGTCTTCCATTTTCTTGTATCTCCGCACTCCTGTGTGAAGTATTTGTGGTCTTGCTTGAACTACTGGCCTAAAAGGCTGAGCCCTCTTTGGCTTTACCCTGTATAACATGTTTGTATGCAGACCTTTTCAGACCAGAAACAAAATAAAATGATCTAAAGGGACATTGCTCCATTAAAGAATATCTCTAAACAGTAAATAAATCTTTTATATGATCCCTCTAGCCAGAGGAAACTGTGGTAGGGAGGTTCAGTTTATGTGACCCTTTGGGACATCGGGCCTTTAAAAAGAAATGTTGTGACTTCACCATCGGCAGCATTTCCCAGGTCTTTTTGGATTTCTTTCCTAAGATAAATCAGAGAATGCAGTGAAGAAAATCCTTCAGTGCTGGGGTAAGCCTGCAGGAAAACTTAGCAGACATTTCTTTAAGTGACAATACTTGACAGACCTTGTTACCTACAAGGTGCCTCTTCTTTTGTGTCTTTTGTTCTGCTGCACAGCTGAGCCGATACGAAGCAAAAATGTCTAACTGTTACAATAGAAATGAGAACTCTGCTTTTTGGATGCTTGCAGGCACCCTTTGTTTTGCCCTTCTGCTCAACCTGCAGAGACCTCTCAACAATTTCCTTACCTCTACTGGCGAGAGTAAAGCATTTGCTACCCACTGCTGCTTCTATTACCCTCAATGAAGTTAAAGATCACCATTTGATCTTTAGGTGCAGTATGCAACGTAATTTTTGTCATCTTTTTATAACATTCACTAGTCATTAAGTAGATGGCCTACAGGCTGAAGTATGCAAATTAGCTAATTATCTGAGTGCTGACATAAAATTTAGTATTAACTCTTGTCTTCTCCGTGGAAGCTGTCTGGCGTTGTTAGCTCCAAACTTTCAGCACCTTCAATTCAGTTATATTTCTGTGAGCACATACTGTATAGGTCCCGTATGTTTTCTGTCTATTCTTTGTGTCATTCTCCGCAGCTGTTCTTATCTGGGTATGTGCTGGTTTTGGCTGGGATAGAGTTAATTTTCTTCATAGTAGCTACTATGGGGGCTGTGTTTTGGATTTGTGTTGGAAACTGTGTTGATAATACAGGGATGTTTTTGTTATTGCTGAGCAGTGCTCACACAGCCTCAAGGCCTTTTCTGCTCCTCACCCCACCCCACCAGCGAGTGGGCTGGGGGTGCACAAGGAGTTGGGAGGGGACACAGATGGGACAGCTGACCCCAACTGACCAAAGGGATACTCCATACCGTATGACATCATGCTCAGCGTATAAAGCTGGGGGAAGAAGAAGAAAGCAGGGAACGTTTGGAGTGGTGGCGTTTGTCTTCCCAAGTAACTACTACGCGTGATGGAGCCCTGCTCTCCTGGAGGTGGCTGAACACCTGCCTGCCCATGGGAAGGAGTGAATGAATTCCTTGTTTTGCTTTGCTTGCGCACGCAGCATTTGCTTTCCCTATTAAACTGTCTTTATCTCAACCCACGAGTTTTCTCACTTTTACTCTTCTGATTCTCTCCCCCGTCCCACTGGAGGGGGAGTGAGCGAGTGGCTTAGTTGCCGGCTGGGGGTAAACCATGACAGGGTGTTTTGAAATGTTGCTGTTGGTATTAGCTGTAAGTTATTTATGGTGGTTTTAATGCCCTCTAGCGGTACTTCTAACTTTTATTATGGTGGTACTCAACTATGCTATGCTGAGACTTTAACATCAAGATGGATACGCGTGGGGGCTTTTAGAGGACACAAACACTACAGAGCAGCCTGTGCCATCACCGCCAGTTATTACACTGACTGTGACAAAGCTGCCACAGCCGCCTACTAAGTTTGTGCCTAAGTATGTGCCTGTAAATTTCCCAATTTGAAACCCACCCCTGTGCCCCCATCCCCCTACAGTGTCCTTACACATAACCTTTCCAGGCTGGTATCCCCCATCTTCCAGCGGTGTGCCATATCCTCCGGCAGATGCTCCTCACCTCACCCCTCTCGCCCCCGTGAACAGAAGAGCAAGTTTGCCACCAATGTCCTATGGTGCACGTGCTCACTTCAGGCCACAGTTCCCAAATCTACCTGTGCGCAGGCTCTTAGAGAAGCCAGGCATCATGCAACAGACAGGACCACTTTACCCCTCCTCCAGGGTTTTTCTGTTTGAATCGGTGTATATGCCATTAATTGTGTGAATGCTGCTGTCTGATGCGCTGGATGTCTCTGGGTACATCTCAGGAGCTCAGTGTCTGCATTTCTTGTGATAGCTGCTGCTTTTGGTACAGAGGTAGTGTCTGGAGTGAAATGCAAAAATGTGAATCCAGAGCTGAGTTCCTATATACGAACAGATGCACTCTCAGAAATACTAAAATAACTATGTGTAGAGGAATTAAAGAAGTAGACTGGAAGAAAGAAAGGGTTATGAACTCAGAATGACTTGAGCTTTATTCCTGAGCCTTCTGGTGTGACTGTGCCAAAGTATAAACATCAGTTTGTTATTATATTCTGTGTTTCTGGGCTTCAGTAATTTGTGGATTATGAAAGTTCAGCCCTGGAGGTAGGGCTTATGTATACGCATTTCCTTTATATTTTGACTTCATTAAAACCCCAAAATATTTATAAACTTAAGGTTTTTATTTTTTCAGTTTTTTAATAAAATTATGATCTACTTGAGAAGAAAAGGAGTAAAAAATAACATTTTAACCTTTTTTCTCTCAAAAGGAGAGGTAAAGCTTCAATCTTTAAAATTTTGCTCTGATTTATTGAGGGTTTAATAGTGAGTGAAACAAACAACTCCTGTTTAAATTCAAAATTCTTGCATAATGCTAAGGCCTGTGAGATGGTGACCTGGAAGATTAGGAAAAAAGGGACAGAAGGAGGACGGACAAGAAAAAATACTAGTGCAAAAGGTGAACAGATACTTGCATAAAATGAACAGTTAGATGGTATTGTATGAAATACAGAGGCATTAAGTGCCACATAAAAAAGAAATCAAAGGAAAATTGTGCTGCTAAAATTGAGCAGGCAAATGATGAAATTTATTTTTTATTAAGATGTGAATTGAAGCTTAAGCAGGGCCAAGAGGGGAGATCCTGGAGCGAAAGCAGGTCGTTTGCAATTTAAATAATCTATTAATGAATTAAAACATGAAAGGGATACGAGGGTGTGGAATTCAACAGCTGAAGTTGAGAAAAGGATTAAGTTACTGTTGTGATATATTTTAGGATGTAATGAAACACATTGGTGAACTTTGGCTGATGAATAGTTGTTAGAGCAAATTGTATGTTAAATATTTGAGTAACTGTTAAAATGTCAGTTTATGGGGGAATGAAATCCGTCTCTGACAACATAAATAATTTTTTTCTTTTATTCTATTTTTTTTTTCAGACTGAAAAGTGAAGTACTAATGAACTATAACTTTGTCAAGCAGTAAAATATTTTTTCTAAGCAATTTCTGTTAAAAGTACCTTTTTCACTAGAAGTACTGAAGTGTTTTTCCCATTGTTTTAAAAGAGTATTAATAGTTATAGTTTTTAAACCATTACTGTAACATTACTTTCTAATTTGCAAATACTTTTCTAGTGTTTGTTGTTTTCTTTTATGTCCAGAGTGTTTGCTATGCAACACTCTTACAGTTTCCCTTATAGCTTCTTTATATAGAAATCTAATCACAGACTGACAGCATAATTGCCAAGTATATGGATGATCTACATTTTACAACTTTATTAGCTTTTTAATCTCACTAGTAAATTTTGACTGTGGAGTTTTTTTGGGTAAATTTAACCTAGACAACATCATCTTTCCAGAGCATAATTACAATATGCTAGAAGAAAGACTGTATACAGATAGTAAACAGCTAAACACCATTACATGTGCAGGTGAGAAAGTGTAGCTAAGCAAAAATAACACAAGGCCTTCTCATAACAAAACCAGATAAAATAATGGATACAGGAAATAAAGACTACTGTTTAAGGATCAAGACTTCAGAGTAACAAGGCAAATTAATATTTCAGTTTCATATTTTCTGTAGGTTTGAAGTGTTCATAGACAGAACAAACCTGAAGTACGAACCGAGTATAATTGGTAATCTTTTATTTCCTTACATCTGTAGATTAACGAAAACAGCAACCCTCAGTTGAAATACACAATCCTATGCATTGGTATGATGTTCAATCTGCTCATGTAAAAGTCATACAAACAGTAACTTATCAGGCGTTTGAAGAAACACACATGAAAATAGACCTTGATTTCTAGAAAACATGAATTCTAAGCAGAACTTCAGCATCCACCAGCACTAGAAACTGAGGAAAAAAAGTAAGGAGGAATTGTCGAACTACTTCTCTAACAGCTAGGTTCCAAAGTAAATGTACAGCTCAGTGATGAATTAGACTCATCCTTTAGTTTCAGGTTGCAACAACAGTAGAAAAGATTATAGACATATAGTCATGAATAGCAATAAAACAACAGAATAAAAAGGTTTTCAACCAGGACTTCCAAAATAAAACAAATATGACGTTCCTGAACAATTAACTGTGATTTGTAGGTAACCATTTTAATTAGCTTTGGTGCCTGGCTAATGGGGAGTTACAATCTTTAAAAAGAGATCCAAGGGAACTTATAGAACTATAGACAACTAACTCTTACTGTTACGTTGAGTAAATATTTTAAAATGCTAGAAAACGGTCACATTAATAGATATATGGATAAACATGATACAATGGGGAACAGTTAATGTGGCTTTTGTAAAGAGGAGACATATTTCACATTCATTTGTTGTATGAAGAAATCACAACTTGGCATTGCACATACTGTTTTTTGTGCGCCGTTCCACTACAAAATTACAGTAGAGTAAGACTCACTGTTCTACTGAGCTACGGTCATCAGAATTAAAAACGTTACTGGCAAGGGTACTTTGATAAGGAATCACAGAGAATGGCTTCTATACAAGGAGAGATTTTATAAGCAAGGTTGTTCAAATTTGGAAAAGGGATGACTAAGGACGGTATAATTGAAATACATGAAGTCATGAATGGCAGGGAGAAAGTGATTTAGGAGCTGTTATTCACCATTCATAACACAAAAGCCAGCAAGCACCCAAGTAAATTATCAGGCAGAAGTGTAAATTGCCTTTCATATAATACATAATTAAATTGTGTAACTCATTGCTGCAGGATGTTTTGGAAGCCAAAATATAAATCAGTTCAAAAAGCAATTAGCTGAACGAATGGAAGAAAGTCCCATTAAGGGCTATTAAATACAACAATGTGGGTACAACTCTAAAACCTCATATTTCCAAAAAGAGTCTTCACTGGGAGAAGTGTCTAACTATGTTTATTCTTTACCTATACCCCCCTGCAAAAATCCAGTCCTGACCAGTATGGGAGATGAGATTCTGGGCGCTATGGACCTTCATTCTGACCTAGCACAGATAGACTTGTCATAATCCCTCCTGCTTACCCCTGAGGAGGATTCAGGGCTGTGAATGCAAAAACAAGTATGTGCAAAGCAGTCCCATGAGAGAAAAAGGGTATCTCCTGCAACTGTTGCATGGGAAAATAAATAAAGAGTGGCAGTACAAGGTAAGGATATTTTATCCAGATCTATCTATGTCCCTATCCCGCGCACAATACAGATATAATTAGCTTGAACCTTAGACAGGATTTCAAATTCTGTAACATTCAATTAAAATTTGCAATAAAGCTTAAGCACAATGAAATAAATTAGTTGTCGTAACTCTTTTTACGGTGACGCACCTCTGCATGCTTCATTCCAAGTGGGAAATCAAGCACATTACAGAAATACTCCAAGGAGGGCTATTGTTCTATTTTTCATATGATGTTTCTCTACTCGGATGTGACACCTCCTGGCCAAAACCAGTGACTCTAATTAGGGGTAAATATATCTTTTTTTTTTTTTGAGGAGGGTTGACGGGGGAAATCTCTTTCTTTTTCTATGTTATTTTATTTCCATTTAAAAGAAAGGTCTTTGAATAGATTCCTTGTAATCAGGTATTTTTAAGGGCTACAGCTAGCACTGAGAAAGTGAAGCTTTGGAGTAGTTTTCTCGTTATGTTTTCGCTCCCTTTTCAACACTGTGTAGAAAGAAACCCTTCTCTTTCAGTCATTTCTTTAATGACCTTTGTCACCAGTCTTCGAATTGAGCTGAAGACTTTCTGTGAGGGTTTCTGCCATTCTTGCACAGAAGTCTCTGATGTAAACACTAAGGAGAAGCTTTAATTGATATGCTTAAAATAATTAGAAAGCAACAGAGCTCAGCAGGGCTGTTTAGGACTAAAGGCTAACAAGGAACCAAATCCCCAGACAACAATGTGATCATTAGGAAAACTCAGAGATAAAACATGACATTTTGGAGAGCTAGGATGTGTGATTCAAAGTATTCCAAAGAAAATAAAGAAAAAAATAAAAACCTGCAGAAAGAGTGCTGTGGAAATGAAGCAGAATTTTTGCCTCTGTGAGCATATATGTCCTCTATTTAAAGTATAATATTTTAATATTGCTTATGGCTGTGACAGTCTTTATAGATACAGTTATTTGAGACATTCTTGTGGAGCTCTTATATGCAGTACTTAAAGAGCAATACTCTGTTTTTCTAATACCTGATATTTTCTTTTTTTTTTTAATGCAGAGATGTGTTTCCATTTATTCACCATGATAGAATAATAGTCATTTATTCAGCTGATAACATCAGAGTGGTAGGAGCAAGCTGGCTAACTCTTTGCAATACCTGAAAACTCATTTAGAGTAAAGACCAAGTGTAAGTTGCCAATGAGTCATCTCCTTAGAACATGAATATTACTACAGTATGTCCAGTTCATGTCACTCACATTATGAAAGAGGATCAGGACTTCTCTCCCTTCAGCCTTCCAAATTATAACTAAAATGTGTTGTCTGCTCCAGAGTTTAGAATAAGTAGCATTCAATTTGCAAATAAGTTAATATAAGTTTTGGGAAGGGCGTGTGTGTATCAAACAGCAAACTGGCTCTCTAGCTGGTTTGTCCTGCCCAAATCTAGTAGTTTGCATTATTTCCTGATCCTAGGTAAAAGCAAAATAATTCTGCAGACAGTTTGTGTTTTCTTGCTGTTCTACTACATGTTCTCTGTAATGGGTCGCAAATAGCTTTATATTCAGTATCCTACTGTTATTAATTAAAGAGCAGTGTATTTCCAGTCTAGTAAATTGCTAATGAGTCTCACTAAAGTCTTAAGATAACCATGATTACATGTCCATGACTAGAAGATATGCTTCATTGGCTTTTGTGTTTTTCTTACAGGTAAAAGGACTGTACCAACAGAACACTGTACATACCCACGCCAATGACATTAGCTGCACTGTGCGTCATGACTTTGCCCGTGCACGCATGTGAAGGACAACGCGGTTTCTGTGGCACAGTTGTGGCGGGCGAGACACATCCAGCGCCCGAATTACTGAACATCAGCTGTGGAGCCAGGGTAGAGGGAAGGCAGAACTCGTGGGTAAGGGTGTGAGGAGAAGTAAAACTGGGACAGAGAAAAAGGAACGGGCTGTTTGATTTCCACATAACAATGCTTCCCCAGCTGATGCTGAAACTCATATTCCTATAATGAATAATGGTATAGCTTCCTCAGTAACGTTCACCTTTGTTTAGTGAGAGATAGTACAGACATTTTCTTCTCTCGTCTGCTTTTTGCAGCAGTAGCAGTGGTAGCCTTGACTAACCCATACTTTTAAGGATGTACTTTCTGAC
Source organism: Phoenicopterus ruber ruber (assembly GCA_009819775.1). Classification (NCBI taxonomy): domain Eukaryota; kingdom Metazoa; phylum Chordata; class Aves; order Phoenicopteriformes; family Phoenicopteridae; genus Phoenicopterus; species Phoenicopterus ruber. The sequence continues at coordinate 107,007,372 of CM020216.1, forward strand.
TTTCTAAAACTCTGTGAAAAGTTGTGATTCAATAACCTGGTACTGTAAAAACTGGTGAAATAAGACTTCATGTGATTTTCACCAGTATTAACTGATATTATTGTGTTCCTCTATAGAATAGGGAACAAAAGAAAGCTTATTTTATAAGAACTTGAGTATCACCTAAATAACTCTATGCTAAGAATACCCCAAACATTTCTTATTTATTTATTTGTTAAACAGATATTATTATTCTTTTTTTATTATTTGTGTGGATCAGTTATTCATAAGAAGAAAGAGAGGACAGAGACACATAAAGTTGTGGAGATGAAAAGAGCAAAACTCAACTGTGAAATATCTGAAAAAACAGAAGTTGAGTGGAGTGTGTGGGTGAGGATGTGGGGACCTATAGAAGTAAGTACATCTTAAATCAAGACTACATGAAGTTGAAATAGAAAATAAAAAGTGAAAAAACCTTGCAAAGAAGAAAGCTGCTCCTACATTTTTTTTGGAAAAACCAAATACGAGTGTCCTGGTAAAATGTGCAAGTTCTCATTTTGTTGGAAATACTTTCCTAGAGTTTAAGAGGGTTATTGAGAGAACAATTGCAGAACAGAATCTCAACAAATAAGATATAAAACACTTGGAAGACAACAAGGAAATGAACAGTATCTGACATGGAGCAGTATCTGACATGAGTAGTACCTGACATGTCAACAAATGATGTCAAACAGTGGAAATTTCTTTCTACAAAAATGTAACAGACTTTGTAGATAAGGGAAGCATTAGATGTCATACTATCTTGATATCAAGTCTAACAATATTATCTTACATGATATCTTTCTAGATAAGTAAGAAGAAACTACTTTGTATGTGTTTGAGGAGCACAATTCTGATAGAGTATTCACGTTTATTGGTAGTTCACAGCTAGAAAAGAAGGAGATACTGGACAGGATATGAGAGGGATCTGTCCTACCTTCAGTTCGGCTCAGTGTTTTATCAGCCAGGATGATGGGATGGAAAACCTGCTTATTAAATTCGTAGGATGGATTGTAAGGATGTTGGGAGGACAGAACAGGTATTCAAAATGATCTTAAATCAGAGGAATTAATCTTAAATAGCTGGATGAAATCCAATAAGGTCAACACTTTCTCAGAAATAATGAAGTGCACAAATACAGACTTGTGAGCAACTGGTCAGTTTTGTAGAAAGGATTAAAGGATCATGATGAATGTGATCAATCATATAGTTGCAAAACACAGAGTCAACTCTGCAAGGCAGGCGTGGTAATCCTGCTCTCCTCTGTTCCTGTAAGATTTCAGAGCAATATTGTGTCCAGTTTTTGTCACCACATTTCGAGAGCTGTGGTTCAACTGGAGTTAGTCCAGATTAGGACACTGAAAAAAAAAAGTAGTTGAAAAATCAAGTCCTGTTAAGAAGCACTGAGCATCTTAGTTCAAAAAGGGGAAGCCCTAGGGGAAACGATGAAGGGGAATAAGTCTTCAGGTACCTAAAGATACATGAAGATATCTAAAGCATTGTTGCAAACAGAAGAGAACTTGTCCCTTTTCTATGTCCATAATGCTACAAGAATAATGAAATTCTAGAATACAGCGCTGGGAAGGTTACTGTGCCTTCGTTAAGGGATGCAGCCAAGGCAGGGTAGACAAAACTTTGTAAGGAATAACATAGATATTACAGATCCTGCTTTTGAACTGTGGACCTTTCAAGATCTTCAAACATGTATTGCAGTAATCCTATGCTTTAGGTTGCTGAATTTTACTAGTTAATTGCACCTATTCCATAGCCACTTTCTGGGGTAAGGTATGTGTATGTTTTGAGGGAGTACATGGAAGGAGGGGGTTATTTACCTAAAGATAGGATTAGAAGATGGAGCTTTTACAGTGTGATGAAAAATACCAGTTGTAGGGGAGGCACCAGCAACAAATGTTTCATACACATTGAAGGCTATAGTCTCACCACAGTGTTTTGGAAAGTCTTTGAACTGTGTTGAATGGAAAAATAAAAGGAAAATATCCAAAATCAGTATGTTAGCAAGTACATTCTATATCCACAGAGACAGCAGTTGTATCTTTCTATCTGGCACTGTCTTCTGAATCTTAGTGTATTTCTCTATTTGTCTCAGCTGTCTGGTAAGGAAGGAGGTTGTAATAAATAAGAGGTGATTTGAATGGCTTTTGTACAAATAGCCTAGGAAAGAAAAGGTGTTTTCTATGTTTCTTTTTTTTATTTTTTTTGGTTTATCTGTCTGTTTTCACTATCTTAAATTTAACTCTTTATTCAATACCTCACAAAAAATTTGTAAGCATTCTTTCTTTTTATCAGGAGTTAATAGCATCCTTCTATGTATAAACTATTCTCATAAATATGTATGCTATCTTCTTAGCACCCTGATTTAGTTGAATATGACAGTAGAAATCTGTTGGCATTGTTAATGACTCATTTTCTTTTAAGAGAGGAGATGTTTGAAGTTGACTTAAATTTAATACTTTCAACATTAAATGGTATGAGCAGCACTGAGCATAATATTTTATTTTGGAGTGTCCTGAAGAGGCTCCCGCTGTAATATTAATCACTTCTTTTTTTTTTTTTTTTTTTTTGATTAGCTTACTCTTTGAAAGTACTTTTCATTTCCTTCCTTCCTTCCTTATTTCCAGTATATTGGGTTACAAAGTGATTTCTTGAAAATATTCCTCTATGATAGAAAAGCATATTTTACCATAACTTTTGCTTGATGAAGATCTGTTGTATTATCACCAATAAGCACCAAATATATATTAACTTATATTACAATAGTTTCAAATAGTAGTGTGGAATTCTTAAAGTTAGAACAAGATCCCGTTTTGGCAGGAACATGTCATATAACTTTAGCCTTCAAATGTGGAGGTATTTCCTTCTCTTTGACTACAGAGGAATCCTAAAGTGACCAAGCTCTGAACTTAAGCGTTTCTGTCAAGTGTTTAAATTAAATGGAGTGAATCTAAGTCAGGATAAGACTATGGTAATCTCTGAAATGCTCACACTATAAACAGGTAAAAGAAAGAAGAGTATCTTGCAGTAAAATTGTCTGGGAAAAGAGTTACAAAAGAAAGGTGTGCTCCATGTAATTCAGGTAGAAATTAGAACCCAGACCTACTTTAAAAACAGGGACATCTAGCACTTAACAGGTGAACCATTATTATTATTTAACATAACTTCCTTTTTGCTAACCAAATCAACCATGTAAAAGAATCTTTTTTTAATTAAAGAAGAAAAAAAAAAAGTTGAAGATGCCATTTTAGAGGACAGCTGTGTATCCCTTTCATGTGATCTGGCCCAACATAGTACATCACTTTAAACCTGTCAAACTTTTTTGAATACTGTTATCTCTGTCAGACGTATCCTGGAATGGCTGATCTAATGTGGTATTGTGCAGTGAAGTACCTCATGTCAGGCCAGGAGATGTAATGCATATACCACAAAATACAAAATCATTCCCTGTTTTCTTTCCTTTCTTTTTTTTTTTTTTTTTTTTTTTTTTTTTAAATGTTAAAAACCAAAACTTAATGAAAGTAAAGGTGAAAGCAAAGAGAAATGTGAAGGCTAGACATATCTTTTGTTTAATTGTTGCTGATGACACCTAGACCATATGCTCCCTTTTACTAGTATACAGAGAAACTCTAGCATTTTTCTATTTGGACACTGCAGCAAGATACAACAGCAGGTGAAAAGGGTGCAATGAAAAACATCTGGCTGACTGTGTTTACTGGATCTAAACTCATTTCTTCTCTGCTAGTTCAACTGCCCTTTCTTTTGCAGGTTTTCTTCTTTCTTCTCTCCCCCTTTTTGTCTATCCTTTGCACCTAAGTCTTACGGATGTATCAGCTTTTCTTGGTATCTGAAGAGAATAATCCAGAGGAAAGGATCTCCATTGCTCAAATAAAAACTCTTAAAATGTATCCCATGCACACAAGCAGGAAAACAGATGAGTCTTGGATTGCACTCTGAAGTCCCACTTATAGCCTAATTTAGAGGTAGACAGTAGTTTTGGCGGATCTTGTAGAAATATTCTTTCACTGGCTTTCATAGATGTAACCAACTTGTTAATATCGTTGCTTTAAGACCTCCAGTTGACATAATCTTTTATGACAAATAGACAGAAGTAAGAGGTGTTTTCTATCTTTAAAATATTCATGCTTTGTTTTTCAGTGTCACTATACTGGCTCCTGAGTATTGGTAATAAATTCCCACAAGAATTTTAAAGAAAATAAATACCAGACAGAATACAATGACAGACTGCTGTGGTCAGACTTAAAGAGAAAGGAAGATGTATACCAGCTAAGAAACAAGACCTGTAGATGATTTGTGTTGTACTGACAATTGGACTGATTTCTTTGAAGAGAGATGACTGAATTCTGACTTAATTCATAGTTATTTATACAGGCACAGTGTCAACTTAGATCCAGAATGGCAATGTTTGTTACAAGGCTTACAATGCAGGTGAGTTGAGGAAAGGTGTTGTTCATTGTAACGTTTTTTATCTTCTAGGTCCAAGATACAGTGAAATTGAGTTATGCAACTGAATATGAAATTTATTATATTAATACTAATTTTCTTAAAGTGATTATACATAAATGCCTGAAGTATAGGAACAATCATTAACTAGAATGTTGCTAAATGTTGGTGACTATCACCTAATGATTATAACTGAAAGTTCATGGGATAATACTCATAAATGCAATGTCAATATAGATGGGTGTAATTTGCATAGAGGAACAAGAGAGAAAGAGGAGACAGAAGGTTAATACTCTTGAGACTGAAATTTGACAGTAAAATGCATATTGGTTAAATATTTTGGTTACATGTTACAGAAAATGAGCAATTGCTGTGGTTTGTGCCTCAAGTTTTCTAAGGTAGAGAAGAATAACAACCATAGATCACCTTCAGAAGTTCAAATGAAGTCAGATTACTGTGGAAAAACTCAGATCTTTAAGCATATGTGGGTAACAGCCATGCATAACAATCCCAGTCTTATGATGAGCCAGATAGCTTCCTGTCGTGGTTTAACCCCAGCTGGTAACCAAATACCATGCAGCCGTTTGCTCACTCCCCGCCTCCCCGCTGGGGTGGGGAGGAGAATCGGAGAGAAAGGAAAACTTGTGGGTTGAGATAAAAACAGTTCACCAGGACAGCAAAGAAAAAAATAAAAATATATTAATAATTATAATAATACTATATATAAGGATAATAAAATGTATAAAACAAACGACGCACAATTTCTCACCACCCGACGACTGATACAGTTGCTGTGTGTCTGTCTTTGAGCCAGTGATAGGCGATAATCGTAGTTCACCTGGCTGCACAGAGTTTTGTAGGTACAATGTACAAAATTAACGTGATACGAAGTTGATGTATCCTGCCTGTGAGGGGTGTTTTTATTTATCACATGCTGGAAGCTGATGCTAGTAGTACAACAGCAGGACACTGTCCAGCTGCGTGGCCCTTCCTGTAGGAAGTGGTAGCTCCGCTATTGATACCTTCTGTTCTTGACTGGAGTTTGCTTTGTAGGCATACTCTTGCCCCATTTCCATGTTTAAGCCTAATAACTCAGGAGATAACACATTTTCTATCTTGTTTTCAGTGAGAAAATATTTTTTTTTAATTTTTGAGAACCTGAGAGCTGGAAGTGCCTTTAATATTTTCACGTTCACTGACATAGATAATGTATTTTGTGAGTGCTTTAAGGATCAATGGAAATACTGTCATTGATGAACTAGAACAGAATTAACATCATCCTGGTGAAATTTGCCTTGCTATGCCCAGTGGAGAAATGCTGCGACCACCAGTTGGGATACTGGCAGAAAATAACAAAAGAAAATTCATCTTGGAGAAACGTGGGCCAGTGTATCTGAGGACTGATAATAAAAAATTCAGCTACTCGGTGGAAATAACATGAGATCAATATCATTCAGGGAAACATAGTGGTATACTGGGCAGCAAGTGATATATTTGTATTCACCTTTACTTCCAGTCACGCTATGTTTTAGATTTTGCATTCATCAGGACACAAACTGGGAAGGTACTTCTCCTCAGCTGGAAAGAATGGAAAAAAATATTGTATTGAATTCTGGATGTTAAATATCCCAATTTATGACTCAATTTACTACCCATATTTACTAAACTCCTACATACTACCAAAATCAAATTAAAAGAATATTCCAGCTAACAGAAATGAGCCTATGCCTTCCTGTTTTAGCACTAAACTAAAACTAAACTTTGAGGACATGAGCAGAGGATGTTCTGAACGGAGATATGCATTACATTATGGCTATGGTTTCTTCTGCCAGGTTGCTGATCTGGAGAGAACTTTAGAGTACAAACCCTTCCAAATCCTTGGAAAGGGTTGGAAGAAAGTTCTCAACAAACTAATTTCTTCCTTGCTTTACTAATTAATGTAAATCATTAAAATAAAATGAAAACAAACAAGTAAACAAAACATCTAGCGCTTGCGAAAGTAACCGCTGCATGTTTCAACAGCAAGGAGGAATATTCCCAAGACTAGTACTTCAGGGAAACCAATCTTCCTTTCTCCAGCCCAAATCCATGTGCTTGCACAGCTAAAAAAAGAGCAAGAGGAATTTCTCCAGAGCGTGAATCATCTGAAAGCTGTACCTTCAGGTATGCTAAAATGTATTCTGGTCTATGTGTATACAAACATACATACACACACTTTAGAATTTATATACACACATATATATACACTCTGTCATGGTCTTCACAGTATTTCTGGGTAGAGCCTTAGAACATGACTACAATTCCTTAAATTTCTTCAGATCATCTCTAAAGAAACAAAGAAAAAAAATACAAAGTGGATGTGGTGGGTTGACCTTGGCTGGCCACCAGGTGCCCACCAAGTCACTCTATCACTCCCTCTCCTCAACAGGACCGGGGGAGAAAGTGCTACGAAAAGCTCATGGGTCGAGATAAGGACAGGGAGATCACTTACCAATTACTGTCATGGGCAAAACAGACTCGACTTGGGGAATTGAATTTAATTGATTGCCAACCAAACAGAGTAGGGTAATGAGAAATAAAAACAAATTTAAAACACATTCCCCCCACCCCTCCCTTCTTCCCAGGCTGAACTTTACTCCCAACTCTTCTACCTCCTCTCCCCCAGTGATGCAGCGGGAAGGTGAATGGAGGTTGCAATCAGTTCATCACACGTTGTCTCTGCTGCTCCTTCCTCCTCACACTCTTCCCCTGCTCCAACGTGAGGTCCCACCTACAGGAGACAGTCATTCACAAACTCCTGCAACATGGAGCCTTCTCACGGGCTGCAGTTCTTCATGAACTGTTTCAGCATGGGTTCCTTCCAAGGGGTGCAGTCCTTCAGGAACAGACTGCTCCAGCGTGGGTGCCTCACAAGGTCACAGGTCCTGTCAGAAAACCTGCTCCAGCATGGGCTCCTCTCCATGGACCACAGCTCCTGCCAGGAGCCTGCTCCAGCACAGGCTCTCCACGGGGTCATACCTTCCTTGAAGGCACATCCACCTGCTTCAGCATGGGGTCCTCCACAGGCTGCAGATGGATATCTGCTCCACCATGGACCTCCATGGACTGCAGAGGGACAACCTGCATCACCATGGTCTTTACTACAGGCTGAAGGGGAATCTCTGCCCCAGCACCTGGAGCACCTCCTCCTCCTCCTCCTCCTCCTTCACTGACCTTGGTGTCTGCATAGTTGTTTCTCTCACATATTCTCACTCGTCTCTCCCAGCTGCTGTTGCACAGTGTTTTTTACCCCTTCTTAAATGTCTTAAATCCCAACGTTGCTGACGAGCTTAGCTTTGGCCAGGAGCAGGACTGTCTGGGAGTTGGCTGGCACTGGCTCTGCCGGACATGGGGGCAGCTTCTGGTGTCTTTTCACAGAGGCCACCCCTGCAACACCTCCACTACCAAAACCTTGTCATGTAAACCCAACACAGTGGATAAGGCAAGAAGGACCTTTATTTAGGCTATAAAATGTAATCAACTCTGACCTATGAGATTAGCATATATTGTGTTTCCAGACCATGTAAGAAATGTGTGTTCCAAGTCTTATCTCAAATGTCTTACTGCTATAACATTAGGAGATTTCCAGTCTGTTTTATTTACATTTGTTACAGCTGTGTTAATAAAGATTCTTTCAGCACACTGGAGAACTTAAAACTAAGCCAAAACTTAAAAATATGTGGAAGGTAATTTAGTACACTGACGGCTAGAATTATGCAAAGGAGAATCTGTGAATCTACTAAATGAAATGAATAAAGAAAGTGAAGATTCATGTGGACAATTCAATACTTTAAGACTGCAAAAGATACCAAATCACTTTTATAAAGAAGAGCAAGTTACCTTGACCATATATAAAACACTGAAAGATTGAAGGATTCTGGGGGAAAAAAAAAGAAAAATATCTTACCAGGTGATGCGTTTTAATAACAGCACCTAAACTCCAGTTATGTTAATATGGAGAAGAATAATGTTGAAGCAAACTCTCCCACACAGTTTTCTAGTCATAATCCACCCAATTCGTTCTACAGATTGAATAATACAGTATGAAATGTACTGATTAATAGAGACTATGTAATAATAGAAGAGGCACTTGTAGAGTATCAGCCTAAGTAATGTGGTTACCAGCTTCATCTAAATATAGATATAATTAGAACATTAAGGTGACTATGATTTAAAAATGATACATGGGAAAAATAGAAAGATATTTTTAAAATTTTTTAAATTGAATTTATAGGCTTTACAATCCTAGAATGGCTAGCGACTCCTGTGTATGTATTTTCAATGTTTTACCAAGAAGCAATTAAAAATCATGAGAAGTTTGCTATGTCTTTCTTTAAAAATAGCTTATTACATACTAACTATCCTATGCAAAAATGTGTCTCTGTGTAAAGAGATCTTTTCTTTCTATTTTTAAACAAGTCTGGGGAAAGAAGTACAGTGTTTTAAACCATTTGGATTCTTAATTGCCGATATATAATGGAACTTAGTACATGATTTAGAGAAAACATGGTGTTGATTAAAAGCATGTATTTCCCTACGAGAAGAAAATCAGAATATTTCGGAAAAAGCAATACTTAGAAAATTACAGCTGGCAAATTATAAGCCCATTCCAACTCTCGTTAAACTAAATGGCCATGGATTGGGCCCAGACTGAAGCTAATCAAAATGAAAGCAAAGTTGATTACAAAGGACTATAATGATATTTTGGTATTAATTTGGGGGGACATTGTAGACAATTAGGCAATAACACTCTGGGCAAAATTAAAAACGTTACAGATTTTGAATATGTGATTTTGAGACTCAAAGCTATAGAAAACTAATTTATATTCCTTGCAGACTAGACTGTACTGAAATATATTCTCCTTTATTGTCTGTACAACCCCTTGAATATTTGCCGCAGCAGAAAATGCCTTTTTCATAAAAATCAAATATAAGGGTTTTCTGTTATTATTGTGAGTTTTGTTTTCTTTTGGCTAAACCACCTAAGAGGCTCAAGTTAGCAATACTTGACATTTTCAACCAAGATTTAATTACATTTAATAGAGCAGTTCTTTCTCTTGGTCAAATCCCGGGTTTTGTTGGAAGGGCGTGATGTACATATCTACGTGAAGCTGATGTATCCATTTCTCTGTCCCTGTGGTTGCTTTGCACAGGCCTGTCCTCCTCTTCAGGCAACTGGAGTCTCCCATGTGGCTGATACTCGCCATGGCAGCCAGAAACATACTTGAATGTCAACCTGACAGCTAGATTTTCTAGTTATGCCTCTTTTTGACTGTTCCTTTTACAGCAGCGAAAAGAAGTGCTGTGAGAGACTTTAAAGCCAGTTGCACGCTCTCAGTTTCTTCTTCCACTGGTTTGACTGGTGAACTAATAGCGGCACTGATTGACACTCAGGTGCTATGTGGCAAAGCAGCCACATGTCAGAGGGAAAACTAGCCTATGATTAGTTGTGGGCTTTATTGAGGTATAAAACCCGCATCCCATTGCCTGCAGCTGTATTAAATAGAGGATTAAATGTAGAGCTAATATGTGCCTGGTTCACAAAATAGCTAAGGAATTTGGGAGAACGTGAATTGTGTGTGATAAGGCAATAGAAACAAGGTTTGGGATTTGGTTTTACTTCTTCATACAAAACACCACATTCTTCTTCACCTCTTTTATTTAGCCCATCTAGGCAAGAATGAAGTCGCTCCTTGCTCCAGCATAAAAATAAAAGTCAACAGATAGATAAATTAAAAGTTAAAAAGAGAAAATATAAATTTAATTTATATAAAGTTTTATTCTCTCATGAAAGCAAGAAGCAGAAATCTGAACTTCTACCTGAGTAGAAGTTCCACCTCTTCAAAGATATCTGCATCTTACAGGTTGTCCATTTTAGCCCTTTAGTTTTCTTACATGTCAGAAGAGACTTAATGGTTTTGGAAGGCATTAGGACAGGCTGTGCCATAAACAATCAGTCTTCTGGACAAGATACAGAAAGTTCAGGCTTCATGATGAAAAGAAGTTGAAACTATGGTTATTTCTATCAGTCACAGATGGTTTTGAGTAAGGCTAATTAAAAGAGAATCATTTGAAACTGTGAATGTACAAGAATATACTTTGTCACTAACAGCTAAACATGAAATAGAAGAGTGACAGGGTAAATGTTTTCTCAGAAAACTTTGAGTTCTTGACAGTTGCTATTAAACTAATGGGGAGCAGGTAAGACACTTTCCAAGGGTAACTTTTTCCACCCTGATTCAGCAAAACAAGTTAAGCACATATTTAAGGCAAATTAGAGATGTAATTCCAATTCCGTTCAATAAAACAGGCAAACTCACTCCTTTATGTGTTTTCTCCATGCTGAATGTAGATCTTAAGTCATAGATGGGCACTGATCCAGGCAACAAACTTTTATCTAACAAAGAAAAGCTCCTTTAAGCTAGAAAAGTTTTTTCAGAAATCTGTGATATTTCTTTTTGGATACATCTGCCAAGCACAATATAGAATATCTGTACTCATACAGGATTTTAGGTGAGGATTTTTTTGTTGTTGTTTTGAGACATTTTGGTTTACAACTTAAACAAATGAACATCCCATTTGAAAGAAACATATAAAGTCTGTGGAAGAACTACAGTTCAATAAGTTTCCAGTAGTTTACTGAGTGCAGTAAGAAAAGTGAAATTATTTTCATGACTCTTTCAAAAAGGAATTTCTTTAATTTTGATGAGAACATTTGATCCTATAAAGCTTTTCTTAATTAGTCCAATAAAACATATAGTCTACTTTTTTCATTATTTACTGTACTAACATGTTTATTACCATTTTTATTACAAGTGTTTATTGATTTTTTCATAAAAGCAGCTTACTGCAAATTCCTTGCATGTTAATTTATTGTATCAAATTCATCTAGAAATTACAGTTGCCCATTTTACACTTTCAATTTCATGTAGCCACTTGTGCTTCAGAGATTAGTGAACATGTAAGCATCAGCAGTTGTCATTTAAGCGATTCTTAGAAATAAATCACTTGAGGTCACATGAACTGAGACCATGATCAGAGATAAAGCAAATGAATTGTGAATAATGCATAGCAAGACTTAATGTGCTCTAACCACGTAGTAAATGTATCTACTACAGCTTCCTAATGTTGTGTGTTTTCCCATAGATTGTATTCATACAGCATTATTTTGAAGCAGTAGGCTATTACCTATTTTATATAGCATCCTACATGTGTAAAAACATATTGCATAGACCACAGTGCTAAATATATCATATCACCATATGTGAGTAACTCTCTATGGTTCTGAAATACATAAACCAAAACAGGGGATCTTGGTAACCAACTTGGTCTACTGAACAAATACTGAATGTCATTGAACCATTGCAAGGTCATCCTGCAAAATATTCTGGAAAAGTGAGTAAATGTGTACAGTAGAACAACATTCACCTCCTTCTCCCTTGTGAAGGAATTTTGTCTTGTGTGAACTTCAATCCTGACTATAATCAGATTGTTTTTGCAAGCAGTATGGAAAAGACAGAGCATCCTCTTCATTTGAAATTGTTAATAAAGAGGAAAATGTTTGAAAAAGAGGAAGAATTTTGATTTTTCCTAAAAAAGAGGTGGTGGGATCAATAGCCCAAACGTAGTGCATCTACACCAGTGCATGCAGCACGAGCAACAAACAGAAGGAGTTGGAAGCCATTGTGCAGCTGGAAAACTACGATATAGTTGCCATCACAGAAACATGGTGGGATGACTAGCACAACTGGAGTGCTGCAATGGATGGCTACAAACTCTTCAGAAGGGATAGGCAAGGAAGGAGAGGCGGTGGGGTAGCCCTGTATGTTACAGGGTGTTTTGACTGTCTAGAGCTTAATGATGGTGATGAAAGGGTTGAGTGTTTATCGGTAAGAATCAGGGGGAAGGCCAACAAGGCAGATATCATGGTGGGAGTCTGTTACAGACCACCCAACCAGGATGAAGAGACAGAAGAAGTATTTTATAAGCAGCTGGGAGAAGCCTTACAATTGCTAGCCCTTGTTCTTGTGGGGGACTTGCCAGATGTCTGCTGGAAATACAACACAGCAGAGGGAAAACAGTCTAGGAGGTTCCCAGAGTGTGTGGAAGACAACTTCCTGATACAGTTGGTGAGTGAGCCAGCTAGGGAAGGCGCCCCACTGGACCTGCTGTTTGCGAACAGAGAAGGACTTGTGGGTGATGTGATGGTTGGAGGCCATCTTGGGCATAGCGATCATGAAATGATAGAGTTTTCGATTCTCAGAGAAGTAAGGAGGGGGTCAGCAGAACTGCCACCTTGGACTTCTGGAGGGCAGACTTTGGCCTGTTTAGGAGTCTGCTTGACAGAGTCCCTTGGGAGGCAGTCCTGAAGGGCAAAGGAGTCCAGGAAGGCTGGACATTCTTCAAGAAAGAAATCTTAAAGACACAGGAGCAGGCCGTCCCTATGTGCCAAAAGATGAGCTGGCAGGGATGAAGACCAGCCTGGCTGAACAGAGAGCTTTGGCTGGAACTCAGGGAAAAAAAAAAAAAAAAGAGTTTATGACCTTTAGGAGAAGGAGTAGGCCACTCAGGAGGACTACAAGGATGTTGTGAGGTTATGCAGGGAGAAAATTAGAAGGGCCAAAGCCCAACTAGAACTTAATCTGGCTACAGCTGTAAAAGACAATAAAAAATGTTTCTATAAATACATTAATAACAAAAGGAGAGTTAAGGAGAATCTCCCTCCTTTATTGTATGTGCAGGGGAAACATAGTGACAAAGGCTGAGGAAAAGGTTGAGGTACTCAATGCCTTCTTTGCCTCAGCCTTTAATAGTAAGATCAGTTGTTCTTGGGGTGCTCAGCCCCTTGAGCTGGAAGACAGGGATGGGGAGCAGAATGAAGCCCTCATAATCCAAGGGGAAATGGTTAGCGACCCACTACACCACTTAGACACACACAAGTCTATGGGGTCAGATAGGATCCACCCAGGGGTACTGAGGGAGCTGGTAGAAGTGCTCACCAAACTACTTCCAAATATTTATCAGCAGTCCTGGCTAACCGGAGAGGTCCCAGTTGACTGGATGGACTGACACCCATCTACAAGAAGGATCTGGAGAACTACAGGCCTGTCAGTCTGACCTCAGTGCCGGGGAAGTTTATGGAGCAGATCATGTTGAATGCCATCACACAGCACATACAGGACAACCAGGTGATCAGGCCCAGTCCGCATGGGTTATGAAAGGCAGGTCCTGCTTTGCTAACCTGATCTCCCTCTATGACAAGATGACCAGCTTAGTGGATGAGGGGAAAGTCTGTGGATGTTGCCTACCTAGACAACAAAAAGTAAAGCCTTTGACACCATTTCCCACAGGATTCTCCTGGAGAAACTGGCTGCTCATGGCTTGGATGTATGTACTCTTCGCTGGGGAAAAAACTGGCTGGATGGCCAATCCCATAGAGTTGTGGTGAATGGAGTTAAATCCAGTTGGTGGCTGGTCACAAGTGGTGTTCCCCAGGGCTCAGTATTGGGGTCAGGTCTGTTTAACATCTTTATCAATGATCTGCATGAGGGCATGGAGTGCTGGGTGGGAGTGTTGATCTGCTTGAGGGTAGGAAGGTGCTCCCGAGGGATCTGGACAGGCTGGATCAATGGGCTGAGGCCAGTTGTATGAGATTCAACGAGGCTAAGTGTTGGGTCCTGCACTTGGGTCACAACAACCCCAGGCAAAGCTATCAGCTTGGGGAGGAGTGGCTGGAAAGCTGCCCACCAGAAAAGGACCTGGGGGTGTTGGTCGACAGCTGGCTGAATATGAGCCGGCACTGTGCCCAGGTGGCCAAGAAGGCCAAGAACATCCTGGCTTGTATCAGAAATAGTGTGGCCAGCAGGAGTAGGGAAGTGATCGTCCCCCTGTACTCAGCACTGGTGAGGCTGCACCTCGAGTACTGTGTTCAGTTTTGGGCCCCTCACTCCAAGAAAGACATTGAGGTGCTGGAGCGTATCCAAAGAAGGGCAATGAAGCTGGTGAAGGGTCTAGAGCACAAGTCCTATGAGGAGTAGCTGAGGGAACTGGGGTTGTTTATCCTGGAGAAAAGGAGGCTGAGGGGAGACCTTCTCGCTCTCTTCAACTACCTGAAAGGAGGTTGTAGTGAGGTGGATGCCAGTCTCTTTTCCCAAATAAGAAGTGATAGGATGAGAGGAAATGAGCTCAAGTTGCTCCAGGGGAGGTTTAGATTGGATATTAAGAAAAATTTCTTCACTGAAAGGGTTGTCGAGCATTGGAACAGGCTTTCCAGGGAAGTGGTGGAGTCACCATCCCTGGAGGTATTTAAAAGACGTGTTGATATGGTGCTTAGGGACATGGTTTAGTGGTGGACTTGGCAGTGTTAGGTTTACAGTTGTACTCAATGATCTTAAAGGTCTTTTCCAACCTTAATGAATCTATGATTCTATGATTAGATGTGGAAATAAAGTTAAAAGTAACATTTGACCATTAGTGTTATCATTTGAATTCTTTCTGATTTGAAGTCCTCTGTTTTATTGAAATGATGACTAAAAAAATGTTTCACAGAACAACTATTCCAGCTAAGTCAGCTTTCCTTGTTTGACTCTTGTGGTGGATTGACCCTGACTGGACACCAGGTGCCCACCAAAGCTGCTCTATCACTCTCTCTCCTCAGCTGGAAAGGGGAGAGAAAATATAACAAAAGGTTCGTGTGTCAAGATAAGGACAGGGAGAGATCATTCACCAATTATCGTCACGGGCAAAACAGACTCGACCTGGGGAAATTAGTTTAATTTATTATCAATCAAATCAGAGTAGGATAAAGAGAAACAAACCCAAATCTTAAAACACTGTCCTGGTTTAGGCTGGGACAGAGCTAGTTTTGTCTTCAGCAGCTACTGTGTTTTGGATTTAGTGTGTGAAGAATGGTGATAGGACACTGATGTTGTTGGTTGCTGCTAAAGCCTGATCTGCTTCCCATATAACAACCAGCGCAACTAAAAGGTGACAGGTGATAGTAGTAGGTGACTCTCTTCTGAAAGGTATGGAGGCACCCATTAGCTGACCTGACACACTCTCTAGAGAGGTGTGCTGCTTTCTAGGGGCTCGTCTCAGCGATGTCACCAAGAGACTACCAATCCTCATCCAGTCCACTGACTATTACTGCTGCTGTTTCACGTGGGCACCAGTGATACAGCCAGGAGCAGTCTGAGGAGTATCAAGAAGGGAGCTGATGGAGTCCATCTGTCAGAGAAGGGGAAGAGCATCTTTGGTCATAGGCTTGTCAATCTGGTGAAGAGGACTTTAAACTAAAGTTACCAGGGGAGGGGAACCTCAATCCATCCCATTCCTACCAGTTTGATGCCAGTGTCAGCAATAGATGCTCAGAGACTGGAGAAGGATCTCAGGTCAGCAGGAGAGCACCTGAAGAGCAGCACAAAGGAATTCCAGCCACTCCAGCCAGTAAGTCAGCTTCATTGGGAGCCCAACTTAGATGCCTCTATGCAAACATACGTAGCATGGAGAGTTTCAAATAGATAAATTGAACTAACAACTAACTCTAACAAATGGAGTTAGAGACACATGCGCACACCTGCAGGGCTATGATCTTATTGGCATCACGGAGACATGGTGGGATGGCTCCTATGACTGGAGTGTTGGAATGGAAGGATACAGGCTCTCTAGGAAAGACAGGTAGGGGAGACAAGGAGAGGGTGTTGCCCTCTATCAATGACCAGCTGGTGTGCATGGAGCTCTGCCTGGTGATGGATGAGGAGCCAACCAAGAGCTTATGGGTCAGGATTAAAGGGAGGCCAGGGACAGGTGACATAGTGGGGGTCTGCTACAGGCCACCTGACCAGGAAGACCGAGTGGATGAGGCCCTCTACAGACAGATAGGAGCAGCCTCACTTTCACAATCCCTGGTCCTCATGGGGGACTTCAGCCACCCTGATATCTGTTGGAGGGACAACACAGCAGGGCATAAACAATCCAAGAGGTTCCTGGAATGCATTAATGATCACTTCCTTCTCGAAGTCATAGAGGAGCCAACGAGGACAGCTGTTATACTGGACCTTGTTCTCACCAACAAGCAGGGGCTGGTGGGGAATGTGAAGCTCAAGGGCAGCCTTGGCTGCAGTGACCACGAAATGGTGGAGTTCAAGATCCTAAGGGCAGCGAGGAGGGCTTAGAGCAAGCTCACTACCCTGGACTTCAGGAGGGCAGACTTTGGCCTCTTCAGGGGTATGCTTGGTAGAGTACCATGGGATAAAGGCCTGGAGGGAAAAGGGGCCCAAGAAAGCTGGTTAATATTCAAAGATCACCTCCTCCAAGCTCAGGAGCGATGCATCCCAACAAAGAGGAAGTCAGGCAAAAACACCAGGAGGCCTGCATGGTTGAACAAGGAGGTCCTGGACAAACTCAAACACAAAAAGGACACCTACAAAGGGTGGAAGCAAGGACAGGTAGCCTGGGAGGAATACAGAGAAATTGTTCGAGCAGCCAGGGGTCAGCTTAGGAAAGCTAAAACCCTGATAAAATGGGGTTGGGGCAATCTCAAGCACAAATACAGGTTGGGTGGAAAATGGATAGAGAGCAGCCCTGCAGAGAAGGACTTGGGGGTGCTGGTTGATGAGAAGCTCAACATGACTTGGCAATGTGTGCTTGCAGCCCAGAAGGCCAACCGTATTCTGGGCTGCATCAAAAGAAGAGTGGCCAGCAGGTCAAGAAAGGTGATTCTGCCCCTCTACTCCACTCTCATGAGACCCCACCTGGAATACTGCATTCAGCTCTGGGGTCCCCAACACAGGAAGGACATGGACCTGTTGAAGCGAGTCCAGAGGAGGGTTACGAAGATGATCAGAGGGCTGGAGCACCTCTCCTATGAAGACAGGCTGAGAGAGTTGAGCTTGTTCAGCTTGGAGAGGAGAAGGCTCTGGGAGACCTTCTAGCAGCCTTCCAGTACCTAAAGGCGGCCTACAAGAAAGCTGGAGAGGGACTTTGTACAAGGGCGTGTAGTGATAGGACAAGGGGTGATGGCTTCAAACTGAAAGAGGGTAGATTTAGATTAGCTATAAGGAAGAAATTCTTCACTCTGAGGGTGGTGAGGCACTGGAACAGGTTGCCCAGGGAAGCTGTGGATGCCCCATCCCTGGAAGTGTTCAAGGCCAGGCCAGATGGGGCTTTGAGTAACATGGTCTAGTGGAAGGTGTCCCTGCCCATGGCAGGGGAGTTAGAACTAGATGATCTTTAAGGTCCCTTCCAATCCAAATCATTCTATGATCCATGTAAAATTCTGAGACTTACAAAGGCCGGGGGATGGAAAAATGTAATTCTTTTCAAAGTAATTTTTAAGATTTTGACTGTGGCTTCTTTTTTTTCATTTGCGGTAGAAATCAGAATCTTTTGAATTTTCCATGAAGTTGAGTACATTTTTCTTGCCCAGGTCTTCCTTTATTTGTCACAAGTAAAATCTACCCAATAAGTTGTTCTTTTGCTGGGCATCTGTGAGCACAGGGATTGGCACTTCTGCTGCGTGTCCTGACAGTGTCAGGAAATCATGGAAGACCAAGGAGGCACATATATGAGGGTTAATTTGTGCTTTTAAATTCTAAGAATTTAAGAGAATATTTTTAATCTCTCCTCCCAAAGCTCATAAAGAGCAGTGTCCAGAAGTTCAAGATTGCAAACTGTTCTAACTGAACATTCATTTTTCAGATGCTTACAATTCTCTTCTCTGGTAAAGAATTGATTAACAAGTCATTTTATAAATTAAGACTTCCTTGTTCCTTTAGGCTCAATTCACTCAAAGACAATTATGTGCTTATTGATAGATGCTCTTGAATCAAGGGCTGATGGTTTCCCAAATGCTAGCTTGTCTTGTCTGCTGACACTGCTCATGTGTGAGGAAAGCCCACCTAAATATAAAGATCCGTGCAGATCTCTTAGTTAAATATATTTTCAGTGTGTTCTAACTGGCATTCCTGAGAGTCAGACGGGCATTAGGCATTTCACTTACGTCCAGATATTTTAGCCTGAGGGAACTGGAGCAATCCTTTTCTTACTTTTTCCATTTTCTGTCTTCTGGTGGTTCAACACTGAAGCAGATGAGCTGTTTTCCATCTTCTTGAGGGGTAAACGCAGTGTCTATTAATTATTTCAGTTTATCTATTTGAAACGTGCTCTGTATTTCCTTTTCACCTAACTGTTGTTACTACACAAATATTTGGTTTCACTACAGAAATATTTTTTTTTTTTTTTGTCTTTAACTGCTGCTTGCCATGGGCCTGTGCAAAGCAAGTTGTTTTTCCATTCTGGGAAATTTTTGTTAAGATTTTCTTAAAAGGTGCCCAATATGTAATGCTCATAGACACACTTTTCACTGGACTGACTTGGATTTAGACCAATGATCTTCTATTTCTAAAGCTTTCCTGCATTGTGACCTTCAGTAAGCCAGGTAAGGTTGTTTTTTTTAAAGTGCTGCCCAAATGTAAACTTAGTTTTTTGAAAATTCATTGCTTAACCTCTACCAAGGTTCTATCTGTACGAAAAATGTGGAAGATGATACCTTTAGAAGAAGTCATTTGAGGACTAAATACTGCATATAAAATGCTTTGATGATTAGTTATTGTGTAAGTACAAAATATTATTATGTTATTTTGTAGCGTTAATTTCAACTGTATTTGTTTGCATCTGTATATGTCACTTTCTACTCTCACTGTAGGAAAATATACTTGCTGATATAAATGGAGACTTGAACTCCAGCTGGGTTGTTCTTGGATTTTAGCTGTTCAGACAGAGTTTCTTTCCACAATCATTCTCTGTGAGCCTGTGGCAGTGAGGTGAGGGACTGTAGAGCAAGCAGAATTTTAATGGCTATTCAGAATTAAAGCTTAGTAACATCAAGCAGGCAGGAGCTGCCAGGTCAGTCACATTTCTAAAACAGAACTTGAAAAAGACAAATTCAAAGCAGTAGAATTTAAGCATAGATGTATGTGCTGCAATTTGGAAATAACTCAGGAACTGCCATACAGCCCGGGAACTAAGATGTCCAATTAACTACTGCTGCAAAAATGATTCGGGATTCAGTGTAAGCACTCAAAAATGGGGGGTTTTAGATGCTTATCTGAAACATCTCTGAAGTATCTAGCTCTTTGTATTTTGCTCAATTGTAATGTGAGCTTTTTATATATGCTTTCTCGCAAACTTTGATATTTTTTCCCCTGTTCATGTATAGGCATGTTTATACGAAAGCATGATTAGACTTAGGGTTCAGCAGCAGTTTATTTGTTACCTTTATGTCTAGGTCGGAACTGTGTCATATATTCACACTCCATTGTAGGGAAGATATGTATGTTTTGCTGCCTGACATTCATTCCTTGCACTTTTGTAACCTTTTGTTTGAGCTATGTGTTATTTTCAGGAACTTTCATTTATCATATTTATGTTTAACTTACTGGGAACTATCTCATAGTCCTTACATAGAGAACCCTAAAGATACGTTCTGACTTAACCCTTGCAAGGGTTACAGGAAATTGTAGGGTAGGACATGCTAGAAAATGCCCTTGCAAGAGGACAGAAGCATCAAAGATATAATTCTTCAGAGTGTATATGGTAAAAGAAGTTAGAACCACAAAAGCACCAAAAATACCACGGAGCAGTGCTGCCCTCTGGTTTGTGGTTTGTTAACAGTTCTCTTGCGCAGTGGTGTTGGCTATTTTGCTCTCTCTTTAGTGGCGGCCCCTCTAGTCATCTCTTTCTAATCAAAATCTAATTGGAATTTAATTCATCCAGGTAGGTGTCATTAAAATAGATTAGATTAATCTCTTTGAACGCCAGGAAATTAAAATAAATTACAATATTGTTCTTTTTTTATTAATAAAAATGATTTGATCCAGAGTAAGTTTCTGTGATGCAACTGCAGTCAAAACCAGCTATGATATGCGTACATATATATATGTGTGTGTATATATATGTACACACAGTATATGTGCACATACACATGCGTATACACACACACACTCAGAACTAGAAGCAATAAGGAATGAATTTTCCTGCAAATGGAAGCATCTGACTAAAATATCGATAGGTAAAGGTGACAACTGAGAAACGTTATTTGTTTTCTTGCTTCTATACATTTTCTTTCTGAGTTACATCCATTGGTCTTAAGAATGTAGGAATAGTGGATGATGGAAAAGGTCCACTCAGCTCAGTATCCCATCTCTGACACTGACAGAAAGCAGATTCTTGGGAAAGAGCTTACAGTGGAGGAGTCATCTGATTGTAGTTTCTCCAGGTCTCTCCCAGCAATAACTTCTGACTCAAGGACTTCCTAGGCCAGAATTTCCTTAGTTGATCCTTATGCAAAAGCTGTTGTAGGCATTTGATTATCCTTGTCTGCTTTCTCTGAACTTTTTCGGGTTCTGTGATTTCCTTCCTTTTTGAGACTTAGCCCTGAAATACTAATGTCTGATTACCTTTTCCTTTCAACGTTCGTTTGAGCTCTTTGTGTTAGTTAAATGAATTAACAGTATTGTGTGGCTTTAATGGTATTTAAACATTTTTTGAAAACTGATTAGAATGACTCTTTACCGATATAATAGATGATCCTGACTGTAACTATAAAATAGAGGGAAACAGTCAGAGCTGTTCCAGACCTTCACACTCCTTAAACAGTGTCATAATCTTAGCAGGGTTTTGTTACACCCTGCCATAAGTTACAGCAGCTCTTGACTAGCCAGAGCCAAAGCTGCACAAAGCTCAAAAGTGGGTTTAAAGCTAAACAGAAAGATAAAGTCTCTCCCACTAGATCTGTTTGGTTTTGTAGTAAGCCAGTTATATCATGCAACAGTGCTTCTTCATTCACTCTAGCTCATGCAACAGTGCTTCTTCATTCACTCTAGCTAACCGTGTTGGTGGTAATTTGTTCTTGGTTTTTTTTCTCATAAACAATCATCATATTTCCTATATCTCCTACGTAAGTCAGCCATAACAGTATGTGCTCAGCTCCTCTCTGGTTGATTGTTAGGAAACTGAATTCAGAATCACGTGTAGGTCAGCATCCACATAGAGAAGATGAAAGCTAAGGACCTAATTTTTATTTATGTTCTTACACCTTAGGCAGCTAAATGTGAAAACGTTGGTGACACTGCCTTTTTGACATTGGAGGCATTTTGAATGAGCAGTTCTGAAATACGTGCACTGAATGAGTTTGCTAATGAACAGAAAGCTCATGTACTCACAATTTACCAATTCAGACAAAACCAGCTTTATAAAGAACCTGAAGAAAGTAAAATGGAGGCTAACTCCAAGAAGCCTAGCACTATTTATAAGGAAATAAGATATAGCATTCTTTACTTTGACTTCTGGATTTGCTGCCTTTCATACTATGCTGCTACTGTTTCATATGAAAATGTAGTGTTATCGTAGCAACACATTTTATACACAAGTTTTAATTTTTCACTTTTTGTTCTACAACTGTTTTTTCTAATCTCCTCTGTGGGCTGGCCATATCTGATTAAGTTCTGCATTTGTTACTGTTTTTCCATAACTTAATTATTTTAAAACTACTTTGAAAGATGGGGGGAATTACATTGGTAAACAAGTTTCTTTTCTATACCTCTATATCTATCATTAAAAACCACCAAAACCCAAAAGCAAAGATCTGAGATCAACTTAATTTTAAGTAAATTTAAAATTAAGAGCTGAGGAAAACAAATTGTCCAGGAAAAATATTTTTTAAAGCTGTAATACCTGGGAAAGCTTATAGAAGAAACCATAGCAGGCTAATACTCTCAGTAATATATACATATGTCCAACATAATAGACACAAGCATCAGCTGTTAAAGTTAGAACTTTTGAAATACATTTTTGTGGTATTTCATGAGCCAGGAAAAGGTAAATCATATTTCAGCTTTTCCCACTACAGTATCACAATTTTTGTGCTGCAGACAAAAAATTATGTTATGATTATCAGTAATTTCTGATTATTTTATACTGAAAACTGGCATAAGACTGGTGAATCTGAAAGATCTAGATTGCAACAGCAAACTTTGCAAATATTCTTACTAGGTGCAAAATTTGTCTTTATGTTCTGTCAAAGGCTAGAAAGCTCTGCTCTGAAATTCTGTCGAAATATATCCATTTGCTAAGAAAGGAAATCCTCCTCTACTGGAGTCAATCCAAATGAACTTTATTGACTTTGACAGGGTGAACCTATTTTGAATGTTGAAATAAAGTTGGCAATTTTGCTCTATATTTTATGATAAAATAGTTAACTGAAAGTTAGTAAATATTTATACCTATAAATGTAGTTCAAGGAAACATTTCTATTCAGAGAAGTATTTAAGTATGCTCTTTGTCTTAAATTACAAAGCAGTGGAGATAACATTTCTACATTTTTCAGAATTTATTAGTAGGTATAGGAATCGCAAACAGAAATCAATCATAAACTGTCATTGGGGTAAGAGAAGAGGCATGAAAGGTTTGCTTTTTTGGTTGTTTGTACAAGTTTGATGAACTTAAATTTTGCACTAATGTCAGTATAAAAGAAATACCTAATTGTAAATTATGTAAAGTGTAGGTAGTTGTAAATTCTCTAAAGTGTAGAAAGATTACATTAATGGACTTTGCAGTAGGAATAGATTTGGATTTTCTGCGGCACAATCAAATATAATACTTCAGATATATGAGTTCAGATTTTATATACAGTTCCTCAGCCTCATTGTTGCCTGGTAAACGTTTCTTCCTGCATTACAAATTGAAATGTTTGTTTTGGATTGTCTATGCTCTAACCTTGTTTTCTTTTTTTTTAAAGAAAAGAGTCGTAACTGCTGGCGTTGGCTGTATGAGAGATCTTCTTTCCCTGGCAATAAATAGAAACATCTTCTGGTTGTACTCACTCTTGTACAACACCTGTATGTTTGCATATACTATGAATAGAGCTGAAAGTGAGCATCATATGAGAAATGGACCTCTAAGTGCATTGCTGTAGAGTTGGTTGATATAGGCAGAGTTACTGCTTGATTTTTTTAGAAGCCTTTTTTCTTCTAATTTGAAGCCTGTGTTAATGGGTAAGCATAGGAAAAGGATGTGAAAGACGGTTGCTAGCGGGCTGCCTAGTGTCATCTTCTAGGCATTAGAAATCAAATGTCCTCTTGTTAGGTTACAAGTTTCATTTTGTTTATTAAATAGGAATTATTTGCTTATTAAATAGGAATTTAGGTTAAATACAGTACTAAGGTTACTTCAAGAATCAGAGTCAAATGGATAGGAACATTAATCAGTGCACTTGCAGATGTGCCCAAGTCCAGGACCTGTAACATCAAACTGAAGCAAAGATATTACATAGCATTGCTGAAAACTTTGTTTTCTAATGAATTTTAAATAAAAGGTTGTCCTTAACAAAATGTTTAAATACTGAAAACATTGAATTTGTAGGAGAAATATAAGGACATGAAAAATGTCAAATTAAGCAAGTTTTTTAAAGTCAGCATTTAGGATGTCATGGTTGTGTCCTCAGAGCTCATATTAGATCCCTGATCCAGAATGGTTTTGACAAGAATTGTATTAGACAAGTCATCTTTCATCTGTTAGGAATTAGGTTAAAGTAATTGGAAGAACTTAGTTTAGGTTCTAGATGAAATGGATAAGATCTTAAATGTTTCCTAATGGAAACTGTCAGATTATGTGCTGTAGGTCAATCTGATTAAAACATACTTGTGAGTGAAGGGGATAAGCACAATTTTTTAAGGAGTTATACTGCTTTCAAATTTTGTATGTGTAAATGCACCTTATTTATATCCATGTATGCTCATATTAAATATGGAATAGCCAAGTTCATGTAATCCCTAGTTTGTCATTCATTGCAAAGAAAGACGTTTTAGTTCAAATTACATTACATTTGCCCCAAATTACACTCTGGGTTGTGAAGGACGCATGCACAAATTATTCTTCTGTGCTGCTTCATTTTGGCAACAAGTGGGTTTGTTTGTTTGATTTGCTATTTATAACCCTTCATCTCCCTGTACAGTACAGTTTCTGGGCCTTATTCTCCAATGTCTTTGCTCAGATGCAAGTAAGTTCACAAAGGAGGAAGAAAGAATGTCTTAAACGAAGAAATAACATACAGCACTAATTTTACATGTAAATACCTACTGAGAAAGTTCTTAAACAGAATCTCTTATTCTGTACTTGCCGCAAGGCCAATGTGGCCAGTAAAACTAGGATACATACCGAAGTTTCGTCTTAGCCTTGGAAACAATGTGAAGCATAAGCTTTCTATTTAAAATCTACTTTAGGTTATTCTCTGTCCTGAAATGTTCTTTCTGCTTCTATGCAGCTGTGCACTTTAACATATCATACCGTTTGGTCATGTTGCACAAATTATTTCCCTGCACAGAAGAAATTTTCCAGCCCCTTCTATTCAATCCTCTTTCACATTATTCCAATTCTTTAGCAGCAGTTAGTTATACATCCATTAAATCCAAGAAAGTCTGTTATCACCTCTTTTTTTCGGGGGGAGGGGGGATCAAGGTTGTATAATCTTAATTAATTTCAAGTTCCTTTCATGGACCCAGTTCTGTTAACTTCTCGCTTGTCCTTAAACTGAGTCAATAATCCAGTGCAGCTCATCCACATTCAAACCCAGAAGCAGATCTTGCCTCAGGGGCCCTCATGGCCAGAGACCCACAGGGTATTGGCTGCGGCTTCTCATTGATGTTAAATGAGAAAACGGTTCATCAAGTATCTGTAGTGTGCAGGGTAGTTTGGAACAGGTTTTGTTTCAGTTTGAAACTTCACTGGATACAAATATGAGATAAATACCCCCACCACCACCCCCCCCACCACCCCCCAAAAAAAAAAAAAAAAAAAAAAAAAAGAAGAAGTTGAAATGAGGTAGAGGACAAAGATTTTCCTTTGACAGAGAGAGAACAAGCTGCCATTGCTAAAGGAAAATGCCTTTTTTAAAGTTGTATTTTTGTTTGTTCTGTCTCATTTATCTCTTTCATCAAATGTGTTTATTATATTAGACTGTGTTTACATGCATGCCATGTATGGAGCGTGACTGTTACTACTCCGTTTTAGTCTCACCACAGTGGTTTACCTTCTATTTGTCTGCTTGTATTCTGACTGCTTAGGTTGTACTACATTCTCTCTTCGGTGGGTAAGAACTCCCTTACCTGGATTGATTTAAAAGGAGAAACGGCTATTTCTCACAGTGCTTCCCCCCATCTCCCACTCCTGAGGAGCAAAAAATGTAGTTTTTCAATGTGATATTTAGATATTTGGTGTTGTCACTATAGTGACTTGTTGATGAGTTTTCTCACTTGACACTGTAGGTCTTAAAGTAAGATTAAAAAAAAAAACCTCTTCTGCCGCAATCAGCTTTACTGCTCTGTTTTTGGAAGTCATAAATCTGTGTCCATAATATCTTAGTCTGTTTCAGTGGAAGATACTATTATGTAACAATTTCTGTATTATGAACAGAGCTGGCTGTAAGTGTGGTAATTCCATGTGATCACCTTCTCATTCTCTTTGCCAATAAAATATTACTCCCTGCTCTGTATTTTTAGTATTTTTTCCAGACCATTTTTAAAGGTTTTAGGTGTCCTGTCCATACCATATATGTTTTTTTGCTGAATAATAGAATTTATTTTACTTCTGTTGTAGTAATTTTCTCTCTTATTGCAACAAGAGAATGTACAGTGAAGCTATCGGAGTGATGAGTTTTCTTCCACTGCTTTAGAAGACTGCTCTATAGCTGAATACATTTCAAGGCTAGGAAATTGCATGTTGCCTTGTCGTCCTCCTTTTATTGTATTTATGCCTCCTTGGATCACTTTAAGTCATTTTTCTTGCTGCTTTATACTCAAGCTTTTCAAGGATTTCCCTCATTGGCATATATTAGCCAGGATATATAAAATTTATATCTTTCTTTAGTTCCATCCTCAAAGGTCAGATTGTTCAGCATCTTAGTTTGGATTTTTCTTTTCTGAATTCTCCACATTTTGTAAACTCTGAGATGCCCAGAGCTCAGCATTATGGGGCTAAGCCACAACTCCGCCATTTAGGTGGGTCTTAATACACGTCTGGTCTATGATGGATGCACCTCTGTTTGCACCTAAAATCATATCAAAGTTATTATTTTTGTTTTCCTTCTTGCTGGTATAGTGTTTGAAATATCATAGCTGACTTGCTATTCACTGTTACCTCAGGACTTTTTCAGCACTGCTGCTTTTCATATATTTCTGTGTGTTCAGAAACAATTTTTTTTCCTTACAGACATAGATTTGAACTTTTCCTGGTGACCTCTTCCCTTTCTTCTCCCTTTTCTCCCCCTTTTTCTTCACCCCATCTAGCCTCTCACTGTTGAATAACTCTCCAAAAGAGGAAAACCAGCAGTTTTTCAGCACGGTAACAGCAGTTACAGCGGAGGAAAGACAGGCTGCAAGTTTTGAACCTAGCCTACTCCAAAACACCTTGTTTGTCTGTGTTTGTATGTAATCTCCTAAGGCAAGCAGGCACAAAAATATTGCATTAAGTTTTTCAGACCCAGTTCCATAAAATAAAACCCGCAAAGCCTTAGAACTTGTTGACAGACTTATGTGCCTGTTGCTTTTCTCGGAGAGGCAAGGTAGTTCACCTGAGTTTATCACCACATCTATATGAGCACACAGCAACAGGAGCACAAGAGGCTCACAGGACAGGGCTGGACTTCAAGAGAGTGTAACCGCTTGCACTTTGACCCTTGTCACCAGGAGAAGACCCCGGGGCTGGGTTCAATAAGCACTCATAAGTGCCAACCTGAAATCTGTCTCAGGCATCCTTATAGAAGTGGATACTTGTGTACAAGCTGTGGTGGGGAGGCAGGAGACAGGGAATAGGAGCTTCCTTCTTTCACTGCAAAGGCATTGCATCATCCTTTTCTGTACTTTCATTCTGGGTTTTGATTTTCTGTGTCAGGAGCTGAATGCCAAAAAGCTAGCCACTGTGGTGCCAATTTGTAGATTCATAAAGTGTTGAAGTGTTGAAGTTACTTTTTAATTAGTAGTCATCTTTCGAAAACTTTACCTATGTTGTTCAAGCACATCCTAGGGATCAGCACATGAGATCAGACTTACTGCTGCCTGTTGTGATGGCTTGCTGAATTCTTTGTCTTTTGTCATTCCTCGGTTTTTATGTTCACGCTCAATGAAGACATGTCTGCCCTTGCCCCTACATTCTATTATGACATTATGTCAAATACCTCTCTGGACACCCACTATGGTACAACCTCAACTTTCCTTTCATAGGTTGTTCCTGGATATTAATTGAAAATAATCCTTTTTTGAATGGTCATCTTACTATTATTTACATATTTCTTTCAATACTATATTGCTATAGTCTGGACATGGTCCTGGGCAACCTGCTCTAGGTGGCCCTGCTTGAGCAGGGGGTTTGGACCAGACACCCTCCAAAGGTCCCTTCCCACCTCAACCTGTGCTCTTATGATTCTGTGGTTATTTTTTGCCTTGCATAAGGTCGTAGTCAAAGAGTCTGACAAATTATTGGGGAAGAGAATGGACAATTTCTTTTCTGTCTTTGAATTTCATCCTTTTTTTTTTTTCTTATTCTGAGGTCCTTTGTGTTCAGGGAATACTTCCAGATGTAACCTCTGAACTCCTAACTCTCATGACAAGAAAAAATTTATGGCCATCAACATTTCCAAGTAGAGATTAAGGCTCTTCAGTGTTCAAAAAATCATTTACTAGGTTCATGATTTTAGCAACTGTCTTTGTTCATTTGCAAGAGGAATCCAAAAGCAGGAACCACAAGAAAGCTCAGAAGTCACCAGTGTACAAAAGTACCACTGCTTAAACTTAATCTGGATTATAGTGTGGAGACAGCACGCTATGATAATTCCCTTTTTCTGTGGTTACATGCTTACTGCTTTCAGAAGAGGTTTGCTGTCTTAGTGGTATAATCTTACATAATTGATGAGATATCATGTTATATCAATGCTTCTTCATTGTTACAGGTAATTCTACCAAGCTTTAATCAATCATTTCTCGTACTTTCACACAAGAGAAGGTACTAAGGAGAGCAGTGTGCACATCAGAATATGGAGATGTACTTGTCATTGCATTTGAACTATTCACTGTCTCCAATTTCTTACTACTTAGGAAAAATCAGGTAATGAAAATAATGTGCTGATGGAAACCCAATCCACAGAAATGAAAATTCTGCCTGGATTAAGGGAAAATCCACACGTCATGATGAAAGCAATATTATTTGTAAATATGAGAGAAAATATTATCGTGTCTTGTCAGTCAGAACAGAAGTTTAGCTATGGTTGTGAGTCTGAAGTGTGTAAGTATAACATCAGTATCTTGAAGAATCCCGAGTGTAGTCTGAAGTAATCAGTCCTTAAAATCCATAGTGTTAGAGGCCAGCTTCATGAGTGTTCCCTGGTAATTCCATTTCCATACATTGTCAGTGATGGTATGGAGATTTACAAGGACTGTAGCTTAGACCTTTTATTGAGCACAATGTTTTTGAAGTTAGTGACTTCCAGTAGAGGAAAAAAAATCATCATTTTGCTTTAGTTTTGCACAGAAATTTTGTTTGAAATAGTCTGGATTATTTTTTATTGGTTTGTTTATGGTTTTTTGTGTTGTTTTGGTTCTTCATATGTAATTTCTGGGACTTATATCTAGTAATTAATTACTTTCAACCTTTATGAATATCTTAGTGAATTTAGTTTTTTCTAAGTGACCTTTGTAAACAGATGCAAATACAAGCTGTAGAAAGAGTGGCTGTGTGTATGTGAAGTCGTAGTAGTACATGAGTAAGCATAAAATTTAAGAAAAATTAGGTTTTTAGTCTTTGGTATTTTTAACGTTTCAGGTTCTGAAGGCATATTCGGGTTGGTCTTGCACCTGCGCTTGACAAATGGTCTCTTAATAAATATAATAAATAAAGGTTTTGTTTTAAATCCTGTCTCATGTCATGTCAACAGCTGAGACTAATTTACACAGCTCTAGCTATGATTATTTTCTACTTCAATGATTTTTAATACCACTTAAAATAACTGTGGTAAAAATAACACTTTATTAAAATACGTATGTTTAAACGATAAATTTAAAACAATGACTCAAAAGTTTTGTAAATACTACAGGCTATTAGTCTGGGATTATTATCGTCTAGTTATAAATTAAGCACCTACTCTAAACCAACTGCTTAGTCTCCCTCATTCAAAAAGAATGAAGAGAAATGAACATTATCAGAGGATGACTCAAGTATGTTTTTGTAGAATATGCTGAATTGTTCTCTGGAAGTGTTTACCCTGATTGGCCATACAGGGACAGTAGAGGACAAACTTAATCTAGCCTAAGATTGGGTTGAGAGACATAAAACAAATCCTACTTTTAATTAAGGTAAACTAAGCACCTGAATAATTCATAGAAATTGTTTTCAAGAGTATGATCCAGAAATATAGTTTGACAAGTGCCACTGAAGGGAGTTAAGAGTGGCAGTCAGAGATGATCTTGGAGGTCTCTTCCAACCCAAACAATTCTATGATTCTATTAATGGAGCAGCACAGATTTGCAGAAATTGTATTTAAAGTTCATTTGCTTTGTTAGGATTTTTTTTCTTTTAGGTAGTTTCTAGGCCTTTCAGAAACAAGCTGTCTTTGGAAAAAGTCTCCCATCCATGGAGTGTCATGCACTCCAATATCTCTTTTTGAATGTTCTTGATCTTTTAGTTATAACTAACAACTCTATAAAATAACCTGGTTGTATATCATTCACATCTGAATTTCTCATTGTTAAATGCAATTGGTTTAGCCAGATTCCACCTTCTGATAATAATCCACATTTGTATCACTGCCCATACACATTTTTTTCATGGTCCTAGTAATATCTCACTTAACTTCCCATGTCAGAACTCATTGGGAGTGAATCTTACTGTCTGTAAGATTACTTCCTCCCTTCTGTCTTCTGTGGCTCTGAGGTAGTGGCGAAGTATGTGGTATTTTGGGAGTGAATCCTAGAGCAACAGTTTCTAAACTGAACAACTTATCAGTGTGAGACAAAGCAGAAGTGGTCGTTATGGGAGCTGAATAGTGCAAAAGAAGGGGTCAGTTCTCTGCCTTAGGAGGAGTGGTGGTGTAACTATGATCTTTTGCTGTATTTCTTGAGAGTACCCATCAGGTGCTTCAGCTCTCTGCAGGATCTCATGTTCAGCAGTTCTTAGGACCGACTACACTGTAAGGCTTCTCTGACTTTATGTTCTCTGCACTGTCCTACTATTTATACAGAAAACAATACTCTTTCCCCAAATGAAAGAACTCTTCCTTGGAGATCTTGGTGTTTTCTGTTTACCATTCCAAGCAACTAGTTTACTGTATCATCACAGCAAATTTTTTAATTAAAGTCCCAAATACAGGTATTACTCAAATGATAACACTTCGATGTCCTTCAGCATCTACTTCTGATTGTAACTTAAGTTACCTTAACCTGGATTTTAATTCCTTATTCTTCAGTTAACAACTTATTTTTTTAAGATATGCGCCAGTCAACTGGTCCCAACTAGCCAACTAGCCTCTTTTCTATCAACCCAAGTATGCATTTTCAGCGTTCAGAGAATTATACCTGAGTAGGTACTATCTGGTTTATGACTGCATTAGAAATTATAATACTACTTTGAGGTCACTTGTTCTTGTGGACATTCACAAGTTGGGGCAATGGTGGTGTAAGTCTATCACACGCCTCAAGCAAAAGACACAAAAAAGATATAAACTCCCTTTATAGCTCAATAGAAACACATGCCAGTAAAGAGAATGGAAAGTACAACTCCTCAGCATTACAGCTGTGCTTTAGGTTAGTAATTTTCCTATTTCCTATTTAAATTTATTTAAGAGGAGAGGTGAGGGATTAAAAATATACTGACAACGTGCTCACGAGTCTTGTTCTTATTCCACTTGTTAGTTCCAACCAGCCAATCTTGCAAATTAGAAATGTTAGTATCTCAAAAATGGTAAAGGTTTCATACTGCAGAACAAGAAATTAATTTCTTACATTTCCTGAAGGAATACCAAATAAACTCTTTTATTTTTGCAGGCCCTTGATGATCATCCCTCCTTGGAGCTCAAGACCATGAACTCTGCTTCAGAACACAGGATGAGATGCAAAAATGCCTGCTGAATTCAGGAAGCTGTTGGAGGTTGAAGAAGAATAGAAGCAGAGAAGCACGGACAACAAGAGGATTTGGAAAGCAAGAAAAGGGCAGAAAAGATTCCTACAATGCCTACCCAGATCAGGGCATTGATCTTCTCTGGCTACCTACAGCTCCAAAATCGCAGCAGGCTCCATGGAAGACCCTACGCCAGTGGCTGCCTCCCTTCAAGGATGGGCCTTGTCAGATCAGCTGCTTATGGCTTTCCTGCAAAACTCTTCTGAGTCCTTTTCCAAATTATCCATCAGGCCTATGGCAGGGGGGTTGCACTAGATGATCTTTAAAGATCCCTTCCAACCCACACCATTCTATGATAGTGATTCTATGAACTAGCCACTTCTTTTCCTCCAGCACTTTACTGGCATAGCACAGGCACCTTGAGTTTTCCAGAGCTCTGACAATTGTGGTGGCAAAAAATTCCCTCTCACTCAGTCGCTATGCAACAAACACACGAGGCAAAATATGGACAGATCAATAAAGTTCCCTCTGATTTTATTTTAAACTTTAATTTCACAGTTCTCTCTTCTTCCAGATTAAATCTACCAGATTCTTAGATAACGTAAAAAGTTCATTTTCTTCCTCTTGGTGGTTGGAAGGTCTTAGTTTTCTGTTCTCAGGTTTCTCCCTATCTATATTTATGAGCTTAGTAAAGCTTTGTTTTGTTTAAGTCTTTTTTGTTGTCCACTCTATTTTAAGGAAATGAGAAATCATAGCTATACCAAAAATATCTTACAAGCATAAGAAAACAGCAAGAAATTGACACAGTACAATAAAGTGGTATGCCATGGCCTCAGATGAACAAGCAGGGATAGTTGCATTTAAATAGACACGCACTTCAGCAAATAAATCACCTCTTGCATAACACAATCCATAAATCTAACCAGGCAAAAAAAATACACTTTGCTATAACTAGCAGTCCTGTAACTAACTAAATAAAATGAAAACAAGAAACCTTAGGTAGGTCAGCTACTTTGAGTGTACAGAACAATCAATATTTTAAAACAGATGTGACATGTCACATATGAAAACATACGCAGCATTTCTTAGTGGTCTTGCACTCTTGGATCCAGGGACTCTGCGGCGATGGGGACACATCCTAGCTGTACTTCTGCAGTGTATGAGCCAGGAGCTGTATGCAGTTCCCAGCCCAGTTTCAGCAATAGTCAAAGACACGGCAAACTGTGTAGTTAGACAGATGAGTGGTCAGTCACGTGTAATTCCCAAACAGAAAACTGGCCAATTGTTCAGCCAGTTGACCATTTCTTTTTGTTGGCTGGCTCTTTGCCAGGGTTGTGTTATTTTGCTACTGCTTCTCACACCTGCTAACTGTTTGCTAACTTCCTCGCCTTGTCTTTGCCATACACTAAGCCCAGTAAAAACCAGTGATGGCATCCCTTGTGTAGGCGTGCTCACTGCCTCTTTTAAGGAGCACCCATGTTCCAGTAACAGTCTCAGCACACCCTGTGAAGCTTATATTCTAGATGCCAGTTATCATATCAGGTGCATTTCTGAAAACAGCAATAGGTAGTTAAAAGTCTTCATTACATGAAGGCAATTCTCTTATTCAAGGGCTAGTGTCTAAGAGGGAGAGGGCAAAAGTTCATCATATCTTGCATGATTCTACTATGCTTCACAGGGACAGCCACAGAAATACCTACAAGTCGTTTCAGCATCTGTTTGAATGACTACTCCTGTGCGTAGATACTTGAATCAGTCAGAGGACCCAGCTTCAGCAAATCTTTACTCTGATCAGATAAGCAGATCTGTAGTAAAAAGGCTACCTGGGGAAATCAGGAGGGAAGAGAATTCTTAATGTCACACAGCAATATGTAAGTAAACTGTGGATTTAGATAGCCTAAGCTAGACAGATGAAAAATAACACATGATGGATATAGGAATGGTAGGTGCATATGAAGTGGTCACGGGCACACAGCAGTGCCGACACCTTCTTGGTCTGTAATCTCTTGTAAAAAACTTCTGTTAACTCTGTGTCTAGAAAACAATGCAAGTCAGAACAGCTCTTTTTTTTTTTTTTTTTTTCCCCCCAAAACAAACCAACATTCATTTGCCTTAGTTAGATAGTTAGCAGAGAGAAAGGTTGAAACAATTAAGTTTTTTGACCTCAGTTCTCACTAAACCTTGTCTTTTCCTGGAACAGTGTGTTAAATTTGGCTCTTCTAAGCAAACTGAGTTGTGGTCTGGAGGAGATAAAATACTTTTCTTCAGTCTCTGTTACCAGATATATCTATACTCCGTACTGCAGTGCAGAGTAGAAGCCTCCTATAATTTCCAGAGACACAAGATAGCTTTGGTACTAGGAACTGTTTAGCTTGACTTGGGGTCATTTACAGATAGAAAGAAGGTAAACAAACCCGCAGGCAGTTCTGCGTTGTTTGATCTTGATTCTTCATAGTATTTGAGACAGCTTTTAATGTGACGCACAGATATAGCAACTAACTGGTTGCCCTGCGGTGGCAGTCGTGTGTCAGGCAGCAGCTATTAACACTCACACCCCTTGATCCCAGGTTCCCCTTCCTCTCTCCCCTCACTGTCAAAAATAACCAACCCTCTTGTGAGCTTGGTGATTATCAAACAAGCAAATTCTCCGTTCTTCTATGGGCACAGGATATTTTCCTAGATGGTATGTTACTGTTAATCACAATTTAATTGTGCTAGAGGTCTTTTTGATTTAACTCCAGAAAGTCAGACAAAATAATAGCCAGCAGGTAATGTGAACATTAATTAAAAAACTAATATCAGTTACTCTCATTCTCCACATCAACATATAATTTAAAAAAATCATAAATGACTATAAACCCTCTGAGCATAATAAGTGAACATGCGTGGTTCTCTCATTTATTCCCCTGATTAGGAGTGAGAGCCATATGGCAATAATTTATTATATTATTACTATTACTACCGCTGTTATTATTTATTTAAAAATCTTGGGGGGGAAATACATTTTATTTTGAAATTATTAAAATTCACTCCTATAATGAGATGTGAAGAAATCAAGCTTGTGGGGTTTTTTTGGGTTTTGGTTTGTTGGTTTGTTGGTTCCCCCTCCCTGTTCCTATTCTTTGGGGCTGGTAGTATAAATTATTCCTGAAAAAAAAAGTGTAACAGAGAAAGCAATAGCCTATAAGTGCCTGGGACCAAAATATCCTGGTCTTTGATGATAAAGCCGCAGTCCTTGACTATAATCTAGTATTAATATAGAGGGATGATATTGTCCAGAAAACCAAGATCATTTTCCCCCATGTTTTTCTCTTCTGTAATTTATGTGCACTTTCACTTTGAAATAACTTTTGTTTTTTTCAGGAGTCTCAACCTTATTTACAAGTCCAATACAGCCTTCAAGTCATAAACTTTTGGGTGGTTTTTTTTGGTTTTTTTTTTTGGTTTTTGGGGGTTTTTTTCTGGCCAATTCAGCATCCAGCAAAGTTGTATTTGACATTCCAAGCTGCTATTCATGGAAGTTTTTTTTCACCTGCTATTGATCTGAGAAGCCAATGGATATGGATAAAGATAAAAGTCCTTGGGATTTTTAAAAAAGTGTGGGTTTTGGAAGATATGCTCTGTCACTTTTGGTATGTATAGTTTTGCTTCCATTTTCATCTAATGTGATTGAGTTTTACATAGGTTTTACTTCACTATCTGCTTTTCATCCAGGTATAACAGAGATAATGCTTAAATCACAAGGAAAACAGAGATAAATTGTTAGCAACAGCTGCCCTTGCCAAAGTTAGATGCTGTCTAACATTATCTAAGATTTAACATCCTGTTGTTTCATTATTCTTCCTGTATTCGTTTACCTATAAACCCATTATTATAACTAGCTAAGAAATGTAGCCAAATTGTTGCCAGTCTTCTGACTTGTGAGTACCTCTGTCCTCGTACTAATGTTTAGCCCTTAGCTAGCGAGATTACAAATTCATAGCCTATCTGGACATGGTTGAGTATTTTTAACTTTAAAAGCTCTAATTGGTAGGTTTTACTTCATTTTCTTTCCACCTTTTACATTTCCTCACTCACAGAAGTTAGAAATGATCTTTAGTTTAAAAACAGATAAAGGTGCACATTTGTAAAGCTTTTTATTTTACAGTATTTGTGTGAATCCCTCCCATGTGGTGCTTTGAAAATGTAGCCAATGAAGCCGGTCAATTTTATTTTAAATATCCCCACTGTTGAATTTCATGTCCATTTACTGTCGAATAATGTTCTCTCCAACAGAGTTGAAGAGAAGAGTGCTAATCTTTATTCATAAGGCCAATAAATTTGTTCAAAGCACACATCTGCTAAAGGCTGAAATGACTATGAATGAGATGAATTGTGACTTTGTTTAGATATCCAGTGACAGTTAGTTATGAAAAGAGGTACAAGATTTTTGTTGTTTTACCCATTCTTTTGGTCTTTGATGAAGTTTGTGATGTAGAAGGTGAAATACAAAGCAAATGAAATCATACATGGGTGATTTTATAATAATGCATGCCAACAAAAGAAATAAAGCAATACAAATGTCTATTAAGCATTCTGGTATTTTCATTTAATTTCTACTTAGGCCGTGTTTCAAAGCTTCTGTTAATTCCTCTGCACAATGCAGTGAATAAAATAAAGAATTTAGACTCGATATTAATTCTCCCGCAAGAGCGATTAATACACTAATTTGTGATACCTTAAAATAGTTTTATTGTATTTGAAACTGTTTTTAGTATATGAATTTGGAGTTACATCTTTTGATGGCTGTTCCATAGCGTTTGAGCAATACTGGACTCTTTATGCCTCTAGGTGTTTACGGTGGCGGTAATTGGCAAGGTGGATGCCAATGTGCTTAGCATAAAGACAAAGCAAAATAGTAATTACCCTGTAATTGTTTTCATTGCTAGCTCCTTAAAAAAATCCATGCACAACAGAGGTTTGTAGTTTCTTGATGATCCTTCCCCATAAGAGGGACAATCTTAGTACGGTCAAGGAACCCAAGATCTTGGTTATGGAATCAAGCATGAGAGTAGTCCTATAAAATCATGACTCAGTTTTTCTCGGCAACAATAATGCTTACAAAGCATACAGCAGAGTGAGCAAGTGTGTGATAGCTGTGTACACTCTTTGTGTTCTGTTCTTAGTTTACGGCTAAACAGAAAACAGAAAAGACTTGTATGAAGGATTGGTATAAAAAAATCATAATTACTGTTATGATTCTAAGTAATATTTACTGCTGTGGCAATGAATGATCATCTCTGACTCCCTCCTTATGTAATTATTCTCATCTGTGTTTGAAATCATCCCTTGTGATGCAGACTGAAAATTCATAACAGACTAAGGACAGCATCAAACCTTTTGAAGAAAAAAACCTCATATTTCATTAACAGGGCTAAATTCAAAATGTGTTTCTTCTTTGTTTTAGTTAATAAGGACTAATGACCTCTCCCAAGAATGGATGTGGTCTGTCAATGTGCTTTTGAGAAATATTTATTGTATCTCTTCAGGATTACAGAAACACTGGTCAGTCACAAAGGTTTCCACAGACGCAATAAGACTGGGGCAAGGACATGATTCTCATGAAGGCGCAAGCTGTCACAGGAATATAGCTATGCCTTATTCTGTATTATCCTTCTATATTATCCTTCTTAGCTTATCCTTTTACCAGCTGCTACAGTGGCTTTCTTCTAGGAAAGAATGTCTTTGTGCTTGATTATAACTACTTTTTCTGCAGGACCATAGATAGTGTGAAGAAGAGGATACAAATAAGAAGACTGTAGAAAAAGAAACAATAGCCATTTATAGCTCAATCTTTAAGCTGAAACCAAGGAAAACTGGATTTTTGAGGTCCTTCCTGGCTCTGATACAGATTTCCTATGTGTTGTTGAGAAAAACGATCATAATGTCTATGCGCAAGAGGGCTAATTAAGTCTGTCATTCCCTGACTTTTGAATGTTTGATTTTGCAACCTTAATGTTCTTTTAATGTCTTTTGTATGCAATATACATCTATACAGTTTCCATTTATTATTAAAAATTGATAAAGCACTAGCTTTTAATGACATGCATGCTTAACTATGCATCCTTAATGTTCTCGATATAATTTTTAAATGGGGTTCTGCATTCAGTAGTGTCATTCTTTAATCACCTAATATAAACAAGGGTCCTTCCTTGTTTAATAAATTGCAAGAGTGGGTCATTAGACTTTAAAATATCTCTGACTGTAATTGCATTTTTTTGACCTAGGTATCAGGAACCAGAATCCTGCCTGAATACTGTGTTATATAGCAATTGCAGCTTCTTGGCCTGGCGAAGTTGTGACTGCCTTGGTCAAAGAAGTAGTCACATATCTTGCTGTTCATTGTGGGAATAGATCTGTTGTTACTGTGATAACACCTATGCACTGCCCTTGTGAAAGGAGATTTTAATTTGCCATGACTACAATTCGTAAGGTGCAGATGGTACCGAATAAAATATAATGAATTAGACTGATACCTTGATACTTGCAGGGTTAAAATATGGACAGACAAGCAATGAATAAGAATGAACATAACATAAGATTTTATGTGCTGTTCGAGGAGTATAAAATCTCCAGAGGTGCTCTGTTGCACAGCCATATGTTGTTTTCGCACTTAAGGCTTGTGAAAGTTTAAAAGATTAATAAGATTACTAATATTAAAGTCTAAGCCCAGAGAGTTCCCTAGAATCTTAAGAGACAGAAACAACAGACAAATATGGGAAAAATATAAACTGAGCGGAGGGGGGACACACATCAAGCTTTGTGCTAGCTTTGAAAAGAATTTCATTATTTGTCAATAGAATGGACTTTTATCTGCACTAGATTTTTCAACTTTATATGCTTATATTACTTTGAGATATGTCTTACTGAGACTTACTAAATAGTGAAATGAGTTAAAGAAAAGGAACAGCCTGAGTATTTTTTCCTTTTCTGTAAAATTTGAAATGGTTACAGGCATCATGAAGAGTACTGACAATAAGCAAATATTCTGTAAGATGAATCAGTATCTCAATTAAACAATTCTTGTCTTTGAGTCCTATATCATGGATCTAGACTGTATATAACATTCCTGACCTCTTGGTTTTGGAGCACATTTTATTAAAACCTGCAAAACATGTACACTTTTCTCCCTTAAAAAAATACTGTAAAATACCTGAAGGCCTGAAGAAATCAATATATCAACACAAATGCTCCTATAAGTATTAATTGCATTCAGTATTACAATGCTAAGCTTTTCAAAGATTAAAATAATTATTGTGGGGATGCTAGTATTCCATTCCCAGAGAAACTGAGGTACCAGGCTGCTTTTTCCTTGTTAAGCCTTTTTTTTCCATTTTCAGTGGAGGCATCTGTTTGTTTTGGCCATTTCCCTAGGCTAGCACAGCCACAAGTTGCCTCTGTGTCTGTCAGGTGGTAAAGCTGCAGATGGGCTGGTTTGTCCTTCTTGGACATCACCTTAAGAGTAACAACCTGAGTGGTTCCTTCCTTTGTGATCCTCTGATTCCTTTTCCCTACCCCTTACTTTTCCATATGATTAATGAGAAGCACGGGGAGATTAGTTTGGTTTTTAATCAACCTCTAAAGGTGTTGTGTACATAATGTCTAAAACTATCATCTGATGTACAGTGCCATTTCCCTTCCCAAATTAGTCTGAAAAATAGACTCCATGCTTAGAAGTTCGATCTCTCCGTGTCTACTAAATATTCTCTTCTCCAGTGAGACTTCTGACAGGACTCCTGTTTAATCCAGTTGTAAGAAGAGATGTTTTGTACTGCCAATAATTGTACACTATATATAAACACATACTACATATATAGTATGCTATCACTAGTATTACTAATAATCGTATCTCAGATAGCTGAGATAATTATATCATTCTAGGTAAGCAACCAAAAAACATTTTAGTAGCAAACACTGACAGGAAGGGGCTCAATTCTGAAATCTGCTCCACATGGGCAGGCTACTGTGCTGACGAAGTGGACTTTCACAGTGGCCCTCACAAAAGAGGAGCGTCACTCACATATAGAAGAAAATTACAAGATTGGAGACCAAGACTGGATTCCAAGCAGTAGCCATGACCTCAACAATTAAGTGGTAAACACATCTCGGCAGACGAAGTACCTTGCAACAAATAAATGACCTGGAAGGTCAATATCTTTATATAAACCCTTTCATCACTGTAAGTAGACATATTTGTTAAAATATCAGGTACACTTAACGAACGCTTGGGGTTATCTTACTCGTATAGACAAATTGATCTCTGTTGGTTTCCGAATTTTTGCTAGTTAAGCTTTATGGAGTCACTGATTGTGAAAGAACTTTTCAAATAAAGATTAAAACTTTCCTGTTTCAGTCACTTTCTTTCAAGGAATATTTGTGGAATATATAAAATATATGCAATAAAATGTATGCAATATATGCAATATGTGCAGTAAAAATCAATTTCTTAGAAACACAAATCAAGCATGAGCAGAGCTGAAGAAAATGGATTGCATATTTAGAGAGATTTCATATGAAAAATAAGTTCAGGTAGTTTTAATCAACATCATACAAGTGACAGTCCTACTTTTTATTTCTACATATATTGTACTTTTATTTTTGTAGTGATAGAAAGTGTGTATGTGTGCATGAGAGGATTTATATAAATGTTTTCTTTTAAATTGGTATGGAGATTTAGTTAGATAATAATTCAGAACAATAAGAAAAAAAAAATCTTGTGTCTACATAGTTTAGATTCCTGT
Source organism: Phoenicopterus ruber ruber (assembly GCA_009819775.1). Classification (NCBI taxonomy): domain Eukaryota; kingdom Metazoa; phylum Chordata; class Aves; order Phoenicopteriformes; family Phoenicopteridae; genus Phoenicopterus; species Phoenicopterus ruber. Next base: position 107,047,841 of record CM020216.1, read on the forward strand.
AACAAACTTTAAGTACTCTGAAATAAATGAAATTGGTCAAGACGTCTGAATATTTTATCTGACAAAGTGTTCTTTATCACTTTCAGCAGAAAGACTTTGAAAAATATCTCAGTTTCTTCTGAAGCTAAAATAGGTGTGCATTTCTTCACACATCTACTATGATTTTTTTGTATAGAACAGAATGGACTGATCACAGAGAAAAAAATACATCTCTATGGTACATATTATTAAAGCAAGAAGACATTATTAATCAATGCTAGCAGGTGAGTAACACATTTAGGTATCCACTTTTTTTTTTTTTACCAAAAAAATCACAGAAACTAGTATCAGAAACATTATTAATCTTGGTGTCAGTTCCTACAAATAGCAACATTTTCCTCAGGTTTTATACAGCAAAATGAAGATTAAGTTAATAATATTATTTTTACACAGAGTATGAATTAATATTATTTATACAAAATAGAGTATTAAAAAATTACAGAATACCTTCTCAGCTGCTCTAGATTAGTGTTTTGTTAATAGGATTGGATTCCTGACACTTAAATCTATATTTTTACTTAATAATATATAAAAGTTTTGGGTTTTGTAGTAATTCTCAATGAATAAGTAGCGTAGAGTTAAAAGATTAAAAGCATTACATTATTGATTGCATTTAGTATTGATGATGCTAAACTCATGGAGACAAGCTGTTGGCATATTGAATGGTACAGCTTTCATCCCTTGAGGAACCTGAGAATTTAGTTGACAGAAACTTCATAAAGGTCAACAAGGCGAAGTGCAAAGTTTTGTACTTGAGGTGGAACAAGCAGCCCTGTGCATCCACATGGGCTGGGGACCACGCTGCTGAAGACGTCTGAGGATCATGGTGGATTGCAAGCTGTCCATCGTTAGAGGTATTCATGGCTTTATGAGGCAAAAACATGACTGACTTAATCAATTATTGGTGATACTGCTTTGATCTAGAGCTTGGACTAAATGACCTTTAGAGGTCCCTTCTAAACATTATTGTAACCATAGATTCTTTTAGGTTGGAAAAGACCTTTTAGATCATCAAGTTCAACTGTAAACCTAACGCTGCCAAGTCCCACTAAACCATGTCCCTAAGTGCCACATCTACACGTCCTTTAAAAACCTCGAGGGATGGTGACTCCACCACTTCCCTGGAAAGCCTGTTCCAATGCTTGACAACCCTTTTGGTGAATAAATTTTTCCTAATATCCAATCTAAACCTCCCCTGGCGCAACTTGAGGTCATTTCTTCTCATCCTATCACTTGTTACTTGGGAGAAGAGACCGACCCCCATCTCTCTACAACCTCCTTTCAGGTAGTTGTAGAGAGCAAGAAGGTCTCCCCTCAGCCTCCTTTTCTCCAGACCAAACAACCCCAGTTCCCTCAGCCGCTCCTCATAGGACTTGTGCTCTAGACCCTTCACCAGCTTCATTGCCCTTCTCTGGACACGCTCCAGCACCTCAATGTCTTTCTTGTAGGGAGGGGCCCAGAACTGACACAGTATTCAAGGCCTCACCTTGAGTCCAGGGGGACGATCACTTCCCTAGTCCTGCTGGCCACACTATTTCTGATACAAGCCAGGATGCTGTTGGCCTTCTTGGCCACCTGGGCACACTGCTGGCTCATATTCAGCTGGCTGTCGACCAACACCCCCAGGTCCTTTTCTGCCAGGCAGCTTTCCAGCCGCTCCTCCCCAAACCTGCAATGTTGCCTGGGGTTGTTGTGACCCAAGTGCAGGACCCGGCACTTGGCCTTGTTGAATCTTATACAATTGGCCTCAGCCCATCGATCCAGCCTGTCCAGATCCTTCTGCAGTGCTTTCCTTTCCTCAAGCAAATCAACACTCCCGCTCAACTTGGTGTTACCTGCAAGCTTACTGAGGGTTCACTTGATCCCCTCATCCAGATCATTGATAAAGATGTTAAACAGAACTGGCCCCAATACTGAGCCCTGGGGAACACCAGGTTGTGACCAGCCACCAACTGGATTTAACTCCATTCACCACAACTTCTTGGGCCCGGCCATGCAGACACTTTTTTAGCCAGCAAAGAGTACACATATCCAAGCCATGAGCAGCCAGTTTCTCCAGGAGAATCCTGTGGGAACGGTGTCAAATGCTTTACTAAAGTCCACGTAAACAACATCCACAGCCTTTCCCTCATCCACTAAGCATGTCCTCTTGTCATAGAAGGAGACCAGGCTAGCCAAGCAGGACTTGCCTTTCATAAACCCATGCTGACTGGGCCTGATCGCCTGATTGTCCCGTACGTGCTGTGTGATGGCACTCAGGATGATCTGCTCCATAACCTTCCCCAGCACTGAGGTCAGGCTGACAGGCCTGTAATTCCCCAGATCCTGCTTCCAACCCTTCTTGTAGATGGGCGTCACATTTGCTAACTTCCAGTCAACTGGTACCTCCCCGGTTAGCCAGGACTGCAGATAAATGATGGAGAGTGGCTTGGTGAGCACTTCCGCCATTTCCCTCAGTGTCCTTGGGTGGATCCCATCTGACCCCATAGACGCGTGTGTGTCTACGTGGTGTAGAAGGTCACTAACCCTTTCCCCTTGGGTTATGGTGGTTTCTTTCTACTCCCTGTCCCTGTCTTCCAGCTCCTGTTTTGCTGTTTCAAGGTCTCTGTTAAAAACACCTGTATCACCGTATCATTGTTTTCTTGGTTTTTAAAAGTGCTGCAATGCGGAGAAAGAGACATATGTGCAATAAACTGAATTTTAAATTTCCATCAGTTTTGTGGCAAGGCAGACTAATTTTACACTATTATCTTTCAATCATTATATCTTTCAATTGAATCACAGATACACCAGCTGTGTTAAAATGTCTGTGGGGATATTAACTTTACACAGTATATGAACCTTACTGCTAATTCTGTCTTAATACCAAGTAACTAAAGATATATGGCTTCTGACATTGTGAGTGCATCTAAGAGTTCTGTTGTAAAAAAGATACAAAAATTGCTTTGATAAAGGGAAATACTGAATGGTCAAATCCAAAGAACGTTGCTGGGATTTATACTGGTTGTAGACTTGAATTAACTTTTTATTTAATGCATGTTTTTCTTGAAAATGTATCTCTTTTACTCTGCCTCCTTAAATAACTGGAATAATGTAGGGAACTTGTCTTCATAGCTGAAGCCCATTATAATTTTTTTTTTACTGTAAAAAGTGTCCTATCTGCTAGAAATAAGTCAAATAGGACTGAGGTTGTACAAACAAGGATTATTTCTCTTTCTAACTTCTGAATGGAACGCTTATTGTTACAAACACCTCCTTTCTGTAACAGTGAAGAAGACTCAGGCAGGTATCTCACAACGCCAAACTGCCCAATAGTGAAAAGACTCTTTCCAGTCTTGCAGAACTGATGGAGAACATAAGGACGATTCATTCTTTTTTTTGAACCAACCTTGCTTACAAGTCTTAATTCTGCATTAAATTGATTAGCTCATGCTGTTATTGACAACTTTATTCCTACAGTTGTTCAGCGGTCTCCTTTTATGATCATCTTTTGGCTTGTCATAGTTTAACCCAAGCCAGCCACTGAGCACCACACAGTAGCTCACTCGCTCCCTGCTCCAGTGGGCTGGGGGAGAGAATCAGAAGGGTAAAAGTGAGAAAACTCATGGGTTGAGATAAAGGCAGTTTAACAGGTAAAGCAAAAGCCGCGCATGCAAGCAAAGCAAAACAAGGGATTCATTCATTACTTCCCATGGGCAGGCAGGTGTTCAGTCATCTCCAGGAAAGAGGGCTCTATGATGCATAATGGTTACTTGGGAAGACAAACGCCATCACTCAGAACGTCCCCCCCTTCCTTCTTCTTCCCCCAGCTTTATACACTGAGCATGACATCGTATGGTGTGGAATATCCCTTTGGTCAGTTGGGGTCAGCTGTCCCAGCTGTGTCCCCTCCCAACCTCTTGTGCACCCCCAGCCCACTCGCTGGTGGGGTGGGATGAGAAGCAGAAAAGGCGTTGACTCTGTGTGAGCACTGCTCAGCAATAACAAAACACCCCTGTATTATCAGCACTGTTTCCAGTACAAATCCAAAACACAGCCCCATAGTAGCTACTGTGAAGAAAACTAACTCTCCCAGCCAAAACCAGCACAGACCATAAATTGACTTTTTGGATCTAATTTGGCTTCTTAGTAAGTATATAGATGTATTTTTCATGTTACAGAGGCACTTGAAATGAAACATATCCTGGAAACACAAACACTGTCATGTGAAAACATTGTTTCCTGAACTCCAGATTCATTATCATGCACTTATTTCTCAGCCTTGAGACCGTAATTATAATGTTACAAAGCTATGCACACATAGTACCAGCTGTCAACATTGCTGTAATTGACATCCTCTGTTCTTCATGTGAGAAACTACAGAAAAAAACTTTTTCCTACTCCTAATATCTACTCTGGTGGATATTCAAGGGCTGTTGGACTCTTATTTCAAACTGAGGCAATGATCTCTACCCCTAGAAAGCAATTAACTGGGAATTACCATTGAATAAATGGATATCACTAGAGCAGCACAGATACAACAAAGGCCGTAATTTGGGACATAATGACTGAAAATGTGAAACACAGTGTTTAGCTCTCCGGTATATCACATATTTATATTTATTAAGGAAACGGTATCTAAATCTAAATAGTATTCAAACAGTCAAGGCCTAGATTCCTATCCTTTCTTTATGGTGCCTGCTAATGAAATTACTTACTGAAGGGTGATTGGACATCGTGTATGTGTAACTTGCCTGTCTTTTCTGTGATCCACACTCTTTTGCAGCAATTTTTTTAATGAAAAACTGCTAATGTGAGAGAAATGCGACTAAGCCAGATGGATTCTGATTGTCCCTCTTTGCTGGCTGCTATACAAGTCTTATTTGCAGCTGTCCTTTCTCCTGCTGCCTTGTCCTTGAATGCTGATGGCCGGAGGAGGTAGCCAACAGGCCGCTTGAATCACTTCAGCTTCCCTTTTTCCTAGTGAGAGGTTGAACTAGGTAGTTCACAGGTCCTTCAGAAGCAGGCTGGCATGAAGAGAAGTTTGTGGTACTTTTTCTTCTGTCTGGCTTCTTCCTTTCAAACTGAGATTCTTTCCAGCGAATTATTTAAACTGACACAAATTTATTTTTTTAAAGGGAGTAAAAATACTTCTGCTTATATATCTGCCCCATGTTGCTCTTTTCTTCAAGGCATTTGCTTTCGGCCACTTTCAGAGGTGATGTACTGGGCTAAATGGACCTCTAGTCTGACCCACAGCAGTTTTTCTAGTGTTCTTACTAAAATACCAGCAGCAGAGCCAGCCCTTAAAAATAGGGCAAAAGAAAAGATTTAATCTTAGACCAAAGTCTTACTTTTACTATTACTGCACAGACACAGTTTGCAACTAAATATTGAGTAAACTGCCTGGGCAGAAAAGTTAATTTAGATTTAGGCTGGGGAAAATGGTGTGAACGGAGTTGCATGGCAAAGCCACATCAAATTTAGTGACTGTGGTTGTGGAGATTCCCACCAAGGTTTGGCCTCCTCTGAATGACAAACTTACAGTACTACTTTTTGTGCAATCTTAGGTTGTGTAGTACAGCTTGAAATTGATTGAAAATACAAAATTTTATATATTGGAAGTTTCTTTTGTACTCTGAGAGGGCTGTAAAATCTGACCTTTTCCACAATCCAAGTGATTAAAAATTAGTAATGTCCATCCAATTAACAAAAATTGAAACAGAGATTTAACAGAAAACACACATCAAATCAGTAGATTCCTGATCACTGTGAATTATGTGTGTTCATTAGACTCATTAGACTATGATCTCTTGACATTTATTTTAAGGTACTTTCTTATTATTTGTTTAATTCTTACTTTGAGAAGAAACACCAGCTTGAACAGTACTTTCCCTTCCTGAATGTACAGCAAAACTAAATACAAACTTTATTTTCTGTGTTTCATACTGTTTTACTTTGAGTCTTTATGCCTCTGAAAATATCTTAATAAAAACAACTTCAAAAAGCAACAGAGAGGAACATTTAGTGGGGCATCCTATTGAGGTTTTTTGGTAAGTGTTTGTGAAAAAGAGGTTTAAATGCATAACAGTAATATGGCTCCCAAGACAGGAGCTTCCTTCTCTTTTAGAGAGCTGGTGTAAGTAAGGAAAAAACAGTTTCTGTTTCAGTGTTTACTGTTTTAACAGGGTGAAAGTTCCTAGCTCTCATTTTGAGTGTAGGAGTTTGTATAATGGCTGAACATTAAAAAATTAAGTTTTAGAAATGTTGTTCGTATAGCTAATGGATGTTCATTATTTACAGTGCATTTATTCAGAAAATGAATTCTTCCGTACAAGCTAAGATCATAATGAACCTAATAAATTGTCCTGATATAGTAGTTGCACCTCTGAGCTGCGTCAATAAGCAGTGGAAACATTATTACTATATACTTCCTATCTCATGTAGCGAAGACATAACACATAGAGTCCTCAGGAAAAGTTGCAGAGCAAGTTTACTAGAGAATCTACTTGGGTGTTAGGTCTTGTCTTGGTAGCTCAGCTCAAACTGTAGGTAATCCGACCAGAACCAACAGGTCTTTCCAGTGACAACAGAAGGACAGTTTGGTTGGGGGCACAGAAAGAAAAGCAATCTGGGTCAGGTGGGAGATATTTCACAGAACACTCTTGATACAACTTTTTACAGACATAGCTACCAAACCTTGAAAACATTTAAGCTCTGGACAAATCCTTCATAAAGATTATTTGTTTTCCAATTAGAGGAAAAAAAAAAAAAAAAAAAAAAAAAAGAAAAGCAGAAAAACCCAATAAACATCAGAAAGTTTGTAAATTTAAAAACCATTTCTTTTCCTTCAGAATTTTCCCAAAGAAAACAGAGGGCAATAAAGCTGGTGAAAGGGCTGGAAGGCACGTCCTATAAGGAGCAGCTAAGGACTTTGGGCTTGTCTAGTTTGGAGAGAAGGCGGCTAAGGGGCGACCTCATGGCAGCTGCCTGAGGAGGGGAAGTGGAGAGGGAGATGCTGAGCTCTTCTCCCTGGTATCCAGTGATAGGACACATGGGAATGGTTCAAAGTTGCACCATGGGAGGTTCAGACTTGACATTAGGAAACATTTCTGTACCAAGAGGTTGGTCAAACACTGGAACAGGCTTCCTGGAAAGGTGGTCGATGTCCCAAGCCTGTCAGTGTTCAAGAGGCATTTGGACAATGCCCTTAATAACATGCTTTAACTTTTGGTTAGCCCTGAAGTGGTCAGGCACTTGGACTAGATGGTCATTGTATGTCCCTTCCAGCTGGAACTCAACTTCTCTTCTCTTCTCTTCTCTTCTCTTCTCTTCTCTTCTCTTCTCTTCTCTTCTCTTCTCTTCTCTTCTCTTCTCTTCTCTTCTCTTCTCTTCTCTTCTCTTCTCTTCTCTTTCCTCTCCTCTCCTCTCCTCTCCTCTCCTCTCCTCTCCTCTCCTCTCCTCTCCTAAATTATTACAATTCAAATGCAGCTTTCACATGAATGTGTTTTACTTTCCTGTCAAGAAATTTCCTAACTTTAATATTATTTTTTCCTAAAATCTTAGCTGAAAACTGAACCAAGAACATTTTTCCCCTAAATAGTCTAAATTTCCATTAGAAAAAGAATTGGTTCTGGAAGCAAAATAATCGTTTGTCTGTTGAGATGATCCAGAATGCTTTGTAATAATTCTATTCAATATTAGAGTCATCTGTTCTCCCAAACAATGATTCTCATCTGCATATTTACATATGTATGTATACCTATATATGCAATATATGTCTGTGTATATAAAAGTAGTTCAAAACACTAAGTCAGCCAGTACCTCCAAAATAAAATTTTCTTATTCGAACAGTTCTGTTTGTGCTTAATTAAATCTTCAACTGGCTTTAAGGCTTAAGGTTCCTAAGACTTTAGTTCACTTCTGTTGCTGAAAAGAACATTCCATATGGCACTATTTACAGAGGCAGTGCTACGTTATGATTTGATGTTATTTGAGACTTAATGGTCCTTTACCCTGTCTTTAGGAATACCTTTGGAATAGTCTTAATGCTGGAGATCAATAGGAAAATTGGTCACCTTGAAACTACAAATCAAGCTGATACAATCTTTTCCGTGGACCAGGCTGGAAAACCTACAGGTTTCGTATACAGATTCATAAAAATATTTACATATAAAATAAGAAGCATATTTTGGTTTTGTCAAAGTACATCTGTATTATTCGATCAGCATATATTCAGATATCCAGATTCCCTTTCTTGGATTCAGTATTCAGCACAATCTCCTGTTCCTGCCTTGGTAACAGAGAGGGAACTCAAACAAAAGCAGTCATTGTATACTTTCACGTTTCATCTACCGTGCCATTTCTGGTCAACTCTAAGTCAACAAAAGCAGCTAGGGCTTACTGGTATATAACTGCCTGATTTGTGATTCATTTGAATCCTTTCTTCAGTCTCAGTTATTCATTGTTTTAATATGGAGTTGGTAAATCCATTGAACTATTGATTGTTTTATTCAAAGTAGACCTCAGGTGCCATTCCTCTAAAGGTACAAACAAGGGCACCATCAAGAAAAAAGCAAGATTGTTGTAACAAATATGCATAGAGAATTAATAAGACATAACTGAAAATCAGAAGTTATTGGAAATCCTCCAGATGGTACAGCATTTTTCCTATCCTTGCCCGTCACAGTAGAAGATACAGAGTTTGCGATCCATTATGGAATCATATGCTGTAGTTTATAGGCCAGTTTATCATTTCAAACTTTTGTAGGTCTCTGACGCGCAAACGTTTGAGGTTATGGCTAATTATTTGGAAATGTGTAAAAGTAAACTTTGCATAATTGCTGGCTGAATTGAGTACTATATCAAGAACAGTCTGTGTTTCCAATAAATATATTAATATATAGGCAATATCTGTTTTCCATATGTCATTTTTCTAAAAGACGTTCTACTTTAACAAATCTCTGGACCTTTGTATTATAGATATTGTAGGAACACAATTCAGTTTACTCCACTGCTCCTCAGCCCTCTTTCAGATGCCACTTGAAGGACCTTAAAGTCAAAAAGTGGAAGATATTCTTCCAGCTGTGGCATCTGACAAAGCCAGAGGCAAGTTTCTGCAGAAGCTCACCGGGCAGTGATGCTGACAAGTCCAAAGATGTCTTTGAGCCTCCCACATAGCTGTACTCCTGACTGGTTTCTCTTTCTGTCTTATCATTTCATCCTTTTTTGATTCTTGTTTCACTCTGGAAACATTTCGCACTCTTCTTCATTTTAGGAATAGATTCTATGGTGGTTTTCCTGACTTACGGAGGGAATCCTTTTATGCTCATGTCTTGCTTACATAAAGCTTTTCTTAGTTCTTCCAAGCTACAGCTTGATGTCTGTTCTGCCATCCTAGCAAGCATTTGAGAATCACAAGTAGTAGCTGAAGAGTTATTTTTCTGTAAAATATATTAGTCTCATGACAAAAAAAAACCCCAAACAAAAATACACAAATAAAAGTAATGTAAACCAGTGTTCATGTAAAGAGAAGGCAGAGAATATTTTGCACTTATTTTTCCTCAAATATCTCTATATTTAAATGTATATGTAAATATACTTATAAAGATAATATACACATGCACCAAAAATATTTTTATTCATCTGAGCCACTCATAAGCAATTAATATATCAGTCTGATTGCTTTGTGTCCTTTACAATGTACCTAGTCAAAGTGTAACTCCTAGTGTATGCTTCATTGCTTGACTGTAAACAAATTAATCAAGTATGTTTCTGTTATCCTTTCAAGACATTCTTGTAGCTACAGAAATGAAATGAAAACATGTAAGAATGAAATGCTTTGTAATTAACAACCATACCTTTGTTTGGTTTCAATGTCTTATTCATCTCAAACACAAAAATACTTATACAATATTTAACAGTTTTTGAATTAGTTGACTTTGCAAGGCAAGAAAACCTTGCCAATACTGCAGCAATACTTACCCAGTGAAAGTATTGCATGACCTTCAGTATCATGTTATTTCACAGAAAAACATAAGATAAAGCAATCTGGAATTATCTTTATGAGCTGTCAATTAAGGCTAAGTAATCTATATGTTTAATAGCTTAAAAAGCAAAGTAACTTGGAAAAGTCCTCATTACTTAGATTGTGGATGATGAGTTGTACATATTAATTTACCTGTTCCATTTGATAGTGCACTGTTCATGGTTTTTTCAAAGCACAGAAAAGGTGAAATCCTTATTCACTGAAGTCAGTGTCAAAAGCCCAGGTACCTCTAATTAGCTGGAATATCATTGGAGTTTTCTTTCTCCCCCTTTTCCTAAAATTACTTAGCATCTGTAAAAAATGCCTGCATCACTACTTACTCTTGAGCCTACTAAACATTCTCAGTCAGTGTGCTTGCCCTATTTATAATGTTTATGCTTAAATAAAGGTGCAATTTATATTAAAACCTTCTTTATTTTTTTTCTTAAGCTAGTAACTCTGATAATTTGTGTCTTTTGTTTTCTTCTTATTTCACTCATAGTTGCATATAAACTGCACACAAAGTTCAAACTTTGCTGCAGTGTGAACACACACATATTTTACAATACATAATTAACCACTGCATAAAACATTGATTACATGAAAGCATTAGATAAGGAATACTGTTATATTTATTCATCGGGCAGAAAAAAATATTCCAAAAGGGAGTGCCAAGAGGAATTTTTTTTTTTCCTCAAAAAAACCTTTTTAAATTAACCTTTTAAAATTTTTTAATTTCAATAAATTACCAGGAAAATACCTATTTTAACTAATATTAAAAGAAAAGGCAGCTCCTTTTCTTTTTCTCTATCTTTTTCTTATGCATTTTGTTTGGGTTTTTTCCTTGAGTTTTATTTCTTCCTCATATTGTTGGCATAAAGACAGATAAACATTTTAGTTTTACATATATGTGATTTTGAGAAACTCAGTTCTATCATTGTTTTTTTCTGCATCTGCTGGATTTTATTAATTCGGAGTATAAAAAGTCTCATGAAAAAAAGTATAGGACCCAACTTCATTTACTTTTTTTTATTAACATTAACAAATGTTTCAGGACAATCATCATACATTCTCTTTTTGTCAAGGCCAATAATTGTCAGGCACATATCCTGGGGTATAACATAGGATTCTCTATGTCTTCTCTCTGCCCTTCTCTGGTTAAACAAGTTGTATGAACACTCTTTTCAGGGCTTCTGCTGCCCAGAAGTCTTAGCTCAGCCCCATCAGGCTCTAGACTGCCCTCCACTGTCCATGTATGGAGTCCATGAACTTTGGCTTTGAAACTTCATTGTTCATATGAACCACTTGTGGTGATGACATGAAACTAGGAGGAGCAGCTGATACACCAGAAGGTCGTGCTGCCGTCCAGAGGGGCCTCAACAGGCTGGAGAAATGGTCTGACAGGAACCTTATGAAGTTCAACAAGGGGAAGTGCAAAGTCCTGCACCTGGAGGGGAACAACCCCAGGCACCAATATATGCTGAGGACCACCCAACTGGAAAGTAGCTTTGCAGAAAAGGACCTGGGGGCCCTGGTAGACACCAAGTTGAACACAAGCTATCAATGTGTACTTGTGGCAAAGAATTGTAACGGTATCCTGGGCTGCACTAGGAGGAGTGTTGCCAGCAGGCTGAGGAAGATGATCCTTCCCCTCTACCCAGCACTGGTGAGGCCACATCTGGAGTGCTGGGTCCAGTTCTGGGCTCCTCAGTACAAGAGACACATGGTTATACTATATAGAGTCCAATGAAAGGTCATGAAGATGATGAAGGGACTGGAGCAACTCTCCTGTTAGGAAAGGCTGAGAGAGTTGGGACTGTTTAGGCTGGAGAAGAGAGGGCTCAAGGGGGATCTCCTCAATGTACATAGATATCTGAAGGGAGAGTGTAAAGAAGACAGAACCAGGCCCGTTTCAGTGGTGCCCAGTGACGGGACCAGAGGCAATGGGCACACACTGAAACACGGGGGGCTCCAACTGAACATCAGGAAACACATTTACTGTGAGGGTTGCAACATCTTCCACCTTGGAGATACTCAAAAGCTGTCTGGACGGGGTCCTGAGTAATTGGCTCTAGATGACCCTACTTGAGCACAGGGGTTGGTTTTGACTCAAGAAAGCTTGTTTATTAATATGTATTTTGTTTAAGAGTTGAATTCCAATTCTAATCTACTCTGATCTCTATGTGCCATAGTGACCTCAAATTTACATTTTCAAATGGCTGTCCCAAATCACATACATGAATGGGCCTGTGTTGTGGGCAATAGTCCTTCCAGCACCTCCCTCTACATCCAGTCTGCATATCCATCCTTAGAACAATCTTTCAAACAGCTTTATTAAGCTCCAGATTTTAAAAAATATTTTATTTATCACTTGCTTATTTGTTAACAATGTTTCAAACAAAACTTTTCTTGTGACTATTAACAAGTTCTTAGCTGTCATTTCTAACAACTATTTATCTGAAGAGTTTGCACGAGAAAAATATATTTAAATTCAAGAACTGGAAAGAAGTATAAACATTTGTAAAATATTTAATTTTTTCAGGGTATAAAATGTTTCTCTTTTAATCTTTTTTCTTGATGTACATTAGAAGACAACTGTTAACTCACTAGAATTCTTATTTCTAAACTCTTCTTAAACATCCTTGTTGAAATGCTCATTAATATTCAAGTAACTTTTTCAACACTGACAGGAGGTATACTTAATATTTACTTTCTTTGCAGTGTAGTGTGAAATACTAAAATATCTGTCATCAGTATATCCTAAATCATTCATTTCTCTGTAAAACATCAACAAGGGAGAGAGTTTCAGTCTGCCTTTAGATCCTCTTCTACATAGACATACCATGCTGATATTGCACCAAATTACTGTTTGCGCCATTTCACAAAAGAATACTTGCTATTTTGTGTTATTGTCATCCATCCACCTGTCCAAGTATAACTGTTGTCATTCTCTCTTTTTGTCATCCTGGTTTTCATCCAGCTTCCTAGGGTGACAAGTTCACACAGTCAGCATCTTTTTAAGGTATTCAAGTAACATGTGTTTAACAGAATATAGAAAAAAACGTAGTGATTTCAAGAAGCATCCATCCTCCACAAACTTTATTTATATGTATATATATATATTTATACATATTACATATGAAGGAAGTTATATTCAATAGCAGTTATTGAACAGCAGCAGTGGTTCCCATCCATACCCCAATGCTCTATCTTCAGAAGAAAAAGGAAAAGTCAAAAAGTATGTTTCCTCTCTGCTTCTCACTCTTCCTCTGTTACAAGTTTTGGGTTGGTATTTATTTGTCAGGAGGATCAAAGAACTGGAATGTCAGAAAAGTAAATCAGTTGACATTTCTCGAAGGGCTCTGAGTGCACAAGAGGAATAAGAGAACGAATATGATTGTGATCAGAGAAGAAAGATCAGAAAATGCTCAGGTTTTCAGAAAAAGAGTAAGTTAGGCAGACAATATCTTGGGGATGACAGATGGAAAGAGAGGAAGAACAGAGGTATTACAAGTTTATTTCTTCTTCCTGGCCTCTCTGTGCATTGAAGCTTCTTTCATTATTCCATGCTAGAATGGCATAAAAGGTTCTGGTTCTCTCTGGTTGGTTTGATTTAAGTGTGGTGTGAATGGTCAAAGACGTGTGAAACCTTTTGGCACCTAAAATACAAACTTGAAGTGAAATTTAAGATGGCAAATAAAGTCCAACAGGATGCAAAACATGTTTTCCAGTGTCTACAAGATACAAAATCGCCACTTTCTAAAGAATGTTCCAATTCACATGTACGTACACTATGAATAGACATATATTAACACACCCTCACATGCCCTCGCACACACACAAACTTCCTGGTTTTATGGTCCTGTCTAATGGAAGATGCCAAAGCTCTTTTCAGGAAAGAATACTTTGTTTCATATGACCTCATCAGAAAAGGGCAGTCTCAGGTTTTAAAATGAAAACTAGAAATCCTGCTTTCTCTGTAGAGAGTAGAAGGGTGGTGAGAAAGAAACGGCTTGAAGAGAACAATGTGATCAAACATTGTGCCGGTGCAAATCCAGCATTTCGGGAAGAGAGGCAATGTCACAGTCATTTTGTTCTTGCACAAAAATGAAGAAAAAAGATCTTGTTACTGAATGTTTCTGACTGAATCGCATAGTTAGAACAACAGACCCATGTCTTCTCAATGTGCTCGCATTCATGAACTCACTAATACTTCTGAGTGGTGGACAGCTTACATATTGATGTTTTAAAAAAGACTGGGGAAACAAGTTGCCTGTGCACTTGTATTTCCCTATTACTGCTTCTCATACAGTACAACACTGAATTTAGATCTTGAGTGTCTGGATGAGTCCAATGCCTTCAGTAGGAGAACTCTAAGCAGAAACCATCCATGTCTTGACTTTCAGTCCCTGCTTTGGCCATTGGGCCATTCATATCATATAGCACAGCACGGTGTAGGTTTTATCTGAACAGCAAACAAAGAGGCCTTGCAATTTGCAGGGTAGGACAAAGAATGAGAAACAGGGAGGTTCGTATCTTCCAATCTTGCTAAGCCAATGACTCATTGTGATAAGCTGGTAAGTTGACATTGCTTAACCAAGCAAGAAAACTGAGTAATAAACAGCAAGAAATAGATTAAAAGTTTGGACCCAAATTTCCTAAGTAAATAAAGGAGAGTAAAACCAGCCATAAACTAGTCCTGTATGAGATCTCATTTTACCATCATAGAGCAGAATATCCTTAATTAATACTGTGTTATCCTTACTAAAATGTTCTGAAGAGAACAGGTCTAAATTTACTGGATGTTTTTGAATTTCAGCAGTAACAAATGCCACGGTAATATTAGATTAAGTTAGAGATAGTTTAGCTGTTTGATTAAAATTATCCCAGCAAAGAACCATGTAATATAAAATCAGAAATAGCCCAGCCTTGCATTATTATCACTTTGCATTGTGCTTGTAGTTTCTTTAATAGCATTTTCTTCCCACTTTTATTCCAGAACATTATTATCAAACTTCGACATACTCTGTAATTAATTCAAACACCACCAAAATTTTAAAGTCGTCTTGA
Source organism: Phoenicopterus ruber ruber (assembly GCA_009819775.1). NCBI lineage: Eukaryota > Metazoa > Chordata > Aves > Phoenicopteriformes > Phoenicopteridae > Phoenicopterus > Phoenicopterus ruber. The sequence continues at coordinate 107,062,956 of CM020216.1, forward strand.
TAGGCCCAGGAGAAGTCCACTGACAATAAAAATAAGTACTGGATGGCCCGCTGAGACTGCTGAGTGGCCACAACAGACATTGTGGCAGATGGAGCTCCCTCCACCAGTGAGTGGAAAGAGAAGACTCTTCCGCAAAGGGGTCATAAATTGAAAGGCTCTGCTTAGCAATCTGCTGCTTTCCTGTCTCCAGAATACAGTCCAAGGAACATTGCTAGGAGAGATGCTGTGTCTGCAAATGGCTTTGGCTCTAGGCGTATGCATGAAAAGAATCGTCAACCTGAGAAGGAAAAGTTTTTCAGACCTAGAACATATTTATTAGCAAAGGGTCAAGACATTCTCAAAGGCATGTGGAGACATTTATTTCCATTGCAGCATGGATTCCATTTGTTTTTCTGAAAATATTTTCAGCATTTGTTTGCGTAGTACTGATTGTGCATCCGAATACTTAAAAGTGCATTCTTGGATCTTAAGCAGAATGTCCAACTCAGTTGTCAAAATCTCCAGCCTTCCCTGACAATGTCATAACGTGTGCGTGAGTTTTCAAGATAAACAGCTGCAGTATTTTGTAATTTAATAATTTTGGGTCCGAGTGCAAGCATAAAAGTAATGGAATTTTCTACTGCTACTACTAGTAGCAACAATAATAATGCAAAGACTACTGAGGAAATTATTTTGTTATTTATAATATTGGACTATTTAATTTCTCTTGCTCACTCTTTTTTTTTTCTTTTTAGTCACCTACATTAATTACAGTATTGCCTTTTGAGCAGTAGAGTTTAGCCCTCTTGCCTCCAAACATTGTTTACAGAAGAAAGTGCACAGTATTTTTTAGCTTCATCTACATTTTCAAAGCAAGTTAAAATGTTGGTTTTGAATGAAAAACTGAGAGCTGCGAAGTTCTCTGATACACTGGCAGGGGCAAAGCCTGGGAAAGATGTGATTATATGCACACCTTCAGGTGTATTATCGATGTAAGTGAGATAGAGACAGTTAGGATGTTGGCCTAATAAGTAAAGATAAAGGTGCATGTTCTAGGTAGTACTGGAATAATGAGGAGACCTGATTTAAAAAATAAAAAAAAAATCAAAAAGTTAAGCCAAGGTGGCATTAGGGAATGCTGGAAATATTTTACATGTTGATTAAATGACAGTACTTCACCCTTCTTGCCTTTGTTTTTCATTCCTTGCCATCTATCATTTGAAGGCTTTTTCCATTAAATGACAGCTGAATCTTCTTCAGTGTGATGAGACTGATTATGCAGGACAGAAATCAAGATTTAATCAATAGCATAGAAGGCACCTATTTTTGTGTAAAACAGGGAGAAGACACGGAGCCTCCTAGCTCCTAGGGGTGCGTCTCCACTGCATGCTGAGGGCAGCCCCGTGGCCAGACTCATCTGCTGCGTAAACTTTGAGCCTCCAAGCACTGCCTCGTGTGAGGCCAATGTGGGTCTTCCAAAGCCCTAAGGGCTCTGAGTGTTTGAGCGCGGCATTGGGCGTACTTTTCTAGGCTGATTTTTATACCTGTATTTTCTCTGTAAGATCTTTGTTTTGTTTATTGATTAATAACCTAACCACTTCATTGTTGGTTTTAATTTTTTCTAAATGTTATTATTTACCATTAGTTTATATTTTTATATAATACCTACATATAATTAATATACATAGTTATACACTAACATAATCATATAGAATCTAAATTAAATATATTAATTGTTCTTATTAGCAATTATTATTAGCTAATTAACAATAACTTCTATGTTGGTTAGTGTTTCTCCAGTGTATTGATCCATATGAGAAATGCGATGATTTGGTTATCGTGGTGTGACTCAGTTTTCACTAGTTGGATCCCTTTGGCATTGCTCAGTTTTCTGGCTTTCAGCTGTTTTCACTATTAAAGGAGTACTCTGCTCCATTAGCTGATTTTAGTGGTCCTTGTCTTTTGGGTCTGTCTAGGCAGATTTTTATTTTTGCAACAACTTCTGACCTTTGATATGATATACTGGGCCTTCATTATTAGGAAGACTTCCCATTAGTTCTTCCTACTGTCAGTCTTGTTCTCAGCCTGCCAAGTGCGACACTCCTGCCTTGTAAGTTAGAAAATCTGGCAGAGGCTGCTGCAACCATGTCTTCATGAGGGTTCCCACAAATGCGCCTAAATTGGCAAATCCTCTCATGTGGATATAGCTTCTGTATCATACATTTTTTAAAGTCCAGTGTACCACTAAACAGATCTCAGACAAGTGAACTGCTTTGCTTCTTGCTTGCCAATTTTAGTGTTGTTACTTCATAGTAATAAATGATGAGATAAAACTAGGGCTGTGTGTGATAGCGGCAAGTCTGTGACTGAATGAGTGATGTACAGAAATCAAGCATGACTGAAAAATGCATTGCCTTCTGCATACATTTATTGGTTCTCCCTCCCTCCCTCTCTCTCTCTCTCTCTCTGTCTCTGTCTTGCCTGTCTTGTCTTTCCTAGTCCCTCATCAATGGCTGCTGACGGTTATATGCCCCCAGTCTGATTCCTAATTGCTATGAAATGAGCAAGTAGGAGGCAGCTGAAGTGGTAGGGAGAGAAGGGGGACTGATTTATTTTGTGTAAAATTGACTCAGCATTTGGCAGGGCAGAGGACATACTGTTAAACTACTGAGTCATCAGTACACTTGTGCGCTCTCTCGAGGGCTTCAGGGTCCATCGGTGATTGATGGATCAGGAGTTTGACTGAAGCCTTCTTGTACTTCCCAGGTGCTAAGTCATCATAACACCCTCATCTCTCTCCAGTTCTTCCCACTGGCAGTGTTATGACTCACCAGGCAGTGCAAATCACCTGAAGTGGCAGCTCACAGGACACACAGTAAATTTAAACTGTAATTAGGTCACAAGTGGCAAACTCAGTTTGGATCCTAATGGACATTTGCCTGTGTCCATAAAACATTTGCAGGATTTGGAACCGCTGGGCTAATTCTGATGAAGAGACTGGAGCTGGGGTTACAAGGCCACAGCCAGAGATAGTGCACTTGCAGTTATGCAGATAAGCCTGCACTTCATCTTCCCAAATGATGCCCAGAGGCTGCCAGGACAGTCATTCCTTCACTTTTATGAGCAGCAAATTTACATTAAAAGGCATTTAAATAAAGGCTGTAGAGTACGCTTAGAAGATGTTGTTCCAATTTGGGACTTTATTATGGTGCTGTGGCATGGAGAAGTGACCCCACGCATGATCGAGCTGAGATGCCAACCTGCCCTAGAGCTCCGTTAATAAGGATTGGTGAGGCTGGAGACGATGCTGGCAGGAATGCTGATGAGCCTCGTTAGCAGTGTGCAGCTCGCTTCCCTCGGAGAAGGGTACACAAGCCTGTGGGGAAGAGCTGGTAGTGAAGCCAGTCAAAGACCTCTGCATCAAATAATTTATTTGGCTACCTTAGTCCACCTTTGTAAACAAGTCTTGCTTTCTGTGAATATACTCATTAGTCACCTAGTTCTGCATACTTACATTACATGGACAAATTGGAGCCAATGTTTTGTCCCCAGTCTTCTCTGTAAGTTTGTGCACAGGAATCTGTTCCTTAACAGGCATTATTTGCACCGCTAGAAGGGATAAAAGTCGTACTTACATTTTTGAAGATTCCTGCCATGGATGAGCTACAATACCCAAGCTTCTTGTTACAGCAGTCATATCAGCCTTGCAGAAGTAGTCCTGCTGCTCCTTCCCAGTCCTGTGAGCAGACGTGTTCGCCTGCATGTGCTGTTGTCTGTACTTGCAGTAGTGAAAGGAGTGTAAAGTGCATTTGGGAAGAATATATTCACGTATTTAAATCTCTGTTTTTACTTGAGAGTCCACAAGAGCAGAAGTCAGTTGTCACAATTAGGAAAACACAGGCAGCCCTTTCTCTTTCCCAAGGGCACCTCGGATGCAGGTCGGGAGTGGGATTGAGCTGGATCAGCTGCTTTTGATAGGGGTGGTCCAATCCTGGTGACCCGGATTTTCTCTCGGCAGCCCTGCTTGCCTTCAGTCACGCTACTGGAGCACTTCCAACCTGAGGAGGGGAGGACTAACTCCTGGTTCAATAAATTGGCCTGGGGGATACAGCCCATGGATTTTAAGTCTGGGTGCTCCAAATCTAGGCTTCACAAACACGGGAAACATCTGAACAAATTCGCAGGAGAGAAGGAGTTTGAATATTCTCACGTGAAAAAGTCCATTTCTATGGACTGATTTTTTTAGGAGTCTTAGGTAAAGTTTGAAGTGACCTGAATAGTTCTGTGTAAATAGTTGGTTTCTTAATATGGTAACTGAACTGAAAGAAATAGAACAAAGTATTTGGGTGTAGAATTAAGTATTTCATTTCTGAGTTCTTTTCTGCACTTTCTTCAGTACACTTGGAACATATTTTCTTTTAAAACATTCCAAATGGAAAGCTGTGAAAGTGTTTCATTAAAACCAAGAAATAGGTTGGCTTATAGACACATTTTTCTGAAACAATTCTCCATGTACAGCACAGATTAATACAATATGTTAACCCAAGTCTACATAATTCTTAAAAAAGATCTTTTGATTGAAAACTCATGTTTTCACCTGAAATTTTTCCACCTGAATTCTGACCTTTCAGTAACTTCGTGTTCCCTTTTACTGTTCCGCTTTAATAGCTGGTACCAATTACGCTAAGCGGTGAGACCTTGTGAGTGGTTTCCCTTTCATGGGCTGTGGGCTTTATATCTATTCTGGTTACATAGGCACAAGGTAGATGTATCTGACCAAAGAGAGGCAGACTGCTAAATGTATTCCATTAGTGTCGGAGACAACTATAAAAGGAAAAGGAACCTTATGCTTCAGTGCAAAAACAGTCTGAAATTGCCACTTCGTCAGGATTTTTATACCATCTCCACCTATGGCATGCTAGACCAACTTCTGGAGAAACAGCAGCAAACGGTTTAAACCAGCATACAGCCTGACAGTTCTCCTGATGGACACATTTGTAAAACTGGACCTGACTGTTCATCTATTAGTCTCTATTTCTCAAACTTAAACAAAGGAGCTCGTTTTAGCAGTGTCCATTTAACTGTGACTCCTCTCTCATGCTGATAGAACTGTCCTATCTGTCTCAATCCATGTGCTGATCCTGGGGTACCGCTAGTATTTTGGGGGACTAATTGTAGAAAGCAGCAACAGTGCAGTTTCAGGCAGAGGTCTTTTTCTCCAACAAAAGAACTATTACTACTTGGCCTACAAGTCTTTGTATTTGTATGTGTAGCCTCACTAATTTGGACAACTTTTTTCTCTCTCTTTTTTTTTTTTTTTTTTTCTTTTTAATCCTCTAAGGAATGTCAACCTCTATATTAATTTTTAAGGATTACTTGATACCTTTTTTCTCTTTCTTGTTCGTATTTTGTTAGTAACCACTGATAACAACAACAGCAGCAACAATAATAATAATAATAATGTTGTTCTTATTTTCCATCCCTCCCAGATGTTTAGGTAGATGTGGTTTTGCAAGTCCAACCCCTTGTGTAAATATTAGTGATGATCTGTGCCAACATATTTTATCACCTTTTCCCTTCTGATGATTATATTGGAGACAAAGGCTGCAGGGAAACTTATTTGCATAGCTCTGTTCTCACCTGCACTTCATTAATAGCTAAGTCATTTGCAAAAGTAATTTCCTAGTCCGTGCTCAACCACAATAAAATGTTCTTAAATATTTCCAATGAAATAAGTCTGCAGAGAAGACCACAGGAAGAGATCAATACTAGAGAAATTCAGTAATATTATTATTGCATTTTCTACAGGATCTTATTCCTATATTGTTTGCATTTATTGTCTCTACAATGATTTCCTACATCAGGAATCTATTTTATTATACATTTCACCATGCCACTGTACTAACTTCAATATACTTGACATCAGAGTGACTTAGTTGGCAGGTAAGTGTCCTCGAGTGTTCCTGAGCCTCTCAGCTACACAGACTGTGTCCAGGTTGCCAAAATTTTGTGCTGTTCAAGGCGTGGTGCGCATAAGGATGCACGGGGCATTATCCTTTTGAACATTGCTCTTTGCATCCCCATTATCGGCTGCAGGCGAGAAAAAAATTCTCACCATCAGAAGGACAAGTAGTTCTTTCTTCTCCAAAATTGCAATCCGTGTCCCTGGTTCAGGAAAATTGCAAAATATATCTTGTTCTAAGTAGAGTTTCATGTTTCCCTAGTTTTCTTCTGTAGGCAGAAAAACAAGTCATGGGAGCCATCTTTTCTACTGTTTTGGACAAGCAGGGTAATAGGACAGAATGAAAATGGATAGCTTAGTTCTACTATGTTGCACACAATGAACTCTGCAGTAAATTGACCGTGAAGAAAACCCCAAACTAACGGGAGTGAGTAAAATATTATTTGGAATTATTCACTATAATTTTAACCAAAAAAATTACCCAAACTTCCAGATAATTAAAACTGCCTTTAAATCAAAACACAGGTGATGAAGTCTTTCTTAAAAAAGACGTCACCTAAATTCTTTCAAAAACATAACCTATTAGTTAATAGAAGTGGAAAGGGAAAGTAAAGCTAAACACCAGTAGACCAAACATAACTACGTATCTTAATCCACAGAATAATTGAAGAAAACAAAGAAGAAACTGGAAACTTTTGCATCTTCATTCTGTGTAGCAAAATAAATGTTACAGGTAGTATTCTTTCAAACCTCCAGTGTGAATCTTTGCCTCTAAGTTTGCTCTGATGCTCTGAAATTTTAGTGATGGACTCTTGCGCTTTCTGACAAGAACAGAGTATAAGGGAGAAGACCTGCTACGTGCATTCATCTTACAGAAGCATCATACCTAAAATGTTAGATCCTTGGGTAAAGCCCTTCTGTTTTCTCACCATGTTCTACCACTGGCGTGCCAGAAAGACATTCACACCGATAGTGAACCATACGCTAGCACACCTTGCTCTGGCTGAATCTTATAAACATGAAACGAGTAGGGCAGTTCCTGTGTGTAACTATTTAAACCAGAAAGTTCTGCCTGTAATAAAGAGTTTACTCATTCCAGGATCAAGCTAAATTTTCATGATTTAAGAAAATTAAACATCTTTACAGGATAGTGATGTTATATTTTAAAAGTTTCTCTTCTTGATCCCATTTTCTGACACGGTTGCAGATGTTGAACATTACTTACTGTGCAAGTCACGGTATTCCCAAACAGCTCACTGGGAGAAGTAGTGGATTTGGGTACTCTCATGAGTGAGAAGGTCAGATTCAGGCTGCTAGGCTGGAGAATGCAAAAGAAATCCTATAGCAGTATTAAAAAATACTTCATCTATAGATACCCTGCAGGTGAAATGAACTAATAATAATAATAAAAAAGCTGGAAAAAAAAACATTTACTGCTTTTTGCTTGGAAGGTTTGAATTAGAATATTTTTTAATGAGCCAAAGGTAGATGAATTGGTGTCCCTTATTTTAGATAATTCAGTCTGTGGTTCTTAAAATAGCTAAGGCTTACCAGACAGTTTAGGAAACTATAGTTTAGTGCTATAGTTAGACATTAACAAGACTGTTTGTTTTTATTGCTTTTTATATTTTAGTAGAAACCTTAAAATTCCACTATATTTCAGTTGAACCTTCTTATTCAAGAGAGGTGATATTTTTTATGTTGCTGAGATACTGACATTGTGTAAGACCAAAATAAAAATTATTTTTTCTTTTTTTAATGAAAGCTATTAGCTGGATATTAGAGCAGCAGGTACATAGACCTTTAGTTCCAGTTATTAAAATATGAAAGCTCAGCAGTCACTGAGCAAAATATACATAGGTTTCCTAACATATAATAAAGGTAAACCCTCATTTCTTCTGTTGTTTTACAACAAAATTTCTAGTATGTTGGCTGAGAGCAGAGTCACAATATTACATTCATTGTAATAAAAGGCTTTTAAAGAACCTCTTTGCCCACAGAGGAAGTTAGTATGGCTATATTTGCTGTTTCAGCAGAAGAGTTTTGACAAACTCATTCAGTGTCTTTATGGTGGTTATAACATGAAACTCGGTGAGGGGGGCTAAAAGGCTGGGCTCTGCTTCTGCATTTGACTTTTTAATCAAACAACTTTCTGCTGCTGTAACTATTAAGTAATACTGTATCTCCAACTGGAGAAAGAAATCTTCTTCAAAACAAACACAGTCAAACTTTTCGTGTTAATATTCACATATACCCTCTACTGTTTGTAAATTGCTCTTGAAAACAGTGTAGACTTCTGTTTCATTTCCAAGCACACAACACATTACTTATGCCTTTTGCATAAACTTCAGTACAGCTGAATAGTCTATTTTATTTGTTTACTGGATCCTGTATTTTGAATAAATATGTCTGTAAAATCTTCCATACATCGTCAGCATATCTGTTGAACAATGCTGTCAGACAAGGATCTTCTAATCAAATTTATGGTATCATCTGTCAATGTATGTTGTTATGGATAGAGAATTGCCCTGGTTAGCTGAACCCAAGTATCCTAGAGATGTTTGGTATTTTCTGAACTCGATTGAAACAGAACTTGAGAAATTGAAGGCACTCAGCATTTTTCAGAACCAGGCCCTCTATTTGTGAGAAGATAATGAGAACGTACTGGAATATTTCAGGCAGAAACAACCTGGCATCAAGACATCGGTAGACAGAAGTCATGACGTAGGGCAGTGCTAACATCTGCTTCTTCTGACATATTGTAAACAGCATCAGGAAGGTCCTCAAAGTTCCTGACATTGTAATATTTGCCCAATCCCCCAGAATGTGGAGTTAGCCATACAGTATATCAAATGCGAAGGGACTGGCATCAACCACTGTCACACTGGCCCTGTAAGCCATACTTCCCAGAGTGGATGGCAGCAGAAGAAGCTACCAGAGAGGCTGCAGAGTGCTCCTGCACTCACGCTGGAGCTGGAGTCCTGGCCTAAACAGCTAACAGGAGTTGAGAGTACGGCCAAAAGCCCAAGCGATCAGGTTACTTTAGACTGTTGTGAACAGAACTTGATTGTTCTAATATGAATTTCTATTATAGCTGTTTATTCAACACTAATTAAGGTCTTGAGCAGAGTTTTGTAATACGGACTTATGCCCACAAGCCTCGTCTTTTACATACAGGCTTAGCTTCAGCAGGCATTGTCCTTGACATGTCAAATTACATAAAAAGTGCCAAGCCTGGAAGCCTAATATAAAGTTTCCATATGTTTATGTGGACAGATGGCTAAAAGCGGTGTGGTTTTGGGGAGTGTTAGCCCAAAAAGTCTGCCAAAATCAGTAAGTATACCTTTATTATACTTTTTGCCTAAGATCATCTAAGCACATTAGTTTGTTTCAGTCACTCCAGCCAGCCTGTGACAATGGGCACTTCAGTGCTGCCTCACAGCTGCATGTAGAGTACATCCTTCTAGTAACACAGTCTCAAGAACAGAAAATTTAAAAGGCAACATGACAATAATGCTACTACCAATGCAGATAGACTTAGAGACCATGCTTGAATAATCCTTGATGACAAAAGTGTATTTCCTTCACTTAATATTGTGTTACCCCATTACAAGCAACATTATTATATTGTAGATTTGTTGACTTGATAAAGATTTGCTATATTCTTAAAACATTAATAATTAATCCTCAGGAGCATATTATGATTCCTTCTCATCAATATGTTGACAGAGGTGCTTAAGCATTTTTGGTGAAGACCTATTCCTAGGATATGTGGACCAGAGACAGAAAAACACTTCTAAGTGAACACTGGGGAATAAATAAATACATACAAAGTAAAGAGTAGATGTTAAAAGAAAATCCTTAAAAACTAAATCATTTTTAAAACCTCTGGCAGGAAAAAAAAAAACAAAACCAACAAAACCCAAAGAAGATAATCAGAACTATTTCTTTATGTCTCTTTTCTTCATTTCTTCTCGTCCTCAGAGAACTCAGGCTTGACTTCACTGTTTATCACAGAAGATAAGTCATATAGAAATTTCCAGGCACATTGTAAAAGAATTAAGATTCCAGTAATATATGGATATTTTCTATTTCTTCCCTACTATTCTCTCCATTATAGGAACTGAGTTATATTAGTGATATATAGAGTTAAAAAAAAGCATATAGGATGAAAACAATAACTTCCCTGGCTATGGCAAGAATAGCCTGAGAATTACTGTGTATTTTATGGTTTTACCTTAAGATTTTTTCCACACTTAAGGTTAAATCTAATGAAAGACTGTTATCTTCATGTAAGATGACATAGCTCTTAATTTTTAAGCACCTGGTCTCCAGCTGAAATTTAAAACCCAGCATTAGATGCCTTTCAGTCTTCTCCACAGGATGCAGGGAGGATTATGCACCTCACAAAGGTCACTAAAATTCTGCTTTTTAGGCAGTGGGAAATACTAAGTGTGATTTCCCACTCTGCTTCAGAACTTGGTCATCCAAGCCTGGGCTATGGGCGGGAGCCTTCAGCCACCTGAATGCAGATGCTGAGGTTCTCTTCTGAGCTTAGTGGTTCATGGTAATGAAACAGGGATCGCTTTTTTCTTTCCAAATACAGGCAGAGGAGAAGTCATCCAACTGTACTGTCAGTTCCCATTTTTACTTACACATTGATTACAACACTTACCTAGAAAGTTGAAGACCTTACTGATTGCAGCATTGACCATCCTTTGTATTTGGTCTTTTGTATTTTGTAGAAAGGGAAACAAAACTAACAAGGGGTAGAAAGAAAGTGGAAATGAAGAATGTGAATCTCTGGATAGTTTTAGTTTTCCTTATTTATGACAGGTGTTTGTTCTCTATTAGAGGTTTGAGGTTTTTTTTAAGTTCAATTACAAATATAAAATGCATGAACTGTTAAAAAAGCAAAACCCAGAACCCATACCTTTGATATTTCAAGATAAATTTTCAGAGTTGAAGAATGATAATATTTTTTTCTATTTTATTTTGACCTCACAAATCCTTCATGCCTCTTAAGCAGCTTGCATAAGTAAATGGACTTGAGGGAAACTTTGCTGATAGATATGTAGTGTAGTGGCTTGATGCTTTTGGGGAAAAGCGAAACTTGTCTAGTATCTCTTGGATGATGGAAAACAGTGTGGCCAGATCATAGAATCATAGAACCATAGAATGGTTTGGGTTGGAAAGGATCTTTAAAGATCGTCTAGTCCAACCCCCCTGCCGTGGGCAGGGACATCTTTCACTAGTTCAGATTGCTCAAAGCACCATCCAAGCTTTGAACACTTCCAATGATGGGACATCCACAGATTCCTTAAGAAACTTTTTCCAGAATCTCACTACCCTCATAATAAAAAATCTCTTCCTTACATCTAGTCTAAATCTACCATCTTTCAGTTTAAAACTGTTACCACTTGTCTTGTCACTACAGGCCTTGGTAAAAAGTCTCTCCCCATCTTTCTTATAAGCCCCCTTTAAGTACTGAAAGGCCGCAATAAGGTCTCCCCGGAGCCTTCTCTTCTCCAGTCTGTACAATCCAAACTGTCTCAGCCTTTCTTCATAGGAGCAGTGTTCCAGCTCTCTGACCATTTTCATGGCCCTCCTCTGGACCCACTCCAACAGGTCCGTGACTTTCTTGTGCTGGGAATCCCAGAGCTGAATGCAATACTCCAGATGGGGTCTCACCAGAGTGGAGTAGAGGGGCAGAATCACCTCCCTCGACCTGCTGGCCACGCTTCTTTTGATGCAGCCCAGTTTATGATTGGCTTTCAGGCCTGCAAGCACACATTGCTGACTTACGTCCAATTTTTTGTCCATCAGTATCCCCAAGTCCTTCTCCACAGGGCTGCTCTCAAGCCGTTCATCCTCCAAAATGTATTGATATTGGGGATTGCCTCAGTCCAGGTGCAGGACCTTGCACTTGGCCTTGTTGAACTTTATGAGGTTCACATGAGCCTCAAGTCTGTCAAGGTCCCTCTGGATGGCATCCCTTCCCTCTAGTGCTATCAACTGCCTGACTCAGTTTGGTGTCATACAGAAGTTTGCTGAGGGTGCACTCGATCCCACTGTCTATGTCACTGATGAAGATATTAAGTAGTAATGGTCCCAGTACAGACCCTCGAGGGACACCACTTGTCACTGCTTTCCACTTGGACACTGAGCTGTTAACTGTAACTCTTTGAATGCAGCCATCCAGTCAATTCCCTATCCCTCAAATAGTCCATCCATCAAACCCATATCTCCCCAATTTAGTGGCAAGAATGTTGTGGGGGACCGTATCAAAGGCCTTGCGGAAGTCCAGGTACGATGACATCCAGAGCTCCCTCTTTGTCCACTGATGCAGTCACTGCATTGTAGAAGGTCACTAAGATTAGTCAGGCACAATTTGCCCCTGGTGAAGCCATGTTGCCTGTCTCTAATCATGTTCCTGTCTTCATATGCTTCAGCATAACTTCCAGGAGGATCTCCTCCATGATCTTACCCAGCACTGAGGTAAGGCTGGCTAATTGGTAGTTCCCAGGGTCCTCCTTATCACCTTACTTGCTGGGAGGAGGATGTGTAATTATTAGACTGTGATAATGAAATATGGATAAGGAGTTGACTCCAGGAGAGAGAGCAAGAGGTGATATGAAAAGAAAAAGTATTGTGCTATAGGGTAATCAGTTTAATGCTGTAACAGTTTAATGCTGTCACCTTTCTTGGCACTAGTAGAGGGATACTAGTCGTAAAAGTATTCCCTGATACATTAAAGATAACACGTTCTAAGGAAAAGGATGTTGGAATATCTGAAAGAAAAGGGTTAAATTAAATAGCATGAAATGCGCAACACAAACTGCCAGGTTGTTGGCTCTTTCTGTAGGGCACAGATTATCTATACTAAAGATGGAAAATGAATTAATATCCCCTACTTCAAATGCTAGCTCTGAGTTTAGGATAAATACTATTATATTCCTTCCACTCTCCATTCAGTGCTAAAAGTTAAGCAATACGCATGCCAATTACATCCCATTGTATATCAAACTACTGGTCTGATTATCAACTATTTTTTATTATAAAGATCTTCTATCATTATTTTGTGACATGGGAGATGGTAATCAGAACATCTTGTTAAAATCTGATATCATATCTTTTGAGTTTTGACAAAGATCAACTCCAAATCTGGAGTAACACTTTGCAGATCAGCTTTTATTATGGGAAAAGCTGGATTTGTCAGTTTGGCGTCAGAGCTAGCCACACTTATGTGTTTTATAGCTGTTCTAGGATTTTGATGAAATTCCCATCAAGTAAAACAATAAAGCATTAAGTTGGCACTGGTAATACCTAACAAAGTAAGATGTGGAAATTCCTTTAAATGTTTTTTAAGGTTCTCACCTTTCAAGATTTTAGTAAGAGCTGAATCAGAGCTTGACTGCATATGAAATAGCTGCTGCCATGCAATTCGGAATTAGAAACATTTTCTCTAGGTTTTAGCTACATTTTCAATTGTTTTCTTATTCTCCAATAGATTTGAGCTTCATGAAATGGCAGAATAAAAATAAATTAAAAATGCAATAAAAATAAATTTCATCAAAGCCTAGAAGCAGGTCTAAACGTGAATATTGTAGAGCTGATGAGTTCTATTTACTTAAAAGTAACTTAATCTTTTCCACTTTCAGATAATAAGAAAAATTCTACTTGAGAAGTGGAAGAAATTAGAATTCAAAACATGTCTATTTCTGCAGTTTAAGCACCGTCATTTTGTCTAATCATGTCTTATATGTTTGTTCTCTTTGATGGTATGAGTTTCGCACTGAATAGGAAAAAAATGACAAAGGTGCGAAATATTTCAGAACAGGGATTCTCAAAGCTGTCATTCATAGTATGCCTTTTCACATCTTTTCCATTCAAAAACTCCAGCTTTATTGGAAACCTATGGTGTTGAAATTTTCATCATTAAGTTTTAATGATAATCTCCAGCAGTTTTGGTATACCTTTATTTTGACAGGCATGAGAAAATATATGTCCATTTAAATGCACTTTGTAGTGCTTTTGACATTTATTTTTTAGAAAGTACTATACCTATTTTAATGCACATTTTCTTAGCCCTGATTTTTACTTTAGTTGCAAGAGGCTTGTTGTTTGGGATGATTTATATTTATCTCATTCTAAACTAGATTTTGGATGAAGTTTGACTTTCATCAGTTAATATATAGTGTGATTAGAATAACACACAGATTATTAGCAGTGCACAAATCAAGGTCTGGTGTGCTCACTTGCATTGCGAGGGAAGGTGGCAATTATGGCTGCTTTCATTCCTTATTTATTTATTTATTCATTTATTTATTATTTTGTTTGCAAAACAGGTGTTGGTGGTATAAAGAACTTGTGATTTACTTTTCAAGAAGGGACTAAAGGTAGGAATAAATAACCCCGGTTAAGAGTAGCCATTAAGCAATTACTTGTCAAAAGAAGACTGTTTTCTGAGCCAGTGCCATGCCTAGCACCTAAGCAGTTAACACTCTTTCTGCTATGTACAGTGAGATCATTTTGCAATCTTTGCTGAGACAAGAGACAGGAAGAGTCACCTGCATTTCTGTTTGCAATCAGGCAACGAGTTTAATTGGGCAATGGCAGAGCCTTGCGGGATATCCGAATGACCCTAACTGCTAGCAGGAATCTGGCTCCCGGGAGAACAGAGATAGAAACCAGACAGACAAAGAGACAGGTAAACGCTGTGGAGTAAGAGAAGGAAGATGGAAGGGCTCTGTCAGGGCTTTGTACTGCTATATACACTTGCTTGTATTCTGGCTTTTCTTAGTCCTTCTCACCGCTTTGTTTACCAGCTATGTGCCCACGGTACTGTTGTCTATGTCTTTCCTGCTGTTTGAGTAGTTCTGTGGATCTTTTTGTGCTTATTGTGACTTTTGATCCTTAGTGTTCTGAATATGCAGGGAGTCCTAGCTTGAAAGGCTGTCCAGGCTGATCACAAATCTACTTTCACAATATTCAATGCAATGGGAGGAAGGGAAAAAAAAAAAAAAAGATCTAATCAAACTCTGTGTTTCTGAGAGCAGGGATCTTCAGTGTAGTTTGGACCACCTCACTAAGAGTGTCCCTATCTTCAGCTGTCACAGTTCTGTCACTGAAACTCCTGGCAACAATTGAATTTTAATGAAGGTCTGCCGTGCTTTAGAATTTAAATGAGATGCTTGATAAAAGAGAGAAAACCTTCTGCATATCTACCGTATGTTCTTAATGCATTCCTCCTGGTAAAAATAAATAAATAAATACGGGATTGTTTCACCGCTTGTTTTCTACAGAGATTTCCCTGCGAAGCTGAAAAAATAGCCTGAGTTGCACACAGCCATTTTCATGCTGATTTCCCCCTGCTTCTGATAGAACCCAGCTGCTATATATGCAGCTCCTGTTGCTCTCTGGCTTCCTTAGCTTCCCAGACTGGCAAGGACATTTGTTTCTGATAGTCTGAATCAGTGTCAAAGTGTCTGAGGCCAGCAGCAAGTAGCTTAGCGCGGCCATCCTCGTCTGAGTAGAGTTTTGGCACTGCATCTTACCAGGATTTTTGCAGGTGAGCTAGTCATTAGTCCCTCATATATGATGGTTCATTTGAATGCAGGGTACTGAAGACTTTAATAATGCAGCTTATCCTTTGCTTACTCTCACTTGCCTGAAACTAATTTTTTTCCAGGTGTAGAGCCTACCACTATATTTTGTTCAGAGATAACCTGTGTGCAAATCAAAAGAGTGCTGATGGTAAAATGCTCAGTTTGCTGAACATGTTTGGTCTCCAAAGTAAGTTTTTGAGCTCAAACCGAGCCATGCATTGATTGTGGGGGAAAAGTAAAGGTTATGTATTTTTAGTACATGTGTTGTGCTTTTCTTCTGTGCAGTATGTGACTCTACTTAGGTGTAAATGCTGCCTCACGCAGATGTGCTAATGGAATTCCTGCTTTCATGTAACTGTTTTTGGGGGAGTGAGGGGAACTTGAAATGTTCTGTTCTAATTACAGATGTTTCTTCATGTTGCTAACTGTGGGGGTATACGTGTGCGGGTGTATGTGTATGAAGCAGAGATCTCTCTTGCAAGCAAAAGATTTTGATCAATGGTAACATAAACTGAAAATATAATTAACTGACAACGTTGTTGCAGAAACCTGAGATATTTACGTGGATTTATTAGATAGTGTGGATCCTATACATAGTCTTCTGCACCACCAGTTGATTTGGAATATCTTCTCATGATTACCACCCTAACACAGCTCCTAGATTTAAAAAATTCAGTACTCAAAGCAATATACAAAAGGCCTCTGTAAGAGCAGCACTGGAAACAGAGCAGATGTGTCTAAAACACATAGAAAGGGAGTGGCAGCAGCTGGTACTTCTGACTATAGGCTGAAGTAGTTTCCGTTGTGAGGAGATCTGTACAGTAGTACTTCTGAAATGGGTTACCTGCTCTAAGGGTCACCTAAATTCATTGTATTCTGCATGCAGGAAGCCCCAGTTAGAAACTGGAATTCCACCCTGCCCTCCTGATATCTCATGAATTATCTCTTGTTATCTGAGTATGCATACAGTCACAGTTCTTAGTACAGGCTATCCTTTGAAAGGTACCTGTGCTTTTGCTCACTTTTTTCCTAAATGAGGAAATGAAACCATTAAAGTGGTAAGTTTAAGGAAGGTTTCACACAGATATTTTGATATCTGAAAGGAGATTTATTCCCCCCTCCCAATTTTAGTAACTCTCTACTATCACAGGACATATTCAATTTCCTGTGCGAATAGCCTAAACTGTGAAATGAAAGTTAGGAAGAGTCTAGGGGAAAACCAGGGACGCCTAGCTGACAACAATACAAACTGTCAGTGAGATGTAGAGCAGGGCTCATACTGCGGAAAAAATTGGCCACAGTAATCAGTGACTGACTTTAGTACAGTGTTATAGCATGGACCGGGAATGAGATTATCTTCATTCTCTTCTCAGCATTGACACTGATGATGAGCTGTTACACCTACCAGGCCTTTACCTTATGTCAATGAAATTGAACCAAGAATAATTGGAAGTGGGATGAAGAAGTACACCATCATTTATTGTGCTTGATCGCATTTACTTATCACCCTGGATCTAGAAGTTAAATCACTGAAGAAATAGGTTTCACGTAGTTTATAATGGTATTGGAAGGAAGGTTGCTGCTTTTGTACTGCTAAACAAATTGTAATATACATTTTAATATACCACTATAATTCTTCTAGTGCTTATCTGTATGCCAAATACTGACTGCTCAGGCAGGCTGTGTTTTTGCCTCTTCATCTTTCACTAACACCAAACAAATGCAATAAATGAAGACATTTGGCCAATCTAAACTTCCTCTCCTCTGCTGGAGAGGCTGTTCCACAGAATGGTACATCTGACACCTCGAGACGGTGGCAGAACAGATGAAAATGATTCCTCCAGAGCTGAGTCCCTTCCTTAGACCTTCACCTCACTTCTCTGATGAGCCTTGGCTCTTGGTTTCCATAAGCTTCACGTGTAGGCCCAGGCTGAGAACCTGAAGGTTTTGAGAAACCAGATGCTTTCTTATATGGTGGAGCTCAGTACAGATCAGGCATTTCTTACAAGCAACACTGGCAAACCTCTGTGTATGCAGATACGAACTTATATCAAACTCTGTTCAGTCCTGTATGGGTAGCTGTCAGCACTAAGTTGATATCCATCTTCTTGAATTTTTGGGGGGAAGATCTTTTTGGTCTTTGACGTATTTACGCAGGGAAACCAGAGCTGTCTTCTACTGTGCCCCTAAGTTAGTCTGTTCCTGTCCTTGCATCCTTCTGACTTGGAGAGTGGTGTGCAGACTGCCCAAATGGCGGGCTTTCACCAGTGATGTGCTCACGTGCACAGGATAGTGGTCAAGGGAATGTGAGAACCAACGTTTGTTGCACTGCTGAGGGAGGGTCTTGATTGAAATCAATGTGGAGTGAATCCATGCTGTCTGTAGGGTATAGAACTCAAAGCAGACCTTTCTGGTTTCCAAGTCCAATTTCATTTTTCAGAAGGAGCAAGCTGGCTTATTCATTTTGCATCCCAGAAGCCAACTGGAATGGTTGCTGTGGAATGACTGGAGAGGAGCAGGCACACAAGACATCAGGGGGTGAACCAACTTCGTGTGCTTACCAAAACACATAAGCATAAGAAAATAAACACAGCTGTCATTTGATAGAAGGGAACATCCTTTCATAGGTGGCTAATTGGATCAAAAGGACCCTTTTCAGGCTGTTTTTACAAAGGCTGAATGTGACTGGTTCCGTAGGGGTTTGCGCTGGGGCAGGCTGTTTACAACTGATCTGGAAAGGGAAGTGGGGACTGAGGTGATAAGGTTTGCTGATAATGCTAAATTTATTTAGAATATTAAGTAAGGAATCTGAATGAAGAACACAGGGTGCGTTTTGTGAAACTGACTGACTGGTGATAAAAGGGCAAATGAGATTCACTTTTGAAAAATGCAAAGTAATGCTGGTTGGAAAAACAATCCATCTCTACATATACAGTGAAGATCTTTAAATTAGTTATTACTATTCAGGAAAGAGATCTTGGAGTCATTATATAATCGCACCCTGAAAACATCAGCTCAATGTTTAGTGGTGGTCAGAAAAGTAAATAGACTTTTGAGAACTGGGAAAAGAATTGAGAGGAAAGCAGAAAACATCATTATGCTGCTGTATAAATCCATGTTGTCCTCACATCTTGAATACTATTTGCAGTTCTGTTTATAATAATAAAATATTAGAAATGGAAAAGGTACAGAAAAGGGCAACAAGTATGATAAATAGTGTGAAATGGTTTCCGCATACGAAAAAGTGAAACAGATTTGGATGCTTTGGACTGAATAAGAAATGGATAATGAGCACCGCTGCAGTGAGTGAATAGGAGAATGGTTATTCATTCTTTCTCGTGATACAGAAACAAGGCAGGGTCAAATGAAATTTTAAGCAGATTTAAGTCAAAGAGTAAGAAATAGGTATATATTTTTTTCCCCAGAAGATGTTATTAAATTGGGCAAGTTATTGTCATGGAATAATACGTATGATAAAAGTTTAGATGAGTTAAAAATCAATTTCTGAAATCTATGGAAGAATATTCATTAAGAGCTGATAAACACAAAGATAAAACCTGTGACTCAAAGTCCTCAAGTTGCACATCGTTATCTCAGAGGAAATGTAGGGGTGAAGTGTCACAGGATGTCTGCCCTTTTCTTTTCTTTTCTTGTCTTTCCCCCCCCCCCCCCCCCCCCCGAGATACGTGTTCTCAGACACGGGATACATTGGTAGGTGGACCTTTGTCTGACCCAGTACAGCTGTACTCATGTTAAGGCTTAATCACCCAAATCTGTATCTCACAACACAGGACAGTGTAACCACTGATTAAACCTGTTTTCAGAGCAGAATTCAGCCTGAAGTAACCCAGTCTTTTAACAGAAACTAACCGCTGAGCTCAAAAAGGGTAAAATACTTTTATGGTGTCCTGAGACTACAATGGATTGTGAATCTGCAGTAAAAATCATAGCTGTGCTTTCATGTGTAAAACTTTTCCTGCTAAGCACTACTCCAGCCTCTCCTCTCCCTCCCCCTCTTCCTCTTTTTAGCTTCTGACCAAGACAAAGAAATGACATACAAACATGTAGGATTACTTGGTAGTAGTTGTGTAAATACGAAACGTAAAGAAGAAATTCTTGTTGCAAGGAGAAACTAATATAGTTTATTGTAGCAGTTCAATGAACATTGTATGTGGAGTAGTGCTATGAAAAATAGATGCACATGGCAAAGGTCTAACCAGAGATATTCAGACATTTCTCTCTAAGCTCAGGAACCCACAGTTAGAGGTGATTTTGCTGTGCTTATTTTTTCTTTGCATCTGTCGTATCATGTGCTAGAACTGGGAAGAGAAATGAATTTCTTTTCTGTTTAGGACTAGATGACAGTTTCAAAGAAGAAAGAAGATAGAAAATTCCCACTGTGAGTACAAAGATGAAGAAACTGGCCTCCAGAAATAAAGCAAAGAGCTGGATCAACTGAAAGAAGCAAGGAGGACATGATTTTCAGAAAGACTTAAGAGCCACTGAATCTGTACAATCTTTGCCAAAGGGCATTTCGCATCCTAGTATCAGTTTTATCTTAAACAAAAGCTTTTATTTAGATACATCCTTAAAAACTGAAGGGTCCTAAATGTCTTTCCAAACTCTTCCATGATAACAGAGAAACTATTTCTGTGTATAACCATAGAGTCACCTTAGACGTCCTCTTGCAGTCCGGACGGCCTCCAGCTGTCCCTCCTGGACTCAGGTCTATGGCAATGCATCCTGTGTCATAGCTGCTGCCTCTAGTCCCCTGAAGTTGTGCTAGATGTACATGGTTTGGGTACCTCAATGCCACCCTTCTTGTTATTTCTGTGTGATACACAAGGCTCTTTTGGGAATATGAAGGAGCTCTGTCTACGTGCACTTAACTCACAGCTCTTAACTATGCTGTCAGTTTTCATACAGGCTAAACTGTAACCTGGAGTGATAGTCTGTCACACAGTAAGCCTGCCCACATCTACGGTGGAATGGTTTCATACGTGATTCTTTGGGGATTGAAACAGCATGGTTAGGAAATCTTCACACTCAGGAGCTGACGTACTAATAGAGATCCCAAAGGCCTTGAAAGGTCTTGGCTCAAGCGACTGTGGGAAGATAAAGCATGTCAGGTATTTTTCTGGAGTTAAAATGAGTTAAGCAGTCCATGTAAACATAGCCAGAGGCACAGAAAGATGCAAGAACTTGTTGAAAAGCATAGTTTATCCTCCCTCTACTCCCCCCTCAATAAATGCAGTCTTCACCTCTTCTCTCTTAATTACCTTTAGCCAATGTGCACGGTCTGGTGGGTGTTTCTATAAAGGATTCTGAAAGAAAATCAGACATTTCCACAGTGTCATTAACTCTTTTCTTTTTAGTGGTACATATATAAACCAACAAAGTATCACAAAATTCTCCAAAAGTATATTTATTATGAAAATATGTCCTTCCCTACTAGGCATTACAAGTGTAAATTTAACAAATACAATTAAAATTAAAACATAAAATTTCAGAATGATTCCTGAACTTTCCCTTAAGGTTTACAGAGCCTATTTTAAAATGACAGCAAATCAACTGTACCCCAGCAGAATAAATTAACTTCAAAGTGTTGAAATTAAGGTTTATGTTGGGCAATCAGAGGAGAACAAGGCTATGGTATTTGAGACTTTCTATTAAGGTATATCAGGTATTGAATTTTGTTGAATTTTGTTCTCCAAATGCATTTTGTCAATTTCCAATATTTTAACACTTAAAAATTCAGCCATATCTAACTTAAATCTTTTAAATGAAATGAAAGTTAATGAATATATATCATGAACTCTGCTAAGAAATATTTGTAATACTGTTAAATAGCTAAATTCGAAATACAACATGCTAGGCAGATAGGACCCTATCTCTTCAAAATGAAACATAAATGAAAGTCTTTTTCATTAGCTGAATTTATATTCCTGTCTGTCTCCCAACTCTTAAACAATAACATCACTAAGATTAACAGAAATAAAAACATTCTTCAGTAGGATTAAATCTATTGTTGCAATGTAATCTTAAAGAATTATTTCCCTTCTTGGAACCAAAGCCACTTTTTTTAAATTCTGTCTTTAGACAGAATTTTCTTTTCTGTGCAGTTATGTTTGAAAAGATGGAGAAAAAGTCCATTCTTACACTTGAGAAAGTTCCCTATTATTTTTCTGCAAGTGCGTTGTTTGAAATTTGCTACAGAATAAATAGTAAATAAAAATGTTTTCCCTAGGAGATTCTAAAGTTTCCCTTTTTTACATATCACCTTATTAATTTGTCTAGAATGTTTCCCCTTTAGCCCTGGTGCCAGCATATCTCCATGATGTTTGCTTAAGTTCATGGGGAATATAGCTTCAACAGACACAGGACAGGTGTAAATTGTCCCAGTGTTACACTGGGTAGATGAGGATCCCCTTGTAAGAAATTGAACCAGACTTGTTAGAAACTATCTAAGTGAGAAACCTAGATCTTTCGTCGTTGTGGTTTCATACTTCATACTTTTTTCATATATACTTTCATATAACAATCAGGAGTAAAATGTGTATCATAAAGCAATATTATAATTTCTGCCCGTGTTTATTAACATTTTAATAGCATTATGCATGCTTTAGAATAGGGAAGAAAAGAAACTAGTTGAGTAACATTTCTTACAACTTTGAAATACTAATGTATACAGTCAGATAACAGGCTTTTTCGTATGAAGATCTCAGATGATGGCGTTGGATTGATAGCCCAAAATTTGGGGTTTGTGGGTTTGGTTTGGGTTTGTTTTTTGTTTGGTGGTTTGTTGTTTTGTTTTTTTTTTTTTTTGTGTTTGGTTGGGGTTTTTTGTATCATCTTGCAGCTTGAACCCAGAAAAAGCCTGTCATCCAAACCAGATATCTGTGTAACACAAGCACACACTGGGAGTGAGAGAAACGTGGAAATATGGTAATGCTTGTTGAGGCATCAGCTGAATGGTAGGGGCATGCATCCTATATTGATCTTGTCTCCTCTACTTCAAGATATGCTTGTGCCAGAGGTGAATCAAAGTCAAATTGCTGTCATGCTTGACATGACTCCTTCATCTGTTATGAGAAAGTAGATTCTATAATAAATAACCTGTCTAAATATGAGCCAAAGATTTTCCTATTAGGTGCACTTACTAACTGCATAAAGTTACATGTCTTCCAACTTAATATATTCATTCTTGATTATGTCCTTTCTTATGAGAGGTGTTTTGTTATTATACTTATTGATATTACAGCATGAAACACTTTTCCCTCTGCTCTTACCTTGCATGTGTCATTCATAATGCTACTAGGGAAAGAAATTTATTTTCTCCTGCCTTGATTTGTTTCAGCCAGTTTCTAGTTGATCTTATTTATCTGTCATAGAATCAAGGAGTAATTAAGGGCGGAACAGATTTTTGGAAATCCGGTCCAATTTGCTTCTCATTGAAAGGCTAATTTCAGAGTTAGATCAGGTTGCTTGCAACTATTCTTGTTTTAAATTCTGCTATGCGTCTCTAAGAAGATTCTTGCTCCTTCTCTAGTCTGCCTATTCCACTGAAGGTACAGGACTTTGTATTTGGTTTTGGTGAGCATTGTGAGGTTCCTGTCAGCCCTTTTGTCCAGACTACCGAGATTCTTCTGATTCATTTTCCAACTCTTCATCCCAGTTTTAGTGGTCGTGACAGGCCAGTCAGCCTCTATTGAGCTGCCAGTAAGGTTACAAGACGAGTCCTTTTGAAAACCATTTCTGGACACTGAAGGAGAAGGTGAATGGGAACAGCCAGAAAGGATTTATCAAAGGCAAATTACACCTGGTCAACCTAACTGCCTTGTATGATGAAATGGCTAGATTTGTGGATGATGGGAGAGCAGTAGTTGCCATCCACCTTGACTTTAGAAAGGTTTTCAACATGGTCTCCTGCAGCATCCCTTGTCTCTGTGTTGGGATGTTGCAGTGCTACGCTCTAGATGGGTGGACTGCCAGAGAGATGAAAAACTGGCTGCTACATTGGGTTCAAAATGTAGTAGTTAATGGTCATATTGTACCTGAAGGCCACTTAGACCCTCTGAGGAACTCCACTTCTATCCTGGGACCTCTCCTGTTTAATATCTATGTCTCCTCCTCTACACCGCTGATAATGCACCCCTGTCAAGTTTCTGAGCGACAGAAAACTGGAGAATGCAACTGAAAATGCTCAAGGGCAGAGCTGCTGTTCAGAGGACTTTAGACTGGCTAGTCTAATGGATCAACAGGAACTTCATAAAAATCAACAAGGACTAGTGCAAAGTTGTGCACTTGGGAAGGTACCCTCTGCAGTAATATGGAGGGGAACTGGCTGGGGAACTGCTCTGCTTGGAGCCCTGGAGAGCAAAGAGCTGAACATGAGCCAGTCATGAACGCTGGCAGCAAAGCTGACCACTAGCACTCTGGGCTTTGATGATCAGAGGTCTTGGAAGCCTGCCATATGAGGAAAGGCTGAGAGAACTGGGTTCCTTCATAAAGAAGGTCCACAGCAGAAGAGAGACAATAGGTCAAAAATTAAACAGGAGATGTTCTAACTGGATATTGGGAGATGGGAGGAAAATCACTATTAGGACTGTCAAGCATTGGAACATGTTGTCCAGAGAGATGGTGCAATCTCTGTCTTTGGAGTTATTTGATAGCCAACCAAATAAGCCCTGAGCAACCTGGTCTGAATTCTGAGCTGATTCTGCTTTTAGCAGGGCTTTGGATTGGAGATCTCCTGAGGCCCTTTCAAACTGGGTGATTCTGTGAATTGATCCTGGGTACTGGATACTAAAATCTTGTATCTCAAGCTTACCTGTCTTGCACATGGCAGGAAATCCCTAAAACTATGAGTACTATTGTGTGTTATCCCTTCCAGTAGTATCCTTTAAATCAACCCTGCTACCAGAACAAACATCTTAAAAATGAGTGGAGTAACAGTGGTGCTTAGACTGCTATTTTACTTCAGACCATCACCTGTCATACTGCCAGTATTGTGTCACTGTTTTCTTGTATTCCTGTCTGTCTGCACTTTAAGTATGAACTCTCCAAATGTGTAGCATACTGAGCAAACATGGATCCTTTTTCCAGTGTTAGTGCTCTTAGGCAGTTCTATTAATAAAAAACCCAAATAACAGCTGAAATGAAACCTCTCCAGTATAGCTGGAATAAAGTCCTAATGCGGGATAACAGTTTGTGTGTTTGAATTAGATTAACAGGATCACAAAGGATGCTGACAAAATGCGATGCAGAAAAAAATGTTTTATCGTGATATAAATAGTTACACATGTATTAATTTGAAGTCCGCTGAAGTTGAGCCATAGT
This sequence comes from Phoenicopterus ruber ruber, assembly GCA_009819775.1. Classification (NCBI taxonomy): domain Eukaryota; kingdom Metazoa; phylum Chordata; class Aves; order Phoenicopteriformes; family Phoenicopteridae; genus Phoenicopterus; species Phoenicopterus ruber. The sequence goes on from CM020216.1 coordinate 107,087,844, forward strand.
AAAGCTCCACTTATAGTATGAGATTGTTTGAAGGAATTCATAAAGAGCAGGTAAAACTTCCCAACAATTTACAGCAAGCAGTGAAAAAACATCTAATATAATTCTCAGTTTTGCCTTTCATATACTAAATCTTGCAGGTACACCACTGTCTCCTTGTGGACTCTGAGAAGGATTCAGAGAGTGGGTATGGAGGAATCAGCACAGGGCCTGGGAAGGTTCCTTAAATTTCTGATATAACGATTGTAATCTCTGGACTCAGATCTGATCTCCCAGGTGTAGGAATCTACTCTATAATTGAAAGGCATGATTCCAGCTTTGGATATATCCATGCATGCTGCAGGTGCTAGTGACTGCTGTGTCATCATAGCTGTGGAGTGGTGTTAAGGGAAAAAAAGAACAGTGGTATAAATAATATAAGAGCAGAAGTAACCACTGCTGCTGAACGAAATAAAACAGGCCACCTAAACCAGCTGTTGCAGCACATCTGTATGTATATTTTTGTGGCATTTGCTTGTCACTATAGACTTGTTTGTGGGTGGTTCCTACAAATATAATTTTTTCCACTGTTGGATCTTTGCTATCTACTAGCAGATTTAACAGCTCTAGAGGTCAGCATTTTATTTCGGTCAGAAATCATGGATGCGGAGTGGATTATTTTTATTGTTTTCATTTCCTTATTTACATATCTGTGACCTATTTTGCTGAACAGATGTAGTAACAGACTCCATATGGGCAAGTGATTTTTGAACAGAAACTTCAGGTGATGTATTTTTGGCTTGCCACAAGACAGAAGGACTTGCTAAACTAACTAAACTAAAGTATATCCTGCTATTTTACTATACTCTTTGCCACGTTGTCTTCACTAGTTCACTGTACTTCCCCACTGGACAAGTTCCTCAGGCAGAGTGGTTTGGGAAAAAGGATGAACCTTCTCCTGCCTATCAATGTAACAGCTGCAAGTAAATATAGCAGGGAGGGTGCAGACTGGAAAAGGAAGTTCTGTCTTGTGGAGTACTAAACAATGTTATCTTAAAAAAAAAAAAAAAAAAAAAAGAATATTTTATTTTTTAAAATCATATAGTGGGCCAGAGGTTTACTTTTTATTTCTTTCTGTTAGTTCAGGAATGTAACTTTCATGTGTAAAGTACAGTTGCTGTCATGCCTACAACAAAGAGAATATATATTTGCCCAAACTGTGTTTAAAATACCCAAGTTGTGTATTTTTATCCCTGCAGTGCAGAAACTGCCCAAAAAGCTAAGTGGCTTATGCTGAGATAAATCAGAACTACTTCTGAATTGCCTCCACAATATTGTCATCATTGAATCATTGGTGTGACCGCATGGAAATGTGATGATCCCCTGTCATGCTTGGTAATATTGCCCCATTGCGTAGCTGAGTTTCCTCCTCTATCAGTCTAGTCATTAACTCTTGTCTTGTGGCTGGAGGTTGTTAAGGTGTTGTGTTTGTATAGCACTTAGTAGAAAAGGATCGCTGACAGAGGTATAAGGGAAGATAAATGAGCCTTTGAAGATACAAAATGCTAGAAGTTGGTACTATTGATGATGGTGGAGACTAAGGGCTCTTTGCAAGTTAACTGGGAAGGACAGCTCAGCAAAGACTTCTTGTTTTCCCCTTCAGTTTAACTTAAATTTAGTGGAAACTATCGGTCTACAAAGATAACATATACAGTCTTGTTTACATACCAGTTGATGCACTTTCTATGTGTCTGCTCTGCCTCAAACATATATAAAATCTAAACATTAAACTTAAACTGTAATGTAATCACATGACCTTGTCTGTGGCGATACTTCTTTTTGCACTCATTTGTGAACTCTTTCGACTTTGGTTATTTTCTATCTGGAAGAAAAAACATTTTTTTTTTTTCCCCACTGGAAGTCTATTATTTTAAGAGAAAATTGTGGGATTTCTATGTAATAAAAGCAAAATAAATGGCTTTATTGGATTTTTTTGTACTCTACCTATGTTGGAGTTCTGTTGTACCACCAGTCTAGATGTGTTCTCCAAATTCTCCATGACATTTCATTGTGTGGTAAGTCATCCCAACTAGGTGTGGTAGGCTGGACAATATCAGGTCTTTCCAGGTCACCCTTGCTTTGAAGATAACTATTTTTAGGTTAATTGGACAGATACTGAGAATGTTATTAGACATATGGGTAGGATCAGATTATACCTTACGAAGAGATGAGTGGTACTTACATAGCACGAAAGGGTCCTGGGACTCGGAAGGGATGGGAAAGAAAATAAGAGTGCATGTAATATGCTGATAGACCTCGACACAAATACTGATGATTTAGACTTTGTATCTCACAATTAGCTATTTGGTCAACAGAGTACCTTCATTTCTCTCTGAAAAATGGTTGTTCAAATATGACTGAAGAATACTGGCAGAACAGTGATAGTGGTCAAACATTTGGTGAGTTGGCCCAAGACAGAGGACAATATTTGTGGAGTGCTTTCTGCTAGAAAGAAGCAAGACCAAGGTCCTTAAAATCCTTTTTTTTTTTTCTCTAGAACAAGGTCTTCTCCTGTGTCCTGCTGTATTCTGCCTTACCTCCACCTGCAATCGTCTTTGCTGCCCTCTCTTTAGAGGGATTTCAGGAATTATAGAGAGGAGCTGCAGGCTCTTGCCAGGCATGAACAAGAACCTGTTCCTGTTGGCTCTCTCTTGCCTGTAGAGCAACCTAGTGGTCAATCCTTTGTGCTTCCTACCAAGGGAAGGTCCTTAAGCTCCTTCTCAGAAGCTCTTACAGAACTCAGAGCTTAGGTTGTACAAAGATCTTTTCCTGATTACTCTTTCCAAAAATTGTTCTTCGCCTGTCAGAAAAAAAAAAAAAAAAGGAGATTTTGTAGGAAGAATTTTGTCATAAACTTTTAGCTATTAAGTAAGGAAATTCACTTTGGAAATATTGTCAGTAAGGCTATGACATCCCTTAATTATCAAGCCTATGGCATTTTGCCGTTTTATGCAAGGGTGTTTGTGTTGTCTGCATTTCATTTTCCCATTGTAACTGCAGAAAATCTGAAAGTAAGCAAAAGTTAAAATGTAAATGCCATGGTCTTAGCTGTAATATTAAATGTTCCCCATGGTTTTACGATTACCCTTTACAGAATCTGTTGATGCATTTTGGCAAGCACAATATTAAAAATTTGCTTGGCAAAAATCCCCTTAGCAGAACCTGACAGACAGTAAGGTCAATAAAGTTTTAATCAACGACGGAGAAAATACCCTTCTTCCAGATGGGTACCGCAGAACAATACTTGCATGAAATATTTATGATTCACTTTAGAATCTCAATGTCTGAAACATAAGTAAAGGTTGGTGATTATTTCTGAAGTAAAATGTGTTCATCCTTAGAATTTCTGAGTATTAAATTGCTGTGAAATGAATGATAGTCTTGTTACTGGAAGTATACAATTTTAGTATTCGTCTGAACACCAAGTTTGTTATTGAACTTGTGTTCATAACCTGCCATCACTTTTTAAGAAATCATAATTGCATATTTCGTATGTGATGATTCTTCAGGTATCCCTGTCTCTTTAAATTCTAGATTCTGTTTGGATGATATGCAACTATATATTTACTATTGGTAAAGATATCATGCTGTCACTAAGTTTTTTATTCTAACTGAAGTTTGTTGCATTAGAATTGTTCAGTGCACGCGGTGGTATTCTAGTAATAAAGTATTTTTTATTTCACTGTGTGGCCTGGACTCTGTGCTCAGGCTATTCAAAAAATTAAAATGAAGAGAAATCTTAATATAGGGAAATTCCTTCCCTGAGTCCTGATCCTGCTACCTAACCCATTCTGACTCAGACCTAAGGAGGAGGAAATGCAGGAAAACTTTGACATCACGGATGAATGAGTGGCTTCCCTTACATATTCACAACCCAGTGCAATAACTTTGCTTCCTATTGTAAATTCTTAAGTGGCCTAGTCACAAGAACCGGAGTATTGAAATGCATTTCAGTACTTGAAGGGGGCCTATAGGAAAAATGGGGAGAAACTTTTTAGCAGGGCCTGTTGTGACAGGACAAGGGGTAATGGCTTTAAACTAAAGGAGGGGAGATATAGGCTGGAAATCAGAAAGAAGTTTTTCACAATGAGGGTTGTGAAGCACTGGAACAGGTTGCCCAGAGAGGTGGTAGAAGCCCCATCCCTGGAAACATTCAAGGTGAGGCTGGACGGGGCTCTGAGCAACCTGATCTAGTGAGGTTGTCCCTGCTCATTGCAGGGGGGTTGGACTAGATGGCCTTTAAAGGTCCCTTCCAACCCAAACTATTCTGTGATTCTATGATGATTCTATGATTGCCTGATACTTCTCTATTCCCAGCAGAAGGATAAGTGAAAACCTGCCCAGACCAAGCCTAATAAGATCCGTGGCCATGGCTGTACTCTGAGTCTTGGCAAAAGACTAACTGAAAAATTAAGTTGTCTAGATATGCCGGTCACTATTACAAAGTGGATACCCAAGGAAAGTCTGAGTGTATTCAGCATTCATTTCTGCTACCGTTTTAACACTTGCTAATTAACAATTAATGCAGCCATTAATTAACACCTACAGCAAGCTTCTTAGACATCACACGGAGAGTTTGAAAGCACTGAAAAATGATTTGTGGTTTTGAGTTCATTATAAACTCTGAATAATTCATCTTGTTTTCAAGAAACTACTATGTTTTGTACAGAGAAACTTAAATTGCAGGTGTACAATGAGCTGAATTATCAGCTACATTAGCATATTTTAAATCCAAAATATATTGCTTTAACTCTGTGACGTTAAAGGTGACTGAAATATTTAATTAGGCATTTCTAGTTGTTTTGCTGTTATATTAATTCAGTGACTTTAGGAATGACACTAGACTTTTTAAGAAAGCAGTGTGGTTGAGTATGCATAATGTAAAAAATAATATAGAATGACTGCTTTTGGATCAAATTAATGTAAAAGTAATAAAAAATGTACATAAGTTGTTAACCTTTCTGTTAACTTTAATTGGACTATTACACTTACAGTCATAGAAGATTAATTGGCTAAATTCTCTATTAAACCTGAAATTAGTATTAGTTACGACAAAATTGTCTTTCCTGAATAGGAATGGATAAAATTTCTTCATCGGTTGTATTAAACTCATAATTTATTTTAAAAATTCTTGGCAGGTGTTGAGTATTTTGCATAAAATTCACATAATCAGTTGTGTTACCTTAAAAAAACTTTCCCTCTAATTGTTTCTTTTCTTTACCATTATTTTCGTTTTAAAATTCAGAAAGGAGTGGGTTTGGTGGTGGTGTTTTGCTTTGTTTTTCAAAACATTGAGATCTAGATTTAATGTATTTTTAATGAGTATGTTATTATTCTGTCGTCCATTCCATAATTTTATCTAAAGTGATTGGCACTATCACTGTATCCTATTGTTCATTCAGAGCACATGCAAATACACCTGAGTATGCTTAATTGCATTTTTTCCTGTCAAGTCTTTAATTTTCTCACAGGCCGTTTCAGGTGATAGGTTTAGGAAAAGCCAGAATATCTTAATCTTCTACTGGGCATACATATTTATTGCTGTCTACTAGTAGTTGGAGTCCACGCAGTATATCAGTTTTGCTAGAAGACAATAAAGTGCTACTTGGAGCTCTGCTGGCATGAGTTTTAAAAACAGGCAGATCTTAGTTCTAACCATACCTATTGTGACCAGGATGTTTCTAGTGTGTGTAACAAAACTGTACAGTGGCCACCAGAGCCTGATATAATTGCATATTGTGTGGCCTCAATTCTAGTACGATCCTATAAAGCAAATTTGCAGTTCAATACTTGTTACAGCTCTGCACTTCCCAGGTCTGCATCTTCTGTTCTTCCTGAAATGTATTATTAGAGTCAGTTTCTTCATATGTAAGTTGCTCAACCCTGGCAGTGCTGGTTGGTGCCATTATGTCTACTAGATGCCAAAGGCAGAAGCCAGCTGTTCCTGCCTCTTAACAGAGCTCGCCACCTGCTCCGTCTCTTCCAGTTGAGCTTATTTCATGTTATTAAACTGTCTTATAGGGCCATGGAGTCCTTCATGACTCAGTCTTCCCTATCGTAAAAGCTGTGGTTACAGATCAAAGGTAATCGTGGCAATCAACTCATTCATAACATGTAGATTTGAAGATTTTGGTTGTAGTAATGGAGACTTACAGCATGCTTAGACACCTGCAGCTTTCCTACACAGTGAGATTCATGGAAATATATAGTTCCAGTTCACTATTTTCTACAGTGAACTCACACTGAGCAGAGCAGATGGGTTTCACATTGCTTCATGAGATTTTGCCCTTGCTGTCTGAGTAGCTGCATTCCTCTCTGCAACTTTGACTCAATGATAACTTAATTTATTAAAACAATGAAAATATCAACTAACAGGGGAGACTTGTCTCGGCTTGAGACTGAACCTTCACCAAAGTCAAAATCACACAGTAATAACACATTTCACAGATGCTGAGATTAATACAAAACCTAATTTATTGCCCAAGTTTTTCTTCAAGATTTCTTTCCCAGACACACAGTGTTATGGGTTGAGAAGACAGTTCCACATAAATTTAATATTACCTAGCACTTTTCCATATAAACATTAGTCTAATTATTTAGGATTTTAGTTTAAAAAAAAAAATTATCTGGAGGCTGATTTTCCTTGGTTATTTGCTGTCTTCGCTCAGGTTGTTTCTTTTTTTTAAATTGCTTTAAAAAAAAAAGGAAAAAAAATTGGGAAGAAATAATTCTTCTAATGTTCTTGAAATGCATCTAAAGGTGGCACTGTCATAAGCTGTTGAACAGGAGAGGTGCCTGAGGACTGGAGGAAAGCCAGTGTCACTCCCGTCTTCAAGAAGGGCAAGAAGGAGGACCCAGGAAGCTACAGGCCAGTCAGCCTCACCTCCATCCCTGGTAAGGTGATAGAACAGCTCATTCTGGATGTTATCTCTAAGCATGTGGAGGAAAAGAAGGTTATCATCAGGAGTAGTCAACATGGATTCACCAAGGGGAAATCATGCTTGACCAATCTGATAGCCTTCTGTGATGGCATGACTGGCTGGGTGGATGAGGGGAGAGCAGTGGATGTTGTCTACCTTGACTTCAGCAAGGCTTTTGACATGTCTCCCATGACATCCTCATAGGTGAGCTCAGGAAGTGTGGGTTAGACGAGTGGACGGTGAGGTGGATTGAGAACTGACTGAATGGCAGAGCTCAGAGGGTGGTGATCAGTGGCACAGAGTTTAGCTGGAGGTCTGTAGCTAGTGGCGTTCCCCAGGGGTCAGTAGTGGGTCCAGTCTTGTTCAATTTATTCATCAATGACTTGGATTCACGGAGTGTACCCTCAGCAAATTTGCCAATGATACAAAACTGGGAGGAGTGGCTGATACACCAGAAGGCCGTGCTGCCATTCAGCAAGACCTGGACAGGTTAGAGTGTTGGGTGGAGAGGAACCTCATGAGGTTCAATGCAGGCAAGTGTGGGGTCCTGCACCTGGGGAGGAACAACCCCATCCACCAGTACAGGTTAGGGGTTGACCTCCTGGAAAGCAGCTCTGTGGAGAAGGACCTGGGAGTCCTGGTAGATGACAAGTTCACCATGAGCCAGCAATGTGCCCTTGCAGCCAGGAAGGTCAATGGCAGCCTGGGGTGCATCAAGAAGAGTGTGGCCAACAGGTCGAGGGAGGTTCTCCTCCCTCTCTACCCTGACCAAGTGAGGCCCCAACTGGAGTCCTGCGTTCAGTTCTGGGCTCCCCCATTCAAGAAAGACAAGGAACTACTGGAGCGAGTCCAGCAGAGGGCTACAAAGATGATTAAGGGACTGGAGCATCTTTCCTCTGGGGAAAAGGCTGAGGGAGCTGGGGCCGTTCAGCCTGAGGAAGAGAAGACTGAGAGGGGACCTTGTCAATGCTTATAAATATCTCAAGGGCGGGTGTCAGGAGGATGGGGCCAGACTCTGTTCAGTGGTGCCCAGTGACAGGACAAGGGGCAACAGGCACAAACTGGAACACAGGAAGTTCCGCCTGAACATCAGGAAAAACTTCTTTACTGTGAGAGTGACCGAGCCCTGGCACAGGCTGCCCAGGGAGGGTGTGGAGTCTCCTTCTCTGGAGATATTCAAAACCCGCCTGGATGTGGTCCTGTGCAACCTGCTGTAGGTGACCCTGCTTTAACACGGGGGTTGGACTAGATGATCTCCAGAGGTCCCTTCCAACCCCCACCATTCTGTGATTCTGTGAAAAACTATTGTTGGCACATGAGGATAGAGCTGGTTTTGAAGCCTGGTTAGGCATTTTTCAACTAAACATTTTTCAAAGCTAATACTTTCTCTCTCAAAAAAAAAAGATTAATTTTGGTTTTCTCTGACAAATTTTGTCAACTAGTTTCATGCTGGAATCGCTGATCAAAGTCTGAGGGGCATCCCACTCCTAAATAACTGGTACGTTGTTGCCATACTGACATACAGAAAGCCTGAGTTACCTGTCAAAGGTTTTTACTCTTCTTTCCCTCAGATGGTAGAACCACGTCCCTATGCTTCCTAAATCTTCTTTACCTATTACAGGAATGTTTACTGGAGACCAGAATGAGATAATGAATTATTGTCAGATATTTGCCATTTTGTGGTACTGCAAGTTTTCAAAAGGTCTCATGATCTTACCTAGAGAAAATATGAAGTATTACTAACCATGCATAACAGTACTAAGGAATACAGGTTCAGAAGTAAGAAGTCTGCACTCTACCCATGGAAAAAGGAAAAAAAGCAAACAAACAAAACCCCAAATCATTCCTCTGCTAACAGCGGTAGTGTTAGATGTCTATTTGGACCATTAAGTATCAATTTACTTTTATTTCTTATTTAACATTGTACTTAATGCTTTGAAGAGTGATTTTTTTTTTGCCACTCTGATTTGAGCTTTTTAATGCTTACTTACTTATATCCTTTATTTTTTTCCCACTGAAATATCGCATACAATGAGTTGTCTGGTCTCTACAGCTTTTCAATAAGCTGTACTAAGAAACTTGACTTCTCTGGTGTTAAGTGAAGGAAAAGGATTTGACAGGTTTAGATATGAAATGAATAGTGACTTTCCTCTGAAAATATGTCAAATTAAAGCAGGTGGGGTGAGGAAAACAGCTACAATATGTCAACTTTTACAGGCTTTGATTTATTTTTAATGATGCAGTGCACTTTAGGAAGCCTGAAGATATGCTCATTCACAGCCCAGGGCTCATGGTGTGCTGTATTGTTCAGGTACTTCTTCCAAGTTGGGTGCAAGATGGGATCATGACCTAGAACTCCTGTAAATAGCAATTACCTCTTTGGAAAGAGAATGATTAAAGTTTAGTTGAATGTCAGCAAACTATTCACTCCTCTCTCTTCCTGCCTTCTGTGACTTATTTATACTTCTTAACCACACATCCTCCCAAAGTTTTTCTCTTGCCAGCTCTCATTATTTATTTATTTATTTATTTATTTATTTATTTATGATGGGTCACATAGGATAACGTGAAAGCATAAGATCTTAATAAATTATCATATGACAAACTGGTAATTTCAGGTTCAAATGGAAAAAGAAATGAAGTTTGCTGAATACAAAAGTTTAAATACTTAATCAGAATTGTTTCAGGAAAAAACAGGATGCAAAATATGATGGATCCACAAAACAGGGTTCAAAATGAGAACACAGATAATTCAGCCAGGAAAATCATGGATTTTTTTTGAGAAAATGATTGCAGCAAACCTTCTCTATCTCAATTTCATGAAAGAATTTGGTACTGAAGATGTAAATTGGACAAGAACCTGGCTAAAGGGCAGATAACAGTTGACTACACCAAAAGGAGAGAATAAAGTAAGGAAATCATTCTTCAGTATCACCACAAATGAAATGTCTCTATATCGATATTTTGAAATATTTTCATTAATGACCTCAACATAAAAGTTAGAGGGCTATGGTGAAATTTGTTGAAGACCCAAAGCTAGAAGGCCTCAGTATTAAGAACAAACTGTGCCACCTTGAAAATTTCAGTTATGAACGAAATAAAATTGAGCATTTCCAGGTTCAAAAATATGTGCCTGAAGGCTGAAATAATATTTCTGTTATAAAGTGACAGATCAAAGGAGGACCCTTTGTACCTATTGACATGTGATTGAGCAGTGATCAGAATATCTCCCTGAAAATACCTCCCTGGAACCAAGGTAAAGAGCTCCACAGACAGTAAAACAGAATCTCACTTACAGTACAAATAAGTCTACTTTTCTTTCTTTTATTTGCTATTGTCTCTTTCTCTAAAGAGGTTTTTTACTCCCTGGGAGTTACAAAATCAAATCAAGCAACTTCTGAAATTCCTGTATCCTCATACCTGTAGCGCATGAGGGAGGACCCCAGTCTGAGAGGCCAATTGCCAAGCTCCAAGGGGAGTAATTTGCTAGAAAGTAAGTTGCAAAGTTACCATGTGCATGACTGTCAAGAGTATATGACAGAAGGCTGTCTTGGGGTGCCAAGTGCAGCCTCAGACTGTTACGGGAATGGAGAAGGAAAGGGGAAGTATATAAATCCATGCTATTTTAGGAAGTACCTAAAATGGCAGACATGTGCATGGAGGAGATGGAAAGAAAGTGAATAAATCCATACAGGCAAAGAAAGTCTCAAAGTATGCACTTCTTCTTTCAAGATTTTTTGGAGGAAAGCTTTAGAAATGCTAACTAAATGAACTGTCCACTGAAATGATGACTGGACAACAGCAGTCCTTGTGGAGGCAGACACTGCTGACTATGGTCTGGAAAAATAGCTTAACATCTGTAGACTAATTAAATTGCTTAGAATCTTAAAAGATTAACATATGTTAAGACACATAGTATTAGTGAGATATGATAGATAATGCCCAGCCGTTCTCTAGGTAGCATTGTGAGGGTTACCATATTTTATTTGGAGTATTACAAGTCAATGTATATAAGAAGCTTAAATAAACATGAGATTGAAAACAAGAGTAAAACCAGCTGTTGTGTTAGTGTTACATGAACACCTCTGAGACCATCATCCCCTATTGAATCAGCTTCTGCTCTTACTTTAGTGCTGCATTCTTATGTGTTCCTGTCTAAAAAGACCTCATGTTTAAAGATATACGTGAGAACAGTTTTAATATCTTGAATGGAGGAGTACAGAGCACAAGTCCTATGGGGAGCAGCTGAGGGAACTGGGGGTGTTTAGCTCAGAGAAAAGGAGGCTGAGGGGAGACCTTATCACTCTCTACAACTCCCTGAAAGGAGGTTGTAGCGAGGTGGGGGTTGGTCTCTTCTCCCAAGTAACAGGCGATAGGACAAGAGGAAGTGACCTCAAATTGTACCAGGGGAGGTTTAGATTGGATATTCAGAAAAATTTCTTCACTGAAAGGGTTGTCGAGCATTGGAACAGGCTGCCCAGGGAAGTGGTTGAGTCCCCATCTCTGGAGGTATTTAAAAGACGTGTAGATGCGGAGCTTAGGGACATGGTTTATCAGTGGACTTAGCAGTGTTAGGTTAACGGTTGGACTCGATGATCTTAAAGGTCTCTTCCAAACTAAATGATTCTGTGATTCTATAATTTATGATCTATTAGGCAGAAGAAATGTGGCAAAATACTGTATACCTTCAGGAACAATGAACTTGCTCAAATAGCAAAGCATCTTAACTGCGTGCAGGTCAAATTCAGTATGTCCAAATAAAGGCCTTTTGTCCGCCTCTCAGCTATGATTTGCAATAAGGAAGAAAATAGACCATTTGGGCAAGTGAGCTGTTTAACTCTGCTTCAACAGAAGCTACTATTTTCAATAATCACAGCTTGGAGCTGCACATATTACTTGGATGTTCGCTATGGTCTGTCTGAAGAATAAAAGCTGAGTCAGTGAAAAGCTATTGATAAAAAAAACCAACCCATACTACCTCCAATAAAGTTGTTGGTTGTTTTCCCTACAGGAAAAGGGCAATTTAAAATAATAAAGAAACTCTATTTTTAGATTCCGTGAAGAAGGAGATGCTACTTACCAAAATAGTGAGTCAAATCACTGATAACTGAATCGGGGAAAAAAATTGGTTTTTGAAGCGTGGAGTTCTACTCCAGAGCAACCTAGATATTGTAGAGTATATAGAAGCAATTTGATAATGGAAGTAAATTGCCCAAAACTGCTACGCCAGGCTAAACAACCACCCCTACTGCCAAACTAATTCTGGTACTTGCCACTCATGTAACACTAGGAATTGCAGGACTGTTTTTCATTCCTGCTGGCAAGTTATGTACTTTTGCTGTTAAGAATGAATGGATGATACTGAAATCTCTAAAATACATTTGTTCTGGGTGACAGTGTTTTGGGGTTTATTTTCTTCTTCCTTTCTTTTTAACTTTATTGTCTGTTCTTTTAAAGGGAGGAGTAACTGGGTGAGGTGGATGGCTTGGTGAAGGAGAAGACTTGTCCTTCTCTGGTGGGCAGCCGACCAGGCTGAAGAAACTCAGAGATGTGGCAAGGAGGAAATTCACAGCATGGAGCTGCGAACTCGCAGCTCAAGCGGAGGGTCTGACAGAACGCAGCGTGAAGGAAGGAGCAGTCAGCCTCAGAGCTGATGGAAAGAGCTGTCTGAGGGATAACAGAGGATACACCACAACTGAGTTCAGCTCAGAAAGTAACACAGGTAACGTAAAACTAAGCCTGGAAGCAAGGATCTGCCTGCAAGGGCCCAATTGGCAGGGGAGCAGGTAAAAATCTTCTCTATTTCTGTTCTGGCAGACTTGTTAACTTCAACTTTTCTGGGTTTATTTCTTGATTTTTCCTGTTTTGTTTTTGCATTTTATTTTATTTTACTCTACACTGTTTTTTTTTTTTTTTTTTAATTTTAATTCAGAAGCATTCCATTGTTCTTTAAGGAATGCAGAATTAGGAAAAGGTCTAGACAGATTTACCTCAGAGTTGTAGCTGACTCAGCATCCCATTCACTAGGGTTAATGACCTTTGATTAACACAATTTGCCTGGCAGCCAAATCTGCTCAGCATGAATATCAGTCTTCACTGAAACGTTAGTGGGCAATTAATATTGTCGCTGCAGCCCAGATACAAAAGTGCACAGAAGCACGATGCACCAAGGGCCTTCACAGCAGGAGACCAATACCGTAGTGTGAATGATTAAAAAATTACTTTGATGAGCTATAAGAATGAATTAGTGCCAAACTCAACTAATGACATGAAAGAAGACTCAAGAAGCGTGTGAATTCCTGGCTTCCACAACTTGCCATATGCGGGTTTGTATGCGGTGGAGCCAAGGAGTTAGGTTCTGAAACAGCAGATTTGTTTATCAGATGTGGTGTCTGCACGTTCCTGTGAATAAGGGTCACTTCATATACAGAGTATATGATTATATAAAACCAGCTGTGATGCTACACTGGGCCCCAACTTAATTTCGTGCTTCGCCACAAACTTCCTTTGTGGCTTTGAGTAGGTGATATTAAGCCCATGTATTGAAAGATATCTGGATGCCTGCCTGCACTTGAATTCATTAGGATCTAGTCACCTAATTTTGCATTTCAACTTTTTTTTTTTTTACTGCCTAGGATTTATGTCTTGTTTCATAGAAAATTTATAATTCTTTTTCTAGATTACTTGTGAATGTAACAGTATGTTGTCAAATGAATAGTCCAAAGCATCCATTCAAACAAAATAACTTAGAGCATCATAGAAATTTGTAGTTCCTTTTCGCTTTGTACAGTCATTTGCCCAATGATTAATTGTACAGACTGAATACAGAGTTAGAAGCAATTCTCAGCTAAAGTTGCCTTTAGTTGTTCACAGGGAGAAAAAAATATTCAAAATTATTCACACTTTTAAAACCAAGTAAGTAGATCTGTAAATTTACCTGCAGATGATTTGAAATCAGAATATTAACAAAATATTGCAAGCAAGTTACCCCACTGACTTTATGAGATGCCTTAGGAAAGAAGAAAGTTTTATTTGATGCACTTTTATTTCCAAAATTTTCATGAGTTTTGGCTCTTGCCATTTTTACATTTCCATTTTTAAATTTAGTTTCAAAATAATAATTTTCTTTTTCTTTCCAAAATTGTCTTCACCTGGTAAGTTTTGTTGTGCAATTGTATGTCTATTTTTGACTAGTTCAATGATGAAATATTTTTTGGTTTTGGATTCACTGTTTTGTAATAATTTAACGTTATCTTGGACTTATTCAAAGCAGCTGATTCTCAGCAATGAAAAGAAGAGAAACTGAGATCTTACAAAATTATTTATTTTTTTAACAGTGGCACTTTTTGACCAACTGCTTGGCTTATATTATTAAGCCATTTCCTTGGTACTACTGTCATGATATCAGGTGTCTCTTTCCAGCATTAAAAAATGCGTTACTTTGTAATTGTGCCTGTAGAAGTGAGAAGACCCTGCAATTCCAGAGGTAACCAGAAGCCTATTGTATTTAACCATTAGTCTCAGCTATCTTGGAAAGACAAAAGGGGGTGGGAAAGGCAAAAAAAAGATATTGTCTTTCCCTTTGTATCCTTGTGCTTTAAACTGAAGGTGTGTTGTTCCCTGTGTTGTACTGTCACCTTTAGGCGAATAGTTTCGGTTTTTGATTTTCTGAAGGAATTTCGAATTGCTTAGGCAAATGCGCCAGCAACATCTGGTTGACAGAAAGCAAAAGCTTTCGAGATCTATTTTTAAGAAAGATCCAGAACTGTATTTATTAGAAATTGCATTTTCTACGTTTAAATAGTAACAGAGCATTTTAGAGCAAGTGTGGTACTTCTTAAATGATAATTCTTTGGCTTTGAAATCTGTTAATGGGTGTGATTGTAACAAACTGAAGCACTACAGAGATATATGGGATAAACCATTGTTTATGTTAGGCATTGAATCTCAGGCTCAAGAGGCTGTATTACTACTGTAATCAATAACATGTCATAGAAGTTTCTACATTTTATAACTATTCATTACTCTTCTTGCTACTGACAGCATGGTAATGTTTCTTGCTGATGTTATCTTTACATGTTTTCTTTTGTCTAACTGTAACAGAAACTATGATCCTCAGCTGATAGATGATTCACTGTCTGCTCAGTTAGGGCTAAAAGCTGAGTCCAACTATCATATCTTCACTGAAATCCAGTATGTAATAAACATTAATCTGACTGAAGTCTTTTACATTCTCTGGATAGCACTATATAGCTAATTTTGTGAAAGACAAGCTATGAGCTCAAAGTTTTTTATATATATATATATGTATAACTTCTCTGTTTAAGAACAGAAGTCTTAAAAGGATAATGGAGCTGGTTTTATTGCCTTGAGTAGACTGTCATTTTTATATGATAAATTTTCTTTGTCAGGTTAGATTACTTTGTTGTTTTGACCTGGAACTAAGACATTTTAAACAATTCCTACCTATTTTTCTCTTCTCTTTCTCTGCTAAACTTGAACCACAGAGTCCATTCAGGAATAATATTTTTTTCTATCTTCTTGATCTTTTACCCTTCTTTCAAATCTCTTCAATCTGATCCCCACTTTCTTCTGTGCCTGTCTAAAATTTTTAATTTTACTTCATTTTTAAAATTCTCTTGCCATTATTGCTTGCCATTCTTTATGAAACCACTCATGTTACGTTGATTTCTTGTAGAATTTGTCTAATTCAATGCCATGGATGACATTATCCGAGTAAATTTCAGTCCTTACATTGACAATTTTAAGTTAAAGAACAATGAATAGCCCTAAAAACTGTAGCTAGAATTTTATCACCTTCTTGGAAGCCACTGAGGCAGTATCATCTTAAAAGTGATATGACTATTTCATGTACATCATTAAGAAGCTTTAAGATTCCTTGAGCAGATATTCTCATAATCATCAAGACCAAGCTGAGTAGTATTACTAATTCTGTAGACACCTCATTTAGCTTTTAGTTTGTAAAAGAAATAAATGGACAAACTTTTTTTTTCGGTATGAACCAATGTGCATTCTTCAGATCACTGTTATCTCTTAAATATTCCTGAGGTAATCACTGTGGGTTTTTTATAAACTTTTGGTTTCATTTTTTGTTCTTCCTTCCCAATTCTGCAAAGCCTACATTGGTTTGTTCTGTGTTTCTCTGTGATGTATTGTTTGATACCGTACTTTGTTTTGCAGACCAGCAATCCATGTACCTGTAGCACAGGTTATTTACAGACACTGACCAACAAGTCTCAGAAATATTGGTGCTTTATTCAGCCAACAATGTGTAACACTGAACCCATATCGTAAGCAATAACTGAAGTGTTGACATCAGTCCTTCAATTTGTCATCATTTGTCCATTGTCACCTTGAGCTCTTGGGATGACTGAAGTAATAAATGAGTTGTCTCTTCTCAAGCTGATTTTGTTCCTTAGCAGAGAACTGGTCCTTTAGCCCCATTTAAAACATCTTGATCTGGTGCCAAGCTAAGGTTTAAGTACTCAGTTTTGCTCTTGGCAGATTCTTTTGGCTCTTTTGTTCAAAGGCTAATCCAGATCTCTGTAACTTAATTTTGACTGATGTGTCTGCACCATATTTTTCAGTGAATCCCACATATTTATCCCATTGAAGTTCTGAATGAAAGAACTTATTCCCATAGCAAAAGAAAAACTTAAAATTAGTGCAAAATCATGTGTCAGTTTTATCAGATGGTCAGTAGAACTATTCACCTGTAGGAAAGAATGACCCCCCTCTTGCTGCTTTTGGAAAAGCATGGCTCTTGGCAGAACTGAGTACCACCAAGTCTGGCTGTGACACCCTTTGGGTCTAAAAAAAAATGGTTGTCTAGTTCTTGCTGCATCCAGCTTGGAGGTGAGAGAACAGGCTCATATCCTTCCAAGACCATCATGTTTGGAAGGTCGTGAAGACCAGAGGAGGTCTGCAATGCCTGAAGACAGGCAAATGATTTACTCATCTTCAAAAAGAGACAAAAAAACAAGCCAGAGAAATTCGGATTGGACAGATTCACTTTGGGTCTTGGGAAAATCATGGAGTGAGTCCTTTTGAAACACATTTCTGGACATGTGGAGGAGAAGAGGGTGACTGGGAACAGCCAGCATATGTTTACCAAGGGTGAATCATATCTGACAAACCTGACTGTCTTCTAGATAGTCTTGTATCCAAGTTAGGACATTATGGTCTGGAGGAGTGGACAACTGGTTAAAAGCTAGTTGGATGGTCAGCCCCAAAGGGTCATGGTTAATGGGTCATGCTTTACCTAGAGGTCCGTAGAAGGGGAGGACTGTAGGGGTCTGTACTGGGACCTGTCCTTATTAACTTTTTTATTGTTTAACACCTGAAATGGAGAAGGTAACAGAGCACACACTCATCAAGTGTGCAGATGAGACCAAATTGGGGAGATAACTCGATATGCTTCAGGATAGGATCTCATCCAGAAGGACCTGGATAAGCTAGAGGAGTGGGCCAACAGGGACCTTGTGAAACTGAGCAAGGACAAATGCCAAGTGCTGCTCCTGGGACAGAGGAACCCCTACAATGGCACAGGCCGGGGACAGACAGGCTGGGAGCAGCCCTGCAGGAAAGACCCTGGGATTTGGTGGGCACTGAGCACCGGAGTCAGCAAAGGTGGCCAATGGCTTTGGCTTGAAAAGGAGCATGGCGAGGACCTACAGGTAGTGATTATCTCCTTCTGCTCAGCACTCATTAGACCATAACTGCAGTATTGTCTCCCTCATGGGGAGAGGCTGAGGGACAGAGTTTACTTCAGCCTGGAGGAGGGGGCACCTAACAGCAGCCCGCCAGTGCCTGTGGGGAGGTTATATGAACTGGAGTCAAAGGCAGCCAAGTGGTATGCTGCCATTGATATGGCTACTGTGTTTTTCTCAATCCCTTTGGTAGCAGAATGCAGGCCACAGTTTGATTTCACTTGGAAGGGTGTCCAGTACACCTGGAATCGACTGTCCCAGGAGTAGAAACAGAGCCCTACTATTTGCCATGGACTGATCCAGGCTGCACTGGAAAACGGTGCAGCTCCGGAACACCTGCAATACATTGATGGCATCATTGTGTGGGGCAACACAGTAGAAGAAGGTTTTGAGAAAGGTTTTTTGAATAGTCCAAATCCTTTTGAAAGACCTTTTTGCCATAAAACAAAATAAGGTCAAAGGACCTGCACAGGAGATCCAGTTTCTAGGAATAAAATAGCAAGATGGACGTCATCAGATCCCAATGGATGTGATTAACAAAATAGCAGCTATGTCTCCATCAACTAGCAAAAAGGAAACACAAGCTTTCTTAGGCATTATGGGTTTCTGGAGATCGCATATTCCAAACTACAGTCTGATTGTAAACCCTCTCTATCAAGTGACCTGGAAGAAGAAAGATTTCAAATGGAGCCCTGAGCAATGACAAGCCTTTGAACAAATTAGACAGGAGATAGTTCATGCAGTAACCCTTGGGTCAGTCTGGGCAGGGCAAGATGTAAAAAATGTGCTCTACACTGCAGCCAGGGAGAATGGCCCTACCTGGAGCCTCTGGCAGAAAGCACCAGGGGAGACTCGAGGTCAACCCCTGGGGTTTTGGAGTCAGGGATATAGAGGATCCAAGGCTCGCCATACTCCAACTGAAAAAGAGATCCTGGCAGCATATGAAGGGGTTTAAGCTGCTTTGGAGGTGGTTGGTACTGAAGCACAGCTCCTCCTGGCACCCTGACTGCTGGTGCTGGGCTGGATGTTCAAAGGGAGAGTCCCCTCTACACATCAGCCAACTGTTGCTACGTGGAGTTAGTGGGTTGCACTGATCACACAGTGGGCTTGAATAAGAAACCCCAGTTGCCCAGGAAACTTGGAAGTGATCATGGACTGGCCAGAAGGCAAAGATTTTGCAATGTTGACAGAGGAAGAGGTGACATGTGGTGAAGAGACCCCACCATATAATACAGTACCAGAAAATGAGAAGTAATATGCCCTGTTCACTGATGGGTCCTGTCATACTGTGGGAAAACATCAGAGGTGGAAGGTTGCTGTATGGAGTCCTGTACGACAAGTTGCAGAAATTGACGAAGGAGAAGGAGAATCGAGTCAGTTTGCAGAGGTGAAAGCCATCTGGCTGGCTTTAGGTATTGCTGGACGAGACAAGTGGCCAGTGCTCTGTCTCTGTACTGACTCATGGATGGTGGCAAATGCCCTGTGGGGGTGGTTACAGTGCAGAGGTAAACCCATCTGGGCTGCTGAATTATGGCAAGATATTGCTACCCAGGTAGAGAACCTGGTTGTAAAAGTACATCATGTAGATGCTCACGTACTCAAGAGCTGGGCCACTGAAGAACATCAAAACAACCAGCAGGTGGATCAGGCTGCTAGGATTGAAGTGGCTCAAGTAGATCTGGACTGGCAATGTAAGGGTGAATTATTTAGAGCTCAGCGGGCCCATGACACCTCAGGCCACCAAGGAGGGGATGCAGCATACAGATGGGCTCAGGATTGCAGGGTGGACTTGACCATGGACACTATTGCACAGGTTATCCATGAATGTGAAACATGCACTGTGATCAAACAAGCCAAGCAGTTAAAGCCTCTATGGTATAGAGGACAATGGCTAAAATATAAATATGGGAAGGCATGGCAGATTGATTATATCACACTCCCACAGACCCGCCAAGGCAAGCACCACGTGCTTACAATGGTGGAAACAACCACTGAATGGCTGGAAACATATGCCATGCCCCATGCCACCACTCGGACTGGGCCTTGAGAAGCAAGTCTTGTGGCAACATGGCACCCCAGAAAGAATCGAGTCAGACAACAGGGATCATTTCCAAAACAACCTCATGGACACCTAGGCCAAAAAGCATGGCATTGAGTGGGTCTATCACATTCCCTATCATGCACCAGCCTCTGGGAAAATGGAACGATACAATGGACTGTTAAAAACTACACTGAAAGCAATGGGAGAGTGGGACCTTCAAACATTGGGATAAACATTTAGCAAAAGCCACCTGGTTAGTCAATACTAGGGGATGCACCAATCCAGCTGGCCCTACCCCATCAAAACTTTTACATAGTGTAGAAGGACATAAAGTCGCTGTGGTGCATATAAAAAAAAAAATGCTGGGGAAGAGAGTCAGGGTTATTCCTGCCTTGGGCAAAGGCAAACCTATCTGTGGGATTACTTTTGCTAAAGGACCTGGGTGCACTTGGTGGGTGATGCGGGAGGACAGGAAAGTCTGACGTGTACCTCGAGGAGATTTGATTTTAGACGAAAATAGCCAATAATTTGAGCTGTATGATGTTAATCACTATAATATATGTCATCATTTCTAGAGTTGTTATATGTCATATCAAAGGTATTACAGTAAGAATCACTGGGATCAATGAAGAACGAACTTTGATGAAACCGAGCAAAGTGCAGCGGTTATGGAATCAGAACTGGCTTCAGCAACCGGCTCCCATTTGAGATTGACATCTTCAACCCGCAGCCATGCCAGATACACCAGCTATAAGTTCCAGATACAGCATGCAACAATTCAGCACTACACACCATCTCTCCTGCCCTGAAAGACTGTTAAGACAAATGGAGCCCAAAATCATGGACTAAATGAACTCAATAGGCATTTTGGAGGGATGGTCCATAGACTAAGGGAATGATATCTGTGTGTATATATTAGAGACAGAAAAAGTGACAGTGATTAATTGGAAAGCGTGGGACCTGAGCATGATGTAAATGGTATGGAATAAGGCGTGGCTACTCTCCTGATTTCGGCTGGGATGGAGATAATTTTCTTCCCAGTAGCTACTGTGTTTTGGATTTAGTATGGGATTTGGTATGTGAAGAATGTTGATAATACACTGATGTTATTAGTTGTTGCTAAGACATCAAGGATGTTTTTCAGCTTCCCAGGTTTCACTAATGTGCAGGTGCAAAAAGCTGGGAAGGGTATAGCCAGTACAGTTGACCCAAATTGACCAAAGGAAGTATTCCATACCATAGAAGTCGTGCCTAGTATATAAGTGGGGGTCCACGGGTGGGCTGGGTATTTTTGTTCCCTCTCTCTCTCTTTCTCCCTCTCTTGCTCTCGGGAACTTGGGGTTCCGAGATCACTGCTTGGGCTTGGTCTGAGATTGCTCTCGATTTCGCTTTGTGGTTGCAGGTTGGTACAGGCTATATTGGTCGTCAGGAGGTGAGAAATTGCACATCGTTCATTTTGTATATTATATTATAATTATTTTTATTATCATTGTCATTATTAATTTATTAATATTATTATTATTATTATCATCTTTTTCCTTTGCTGTCCTAGTAAACTGTCTTTATCTCAATCCATGAGTTTTCCTTTCTTTCTGATTCTCCTCGCCATCCTACTGCGGGGGAGGCGGGAGGAGTGAGCGAGTGGCTGCGTGGTACTTAGCTGCTTGCTGAGGTTAAACCACGACAAAGAGGATGGAGCCAGGCTCTTCACAGCTGTGTGCGATGAGAGGATAAGGGGCAACTTGAAAAAGTTGAAATAAGAGAGGTTTAGACTGCATATGAGGAACAACTTTTTCCCCATGAGGACAGACCAGCAGTAAGACAAGCTGACTAGAGAGACTGTGCAGTCTCTGTCCTTGGAGATTTTCAAGGTCTGACTGGACAAAGTCCTGAGTAACCAGGTCTGACTTTAGAGGTGGCTCTGCTATGAGCAGGAGGCTGAACTTGGCAACATTCTGAGGTCCCTTCCAACTTGTCTGTGTTTCCGCAAATCACTTTTTAAATATTTTTTTCTTATTCTCTCTGCATTCTTTAAACATTTTTTCTATTTCCACCATTATTTTACTTCCACTAACTTTGATTTTCTAGAAGAAAAATGGTGTGTAGATTTTCAGTGAGGTAAGGTTGTGTTTATAACATGATGTAAAACTAGAATGGATTATTGTGATTAGATTTTTGTCTGACTTGCCTCTTGCATAATAAAGACAAAAGATTTCCCTTGGATTTTAAACTTTCATCATCTCCTTTTGTGTGCAGCTCTTCCTCCTTTTTCTTTGTAATAAATACACATTTTAGAAAGAAAACAGGAGAATGATGACCCAATCTTGCTAAAGGTACCTTGTGGATGTTCTAATGGATTTGCTAAGTAGGTTTCTGGTAATCACAGAATCACAGAACGGCAGGGGTTGGAAGGGACCTCTGGAGATCATCTAGTCCAAACCCCCTGCCAGAGCAGGGTCACCTAGAGCAGGCTGCACAGGACTGCGTCCAGGCGGGTTTTGAATATCTCCAGAGAAGGAGACTCCACACCCTCCCTGGGCAGCCTGTGCCAGGGCTCGGTCACCCTCACAGTGAAGAAGTTTTTCCTGATGTTCAGGCAGAACTTCCCGTGTTCCAGTTTGTGCCCGTTGCCCCTTGTCCTGTCACTGGGCACCACTGAACAGAGTCTGGCCCCATCCTCTTATCACCCACCCTTGAGATATTTATAAGCGTTGATGAGGTCCCCTCTCAGTCTTCTCTTCCTCAGGCTGAACAGCCCCAGCTCCCTCAGCCTTTCCCCACAGGAGAGATGCTCCAGTCCCTTAATCATCTTTGTAGCCCTCTGCTCGACTCTCTCCAGTAGTTCCTTGTCTTTCTTGAATGGGGGAGCCCAGAACTGGACACAGTCCTCCAGATGGGGCCTCACTTGGGCAGAGTAGAGAGGGAGGAGAACCTCCCTCGACCTGCTGGCTACACTCTTCTTGATGCACCCCAGGCTGCCATTGACCTTCCTGGCTGCAAGGGCACATTGCTGGCTCACGGTGAATTTGTCATCTACCCGGACTCCCAGGTCCTTCTCTGCAGAGCTGCTTTCCAGGAGGTCAACCCCTAACCTGTACCGGTGGATGGGGTTGTTCCTCCCCAGGTGCAGGACCCCGCACTTGCCCATGTTGAACCTCATGAAGATCAGTACTAGCCATACAGATGCAAATCTGTTGTGCAGCTAAAGTAATTAGCCATGTTCTTATGTTGTATGGACACTCACAACAGAGTATTTAAAATGGAGATATATATATATTTATAAAAAATAATTTATTGGGATTTTGGAATAATGTGACAATTTCATGGGGAAACAGGATGGCCCATTGCTGTTCGGTAGCAACAGGAGTCTCCATTGTAAGAGCCCTTGTAGCAGCAGCATCTTTAGCTGAATCAGGTGAGACTCCCCAAACTGCCCTTCTGTTCAGTTCTAATATTCCAGCTGCCCACAGTTGTATGTGACCACCCCAGCAATACATGTAATTCATTGCTATTGATTATCTTAACCGCATACAAGAACTGACCCCTTCACCATTTCTGCAGGAACAGTTTCTCTTGACTATTTACAAATATCTTATTTATGTATAGTGTGACCATTTCTGCAGCAGGAACCACCCAGGGGAGGCTTTGGACACTCCATGCAGGATGTCAGTCAACATGTTTAAGCATACAAATCAGACGAGACACAGTAGGAGCTGCCTTGGGGAATTTCAAGAACTGTACAAAATTCCCATCTGAAGAGGTTCTGTAACAATCAGTCAAATACTTGATGCTGAAGGTTCAATCAATCATCTTGTTTCCAACTGATCTCAAACCTGTCCCTTATTTCATCTGTGCAGCTCCCAGATTGCCCGAGGACTTAATGACTTAAGTGCACTCACTGAGTGTGCTAACTAGCCCAGCCCTGATACCCAGTTACGAAGTTGTAACTAAAGAACAAGTATGATTTGCATACTTATAATTTAAGCTTGATGATAGCTGTTGCCACCCTTACTATATTAAGACATAAGAAGGGTACGATACTGAAGATCCAGTGCTACAGGGAAGAGGATTGTTTTGTCCTGTCTGCTGCTGAAGATTCGTTCCCAATTATTTCATGGATGCTGCAGATTTTGAAGTGAGGTGAGAGGGTGTGCCTTTCCACTCCTCTCCTTTCTGATATCAGAGTATATAAATAAGAAATGGTGTCCCAGCTTCTGCATCATGTATGCATGTTTTGCTGAATGAGTTCTTAACAATTTGTATGTTATAGTACAATAAATATAAGAAAGAAAACTTCTTATTGCTGCTCATTCAAGCACTTAGAATCCTCTTTGGAAGCAGTATTCTTTCAACCGATTCCAAAGAGATACCACATCATCGCTCAAAAACCCCACATTTTCTTCTGAAAACAGATAGTGATTATCATCTTACAAAGACCTAACTAGAGAGAAAGTCCACAGCATAAATAATGATGTTTTGAGTTTGAGATCACAACTTTCCCCATATTTCTGATGATATACCTCTTTAGCTGTAATATACCAAATGACTGCCTACTCTAGCTTTTGATTATTGTAGTTCCATAGAAACACCCATCTGGATGTATTTCTTTGTCTGTTTTTTCTAATCTTACGTATTTTGTGGTAGTAGATACATACTAATCTTCCCAAAAGTAGACCTGCTTTAATACACTAACGTTTGTATAGAGATTAATTTAAAGCTTTACATGTAAATATTTTAATTAGATTTTATTTTAGTTAAATACATTAATAATTTAATCTCATTCTCTTATATATTTAACACTAACTTAACCCCCAAAAACCTCTCCCAACTGTAACTGGGTGTGCATCTTTAAAAATGCAGCTATGTCCCTAGAACTATTTTCCATTTTCCTTTCATGCAATATGTGCATTCTGCTTTTGATAGCTTTTAGATATTCAGCACCAAGCATATGTTTGAAGAAAAGTTTACAAGACTATAAGGAAAAGAAGTCCATGCTACAGTTTTGTAAATTCTTGCTGGTTCTTTTTCTTTTTGATCTACATCATCATACCAATAGCACAGATTGCACCTTCATATTCTTCATATAGTGCAATGGTAAAGCTAATTTCTGCTGCTTCATTTGCATTTTTAAAATTTTGCTTTCCTGCTCTTTTAAAGTGAAATGTAAGTCAAGAACTCATAGCATAATTCTATCTTGAGAAGATTCTGTCTGTTCCCAAACACATTTTGGTATTTTTTTTTTTACTATTTTATCACTAAGTCCACTGCTCAGTTCAGTTATATGAAAAATAATGTACATCTGCTGTTTTTGTTGTTTTTCTACTATAAGCTGTCATTGTGAAAGGTCGTGTTGATTCACTCACATTACATGTAATTCCTGGAAAATCTTAGGATATCTAGAACCTAGACAGTGGCTTAAGACTTTGAATAAGACTTACAGGACAAAGAGGTATTGGTCGTGACTGCTCCCTCTCTGGGTGCACAAAACATTTACGCACAACTGATTTCAATTGTACTGGGATGTTTTTTCCCCTTGTTTGCAATTTTCAGAGCAATCACAACGGTTCTACTATTTTACATTTTTCTAAAAGCTGTATCACACAGTTTTCATGTTTTGTATGTATACTTTGGGAAGCTTGTTTAATTATTCTGGACCAAACTTTGTTACATGTGTGGAGAGCAGGTAGTTTTGCTGACTCCGGAAAAGATGGTGTCAATAAATAAGGAAAATGCAGGACTACAATCCCCTAGCCCTTGTTGCACAGATGAGCATATATTTTTATTTTCTGTGTTCACAGATCATCCAGGATGTTTGATGAAATAGTTTTACTCTGGTCTTGGTCTCCAGAGGTAAGTTATGAAATACTAAAACAACTTTTTTAGAATGGATTTAGGGGATGGCGGGTGTTCTTGCTTTCCCATTCCCATGGTGACCGTGTACAGTGCACAACAGAGAGCAAGTTCTGGCGCATTGTGGATTTCAGAGGCTGTTTCTGTCAGAGTATCTCTTGTCAGTCAGTTCCCTAGGACTGTACTAATATTAGTTCAAAGTAACTAGCTTTATCTTCTTGACTTAGTGGGATGATAGGAAAATGTTTCAAAAGAAGAAAGCAGTAATACAACAAAGGCAAACTGGCAGTGAGAGGGAGTCTATGAAAACAATGAGCCCTCCAAACTTAAATATAATAAACTAAATGCTCTATCTGTGAAAATACGTACTTTCAATCACACTTTTCATCATTTTTTTTTGTTATAGGTGAGTCAGGGTATATAGTCTATGCATAATTCATGAAGAAGAATATCCATGTTCATTTTTGTGTCTGACTCAAGGGGCTTTGTGGCCCTCAGGACACGAAGGTACCAGATGTCATGAACTATGCAAGCTGATAATCAAAAGAAGGCTGAGAAATTAACAGGTTGAGAGAGATGTCAGGCATAGTCCTATGAGGCACATACCTCCCTTATGTTTCCCTAAGCGTGCACAAACTCTTGGGATGTCAGGGGAGATGGCATAATGAAAGGGGAATGTACTTTAAATCCACACCATTTATAGACTTTTTTTACACTGGAATTTTTTTTTTTTTTTTTTTTTTTTTTAATTTTAAACAGTCTTAGAAAGAAATTGTTCATTAGCAAACTAGACTCCCTGAGCTGACAACTCACTTCAGAAATGTTTGAAACTAAATTAAAAATGATTTTGTTACACAATCTAACTTACTGTTATAGTCAGATCCTTCCAGGACAACACTGAGAGATCATTGTCTGCAATGAGAAGTTCCCTTCAGCTTCCTTTCACAGAAAGGAAATAACCTGAATTTCAGACACCTTAGAAGCAAATGTTAATACATGCCTCCAGTTGGCTTACAGGCACACAAATTCAGCCCTGATTGATTAGGCCAGGGCAAAGGGAGCTGCGAAAGGAGGTCCGGTGAGGGCCAGGAAAGTGTGATGCGGCCATTTTTAGCTTTCAGTTGTGAAGTGGAGCAAATCTTTGCATCAGGTTTTCCCTCAGTAGAGCAGGAGGTGTGGGACGCTTTGAGGACCTCAATGTAGATGAAAAGTGATGAATTCAGGTAATCGAAGCCAAGTTAGCAGCAGACAGCTAGATGAACTAGGGCTGGGGAGTAATTGACAAGCCAGGAGTGCCTCTGGTGTGTATATTTTTCCCTGCTTTAACATGATCTTTCAGAATTGCCTTGCTGATTACTGTTCCCTCTCACTGTCTCTGGAGATAAGTTTACTTCTGGCATATCTTTACAGGAAAATTATTTCCTCGGGTCCAATAGATGGATCTCAACTTTGATATTCCATTAGCATGAGATTCCCTGTGGTGAAAGGGAGGAGGATTTTACTTTTTTCTCTTCTGCTATTAGAATTCCTTTCTTCCCCAAAAGAATATGTCTAGTACATGAAAAAAAAATAAGAATACATGTCATAGAATATATACTATGGAGTTGAAATACCTTTTCGTTGTTATATAAACTTTCAATTCCTATAATAATAGTTTCATCAAGATATGTTTCTCTTATTTTAATAAAAATAAATGTTTTGATACTTTCAGTTTACTCTAGTTCTTACTAACTTTATTTAGAATTTTTATTTATTCAAAACCACATACCACCCAGACCTTACCCAAGTGCAGGTAGACAGAAAAGGTTCTTGAAATTCTATCTTTTGTTTTATTTACAGTTTGAGCGTAGAATTAGAAATAGTCTAAAGCAGCTGCTCCTATTCTACTCCTTCCATGCTTTAACAAATTTCATTTAAAAGTAAAAATGTAAAAATCCTGACTGTCAACTTGTAATTAAATTATGAATGTGCCATGAAATCACGAATAACATAAGATTATTGATTTGGGCATTTGACTAACATTTGAATGTGCAGTTAAATCTTAGTGCGTTGTGCAACTGATGAGGCAATTCCATTTTACAGTTGGAAGAGCCAGGAGAGTTGCCAAAATAATTGTGTCACGGGATAAATGGCAGTCTCAGGCTTGACCTGGTAAGGTATAATGAATTATTTAATTAAACTATGCTGTAAGAGTATTCATACTCTGAAAAACAATGTTGTAATTTTGAGTCCCTTCTGTATTTTTTGATGTTCAATGTAAAAATGGTGCTTCTTCGATGGAAGAATACAATATCTTCATTCACGATGTACAAAACCTTATAATGAGTTAATAGGAACCTAGGACTGCAAGCCCTGTATTTTGTCAAATAATTGCTTTATTATTGGTACACTATATTTTCCTTGGACTTCATGGAGCTGAAAAACTCAATAACTGTAACAAACCTTAGCTTGACAGCTACATACTGAATGTTATTGCTACTACTGTTTATATTTCGAGGAATAAGCTTTATGTGTTCAAAGCTACTGTAATGCACTTCAGGGAATGAGCTTTGTGTGGTCAAAGCTACCATAATACAATACCTTTTTGGAGACAGGCACTTCAAATCTCTGGAGCATCCCTTTAATTTCTGTTAACAGGGTATTTTTAAATATTCCATACCATGCAACATTATAAGTATGTGCTTTTATAGCAATGAAATTTTTGCAGGTATTACTTCTGAGCTGACTTTTCTGTCTCTGCTGACTGAGGACATTTAGCTAACACTGTTAATTTTCAGTAGTTTGTGATCACTAGAGAAAAAAACAAATATATCTTTAGATATCCTATTGATCTGTGCATGTGTGAAATTTTAGGAAGTAGACAGAAATACAGTAAGTCTTTGAACTCCCTTGCTGAAGGAATTGTATAATTAGAAATTTCACGTTCAAGAAACTGTGAACAGTAGAACTGAAATATCATAGTAAGTAGATAAGCCTACTAAAAAATATTATTTTAACACAGTGTACCAAATCTTGAAGGAATCCTAACCTTGAAGCATGGGGAGGGGGAAGATAAAAACTCTTTCATTGGGCAAAAAGTTAATTTTTATCTGAAATGGTCTTTACCCTTGGAAACTTTGAAATGCTAAGGATCAAGCAAGATATTTCATTAGACAGTGTGATCATAGCAAAGCTCCTCAGATGAGTCATTTGCAACCTGGGTTCGCATGCACCAGATACGTTTCTTTGTGTATGTCTCAAAAACCTGACTGGATTCTCACAGTGGACAATGGACATAAAACACATGTATGTATGATACTATCGGCCATCTGACATAGGACCAGTGAACAACTGCAGAGGAGTTTTCAAAGCAAGCAGAAAAACACTCCTTTAATCAGAGTTTAATCTCATGAGAATAACTTTCTTATTATTGTAACAATAGTAGTCTTTTAGTTTCATACTTCAGTGATTCTGAGAGTAGAAAACAATTTGTGGCCAAGATGGAGGTGAGCAATACGAAACCCATGAGGAGTTTATGCAAC
Organism: Phoenicopterus ruber ruber; assembly: GCA_009819775.1. Lineage (NCBI taxonomy): Eukaryota > Metazoa > Chordata > Aves > Phoenicopteriformes > Phoenicopteridae > Phoenicopterus > Phoenicopterus ruber. The sequence goes on from CM020216.1 coordinate 107,116,942, forward strand.
AGTATTTGAAATATTGTGTATGTAGCTATTTCTCCTCTGCCAGTTATCTTCCTAGCTAGATGACAGCAATCAGTGCAGTAATCAGTATTAATTATCCCAAGTACTGCCAAGTTAGGAAACTCTTGGTGTTATTGCAAAGAAAGATGAAACATGAAAACAAATTTAAAAGAAAAACGTCCTCAGAACAGAACACTTTTTTTTTTTTTTTCTTCCTCCAGCTCCTTTTCTACTTCTCACATATACAAGTCACTAATTAGCACATCTCATTAATGGGAGACTCATGCTCAGTAAATCTTTCTATATTGCTTAGGAACTTGAGAAACACCCATATTTGAGAAAAGATTGCCTGTTCTTCCAAAAGATGTTAATATGTTCTATCTGCATGATATAAAGTCCTGCTCACAGGTAACAAAATTGACCTCAACTTTTAAGAGTGAAACAATATGTGTCTTTAAGAAATGTGAAGGAAAAAACATAGGCATGTCAAATCTATAGGCAAAGGTACCTTCAAAATCTTGTAAAATAGGAACCTAGATGGCCTATGACAAAAAGGTGGCTCTGCTGCTCCATCTGGAGATAGAATTTGATGAAAACCTCTGAGTGCTCTTGAATTCTTCAACAACAAGGTGTTGGCTTTGCACAGTACTTTCTTTTGTGTTTAGTCATTGTTTAGGGAATAACTGGTCATTTTACAAGTAGCCGATTAAAGATGTAAATAATAGAAAAGGACAACCCTTAAAACTAGCTGCTACTTCCTACTTGGAAACTGGCATAAAGCCAGCTACGCAATGGCTCAGCTAAAAGCCTTTGGTATGTAACACCTGTAAACATGAGGTGAGATGGAATTTTGCAAGGCGTGTGAATTGAGTCAGATGTCATAACTAACATCAGCAAAAAAAAATATATAAAACAACAGCAATTTCCTTTTCTCCAGTTTGTTCGTCATTCTCACCACTCTTTAATGAATTTCTCATGCTGGGGCAGGCAAGCTCAACCTATATTGTCCTTTGCAAGCCACAAAAAATATTTAATTATGTTCCTTTCTTATTATATCTTCTGTGTAGTATTTTGGTTATGACCAGAAATCTGGTTCAAATTATCTCCTCCATTTCTTGTGTTGAAAGAATGAGACTGAGTATATTACTGTTCTAAGGATACGAAAACTTCCATTGTGCAGATTTTTGATATGTCTCCACTTCAATGCCAAATTTTAGGTCACCATTCCTCACAGCCCCATGACACTGATGCTAGCACTGGTGCGTGCTGGTGCCACTCTGGTCTTGACATCAGTTTTGCAGCAGGTCCTGAACTGCTGGTACAGAGTCTTTCCCCACTCTGAAGCTGAGAAGTCATCTGATGATTGCAGCCACTTGGGAACAACTTTTTCAAAATAAGCCAGCACAGAAAGGATGTGCGATGGAATGAAAAAGACAAATTTGTGAAAATGTCTCCTTTGGCAGCATATGTCTCTCAGTCTCTCTGGTTTCTAGTTCAGGGCTCTTCACTTACTGCTACTATGGAAGACGAGGTCTGGCACTGGGGAGCAGATGCACTACATCGACTTCTGCTCCCTAGCCCTTCACACAGCACTCATGCCTGGGAAATGTGCCAGCACGTTACAGCGGCTGCCCAGTGCTGGGAAGCTGAGGTCAGCTTCTACAGAGGACAGAAGGATGGTGAAAACAATAGTTATCTCTATAAAGGGGATATTCTGCAGGCCTATAAGAGGCATCGTGTGTCCAGATCTTAGTCAAGATCCAGGCAAAATTTGCCAGCAAAAAGTTCTCAATTGTTGACTATATCTCCACTAAGCTTGTACTTCTTACTTAAAATCAAACAAAACAAACTCAAACAAACCTTCTCATTTAAAACCCAAGGGAAATGATGAGCAGCAGACTGTACAACACTGGAGGGAATTCTTTTGTCATAGATGGAGCTGCTCTTCCATTTGATTGCTAGACTAAATCCCTGTCATCCAGGACGAGGGTGCCTGGAGTAACAGAAAGTAAAGTCTGGATACCATATTTTGGTCCTAGTAGTTTGAAAACCAAAACAGGGTAGTATATCAGTTCTTTTTAGGATCCTTCTTTATTCTTTACAGTGCTAATACAATCGGCATTCTGGAGAATTTTAATTGATGATTCTCCTTTTTTACTCAGTGATGATAATTTTTTTCTTTTCCTTTCTTATTTTCTAGCTACATTTGTGTATTAAAAAAGTTATTCCTTGGCCCATATTCCTCAAATAGGTGTCTAAAACAGAGTATGGAAGAGAAACAGTCACAGAAGTGATCTAATGTGCTACAGTCACATACACAGATGACCGGTTTTAAATCTGGGAAATGTAGTCTGTTATCCTCATTACTAGTCCAGTATTTCGTCGCCTTACTTCTCAGTGTTTCTTCCTGTAGCATAATTATTGTTCTGGAGGTTTTTTCTTTTATTCTCCATTTGGTTCTGAAACAGTAATTATCACTTCACAGGGATAGTGGGGGTGGGGGAGGACAGTGAGAAATGCACAATTCATTCTCAAGGATAATTCTCACCTACTGTAAACTACACTAAGCAGTTTCTATCAACTATTACAAAATTAAAAGTGGCAGATTTCTAGCTCAATGTTTTATGTTTTGGAAATTTTTTACCTTTGTACTTTAATAATGCTCCTCTTGCTTCATTTTACAAGATTACCTTCATTTTATAACATTTGACTTCCCAGAACTCCAACTAATAAGGCAAACAGTTTCTTAGGGGTTGTCTTTACCTCCAGGTTAATTTGGTTTCATGTAGTCTGAGAATTTTAAAGCATACTAGTTTTTAGAATATATTTGAAAAGCCAGAAGTGACACGATCTGTGGTCTGGAATCTGTGTACATAGAGCTTTTCAGGAAAACTCATCTGGATTAATGTATGGAGGAATGAATGGTTCTCTGCTGCTGTGCAAATGAACTCTAAGGCACTCTGTTCTGCAATAAACTATTGAACTAGTTGAAGGATCAAATCCACAATTAAGCCTTTTTATTTTGTTAAATTTCTTTTTATACTCTTTCCCAGTCACACTGTAATCAACTCTGTTGTAAGTTTATGTTGCACTGAGTACATAGGTAAATCCTATGCTAGGATAATGGTTCTGTCTTAAGCTTTTGTATAAGAAGCTACTTACTTTACATCAGTATCCATTTTGTAGTCATATTAATCTGTAGGTAAAGAGAAGCCAGATAAACTTAAATAGTAAGCACAAAAAAATCAGTAAAACACGAATATTTTTGCCAGTGCATGTCATATTTCCCATGTGTTATGCTGATGGTGTTGGGGAAACTGTCATTTCACTGGTCAACACAGAGCTGGATGTTTGTAAGCATGTATTACGCTTTGGAGAAAAAGGGTAATAATTTATTTTGGAATTGCAACTATTCACGCTGTCTTTAAGGGAATTTGCAAATTATATATTTTCACGTGATGATACTTCTTACAAAATTCTCTGTCATGGCTGTAGAACCATGAGGATTATATTTATTTCCTGCAAATTAACTCAAGGTGACAGGCAAATGTCCCAGGTATTTTCCTATTTGGTCTGCAGCCATCAAGGAACAATGCAGGTGTGCAACCACACACAAAGACGAGCTGGATTTCCCTTGGAAGGTTCTTCAAGGCAGCATACTAGCTATGAAAAACCCTACACATGCATGAATTTCTTTTCTTCCTATAATAATCTTTTAGTCATCACTGTGAATGCTTACAATGGAGCTTTGCATTGTAGGGTTAAGAATCAGCACATCAAAGCATTCATTAGGAGGATATACTACTGCAGGGGCTCCAAAGTAAAAGGGTTTGATTCTGGTTTTGGTTTAAGTCTATGTTATTCAATATGTACTCTTTGTTCAATGCTTTTTAGCGCCTTAACTCCTCTAGGCTTCTGTGTTTCTGCCTGCACTCAGTTACCAATGCTTGAGTTTGCTAGAGAAGAAACCTCTCTCTGTGTAAAGAATGCACCAAACCATTTATGAGCCAAATTTTCTATGCCCCATCTTAAATAATCGCTGAAATGGGGTAGTGCTTTATATAGCTGGCTGGTTAGTTTGCCTTTTTAGCTATCATTTTATTGATTTCTTTCTTAAAAAGTAATATAGAAAGCCATAACTTAATGTGTTGGAGCAATTTTGGCTAAAAAAAGGAAGCAGAAGTAGTTAGAAATAAAGTGGTAATTCAATGGAGATGTTTTATACATATTTAAATCATTTTAATATGATTAGAAATTTCATCTTTATTATAAAAAACAATATAACTGCTTACCCCACAAGCATTTTCTTTTTAATTATTCATACATCCTCTCTCTTTGCTCTTTTCTATTTGTGTGGGAAGTTGGGTGCTTGTTGGATTTTCTTATACTCAGAATAGCTTTCTAGATTCCTGTAGCATATATTATGCATTAGCTGAAAATGTAGCTTCTGTGGCTAATCATCGTCTCTTAGGAATAAATTCAACTACTCTTAAGACTCAAGATAAGCAGTCTGGATATGAATAGCCCCAAATGTTTGGGCTGCTTCAATTTTGGTTAGATCCATCTGTATTATGAAATTCTGAGTACTGAAGTTGTTTGGCACTGATAGTAAAGTTTGGCTTGTGTCAGTTTTATCATTGCTTTATGCCAAATTACCATCTCGCAGATGGGGAGAAGCTCCCCTTTATATTCTATCCAGTTCTACTGAAGGGATAATCTGAGTACTTCAGATGTTCATCGGTTTCTTCACTATGATAAATCACCTGTTGTGATCTAAAAACACTTGCAAGTGAAATCACTTTCACCTCTTGTATGTGCCATGTCAGATCGAAGTATTTCAAGGAAAGCAGATCAGCTTTTATAGACTTTTTAAGGATTTAAACTGATACTCAATTTTGTTCCCCATGAAGTCCTATTAGTATATCTTTTGTTTTCTTTTTTTTTTTTTCTTCTTTTTTTCCCCTGAATAAAACTATATCTGTGTATGCGCAGCTGGGAAACTAAACTCTTTGCCAACATGTGGGACTGGAAAGTAGCACTGACTTCCTGAGGCTGCCTCCACAGTCAGAAGCATCTATGCGTCAGGTGTTTAGCACGCAAAGATCCATAGAGCACATTTCTCCATTTAGCCCAGGCATCAAAAGCCACAAAACTCCCCCCATTATGGGATTAAGACATAGTTCAAAAGAAGAAAAATCATCAACTACAATAAGCCACAGGAAAAGAAGAGAGGAAGGTCATTTCATTGTTAAACCAAGAAGTTTACTTGGTCTGATGCTAGGAGGAAACCATGTTCTTTACTGTAGATTAAGGCAAAAAAAAGAAATCTAACCCAATGAAGATTTTTTTAAATTATTATTATTTTTTCCAAAACAGCTCTCATGATCACTTGAATACTGAATGAGTGAGCAAGATGCACTGGTTAAGGACTAGGGAGGAAGAGTAGTACCACTGGGAGTTTCCTGTGCAATATCTTGTCCATAACTGAGGCCAGTTTCTATTCCTTCAGAGAAAAGAAACCTCCACCTGAAAAGTCAATTTATACTTGAAGGAAAAGTGGTTCTATAGGGTGTGAAAATTCCATTCTGGTCCATGTAAACAGGCAGCAGAAGCTTTGAAGCCTGTGGTTAGTGCAGTATAAATATAGCGCAATAAATTAAAGTCAACAAAAAGAGACAAAGTTTCCATTTTACAACAGTGTGGGGATAATAAAGAATTGGAGATGTTAAGATGCAGACTTTGATTCTAAGGTAAGGACTAAGAAATCCATAACTCTCATTCCAGGCTTAATCTTTCACTTTGCCATTGTACTTTTATTTATTAAAGGGCAAAAAATCAATGCTTCTAGCAGCGTAGAGATGGTTGCACATCTGCACCTTCCTGGCTGAACAGGAAGGTATTTTTGATTATGAAAGGAGAGGAAGGAAGACATAGGGAGATTGGTCTGACTGAGACCTTCCAATGCTTTGGAACTAAATATAGGTAAGGCTAAAATTTCATTATATTTTCTGCAAGTCATCCAGCACAGTAAAATCCAGTAAAATTATAACGTTTTAATATATATGTGTATGTGTCTGTGCATGTGTGGATCAAAATAATTTTTTCATGCAGCATAGTAAATAAGTGATAAGTATCAGAAAAGTTAGTAGTTACGGCTTGATCTTTCATGTATAAAAATGTGATTATATAATAACTTTATATTCCAAGAACTTTTATTTTAGGAAAAAATTTTCATTTCTGCCTTGAGCGTTTCATTATTTCATAATTGTTTTTGCATATCTAGTAATTGCAATATTAGAACAAAACCTCATTTGAGAGCAGATTATTATTTTTCTTCTTAAAAGCAGGTTACTCTGTTTCAACTCCTTAAATATTTCAGCAAATTATATGGAACTGTAAATATATACCCTATATGTCAGTTCCCATTTTAAGATCTATTTGAGTACAGGCAACTTATACTCAATGGTAGGCTGTTCACAAAAACTTTTGCAATGATAAATGTGTAATTGGCTATTGAAGAAGGCTGAAACAGAAGGGACTCTTGCCTAGTTTGAACCCAATATGACATGTCATAATAGCACCACATTCTCATATCTGAATCGACAGCAGATATTACCTGTATGCTCTGTAGAAACTATACTGCTGGGATAGGAAAGTAGTAAAAGACACTGGTACGGATCCAGCTTACTCAGTTGCATGAAACAAGAATGTGGCATGATTCTGCTGATTGGTACAAGAGAGAGGAGCAAGTCAGATTAATTTATTTTTCAACTGTTACTTTCTTGAAATGTTGGGTAATTGGAGCTGTAAACTCCCCATTTTGTCTGCCTAGCCATTCTTGTCTTTATTTCCCCGCAGATGTGTGCCAATGTCTCTTCAGAGTGCCATAAAATGGTTCCACCTCCAGGGAGGATCCAGGGACGTCCCAAGGTGTCCTGCAATGGCAGGGGATCAAGCTGCCATGGGGCCTGAAAATCCTCGCAGACAAACTCACTTTTAATTTCCCAGTTTTATGTGTGCTTCTTTTGGGGTTTTCTGATATTGGAAGAGGTGGTCTTTTTCTCCTTTTTTTAGGGGAGGGAGAGAGAGGGATGGAAAGACAATTCTTTGTTATTTTCTATATGGAAAATAACAAGCTTTTAATGATTTTAGTTAGTATATTTGAATTAGAAGTTGCAGAAAATTTTGGACTTTCTTTCAGACTCCTTAATGTATTCTAAAGAGGCCTAAAAATAAGTAACTCAGTATATACATATTTTTTTTCTGTCTTGTATTACCCAGGGAGGAAAATCCAAGGCTTGAACAGTTCTAATGTTGAGCTTCATTGAGAAGCTCAGTCATGGGTTGTAATAATGTCAGTAGGTGATAAGATTTTCTCTGCAGAAGCTCTGTGCTTTTCCTTTCTTTACAAGCTAGTAGACTTCTGTGGATTCACCATAGCTCTGTTGAAGCCATATGATCAGTGTTTGGCAAGTTAATAGATTGTATTAGCTTTCATAAGGATTATCCACAGTACTGGTGGGAGCCTGCCAAGATACATCTCCATCTCTGTCAACGGCATGTAGTCTTTGTCTACCATCTTAGCACTAAGAGATATGTTATGATTCTTGAGCATCTGGAAACAATATTTTCTGTTTTAAATGTTGTCGGAAAAAAGGATATTAAACTCAGTTGACTATTCACTGAGTCCCATAATGTTGTTGCTGTATGTTACCCCATAATGACTAAGCAAAACAATAGGGTGTCATTACCAAATCCATACCAGTCTGCTTACTAAATTTTTCAGCCAACTTTTACATGTTGATTGCTGTTGATTCGTCACAGTAATGTATTAATTAGTGTTCTTAAAGCAAAGGGAAAAAAATGTGTTCATGACAACAGCTGCCATGTATCAAGTGGCAAGCAATGTGATAAACAGGTCATTGAGTGCTTTTATATGATCAGTGCATTCATGACACAAGGTAACTTGGCAACATTGACTGAATAATTTGATCTTGCCATTTTATGAAGTAGTTTCCAAAATAATAAATTGCTGCAGCTTAGTAAGTTATTGAGCACTCTTTCCTCAGGAGATCTGTGGGTTTAAAACAGTCTTCTACTTCCCCATCCCTCACCAGTGACAGACGCTAGTGTGTTCATTAAAGCCTGCCGCTCTGTGTAGCATGCACATGCTTTTCACTTTACTGATTGTACAGTAGAGGCTTTTGCTATAATCCAACCTTTCAAAATCCATAAGCATATAGCAAAAAAAAAAAAAAAATTCTGTTATAGAGTCTGTTAACACCACGTTACCCAGTTGCTGTTAGGTCTTTTTGTGACATTTCTTAAATACGGGTAAGTAGCCTCACCTCAGCTATCAGCAAAACCACCCGGTGTTGTGTAATGATGACACTTGTGGAAACTGTTAGAGGAAAATTGCAATGACAGCTCACCTGTGTGAAGGAACAAGGCTGCATTCTTAACAGGCAAGGATTTTCCAACGCATGCTTGAAGCTTTTGTGCTCTGCTTAACAGCTTCTGCCAGGTCAGTGTGTGGAGGGGTACGTGCCTAAACACCCTTGTACTTGGTTAAGAGAGTATGTAGGAAATAGTAACAACAGTCAGCAACAGGCCACAGGCTAACTTCTTTCTCATGCCTTCTGAAAGTCTACTTCTTCAAGTTTGAAAGAGGATAGAAAAGAAAATAAATGTTGGATTCATTATTTTGATAATTCAGAAATCCCAGTGCCTTCACTGTGAATATTGTTTGAGGAAAGATTGCAGCATTTCACTCAGCATGCAGAATTGGGAGCAGACAGGAACAGAGGTTTTCAATAAGTCTTCTTCCCCTCCCATCCTCCCACCCTTGTCCGTGGGCTGTGGCAGTAACCGACGTAAGTCTGGACCTTGTGGGCAAAAGAATCCTACGTGCGTCGTGGTGACAACTGAAACAGTGCAACCTCTTTTGCAAGGAGTTTGAAAAGGCTGCCACATCAAATTGACTCCGATGTGACACAGCCAATTTTAGCTGGAGAAACTGAAGTCCTCCTTCTTCCTTCCCTGCCACCAACCTGTCACACCCCCAAATGTCAAAGGGTTTGGGGTATTCTAGTAAGAAGTTATGGTAGTCATTGTTTTGCTTGAAGATATCATGGTAGCTTGGCATGCTTGATATTCTGTTTTTGGAGAAATGATAAGAGAATATGTTAATCAAAACAACGGAAATGTCTAATATAATGGCAGTTTTCCAAGAAAGGTAAATAGGTCAATGCTGTTTTCTAGCTATTTCAGTTGTTTTAAAAAATTTCCTGGAAGCAGGAAAGTTGCTGCTTAATAAAGGAAGCATTTCCTAAATGGTCAGGAGAGCTGATTTTTTTTTTAATAATTTCTCTCAATAAGGAAATGACTGCTAGAAAACAGAGTGACTAAAACTGACAATTTATACTTTCTCATTTGAACAATCCTTTCTAGATTCTTTATGGACTATCAGAGATTGCTGGAAGGAGGTCTTCTGGTTATTCAAACTTAAAACTCTGTTAGTAACAGATGACTATAAAGAACCAAAGGGGCTATCTAAAGAAATCTGTGCAGTGAATTTTGACTGCAAGAAAATGTTAACTGCCAAGACTTGGATTTGACTAGACTGGCCTAGGGTCACTGTCAGCAGGAACAGTAATGAGCAAGTTTGCTCCAGTAGAAGCCAGAAAAATATAGATTTATATTTATATTTGTCCAGCATCAGCCATTAAGAGAAAGAAATGAACCTTACACTCTGAAAACATGGTGAGCCTTCACCACAAATTGAAATGGATACTAAATTGAGTCTGCAGAGCTTATTATTTGTTTAGTGTTAGAGGTGTTCATGGCACATTACAGACATGTAAGAAGACAAGGTCCTTGCCCTAAGGAGTTTGCAATCTAAGTTAGATAGCAACAGATAATAAATATAGACCCTGATAGTGAATGAGTGAAAAGGAAGGACAGGATGCCAGATAAGAAAAGGGGATAGTGTCCTCAGGGGAACATTCTTTTTATAGAGGACTTTCTTTTGGTAGCATGGGGAGGGGGGGGCGGATCTTTCACATAATTCTTGCAGTTTATTAGCTGGTTTTGTTTACCTTTTTATTTTAGGCTTTTTAAAAGGTCTAGATCTGAGTATCAAATAAATCATAATGCTAGTATGAAGTAAATTTAAACTATTTTATTGAAAAATACATATTCAGAGGCAGAAGCACAAGATAAAATTAGAAACCACTTAGGAGGAAAAAAAGACTTTTAATCATATACCTAAATTCCTTTTTCCCCCTGAAAATACAGAAATGTCAGATTCTTTTTCTGTTTGGGCTATTTTATAAATTCTTTGAGCTACAGAGGATCTCGTGTCTTACTTGCAATGAGACTCCTCACACTAATCCCTTTCCAGTTATCTGGCATTTTATGTTTCCGACTTTTTAAAAGAAGAAAAGGAAAGGAAATTTAAGTTTATATTAGCTTGTGGAAAAACAGGGTAAATCTATATTAATCAAATTTGTTATTAAAATTTAAGACTGGCTGTGAAGGGAAAGTATATGAAAATAATGGCTACCACAGCTGGTCAAATGTATGGAAGGGTGGAGAACATGCTCTAACAGGAGCTGAAAGATCAGTTCCAAAGCAGCAAAGGTTTAGTCTTGTGTCCTGCCTGGGACTTGTCCCGTGCCCAACATGAGCTTCAAGACTACAAGCTGCTTCCACCCAGCCGTCCTGCTTCTGTCACGTCAGCAGAGGCAGGCTCAATCCTGGGTCGCAAAGGGGGGCTGGCAGCTGCACAAGTGCCTGCCGTCTCTGCCTGGTGGAGGGTCTTTCCCCCCGTCAGTAACTCTGCCTGGTCACAGAGCAAGTCACGGGCACCAACCTGCTTGTTAGCCCTTGCTGAGGCAACGCGGACCTCTGCAGAAAAAGAATCACTAGAATGTTTTACAGTTTTCAGAGTTATTGCAAGAATTTTTGATGCATTTCCACTAGTAGTCACAGTTTTGTTATCATATGCTGCAATAAGTCATTAACCAGTATTTTTCCATGTAATTTTTACGATGGCTATCTGTAGGCTTGGGAGTTACCAATGCCTTGACAAACAACACGAAAGCTGTTTTTGTAGACATAGAATCACAGGCTTTTAGCCAAAGACATATTGTCTAACTTTTGGAATAATGCAGGCTCTAGAATTTATCATTGTTTGAAACAGAATATAGCACTTAACAAAAAAATCTCCCTCCAAATTAATCACCTCTCACTCTTATTTTTAAAATTGTTAGTGATAGAAAGAGTCCAACAGTAGCTTTAGTAAGTTACTTGATGGTAAATTTCCCGTGATTTTGGTTAATTGACTTTTTGCTTTAAATTGTGACTCATTTCTAGTCTGAATTTGTCTGTTTTCAACTTCAAATGCAAGCTGAATGAGTTGCATAATCTTTACCAATAAGTTTTTCAGATATATTTAGCAAGTTCATATCAAGACATATACAGGAATTTGTACTGCTGAACGGTTTCATAGTTATGAAAATTAGGTAAGTGGGCAAAGCTGCTAAATTCTATGATGTTGACTAATAACAGGAGAGTAGTTAAAACTGACTGCAAAACCTTGCAGACAAGGCTGACTCCTGAATCAACTGCTGATCTATCAACCAAAGGGAATGCAAAGCAGTGTACATGAGGGGGGAAATAATACCAACTCTTCACACATAAATACAGACTCTAAAGAGGCTCTTTTTCTCAGGAGAGAGATCTTGAAGTGATCAGGAAAATCCTCTGGAAACATTGACTCAGTCTGACAAGTCAAAAAGACAAAACTAATGCTAGGTTTCCAGGGGAAGGAATTGGGAACAAAATGTAATTATGCCAGGACATCTATGATGTTCCACATCTTGAAACTCTACCGCTTCCATCACCCTTCTCAAAAGGATATAGCAGGTAGAGGAAAGTAGGAAAAGGAGCAATTCATATCACAGAATAGCAACTGGCTTTCTTAGAAGCAGAGGTTACAAAGCTCTGGACTCTTTATTCTGCAAAAAGGTAGTGAAAGTCTTTAAAAGCATGACTGTCACAGCAAACTTGGAACAAGTAATAACAGACGCTACTTCTCAGAGCAAGTGAACTATCGGCAGCCAATAGTTTGCTCTGAAGCATTAGGTTTAAAACAAGAAAAATACAGTGTCAAACATTCTGTGAACTCCTGTGGGAGTCTTTGCCGTAGGATCCCATTGAGAAGTCGCAACCTGGCAGATGTAAGAAAACTAAGGTGGGCAGCTGCTGTGGCAGGGGGGGAGGCAGAGAGGGAAAGAGAGTTTATTTTCTCCTGGCAGTGGGGGAGTGGGGCATTTACTGGCAGTATGAGATGGTTTGGGCTGACTGCAATGCAGAGGAACCTGGCAGGATGAAGGAGAAGGAACAGGTTACTGCTGTGATTGGAGATAACTCAAAATCCAATTTTGCGTTACGTGAAGTCACACCACCTGCTGCTGAATATTGCACCCACAGTGGACAATGAGTGTGATAACAGTGTGTTTATTGGGGAAAAGTGCTACATATTGTTCTGCATGGTTTCATATATATATATGTATAAAAACATTATTTTTTTTTTCCTGCCAGAAGCCCATTCATCTAGTTGTTTCCCTGTGAGTGGAAGGTGGGTCTGGATTTTCTCCAAGATATAGAGTATAGTACCCAACTTGGAAAATGAAACCTCATCAAGTCTGGTGTTGCTAAACTGTACAATGAAACCTCATCAAGTCTGGTGTTGCTAAACTGTACAAAAGAGATTTAATGATGTCTTCAGGCTGGCCACATGGACAAAGTGACACACAGGTAAAGTTTATCAGTTTTATATTTGGAAGGCAGACTTTCAGAAATCAAGGTCAAGGTCAAAAGTTTCCCTTTTTCTTGGGGAAGAGAGCAGAATGAGTGGATTTGGAAAATGTTGCAGAGGGATTGCCAGCAGGATTTAATACAGTGTCAAAACGATGGGATAAGAAGAGAAGAAAAAAAAAGACTCATGCTTACCCTGTTATCTGACATATCCTGCAATCTCAGTCTGCTCGAAGGGGTGTGCGCTTCCTCCTGATAACTTCTCTTTCAAAGGACAAATCCTACCATCTGATTATAGGTTAGGTCTAAAGTAATCAACTTAATTGAAGCAATCCGGAGGCAGAAATACAGAGCTGATGTTAACGGGATTCTTTCATACTTCTGATATGATTTGGGATGAGAATTGTTCCCTGTAGCCTAGGACCACATGTAGCAATATACAAAGACTGTCTAAGGTAATGTAAATCCATACAAACCCAGATGACTCCAGAAGCGTGCTGTACTGTAAGGAAAACTGTTTTCTCTAGCCTACGTTTCTCTGTGCCTGCCTAGTTCACCTTTTCTGGTTTTGCCAGATGTGGTAAACACACTGACTTTGGATTGGGGGTTGTTACTGGCATGTGAACAAAGTACAAACATCTGCACATCATACCTCCCGCACATCTAAGATGCTATTATCCTGACGTTTAAGTTGAGGAGAGATGTGTGGGTGAGAGCATAGATGTGTACTATTTCTGTTTCATAACGCTTTTGTCTGTCCGACACAGTATGATCAGTGCTATGCTGCTTATAGTGGGCATTGCTTCCTGACAGGCAGAGTCAAGCTCCCTTCTTCTTCTTCTTCTTCTTCCTCCCCCCAGCGTTGCACTCCCCAGCCTTGTAAAATGTCTAAGGTAGCTTATACCACTCCATGTGAGTTACGATTAAAACCAGGAGGGGAATACTGTGACTAACAAGCTTTTAATTGTGGAACCATCAGATAGTCCTACAAGAGATTTAGATTACGTGGTATAATGACGATGAGTTTGGTATGTAAATTACACTGTTTCACTAAATCTTGTCCTTAATAAAGCTATGGTCTCTCCCCAAAGATTGCAGTCTGTAATTTAATGAATGGTTGGCATGTTTCTTGGGGCAATACACAAGACTGGAAAATGCATTGTATTTTAATAAAATACAAGGCAATATGGGTGTTGTAATCTGGCATTACTTGTTGTTGACAATTATCAACCTCATTTAATTTACATAATAAAAGCACGCCAAATGGCTTTGAAATAGCAGGGCTTTCTGTGCAAAAGACTAGATAGTAGGTTTTTTATAAAAATAACCTAACTACTTATGGAAACGTTTTTTTAAGGATATTTACTGATACACTTGCATTACACAGTTATACATCGTTCCTTTATTACGTTTATCACTTTGCTGTTTTATATATGGAAAAAATTGTTTAATTTTGATAGAAAAGTCAGGAAATTATTATATTAAACTACCAGTACTGCACTTTATTATTATTCTTTGTTATTCTTGCTATGTTTATATCACCTGAAAAATGAAGAGAGATTAGATCCTGAGGCTTGCCGTGCTAGAAAAATTTATTGCTGTAAGTGATCTGGTATTTCTCCATCTTTGATGCAGGCCAGAAGGAGAATACTTTTATGGTGCAAAAATAGATATTGACCACTATGGAAAACCTTTTGGCTTTTTTTTTTTTTTTGGGGGGGGGGGGGGGAGAGAGGGAGGTGGTGGTGGTTTTGTTTGTTTGTTTGTTTGTTTGTTTTAGTATATAGTTTGAAACATTTCTACTCCTCTGTAGTGCATATTGACCTATTTGCTGCACTGCAGTGTGGAAGAAGGTAGCCCTAGCTAGTCTGTTCTCTGATGAATTACAAGACCAGGCCAAGGACCTCATGTGGCTTTACATCAGCTTGTGGATGAAGTTGCAAAGATCTGCGTGGTGTTTTTTATTTGTTTGTTTAAGATATTGACATGATGCTCACTAACTTGAGCAATAACAATTTGAAGCAAACTTTGCTGAGGGTGAACGTCTTTCCTTTAAGCTTGTCATAATGATGCTTCAGGCTGCTTTTATTAATATTATCACTTGGCTTCTCATCATTAACTTCACCCATATCAACATCTAGAAAGACTAGTGATCTAGTGGGCATTATTACCCCATATATCAAAGACTTTCCAGTCCATCCTTTTTTTTCTTTTCCAAATATTCCTCTTTTCATTGTTCTTCTCAGTTTAATTTTTAAAAGTAATTTTATTCTAGGAAAGTGCACTTGTCTACTAAAGCACAGCTGTTTTTCTGAGAAAAGAAAAGAGGAATCACTGACATTTTTCCTGTAAATGGACCTCATTACACCTGCTCTATGAATACTTTGGAGGCATTGTTTGGTACTGTGTAATTTTTTCTGTGCAGTTAAAATTGTTAATGCTGAAATTATTATCGGTAAAAAATCACTATGGGTTAGCAGGTCCAGATTTTATTGTACTATTGTGTATGCAAATCTAGGCTTAGTTTTATAGCAGGCATTATGCCCAGTGTCCGCAAAACCCATTAACTATTAAAAATAAGGCTTGTAATAAACATCTTAGGTTATTTCAATAAAAGATTTGCAGGAAACTATATCTTACAATATCTTTCTGCTGCTTAAGGTATGCTGTTGCTCAGCAACAGCATCTATTTGAACTATAGAATTAGACAGTAAATTAAAGGATTCAAAGGAATTAAACTGTTGTTTTCATGCCAATAAGTGAATCATGCTAGACTAGTCTTTAAAAGTACCTCAAAGGATGCTGTATGTGAATGCTCCTTCAAAAGTTGAAAACTTAAACACAGGAACAACTTTTGCAATATAAAATAGAAGAAAGATGATTCTGGTGATTAGGTCTATAAATCTTGCCTTATTGTGGTAGACCTGACTGACATAAGACACAAGTGTAGTGCTCCATACTACCTCATAAAACTCTTTGGCAATATTCCTATAAATAAGGGTTGCTAAGCCTGATCTTTATGTTTTCAGAAATTAATACAGTATTAATAGAATAATAATGGTTATTATCAAGGCCATGAACATTTCTTTTATATTTTAAAATGTCTGAATTGAACTTGAAACATAATTTTAAGAGTCCTTTTCGATATCTGCCATCTTAAAAAACCTAGCAGAGTAAACTAGTGGTTATTGATAAATTAATTTACTTGAATGTTCAGGATATTGGGTGTTACTCATAATTGTGCCTCCTATGCACAACAGCACTGAGCATACACAAGATTGAAAATATGATTCATGCCCCAAAAGACTTGCAATCTAAGCACATTTCAGGGCTGGAGAAATTGGATGAAAAATAAAAATAGCTTTGGCATCTATTTTTCAGTGATCTATCACCAAGTTCTGAAAGCTGAAATAACACTGAAATAACATAATGTGTACACACTTCCCTGTCTTTCTTCACACAAGTTAACTGAGATGTTTGGATGTCTGCTTGCTCAAAAAATTTTCCATGCTGTGAATTATCTGGTTAAGATTCGTGTCCAAGAATTGCAGAAAGAAAAACTATACCTCTAATGTTTCAGATACTAATAAATGCAGTAACTGAATCTTTTTTGCATTTATGTGAAGAATATAATGTATTTTTATTAAAAACTAGGGAAGGATTGCTTGTTTAACATCTTAATTGTTTTTTGAGGTTAGAGGACAAGTGAATCATATTTCATTCTACTGGAATTACTTAAGGAGTTACTTATGGAGAGGCAGTAGATGCCCGAGATTTGAGTCAAATTATCACCATTAGAAATTTAGTAACTTTCAATAATCAGTACAGCTGAGCTTTCATGTGAATATCTAAAGTAAACTTTCAATTTTCTATTAACATTTTTAACATGTTTATGAGTTTTTATTAGATTAAGTTAATGGGATGAAAGGAGCCTTAAAAAACAATATTGCCCATTATTATATAAAAATCATGAAATGTCTAATAATCATGTGAAAAGGCAGAAATTTCTGAAAAATAATTTTCTCTTTATTTGGATAAAAAGATGGCTATGTAATCATACAATGAGGAAACACTTCAAACTTTAAAATTACTTCCGAAGACTGTTTAGTAGTCAATACTTAAGACAGTTGTGCTCTATTATGCAGGCTAAAATAATATGCAGGAAGGTGGTAACCAGTATTTCCTAAAGATGATCTCCATAATCTAGGTACTTACAATTCTTTCATACTAATACAAAAGGAAATAATATTGGATGCTAAATTAGATACTAAGGAGGTTGGCATTATAAATACCAACTATCACGGGTTCATGAAAAATATAGTCTGTCAGACTACTTTGATACTATTTTTTGAGGTGATTATTCTGCTTGACAAAAGTAATATTGACGTATTAGTCTTAGATTTATATGAGCAATTGACCTTGTGCTACAGTGTATTTTGTTTAAGGAAGCTGATTGATTCCAAATCAACCTGGCAGATAATCAGCGGATTAAAAGCTGGCAGACTGACAGGTCATAAAATAAAATTTTTAATGGGATATTAAGACAGTGCATTTTTATAGAGATTGTGCAGATAGAGTTTTCTGACATTATACTATAAAATGTTCTTATTAGTTATGCTGAGCTGACAAAAAAGTAGAAGGTATGTAAAAGATGTTGTAGTAATTAATCAGAACTGTTTATTTGGAAAGAGGACTACAAGCAAACAATTAACACTTGTAACTGCCAACCAAAACTATGTCTCAGTGAAAAAAAAAATGGAGGCCATTAATAGTACGAAAGGCTGTTCAAAAGGCACAGTGACTCCGTGGGGTTTTTGGTACCAACTTGGCTGACGAGCACCGTTCTAGCCCCTGGCTGATATAACAAAACCTACAGATTTATAGGTATCCATGACACGGGGACTCTTGAAGAGGGATACAGAAGGTTGTATCCCTCATGTATTTGGAGCGAGCATCACCATTGGGTATAGGACACAGATTTTAATGTAAAGTGTGGAAAAACTCAAAGTCTTTGTTGTAAATACACCTGTTCAGAAGCACAATAATCATGATTTCCAAACCGCACAGCCCACATACAGCACCGTGTAGTATATCAGCGCAGCCCTCTTAAGGCATCATCGTCAAGTAGGGGCTCTTCATGACCTTGAAACCATTGAAGTGAACATTGTTTATTAAGTTAAGTTGTTTACTTGTATTTAAAATTTGTTATGCTGTTATTGAATGTAACTGTAATCTTTGGTTGGAATCAGTAGATATTTAAGTGTGCACTTTTAAGAAGCATTCACAAGATGCAGTTGAAACCTGTTTTTTTGTGGAAAGAAGCTTACATGGAGCAATATTGGCTGATACTCAGCCACTGTGTGAAGCAGACGCCTTTTGAACTCCTTCGGTCTTAGTGTCCCGTGAAGAACACGCTCACAATGGTCTCCTCAGAGACTTTTGTCCTCATCTCTTTTTTTAACTTTGCTCTTTCGCAATATTTTGATTTAAGCCAATAAATCTGCTATGTTTTGGCTTTAAAATAATAATTACATCCTTATTAATACAGCCACAGATTTTGTCTCTTAATTTTGGAGTAGGCATTAAAACCCCTCTAATTTCTTATATGGTAATGCTTGTAATCAGCACGTTAAACTTGACATGATGACTGTGACTACTGAACATTAGTGAGAGGATTAAATAGGAAGTGATGGCATAACAGTCATTTTTATATATCAGGAGACAATTAACAAATTTTCTTAAGAGTGGCTTTGCTTATAGTTTCCTTAAAGCATAAGCACACTTGCTTTACTTGCTTTACTTCCATAAACACTTGCTAAAACTCCCTTGCTACTCACCACCCCCCCCCTTTTTAGACTATATTAAAATCTAAACATTCTTTAATTTTTTTTCTAGGTTATAGACTTTAATTTGCATAGAGCATGTCAGTAACACTTTGAGAGACTTCTGAGAGCAATGTGCTTTTATTTTCAACACTAATTTTATTTTGACCAGACCAAAGAAAAACTAATATAAAGCTTAGAAATAAACAGCCTTTTTTTCCCTTCAGATAGTCATAAAATAGTCTTAAAGTTCTCCTGAGACATCCTCTAGATCTTAGTGTGAGGCAAAACATTGGTTTTCCTAAAGTTTTTAATTAAAAAAAACCCCAAGTAATAACATTTCTCTACAGATGCAGACTGTATCTATTCCAGTTGAACAGATAGGAGAGAGAAAATTACACCTTGATTTGGTAAATATAATTTCAATTTTTAACCTTTTGATAGTGCTTACTGTTCATGACCACCATGGAATCCATATGCTAACATCTTTTGTGCAAGAGAAAAACATAAAGATATACGTTTAACGTATACATATATCTATATATATTTGAGCTTAGCTGGATTTCAGTAGATGGCTGTAACTGTCATGAGAGATGCTATTCAGTAAAGGATGGAACTATGTTACTTGCTTAACATCGACATTGTGGGTAATACTAACATATCGTGGAAGAATAGCTTTTAAGCTGATTTCAAAACATCGTGTACCATCTCCTAAGACAGCCCATGGACCTCAGCAGGTAAATTCTGAATCCGTCTGAAGCAAGAGGAAAGAATCCATAACTTCTTTTGATCTTTGACCATGTGTTCTAAGCATCCTCTGTTTTAACCTTTCGTGTAACTGCGTGTTGCTCTAAGCAGACGGAAGACCTACCAAGGTACCGTCACATTATTGATCTTTCAGTTCTTTGCTGTTTTGGGAGATATAGCAGTGGTTATATACACAGGTCCAGATATATGCAAGCAAAGCTGCTGCTGTTCTCAAAATATTACTATTAAGACAGTAAATTATTTCTGAGCAATAAATTGTTTGTCAAGTGTCTGTTTCTTAAAATACCCACTAGTAAACTTAACCCATCACTCTTGATTTAAGCAGGCCACAGCTCTAGGGAGCAAATATGGCACGAAAGTGACACTCCAGGTTTAAATGGTTGATGTATTCATTGTAGTGCTGTTCTACATAGACAATAGAGTAAATTAATCTCAGGTGCAACTCAGATAGGATGTCACTGGAGATAAAATTTGGCCTATTGTATCCAACAGTCTGACCTATTATCTTCGGCATTCTATAGGCTTTCTTTTATAAGATGTCTTTAGTACAGACTGAATTTGGAAAGGTGAATTTTCTTTGGCAAGGTGCTGGAGCTCTTAAATTGCATTGTTCTGCAACAGTGAAAATTTTGTCAGATTAATTAAGTCTCCATTTCCATGCACATGAATCTTTTGTGAAATGTTTTCTGTAAGCATCATAGTTAAGCATCCACTGAATAATTTGTATGCTCAAGTGTCTGCAAAGTGTTCCCTTTTTTTGCTGTATTTCTTATATTGGTGGTATGTGATTGACAGACATGGTTGAATACTTAAGTTTCTGTCCTCTGTCTGAGTAGTTACAGCATTCATTTTTTTAATGGAAAAGTGAGGGAAAAGTGAACACTGACTGTTGCTGTGCATGAATGCCACATTTCACTTGCAAAGCAGACATTTTCATGGCTACCTGCCATCCCCAGATGCTTTTTCAGAAAAGCTGTTGTTGCTGATTTAACTCCCTTCACTAAATATCTGTTGATATAGGGTTCTACAACAGAGGGAGAAAATGAGGGTTTTCCAATACCTCTTTTTTGCCAGTGATTACAGGAATACATTGACTTTTAGAATCAATATTATATCAAATTCTCTTCTACCTAATTGTGTGTGTGTGCCCATATGTACAGTACGAGGACAGATCATAGCTGTTGCAAATATTGGATGGAAATAGAAGAATATTTCTCTTTTATTTCTTAGTGGTTGGAGCAAAATGTGCAGACTTTAGGGTGTTCCACTATTGAGCTACCTGCTTTTTGTTTATTTCTTTTATGCAACATCAAAAAGAGTTGTTAGATTGCCAACTAGTAAATATAGCAAAATGTAACATAAGCATAAATTGCTAAGTGTTTTGCTCAATTGGTCCTGTTACCTGTGGTTCTCTAAAAGTAACCTTTTTCATCTTTTAAATATTAACCTTTTAAATATTGATCATACCATGTAGTTCTGTGGTAAACACACATTTATCTTGTCTAAGGATTTAGTTTTTCTTACTGTATCCCATAATTTCTAATATTAAAGACAATCAACGAAGAGCTGGTGTGGAGTAATACATTTTCTTTCAGCTGAATCTGTCCGTACAGAGATATGGTGCTTCCTACCCTTTCCCCGTCCCTGCCTTTATTGCCTGGACTTCCAGTAACCCCAGCTGGCATTTTCTGAAGCGCATATCAAGTGATATCCAGCTAAAGCATCCAGATAGCAAGACTAGAAGTATTCATACAAATAAAAATATAGACATAAGCCTGCAAATCCTCAATATATAAGCACATGCAAGTTAGCTTTAAACCGGTCGCTGCCCGGCAAGAGCTGGCTGCAGCGCAGGCGGGCAGGGCGGCAGCCGCAGCACCCAGGCTCCCCAGCAGCCGCTGCAGAGGGGAGCTCTGGGCTGCTGCAGTTACACTCCCGCCGCGTGGTCTACGTTACGCCAAGTACGCTGTAAAAGCTGATGGCTTAGTTGGGATGAAGTATTCTTTTAACTTACATATTTGTCATCCATAAAGTTAAT
Source organism: Phoenicopterus ruber ruber (assembly GCA_009819775.1). Lineage (NCBI taxonomy): Eukaryota > Metazoa > Chordata > Aves > Phoenicopteriformes > Phoenicopteridae > Phoenicopterus > Phoenicopterus ruber. The sequence continues at coordinate 107,138,389 of CM020216.1, forward strand.
ATTTCAAGTTTTAACACTAAAAGAACAGAGGCTATACATTGAGTGAAACTAACCATTGGAAGACAACTGCTGGTGCCTTGCTTAAATCTTCTGGGAGCAGCATCTCTATGCAGCCCTTTAACTTTCCTTTGAAGTAAAGGTCAAGTATACAGTTTGCTTTAAGCTAGCCAGAAGACTCTGCACACACGCATGAACCTGTGCTCATTTGTTAGAAGCATTTGTACAGCACTTTGAAATTAAAGTACTGCGTAAGTGATTTGTTAAAAGTATTTACTGGCTTTAGTGTTCTCTCTTCAAAGGTGACGGGTCCTTTGAAGTCATATGTGACTTCTGATGTGATTGTTTATACCATAAGTGATCACAAGTGAAGAATCTGAAGATGAAATTTCCTTTTCAGTGAAGTAGTTTAGTTTTCTAGATGTGCCAGTAGTTACTTGAAAGCCAATTTTATAGCAGAAGGTGAAAGAGCCTATAGTAAAAATCAATTAGGATCATGGCCTAGAGGTCTTCCTTCTCCCCACAGGTTACAGACACTTTTTACATTTGCTCATGAGCCATCACTAAATGACTAATCACTAAATAGAGAGATACCATTTTTGCTTTGTTAATAAATCAGCAGAAACAAATTGAGTATGTCTTTTCTGGAAACAAGAACAAGACGAAGAATATATTAATTCTAAAATGGACTGCTCTTTTATACTTAGTTCCTCAGTCAGGATTTGACTTCATATGACACTTTGAACTCCATTACACTCAGTCTGTGCCTGTTTACAGAATGCAAAATGCATTGCAAAATCTTCCTTAGCATGGTACATATTAGCTGGCTACCACATTAAATCAGGTTTTCCTACTCACATTTTCCTAGGAAGAAAAGACAAAAGCCATTTGTCTGTTTATACACATGAGATAGAAGTAAACAGATTTCAATTGCAGTCTGAATCTGAACTTTTTCTCAGCAGGAACAAAGATTACCAATATTTAAAATAGGGATTTCAAGCTTCAGGCTAATTGGAGTGGTGCAGAGACGGGCCTCAAGTAGAACACTCTCTCACGATTAAGTTATATGAAAAGAAACATGTTAAATTTGCAAAGCAGTAACTAAGTGATGAGAGAGACTCGAGCAATACATAGAACTGTCCTTTAGATTCTGGTTGAATTAGTACTTTGACTGACTGTATGATCATATAATAATCCTTTTTCCTTCTGACTGGAGTCCTTCTTCATTCATTGCACAAAATCTGCCTGATACCCACTCGGTAGGAAGCTATAAGAATTTTATCATCGTGGTCGAAAATGTGGCCAAGTGCTTTATTTCCTGTAAATCCTGTTCTGATATAAGGATGAATTAATCTTCTTATGGTCTTCCCTATCGTATTGATCATGGTTGTATGTGAGTGATCCACAAAAGTCAATAATTACCCTTGCAGAAGTGGACTGTGCTAGAAAAAAAGATACATACGAGATTAACAATTGCTCACTAAGGTGGAAAAAAAACTGATTTTTGTACATGCAAACTACAGTTTGATTGGCATGGTTTCAGCTGTAAGTAGCACTGAAATAAACTTACTTTCTGTTCCAAAGAAAACATCAATATTTGAAAAATAATTGTCATTCTAGTTTAGAATGGAATATAGATATAATTATTAAAGAAGAAATAAAAATCTTGCATCAAAAGAAAGTTTGTATTAGTAAAATGTTCTGGAAAATTGTTCTGTTGAATTTTCCCAAAGCCAAAGGAATCAGCCAACTGGCCCAACTTGGGGAAGCTCGTTGAGTGGCCTTGCCTCCAGCCACCGGAGCTGGAGAGCCTGCGAGCTGTCAGAGCTCGTGTTGCAGCTGGGCGTTCCTGGGTTCACCAGCCTGGTTTGGGCAGTAGAGCCCTGGCCTCATCTGGGACTCTGTCTGCCCTGGTGATGCCCTCAGATAAGCACCACAGCACCCTCAGGAGCCAGGACCTCCCTGGTTAGCCAGGCTAGGAGCTTGCTGAAACGCTCCTCAGCTCTTGCCTTGCTCTCTCTCTTGGGTTTCCTTTCTTTGGAAACCAAGGGATTCAGGAGGTGTGGAAAGCAGGTCCAGATCTTGGCCTGATCTGCTGTCCCCAGCTCCTGATGCCTATGTTTAGACATAGCTTGAGGGTTTCTTACCATATTTCACTGCCTCTGGAGGTGCACATAATGGTGAACCTAACCCTGAGAACCTCTGGGTACAGGGAAGCTTTCTGGAAATTACAGTTCTCAGACAATCCATAAAAAGATATGACAGTGAAAGAATAAAAAAAATATTTTTATATCAGGAATATTATGGTGTAATACTGATTTCCTTTACAGAATAAAGTCTGTGAAAATTGAGACAGATACGTTAGCATTTTACATGTCTGTTTCCACAGGCTTCATTAAGATGTCTCTTATTGTCTGAGATAAGAGGTAATGATACCGTATATTACTTCAAAGAATGGACCTTCCAGCTGTGATTGAAATGTCTTCTGTGAAAAGGAGCAGAGAAACAGCTGCATACTGAAGTGAGGATTCTCAGTTCTGCAGGAGGCGAATGCATTGGGACTACTGGTGGTGTAAGCCAATGGGTATTTCTGATAACTGCAAACTGCTTTTCAAGTACTGGTACAACTACTGGGAAGAAATCAAGGGTAAATTTGGTGTCTGTGGAGGGGAGCATTCACCACTCAAGAGCTCTTATAAAATATTTAAATACCCTTAGTTTTTATCTACAGGTTTAATTCCCCATAAAATATATTCTATCAGTACTCACCTGCCAAATATTCTGATGCCTTAGCTTTGTGTTTTATATTGAGTTTTTATTTCTGTCAATTTGTATTTTAGATTGCAAATCAAGAAGCTTTCAAGATCGTTTTGATTAATTTTGGGCACTACATGGCTTCATTTCTTTTTTATGTTTTGATGGTAATTTACCATGTCATAAAATTGCTTTGCATTAAACTACCCTCATGAATCAAGAGTCTTTTCCATTAACAAGATCCATTTAAAGACTAAGCCCACCTACAAATCAACTATTTTGTGTCAGTTTTGGTAATTATTGTTTAGCAAGAACTGGTAAAATGGCACATGAATTATTTCAGTGCATAGATGATTTAGATAAACAGAATGGAAATATTAATACAACTGGTACTGTGCTAAATTACCTGGCAGAGCCCATGGTTTAGGGTCTATTATTCTCCAAAGTGGAAAAAAAAGAGCTTTAGTTTATGCTGCTTTAGATTGCAACAGTATTTCTTAATAAATAATCCAGGGCTACTTTAGCTCTCTAGTTGGGAAGTAAAGTAACATCTAATGACTGGACCCCCAAGGTGCTTTAACTCCAATTTATGTGTTTTTTTAGAATATATATTTATTAAATATTTATTAAATATAGCTATGTATATATATATGTATATATACATAAAATGTTCAAAGAAGCATTCTCTCGCTCATGAAGTTGTTTAGAAAGGCTGGCACATTAAAAGGAGGTCAGGTAGCATCCATTGAGTTGCTGACAGCTGTAAATAATGTATCTGTAACACATTTGCTCTGAACAGCCTTGTTGAGCTTATTTCAGCTGACTTCAGTGTTGAAGATATTTTTGTACTATGTTCAATAGTTGTGCATTATTTACAGTTGTTCACTATGTCACATAATTATAAATAACAAAATTACCACATTAGTCCTCTTGTAATTTCCAAAATTTGTGTCTTTGTCTCCATGGTTTCAGCAGATGTAGTCCACATAGTAGATGAAATTGTCTGAAAGTATGGATGAAAATCAGACGGTAAATATTTGGCTTTCATCAAATACCTGAAAATCAGTGGCTGAGGCACTGGAAATACTATTTTTATTCCTCTGCTTCTTGCAAATTTTGCATGTTTTTACTATCCATCTCTTAAGTTGCTCTAATGTATTAATGAATAAGCTTACAAAGCATTTTAAATTTGATCATTCAGAGCATATATGGTAAAATTCTGACAACAGAATGTGTCTTCTACCATAAATAATGGTAAAGATACAACTGCTTATTCTAAGAGCAAAAGGCTGCTATTAAACAGGGATATTTTAGAAGCTGTGATGAAATGTGTCTTGTGCCTTGCTGTAGTTGACATGATTTCAGTAGCTGACGGTCAAGTTAAGCCTGTTTGTTTTCATAATGCTAGTTTTTTTTAAGCATGTCAGCAATTCCCACCAGTAAGGATTTAACTGGAGCTGCCTTATGTCCTCACAACTGTCTGCGGCAATTGGTATCTTCTCTTTACAATCAGTTTTATTTTTCAGGATTGACGAAGAAGGCTCAATTCAAGTGAAGTGATCCCTCCTTATACATGCAGACTGACATCAAAGCTCTGAGAAAGGAGAAGAACCCCTGTATCTCAGCAGGTGTTAACTTACATACCCCAACATGATTGCTTTACACCAAGTTTCTCAACATGCCTTACCATTTCAGTGTAGTCAAAGTCTATAAGACCATGACTGCTGGTTAGTCGCTTGTAGGATAATGGGGGACCAGCTTAGGCCACAGGGGGTGTGGGATCAGGCTGTTTCATCTTTGAATCTAACCTGAGCTTTTATTTCACCTGTTGGATACCTTAGGAGGGTGGGAGCAAACATCTTTCTATTAGTTACTTGGTTCGTTTACAAGCTCTTATCTGGAAGAATAGTGAGAGGTATCTTTTCACTTCACTTTGCTTCACTTCACTTTTGTGTAGTTTCTGATATCTTCATTCTCCGAGTGGAGGTCCAAGCTCTAAAGTCTAGAATTTTCTGGTTTGCCTAGAGTTGCATCCAAGTCACCCAAACCGAGATCCCAAGAGTGAGGAATGCTAAGGCCATATGACATGACTGTCTACTCAACATGCTTTTTTTTTATTCCTTGTCATTACACTTTGGAACAGCCTGATATGAGATCCGTCAGTCATCACATGCAGTAGCATCAGAAGCCAGTCCTCAAAGGCCAGCGCTGACAGCAGAAACTGATCCTGCTGCCAAGGTTCCTGCTGTCTGTGGTGCAGCCAAACCAGAAATTGTGTCACCTTCAGACAATTGAAAAGAATAATTGAGGGATTTATTGAATTAAATTTGAATATAAAAGATGCTGCTTCTGTATACAGTAAACTGTATGTGAACATGTGAATATAGACAAACTTCCTTTCAAAGGGGCACTTTCAGAAAGAAATCCAAGACATGTAAATTTGTGAGCTTGACTTACCTTGAAATCTTTGTGAAATTGCAGACTTCCATCTTGTGGACATATACATTTTGCTTATGAACTATTGGTGAGGCTCACAGATCAACATCTCCATAAAGCCTATTTAATGCTGAAGGACAACATTGCCATTCTATTTTTTTAAGTTGGCCTCTTTGATGGCTACAAGAATTTCTTGGTAGGAGAAGCACATTGCTTTAGTATATGTCTCAATTGGGCTACCCTTCCTGCTCTCAAAGAATTAATTGGAGATCCCCTACCACTTGAAGCAGTTAATAAAACATGTGTCTGACAAGCAAATCAACTGATCCCCCTGCCTAGGTAAAAGCTGTTAAGCACAAATTCTAAAAATTGAAGGAAGCCCTCAAAAAACAAACAATCTCTGTACCACCTCACTGTAAAATGAGATTCCTAAAGTGTGTGACAATTAGCTATAATGAATGTTCTGCCAAAGCCTGATACAGAGCTGTGGGTTTTTTTCCCTGACAATGTTTAACTGCAGTTAAATATGCCACGTTGACATTTGCCTGCAATTACCATGGAGCCGTATTGAGATCTTCACTCTCTAAAGAGAATTTGAATGACTACAGCGTCTTCTAGGATAACATGTCTTGTTTTCATTAATCTTTGTAGTGACTTTCGCTGTTGGCAACCCATGACTGGAACACAGCTCTCATAGCATCTTCTGTCTTGCTTTGGGAGCTTGCATAACTCTTCCTGTGAAATAAAAAAAAATACAAAGTCTTGAATGAAATTTCAAACATGAAGCATTATTAAATAATAATGTGACCACATAATAGGTCCTAGCTTCATTCAAAGTTATTATTCTATGTGCTTTGTTGCAGTGTTACCTAATAAACTGTATGAGTATCTAAATTTTAACTAATATAAACCACCTGAAGACTCTCAATCTGTGCATATTCTGACTATAACTGAACTCAAGACTGAAGTCATACTCTCAAGTTATGAGAAGGATGTGGGGAGAGAGCAACACAGTTAGAAATTTTCTATTTTCTCTTCTGCCCAGGCATGCTCAGAATTTTGATTCATGGAAATGACTTTTTAATTTACTGAAAAGTCAGACTACCTCTGTAGCAAAACTTGTTGTTCAGCCCTTGAAATGCCTGCCAATAGGTGTTTAGTCTGAAAGCACAATTAATAATGCTGGTGGAATATCACTGTCCAAGGAAACCTTTAACATTGGCTTTTATTTAAAAAAAAAAAGTCTTGGACTTTCCTAATAGATGATTGTCCATAGTGCTTGTCCATAACTTTACAATTCTCTTTGAAGAGTGAAATACAGGACAACTGTTTCTAATCAAGGATATTCAGCACAAATCTAGCAAACCTGCTAACAAACTGCAGACATAGAAATGAGCTATGTAATAGGAAGATGATGCACACTTGAGTAGGTAGGGGGTTACTTTTTTTAGAAATGAAGGAAAACACAGTGGTACTAATTGCCAACGTGGAGTTATATCATCACCTATGTTAGTATATATGACAGGAACAATTTTAGGAAGCATGCCTCCACTCTGCAGGCACATTCATTGATTTGGACATCACTAATAACTTCCTTCCGCTCGTCCTGATTAATTAACATAAACCAGAAAAGCTAAATTCCTCGCAATATTTGTTGACCTCTACTTAAAAGAAAATCCAGGCTTTACAGAAGCAACCTGATATGTGATAGAATTAGCTGGTTTATGTACTACAGACGGTGCATCGTTTGGATTTCTCATTTTCCTAGTTGTAGAAATAGAAAGTAGATCATACTGATTCTCCACCTCACTTCAAGAAGTTGTAGATAATATGTTAAAGATGGTGAACTGCTACGGTAGTGATATACAAGCTGTACAAGTAACACAGAGAGATAATGCTCCTCGTTTCTGAGCAGCACTTTTAGTACAGCCATCACACACTGAGACATTGACTTTTTTACTAACGAGTTGTGACAAGACCCCAATTTGGCCAGATCCTTGAAGTGGAACCATCTGCAACTTTTCCTTAAACTGAGAATGCCAAAAACCACTAATGGCTTTCAATTACTAAAGCTCTGTCTTATTACAGCACAAGGAACAAGGAAACTTTTGAAACAGAGAGAAGTCAGATTTGCTGGGTGAGACATTAAAAGGTCTGACAAAAAAAAAAATCCCTGATTTCTACTTCTTGTATTCTTCTAGGGTGGGATTTTTGCTCGCGCCCTGATCTCAATCTAGCAATTTTCAATGGCTTTCTTTTTTTTTCTCTATGCCATGCAGTTGGTTATGTTTTTACACTCCACTGTTTGAGGGAGACGTTACGTCTCTGTTTGTCAGTAGGTTCCCTCTCCTGCAGTCCAGAAGGTTTCCCCCAGCTGATCATGCTCAGTGGCTTTCAGGGAAAGCTCCATCTTTCCTTCGTGCAGTTCTGCAGCTTCCACTGCTCTAGAACAAAACAGTGAGCAAACAGCTTTCCTTGCTGATGATGAGCACTTTTTAAAACAAAATGTACAGTAAACTGTAATCAGGCCCATCAGGCACACTATATATGTCATTGTCCGAGAAGCTTTCATGGAGTTTATTACTTCATCTTGACTCTTGAATCAGCCAACACTAGCAGCCCCAAGCTTCTTGTAAGCAGGATTGGATGCAGGTGCACAGAGAAACTGCTGGAGCTCCACGTGGCCTGGAGTGGATGTATCACATCAGGCAGTGCAAATTTAGTGTATGTAGAGCATATTTGTTGAATATTCATTCTGCAAACATTACAAACATTTTTTTTTATTCAATTAAGAGAAAAATACTCTTATGAGCTAGTCATCCTGTGTTTTGGCAGAGGTTGGCTCTTCTGGAAAAGCTATTATGTGGTCATGTATTGTACCGAAATGTGTTTACAAGATCATAAAAAAAGGCATAGGACAACTGTAGTGGTAGCCTTTTTTCTTGACTTTTGAGAGCTTGGCTTTGTAGCCTGCATGACTTCACAAGGCTGTACTCATATCGTATCTTCCATGCATGGAGGTAGTAGTTGAGACTTTTGGCACCATGTAAATGAATCAGAAACCATTGGTGCCTGCAGAGTTTAAAGGTGAGGATGAAAGAAAGGAGGCATTAAAAGGCAAAGTGAGCTGCCTAGAGTAGCACACAAAGCTGGAGACCATAGGTAGAATAAGAATCAATATTTTATGTCATTATTCATTATGAAGAAGTTATTTCAGGAGACAAAGTCCACCTGAGTCTTATTGCTAGCCTAGCTATTTCAACCATAAGCCATAAGCATGTTTCTTGTTTTCTATTTCTTTAATCCCCAAGAAATCTGAAATTTCAAAAAGTCCAGTATTGATACAGTCTATCCTTTTAGAGGAATACCTTTGCTGGTAAAATCATCCACTTGGTGAGGAAATCATTCACTTCAATGGCAAAATGGTTGGGGATCTTGTAGATTCACCCCCACTGGTAGAGCCTGGTACAGGCCTTATATTGGTCTACCCGATGAATATGTTGGTTATTAGCTCTTGGGGCAAGAGCTGCACAGGCATTGATTGTTTATCAGTCATAATGGGCTCTCGACCACTGTGTGCAGTCTGCAGAAGGAGATACAACCGAAGTGGAGGAATACAGAAACAAAAGTGATCTTTCATTTATGTGCCCTCATTAGTATGGGAATAGGAGGTTTTTGTTTGTGGGGTGGGCGGCTGTTTGTTTGTCTGTTCTCAAAGCAGGGATGGTTCAGGGGACCTGACCCAAAGCCTCTCAGAAGCATAGATAGAATTAAATTTTTTCTATCCCAAGAATGAGGCCTGGGGCTGGTTCATTCCCATCACAGAAAGGAGTGAGAAAGGTAGGGAAAAGGGACAGGACTAGGATCAAAAGCTTTTGGGAGGACCTTGCAGAGCAGGCTTTGCCTCTTGCTTGTGGAGAGGAGAACGGAGAGGTAGCTGCCTTACATTTCCTCGCCTTTCCTTACCCTGTGTGAGGACAGCAGTGGCAGCCTATTTTTTTTTCTTTTTTAACACCATGATATAGGCAAAGCAGAAAGAGGAATGATAGTTCTCGTAGCAACTGCCTGATTTTGCTGTATTTAAATGTAATCCTAAGCAACTTAAATCCAAATGCAGAACAGTGGAATGTTTAAAATGGCGGTATGCCATAAACTTAGTATATTTTATGTGTTGTATATACAAAGGTGTATACACACGCTGATTTTTAATTACACCTCCCCCCCGGGATTTTCAAAGTTTTAATTTAGTGTGCAACAAAATGTTGTGACACCTTCATTCTGTATAGACTGATAAATATATATCAGCCTAAGGAGCAACAGGTCCCTGACTGATGGTCAGAGTTGACCTTTCTCAATTTATACTACTATTTAATTCTCCCACTCTCTCCTTGATTTAAAGAGAACACAGAATATGAAAAGAAGACTTTGGCCTATGCATTAGGCATATGATTCACTGTCAAAATCCTCAGTTACACAGGGGAAGGACAGAATGTGAGACACCCTTGGCTCATTCCCTGCTCCACCCTCCCTGCTGACCTGCAGGCTCTGCATTTACTCTCTATTGGAGGAGTACAACATCGGGAAGATACCGGGTAGTGTTGTTCTATGTCTATTTTAAAAATAATTTGATACCCCATCAATTTAGAAAAAAACGTATCAAGACGCACTTTTACAATTCAGATACCTCCTCAGTCTTTCAAATTTAAATGCAGAATGAATAAAACAAAACCACTACAGGTAATTTATTACCCAAATTTCTTGTTGGACACAGGCTCATATAACATGGTCCCAGATACTGGAAAACTTACATCTTTTGTCCACTGATTCTGGACATAGAGACTGAATAACTGAAAAGCAATTTTTTGAGTGTGTAATGTGTTGCAATGTGTGCAATGTGTTAGGAGTCCTGGAATGCGAAATGGGAATTCATTCAAAAATCCACTATAAATGAAAAACATAAAAATGGGAAAATTCCAAACTTTTCAAATAAACTGCAATTACAAATAAACAATAACTACACCACAGTTTTATATGCTATTTCATGAAACCTGTAATATTTCCTTTTATAGGAATGACTTCTTGATTAGACACCAAGCATGATGGATTGTTAATAAAATCTTCACTGAAAGATGTGTGCAGTTCTGGGGCCTTGGGAGGGAGAAGACTAGGTATCAGGCTGTCCAGAGCTGCTGGCTCCCCAGCTGGCAATCTCAGCAGGGACACCAAGTATAGAATAAACCTCTCACCCCTAGATGTCTCCCCAGGTCAGACTTAAGAAACGATGGCAGAATAATGTATAAAAGTTTATATCTGACATTAACCATGCTTATGTGTCCTACAGAGAAATGTTATCATCAGCCACTTTCAGATGTTTGATGCAAACAAACTTTTTCCAAACATATGTAGCTTAAGCTTAACTACATTCTCTATATTTTGACTTTGAGGGTCATCTGTGGTCATAGTTTTTCAGAAAACATTACATTTTAAACTTCTTTGGATCTTTGCCTTTCCTGTGTAGCACAATTAGTTGTATTTTATCGGTTGAGGTTTTGTTTTCAGTGAATCGTTAGGATCACTCATTTCAAGTCTAAACATGAAGCATGTTTCAACTTCCTTTCCTCTAAGAGGGACATATAGCCTGGTAGCTCATTAAAATAAAACCAAAAATGCCACTGAGAACCTTAAAATTCATATTTTCTTTCTTCTCAGTGTGTGTGAAGAATGTTAAGAATCCACATCAGATAGGAAATTAAATGAGGAGGAAAATGTTTAATTCTGGAAGGGGCTAGGATGCTGTCATCGGTGTAAGAACCTGAAGAGAATAGAAAATCTGTCACTTTTCCCAACCAGCGGGGGGTGGGGGGGAGGGAGAGGGCACAATTTATATTTCTTACTAGAAAGATCCATTTTTTTGATGGCGTATCACAGAAGAATAAAGTTTAAGAATAGTGTTAGAATGTTAAAAACAAAGCAATAATACTGATGTCTGTTTCAGTATACCAAATAATCAAGAAACTCTGTTTGATTTACCTTTCCCTGTGTAATTAAGTCCAAACCCACAGCTTTCAAAAACATACCCATTAAGTTAACTCTAGAGTCAAATCTGAAAGAAATTTTCTTTCATGTTCTGCATGGTTCTTCACTTGCTGCAGGGTTAAATATATGATTCTGCTTAAATAGGTGAGACCCCTCATCTAGTTTATTTATTCAATTGATTTCTCTTGGTGTGTAGCATTAATGGACAGAATTTCAGGTGTAGAAAAAGCTCCATACCTTAAATTTCTCAAAGTTTAAAAAAAAGGGGGGGAGAGAAGGGACTCCCAGTGCGTGTGAACCTTGATATTTTAGCCCAACTTTCCAATCAATAGCTTAATAACAACTACTGCAGCCTCAAGATCCCAAAGTGAGAGTTGGCATTTAACTAATCTAATCAGTTGAGAACATTTAGATCCGTGGAGTCAGAGCTATTACACTTTCTGAAAAACAGGATATAGAGTTGGAACAAGGCGCACATCCATCATCAAGACCTGTGTCTGAGGTAGGGCTTTGGATCTTACAAATGCGTTATTGCTTTACGTGGTAAACTTTACTGCTAAATAAAGACAAGTTTATTCTATCATGAATTTTACTTGCCGAGTGTTTCTTCGTAAGATGAAGGAAACATTTTTTGGGGGAGAGCCTTTTACTTCATTTCAGAGTTTTCCTGACAAACAGGAGAGTACATCATTATTGTTGTCTTAAACACAACTGGGGTTTAAAGGCTCATAGGTAAAGTGTTACTTTCCACATCTTCAGTAGTTTTCACTGACTAATGTTGATTTTATACTGTGTGCAGAAAAAGGATCTCTTTTGCTTTATTTCTCTCTGCTCCCTTTCCCCTCAGGGTGGAGGGGGGATGGACAGGGTGGGAAGAGAAGCAAACCAGCTGTGTTTTAGTCAATCTTCCATCCCAGTGATGAGAAGAGTTCAGAGGAAAAGTAAAAAACTTCCTTTAATGGTACATAAAATGAAGCTACAAATCTTTTGGATTTTAATCTGGCTCTAGGAAGACCAACACAAGTATCTCAGCATTAGTCTTCTGTTAGTATTGGACTGAAACAAACTGTTTTGTATGTTCTACAGTACACCTTTCTACTTCTTATTGCCTTTCTTTTTTGGCCCCTGCAAAGGTTTGCCTAGGTCATCTCGGGGGCGGGGAGGGGGGGGCAGGGGGTGTGTGTGTGGGGGGGGTGCAGGCTTTTTATTTGTTTGGATTTTTTGTGTGTATTTTTAGGATAGCCACAAGGAAATCTTGGCAGGCATCAGGTAATCTTGCCTGTCATTAATCCAAATTTATTCATTTTTCATTTCTGTGTTCACTCTCTCTATAATTTACCGTGTTAAAGATGTAAAAGGTTTTTAGAACCTTGTTATCTAGACTTCACTGTGATGTTGTACTATATCTCTCTCTGCTAAACTCATGGGGGAAAGTATTAACCAAAAAAGAGTATGAGTACTAAAATACGTGAGTATTTTTTCAGTCAACTTACATTCATTGTGCAGCTGCATATAAGATGTACCCATTTGTGAAATATTCTAATTTACTTAGCTAAAACAGGCTTGATTTCTGAGCAGAGTTAATACCTTTTTAAACTATACCTAAGAAAGAGAAGGGATATAATTTTTAAATAAGTTACTAAAATATGGAACAACAAAAAGTCCTTTAACAACTTCTCAAAACTTTATTTTTGTGTGTATCTATTTCACATGAAATTGCAGTTAACATTTTTCCATGCACAAAATAAATATGTGCAAAGTCGCGTACTGTCTTTCTATATAGACCTGAGTTCTAATTCAAAGTCAAACAGCATATGACATGCTGGCATTGTGTTTTGTTGCTCTGAGGCAATAATTACTCTTACTGTCCTTTGTGGCTCAGGAAAATATTATAACCCAAGAATTAACAGACTACATGTTGATTATAATTTCCTGATTAGTGATGCCCACGCTGGTAAGAAGAATGGAAATGTAATGAAATTGTCCTTCTCCTGTTGCAGCATGCTAACTGGAGGTCTTATTTTCCAATTCTCAATGGTAGTCTTGGACTGCTTTCGCCTTTTGTGTCCTGTTGAGAACAGGACACAGTCCTTATCTCATTTATAAGCTTTCTCATTCAGTGCTTCTTTATTTGCAGGGATTTTAGGTCAATATGTCTTTATCCATGATCCACAAAGTTACAGCAGTCAGCACATAGGGTCAAATGAGGAAACCTGTCAGTTTAGCTAGTTCTAAGGTGTTTTGATTACCAGCAGTAAAGCCTGATCTTCCACCAGCTGTTCTCCTTCAGCATTTCATGTCTGTGTGTGCACGTGCACATGTACTAAATAATCTTTTCCCCTGGTCTCTTCAACATTTTTTGTGTCATGTGAATGATCCAGTCTTTCTTCCTTCAACGTGTCCTGGAAGAGTTATCAGAAAATATCCCGTCCTGTCTAGTTTTGCAAATGTTGTTCTGTTTACCACTTCTTTGTGGGGATATATGTCACCCAAAAGGCTTAACAAGGCTTTCCAAAACGTTTTTTGATGTTATTATTGTGTTTGTCTAAATTATAGGCATTTTTTGTGTGAATATGAAGACATCATAGTCGTCTTGCTTAGCTTAGCAATCATTAAAAATGAATAAACAAAAATTCATTTGCATATGCAATCATAATTACTGAACGCTTCTACAAGATATTCTCATTCGTATGCCTTTTAACCCAACAGACTCTTTCCTCATTTTCTTGGGCAAGTGAGGTGTTGTTTGGTGGGGTTTTGGTTTGTTTTTGTTTGTTTGTTTGTTTGTTTAATTATTATTATTTAGTTTCTTTTTTTCTTTTTTCTTTTTTTTGTTCTGTCCTAGAAGGTTCATTTGATTCTTGTAAGGAAACCTCAATGCCACTGTTAGATATCAGGAACTAATTTTGATTAATTGATTACTGCAAATGGTTAACTTTTCATTGGAAACAGTCTATGTTATTTGTTAGCCTTCGATCCTTAAGTGATCTCACAATTAATCCCCAGACCAAATTTATCCTGTAAGTTCTGGTATATGTTAAGATCCATGCAGAGCTTAGAGGCAGGTTTTATTTTTTCTACAGCAATTAATGAAAAATGCTGCAACCTATTGACTTTTTCTCCGTAGTCCCAAGCCACGTAGTGAGTTTTGCAGCTTCTTCCTGTGTGACTGTACATTTCTTGGGTCTGATTCCTGAAATGTAAAGTTTCTGTTACATCCTGCTGTTAAATCTACTGGAAGCGTATCTAACGGGAAGAATTATATTAACAGTTAAATTATAAAATTTGTTAGAGAAAATTGTTCTGACTAGTAGCAAAAATCAACCAACGAGGAAAATTTAAAACATGCAAGCCACTTCTAGATTTAAGCTCGGAGTCTGTCTGCCAGCTGCCCTAGGGCTGACGTCTCTGGGAAGGGCGTCCGTATGGATTTCCTAATGTTGAAGAGCAGCACTTGCCTAACATGAAATCGTCCCCTTGAGCTGATATAAAAGACACTTGGGACGTGATCCATTGCTCCGCAGACTTTGCTCACACATAGGTGAGGTGCAACGCAGCCAGGCTAAAGACCGTGCCAGGGCAGTGGAAAGAGATGAGAAGGGAAGAAAGGAGCAATTGGCCCCGGCTCTATAAAAGCCTCTTCCACTGTGTTTTTGTGTGGTTATATAAAAAGAGACCTAATAGACCGTATGAGAATGCGTACGGTATATTTTTTTTCCTCTGTAGAAGGATGGTAAAAAGTCATGAAAGTGGATATTCAAAGTCTTTGTATGAATATTTTCAGTTTTAATGGAAAGAAATTAAAAAACAACAACAAAAATAGTATAATTAGAGGGAACTTTGTGATGCTGCTTTTCTATGGTGGGGTAAAGCCCACTGGCAATAATTTGAAAATATATGTGTATTTTGAAACCCCTAGAGGACAGAGCATAACAGCATTAATGAGAATTTGAGCTATACCCGAATAGGTTGATACTCATGAATTGTTCTGATGTGTAACTGAAGTTTCATGAAGTCAAAATGACAATGTTTTCTTCCATTTATATTAGAATTTACAAACTGGAAGGGAAGGAGGGGGCAATAAAAAAAGATACAAAATAAATGTGATATTGCAGGAAAGTGCAGCTCATCTGTAGTGCTTACCTGCTGCATTTTTGGCATGAAGCCTATTGAAAAGAATGGCCTAAGAATTACGTTGTACCCAAAAGTGAAAGCTACTGTATTTCATAGCCTTTTCAGTGGTAAGAACATCATTCTGTGAGCAGATGTCCATCATGCTTTGCCTTTTGCTATAAATATTTATCACTTAAATGTTGCCCGTATAATTTAAAAGGCCAGTATAAAAGGCAGCAAATGAATGTGCACAGCTTCAGCATCGAGAAGGTTAGTAAATAATATCATCCTCAATTTACAGATGTGGCAACTGAGGTGTTACAACCTTACTCAAGCCAAAGTCAGATTCAAGGAATCCACTGGGGCTAAAGCTGTTAATTTAGATGTATTTATCCAGCAGACTTAACGCACCCATAAAAATACCATCAGATTCGACAAAGTAGAGCTTTCATCTTTCTCCCGTTTGAGCTGTTGGGCTGCACTGCAGCCAGGGATGCATTTTATGCATGGTGCCAAGGAGCTGCATACGTTCACAAAATGAGTTGGGTGATGCATACGTGAAAACAAACACAGCTATTCCGGAATTGCTCCCCACATGACAGCACTTTTTCTGAAGTTTAGCATCTAGAGGGGAGAACTGCTTCCAAACAGCTTCGATGTTCAGTAGATTGGGGGGATTTGTTTGTTTGTTTGGGTTTTTTCCTTTGTTTTGTGGGGGTTTGTTTGTTTGTTTGTTTGTTTGTTTAAGCTGACAAGCCCTAGGAGGCAGGAGAGTGCATTAGATGTAAAATCAGACAGCTAAACTGGAATTCTTAGCTTCTTGGAGAATTTTGTTCCCATCTTTAAGATCAGTTTAACACATTGTTTCTTATTTAATTTATTTACCATGAAGAAATGATGAAAGAGAGTTAGCAGTCACCCTTCCTTCTTTCACTTTTTTTTTTAAATTTTGCTTTACTACTTTAAGTATCATTTCAAAATGATGTATAATAAGAAGATTACCGTGGTTGATAGATGAATTTTTTAGCCAGTGAAAAATAATGAAATTCCTTTTTACCTTAAAACTTGCAGGAAAATGCTTAAATAATTCAATTTATTTAATTGAAAGCTAAATAATTAATATGTTCTTGTTGTTCACCTTTACATGCATTTCTATTACTGCAGCAATTTATAGTGTGGAAATTCTACTCTCATCTTTTAATTTTTTTTCCTCTCTCCTTATTTGGCTGGATTCTTTTAACTGAAAGACAATCCCTTCAACAATAAATTATGAAAACTTTAATAAAGAGGAAAGCTAGTTAGATATTTAAATGTATAAATCTCACTTGTCTGACATCCATCCTGTAATTTTATTTGTGACATCAGGTTTGCCTGTTTGGAATTTCATATTTCCAAACAGAAGAGAATATAAAAGTTCTAATTCAAAGCATCAATCACAGAAAATGAACATAACCTAATGTCACTGCTGAATCAGGCCATCAATTTATTGCTTTGTAAAAGCAATCAGCAAGCTATCAAGCAATAAAGTGTATGAGATAAGTGCTTCTTTTGAGACAGCACAGCCATTGACAATGATATACTGATGGAGAATAGCAACTATTTTCCAGGGTAGTATGCCTATTACTTGTTAAAAGCTCTGAACTGTTCAACAGATGTGAAATATGTTTCTTATTATTATGGACCTATCTAGTTTGTTTAATAGCCTTGTATGCCACTTAGATTTGCTGTCTTATTTAATGAGGTTATATTTGCACTCACTGGCTCTTTTGTTTTAGTTGAGGGAAGTATGACTTCAGTTTTTCACTCGGTTTTCCGAGGAACAACGAATACCTGGACAACACTTGTTTCATTTGCTTATTATGGAAAGTGCTACAGAGCAAATTGCAGAGTCATTCAAATCCTGTCACCGTACCACAAGAATAAATATTTTACACTGTGCTAACAAAATGCAATGGAGTTTTTCGTAGACATCTAAAATGCACACCTTTAGTATTTAGTGATTTTCTTTTTTCTTCTTTACTCCCATCTGCTGTTTGCTTGCGATAAAAGAGGGAGCTAAAAAAGAGTGGGATAGCATATAGTCAGCTCACCTGATCTGGGCTGATGAGGTGCATGTGTTATACAGGTATAGTGAACCCTGCAACTGTTATCTGCTCGAGGCAGGAGGTCTAGAACTAACAATCTCATCTGTGTCATCGATGCTGGGAAAAGCTGATGTGGCCTCAGGGACAATGAACTGTTAGAAATAAAGCATTAAAAAAGTCTTCGCTGCTCTCGATAGGTCCTAAAGGATTGCTTTGGTAGTTGGTAGCACACAGTTAAATTTACTAGCCTGCTATTGGAAGGTCTGATGAGATTTCCAGCAGAATTTTTAATCACTTAACCTTTCCCACTGCATTAAGATCAGCTGTCAGGGGCCTCCTTTCTTAATGATTAATAAAAATCTCCATTGTCTCCACATTTTCTTTTCCTTTTAAACTCCAGTATATTCCTAGAACAGTTTTGTATCCCAGGGAATCAGTAGTCCCATGTTAAGAGCCTATCTTATTTGCCTAAATGCACGGTTTTTAAAAATCTGAATGACTGCGGATTAACCCACTATTTTGTGCTATATTTTGGTAGGATTTAATGTTGGGGTTTCTAGATAAAGAAAGATTAAGTTTCTTAATTATAGATAACTGAAAGATTTTCCTGTATAGTCAATCAATATATGGTTTGCTGACTTTGAAACCAGATGGTTTTTACTTTTTCCAGCTCTGTTCTAAAACATGTATACTCAAATCCCATTTACAAGTATGAAGTAAATAAACATCACAAAGTTCCTTTGAGGATGAACAGTATGGTTATTAAATTAATAAAAAAATGAAAACTGAAGAATGGGTAGATCTGGTAACATTCTCTTATGGTAGTATGGTGAAGGGTGGCGGAATAGGAATCACCAATGCCCACTCTAAGTCCTTTTCCTCAGTTGCAAAGAGTTCTTAAAATACACTTTTTAGTGTATCATTCAAGCGCCGTCTTATGGCACATAAGGTGACATGGCCAACAGCTTTCTTATATTGTTCTTTCTCTCTCTCAGGAAGCTCCTGAAATTTTGCATTGAAATGTGCTGTGTTCATACTGTTCATTTTCTCTTATTTAAAGAGATGTGCATAATACTATATATGTATTCTAGGGAAAGTAAGGTCAAATATATGCATTTTGAACTTACTGCTGGAAGTGATGGTTGTCTTTGATTTCCATGCGATGTCACTCATCAGTTTTTGGCCATCTCTCAAGGAAATTTTATGTCTTGTACAAATGGCTTTATGGTTATTGTCCACTTCTCTGACCTCTCAGTGTTGAATCTCTTATTTTGAGTTTCTTTACCATCTTGTAAAGAAACTGGTAATGAACACAGGACTAGAAAACACTTATATTGTTATAACTCTGGGCAAGAAAGTTCAATAAATAAAGGTAATTAAAATGAAATTTCCTACTGCCTGTTTCTGTTATACATGTGCAATTAAATAGCCTTGCACTACTTGAATACCTGCTTTATAAAACTCTGATCAAGGGACTGAAAAAATAGAAAACCAAACACTAGGTAATTTTAAAAACAAGCTGTTTTTCTTTTCTTACTAATTCTAATTGAAAGTATTTCTCTTTCTCTCACCATTGAGCTTCTCCTCTATAATTTCCTTGTTTTAGGAAGAACTTGCTCCTGAAACATAAAAAAAGGAGACCATTTCACAGGTAATGATGAACTGCCATATCTAAATCTTAGAAAACACTTCTCATTCAATAGGCTCTCTGTTTTCACAGTGCCTCTGGTTCAGATTTAAATTCCTAACTTAGCTAGGTAACAATGTTAGGAGAATGACAGTTAGCTAAGACAGGCTTCAAAAAGCTTTAAATACACAGGACACTTCGAGGTCTTGAGCAGTTGAGTCTGATTTTACCAACAGCTTGGGCATTTTTTAAAGTTATTGCTCCATTCACCCATGACTTTCTGGAGATAAATGGTTTTAGCAAGAAGTTGGCTGGCTGAAGCAAGTACATTAAATACTGTGGCTTGATGTCAGTAACCCTCCTGGAATGGAGGGGAAGCTACCCAGGAAAGTCTTTAAAAAATATGTTTTAAAATGTTCTTTCTAAACATCTCGATACAAATCTGAAGTGTGATTCTGTGACCCTAAGTACATTTGGCATTCAATTAATTTTTAATCCATTTGTAGAAAAAAAAATCTACTTTTAAGTGTTCTCTATGGGATATTGCTACTTTTGTTCCTCTTCTTATGTTTAACTGCAGCATTTATGCTTCTGCTTGATGGCACAGGGTCAGCTAAATTCACACTATACATCTTTTTAGCTGGTTATGTGTTAAGAAATCTTATTAAAAACTCAAGTATGCTTTTAACATGGTATTGTTTGAAACTTCAGTAATGAACATGTTTGTTACCGTAGGACTAGGAAGCAGATTTTGGGGAAAGAAGGGGGAAAAATTACTGCATATATTGTTTGACTCCAATCTTATCTTTTCAAAATACTCATTTTCCAGTTTTGTCTGTTTTCAAAAGGTTTACATAACATAGAAAAGTCACTCTCTTTCAAGAATAACAATGCCTACACAAAGCTATTACATATCAGTTTAGCTTCACTGATAATTTAATACTGGTATACTTGTAAACATTTCTTCTGTAGACATGTCCTGACATTACTTGCCTTTTCAGCTTTACATTAAACACTAAAATCTAATTAGATATGTAAGCTGGTAATGCTTATCTTTGTACTGTCAGAATTTGGGAATTTTTGCCTTTTCCGTGGAGAGGCCAAGTCTTTGGAGTCTACTTGACCACTCCCTGAAAGAAAACCAGTTTGATGACCTGATGGTTGATGTGCCAGGGGATTTTATTTATATTTTTTTAACTACTTCTGCATATGTGCTCGAGGAAATCAGGTTTATAATGAAAATAAGAAAATATGTATATCTCTCTTGCAAAACAAGTGTTACTGAGCACCAAACAAGAATGGCTTCCTGCTATTTTTTTGCTTCTGTTACAGATTTAATGATCTCTTCTGGCCTTAAATCTACGTGCTGATGTCTACAAAAATGCTTTGAAAACCCTTGATTTCTTTAGTTTAAATATCTTCAAAATGAATTGAAAGTCCTACCACAGAAAATTAAAGAATGACAGAACAAAAACATAGGTATGTTTGTCCTATGGCTAGAACTGCACTTACTAAAACCAGCAGAATATCTTGCCTCATAGGAAAACTTAAATTAGTGAAATCTTA
This sequence comes from Phoenicopterus ruber ruber, assembly GCA_009819775.1. Lineage (NCBI taxonomy): Eukaryota > Metazoa > Chordata > Aves > Phoenicopteriformes > Phoenicopteridae > Phoenicopterus > Phoenicopterus ruber. Next base: position 107,159,002 of record CM020216.1, read on the forward strand.
AAGCTTTTAAGTAATTTTTTCATTTGTTGCTCAATGGATTCATGCTTTCTAGAGAAACTAAACAAATCCACTCTCAGACATGCTATGAAGAACTAGATGAGGGAAGAAAGTTTTCAGCTTATGCAATGATCCATTAAAAGGTATAAATGCTTGCAAACAAGAGATACAGAAGAGCTAGTGGAATGAAGTTTCATTTGGACTACAATTTTAGGAGGCACATAGGAAAAAAAGAAACTTGAAATGATGTGGGAAATGGTCCACAGGTTGAGAAGGATTATTAATAAGAAAACAGAAGAAACTTCTAACTTCTGAATATTCTGCCTGTCCCTCCACGAGAACTGAAAATATTATTGGTTGTCACAAATACATACCCTTGTGCTATTCATGGTAAGAACGTGTGGTTCATATGTCTGGTCTATGAGGTTCTGCAAAGAATATGCCCTCAGCGCGCAGCTTTGCTTCTTTTTATTGTTCAGGTTAGAGCCGTCTATGCTGAAACTTTGGAGGTTTCCGATTCAGTCTACCGTGTTCCAGCCTCCAGAACACTCCTTTCAGAAACACCTGAATATATGCTTCTAATTTGTATGATGCAATTGTGTACTACAGCAGCAGCTTTAGCCTGTTTTCTTGGGAAATTTTTGGTGCCTTTGTGTTTAACTTCACAGCTTTGCAATAAAAAGGCAGAAGAATTAGATTAAAGAGTTCTGCCAATTTTAGCAATAGGCATTTGTTGCTGACAAATGATGAGGCCTTCACTTTGTGAAATGGCTTGCTTGGAAACTAGTTTTTGCAGAAAAAGACACCTACTTTATTCCTCTGTAAACCTGGTCTTTTGCACGAGTGTCAGAAAGCCCATACCGACGCAATCAAAGGCCTCATTGTAATATGGTCTGTAACAAACGTAGTTTAAAAATGATGGATGATTCTACCTCTGGGCAAAGCAGCAGAGTGAGCACTTATGATTCCTTTCAGGTGGTGGGGCTTTTTTTTTTTTTTAATTAATGATTCTAAGACAATGGAGTTATTTGCTCCGCATCAGTCTTATGAAATCTCTCTGCTATATCCTTAATGGTCAGTGTAAGTGCATCATACATGTCATATTTCTCAATAGTCACAGAAGCCTTGCACAAAAGGATAATTTGAGAATGGACACTCCTCAGCAAATGCTTGACACGCTATTTACTTTGTCCTCTTTTTGAAAAAAAGTCCTTCTTGAAACAAAGCAAAGCAGTTTTGTTTGCTACTAAATGCATTACCTGATACCTGTTTCCTGGTACAGGAAAAAGAAAACTTTAAATAGCCATTTTCTGCTCTGAAGAAAACTATTATTCTACAAAAAACTTTAAAAAAATCAGAACCCTGCTCCATGTGTACCTTTAACACAACAAGAGGGAGACTGTGTGTCACTTTAAGTTGTTGAAGAATTACTTGCTGATATAGATGCTCAGCAGTGTAAAATTTGTATGGTATTTGTATATCTTTTCTCAGCTTTTAACAGAGATCCACAGGGTTTATTCTGCAGCACATGCTAAACACAGTACTTATCTCCTGTATGAGCAGGTGATTTTTTTCATGTTTTTTAGAACTTGTGATTGGATCTAAGTAAAACCTCATTTATGTCCTTGATTTTTTTTTTCATTTTTTTGTTCCCTGACTGAAATTTTTGGGAGATGTGTTAGCGACCATTAAGGCCATCTCATGCCTTACATGCATTGTACTTGCATACAGAATTTTTCAGATTTATAGACAGATACCCCATTTTGAAGATAATTTATATTTGCAGTAAAGGTAAAGTACCCTGTTGTATAACAGCAGACTTAAGTGATTTAGAAAAGTGTAATATGATGCCACAGCTGTCACATCTCTAAACAGCTTCTATGCCTCATAATAAATGACTGCTACTATATTTAAAGTCAAAATAATTATGCGCCTGAGAAAATGGCCTGTGGTAAACAAACTTCTATGGCATAAGGAGAAAAGCAGATGTCTAGTTAGAAAATTAAAATTTCATAATACCTTATATGCTAGATAGTCACAATTCTGTCTTCACCACTTCACCAGAAAATTATAATGTACTTATCTTAAGATCTTTTTCATAGATTTGTGAGTCAATGTGTTTTTCCTGGGAAGGTTCAAATAAGTTCAGGGAAAGGGGAAAATGATTTTTCACCTTTTCACTAATCTTTTGTACTTACGATTCACTTGTAATCGAAATGTCTGTATCTCCTATTGGATAGGACAAGGGGTAATGGTTTTAAACTAAAGGAGGGAAGATTTAGACTAGATATAAGGAAGAAATTTTTTACGATGAGGGTGGGGAAGCACTGGCACAGGTTTCCCAGAGAGGTGGTAGAAGCCCCATCCCTGGAAACATTCAAGGTCAGGCTGGACGGGGCTCTGGGCAACTTGGTCTAGTTGAGGATGTCCCTGCTCATTGCAGGGGGGTTGGACTAGATGACCTTTAAAGGTCCCTTCCAACCCAAACTGTTCTATGATTCTATGTATCTTTATTTTACCGAATAGTGTAACCAGCAAGATGTTAAAAAGTACTGTAGTGGTTGCCTCTAGACTCATGTTTAAGGTTCATCTTTCTTGAGAGTACCTCTGTAATAAAGCATTAGAAGTGTTATTTTTGTTCTTTTTTTTTTTTTTCCCCACCATTCCTTTCCTGAGTAAGAAACCTTGCTCAGAATAACTGCTTTTTAATAGCTAACAACTAAGAGCCTATGTAACCAATTATCAGAGATTAGGACTGACAGAGACAGGTAAACCAAGACTAGGAGATCTATTTGTGAGTTTGTTTTATTTGCTAGAGGTCTAATTATAATTGAAGATAGACACAGCTTTAGTAGTTACAGGGTTTTTGTAACATTTCTAAAGTAATTACTTCTTTGAAACAAATGTGCATGAGTGAAATTTGTGCTACTGTGAGGTCTTTCTTCATTAATGTATCCGCTTTATTCTACAAGGATTTCTTATCTATTCACAAGATAGATTGATTTGAAGACCAACGTCTACTTAAACACTGCTCAAGAGAGAAGACAAGCATTCACTTAAAGCTATTTGGAGAACTAGCTGAAGTTTAATAAGTTTAATATACAAGAGTCATTAGAGGAAAAGGTTTCTTTTTTTTCTTCTTTTTTTTTGACAAAATGCACTGAAAAAGAATCTTTCTATAAGAAAGTCATGTTGGAGACTTTTACAGTGGAATATTATCTCCTTGATAGGGGGTCTATATTGACCTGACCCTTATAGAACTATGAGACGCGGATTTTATTATTTGGTGGAAGGCAGATCCCTTTGTAGATTTTTTTTGCTTCCTTGTAGATGTGTTGTGTGCAGAATTTCTGATTCTCACAAGACCCTACATGGCTGTAGAGCTGGCTCTGCTCTTCTTCCACTGAGGTCTCAAGGGTTGAGGGTGTAGGAATCAACAACTGTTCATTATGCAGAGGTGCACTGGCTGATTTTAAAAGATCTGAAGAGGTGTCTTAAAGCTTTTATAAGAGATACATACAATTTTGAATATTGTGTCAGAAAACTTTTCCAAGGATCTGGGACTTACTCAAACCCAGGCAAAGGGAATAGCACTCTGAGAGCAGATTTGGTGATACTTGAAATAACTACATATGACACAATGAAACTTCAACCCTAATAGAACTTCAAAATAGACGATTTTTGTTACTGCCATAGCTTTGTCCTTTATTGCTCGCAGATGAACTCCTATTTATTTATTTACTTATTGAAGGCCACAAAGATCCGGTACTGAAATACTGAATGATCACTGCAAAAATTAACCATCTAGAACACTCCCAGATACAGATTTCTCTTGATGATGACACCCTAAAACTGAGCCATGTAGGTGTTGTTATGAACACATATCATTTCCAGCTGTCATGGTTTAACCCCAGTAGGCAGCTAAGCACCACACAGCCAGACCCTGAGCAGTGGCAGCCCTGGCCAACCACCACCACAGTGGCAGCCCTGCCCCCCTGTTTTATGGCTGAGCGTGACATATCATATGGGATATCCCCTTGGTCGGTTGGGGTCAGCTGTCCCAGCTGTGTCCCCTCCCAACTTCTTGTGCACCCCCAGCCTACTCACTGACAGGGCAGCGTGAGAAGCAGAAAAGGCCGTGACACTGTCTAAGCACTGCTCAGCAATAACTAAAACACCCCTGTGTTGTCAACACTGTTTTCATCATGAATCCAAAACATAGCCCATACAAGCTACTAAGAAGAAAATTAACTCTATCTTGGCCAAAACCAGTACGATGGAGTTTCCTTCAGGTGCACTTCCTTATGGTTTGGGTTTTTTTAGAAAGTAGCTATCAATTAGCACAAAGAACAAACAGAGGTTTTGCAAAGGAGCTTTCTAAATACAAATGTAGTAGTGGATATGCAGAAATATTAGACTCCTGGGAATGCTGTCCCCTTTCAGTCCTCATCATTTCCCAGAATTTGCACAGGAAACTCAACTGTATTTCAGATCCAAACGTGAAAAATTTGTCTTATTTTGAATTATTTCTGCTAGTCTTGTGATTTTCCAAGTCAGTGGGATTTCCAGACAGCTCTGTCAGGTAATTCATAGGGCAGTTGCAAAGCTCTAGTTCTCAGGCAAAGTACCAGCTTCCTCCTAGCTTGATTAAAAATGACTGAGTTTTAAAACCTGACTAGTTCAAAATAGCCCTTTGATACACTTCTTTTCCTGAAGCCTTAATACCACCTTTCCCACTTTTTTGCTTCCTACAGACACCAAGAATTTCAGGACATGGTGAGTGACAGAATCGAGGTTTATTTCAAAATCGAGAGTAAATGAGACCTGTGAAAGCACGCTATAACATCTCTTTCCTTTGCCGAAAATGCCAAACTTACCACAGGCTCGTACAGTGGCAGACTTTAAAGGTACTTCTAATTCTCTAAATCAGTTCTGGATGAAATTACTTCTAGATTAGGTTCTCACATATGTGTGGTAAAGCATTACTCTGATGGTGGTTAGTCTCGAAGAACCTGGTCTCTAATGTGAGGGGGAGCAGATGGACCCTGACCAGGGAAAGGCACTGATGTTTAGCCATTGGGATGGCTGGTGGGAACATGGTTCCCATTTGAGTAGGGGACACTGTTCCTGTTCTAAGCCAATTCCCATTAGAAATTACTCTTAATTTCACAATGTTCATTAAATTTATTAGAATTCAAAAGGTTCACAATATTATGGCTTTTGTTCCTAATACTTAAATTCAAATCAACAGTGACACTAATGAAGTTTGGCTTTCTAACAAATTATATGTCATCCATCTTCTCTCATTTCCCAGCTTCCGTCAGGAAAAGCACCTCTTTTCCTTCTGTCCCCTATTATTCTGCCAGCGAATACCCTCAAATCTTCTGTCCAATTAAATTCCATTATATGACCAATTTTGGCCTCATTCTCTTGGTATTCAGTCCTCTAAGCTATGCAGAACTTCAGCATAAATACAAGTGGATAAAATTTTCCTGGAAAACTTGAAACAAATGGGACAAAAAGACTAAGATGCCTCTACTGAACAGTCTCATAAGCTTGTTATTTTGTTGTTCAATATTGCTTTAGTATTTCTGAATTTGTTTTCATCTCTTGGTTTTTACAAAATGAGCATTTTTAATTATGATTTTTCTGCTTTTTATTGGTGTTGTTGGAAACATTTATTAACTAGAATCATACTGAGTAGTAGAAATGATCATGAAAAAAGGAACTGCAAAGAACTTCAAATTCATTTTAAAACTTAATAACAAAGTAAGGGAGTTTGCTCAGTCATTGTAAAAATGTAGGAAGGGTTTGTGGGGAAAGTAACCTGCCTTGGAAAACCACTGTAGGTATTTAAAAAATGTCAGAAAACTGAAAGTGGGAATTCAAATTAAGTTCTATTATACAAACAGGTTTCAAATGCAGACTTGAGAGCTTTGAGAGTGTGTGGTCAAGAAACACCATTCAGATGAACACAGAAATCTCCACATTAGCAAAATCTGCTTTTGCAGACCAATAAGTGTTTTTTTGATAACTTCAACTGAAGAAAATAAAAGAAATATGGCCAGCAGGATAGAAATTTTTAAATTTAATGCTGTCTTAATAACTTGTAAACCTGATTGTCATTACTCAGAATAAAATTTTATAAATATGTTAGGGCAAAGCTTGATATGTAGTAGAAATTTTCTTAAAGTAGATGTTTAATACATATATTTATGAACATTAATATTGTCTGAGTAGCATCAAAGCTTGCTTTCTTTTAAACTCTGCTTGATAATAGGTTTGTAGTGAATATTTCCTTATTTTTTTAACCACCCACTCCCTCATCACAACGCAGAATCTCTCAATCTTTCTTTTTGTCGTGTTTGTCTCCATCACGGACAAACACAGATTCTGTTAGTTTTTATCATGAAATGAAAATGTTCATATTTACTGAAGCAGAATTTAACCAGTGTTATTTATCTTAAACTAGTGAAACCCATTCAAAACTTCCTCTACCATTAGTTCTGCAGCTTTATGTATAGACATAGAAATTCTTATACACAATAGAAGAACTGCATTTTGGAGCCTTTCAACAGTAGACATCGACAGTAGACAATATTCATGTTTTTACCCGCTACCCTGCAAATAATACCTAAGAGTAATCTTAAAGTATGATCATGCCTAAAGTATTTTAAATAAATAAATAAATAACCTACAATGAAAAAGGATAAGGAGAGTGTTTGTCCTTAAGGACATGGCCCTGTTGAAGCGAGTCCAGAGGAGGGTTACGAAGATGATCAGAGGGCTGGAGCACCTCTCCTATGAAGACAGGCTGACGGTGTTGGACTTGTTCAGCCTGGAGAAGAGAAGGCTCTGGGGAGACCTTCTAGCAGCCTTCCAGTGCCTAAAGGGGGCCTACAAGAAAGCTGGAGATGGACTTTTTACAAAGGCATGTAGTGATAGTACAAGGGGTGGTGGCTTTAAACTGAAAGAGGGTAGATTTAGATTAGCGATAAGGAAGAAATTGTTCTCTCTCAGGGTGGTGAGGCACTGGAACAGGTTGCCCAGAGAAGCTGTGGCTGCCCCATCCCTGGAAGTGTTCAAGGACGGGTTGGATGGGGCTTTGAGCAACCTGGTCTAGTGGAAGGTGTCCATGCCCATGGCAGGGGGGTTGGAATTAGATGATCTTTAAGATCCCTTCCAGCTCAAGCCATTCTATGATTCTATGATTCTGTGATTCTATGTTTATTGTTACCTAATGGGTAAAGGAAGATATTAACTTTCTTTTTAGGTTGTTGTAGGAGAGGTCTATCATGACCCTGTAGAAACCACAGAATTACTGGGAATAAAAGGCTAACAGTCTTCTCTTTAAAGGCTCTTGTCTACCTTGTGATCTTCTGTGATAGCACAGATAAGATATGTCATAATATAATGAAACACATAGTAGTGATATAAGATTAGAGAATGATCATTAAAGTCATTGCAGCATTGTTACTATTGTCTGTGTCTGTATCTTCATGATCTTCATGGTGGTTTGTTTTGGTTTTGTTTGGTTTGTTTTTTAAATGCTATATGCTTACAGCCTTCGAAATGTTCATTGCACAGTCGTAAGATAAACATTAATCAAACAGCCTTTATGAAATGTTATGTCATTATGTTCTGAGTTACATAATGGCAAGTTAAAGAAATTACAAACTCTGTCTAATTAACAGTCTTGTTTCAATACTAGCTGGTACTGGAAGAAAGGACATTACCTCGATTTTGTCAACATTTGAAGTTTTTAGGAAACCAAACTCATGTTTTCCTGTTGCTCAAACCAGGAGACCACCATCCTGACTTCAATCTGCTGTTAGGCATTGCACAAGTTCTACCAGGAAGGCTGTTGAAGCATTATATTCTGCTCTCCTTTCTTTCTATACTGTAAGACTGTATGTTTCCTGTCATGAAGTTATTGTATGTTTCCGTGCAATACATGTTCTATGTGTGTACATTAGTTTATCGGTTGTTCACGTAGGAACTAGTAAATGGGTCACTGAACTTGTGGTTTCTATTAAACTGTAAATAACTGAACAGTTTAAGGTAGGAACTCTGTAATGCATCACTGTGTAAAATGAAATGAAAGACAACAGCATAGACTCTTCACCCTGCCTTTTTTACCTGGAGGATTTTTTTTTACAGTCACTCTCCAACAAATTGTGAGCCTAGAGAAGGAGGACATCTTGCATTAGATTTTTAGATGCCAGTGTAGTTTACTTTGATGACTGTTGCTCTTCGCCTTCCCTTTGCTCTTGAGTTGGAATTGCTTACTGTGAAAAGCATCTTAGTCCCTGGCTGCAAGAGAGCTGTACTATTTCCTGGCCTTTTAGTCAATCATCTCTCATTCAGCAGAGTCAGTGCTATTAAGTAGTGCTCTGGTGCTTTGACATTCAACTCTAAAATGATGCTTTTTGTTGTTGTGGGGTTTTTTTTTTTTTGGGGGGGGGGTTAACCCTCACTGATTTTGTAGTTCTTGACCTGACTGTAGACTGGGCCTTGAAAGCTAGTGTTAAAAATTATTAAGGTGTGTTAGACATGGTAGGAAAAGTAGTGCTTATCGGATGAATGCTGGAGGAGGTAAATCTGATCCTGTGAGGTATGAGTTGAGACAAAACATGAGCCTAACAGTAAATATATTCAAGGGAATACATTCCTTCCTTCCTTAGGTTGAGGTAATCTGGCGTCTGTGACCGCCTTCCTTCAGGAATCCCTTATAGTTTGAATTCCAGTGGTGCACACTCTGGGATGCAGAACAACCAGTAAGTATATTTACTTTGTAACAGCATTGGATATAAGCAACACATTTCTCCTACTTGGTCTTTCTGTTTGAGCATGTTACTAATACTCCAGAGGAAGTGTTTTTAAAATTTGCTGTCTGCAGTGCAATACTCTCAAAACTGTACAAGTAAAAGGCAATGTTTTTTCTACACTGAAAGCCTACTTTCCTTGAACTTTCCTTTTTTTTTTAGAAAAACTATCACATTTTAAAAAAGAAAAAAATCCTTATGTAGGTCCTTGTGTGCTATTTGTACTACTGCAGCTGCCTGTATGTTCCGCTTGGTTTTTTCAGCAAAGTCTCTTTTGATGTATGTTCAGAGGGCAGAGTAGTTTAAAGTTCAGGGAAGTTCTGATAAAGTTCAGGTGAATATTAAGCTTTTTTTGTGTTATCCCCAATACCTGTTTTTTCTTTGCATATCAAACCTATTCCAAACACAGTTCCAATTGATGAGTTTTCAGAGCAATGAATGGAATGTAATGGAAATAGAAAACTTGTTATAGAATTTATCTTCTCTGTCAATGCAAACACTTGCTCCCAACAAGAATAGAGTTAAAACTCTTCATGCTAGAGTACTCATGGTGGGTACCATGACTCTTTTTACTGACTTAAACAATTTAATCTGGCATTGATGATGACTTTAGTGGACATTTATTCCTCAAGCATTTCTCCAAATTCAGGTCAAAACCTGCAGGCCATAAGACTCTGTGATAATATACCGTGTCTGTAGGATTGTGCAAGTAGGAACCTATTGAACACAGTCACTAGGGAAAGTAAAATATCTCTTCTTCCATATGGTCATATTTCTTCCACTTAAAATCAAAGTATTTAGTGAAAATGTGTATTACACTTCACTTTTAGACACTCTTTGTAGCATTCTAATGCCTAAGGACGACACAAAACTTTCTACTCTGATTATCTGTCTCATGAATGAACAAATGAACTTACAGGGGTTTTTATTTTATTTTTTTTCCCCAAAAAAATATTAATAGCTTAAGGCTGGCCTTTTGTCCAAGTCACTAGAGCAAGACTCCAATACGTTCTTACTCTGCTGTATGCATGTAATGGCACAAAATGATGAGCTGCCAAAATATGCTATTTGTAATGTGAGTTTCAGTGGAAATCTTTCTTGTAAAAAAAGAAAAAAAAAAAAGAAACAAAACACCAAAACCCCCTGTTCTTTACATCTTTAAGAAACACTACTGATCTCTGTTTAGATTCCAACCCACTATGTACATTCCCTGGCAATTTCTTCGTCTTATTAAGACAGCTACAAAAAGCCATAGCTACAGATGCTGGAGAATGAGGACAAGAGCACAGTTTGCAGCTTAAACACCTTTGGTTTTTTCCCTCCTCCCTGCTAATGTACCCTTAAACTATGCCAGGTCCTTGGCAAGGAAGTTGAACTTGAAATAAATGTATCCTTAAACCATTTGATGCTGTTGATCCTTCTTATTTGCTAGTAGTGAGTCAAGTGGACAAATGCAAAATGTTTTCTGAATTGAATTCAGAGACCTGGCACATGGTTTTCACTGCTAATATAAATAAATTGTTGCATAGTGATTAATAGGCATCTTTAAGTTTCACATGAGCAGATAAAGGCTTTTAGTTCTCATTTTTAAATTTTACAAGTGTTTTCTACGGTCTTATGAACTTTATAATAATTTTCAGCATGCTAACTTGATTCATCATGATTCATTTACCCAGGCAATTGTGTTTGTAATGAGCCTGTGTTTATGTATTTCCTGTAAACACAGAAATCAGTTTCTCATAATATTTATGCAAAATATTCTCAGCATCCACACATCAAGACACTTCAGTGAACTGCCTCTTTCTCCAGTTACAGGGCTTTCAGCTGTTTGTTGGAAATGCTGTGCAGTGCTATGCAGGATCACCACGTACTAGATACAAGAAACCACTTCTTTTCTCACTATGGATCCTTTTTTTGGATTGGTAAATTGAATTTCACACTATAGAAGAATATTGATTTCTTTTTTTTCTTCATTTTTTCTTTTTTTTTTTTTTTAACTCAAGTTTTGAAATCAGTGGATGAAAAAACAGAATGTTCTGGTTTAAACTGTCCAAGGAACTACAGCTAAAGATGTATATTCACAGCAGGAAATCAGAGGATATTTTTTAATGATTTCTGTCCAGATCACTATTATAAGTCAACAAAACAAACCTATATGGAACAAAGCTTTTTGGCTTTTTTTCACAAAATTGTTCTGCTGTTGCCTTGAATGAGATATGTGAATAGGATCTGATCTATGACTTGTATGTGTGCGTGGTTTTTTTGGTTTTTGTTTGGTTGGTTAGTTGGCTGATTGGTTTTGTTTTTATTGACCATGTTCATTATCAGCTGAGGTCTCATTGTTTAGCAGATCTAGGAAGTCACTAACTCCTATTTTACTGGATCTGGCAGCAAGAGAAAAGCTGTTTAGATCCTGAACAGTTCCAGATAGCACCTGTCAGAGGAAGAGGATGGTCAGGCTCCTACTTACTGTAGGTAACATTTTAATGGAAAATAGATGCCGGATTAGACCAGCCAGCACTGCAGTATGAGCCTGGTTCCTTTTATTTTACAAGACAGTAAGAATATCCTGAAATGACATTTTGAAAAAAAATTCTCCTTTCTTTGCTCAGGAATATGTCTACATTTTGGAGAAAGGAAAGTTTATTTCAGCCACAATTTTTATGAGCTAGGAAAACTGAACTTGAATATTCTTTCTTAGTGTTCAGAGAGAATGTTATTTGGTTGAGTTTTAGATTTCTTAGTCTAGATAGGCTTTAGTTTTTATGAGACTAGGATAAGAAAATTGGTTATAGTCAGTTTAATTATCTACATAAACGAGTATTTTAGAATTCATCTCTTTCATCTTCCTGATGGTAAAGGAAAACCAGTTCTCTTGCACAGAAGAAAAAAAATATTTTTACTTTTAAGAACTTAATTTATTGTTGCTTCATGTTAGGAAAGTTGTATAACTTGCACTATCCAACAGCCTATGAAAATGAAAAGTGGACAGAGAGAACTGGAAAATGTCCCGCTGAAGCAAAATCACTTGCAGCACCATGAGCAAATCTTCACATGCAGATTACTTGTCTCAAGCTGCTTCTCCTACCCAGCTTGTTCCCTCTGAAGGAAAAACATGTTGTAGCTGGAATTTGTTGATGTCCTCATTCTCTCCTCTCGTATTTGTGGGAACTTGATTCTTGTCAAACCATTAATGACTACTGGAACAGGGCTCTTTAAGGGCTTTTGGACCTCAGCCCACATTTCCTTCTTTTCAGTCCTTACTGGATTTTCATGAATTCACTTAAGGCCAGGTCTCCTGCTTTACTTGTACTAGTGTATTTTGCCCTGCTCGCCTGGCTACACCCATGTTGCTTTATCTGAACAGCCCACGGGCTGTTCTTCATTTGGACCTGTTGCAGGTTTAGGCTGACCTAAACAAAATGAGAGTGCAGCTGAGGTATGACACTGGGATCTGTACTCTTCCTAACGCTCAAAAAGTTTCCCCTCTCCGTCAAGAGACGATCCTTATTTCTGCCTTCCCTTGGGTTATTTTGTTCTGGTTTTCTGCACTTGGATGCATCCTTTTATTTCTGATAGGAAGTGTTTACTTCAGTACCGTTCTGTTCCTTTCTTCACTTAGGCTTTGATCATGTAAGATGTAAGTACTTCCTATGATAATACAGTTCTGTAGCTGTACCTGCAATGCACCAGATGGACGCCTTGTGCTGAACTGTTTCTTAGTCCTGCACTCTGAGTTGTTGGCAAAAAGTGTCCATATTTATCTATCTTGTTTATTCTGGAATCTCACAGAAACATATTATCCATTTCCTTTGTGTATTTTTTTAACCCATAAATGGTTCTAATCTAAGCCTGAGCTTCTCCAAACACAATGCTCTAAGAATTCAGAGAGAATATCTAATTTCCTATTAGATATTTTTTTTTTTTGGTGAGGAAAATACCAATTTGAAGACACTGAAATGTTTTTCTCAAGAAAAAAAAAAATTCGTGAATTCATTTCAGAAAACAATTCTGAAAATAACATTTTGAATGTTTATAATTTCTATGTATTGAGTTTTCTACTGAAAATAGCATTTTTCTTCAGTAAAAAAAAATTTTCTTAAACACCTTCAAATCTTGAAATTAACATGTGTGGGGGACACTAATTACAGCCTTCTACAGTCAATTGCTTACAGCTTTTTTTTTTCTTTTGTTTTCTTTTTTTCCTAGTGTTTTTTTTTCTTTTCACTCTGTGTGTGAGTATGTGCATGCATATTTGATTTGGCTGGAATTTCTAGTGAGCCAAGAACTTCCTCACTTGCCCAGCTCTGCCTAAGACTGGAAGAGATCATGAGGACTGTAAATTCTCCTGCTAATGTAAGATGTTATATAATATATTAATGGAAATATGCTATGCTAGAGATCATCCCTTAAAACCAATTTCTTTACTTTTGTGGCTCCTCAAAAATTACTGAAGTTTACCAATGCTGCTGGAGACCTCAGAATCCAGATGATTTTAAGGTTGAAGTTGGTCAAAGTTTGCAATTCACATAAAGATTGTAAAATATTATTAGAATTCTGGGTTTTGGTGTGGGTTTTTTGGTTTGGTTTGGTTTGGTTTGGTTTGGTTGGTTTTTTTAACTACCATGTCATATTTTCAATACTTAGGACAGTAGAAATATTTTCTTTAGCCACTTGCTGGTTCACAGTAATTTTAATGGATGTATTACATCATTGCCTTTTTATTGGTGTTTTCCCACTATATTTCATTCCTCACTTTTTATTTTATTTCTCTCTCTTCTGGGTTTCATGCCCTTTAGTTTTTTTTTCTCCTTTTTCAGTTACCACACGTCTATGGCACTCCTTTGTCTTTGTCCAGGCTAATTCAGGTCTGGTCTGGAGATGCTCACACTTCACATCTTGCAGTGTGTTTTCTTCCTCCTTTTTCTTTGGGGGAGGTACTTAGGGAGGTGCTTACATTTCTCTTTTGACCCTCATTCATAATAGTACTCACACCCTGCGTTCTGCTGAAACACTCAGCCCTGAACATTATATCCTTACTGTTCAGAGTATAATAGATTTGAAAAGTTTAACCTGAAAGTTAACCTGAAAACTTTAGACTGAAGAAGGGACAACTATTCTGTTTATTGTGATCTCTGTAGCACAAAGTATCTGCTCGGAAAAGCTTACAGGTGATGTCACTTCTGGAAGCTGTGACTGATGGAAAATGCTGTCATGTTCGTGGTACTACATCCTCTTCAAAGGATATCTCAGCACAATTAAGACAAAATCAGTATTAGTGGAAAAAAAATTTGTGGTGCAATGTAAAATGGTCACACTAGTCATCCGCATAATGATGGGATGTTTGTGTTTCGTATCTGACACTTTCACATCTTTCTTCAAGACAGGGAGACAATGTATGAAAATTGCATCTAAGCATAACATAGCTAGGGACTTACCCATTCACTTGAGAAACGAATAACTCATCAGTCAGAAAATGACTCAAATCCCAAAAAGGTCAATACTATATTTGCATACTTTGTCAATACTTTTAGCAAGAGGAAAACAATCATAACTGTGTTCCAGCTAAAGATATTTTCAATTGCTTTGTTCATACCATCTGAAGAAGGACAGAAAAGTTTACAAGCAGTATTTCCTGAACAGAAGGTAACTCTTCAAAGATTTCAAATGAGTTGTCAGAAAGTGTAAGCAAATGTATATTCACAAAGTTTATTCTCCTGTTAATTTCATTCAATTTACTCTCGATAGGTTTAATCGTATAATGCTTTTTATTCTTAACACTTCTCTAACCTTACTATAGCTGGAAGGATTTCCTCTTCTCTGATAAAGTAAATGAAGAATGAAAATAGAAATGCACATCTGAAGTGATCTAAGTTAGTAAGCTAGTTGTCTGAGTGTCTTTGGAGACACTTTATGAAGTTTTCTCTGTGTGCGGAGTAGAGGATCTTTTTAATTAAGTTGGAAGTTTTCTGTAATCATCAAAAGATGACTCTCTACCATTCTGATGTTGTGTTGTCTTTACTGTCAAGAAAGTAATTTCTAGATGAGTATTAAAATGTTGCAGATAAACCAGCTTAGTTTATAGACTGAACTGTGTGGAACATGCCCTGCGCTTAGGAAGCCGTGACGCTGCTGTTAGGTGATCTTCTTCCTCATAGAAAATATGAGCAATTCATAAGTAATCATTAAAATAACCACATTTCCGATAGTCTGTGATTTGACCTATGTTTCACCATCTCAGAGTATTTTTCTAAATACTAATTGCCATTTGTTCTGCTGCTATGACAATGTAAGAGAAAAGGATCTGCTCAATTAGGTGTTCTGAAACCATTTGGATTAGGCCTAATCCTGTACAGTTAAAGTCTGAAGAATGGACTGCCTTTATCTTATTGATCTCACTGATGATCTTTACATCCATCTTTGTTGTTGTAATGAAGATATTTATGAACGTCTCTTTCTAGTTCACCAAATAACTCTCTCTGGATTGCTCTTTCCTCCTACCCTGTATTGTTGAAATACTGTGTATGTTCTGGCAAGACAACATGCACAGTTGCAGCTCAGTAGTCTTGTTATGCTGCAAGTTGGTTTAATGAAAAAAAAAAAAAAACCAACAGTATAAGGCAAAATACTGCTTATATAGCCATAGTATGTTGCACTATTGAACATTGCTCATCCTTGCTTTCTACAAGGCAGAGCATCCGTAATGCAGCTTCTTAGCCTGCCAGTGTTAAGGAAGGTGGTGCATGGTTGATCATGGACAGAAATCAATTGCTGCAGACCCTTCAGTCTCTGTGTCAACTTCTTAAATTGATGTCGAGTAGCCTCTCTGACATGATGTGTGCTCCTTACTGTAACTGTTTGAATGGAATAGGATCTGCAGTTTTGCAATGCTGTTGTTGGTACACTTCACAGTTACATAAGCAAAATGTAGCTTTCCAGAGAAAAAAATAATTAGGACTAAATAAACATTTTTGTGTGAGACAGTGCTGGAATTAAAAAGTGCAGTCTTTCTCCCTGCAATTCCCTGGAGCACAAGTTTATGCTTCAACTAAATATTTCTTTTAACATTGTTATTTGACTTCTTTAGGATGTCAAATGATTTTAAAATTGTAAACCTTTTAGTTCACTTATTGAGTCCCATGACACTGGAGAAGAGTATGGGTTATAACATTAACTCGCTATAGCAACGTCTGGTCCTTTGAGAAAGAAAGTCCTCAGAGAATGTCTGCATCAGACTAAGGGAAAAAGAAAGAAAATGGTAGTTGAATGGCAATGTCCCCAAAACAAATACTTTAACAGGAATAGCAACATAAAAGATGTCCTGTGTTGGAGGTCGTATAAAGCAAATGGACTGTCTAGACATCGTTCAGCCTGCCTATATTGATAAGATGATGTATTTTTAAAAATATTTTCATTGTTATGACTTGCATACCAACAGAAAATAGCAACAACAGTAACTTAAACATTTTATACCATTGGTGGGAACTTGATGAGTGTCTTTTTCATATTCTGTCCTTAAATTTTATTTCAAGCTTTTTTATGTTTACATAACATTTTTCATCTCTAAACTAGACAACACTTTTTGAAGTGATATTGTCTTTGTTTCAGACATGGGATATTAAAGAACA
The DNA here is from genome assembly GCA_009819775.1 of Phoenicopterus ruber ruber. Lineage (NCBI taxonomy): Eukaryota > Metazoa > Chordata > Aves > Phoenicopteriformes > Phoenicopteridae > Phoenicopterus > Phoenicopterus ruber. The sequence continues at coordinate 107,175,452 of CM020216.1, forward strand.
AAAACATTAAGCCATTTATTCAAGGTAATATAATGAATCAGTGGCAGAGTCATGAGGGGAATAAAAACGCCAAGCCCCCAAACCAGGGAAATTGATTCTCTGTCCAGAATACTCTTCATTCTAGGCTGATGTATTGAACCTAATCCCCACCAGAGTTTGCCACCTTGAGCCAAATCTGTTACATTAAGCTGTTGAGGAGGAAAAATATGTAAATAGAAAATGCCACAGGGATCTGCAATATATATTGCAAGGGTCCATTGAAGTCAGTAGGTCTTTTATAATCATCTGGAGAGAAATGAAAAGTTCAGTTTATACAGAAACCAACACATTTTTGTCAGGTGCGGTAATTCACAAAATTTGTTCTTGAAAGCACGTGTCTATGTCAGAAGTATGAATAATGGCAATTTTGTTACACATTGCTCTCTTCAGGACCATCTGCTTTCTATCTACTATTTGTAGGCCACTGTGAAGAGAGCACATTTTTTTTTAACAACTATTGCTTATTCCATCAGCTTCTGTTCACATTATCTCTAAAGTGACAGACATTTATTTCTCTCATATAAACAGTTTGACAGAGAAATTTGTGGAGAACTTATTGTCAACAAGTATGAATAGTGGTGGATTTTCTTACTTTTTTTTGCCTTCAGAAATATCCATTTAATTGCTAAAATGAATAAAATAATCCTAAGAAATGCATTGAGCTTTGGTTGTGAAATTTAGGAAGATTTTGGGGGTGAGGGAAGATGTATAGTGCATGTGTGTAAGAAAGGATTGATGAATTAACAAACATGTTAGCTTTATTTACATGCAAAATATTGAAAAAGTACTAGAAACTCTATTCTGACTTGATATCATGTAATGCCTTTGTTTATTAATGTGATTTAATGTGACACTGCACAATATAATTAATCATCTTGTAAGTTAAGCCAGGCAGTTGTCAGAAGAGGCAATCTCCCTTTAAAGACATATAAACGCAAAAGGATGGCCACCACCTATAACAAACAGATTTGAATAGCTTGTTTTGCTTCCTGTTTCTAGCTAATGATGAACACTGGTTGCTCATAAATGAGCAGTTTTTCCTGCTACTTTCAAAAAGAAGCAGATAGCGAATAATTGGTCTTGGGACCAGGGCACATCTCTAGAGCTGGCAAAGTTACAAAGGAATTGATTCATAGCTGTTATTAAGGAGAATAAAAGAAAAATGAAAGTCTTTTGCATGATCACCCTGTTTATGTGCTATAAGAATAGAACACAGATTCAGTGTTGATAAACTCCACTATGAATGGTAGCAAAAACAGGCAATCTCAGTAAAGTGAAAGGAATTACAGAAGCCCAATGTCTCTCAGGATATTTTCCGTATGTGAAAATTAATGAACCATTATCCGTCAAAAGATCATTAGTTTCAATGGTAGAAAAAAGCATATATTTGTTTCTATTTATGCCATTCAGAGAGCTCATGAGACAGCATTACTGAGGAAGGTGATAGGACACATCCCTCTGTCTCTGTAAGACTACATGCAACGATCTAGTGCTAGAGCCATCTTTATCACGCACTTCGTGCAGCCCACGCAGGCAGTGTTACCCAACTGAAGTGTGCTTCTTCACACAAGTAGTACATCTGTCTTCACTTGGAAGCGGGTTTTTTTCAAACAATAAGGAAGGATATACAAATTATCTGTTTTCACATTACAACAGCTGCATGTGGCTGCTGTTGTATGAGCAATTAAAGCCTCCACAGTTGCCTTTTTCTCAGATGTTTATGCATTTGCCTTATTATTCCTTGTATTTAATATTACAATTAACTTTGTAGTTTCATAGTTCCTGTTTTGCCAAACTTGAAGCAGGTAACTGATTTTACAGACCTTTAAACTACCACAGTATGGTTTTCACATAACCACAATTCTACCTAATAAGTAAGATGATCTATTGCAAGTTGCCTTGTAAGGTTCTTCTACCTAGTCTTGTTCCTTTATTCACCTCACACTCCATGGATACCTTTGTGCATCAGATATCTTAACAGAATTGTAAAATGTAGTAAGGACAGCAAGTAGCATTCCGTTAAGTGTTTCTGTAGGTATTCCAGGAGTAACTTTGCTACATTTTTTCTCTTTTCTATAGTCTCTTTTTCTAAATGAGCAAAATGGGCATTTCATGACACCCTACTGATGAACCGTATATTTAGCCCATCATAGATGGTCCTTCATTACTACTAGCTCAATGGACTTGAGTTTGTCAACCTAAATGGCTAAGTTACGTTGCAAGTTATTTTCTGAAGTAGGCTGATGACAATGACTTCAGTCAAGTTATTCTGGACTCCTGATGATGTTGATGGTGGCTGAATGGCAACGAAGTCTTAAACAGCAGGCACGTAGAGGATATTGTGGGTTAACCCCACTTGGCAACTAAGCACCACACAGCCAGGTATTCACTCCACCCCCCCACCCAGTGGAATGGGAGGAGAGAATATGAACATGAAAACCAAGAAAACTCATGGGTTAAGGATAGTTTAATAAGCAAAAAAAAGAAAAAAAAGAAAGAAAACAAAACAAGTGATGCAAAGTCAATCCCTTAACACCTCCCACAAGTAGACCAATGTCCAGCCAGTCTCCAAGCAATGGCTACCTACCCAAATCGCCCCCATCCCTCAGGTTTATTATTGAGCATGATGTTCTATGACATAGAATATCCTTTTGGTCAGTTTGGGTCAGCTGTCCTGGTTGTGTATCCTCCCAACTTACACATCCTCAACGTACTTGCTTCAGGGGCAGAGTGAGAAAAAGAGAAAACCTTGATACTGTGTAAGCACTGCTCAGCAATAGTCAAAACACTGGTACATTATCAGTTTTAGTCACAAATCCAAAACATAGCACCATATGGGATGCTATGAAGAAAATTAACTCCACTCCATCTAGACCCAGTACAGAGGAGAACACCAAATTTTATTTGCAATTGCAGCGCATACAATAGGATATTCCACTGTGCTTGGTGGAATGTTAATGATGTTGGTAGTCTTGCAGAGAAGTTGAAAAAGCAGATGCAACCTTTATACAGCAACTAGATATATAGGTGATTATTACTTGCTCTATGAATTATCTTTCACTCTTGCTCATCTTAAATACACAGTTTTTCTTAGGCCTGCTTTTCCTCCTCCCCCATCCCTTTTCCATGTTTTTCTTTCTGATCTTTGCACAATTCTCCTGCATTTCTTTCTCTGAGTCGATTCTTATTACTTATTCCTAACCACTCCAATGAACTCAAGCTATTGAAATGACCCTAATCATAGAATCATAGAATCGTAGAATCATAGAATCATAGAATCATAGAATCATAGAATAGTTTGGGTTGGAAGGGACCTTTTAAAAGTCATCTAAATGAGCTACTTTTACTATTACGGGTCTTCTAAGATTCAATTAGCTTAGTCTGTGTACGCATGCGTGTATTTCTTTCAATCGGTGTTTCAGTCTACTTATTTCAGCAACTGCATAAGAAATTCTCGTACACATTTGAAGAAACTATGAGAAAAGAGCTTTACCTTTTAAAATATCACGTATAATTTAATATTACCATTGGTAAATCATTCCTGGTCCTGTTGTCTTCATTATGAGTACATTTTATAGGATAATCTATAGACAGCTAATCCTTTTTTTTTTCCTGCTCCAGAGTTATGTACCAGAGCTTCTTATATTTAAAAATAAATATAATACTAACTGAACTGTAAATATTTTACAAACACTAATTTTTATGAACTTATGGAGCAAATGGATTTGTACCCATTTGAGTGTACATAGCATTTGTAAATCAATTAAAAATTAGCTAAAACTACGTCCAGAGAAATTTACATGTCGTGATTTTAAGATCTAAGATTTTATGAGCTACCACAGCTAGAAATTAAAAATGTAATTCATTAGAAAGCTAAAATGTCACCTGATCAATAGGATAAAGAAGGCATTTTTTATTCTGATACACGTATGGGACCTTCAATGAGGAACTCGCCAACAACAAACTATAACCAAATCTGGAATGTAGACTATTGTAATTTGAGTTCATTTTAATCCATTGAAAGTGAAAAAAAGATTCCATTGTCCTAGAATACGTTTCCAAATGTGGTAGTTTCTCAATGTTAGCAAATGTTGACCTCTAGGTAATAGATTGCAGTGTGAGGAGGTCAACTTTCAAACAAATGCGTCTATCTCTTCAACAAGTATATACTCTAAAAGGCATTGAGCAGGCTCATGGTTTTCCTATATTGTAGTGAGCACCCATGTGGCAGAAGCATTGACTTTAAGTGCTAATGTCATGAAGCGGTATTAAGATTAAGTTTTAAGCTAAAAGCTTTTACAGTGTCTACAAACCGCAATTTCTTTCAGTTCCCTCTAACTCTCTTTCATCGGACAGTAATGATTTCAAATCTGATCTGCCTTGGATGACTGACTTACAAAGCCCATTGAGTCAGAAGGGATCTCTTTGTTCCTGTGAAGTAGTCCATACTTTTTTGCAGATGACTGTGAAACGTTACTGGGAACAAACAGGAATGGTTTTGGCACTAAAGTTGTGATGGACAGTTGAGTTCTGCTGCTGCACGCAATCAATTCAGAGTAAAAATGGAATTTTAGATTGGGGTTTGCTTGAGTAGGGAGAGGCTGTAATAGATAAGGGGACAACTGAGGAAACATTGATTTTGGTTGTGATATTTTCTTCTACTTGCAAGAGTAAAGGCTGCTTTCTGTTGAAAAGTTTCAGCCAAAAAATGAGAGAAATAATTTGTTTCTTCATACACATCATCTTTTTTGTGGCATGGAGTCCAGTACCGGGCCACTCTTTCCTCTGTGCATATTTTGCTTTCTGTCAGTGAGAGGAATCTGTTTCACTTCTAATCTTTGAGTGTGAAGATACAGTTTATGTATCTAGTTCAGAAGATACAATAAAAAAAAATGAAATTAAGCTTTTCAATTCAAATTGTTTGATCCCTTTCAGGTGCTGACAATAGTCATCTGAGGGCCATAGGCACAGCTTGTTATTTTTTTATCTTAAAGTTCCTTCTCATTAAACAGTGATGAACTGCCTCTAATATGCAAATAGTATTTTAATCAGAGACTAGAATCCAGGATTTTTCATCCATAATGAGTTTCTTCTCGTGATTTCTGTCCAGTCCCCCAAACCTGGAATTTCTTTTTTATTCAATGAGAGTGGAGTTGTCTCAAAGAAGTCACATCCATGGCTAGGGGAGTGCATCCTCTCCAAAAAGAGTGCTCTAGCTGTTCGGTGTCTGAAATATCTTGACCCCAGTGCAGATCTCTGAATAAAACAACCTGTGCTTAGGAGAAAAAAAAAAAAAAAAAAAAAAAGAGAAGAAGTGTGATCCCTAATAGCTAGAATTATCTCTTTGAGGAGGGTATCTGGGTGGAAAGGTTTTAGTATCTTTGTTTCTTGTGAGTTTCCTTTTTCCTGTATACTGTATATGTCTCATTGGCTACATATACAAATATGGAACAGGAGTGGACCGAGGACAGAAGGAGACAAGTCCCCATAAAGTACAGTTTATCTTTTCCTAAGCTGGATAACTAAATCTAACAAACTGTGTTCTAGAAATGCCTGATTCGCTGCACTGACTACAGAGAAATCTAGACGAGCAGCTTAGAAGTAGATATTTATACTGTGAATGACTATTGTTGGGTGAGATGTCTCTAGCCCGCAGAAAGGTTGGCACCAGGCAGTTCCTTGCCCAGGATGCTGGCTGCCATGAGCCAGAAAAAAAATAAAAAAAAGAAAGAGCATAATAAAAAAAAAAAAAGGGGGGGGACGGGGGGGGGGACGGGACGGGACTGTTTATTTATTTTAGGGTGAAAGTTTTCCAGACATACCACACTTCCTCAGAAATTTCAGACATCAGTGAAAAATAAGTTACAAGGCTTTTCTGCTCAAGGAAAATAATTTGGAGCATAATTCACAGCTGTGTAAGACAATTACTGAGATCGATTGCATACTATAGATGCCTTTCTATAGTTTGCCCTAGTCTTTCTTACTGTGCTGATTCCAAGTAAATATGCTTAGCTGAAGGATACATGCAATGCAGAAAGATTCATCTCATTATTAACAGCTTCATTCCTGATCTAATTTAACCACGATAATGATATATAACTTGAACCTGCACACTAAAATTGTCTGGCATGAAAGAGAGAGTGGGCTGAAAGAGAAGTCATAGTTGTGCGAGCGAGAAGATAAAGGGAGGTAATGGCAGCGTCGGTGGATTTTATTTAATCAGTGTGAGGAAAGGGAATAGGGAGTTAGACGTGCCCTGGTTAGTGTTGACAAGAAAAGGGAAGGAGGGTAAATGGATCATAAAGAAGATTAGTATGGGGCTGAGTTTTCAGAAAGTTCTGTCTTGGGTGAGCAGGGGCCCTTCCCCCTGAGCTGAATTTGGGCTGCAGGCAGGGAAAGAGAGATTGCGGCATCAGGAAGCGATATTCTTTCTCTGGTGTTTGTGCTGTGCCACTTCTACCTCTTTTTCTCCCCTGCATTTGGATGTCTGGCATAAGGCGGGAAGGAAAAAGGTCACTGAAATGGAGCTGTGTCATAGATGAGTCCTTGGCAGGAAAATTTTGGGAACCAGAGATGAACTGTGCCTGCAAAGAAACAGAGAGGGAACAGGTATTGGAAAAGAAACTGGCAGGGATCGATGATGGGTGGGTCAAATACTTTAGATCAAATACTTTGAAATTATTTTAAACTTATGTTTTAATAAGCATTTTAATATTTTGAGATGTACAATAATGTTAATAATGGCTAGTTCCTGTCTATTTTTGTCAGTAACAAGTTAGGTACTATAAGCCATCCTTTCCTTCTAGGAGAGGAAAGAAATTTGAATAGTGGTGAGTGCTGGGCCACACCCTCAGTTTGCTGAAATTTTGGAAGGGATTCAGAAAAATAAAATAGCAAAAAAGTCAATGGGAAGAACAGGCTAGGAAGGCAGGGGAATTTTACAAACAAGTGCCAGAGTTGTTCAGAATCTGGAATTTCCCACAGAACAGCAATTCCAGCAACATGAAATAAATATTTGAGCGAGAGTAAAAATGGAAAATGTTGAGACCAAACAATGGTTTCTAAGCAATAGATTCCTGTTATCAAAGAACTATGTGGCCTGTTTGTCCTGTTCAGACTCCGCTGACTTTTGAATTTCAGCTCTCATGTATTTACGGCAGATTGCTGTGGCTACACTGTAGATCAGAAGTAATCACAGACCTCTGAAGAGATTTAGATAATGTCTGCATTCAATAAAATAATGGTATTTCAAGGAAAACTATCAAAACAATGTAGACAGAGATTAATTTGATCACATATATGCATTACTATTTACCCAGCTTTAATAGCTAGAACATTCAGTTTATTTCTCTAGCTGTTCTGTGATCTTGTAATACTATTTATTTCTTTTTCAAGGTAATGACTTGCAACATCTTCAAAACATATGTAATGAACAATTACTTTTAATATTGTAAATGAGTCTTCAAAGTAGTGATCAACATATATTATGTCAACAAACATTCTAATTTCCCTTAAAAACATTTGAGTCACTATATTTTTAAAAGGGAGAATAATGTTGCATAAATAGAGAGCGAACAGTCCTCCCCTACTCTTGCACACATCTGTCTGGACATAATACTTTGTATGTCTGATGTTGTGTTACTGACATTTGATATGAAGCAAATTATTATGCAGTAAAATAAGAACAAATTGTGTCATTGTTTAAATGCAGATACGTTCTAAATTATGCAATTGCATCTGCATCATAGGACACCTGCTTGCTAAATTCATATGCAAAGTATTTCATGTATTTCTGTGTAAACTTACCATAAGTTAGCCCTCTCTCAATGGATTATAAATTGCATGTATTATTTAACAAGGTCCAGTGTGAAATGTTTACTGAAATATATGTGTGGAAAATGTTGTTGTGCTCAGCCAAATTAGATTTGAATGGTTGATCTGATTCATGCAAATGGTAGGACAGGAACTGTGTCCTTTAAAAAACACTACACAGTGTATTTTCTAGAGATTACTCTTCTTTTCACACTGAAGTATCTTTGTTGACCTTTGTTGTAATGATATGTTTGCATCTTTATGAGAACTGTGCCTAGCAAAAACTGTTTTAATTTATTGTGATTTACCAAAGAAATAAAATTATCACCAAAATGATGAACTAGTCTGGAAATGAAAAATGTGTTTTATAAATTAAATTGATCAGTGCAGAACTTTAATTAGTTATAAATGTAGATTGCCTCAAGATGGCAGGTTGATGGAAAGCTTTGCAGTATGCTGTTTAGACAGAATATTTTGAAGACTCTGTTTCTTATCTTAATATAACATTGGACATTCACTTTGCATACAATCATTTTACATTAGGACCTTGATTAATCCATTGAGTTAATTCTTGATTGTAGACTCTTTTTTGTCATTATTGAAACAATTGGTTGTTGTTTTCATTATGTATAATTTAACTTTCTTTGAACTGAACTTGGCCTGATGATTAGGCTGTGGAAGAAATGAGTGGTGTTACTGAAATAAAGTGCTAGTATTTGGCTGATTTCTTCTGAATAATTTATAGAGTGGTAGACTTTTTACTCAACTAGATGCAGCCATGCTGAGGATGAAAAGTATGATTACCACTTTAATATATAATTAAAACAACAAACAAATCAGTTGCATGAATTTTGACAGCAGTGGGCAGTAGAAGAGGAATGCATCTTGGGGCTTTGGAACTGTGCAGGGAAAACAATAACTAATTGCTGATTAGATAGTAAAGACCTGTACTTAACTGTACTGGGATCTCAATTATAAGGTTCAGGGAGGCAAATAATGAGTCATTCTTCCCCAAAATGTTCATGCTCAGATTTAATAGCTATAATCATCTCCTTTTCCTCCTTTCAGGGCTCAAACTGCCTTTTGCCCTGCTCTAATCTCTATGTGATAGCACTGATCTTGCATCAGTGGGGCCAAACAGGACCAATGGGGAGAAAACTAGGTCTCCAGATGTTACTTTTTTATATAATTTTGATTGTCAAGGTAATGTATTTCTCGACCACACAATGCAGTGAGTATTTATCTTTGCCAGAGCTGTCTTATTTCTCCTTGAGACTCCTGCTAACAAATTTAAAAAGAGGGAGCAGCAGTTTTTTGGTGGCCCTGAATAGTTTGGATACTTACCTTTACACAAATGCACTTTTCCTCTTTAGCTATGTGAAAATGCATAAGCTGTCAATTAAATTAGCCCATTCAAGTTTTCTGAAAAAAATAGCAAAACAGCTGCTACTATAAATAAGAATCAGTACGCACCTTCCTTAAATTGGACTTTACAATTGGTATGTTCCAGTAAGAACCATGGCATCAGGAGGAGTTAGTGTTAGATATGCACTCATTTCACCAAGAGACTCTAGCTGTTGTCGATCATTGCCGCTGTGTTTAAAAGTTTTGTACGTTCACCTAATTTATGTTGTTACAATGTATGCTACATCTGAGGCTAAGGTGGCATTGGTCAGAACAAGAGTTTCCTACTACGTGGCTGACAACTCCTTAGCAATAGTATCTATTTTACTTCTATTATGGTAAGACTGAGATATTTGTGACTTCTGGATTTCCAACTGTTTAATTAGGAACGCATTATGTTGCAACATTTAGCAGACATATGTTATTCTTCTAGTTTGATTATTAGAAGGAAAACTATTTGGTCCTCACTGGTGAATATTCCCGTGTATGCTAGCATAAATATAAAAACTGTTCATGTTGCAGAACATAAATTGTCATTTAGTTACGTTAGAATGCATACCAGACGGGTGTTAAAAGTCTGCATAGTGTTCAGGTAACGTGTGCAGGTATAAGACGTATGTTGTGGAGTGTGTTTTGGCAGATCAGATTTACCAGTCTAATAATCATTTGTTTTATGAGGCTCTCCTTTGTCTTCAGCTAATTTATAAATGGGTTCCTGTAGTCCTAAACCACAGGACTAAATCTCACAGAGCATTTTAAGACATTTCTTGATTTGTATAGCTGGGGGCTATGAAAACATATCACAGAATCACAGAACGGTAGGGGTTGGAAGGGACCTCTGCAGATCGTTTAGTCCAACCTCCCTGTCAGAGCAGGGTCACCTATCATCTTTGCAACTACTATGCACAGTGTCTCATTACGTGGCAGAGCTTTTTAACATGTATTGTAGTTGCAAGTACAGGATATTGTTTTACAATAGCAACGCCCACCCAGCATTTGAAAATTTTCATGTTAACTTTCATGTAAAAAATGGCTGAAGCAAATATATACTCTCACAGGTAAAATCCGATTGGCAGTAGAAGCAAGGGTCTTGCATCTCTCTGGTGGTAAACACACAGAGTTGGTAAGAAATATACATGTAGATGAGCATTTCCCAGTTTTCAATTTTTTAAAAAATTATTATTATTCTCTTAGTTCAGACTCAGCTTTAATACTTACAGTGCATCACTTTAATCCTCACACCCACAGCTTCATAATAAAAATTTTGTCAGTCAAATAATGAAGCATAGTTACTTATTTTGATAGTAATAAGCAGTTTTTAAAGAAACAAAAAGTCATGTAATGTTTTATGAGGTCATATTTTGATTGAAAATATAATTGTTTAAATATATATCATTCTAAAAGAAAGACTTTCCATGTTTTCTTGATGAAGTATTTGTGTATTTTAAAGAGAAAAAGAGTGCAAATATCTCCTTACATGAGTGCATGCAATTTTTTTACTCTTTGAAAGGATTTTCTCTTTCTTACAATTATACTGACCTATCTTTACATAGCCTTCATTACATTTTAACCCTTTTAGCTTTAAATGAATTTATTTAGGCTCTTTAGAATTCTTTTGTTATATTCTGGTTCGTCCATTTCCATGCGGCTTCATAGCCAAACAAATTTTTTGCCACAAAATACCTAAGAAGCTCTGATTCCAAGAACAACTTTTCCCCTTTGAGAGGAAACTTGAAAGGTTGCAGGCTTATTTTCCTTTCCTTCATCTTCTACTGCAAATAATAAGTATGTCTGAATTACTGCACTGATTAAGTACTCTCAAGTTTTTTGGGGGACTGGTTTTATGCACTTCTCCATGGCAGTGTGTGCTAAATTAAGTACATATTTTCATTTCCCTGTGGCTTTTTTTGGACACCACATTCATTTTCATAACTCTTTGGGCCACCATGTGCAATCTGTCTCTTCCTCTTTATGAAATATTCTTTTAATATTTATAGTTCTAACAGAATCCCAGAGACACACTTGGTTCTTGACAGGAGTGGGTCATCATGGAAGGAAGGCTTAGTTATCTTCTTCTGAAAGAGTTCCTGAGATTGTGAATCTCAAGTGCAGGAAAGTGTCTAAAGCACTGAGAGGAATAAGTTTTATAGCAGATTTCTTTCTGGACTTTTTCTACTGAATAGTGTATTACTGACACTGCTTTTATTTTCTTTGGAGATACTAAACTACCTGAATTTTTGTTAACTTTACCACACCTTAGCCTGTAGAAGATACTGAGTACATATTAAGTAGGAGAGGGTGATAGAAATAGAATAATATTTATGGAACTGAAATGATGACTTGTAAGAGGACTATTAGGTATGCATGCGCCAGGAATTTAGAGTTGCACTTCTAGCAAGGTGCAAACCAACATATATAAAGCTATCACAATATACAAGGCATGTGTCAGTCAGAGGTCTTTGCAATAGACATGAAGGTGAATGTGTTTGCCTCCATGACATAAGGTGGCAGGAATTAAATGTGAAGCTCAAAACCACAAAACCCTTTAATGTATCCTGATGTGCAAACTCTCAATATAGTAGTACTTCAAGGAAAGAAAAAGATGCTAAGTTTCAGAGCAAAGTGAAGAGAACTCACTACTGGATTAATCCTTCAGAAGGAAAACCGTAAAGTTGTTATTTTATTGTGCAGTGAAACTTTTAATTGCAGCACCACAGAACACATTTTATATCATTAGCATTCCTTATCGCCAATATTTAATTCAGACAGATTTATGTAATTGTGTGGTACATTGGATTGTCTGGATTCTGTCAGATCCAGTCATAAATGAGTATTATGACAGTCCAACAAAGCTGGGCTCTTTCCTGTCATTTTGGGTAGTAAAGTGAAAAGATCTGCTGACTTTCTAGTGAATTAACTTCTCTGCTAATTGCCCCCTGAGGAGTAGAGTGTCAGCAACAAATCCTACCAAATCTTGCATAATGATTAAAAATGGAGAAACCAAGGCAGCTGAACTAAAGGTCACTGTATAATCTCCATTTATTGAAATAAATAAAGTTAATCGCAGTACTCCATCTCTTGTAGATATCTTGATGTGGGTTTTTTTTGGGTTTGAGGGTTTTTTTTCTTGTTCTCAAGAACTGAAACTTTCCAATTTTTGTAACATTGGGCTTAATGTTCTGTTTATGAGCTTTCTACATTGATAATAATGAGATGTTCATGCCCTTTTCCTTACATGAAAGTTAACTTTTAAGCAAGCCTTAATTATACTTTTATTTATCAGTGACTAGGGAAACAGTCATTTAGAGAAAAGATAAAAACATGGTGAGCAAAGTTGTTGTGGAAGTATATGATGATTACATGATGCAGTCTCTTGTACCATCATAAATTTGATTGGATAAACAAAGTAATGTTATTCAGAATTAGAAGAAATGTGGAATAAATACACTCATGTATATATATGGAAAATACTGTCTGAAGAGATCTTAGTTATGTAACGTTATTCAGATACCCAGAAACTGTTGCAGTGCAATGCTGTTTCCCAGTTTCTACATTTCTGGGGTTCTGTGCTGTTATTTCAGTTTCAGCTAACTAAAAGTGGAAATTCTGATTTGTCAGGATTTCTTTTTTCAGTATAAATTTGATTTGGGTTTGAATTGAACCAAATCCAGCAGTTTTCAGAGTTTCACTGACTTGAAATTTTCAGGAAACTCTTGTTTCTGGGGAAACATTATTATTGATTTGAAAATGGGAAATAAGATCGCTGCTTTGGGGGATGAGGGGGTTTTGCTGGAAAGCATTTAATTTAATTTCCTTGCTGACCCTTTGCAGCCTGGCAAGACTCATTCCCTGCTACTGGATTCCGCTAAGCCTGTCTCAGAAGGCAAGTCTTGCTGAGCTGCTTGGGAGCTGTGTTTTACTTTAACCTAAGATCTCGATGGACCCAGTAGACCTTTTGTTTGCTAGTTTCATGCTGATTCAGTCATCCTGAACAGGCTAAACAACTGAGTAAAGCAAACATTAAACTTCTGAAAACTGAAGATACCAAATATAGGTACTAGCTGGATGACTTGGAACAGAAAGCTTGCTGGAGAAACTAAAATGTAAATTGTGCCAGCACTACTCTTAAACTGATTTCTTGGCTGCTCTAGTGAGTCTCAGTCTGAATGTAGTTTCTGAGGACCTAGATAACCTTGCAGAGATGGTGACTCAGTTTTTGTGTTACCCCGTCACTGAACTCAGGATAATCACTGAAACTCAGGACTGGCTGGCGTCTGCCTGCTTTAGCCCATAATTGCGAAAGACTACACTGCCTGCTTCTTTTAAATGCAAATGTTTCCTCTCTGTGACTCACATCTCCCACTGCAGATTTTGTCCTCTCCTTTCATCTGTTTTAAATGGTTTGTCTTAGAAGTTTTGTAGGGGAAAAATATTACTCCCATCTGGAATCATGATATGTACTGTCTGTACGTGTGCCTACTCTAGTGTCCAGTGTGTTTCTTCAGAACAAATTCAGAACAGTTTTCAGAACAATAGAACAAACAGATTTCAGAACAGCAAATTCTTTTTATGAGAAATTTCTATGAGTACTTTTCTCATAAGCACAGACCCGCTCAGGACCAGTCTGCGGCTCCCCTTCTCAGTGAATGTCATCCTGGGGCTAACTGGTGTTTTTCTGAACAAAATAGCTCCCATACAAAGTATCTGTTGACGACATTGGATTCTGTATCTGTTTCACAACAGCCAATAGATACCATCAGTGAAATCTATACGGATTATGAATTTTAGCAGTTCCAGGAGAGCACAGGTAGCCCTGCTGCAATAGATGCTTCTGAACTGCAGAACCGTCTTTGAGGCTGCACCTGTACTTTTGAATAAAGCAGGAGCAAGGTCTGTTCTTTGGTTCTGGGGCCACATGGCATGATCTGGACCTTTCGAAATACATGGCACTTCATCCTGGGTCCTTATTAGGCTGTTTGGAACTATTAGTCTTACAAGAATACGTACAAGCTCCCTTTCTCTCATGCATATGTAGACACACACATATATCATCATGGAGTTTCATCCCCCTGTGTGCTGGGAGTGGTCTGTGGTACGGGCTATTCCACTGGTCAGGTGCTGCTTTGGTGCAAAACCATGCCAGGGAGCATGCTAGCAATGGAGTGGGACAGACAGACGTCGCCGCTGTGACTGAATTTGTCTGGCTTGCTAAGTAGTGTAGACACAGACTCACAGATAACTCTGCAAAGGCAGAAACTATTGCAGTCCAGATTCCAGCCAGTTTGTGACATTGGGATTTTGGTGTTCCCTTCTGCGGAGCTAAACAACAATCTGTGCTCCAACTTCTGGCGCTGCGGCTTTGAGGAGAAGAGGTGGGAGAGTCTGGCTGAGCTCTGGCTCCAAATTGGACTTGTCAGGCAAAGGGCTCCTGGGCACTCGGAGGTAAATAGGTGGCTGCTTGCTCTGAAGGTGACTAGTCGAGGTGTTTCCCTGAGAGGCAGGAACTCGGTGCTGTCAAGATCTACTCTGTCTGCACCAAGCCCTGGCCAGGACTGTCAGCATTTCATTGATCTCAAAGTATATTAAATTAAACTTTTCAGGCTCTCTGAATCAGCAATTTCAGCTTAATTGTATTTTGTTTAATTAAATCCCGTTAAATAAATTAATCTTTTCTGCAATATATTACCAGTTGGGGTATATTTTAAGGATTCATAGCTGTAACTACAGTACTGGAGAGAAATGTAATAGCTCACAAAGCTATGCTGGTTTAATAGAGATCTTTATTTTTAGGGGTTTTTTTTTGGTTGGGTTGGGGGTTGGGGCCTTTTATTTGTTTGTTTGCGGGTTTTTTTGGTTGGTTTTCGTTGGGTTTTTTGTTTGTTTGGTTGGTTGGTTGGTTTTTTTTACGTGTGTTTTGTTTCCATTGAGCTCCTGTTTTACACATTTCCATGTCATCCAGAGACTGGACAAGTGTAGCACAAGACTGGCGGTGGCAGCTTTTTCAGCCTGTCAATGTGTAATTTTACACTCAGTAGTAGTCCAGTTGAAATGAATTATTTCACTGGGACCATGCATGTATATGACTGTCTGTAGGATAATGACTATTAACAGCTTTTTGCCACCTTTTTGGAAGGTGGCAGAGCATTTTCTCTCTCACACAATTTTGAGCAATTTGGAGGGCTTTTTTTTTTTTTTATGTTCCCAAAGCATTCTAAGATCTTTAGATGAAAGACAGTAGAGACAGTCAAAGCATCCATGTCCACCACCTCTAAAGCAGCCTTCTGCGATAGCCTTTCGTGGTCTGCTAACGGCTGGCAGGGAGCCAGCGGCTGTGTAATGAGCTGTGTGAAGGGCAGGTAGCCCCTGGAATTACAGAAGAGAATTGTGACAGAATAAAGGGAAAGATGAAACTTCTGTGACCTCTACTCGTGAAGAAAAAGACTGCAGCATTTGCTTATTGTAGTCTGGACTGAATAGATTGGATCTTGACCTTAATTTTAGTTTTCTTCAGTTGAGAAAAAAAAGTATTTTGGCTATGTTTAAATAAGAGAACAATGTTACTTCCAGGCATTTAATAAATGGGAATGTTCTTCACCAGCAGAAAAAAAGATCATGCTAGGGTTCGCTCTGCAGTAACCGCTTTGTTGTTTGAAGTCACAATTATTCTCTTTCAAAGGGATGTAAAACTTTTATATTCAGAGTTTCAACATAGCAAAATGACTGATAAAGTAGATAATACTAAGTAAAGCTGCACTGTGGGACAAATATACAGTGCAAGAACGACCAAAAATTAATGGTCTAAGGAGGTCTGTAGATAATCTAGAAAACAATATTCATAAATCCCCCTCCCTTTTCCTTTTCTCAAACAGATTTTTTTACATAGGTGTAATCATTTGTGATAACAAGTGATCTTCTAATGTTATTTACTGGGAGGGGAAAGTAATAAAACAAAAAGTCCTAATGTGGCTTTAATGATGAAAGTCAGTGTGTCCCCACTGGACTTAGTGGTGCTGCATCAGTTTGTATCAGTTGACAAAATATAAAATGGAAAAGAGAAACCTAAACCCTATCAAGTTTTACGTTGAAAGAGGCATTTCTAGGATGTAGCCTGATGGATGTTCTAGACCAGATTCTGTTCAAACACAATTACAAATGGAAAGCAAATTCCTTTAACTCAGTGTCACTGTATCAGCTTAGAAACATGATTAGAAACCATTTGCTAGAATTTAATCATTCTGTGATGCTAGCTGTTGTATTTTCCATGTAGGTCCATTTTTACCCTGTATACCAGAAAGTTCTTGATTACAGTTCTCACTGTGATTCAGTCCATTTTTTTCTGCCAGACCGAACCTTGACTGTTGAGGTAGAAGATCTTCTGCGTAAGTGGGGTAGTAATGTGACAGGGCACACTGGATCTGCAACTATTTCACTGGCAAAGTATTGCAAGGAGAGAGAAGATCAAATGAGAAGAAAGTGGCAGAGTGCTTGCTGCCTTTATTGTGACAATCTCGGTATGGGATACGCCTGGCTTTTGTCAATGCAGGTCATAACATTTACAAGATTTGTGTTGGTGATGACATCTTCTGTGCATTTACTGTGTTAAGGAAAACCGCTTATCCTCCGGTTTTATACGTTTCCATCTGGTACATCCAGGACTGCAGTGAAAAGAGTAAGTTATGTCCACTCTTTTATATGTCAGAGTGTTAGGAAGGAAGGAATTGCTGGGCCAAATATTTCAACATGGAACTTCTGACCTTAGAGAGGCTACCTGACAGCAGTCGTCAATTTTATAATTATCACTAGTTGTTGAGCTTGTAGTCTACATTTTCTCTTCCATTTTGGTGTTCAGGCCTTCCTGTGTATTTGCTGTTCTTAGAGATGCAGTTTTAAAGTATATGTTTAAAATAGTGAGGAGTATAGCCAATAAGTATACAAGGGGAAAAAAGTCCTAAAACTGTATTTAGCTTTTCTACAGAGTTCTACACTAGCAGTTAATTAGTTAGGCTAAATTCTATTATACACTTCAATGCAATAAATATGTTGACTTTGAATTACTTTTTAAGTTCATGTTAAGCACATTAAGTGATTATGGAAGAACAGAATTGCTGGATTCTTCACCAAATTCTTACAACAACCTAAGGCTTGTTTCAACTGAGAAAAGCATTTGGCCAAAGTCTGTGTTGTTATATAATTTTTAAAATTCCAGTGTCAGCCAAGGCAAGCAAGATACTCCTCAGCTGTCTCTGTGTACGGTGATGGAGATGTCATTATTAGTACAGTTCAAATCTTGAGTAATACAAATAATATAAAATAATAACAAACAGAGTATTTGTGAAGGAGGTATCTGTGTAAGACTTCCAGAAAGTTTTGTATGAAGAAGATGCAAATATTAAGTGTCTATAATACTCCTTTAGTTTTGATTTTTTAGTGGAGTAACTTCTGTGATTGTCTTTATTTCCCTCTCCCCCATTTACACCACAAATGAAAATGATGATGGTTATTGTGCTCCTAAAATTTTGGCACCTGTTTTTTTTTTTCCACTCTGTTGTACTGAAATAATTTCTCTGATGTGAATAGAATTATGTTGTCTTAAATTAATTAAATGGTGTTGTGTTAAGCTGTTGGAACGTTTTTATAATAATGTCATGTCATGGAGAATATTGAGGTTCTGATTTTCTCCCTCTTGACACTGCCTTCATTTCAATAATAGATGTATAAATATCTAATTTTGACTCAGCCATAATATGTAGGAACAAACTCTTGATGCTTCATAGCTGATTGCTTAATATGTAATATAAATAAGAAATGGAGTATTATTCTTAAAATTGTACCTATATTCAAACTTTCTTGTAGCACTCTATAGAAACTCCCAACAAGGAGACATGCAAAGACTTACTTCAGCCCCATTAAATACGTCTCCTGCAATACTGTGGTTGAATCACTGCATCCTTACTCACAGAATGTTATGCTGTACACCTCGAGATGGCATTTAAGTCTTATTTGGCAAATTGGCTGATGTGTTTGTTTGTCAAGTTCTTAATTAAATGATGGAAACCCAGCTTCCCATCAGATCTACATTACTTCAAAATGAATTGTGTGGAAGGCACAGTGGGCTTCATTAAAAGTTCTTACCTGGGATGCAAAACTAGATCCACAGAATGACATGGGCGTTGTGATGTCTCACAATAACTACTTTGCCCTAAACTTTAGATATTTACTTCCTGGATTCAGTTCCCATTTGAAGTTATTTCAAATCTATCCATTTTCATTACTGTTTTCTTGCTGCCTGAAGGACTCTTCTTGAACACAAGAAATTCTTAAATTCTGTAAGTCTTGTGGAGCTCAGCATTGATCTCGTCAGACTTCTTAGGATAACTATTGTTTGCATTGCTTGATTGTGGCCTCAGAGCTCAGCTACTAGATCAGCCCCAGCAAAAGTCTTGGGGGTAAACAGAAAAAGGGGATGGAAATGTAGTTGATTTACTCAAATATTTCAGTGTGATCTAATCAAATAGGATAGCATAGGATAGAATATGTATCTCCTATGTTCCAGGTGAATGGTCCAAATGCCAACCAGGTAAATCTCCCTCAATCCCTCCCTGGAAGCTGTTCCATTCTGTGTCAAATGTAATAGAGAAAAGAGTATTTGTGAATCTGCGTGCTTCACAGATAGATGAAATAGACTCCAGGCCTTGTACTACATACATTGCTACTATATATTAAGTATTTATTGACATAGGCTTTGAATCCGAGGAGTATTGACTTCCAGTTGTGGGCTATACTACAAGATCTGCTCTCTTTTAGGATCAATCAGTATTTGAATAATCAATGCTTTCAATAGTCAATGCTTTAAAAGAATAGGGCTCTCTCCAAGTCTCAGAGAACACAACAGGAGTTTTGGGACTACCTTTTCTCTGCAAATTAGTCTTTTCCCTGTTGATTCAGGCATGGTATGTCCTGTGATGGAAGAAAAGGTGAGAGTTGAATCTAGTTTTCTGCTACTTTGACAGACGTTTTGAGCAAGCCTTATGTTTCCTTCACTTTTTGTTCCATTTTGAAAAGAAACTTTCACTGAAATTCAGAGGAGAAAAGGAAGGGGCGTTTCATTCACCCGAGAACTTCTATAGGATTCCTGTATGAATTCACTCCCCCTACCGCCCACCTCCAGCCCAACATTCATTTCCAAGAGTACTCTGCATACCTGGCTCTGGGCTGTGCAGGGGCGATGGATTCTTCTTCCAGTTGGAGCTGAGTGATTTCATACAAAAGAGATTCTTTGAATTGCACTGAAAAAGGGCAGCCATCTGTGCTCAGAGGAAAAGAGGCAGGTTTTTATTCTAGGAAGAGGTTTTGTACTGTTTTGCACACTCACACAAGCATTTTGCTTTAGCTTCAGCAAGTACTCTAGGTGCAGACAAGGCACAAAAAATCCCATCTGTTATAATTTATCCAATCAGGAAACTAAATTTTAATTGTGGGCACTTAATTCTCTTCTCCCATCTTGTGAGGGAATTTGGGCACCTAATCTGGTTTTGCAAATTCTAATTTGAAGTTGTATCTGCCCTTCATAGATTATTCTGAAATCCATGGAGATGATGGACTAGCTGTGGCAACACCTATAGTGTCTCAATCATGGTTTATGAAAGTCTGTGTCCCAGTTGGTTTGATATCCAAGTAACATCCTGTTAGTGTCTGTGAAATATCCTGAACCCTGTAAAAGCCAACCAAATAATCAAGGTGAGAAGTTAGTGTGGGTTGGAAAGCAGTACTCTTGGGTCCAGTGACAAAAAGCCCTGCTCAGTATTTGTAGTGCATCTGGGTCTTAGCTCATGGGTCTGCATGGAGTTGTGCCATATGAGCTCACTTAGCAACTTGTGTCAGCTCTCCATCCATGCATCACGCAGAGCACAACTGAACATTTTAGGTGCATTTATAGAATGTTGCTGCTGCTCTGGTCATTAAATGATTTATTTAAAACTAGAAAAGACCACTCATTGTAAGCTCAGTCACAGAATGTCAACTGAGATTCCCAAACATCTGGTGTACATCAATTTTGTGTTTGTATACATAACCAGAATCTCTAACCCTTTTTTTTAAAAAAAAAAAAAAAAATCAAAAATCCCTTTCTGAGGAGAGCAAATGTTTTGTGCTAAGGAATCTGTGCTACACATTGACCTGTTTAATAGCACATTGTGTAAAACAGTTGTCTCCTAGGGGTGGACCCCCAGCATCTCCAAAGCGTACAGCACTTCGCTTTACCTGCATGGAACCTGTCCTCCAGAAGCCTCTGTTTTAGAATTTGCTGCCTTCTTGTCAGCCAAGTATCTTCTTACTGGAAACATCATGACTGGAAGCATGACAAGTTTTCTTCATTGGGATGGCAGCCTAAGCAGGTGTACGTTAAAGTTAGAATGGACAAAATGGTTGCAAGGATCATGCAGATTTCTGCCCCTGGAGGAAACAGCAGACAGTCCTTCTAGAAAACTTCTCTCCAGTTTATTTTATATTAATCCTGTAAATTCCCACTTAACTTCCTTAGTATTTTTTTCATCTAAGTATTTATATGTTTGCATTTTGAAAGGAACTGAAGCATTTCAAAATTTGAGGGAATCATAGTAGAAAAAAAGTTGCTATTACATTTGTCCAGATGAAAATAATAAACTAAATGTTTTCCGTTAACAAATTCAGCAAATCACTTCTCAAAACTCATTTAGCTAATGTTCTATTGAAAATGCAGAGTATTTCAGTCATATAATTGTTTATAATGGTAATTAATTTATTGCCAAATACTGCATGTCCAACTCTTAACTTGTTTTACATTCATGCTTATATTTCAGCTAAGATGCTAAATATTTATAAATACAAGCTGTCTCTGTTAGAGAAATATCGATAAACAATTTTCAAGTCATCTCTTTGTTCATTCTGTCACTTAATCATACTCAAGAAGCAAAATATTTTTAGATACAAGCTGTCTCTGTCAGAGAAATGACTTTCATCTGGTGTTCTCACTGTTGCATTCATCAGGGAACAGGAGAAGTGGAGAATGCTCAGAAGAGGCTTAAATAATAAAGAGCTGTGTGTCGCAGCAAGGAGGTCTATTTTTTCTACCCCAAGCCTTCGCTCTGAGAGTTTTTCTGATCAGGACATTCCTTTTGAATTCCTCGTTTTACATTTCCACAGTGGAGATTCGAACCTATTATGCCACGTTAACACCCAAAGCCTTCACTTAGTAAATAAAGCCACTTTCTGTCTTTAAGCTATTTATTATTCCTGGAGAGGGATTCCAGCAAAGGGAGGTTAGTGCGCAGTGCTACATGCTGCTCTGCTCCCGGTGCATGTAACTCTTGTAATTTATCCAAGATAAGGTCAGATGGATTAACACTGACCCACTCATGATCTGGAGCTGGGGGCTATTCCAACCACAGTGGGACTTGTAATGAGATCTTGTCCTTCCTTTCTCTCTGTGTAGCTCTGACACTGGCCTACACTCTAACTGAATAAAAACTTCATTATGATTATCTGTTTCTTTCTAATGATGAAAATGAAGAGTAATCATGAAGCATGACACATTACAATTTCTAATGTGATTACCAATGTAATTCTGACTGGAATCTCTCTGCAGCACAAAGTTTGATACGTAAATGAATCAGACCAAAAAGATTCTCAAACACAATTTCTGTAATCATATAGGGTACCTACTCTGAGCCTTGTGCATGTGGTTCATACCAAGTATCGTGGTTTAACCCCAAATTGTAACCCAATACCACGCAGCCGCTCGCTCACTTCCCCCGTCCCTGGTGGGGTGGGGAGGAGAATCGGAGAGAAAGGAAAACTCACAGATTGAGATAAAAACAGCTCACCAGGACAGCAAAGGAAAAATATGAAAATATATTAATAATGATAATAATGATAATATATACAAGGATAATAGAATATATAAAACAAACGATACACAATTTCTCACCACCCGACGACCAATACAGCCCGTCCCGAGCAGCAGGCAGGGAGCAGGGGTATCCCCCCCCAGCTATCCCAGAACAGCAAGTTCCAGGGAAAGCAGGCGAGGGAACAAACAGCCAAACGAGCGAAAAACAAAAAGGTAAAAATAGGGAAACAAAAAGCAACCCGAAGGGAAGCTTAAGGATTAAGGCAAGTTAAGGGTCTAAAAGCCTCAAAAGCCCAAAAGGCTCTAGAAAAAACTAGTGGCCCACCGACTGACCCTCGCTTATATCGGGCATGACGTCTATGGTATGGAATACTCTCTTTGGCCAGTTTGGACCAACTATCCTGTCTCTACCCCTCCCAAGTTTTGCATCTGCATGTTAGCAGAACCTGGAAAACAGCAAAATGTCCTTGGTGGTTCAGCAGCACCCAGCAACATCAGTGTGCTATCGCCGTTGTTCTCACACTAAAGCCAAAACACAGGAGCTGCTGAAAACAGAACTAGCTCCGTCCTGGCCTAAACCAGGACACCAAGTTTAATTTCTATCATCAGTAGCAGTGTAGAGAAGAAGAAAGGAGAGTTCTGACACTACAGCATACGTTTATAAACACGTGAAAGAGTATTGCAATGTAACGTATTTGTAAGTAGTGATAAGTTGGGAGCAGAAAAAACACTTACAAAACAGCATCGCAGGTGAAATTAACTGACTGGCTGAGCCAAGTAAATCCAGATACCACTAATTTATTAAATACTCAGATGCGTTTATTTCCTACTGCTACCTATGCTGTTACCACATACAGCAGTGCAAAATGAAAAATAAATGCCGCTATACTTCATATGTCCTCAGCTTTTCTTAAAAGGCATTGAGCAGGTCAGAATCAGAATATAAGACCTTTGGGAAGGCTAACAATCACAGAATTATGGGATGGCTGAAGCTGGAGGGGACCTCTCCAGGTCACCTGGTCCAACCTCCCTGCTCAAACAGGGCCACCTAGAGCCAGCTGCCCAGGACCGTAAGATGACTTTTGAATGTCTCCAAGGACAGAGACTTCACAACCTCTCTGTGTCACCTCCTAGATGAATAGACCCAGTTCTCATCCTAGAAGCAGGATCCTTGAGAGTATATTGAAATAAACATGTGGCTAGGGCTGATTCTCAGAATTGGTCTCAAGGAACATTAGCAATCTGGGTTTGCAGATTTAAGGCTGCCTTTTGGCATAATGTCTTCCACTGACACAGAGAACATTTTGCCGAGTTATTCATGTTCTTGAAACTTTTTTGCGAAACAAACCATCAAGGTCTTTACTTCCCCAAATCTTTCCTACACAGTTGTCTTCTCTATTCTTCTACTAAAATGTCTGTGAGTGGAAACAAAAAAAAAAAAGGAGGAGGAAAAGCAAGAGACAGTGACATAAAAAGAAATAAATAAGTATCTCTATGAACATAAAAAATCCTCTGGCTGTAATTGCTAATCATCTGGCTGTGCCAAGCCATGTCCCAGTGTATTCCCTACTACACATACATATTTCAGAAGGTTTGTTAAAGAAACTCACCTGGCTTTATCTACATGGTTTATACCACAGGCATTTGGGAGCTCATTCTAACCACATGCAGAGCTGAAAAAAAAGCCGTGACCCCAGAGAGTCTTGGGCGTAGAGTCTATGAAGATAAACCACACCGAGATGCAGAGTATTTTAGCTCAGATTTGACATGCATTAACATGGTCACATAGCTCTTGACTCAAGGCTGGCATGCATCCTCTCAGATGCTCAGAGAATGGTCAAAATATCTGCGACAGTATACAATGTAGGCATTTTCTTTCCCAGCACAAAAATAATAGTACCAATGTAATTATGAAATTTATAATAAGGTATACAGAATCTGTATACGTCATAGCCTCATTCTGTCTGTATTAGATGCTCAGATTTTAAGATCTCTAGAAATCTGGATTATATTCAAATATGCCTCTCAACAAACAGGAAAAGTCAACACAATATTAGCTATCAAGGCTGCTGTCAAACACTACATTCTCTGTTTCTCTGGGTTACCTGGAAGGGACTTATTATTATTATCAGATGACAGACAATGATTTGCATTTAGTTTCTTAAGAGATTAAGAGAGTCTTACCTATTTTTAGAGCAGAGTGATTGATCAAGTAATAGTAGTGTTCATCACTGTGAGGCAAAATTTTAGTTCTTGAACTATCTAAATGACTGCCAAAATATTTCTACAGTAAATTACCGAAGAGGAAAAAAAAGAGTGGCAATAATAGTCCTATGTCCTGAAAAAAAATTGAGCTGCTGTATTTGCAACAAACTGGAGTTGGGAATAACTTTCTGTGTGTATATAGATCTATATAATTTAGCCTAGCGTTGATTTTTTAATATATGTACTGCCAAAACTGTAGTTACTTTTTGTTGTTAGCGTCATAAAAATCACCAAAGTCCACTGTCAGTTTTCAGATTATGTTGGACTTTACGCTGTATAAAGGGTCAGGAGGAGTTCCTATGTTTATAAAATACACAAAGTAAGAATATTTTAAAAGGAAATGAAAGAATTGTGAGATACTTCGATTACACTGTTTACATTTTTAATACACATCCTTCTCTTTTCAGGTTCCAGGATCTCAGGAGATTTTGTTAGACTTCTTTCCAGCCTGCCTAGTGGAAACATATGTACATACAATATACATATATGTACATATATGTGTGATTCTTATGTTGTTTGAAAGTTGTTCTTGTCTAGGAGACAACTCTGCAGAGTAGCAAAAATGTAGACACCTCACAGTTATCAGGCAGAGAGTTACCAAAGTTCAGCAAAGTGAAATAGTGGAGAGAGGGTGCTTTTTAAGCTCTCTTCCACTTCACTCCAAGTTACTAAAACTGTTCTTTTGTGCAATCTTTTGGATCTCATTGCATGCATCTGAGAGTCCTCGTTTCAGGTCTCTTCTGCTTAATATGTTCAAAACCGCATAATCTGCCTTTTAAGAGTTATTTTAACTAAGATGCAGACTATTTACATGGTGTATGTAAGGAGTTATCACATTACAAATGGAGTTCCTAGAAAGAGTTCTTCAGGTACGTAAACAACAAGCAGAAACAGAAGAAGAATATTGGCCCACTGTTAAACAGGAGAGGTGAATTAGTCACCAACAACACTGAAAAGGCAGAGGTTCTCAACACTTTCTTCACCTCTGTCTTTACCAGCACTGTTGGGCCCCAGGCCTTGGGAACAAAAATCCAGGTTGATGCAAACAGAGACCCACCATCAGCGAAGGAAGAGTTGGTATGTGAACTATTACAACAGCTTGACCCCTACAAACCGATGGGCCCTGACAATACCCACCCAAGGGTAAGAGAGCTGGCTGATGTCATTGCGAGGCCAGTCTCCATAATCTTTGAGAAGTCATGGAGATCAGAGGACATCCCAGAAGACTGGAAGAAGTCTAATGTCACCTTCATCTACAAGAAGGGCTTAAAGAAAGATCCAGGAAATTATAGGCCCATCAGTCTTACTTCAGTCCCTGGGAAAGTTATGGGACGAATCCTCCTGGGGGCTATCACAAATCAAATGAAGCATCTGACTGGGAAAAGCATGAATTCACCAAGAGCAAATCATGCTTGACAAATCTGATTGCCTTCTACAACAAAGTAACCTGCTCAGTTGATGTGGAGCAAGCAGTGGACATTATCTACCTGGATTTCTGCAAGGCTTTCAATATGGTTTCCCACAACCTCCTCCTAGAGAAACTGGTGTGTTACGATCTAGACAAGTAGTCTATGTGGTGGGTGGGGAACGGGCTGACAGGCCGCACCCAGAGGGTGGTGGTAAATAGCTCCTTTTCAAACCGGCAACCTGTCACAAGCAGGGTCCCCCAGGGATTGATATTGGGCCCAACGCTGTTTAATATCTCCATAAGTGATCTGGATGATGGGATCAAGTGTACCCTAATGAAGTTTGCTGATGATACCAAACTGAGTGGGGAAGTGGATGCTTTGGAAGGGAGAGCCACCCTGCAGGAAGACCTGGATGGGCTGGAAGAGTGGGCTAACAAGAACCTTAAGTTCAACAAAGACAAATGTAAGGTTTTGCACCTGGGAAATCAAAATCCAGGAGTGCAGCACAGGCTGGGATCTACCTGGCTCTGGCTGAGGAGCAGCTCTATGGAAAGGGACCTAGGGGTCCTGGTGGACAACAAGCTGAATATGAGTGAACAATGTGCTGCTGCAGCAAAGAAAGCCAACAGGATGCTGGGTTGCATCAACAAGGCATCACCAGCAGCAATAAAGGAGTCATTATCCCACTCTACTCAGTGCTTGTCAGGCCACACCTGGAATACTGTGTTTAGTTTTGATCCTAGCTATACAAAAAAGATGTGGCCAGGCTGGAGAGGGTCCAGAGAAGGGCCACAAAGATGATCAAAGGACTGGGAAACCTGCCATATGAGGAAAGGCTGAGAGAACTGGGTTTCTTCAGCCTTGAGAAAATAAGGCTTAGGGGAGACCTTATCACCATGTTCCAGTATTTAAAGGGTGGCTACAAAGAAGATGGAGACTCTCTTGGAAAAGATGAGGGGTAATGAGTACAAGTTACTCCTGGGGAGATTCCAGCTGGACACAAGAGGAAAATTTTTCACAATGAGAACAATCAGCCATTGGAATAATCTCCCCAGGGAAGTGGTGGATTCCCCAACTTTGGACACTTTTAAGATTCGTCTGGACAGAGTTCTGGGCCATCCTGTCTAGACTGTGGTTTTGCCAAGAAAGGTTGGACCAGGCGACCCTTGAGGTCCCTTCCAACCTGGTATTCTATAATTCTATGAAACTGCTTAACAAAACCTGGCAATTGAACTACAGTTGCTAATAGGTACAATGCCAAACTACATTTTATGTGATGTTGTGGCTAGTGCAATGGCTAGCTTAACATGGCGTTTAGGTGCTTTTCACAAGTTTTGGTAACATTTAAACCACCATTCCCATCATAACCCAAGAACAGAAGAGAAGCAGTACTGAAATGGAATCAAATGTCTTTTCTCGTCTGGTCCTATCATCAAAAGCAGGTGTCTAAGGACGACTATAACAACAGCGAAAACATGAATAATACTTTGTCCTGGTTGCGGCTGGGATAGGGTTAATTTTCACCAGAAGCTGGCCGGGGTCTATTCTATACCATGTGACCGTCACGCTCACTATTTAGAGGGGGTGACTGGCGGGGCGGGGATCGCTGCTCGGAGCGGGCTGGGCGTCGGGCTGCGGGCGGGAGCGACCTGTCCGGAAAGCACCGCTAAGTACTCGCTGTTGTTGTCATTGTTGGGGTTTCTCGCTTGTTTGTTCTCTTTCCCTTTGTTGCTTGGTTAAACTGTTGTTGTTGTTAACCCACGAGTTTTTGCTTTTCTTCATCCCAATTCTCTCCCCGTCCCACCGGGAGGGGGGGGTGAGCGAGCGACCGCGTGGCTCAGCCTCCGGCTGGGGCTAAACCACGTACCCTGCCAGCCTTCAAGCATTTGTGGCTAAATAAATTCCTGCACTTCCCTTCCACTTCTCAGGTACCTCATAGGCTTTGAGAGAGATATTGTACATCACATCTTGTTCATCTGTTTTGCCATCAGATCTCTAAGGCCTTGGGTGAAAATTATCTGCTCATGGCCTCTCATTACTGTCTATTTTGTC
Source organism: Phoenicopterus ruber ruber (assembly GCA_009819775.1). Lineage (NCBI taxonomy): Eukaryota > Metazoa > Chordata > Aves > Phoenicopteriformes > Phoenicopteridae > Phoenicopterus > Phoenicopterus ruber. Next base: position 107,203,319 of record CM020216.1, read on the forward strand.
TGTAACTTCTCCTAGGGGAGCTTCAAGTTGAAACACATCTTCTGAAATCCTTTCCTGATTAAAAGGATAAAAAAAAAAAAAAAAGGATGGGTGGGGTGTTCTGGTGGGAAAACCTTTACATGTTCTTCCGCAGTGAACACAGCCACAAAGTGTCTATTCAGCTTTCTGCTGTGACTTTATTTTTCCTGAAGGCTCCTTTTATACCCTGATAATCTGTGGGATTTGAAGTCTTTCAGACTTCTTGCTCCTGATGTGTTTGAAGAAAGATTTATTAATTTTTATGTATTTTGCTAGTTGTACCTCAAACTCTTCTTCCACTCAGCTTTATGCAGTTTTTGAACTTTCCAGATATTACTTTTCTTCTGTTTTCTTCATTTGGACATGATCCTTGTTCTTTGAAGACTGCTTTCAAATAACTTCCTTTGCCCCTGCCTTTTAACCATGCTAGCTTCTTTTCTCAGGACTTTTATGAGTAATATAGATTTGTTCTATGCTTTTAATACTGCTTCCCTAAGAAGTCTCCACGATGCATGTAAGGTTTTAATTCCCTTAACTGCCCTTGTAAACCTTTTTTTTTCAACAACCTTTCAGATTCTTAAGCTCACATGGCATTAACTTGTGGAGACATGGAAGTGAAGCTTCATTTTTATTTAATGAATTCATGTGTTTTAAGTGAGAATTGCTTTTCTTTTGCTTATCTCTTTTGACTTGATCTTGTTAAGGGTCAATGTCACACTGCTATTATTAAATTATAGTGATGCTAGGGAAGGAGGATGCTCTCAGTTTCTGGGGCTTTCACCAGTGCACAATTTCTTCCGCAGGTAGCACATTAGGACCAGTTTCAGTACATTTATTAGTCAGCCGTGACTGACAGTGTATCCGCAGCTGTTCTGGGTGTACAGAAGATGATGACTGTTAGCGTCCCAATGGGCTGCCTATCTGTTTAACTTTTAAAACATAACATATGCTTTATAATGCTTTGCTTCAAAATCGGATTGTATGTGGGAGATGGTATTTTTCAAAAGATTTAAAGACCTCCAGGGAAATGTTAAGAAGGAATCCTAAGTACTAAGAAGGTTTCCAAATGACACAAGTTTTGTTTCCAAAGTTCAGTTTCCACAAAGTAGCAGTGAAACTCATTAAATCACTTTTTTTCAAATTTGTCCTTGGGTCAAATAGCTGTTTCCAAATATTTTTTTTCTGAAACACCACGATGTGGTAAAAAAGTGGGAGGGTTTTTTTCTATCTTTCTTCAATTGTAAAATCAATGGTGTTTTATTTGGTAACAACTGCTGAAGGAAGTGGGATTTTCGCCTTACATACAATCTCAAGAAAAATACTCCAGGTCAATATAGTGATTTGGATTTTATAATTCCAAAATTGTTTTGGTTTTAGTCCATATGTTTTGAAGACTTTTTTTCTCTTTCTGTTTTCTGCACAGGCAGACTTACCATTGGGGTAATGTCGTGCTTTGACCCTGGCTAGACGCCACGTGCCCACCAAAGCTGCTCTGTCACTCCCCTCCTCAGCTGGACAGGGGAGAGAAAATATAAGGAAATGCTCGTGGGTCAATGACAGGGACATCACTCAGCAATTACTGTCACGGGCAAAACAGACTCGACTCGGGGAAAAAATTAATTTAATTTATCGCCAATTAAATCAGAGTAGGACAATAAGACCAAATCTTAAAAGACCTTCCCTTCTCACCCCTCCCTTCTTCCTGGGCTCAACTTCACTCCCGATTTCTCTCCCTCCTCCCCCCGAGCAGTGCAGGGGGACAGGGAATGGGGGCTGCAGTCAGTTCATCACACATTGTCTCTGCTGCTCCTTCCTCCTCAGGGGGAGGACTCCTCACACTCTTTCCCTACTCCAGCGTCGAGTCCCTCCCACAGGAGACAGTCCTCCATGAACTTCTCCAATGTGAGTCCTTCCTACAGGCTACAGTTCTTCATGAACTGTTCCAGCGTGGATCCCTTCCATGGGGTGCAGTCCCTCAGGAATGGACTGCTCCAGCGTGGGTCCCATGTGGGGTCACAAGTCCTGCCAGCAAACCTGCTCCAGCATGGGTTCCTCTGTCTCCACGAGGCCACAGGTCCTGCCAGGACCCTGCTCCAGTGTGGGCTTCCCATGGGATCACAGCTTCCTTCGGGCATCCACCTGCCCCAACGTGGGGTCCTCCCCGGGCTGCAGGTGGATATCTGCTCCACCGTGGACCTCCCTGGGCTGCAGGGGGACAGCCTGCCTCACCATGGTCTTCACCACGGGCTGCAGGGGAATCTCTGCTCCAGCGCCTGGAGCACCTCCTCCCCCTCCTTTGTCACTGATCTTGGTGTCTGCAGAATTGTTGCTCTCACGTACTCCCACTCCTCTCTCTGCCACTATAATCCCACAGCAGGTTTTTTTTTTCCCTTCTTAACTATGTTATCCCAGAGGCGCTACCACCGTCGCTGATGGGCTCGGCCTTGGGCAGCGGCGGGTCTATCTTGGAGCCGGCTGGCATTGGCTCTGTCGGACATGGGGGAAGCTTCTGGCAGCTTCTCACAGAAGCCACCCCTCTAGCCCCCCTGCTACCAAAACCTTGCCACACAAACCCAGTACAGGGAGTTTCTGTAAAAAGATTAAAAAATGATGATTTAAGGTGATCAAAATAATTGAAAATACTCTCACATTAAACTAATGACTCTTCCTTTGCATTATATTAAAAAAACCCCACAACTGTTTAATATTTATTTGAATATAAAATAACACAAATATGACTGATTTTGGAATAGTTAAAAAATCCTTATAAATTTACATTTGTTGTACTACATTGAATGTGTGCACTTTCTGTTGATAAACCAGAACGTATTTGAAGTAGTATCAAGTTTCCTGTAGAAAAAGAAAAAAAAATTGAAAGCTGCGATTTCTGATGCCATAATCTACTTGTGAAGTTAAATGTTGTTAGTAAAATTTCCTATATAGATTGTACTATCCTGAAGAAAATAAATTGTGTTGATAATAAACATACATTTTCTAATTGTCCTAATAGTCTACTATGTGGAGTCTTTTGCTTAGATTTTTGAATAAGAATTTTAATGTCTTCTGGCTGCATTTGTTAATGAATTTTATGGATCTAACACACAGATTTTCCTCTAAAATTCGCATAGGTATTTTACCCTGACCACCTCAGATTAACAGGAAAGTTATTGCCCTGTACTTATCTCTGATGACTATTTTATAACCAAATATTTTAGCACAATTTTTTTGTACTCAGAACAGGAAATTCCTTGTCAGATCAGCCCAAAAGTGCTAATGACCATAGTGCCACATGCAGGGACTTCCATGTATTTTGGAAGCAGCTCAGACTTTGAAAGTAGTTAATATAGGTTGTGGGGAAAAAAAAAAAAAAAACACAACAAAAAAACCCACACCACAAAACCCCAAATCTCATACTCATTTTTATAATCCTTTTATTTTTCTTAGTCCTACTAACATTATTTTAAAGTTTTTTATTACTGTAAAAATAGTATGTTTTTGAATACTGCAGACTCTTGCCTTCAGTAAAAATCTTCAGGAATTAATTAATAACTAGTGCTTTTTGCTACCTTCTATTTTTTTTACCTTTTATTTTCATTTGGGATTCTTAGCCTCACTCATCTTAATAGTACCTGGTCTTCAGGAAATGATGATTATCCAATCCACCTTAAAACAGTTCACATTGAAAAGCTCTGGAAATGTGGAAAAAGGACAGTCACTCTCCCAGTCTAGTGCCAGGTGACTGTACATGTTGAGACTTGACCCCACTCGTTTTAGGTTTTTTTATAGTTATATTTATGTATAAAAGAAACTAGTTTTGATAAAACCATGAACCTGTCAGTAAGTTCTTGCTCTCTAAGAAAGCAGCTGTTTATTAATAAGCCTTGCTTGTCTGTCTGTTTTTCCACAAGGTATTTCTGTTCGATGACCCATCTTGACCTTTGGCTAGGTCACTACTTAAACTTTGTTAACAGCGGCTAATGAAAAAGTTTGTCAGAGGTAATGAAACACTATTTTCTGTCAGTAGATCTCATCATTGACAACAGATGGCAAATTTATTTATTTATTTATTTAATTTTCCAAGTGCGTAGAAGGAAAACATGTAAGGATCTGGATACTATTCCAAAGGTCATGCTCCAGACTCAGTCCCAACAGCTTCACTGCAGTTCCTTGCCTGGCACAATGCAACAGGGTTCAGTTAGTATGTTCCCAATATTTCAGTTATATGTAAGAGAATATATTAAAGCATGTAACCAAAGTTTGCCGTACTTTTCCTACAAAAGAGATGCCACGTTCCTTATCAGAATTAGTCTCAATACTTACCTGAAACTTTAATCATGGTAGACTTTCTATTAGTTCTTCCACTTGAGTCTTAGATATTTCTGTCAAAAGTATTTCAGTATGTTCTTTTGAATGACACCCATTTTACTATACTTAAGTTGTCTTAATTAATCTTCACACTGCAATACTGTATGACTGTCTTGTAGTGATAATTTCATAAGACATAGCTATCATTTCCTAAGAACTCTTTACTCCAAAACACTAATAAATTTTGCAATCAATAATATTAAATATTAATTATCAAATTAATTTAAATAAATTTCAATAAATAGTGGTAGTCATATATTGAAGTACCAAATGTTTGGGTTTTTTTTTAACACAGAAGATCTAAATAAAAAACCCCAAATGCCTATGTGTGTATATATACATATGAAAATATATTTCAAAAATGTCCAAATTTCTATGCAAACCACAAATACCTTTGTTTTCCTCTCTTGTGAGTCTTTTGTATTCTCAGATAGTAAGCTTTCTGAAGAATTTCTAACATATTGCAGATGAACAACTGTCAGCTTTATTGCTTTGTACTATTCTGGATCAAACAGAAGAAAACTGAGTCTAGGTGAATGTAAAACATTATTTTAGCAATTAAATCAAACTCTTTTATAAATAGAGATCATCACATGTGAAGCGCTGTACAGCTGTATGGAATATGTGCTTTACAACAATAAACTTGTTCTTTTCAGAAGTGCTGACAGAACAGAATGGATTCAGAACTTTTACCAAAACAGCTGCAATAACATACATATCGAATAATTTCATCCTTTTTAAGAAAAGATTAAACTCTAAGGTGCAAAGCTGGTTGCCAGCATACCATATCATACTCAAAGGTCATATACTAAAACTGCTGCAAAAGTCTTCTGTGAGCATCTGCAGCATTTTAGACAACTTACATTTCTTCTAACTTTATGAGGATTCCTGTAACTTTTGCATCAGATCCTTACTCAGAGTGAACATCACTTACCTCTTGTTCTCTGCAATCTCTCAGAGCCAAAGGTGTTCTGTTTTAACATCTTTATCCTTTTAAAAAAATGTTTTTCTCTTGTTGTTGTGACCATAACTCATACAATAATTTTAATATAATGAAAATTGTAAC